>OY282608.1:60536661-61769516 GCA_958298945.1 Atherix ibis | reverse complement strand
TTGTTGGTTTGTTGGTTTGTTGGTTTGTTGGTTTGTTGGTTTATTTGTTTGTTGTTTTGTTGGCTTGTTGGTTTGTTGGTTTGTTGGTTTGTTGGCTTGTTGGTTTGTTGGTTTGTTGGCTTGTTGGCTTGTTGGTTTGTTGGTTTGTTGGCTTGTTGGCTTGTTTGTTTGTTGGTTTGTTGGTTTGTTGGTTTGTTGGCTTGTTGGTTTGTTGGTTTGTTGGCTTGTTGGTGTGTTGGTTTGTTGGTTTGTTGGCTTGTTGGCTTGTTGGCTTGTTGGTTTGTTGGTTTGTTGGCTTGTTGGTTTGTTGGTTTGTTGGCTTGTTGGCTTGTTGCTTTGTTAATTTGTTGGTTTTTTGGCTTGTTGGCTTGTTGGTTTGTTAGTTTGTTGGCTTGTTGGCTTGTTGGTTTGTTGGTTTGTTGGTTTGTTGGTTTGTTGGTTTGTTGGTTTGTTGGTTTGTTTGTTTGTTGGCTTGTTGGCTTGTTGGTTTGTTGGTTTGTTGGCTTGCTGGCTTGTTGCTTTGTTCGTTTGATGGTTTGTTGGTTTGTTGGTTTTTTGGTTTGTTGGTTTTTTGGTTTGTTGCTTTGTTGGTTTGTTGGTTTGTTGGCTTGTTGGCTTGTTGGTTTGTTGGCTTGTTGGTTTGTTAGTTTGTTGGCTTTTTGGTTACTTGGTTTGTTGGTTTGTTGGCTTGTTGGCTTGTTGGTTTGTTGCTTTGTTCGTTTGATGGTTTGTCGGTTTGTTGGTTACTTGGTTTGTTGGTTTGTTGGTTTGTTGGTTTGTTGGTTTGTTGGTTTGTTGGCTTGTTGGTTTGTTGGTTTGTTGGTTTGTTGGTTTGTTGGCTCGTTGGTTTGTTGGTTTGTTGGCTTGTTAGCTTGTTGGTTTGTTGGTTTGTTGGTTTGTTGGTTTGTTGGCTTGTTGGTTTGTTGGTTTGTTGGTTTGTTGGTTTGTTGGCTTGTTGGTTTGTTGGTTTGTTGGTTTGTTGGCTTGTTGGCTTGTTGGCTTGTAGGTTTGTTGGTTTGTTGGCTTGTTGGTTTGTTGGCTTGTTGGCTTGTTGCTTTGTTCGTTTGATGGTTTGTTGGTTTGTTGGTTTGTTGGCTTGTTGGTTTGTTAGTTTGTTGGTTTGTTGGTTTGTTGGTTACTTAGTTTGTTGGTTTGTTGGCATGTTGGTTTGTTGGTTTGTTGGTTTGTTGGCTTGATGGTTTGTTGGTTTGTTGGCTTGTTGGCTTGTTGGCTTGTTGGTTTGTTGGTTTGTTTGTTTGTTGGCTTGTTGGTTTGTTGGTTTGTTGGCTTGTTGGTTTGTTAGTTTGTTGGTTTGTTGGTTTGTTGGTTTGTTGGTTTGTTGGTTTATTTGTTTGTTGTTTTGTTGGCTTGTTGGTTTGTTGGTTTGTTGGTTTGTTGGCTTGTTGGTTTGTTGGTTTGTTGGCTTGTTGGCTTGTTGGTTTGTTGGTTTGTTGGCTTGTTGGCTTGTTGGTTTGTTGGTTTGTTGGTTTGTTGGTTTGTTGGCTTGTTGGTTTGTTGGTTTGTTGGCTTGTTGGTTTGTTGGTTTGTTGGTTTGTTGGCTTGTTGGCTTGTTGGCTTGTTGGTTTGTTGGTTTGTTGGCTTGTTGGTTTGTTGGTTTGTTGGCTTGTTGGCTTGTTGCTTTGTTGGTTTGTTGGTTTGTTGGCTTGTTGGCTTGTTGGTTTGTTAGTTTGTTGGCTTTTTGGTTACTTGGTTTGTTGGTTTGTTGCTTTGTTGGCTTGTTGGTTTGTTGGCTTGTTGGTTTGTTGGTTTGTTGGTTTGTTGGCTTGTTGGTTTGTTGGTTTGTTGGTTTGTTGGTTTGTTGGTTTGTTGGTTTGTTGGTTTGTTGGTTTGTTGGTTTGTTGGTTTTTTGGTTTGTTGGTTTATTTGTTTGTTGGTTTGTTGGCTTGTTGGTTTGTTGGTTTGTTGGTTTGTTGGTTAGTTGGTTTGTTGGTTTGTTGGCTTGTTGGCTTGTTGGTTTGTGGCTTATTGGTTTGTTGGTTTGTTGGTTTGTTGGTTTGTTGGCTTGTTGGTTTGTTGGTTTGTTGGCTCGTTGGTTTGTTGGTTTGTTGGCTAGTTGGCTTGTTGGTTTGTTGGTTTGTTGGTTTGTTGGTTTGTTGGCTTGTTGGCTTGTTGGTTTGTTGGTTTGTTGGCTTGTTGGTTTGTTGGTTTGTTGGTTTGTTGGTTTGTTGGTTTGTTGGCTTGTTGGTTTGTTGGTTTGTTGGTTTGTTGGCTTGTTGGTTTGTTGGTTTGTTGGCTTGTTGGCTTGTTGCTTTGTTCGTTTGATGGTTTGTTGGTTTGTTGGTTTTTTGGTTTGTTGGTTTTTTGGTTTGTTGCTTTGTTGGTTTGTTGGTTTGTTGGCTTGTTGGCTTGTTGGTTTGTTGGCTTGTTGGTTTGTTAGTTTGTTGGCTTTTTGGTTACTTGGTTTGTTGGTTTGTTGGCTTGTTGGCTTGTTGGTTTGTTGCTTTGTTCGTTTGATGGTTTGTCGGTTTGTTGGTTACTTGGTTTGTTGGTTTGTTGGTTTGTTGGCTTGTTGGTTTGTTGGCTTGTTGGTTTGTTGGTTTGCTGGTTTGTTGGCTTGTTGGCTTGTTGGTTTGTTGGTTTGTTGCTTTGTTGGTTTGTTGGTTTGTTGGTTGGTTGGTTTGTTGGTTTGTTGGTTTGTTGGTTTGTTGGCTTGCTGGTTTGTTGGTTTGTTGGTTTGTTGGTTTGTTGGTTTGTTGGCTTGTTGGCTTGTTGGTTTGTTGGTTTGTTGGCTTGTTGGTTTGTTGGCTTGTTGGCTTGTTGCTTTGTTTGTTTGATGGTTTGTTGGTTTGTTGGTTTGTTGGCTTGTTGGTTTGTTAGTTTGTTGGTTTGTTGGTTTGTTGGTTTGTTGGTTTATTTGTTTGTTGGTTTGTTGGCTTGTTGGTTTGTTGGTTTGTTGGCTTGTTGGCTTGTTGGTTTGTTGGTTTGTTGGTTTGTTGGTTTGTTGGTTTGTTGGTTTGTTGGTTTGTTGGTTTGTTGGTTTGTTGGTTTGTTGGTTTGTTGGTTTGTTGGCTTGTTGGTTTGTTGGTTTGTTGGTTTGTTGGCTTGTTGGTTACTCAGTTTGTTGGTTTGTTGGCATGTTGGTTTGTTGATTTGTTGATTTGTTGGTTTGTTGGTTTGTTGGCTTGTTGGCTTGTTGGTTTGTTGGTTTGTTGGCTTGTTGGTTTGTTGGTTTGTTGGTTTGTTGGCTTGTTGGCTTGTTGGTTTGTTGGTTTGTTGGCTTGTCGGTTTGTTGGTTAATTGGGTTGCTGGTTTGTTGGTTTGTTGTCTTGTTGGCTTGTTGGTTAGTTGGTTTGTTGGCTTGTTGGCTTGTTGGTTTGTTGGTTTGTAGGTTTGTTGGTTTGTTGGCTTGTTGGTTTGTTGGTTTGTTGGCTTGTTGGTTTGTTGGTTTTTTGGTTTGTTGGCTTGTTGCTTTGTTGGTTTGTTGGTTTGTTGGCTTGTTGGTTTGTTGGCTTGTTGGCTTGTTGCTTTGTTGGTTTGTTGGCTTGTTGGCTTGTTGGTTTGTTGCTTTGTTCGTTTGATGGTTTGTCTGTTTGTTGGTTACTTGGTTTGTTGGTTTGTTGGTTTGTTGGCTTGTTGGTTTGTTGGCTTGTTGGTTTGTTGGTTTGCTAGTTTGTTGGCTTGTTGGTTTGTTGGTTTGTTGGATCGTTGGTTTGTTGGTTTGTTGGCTTGTTGGCTTGTTGGTTTGTTGGTTTGTTGGTTTGTTCGTTTGTTGGCTTGTTGGCTTGTTGGTTTGTTAATTTGTTGGTTTGTTGGTTTGTTGGTTTGTTGGCTTGTTGGTTTGTTGGTTTGTTGGCTCGTTGGTTTCTTGGTTTGTTGGCTTGTTGGCTTGTTGGTTTGTTGGTTTGTTGGTTTGTTGGTTTGTTGGCTTGTTGGTTTGTTGGTTTGTTGGTTTGTTGGTTTGTTGGCTTGTTGGTTTGTTGGTTTGTTGGTTTGTTGGCTTGTTGGCTTGTTGGTTTGTTGGTTTGTTGGCTTGTTGGTTTGTTGGCTTGTTGGCTTGTTGCTTTGTTCGTTTAATGGTTTGTTGGTTTGTTGGTTTGTTGGCTTGTTGGTTTGTTAGTTTGTTGGTTTGTTGGTTTGTTGGTTACTTAGTTTGTTGGTTTGTTGGCATGTTGGTTTGTTGGTTTGTTGGTTTGTTGGCTTGATGGTTTGTTGGTTTGTTGGGTTGTTGGCTTGTTGGCTTGTTGGTTTGTTGGTTTGTTTGTTTGTTGGCTTGTTGGTTTGTTGGTTTGTTGGCTTGTTGGTTTGTTAGCTTGTTGGTTTGTTGGTTTGTTGGTTTGTTGGTTTGTTGGTTTGTTGGTTTATTTGTTTGTTGTTTTGTTGGCTTGTTGGTTTGTTGGTTTGTTGGTTTGTTGGCTTGTTGGTTTGTTGGTTTGTTGGCTTGTTGGCTTGTTAGTTTGTTGGTTTGTTGGCTTGTTGGCTTGTTGGTTTGTTGGTTTGTTGGTTTGTTGGTTTGTTGGCTTGTAGGTTTGTTGGTTTGTTGGCTTGTTGGTTTGTTGGTTTGTTGGTTTGTTGGCTTGTTGGCTTGTTGGCTTGTTGGTTTGTTGGTTTGTTGGCTTGTTGGTTTGCTGGTTTGTTGGCTTGTTGGCTTGTTGCTTTGTTGGTTTGTTGGTTTATTGGTTTGTTGGCTTGTTGGTTTGTTAGTTTGTTGGCTTTTTGGTTACTTGGTTTGTTGGTTTGTTGCTTTGTTGGCTTGTTGGTTTGTTGGCTTGTTGGTTTGTTGGTTTGTTGGTTTGTTAGTTTGTTGGCTTGTTGGCTTGTTGGTTTTTTGGTTTGTTGGTTTGTTGGTTTGTTGGTTTGTTGGTTTGTTGGTTTGTTGGTTTTTTGGTTTGTTGGTTTATTTGTTTGTTGGTTTGTTGGCTTGTTGGTTTGTTGGTTTGTTGGTTTGTTGGTTTGTTGGTTTGTTGGTTTGTTGGCTTGTTGGCTTGTTGGTTTGTGGCTTATTGGTTTGTTGGTTTGTTGGTTTGTTGGCTTGTTGGCTTGTTGGTTTGTTGGTTTGTTGGTTTGTTAGTTTGTTGGTTTGTTGGCTTGTTGGCTTGTTGGTTTGTTGGTTTGTTGGTTTGTTGGCTTGTTGGCTTGTTGGGTTGTTGGTTTGTTGGTTTGTTGGCTTGTTGGTTTGTTGGTTTGTTGGTTTGTTGGTTGGTTGGTTTGTTGGCTTGTTGGTTTGTTGGTTTGTTGGCTTGTTGGTTGGTTGGTTTGTTGGTTGGTTGGCTTGTTGGCTTGTTGGTTTGTTGGTTTGTTGGTTTGTTGGCTTGTTGGTTTGTTGGTTTGTTGGCTTGTTGGTTTGTTGCTTTGTTCGTTTGATGGTTTGTCGGTTTGTTGGTTACTTGGTTTGTTGGTTTGTTGGCTTGTTGGTTTGTTGGCTTGTTGGTTTGTTGGTTTGCTGGTTTGTTGGCTTGTTGGCTTGATGGTTTGTTGGTTTGTTGGTTTGTTGGTTTGTTGGTTTGTTGGTTTGTTGGTTTGTTGGTTTGTTGGTTTGTTGGTTTGTTGGTTTGTTGGCTTGTTGGTTTGTTGGTTTGTTGGTTTGTTGGCTTGTTGGCTTGTTGGTTTGTTGGTTTGCTGGCTTGTTGGTTTGTTGGCTAGTTGGCTTTTTGCTTTGTTCGTTTGATGGTTTGTTGGTTTGTTGGTTTGTTGGCTTGTTGGTTTGTTAGTTTGTTGGTTTGTTGGTTTGTTGGTTTGTTGGCTTGTTGGTTTGTTAGTTTGTAGGTTTGTTGGTTTGTTGGCTTGTTGGTTTGTTGGTTTGTTGGCTTGTTGGTTTGTTGGTTTTTTGGTTTGTTGGCTTGTTGGCTTGTTGCTTTGTTGGTTTGTTGGTTTGTTGGCTTGTTGGTTTGTTGGCTTGTTGGCTTGTTGCTTTGTTGGTTTGTTGGTTTGTTCTTTTGTTGGTTTGTTGGTTAATTGGCTTGTTGGTTTGTTGGTTTGTTGTCTTGTTGGCTTGTTGGTTAGTTGGTTTGTTGGTTTGTTGGCTTGTTGGTTTGTTAGTTTGTAGGTTTGTTGGTTTGTTGGCTTGTTGGTTTGTTGGTTTGTTGGCTTGTTGGTTTGTTGGTTTGTTGGTTTGTTGGTTTGTTGGTTTGTTGGTTTGTTGGCTTGTTGGCTTGTTGGCTTGTTGGTTTGTTGGTTTGTTGGCTTGTTGGTTTGTTGGTTTGTTGGCTTGTTGGCTTGTTGCTTTGTTCGTTTGATGGTTTGTTGGTTTCTTGGTTTTTTGGTTTGTCGGTGTTTTGGTTTGTTGCTTTGTTGGTTTGTTGGTTTGTTGGCTTGTTGGCTTGTTGGCTTGTTGGTTTGTTGGCTTGTTGGTTTGTTAGTTTGTTAGCTTTTTGGTTACTTGGTTTGTTGGTTTGTTGGCTTGTTGGCTTGTTAGTTTGTTGCTTTGTTCGTTTGATGGTTTGTTGGTTTGTTGGCTTGTTGGTTTGTTGGCTTGTTGGTTTGTTGGTTTGCCAGTTTGTTGGCTTGTTGGTTTGTTGGTTTGTTGGATCGTTGGTTTGTTGGTTTGTTGGCTTGTTGGCTTGTTGGTTTGTTGGTTTGTTGGTTTGTTGGTTTGTTGGCTTGTTGGTTTGTTGGTTTGTTGGTTTGTTGGTTTGTTGGTTTGTTGGCTTGTTGGTTTGTTGGTTTGTTGGCTCGTTGGTTTCTTGGTTTGTTGGCTTGTTGGCTTGTTGGTTTGTTGGTTTGTTGGTTTGTTGGTTTGTTGGCTTGTTCTTTTGTTGGTTTGTTGGTTTGTTGGTTTGTTGGCTTGTTGGTTTGTTGGTTTGTTGGTTTGTTGGCTTGTTGGCTTGTTGGTTTGTTGGTTTGTTGGCTTGTTGGTTTGTTGGCTTGTTGGCTTGTTGCTTTGTTCGTTTAATGGTTTGTTGGTTTGTTGGTTTGTTGGCTTGTTGGTTTGTTAGTTTGTTGGTTTGTTGGTTTGTTGGTTACTTAGTTTGTTGGTTTGTTGGCATGTTGGTTTGTTGGTTTGTTGGTTTGTTGGCTAGATGGTTTGTTGGTTTGTTGGGTTGTTGGCTTGTTGGCTTGTTGGTTTGTTGGTTTGTTTGTTTGTTGGCTTGTTGGCTTGTTGGTTTGTTGGCTTGTTGGTTTGTTAGCTTGTTGGTTTGTTGGTTTGTTGGTTTGTTGGTTTGTTGGTTTGTTGGTTTATTTGTTTGTTGTTTTGTTGGCTTGTTGGTTTGTTGGTTTGTTGGTTTGTTGGCTTGTTGGTTTGTTGGTTTGTTGGCTTGTTGGCTTGTTAGTTTGTTGGTTTGTTGGCTTGTTGGCTTGTTGGTTTGTTGGTTTGTTGGTTTGTTGGTTTGTTGGCTTGTAGGTTTGTTGGTTTGTTGGCTTGTTGGTTTGTTGGTTTGTTGGTTTGTTGGCTTGTTGGCTTGTTGGCTTGTTGGTTTGTTGGTTTGTTGGCTTGTTGGTTTGTTGGTTTGTTGGCTTGTTGGCTTGTTGCTTTGTAGGTTTGTTGGTTTATTGGTTTGTTGGCTTGTTGGTTTGTTAGTTTGTTGGCTTTTTGGTTACTTGGTTTGTTGGTTTGTTGCTTTGTTGGCTTGTTGGTTTGTTGGCTTGTTGGTTTGTTGGTTTGTTGGTTTGTTAGTTTGTTGGCTTGTTGGCTTGTTGGTTTTTTGGTTTGTTGGTTTGTTGGTTTGTTGGTTTGTTGGTTTGTTGGTTTTTTGGTTTTTTGGTTTGTTGGTTTATTTGTTTGTTGGTTTGTTGGCTTGTTGGTTTGTTGGTTTGTTGGTTTGTTGGTTTGTTGGTTTGTTGGTTTGTTGGCTTGTTGGCTTGTTGGTTTGTGGCTTATTGGTTTGTTGGTTTGTTGGTTTGTTGGTTTGTTGGCTTGTTGGCTTGTTGGTTTGTTGGTTTGTTGGTTTGTTAGTTTGTTGGTTTGTTGGCTTGTTGGCTTGTTGGTTTGTTGGTTTGTTGGTTTGTTGGCTTGTTGGCTTGTTGGCTTGTTGGTTTGTTGGTTTGTTGGCTTGTTGGTTTGTTGGTTTGTTGGTTTGTTGGTTGGTTGGTTTGTTGGCTTGTTGGTTTGTTGGTTTGTTGGCTTGTTGGTTGGTTGGTTTGTTGGTTGGTTGGCTTGTTGGCTTGTTGGTTTGTTGGTTTGTTGGTTTGTTGGCTTGTTGGTTTGTTGGTTTGTTGGCTTGTTGGTTTGTTGCTTTGTTCGTTTGATGGTTTGTCGGTTTGTTGGCTACTTGGTTTGTTGGTTTGTTGGGTTGTTGGTTTGTTGGCTTGTTGGTTTGTTGGTTTGCTGGTTTGTTGGCTTGTTGGCTTGATGGTTTGTTGGTATGTTGGTTTGTTGGTTTGTTGGTTTGTTGGTTTGTTGGTTTGTTGGTTTGTTGGTTTGTTGGTTTGTTGGTTTGTTGGCTTGTTGGTTTGTTGGTTTGTTGGTTTGTTGGCTTGTTGGCTTGTTGGTTTGTTGGTTTGCTGGCTTGTTGGTTTGTTGGCTAGTTGGCTTTTTGCTTTGTTCGTTTGATGGTTTGTTGGTTTGTTGGTTTGTTGGCTTGTTGGTTTGTTAGTTTGTTGGTTTGTTGGTTTGTTGGTTTGTTGGCTTGTTGGTTTGTTAGTTTGTAGGTTTGTTGGTTTGTTGGCTTGTTGGTTTGTTGGTTTGTTGGCTTGTTGGTTTGTTGGTTTTTTGATTTGTTGGCTTGTTGGCTTGTTGCTTTGTTGGTTTGTTGGTTTGTTGGCTTGTTGGTTTGTTGGCTTGTTGGCTTGTTGCTTTGTTGGTTTGTTGGTTTGTTCTTTTGTTGGTTTGTTGGGTGATTGGCTTGTTGGTTTGTTGGTTAGTTGGTTTGTTGGTTTGTTGGCTTGTTGGTTTGTTAGTTTGTAGGTTTGTTGGTTTGTTGGCTTGTTGGTTTGTTGGTTTGTTGGCTTGTTGGTTTGTTGGTTTTTTGGTTTGTTGGCTTGTTGGCTTGTTGCTTTGTTGGTTTGTTGGTTTGTTGGCTTGTTGGTTTGTTGGCTTGTTGGCTTGTTGATTTGTTAGTTTGTTGCCTTTTTGGTTACTTGGTTTGTTGGTTTGTTGGTTTGTTTGTTTGTTGGCTTGTTGGTTTGTTGGTTTGTTGGTTTGTTGGTTTGTTGGTTTGTTGGCTTGTTGGCTTGTTGGCTTGTTGGTTTGTTGGTTTGTTGGCTTGTTGGTTTGTTGGTTTGTTGGCTTGTTGGCTTGTTGCTTTGTTCGTTTGATGGTTTGTTGGTTTCTTGGTTTTTTGGTTTGTCGGTGTTTTGGTTTGTTGCTTTGTTGGTTTGTTGGTTTGTTGGCTTGTTGGCTTGTTGGCTTGTTGGTTTGTTGGCTTGTTGGTTTGTTAGTTTGTTAGCTTTTTGATTACTTGGTTTGTTGGTTTGTTGGCTTGTTGGCTTGTTAGTTTGTTGCTTTGTTCGTTTGATGGTTTGTTGGTTTGTTGGTTTGTTGGCTTGTTGGTTTGTTGGTTTGTTGGCTTGTTGGCTTGTTGGTTTGTTGGTTTGTTGGCTTGTTGGCTTGTTGGTTTGTTGGTTTGTTGGTTTGTTTGTTTGTTGGCTTGTTGCTTTGTTGGCTTGTTGGTTTGTTGGCTTGTTGGTTTGTTGGTTTGTTAGTTTGTTGGCTTTTTGGCTTGTTGGTTTGTTGGTTTGTTGGTTTGTTGGTTTGTTGGTTTGTTGGTTTTTTGGTTTGTTGGTTTGTTGGCTTGTTGGTTTGTTGGTTTGTTGGTTTGTTGGTTTGTTGGTTTGTTGGTTTGTTGGTTTGTTGGCTTGTTGGCTTGTTGGTTTGTGGCTTATTGGTTTGTTGGTTTGTTGGTTTGTTGGTTTGTTGGCTTGTTGGTTTGTTGGTTTGTTGGCTCGTTGGTTTGTTGGTTTGTTGGCTTGTTGGCTTGTTGGTTTGTTGGTTTGTTGGTTTGTTGGTTTGTTGGCTTGTTGGCTTGTTGGCTTGTTGGCTTGTTGGTTTGTTGGTTTGTTGGCTTGTTGGCTTGTTGGTTTGTTGGTTTGTTGGTTTGTTGGTTTGTTGGCTTGTTGGTTTGTTGGTTTGTTGGCTTGTTGGTTTGTTGGTTTGTTGGTTGGTTGGCTTGTTGGCTTGTTGGTTTGTTGGTTTGTTAGCTTGTTGGCTTGTTGGTTTGTTGGTTTGTTGGCTTGTTGGCTTGTTGGCTTGTTGGTTTGTTGGTTTGTTGGCTTGTTGGCTTGTTGGTTTGTTGGTTTGTTGGTTTGTTGGTTTGTTGGTTTGTTGGTTTGTTGGTTTGTTGGTTTGTTGGTTTATTGGCTTGTTGGTTTGTTGGTTTGTTGGTTTGTTGGCTTGTTGGTTACTCAGTTTGTTGGTTTGTTGGCATGTTGGTTTGTTGATTTGTTGGTTTGTTGGCTTGTTGGTTTGTTGGTTTGTTGGCTTGTTGGGTTGTTGGTTTGTTGGTTTGTTGGTTTGTTGGCTTGTTGGTTTGTTGGTGTGTTGGCTTGTTGGTTTGTTAGTTTGTTGGTTTGTTGGTTTGTTGGTTTGTTGGTTTGTTGGTTTATTTGTTTGTTGGTTTGTTGGCTTGTTGATTTGTTGGTTTGTTGGTTTGTTGGCTTGTTGGCTTGTTGGTTTGTTGGTTTGTTGGCTTGTTGGTTTGTTGGTTTGTTGGCTTGTTGGCTTGTTGGTTTGTTGGTTTGTTGGTTTGTTGGTTTGTTGGTTTGTTCTTTTGTTGGTTTGTTGGTTAATTGGCTTGTTGGTTTGTTGGTTTGTTGGCTTGTTGGCTTGTTGGTTAGTTGGTTTGTTGGCTTGTTGGCTTGTTGGTTTGTTGCTTTGTAGGTTTGTTGGTTTGTTGGCTTGTTGGTTTGTTTGTTTGTTGGCTTGTTGGTTTGTTTTTTTTTGGTTTGTTGGCTTGTTGGCTTGTTGCTTTGTTGGTTTGTTGGTTTGTTGGCTTGTTGGTTTGTTGGCTTGTTGGCTTGTTGGTTTGTTAGTTTGTTGCCTTTTTGGTTACTTGGTTTGTTGGTTTGTTGGTTTGTTGGTTTGTTGGCTTGTTGGTTTGTTGGTTTGTTGGTTTGTTGGTTTGTTGGTTTGTTGGCTTGTTGGCTTGTTGGCTTGTTGGTTTGTTGGTTTGTTGGCTTGTTGGTTTGTTGGTTTGTTGGCTTGTTGGCTTGTTGCTTTTTTCGTTTGATGGTTTGTTGGTTTCTTGGTTTTTTGGTTTGTCGGTGTTTTGGTTTGTTGCTTTGTTGGTGTGTTGGTTTGTTGGCTTGTTGGCTTGTTGGCTTGTTGGTTTGTTGGCTTGTTGGTTTGTTAGTTTGTTGGCTTTTTAGTTACTTGGTTTGTTGGTTTGTTGGCTTGTTGGCTTGTTGGTTTGTTGCTTTGTTCGTTTGATGGTTTGTTGGTTTGTTGGTTTGTTGGCTTGTTGGTTTGTTGGTTTGTTGGCTTGTTGGTTTGTTGGTTTGTTGGTTTGTTGGTTTGTTGGCTTGTTGCTTTGTTGGCTTGTTGGTTTGTTGGTTTGTTGGTTTGTTTGTTTGTTGGCTTGTTGGTTTGTTGGTTTGTTGGTTTGTTGGTTTGTTGGTTTGTTGGCTTGTTGGCTTGTTGGCTTGTTGGTTTGTTGGTTTGTTGGCTTGTTGGTTTGTTGGTTTGTTGGCTTGTTGGCTTGTTGCTTTGTTCGTTTGATGGTTTGTTGGTTTCTTGGTTTTTTGGTTTGTCGGTGTTTTGGTTTGTTGCTTTGTTGGTTTGTTGGTTTGTTGGCTTGTTGGCTTGTTGGCTTGTTGGTTTGTTGGCTTGTTGGTTTGTTAGTTTGTTAGCTTTTTGATTACTTGGTTTGTTGGTTTGTTGGCTTGTTGGCTTGTTAGTTTGTTGCTTTGTCCGTTTGATGGTTTGTTGGTTTGTTGGTTTGTTGGCTTGTTGGTTTGTTGGTTTGTTGGCTTGTTGGCTTGTTGGTTTGTTGGTTTGTTGGCTTGTTGGCTTGTTGGTTTGTTAGTTTGTTGGTTTGTTGGTTTGTTGGCTTGTTGCTTTGTTGGCTTGTTGGTTTGTTGGCTTGTTGGTTTGTTGGTTTGTTAGTTTGTTGGCTTTTTGGCTTGTTGGTTTGTTGGTTTGTTGGTTTGTTGGTTTGTTGGTTTGTTGGTTTTTTGGTTTGTTGGTTTATTTGTTTGTTGGTTTGTTGGCTTGTTGGTTTGTTGGTTTGTTGGTTTGTTGGTTTGTTGGTTTGTTGGTTTGTTGGTTTGTTGGCTTGTTGGCTTGTTGGTTTGTGGCTTATTGGTTTGTTGGTTTGTTGGTTTGTTGGTTTGTTGGCTTGTTGGTTTGTTGGTTTGTTGGCTCGTTGGTTTGTTGGTTTGTTGGCTTGTTGGCTTGTTGGTTTGTTGGTTTGTTGGTTTGTTGGTTTGTTGGCTTGTTGGCTTGTTGGCTTGTTGGTTTGTTGGTTTGTTGGCTTGTTGGCTTGTTGGTTTGTTGGTTTGTTGGTTTGTTGGTTTGTTGGCTTGTTGGTTTGTTGGTTTGTTGGCTTGTTGGTTTGTTGGTTTGTTGGTTGGTTGGCTTGTTGGCTTGTTGGTTTGTTGGTTTGTTAGCTTGTTGGCTTGTTGGTTTGTTGGTTTGTTGGCTTGTTGGCTTGTTGGTTTGTTGGTTTGTTGGCTTGTTGGCTTGTTGGTTTGTTGGTTTGTTGGTTTGTTGGTTTGTTGGTTTGTTGGTTTGTTGGTTTGTTGGTTTGTTGGTTTATTGGCTTGTTGGTTTGTTGGTTTGTTTGTTTGTTGGCTTGTTGGTTACTCAGTTTGTTGGTTTGTTGGCATGTTGGTTTGTTGATTTGTTGGTTTGTTGGCTTGTTGGTTTGTTGGTTTGTTGGTTTGTTGGTTTGTTGGTTTGTTCTTTTGTTGGTTTGTTGGTTAATTGGCTTGTTGGTTTGTTGGTTTGTTGGCTTGTTGGCTTGTTGGTTAGTTGGTTTGTTGGCTTGTTGGCTTGTTGGTTTGTTGCTTTGTAGGTTTGTTGGTTTGTTGGCTTGTTGGTTTGTTTGTTTGTTGGCTTGTTGGTTTGTTGTTTTTTTGGTTTGTTGGCTTGTTGGCTTGTTGCTTTGTTGGTTTGTTGGTTTGTTGGCTTGTTGGTTTGTTGGCTTGTTGGCTTGTTGGTTTGTTAGTTTGTTGCCTTTTTGGTTACTTGGTTTGTTGGTTTGTTGGTTTGTTGGTTTGTTGGCTTGTTGGTTTGTTGGTTTGTTGGTTTGTTGGTTTGTTGGTTTGTTGGTTTGTTGGCTTGTTGGCTTGTTGGCTTGTTGGTTTGTTGGTTTGTTGGCTTGTTGGTTTGTTGGTTTGTTGGCTTGTTGGCTTGTTGCTTTTTTCGTTTGATGGTTTGTTGGTTTCTTGGTTTTTTGGTTTGTCGGTGTTTTGGTTTGTTGCTTTGTTGGTGTGTTGGTTTGTTGGCTTGTTGGCTTGTTGGCTTGTTGGTTTGTTGGCTTGTTGGTTTGTTAGTTTGTTGGCTTTTTAGTTACTTGGTTTGTTGGTTTGTTGGCTTGTTGGCTTGTTGGTTTGTTGCTTTGTTCGTTTGATGGTTTGTTGGTTTGTTGGTTTGTTGGCTTGTTGGTTTGTTGGTTTGTTGGCTTGTTGGTTTGTTGGTTTGTTGGTTTGTTGGTTTGTTGGCTTGTTGCTTTGTTGGCTTGTTGGTTTGTTGGTTTGTTGGTTTGTTTGTTTGTTGGCTTGTTGGTTTGTTGGTTTGTTGGTTTGTTGGTTTGTTGGTTTGTTGGCTTGTTGGCTTGTTGGCTTGTTGGTTTGTTGGTTTGTTGGCTTGTTGGTTTGTTGGTTTGTTGGCTTGTTGGCTTGTTGCTTTGTTCGTTTGATGGTTTGTTGGTTTCTTGGTTTTTTGGTTTGTCGGTGTTTTGGTTTGTTGCTTTGTTGGTTTGTTGGTTTGTTGGCTTGTTGGCTTGTTGGCTTGTTGGTTTGTTGGCTTGTTGGTTTGTTAGTTTGTTAGCTTTTTGATTACTTGGTTTGTTGGTTTGTTGGCTTGTTGGCTTGTTAGTTTGTTGCTTTGTCCGTTTGATGGTTTGTTGGTTTGTTGGTTTGTTGGCTTGTTGGTTTGTTGGTTTGTTGGCTTGTTGGCTTGTTGGTTTGTTGGTTTGTTGGCTAGTTGGCTTGTTGGTTTGTTGGTTTGTTGGTTTGTTGGTTTGTTGGCTTGTTGCTTTGTTGGCTTGTTGGTTTGTTGGCTTGTTGGTTTGTTGGTTTGTTAGTTTGTTGGCTTTTTGGCTTGTTGGTTTGTTGGTTTGTTGGTTTGTTGGTTTGTTGGTTTGTTGGTTTTTTGGTTTGTTGGTTTATTTGTTTGTTGGTTTGTTGGCTTGTTGGTTTGTTGGTTTGTTGGTTTGTTGGTTTGTTGGTTTGTTGGTTTGTTGGTTTGTTGGCTTGTTGGCTTGTTGGTTTGTGGCTTATTGGTTTGTTGGTTTGTTGGTTTGTTGGTTTGTTGGCTTGTTGGTTTGTTGGTTTGTTGGCTCGTTGGTTTGTTGGTTTGTTGGCTTGTTGGCTTGTTGGTTTGTTGGTTTGTTGGTTTGTTGGTTTGTTGGCTTGTTGGCTTGTTGGCTTGTTGGTTTGTTGGTTTGTTGGCTTGTTGGCTTGTTGGTTTGTTGGTTTGTTGGTTTGTTGGTTTGTTGGCTTGTTGGTTTGTTGGTTTGTTGGCTTGTTGGTTTGTTGGTTTGTTGGTTGGTTGGCTTGTTGGCTTGTTGGTTTGTTGGTTTGTTAGCTTGTTGGCTTGTTTGTTTGTTGGTTTGTTGGCTTGTTGGCTTGTTGGTTTGTTGGTTTGTTGGCTTGTTGGCTTGTTGGTTTGTTGGTTTGTTGGTTTGTTGGTTTGTTGGTTTGTTGGTTTATTGGCTTGTTGGTTTGTTGGTTTGTTTGTTTGTTGGCTTGTTGGTTACTCAGTTTGTTGGTTTGTTGGCATGTTGGTTTGTTGATTTGTTGGTTTGTTGGCTTGTTGGTTTGTTGGTTTGTTGGCTTGTTGGGTTGTTGGTTTGTTGGTTTGTTGGTTTGTTGGCTTGTTGGTTTGTTGGTGTGTTGGCTTGTTGGTTTGTTAGTTTGTTGGTTTGTTGGTTTGTTGGTTTGTTGGTTTGTTGGTTTGTTGGTTTATTTGTTTGTTGGTTTGTTGGCTTGTTGATTTGTTGGTTTGTTGGTTTGTTGGCTTGTTGGCTTGTTGGTTTGTTGGTTTGTTGGCTTGTTGGTTTGTTGGTTTGTTGGCTTGTTGGCTTGTTGGTTTGTTGGTTTGTTGGTTTGTTGGTTTGTTGGTTTGTTCTTTTGTTGGTTTGTTGGTTAATTGGCTTGTTGGTTTGTTGGTTTGTTGGCTTGTTGGCTTGTTGGTTAGTTGGTTTGTTGGCTTGTTGGCTTGTTGGTTTGTTGCTTTGTAGGTTTGTTGGTTTGTTGGCTTGTTGGTTTGTTTGTTTGTTGCCTTTTTGGTTACTTGGTTTGTTGGTTTGTTGGTTTGTTGGTTTGTTGGCTTGTTGGTTTGTTGGTTTGTTGGTTTGTTGGTTTGTTGGTTTGTTGGCTTGTTGGCTTGTTGGCTTGTTGGTTTGTTGGTTTGTTGGTTTGTTCGCTTGTTGGTTTGTTGGCTTGTTGGCTTGTTGGTTTGTTAGTTTGTTGCCTTTTTGGTTACTTGGTTTGTTGGTTTGTTGGTTTGTTGGTTTGTTGGCTTGTTGGTTTGTTGGTTTGTTGGTTTGTTGGTTTGTTGGTTTGTTGGCTTGTTGGCTTGTTGGCTTGTTGGTTTGTTGGTTTGTTGGCTTGTTGGTTTGTTGGTTTGTTGGCTTGTTGGCTTGTTGCTTTTTTCGTTTGATGGTTTGTTGGTTTCTTGGTTTTTTGGTTTGTCGGTGTTTTGGTTTGTTGCTTTGTTGGTGTGTTGGTTTGTTGGCTTGTTGGCTTGTTGGCTTGTTGGTTTGTTGGCTTGTTGGTTTGTTAGTTTGTTGGCTTTTTAGTTACTTGGTTTGTTGGCTTGTTGGCTTGTTGGTTTGTTGCTTTGTTCGTTTGATGGTTTGTTGGTTTGTTGGTTTGTTGGCTTGTTTTTTTGTTGGTTTGTTGGCTTGTTGGTTTGTTGGTTTGTTGGTTTGTTGGTTTGTTGGCTTGTTGCTTTGTTGGCTTGTTGGTTTGTTGGTTTGTTGGTTTGTTTGTTTGTTGGCTTGTTGGTTTGTTGGTTTGTTGGTTTGTTGGTTTGTTGGTTTGTTGGCTTGTTGGCTTGTTGGCTTGTTGGTTTGTTGGTTTGTTGGCTTGTTGGTTTGTTGGTTTGTTGGCTTGTTGGCTTGTTGCTTTGTTCGTTTGATGGTTTGTTGGTTTCTTGGTTTTTTGGTTTGTCGGTGTTTTGGTTTGTTGCTTTGTTGGTTTGTTGGTTTGTTGGCTTGTTGGCTTGTTGGCTTGTTGGTTTGTTGGCTTGTTGGTTTGTTAGTTTGTTAGCTTTTTGATTACTTGGTTTGTTGGTTTGTTGGCTTGTTGGCTTGTTAGTTTGTTGCTTTGTCCGTTTGATGGTTTGTTGGTTTGTTGGTTTGTTGGCTTGTTGGTTTGTTGGTTTGTTGGCTTGTTGGCTTGTTGGTTTGTTGGTTTGTTGGCTTGTTGGCTTGTTGGTTTGTTGGTTTGTTGGTTTGTTGGTTTGTTGGCTTGTTGCTTTGTTGGCTTGTTGGTTTGTTGGCTTGTTGGTTTGTTGGTTTGTTAGTTTGTTGGCTTTTTGGCTTGTTGGTTTGTTGGTTTGTTGGTTTGTTGGTTTGTTGGTTTGTTGGTTTTTTGGTTTGTTGGTTTATTTGTTTGTTGGTTTGTTGGCTTGTTGGTTTGTTGGTTTGTTGGTTTGTTGGTTTGTTGGTTTGTTGGTTTGTTGGTTTGTTGGCTTGTTGGCTTGTTGGTTTGTGGCTTATTGGTTTGTTGGTTTGTTGGTTTGTTGGTTTGTTGGCTTGTTGGTTTGTTGGTTTGTTGGCTCGTTGGTTTGTTGGTTTGTTGGCTTGTTGGCTTGTTGGTTTGTTGGTTTGTTGGTTTGTTGGTTTGTTGGCTTGTTGGCTTGTTGGTTTGTTGGTTTGTTGGTTTGTTGGCTTGTTGGCTTGTTGGTTTGTTGGTTTGTTGGTTTGTTGGTTTGTTGGCTTGTTGGTTTGTTGGTTTGTTGGCTTGTTGGTTTGTTGGTTTGTTGGTTGGTTGGCTTGTTGGCTTGTTGGTTTGTTGGTTTGTTAGCTTGTTGGCTTGTTGGTTTGTTGGCTTGTTGGCTTGTTGGTTTGTTGGTTTGTTGGCTTGTTGGCTTGTTGGTTTGTTGGTTTGTTGGTTTGTTGGTTTGTTGGTTTGTTGGTTTGTTGGTTTGTTGGTTTGTTGGTTTATTGGCTTGTTGGTTTGTTGGTTTGTTTGTTTGTTGGCTTGTTGGTTACTCAGTTTGTTGGTTTGTTGGCATGTTGGTTTGTTGATTTGTTGGTTTGTTGGCTTGTTGGTTTGTTGGTTTGTTGGCTTGTTGGGTTGATGGTTTGTTGGTTTGTTGGTTTGTTGGCTTGTTGGTTTGTTGGTGTGTTGGCTTGTTGGTTTGTTAGTTTGTTGGTTTGTTGGTTTGTTGGTTTGTTGGTTTGTTGGTTTATTTGTTTGTTGGTTTGTTGGCTTGTTGATTTGTTGGTTTGTTGGTTTGTTGGCTTGTTGGCTTGTTGGTTTGTTGGTTTGTTGGCTTGTTGGTTTGTTGGTTTGTTGGCTTGTTGGCTTGTTGGTTTGTTGGTTTGTTGGTTTGTTGGTTTGTTGGTTTGTTCTTTTGTTGGTTTGTTGGTTAATTGGCTTGTTGGTTTGTTGGTTTGTTGGCTTGTTGGCTTGTTGGTAAGTTGGTTTATTGGCTTGTTGGCTTGTTGGTTTGTTGGTTTGTAGGTTTGTTGGTTTGTTGGCTTGTTGGTTTGTTTGTTTGTTGGCTTGTTGGTTTGTTGGTTTTTTGGTTTGTTGGCTTGTTGGCTTGTTGCTTTGTTGGTTTGTTGGTTTGTTGGCTTGTTGGTTTGTTGGCTTGTTGGCTTGTTGGTTTGTTAGTTTGTTGCCTTTTTGGTTACTTGGTTTGTTGGTTTGTTGGTTTGTTGGCTTGTTGGTTTGTTGGTTTGTTCGTTTGATGGTTTGTTGGTTTGTTGGTTTGTTGGTTTGTTGGTTTGTTGGTTTGTTGGCTTGTTGGCTTGTTGGTTTGTTGGTTTGTTGGCTTGTTGGTTTGTTGGTTTGTTGGCTTGTTGGCTTGTTGCTTTTTTCGTTTGATGGTTTGTTGGTTTCTTGGTTTTTTGGTTTGTCGGTGTTTTGGTTTGTTGCTTTGTTGGTGTGTTGGTTTGTTGGCTTGTTGGCTTGTTGGCTTGTTGGTTTGTTGGCTTGTTGGTTTGTTAGTTTGTTGGCTTTTTAGTTACTTGGTTTGTTGGTTTGTTGGCTTGTTGGCTTGTTGGTTTGTTGCTTTGTTCGTTTGATGGTTTGTTGGTTTGTTGGTTTGTTGGCTTGTTGGTTTGTTGGTTTGTTGGCTTGTTGGTTTGTTGGTTTGTTGGTTTGTTGGTTTGTTGGCTTGTTGCTTTGTTGGCTTGTTGGTTTGTTAGCTTGTTGGTTTGTTGGTTTGTTAGTTTGTTGGCTTGTTGGCTTGTTGATTTTTTGGTTTGTTGGTTTATTTGTTTGTTGGTTTGTTGGCTTGTTGGTTTGTTGGTTTGTTGGTTTGTTGGTTTGTTGGTTTTTTGGTTTGTTGGTTTATTTGTTTGTTGGTTTGTTGGCTTGTTGGTTTGTTGGTTTGTTGGTTTGTTGGTTTGTTGGTTTGTTGGTTTGTTGGTTTGTTGGTTTGTTGGCTTGTTGGCTTGTTGGTTTGTGGCTTATTGGTTTGTTGGTTTGTTGGTTTGTTGGTTTGTTGGCTTGTTGGTTTGTTGGTTTGTTGGCTCGTTGGTTTGTTGGTTTGTTGGCTTATTGGCATGTTGGTTTGTTGGTTTGTTGGTTTGTTGGTTTGTTGGCTTGTTGGCTTGTTGGTTTGTTGGTTTGTTGGCTTGTTGGCTTGTTGGTTTGTTGGTTTGTTGGTTTGTTGGTTTGTTGGCTTGATGGTTTGTTGGTTTGTTGGTTGGTTGGCTTGTTGGCTTGTTGGTTTGTTGGTTTGTTGGTTTGTTGGTTTGTTGGTTTGTTGGCTTGTTGGCTTGTTGGCTTGTTGGTTTGTTGGTTTGTTGGTTTGTTGGCTTGTTGGCTTGTTGGTTTGTTGGTTTGTTGGTTTGTTGGTTTGTTGGCTTGTTGGTTTGTTGGTTTGTTGGTTGGTTGGCTTGTTGGCTTGTTGGTTTGTTGGTTTGTTGGTATGTTGGCTTGTTGGTTTGTTGGTTTGTTGGCTTGTTGGCTTGTTGCTTTGTTCGTTTGATGGTTTGTTGGTTTGTTGGTTTGTTGGTTTGTTGGTTTGTTGGTTTGTTGGCTTGTTGGCTTGTTGGTTTGTTGGTTTGTTGGTTTGTTGGTTTGTTGGTTTGTTGGTTTGTTGGCTTGTTGGCTTGTTGGTTTGTGGCTTATTGGTTTGTTGGTTTGTTGGTTTGTTGGTTTGTTGGCTTGTTGGTTTGTTGGTTTGTTGGCTCGTTGGTTTGTTGGTTTGTTGGCTTGTTGGCATGTTGGTTTGTTGGTTTGTTGGTTTGTTGGTTTGTTGGCTTGTTGGCTTGTTGGTTTGTTGGTTTGTTGGCTTGTTGGCTTGTTGGTTTGTTGGTTTGTTGGTTTGTTAGTTTGTTGGCTTGATGGTTTGTTGGTTTGTTGGTTGGTTGGCTTGTTGGCTTGTTGGTTTGTTGGTTTGTTGGTTTGTTGGTTTGTTGGTTTGTTGGCTTGTTGGCTTGTTGGTTTGTTGGTTTGTTGGTTTGTTGGCTTGTTGGCTTGTTGGTTTGTTGGTTTGTTGGTTTGTTGGTTTGTTGGCTTGTTGGTTTGTTGGTTTGTTGGTTGGTTGGCTTGTTGGCTTGTTGGTTTGTTGGTTTGTTGGTATGTTGGCTTGTTGGTTTGTTGGTTTGTTGGCTTGTTGGCTTGTTGCTTTGTTCGTTTGATGGTTTGTTGGTTTGTTGGTTTGTTGGTTTGTTGGTTTGTTGGTTTGTTGGTTTGTTGGCTTGTTGGCTTGTTGGTTTGTTGGTTTGTTGGTTGGTTGGCTTGTTGGCTTGTTGGTTTGTTGGTTTGTTGGTTTGTTGGTTTGTTGGCTTGTTGGTTTGTTGGTTTGTTGGTTTGTTGGTTTGTTGGTTTGTTGGCTTGCTGGCTTGTTGGTTTGTTGGTTTGTTGGTTTGTTGGTTTGTTGGTTTGTTGGTTTGTTGGTTTGTTGGTTTGTTGGCTTGTTGGCTTGTTGGTTTGTGGCTTATTGGTTTGTTGGTTTGTTGGTTTGTTGGCTTGTTGGTTTGTTGGTTTGTTGGCTCGTTGGTTTGTTGGTTTGTTGGCTTGTTGGCTTGTTGGCTTGTTGGTTTGTTGGTTTGTTGGTTTGTTGGTTTGTTGGTTTGTTAGTTTGTTGCCTTTTTGGTTACTTGGTTTGTTGGTTTGTTGGTTTGTTGGCTTTTTGGTTTGTTGGTTTGTTGGTTTGTTGGTTTGTTGGTTTGTTGGCTTGTTGGCTTGTTGGTTTGTTGGTTTGTTGGCTTGTTGGTTTGTTGGTTTGTTGGCTTGTTTGCTTGTTGCTTTTTTCGTTTGATGGTTTGTTGGTTTCTTGGTTTTTTGGTTTGTTGGTGTTTTGGTTTGTTGATTTGTTGGTTTGTTGGTTTGTTGGCTTGTTGGCTTGTTGGCTTGTTGGTTTGTTGGCTTGTTGGTTTGTTAGTTTGTTGGCTTTTTGGTTACTTGGTTTGTTGGTTTGTTGGCTTGATGGTTTGTTGCTTTGTTCGTTTGATGGTTTGTTGGTTTGTTGGTTTGTTGGCTTGTTGGTTTGTTGGTTTGTTGGCTTGTTGGCTTGTTGGTTTGTTGGTTTGTTGGCTTGTTGGCTTGTTGGTTTGTTGGTTTGTTGGTTTGTTGGTTTGTTGGCTTGTTGCTTTGTTGGCTTGTTGGTTTGTTGGCTTGTTGGTTTGTTGGTTTGTTAGTTTGTTGGCTTGTTGGCTTGTTGATTTTTTTGTTTGTTGGTTTATTTGTTTGTTGGTTTGTTGGCTTGTTGGTTTGTTGGTTTGTTGGTTTGTTGGTTTTTTAATTTGTTGGTTTATTTGTTTGTTGGTTTGTTGGCTTGTTGGTTTGTTGGTTTGTTGGTTTGTTGGTTTGTTGGTTTGTTGGTTTGTTGGCTTGTTGGCTTGTTGGTTTGTGGCTTATTGGTTTGTTGGTTTGTTGGTTTGTTGGCTTGTTGGTTTGTTGGTTTGTTGGCTCGTTGGTTTGTTGGTTTGTTGGCTTGTTGGCTTGTTGGTTTGTTGGTTTGTTGGTTTGTTGGTTTGTTGGCTTGTTGGCTTGTTGGTTTGTTGGTTTGTTGGCTTGTTGGCTTGTTGGTTTGTTGGTTTGTTGGTTTGTTGGTTTGTTGGTTTGTTGGTTTGTTGGCTTGTTGGTTTGTTGGTTTGTTGGCTTGTTGGTTTGTTGGTTTGTTGGTTGGTTGGCTTGTTGACTTGTTGGTTTGTTGGTTTGTTGGTTTGTTGGCTTGTTGGTTTGTTGGTTTGTTGGTTTTTTGGCTTGTTGCTTTGTTCGTTTGATGGTTTGTTGGTTTGTTGGTTTTTTGGTTTGTTGGTTTTTTGGTTTGTTGCTTTGTTGGTTTGTTGGTTTGTTGGCTTGTTGGCTTGTTGGTTTGTTGGCTTATTGGTTTGTTAGTTTGTTGGCTTTTTGGTTACTTGGTTTGTTGGTTTGTTGGCTTGTTGGCTTGTTGGTTTTTTGCTTTGTTCGTTTGATGGTTTGTCGGTTTGTTGGTTACTTGGTTTGTTGGTTTGTTGGTTTGTTGGTTTATTTGTTTGTTGGTTTGTTGTCTTTTTGGTTTGTTGGTTTGTTGGCTTGTTGGCTTGTTGGTTTGTTGGTTTGTTGGTTTGTTGGTTTGTTGGTTTGTTGGTTTGTTGGTTTGTTGGTTTGTTGGTTTGTTGGTTTGTTGGCTTGTTGGTTTGTTGGTTTGTTGGTTTGTTGGTTTGTTGGCTTGTTGGTTACTCAGTTTGTTGGTTTGTTGGCATGTTGGTTTGTTGATTTGTTGGTTTGTTGGCTTGTTGGTTTGTTGGTTTGTTGGCTTGTTGGGTTGTTGGTTTGTTGGTTTGTTGGTTTGTTGGCTTGTTGGTTTGTTGGTTTGTTGGCTTGTTGGTTTGTTAGTTTGTTGGTTTGTTGGTTTGTTGGTTTGTTGGTTTATTTGTTTGTTGGTTTGTTGGCTTGTTGATTTGTTGGTTTGTTGGCTTGTTGGCTTGTTGGTTTGTTGGTTTGTTGGCTTGTTGGTTTGTTGGTTTGTTGGCTTGTTGGCTTGTTGGTTTGTTGGTTTGTTGGTTTGTTGGTTTGTTGGTTTATTGGTTTGTTCTTTTGTTGGTTTGTTGGTTAATTGGCTTGTTGGTTTGTTGGTTTGTTGGCTTGTTGGCTTGTTGGTTTGTTGGTTTGTTGGCTTTTTGGGTTGTTGGTTTGTTGGTTTGTTGGTTTGTTGGCTTGTTGGTTTGTTGGTTTGTTGGCTTGTTGGTTTGTTAGTTGGTTGGTTTGTTGGTTTGTTGGTTTTTTGGTTTGTTGGTTTATTTGTTTGTTGGTTTGTTGGCTTGTTGATTTTTTGGTTTGTTGGTTTATTTGTTTGTTGGTTTGTTGGCTTGTTGGTTTGTTGGTTTCTTGGTTTGTTGGTTTGTTGGTTTGTTGCTTTGTTGGCTTGTTGGCTTGTTGGTTTGTGGCTTATTGGTTTGTTGGTTTGTTGGTTTGTTGGTTTGTTGGCTTGTTGGTTTGTTGGTTTGTTGTCTCGTTGGTTTGTTGGTTTGTTGGCTTGTTGGCTTGTTGGTTTGTTGGTTTGTTGGTTTGTTGGTTTGTTGGTTTGTTGGCTTGTTGGCTTGTTGGTTTGTTAGTTTGTTGGCTTGTTGGCTTGTTGGTTTGTTGGTTTGTTGGTTTGTTGGTTTGTTGGCTTGTTGGTTTGTTGGTTTGTTGGCTTGTTGGTTTGTTGGTTTGTTTGTTGGTTGGCTTGTTGGCTTGTTGGTTTGTTGGTTTGTTGGCTTGTTGGCTTGTTGGTTTGTTGGTTTGTTGGCTTGTTGGCTTGTTGGTTTGTTGGTTTGTTGGCTTGTTGGCTTGTTGGTTTGTTGGTTTGTTGGTTTGTTGGTTTGTTGGTTTGTTGGTTTGTTGGTTTGTTGGCTTGTTGGCTTGTTGCTTTGTTCGTTTGATGGTTTGTTGGTTTGTTGGTTTGTTGGTTTGTTGGTTTGTTGGTTTGTTGGTTTGTTGGCTTGTTGGCTTGTTGGTTTGTTGGTTTGTTGGTTGGTTGGCTTGTTGGCTTGTTGGTTTGTTGGTTTGTTGGTTTGTTGGTTTGTTGGCTTGTTGGTTTGTTGGTTTGTTGGTTTGTTGGTTTGTTGGTTTGTTGGCTTGCTGGCTTGTTGGTTTGTTGGTTTGTTGGTTTGTTGGTTTGTTGGTTTGTTGGTTTGTTGGTTTGTTGGTTTGTTGGCTTGTTGGCTTGTTGGTTTGTGGCTTATTAGTTTGTTGGTTTGTTGGTTTGTTGGCTTGTTGGTTTGTTGGTTTGTTGGCTCGTTGGTTTGTTGGTTTGTTGGCTTGTTGGCTTGTTGGCTTGTTGGTTTGTTGGTTTGTTGGTTTGTTGGTTTGTTGGTTTGTTAGTTTGTTGCCTTTTTGGTTACTTGGTTTGTTGGTTTGTTGGTTTGTTGGCTTTTTGGTTTGTTGGTTTGTTGGTTTGTTGGTTTGTTGGTTTGTTGGCTTGTTGGCTTGTTGGTTTGTTGGTTTGTTGGCTTGTTGGTTTGTTGGTTTGTTGGCTTGTTTGCTTGTTGCCTTTTTCGTTTGATGGTTTGTTGGTTTCTTGGTTTTTTGGTTTGTTGGTGTTTTGGTTTGTTGATTTGTTGGTTTGTTGGTTTGTTGGCTTGTTGGCTTGTTGGCTTGTTGGTTTGTTGGCTTGTTGGTTTGTTAGTTTGTTGGCTTTTTGGTTACTTGGTTTGTTGGTTTGTTGGCTTGTTGGTTTGTTGCTTTGTTCGTTTGATGGTTTGTTGGTTTGTTGGTTTGTTGGCTTGTTGGTTTGTTGGTTTGTTGGCTTGTTGGCTTGTTGGTTTGTTGGTTTGTTGGCTTGTTGGCTTGTTGGTTTGTTGGTTTGTTGGTTTGTTGGTTTGTTGGCTTGTTGCTTTGTTGGCTTGTTGGTTTGTTGGCTTGTTGGTTTGTTGGTTTGTTAGTTTGTTGGCTTGTTGGCTTGTTGATTTTTTGGTTTGTTGGTTTATTTGTTTGTTGGTTTGTTGGCTTGTTGGTTTGTTGGTTTGTTGGTTTGTTGGTTTTTTGGTTTGTTGGTTTATTTGTTTGTTGGTTTGTTGGCTTGTTGGTTTGTTGGTTTGTTGGTTTGTTGGTTTGTTGGTTTGTTGGTTTGTTGGTTTGTTGGCTTGTTGGCTTGTTGGTTTGTGGCTTATTGGTTTGTTGGTTTGTTGGTTTGTTGGCTTGTTGGTCTGTTGGTTTGTTGGCTCGTTGGTTTGTTGGTTTGTTGGCTTGTTGGCTTGTTGGTTTGTTGGTTTGTTGGTTTGTTGGTTTGTTGGTTTGTTGGCTTGTTGGCTTGTTGGTTTGTTGGTTTGTTGGCTTGTTGGCTTGTTGGTTTGTTGGTTTGTTGGTTTGTTGGTTTGTTGGTTTGTTGGTTTGTTGGCTTGTTGGTTTGTTGGTTTGTTGGCTTGTTGGTTTGTTGGTTTGTTGGTTGGTTGGCTTGTTGACTTGTTGGTTTGTTGGTTTGTTGGTTTGTTGGCTTGTTGGTTTGTTGGTTTGTTGGTTTTTTGGCTTGTTGCTCTGTTCGTTTGATGGTTTGTTGGTTTGTTGGTTTTTTGGTTTGTTGGTTTTTTGGTTTGTTGCTTTGTTGGTTTGTTGGTTTGTTGGCTTGTTGGCTTGTTGGTTTGTTGGCTTATTGGTTTGTTAGTTTGTTGGCTTTTTGGTTACTTGGTTTGTTGGTTTGTTGGCTTGTTGGCTTGTTGGTTTTTTGCTTTGTTCGTTTGATGGTTTGTCGGTTTGTTGGTTACTTGGTTTGTTGGTTTGTTGGTTTGTTGGTTTATTTGTTTGTTGGTTTGTTGTCTTTTTGGTTTGTTGGTTTGTTGGCTTGTTGGCTTGTTGGTTTGTTGGTTTGTTGGTTTGTTGGTTTGTTGGTTTGTTGGTTTGTTGGTTTGTTGGTTTGTTGGCTTGTTGGTTTGTTGGTTTGTTGGTTTGTTGGCTTGTTGGTTACTCAGTTTGTTGGTTTGTTGGCATGTTGGTTTGTTGATTTGTTGGTTTGTTGGCTTGTTGGTTTGTTGGTTTGTTGGCTTGTTAGGTTGTTGGTTTGTTGGTTTGTTGGTTTGTTGGCTTGTTGGTTTGTTGGTTTGTTGGCTTGTTGGTTTGTTAGTTTGTTGGTTTGTTGGTTTGTTGGTTTGTTGGTTTGTTGGTTTATTTGTTTGTTGGTTTGTTGGCTTGTTGATTTGTTGGTTTGTTGGCTTGTTGGCTTGTTGGTTTGTTGGTTTGTTGGCTTGTTGGTTTGTTGGTTTGTTGGCTTGTTGGCTTGTTGGTTTGTTGGTTTGTTGGTTTGTTGGTTTGTTGGTTTATTGGTTTGTTCTTTTGTTGGTTTGTTGGTTAATTGGCTTGTTGGTTTGTTGGTTTGTTGGCTTGTTGGCTTGTTGGTTTGTTGGTTTGTTGGCTTTTTGGGTTGTTGGTTTGTTGGTTTGTTGGTTTGTTGGCTTGTTGGTTTGTTGGTTTGTTGGCTTGTTGGTTTGTTAGTTGGTTGGTTTGTTGGTTTGTTGGTTTTTTGGTTTGTTGGTTTATTTGTTTGTTGGTTTGTTGGCTTGTTGATTTTTTGGTTTGTTGGTTTATTTGTTTGTTGGTTTGTTGGCTTGTTGGTTTGTTGGTTTCTTGGTTTGTTGGTTTGTTGGTTTGTTGCTTTGTTGGCTTGTTGGCTTGTTGGTTTGTGGCTTATTGGTTTGTTGGTTTGTTGGTTTGTTGGTTTGTTGGCTTGTTGGTTTGTTGGTTTGTTGTCTCGTTGGTTTGTTGGTTTGTTGGCTTGTTGGCTTGTTGGTTTGTTGGTTTGTTGGTTTGTTGGTTTGTTGGCTTGTTGGCTTGTTGGTTTGTTAGTTTGTTGGCTTGTTGGCTTGTTGGTTTGTTGGTTTGTTGGTTTGTTGGTTTGTTGGCTTGTTGGTTTGTTGGTTTGTTGGCTTGTTGGTTTGTTGGTTTGTTTGTTGGTTGGCTTGTTGGCTTGTTGGTTTGTTGGTTTGTTGGCTTGTTGGCTTGTTGGTTTGTTGGTTTGTTGGCTTGTTGGCTTGTTGGTTTGTTGGTTTGTTGGCTTGTTGGCTTGTTGGTTTGTTGGTTTGTTGGTTTGTTGGTTTGTTGGTTTGTTGGTTTGTTGGCTTGTTGGTTTGTTGGTTTGTTGGTTTGTTGGCTTGTTGGTTACTCAGTTTGTTGGTTTGTTGGCATGTTGGTTTTTTGATTTGTTGGTTTGTTGGCTTGTTGGTTTGTTGGTTTGTTGCTTGTTGGGTTGTTGGTTTGTTGGTTTGTTGGTTTGTTGGCTTGTTGGTTTGTTGGTGTGTTGGCTTGTTGGTTTGTTAGTTTGTTGGTTTGTTGGTTTGTTGGTTTGTTGGTTTGTTGGTTTATTTGTTTGTTGGTTTGTTGGCTTGTTGATTGGTTGGTTTGTTGGTTTGTTGGCTTGTTGGCTTGTTGGTTTGTTGGTTTGTTGGCTTGTTGGTTTGTTGGTTTGTTGGCTTGTTGGCTTGTTGGTTTGTTGGTTTGTTGGTTTGTTGGTTTGTTGGTTTGTTCTTTTGTTGGTTTGTTGGTTAATTGGCTTGTTGGTTTGTTGGATTGTTGGCTTGTTGGCTTGTTGGTTAGTTGGTTTGTTGGCTTGTTGGCTTGTTGGTTTGTTGGTTTGTAGGTTTGTTGGTTTGTTGGCTTGTTGGATTGTTGGTTTGTTGGCTTGTTGTGTTGTTGGTTTTTGGGTTTGTTGGCTTGTTGGCTTGTTGCTTTGTTGGTTTGTTGGTTTGTTGGCTTGTTGGTTTGTTGGCTTGTTGGCTTGTTGGTTTGTTAGTTTGTTGCCTTTTTGGTTACTTGGTTTGTTGGTTTGTTGGTTTGTTGGCTTGTTGGTTTGTTGGTTTGTTGGTTTGTTGGTTTGTTTGGTTGTTGGCTTGTTGGCTTGTTGGTTTGTTGGTTTGTTGGCTTGTTGGTTTGTTGGTTTGTTGGCTTGTTGGCTTGTTGGCTTGTTGCTTTTTTCGTTTGATGGTTTGTTGGTTTCTTGGTTTTTTGGTTTGTCGGTGTTTTGGTTTGTTGCTTTGTTGGTTTGTTGGTTTGTTGGCTTGTTGGCTTGTTGGCTTGTTGGTTTGTTGACTTGTTGGTTTGTTAGTTTGTTGGCTTTTTGGTTACTTGGTTTGTTGGTTTGTTGGCTTGTTGGCTTGTTGGTTTGTTGCTTTGTTCGTTTGATGGTTTGTTGGTTTGTTGGTTTGTTGGCTTGTTGGTTTGTTGGTTTGTTGGCTTGTTGGCTTGTTGGTTTGTTGGTTTGTTGGTTTGTTGGCTTGTTGGTTTGTTGGTTTGTTGGTTTGTTGGTTTGTTGGCTTGTTGCTTTGTCGGCTTGTTGGTTTGTTGGCTTGTTGGTTTGTTGGTTTGTTAGTTTGTTGGCTTGTTGGTTTGTTGGTTTGTTGGTTTGTTGGTTTGTTGGTTTGTTAATTTGTTGGTTTGTTAGTTTTTTGGTTTGTTGGTTTATTTGTTTGTTGGTTTGTTGGCTTGTTGGTTTGTTGGTTTGTTGGTTTGTTGGTTTGTTGGCTTATTGGTTTGTTAGTTTGTTGGCTTTTTGGTTACTTGGTTTGTTGGTTTGTTGGCTTGTTGGCTTGTTGGTTTTTTGCTTTGTTCGTTTGATGGTTTGTCGGTTTGTTGGTTACTTGGTTTGTTGGTTTGTTGGTTTGTTAGCTTGTTGGTTTGTTGGCTTGTTGGTTTGTTGGTTTGCTGGTTTGTTGGCTTGTTGGCTTGTTGGTTTGTTGGTTTGTTGGTTTGTTGGTTTGTTGGTTTGTTGGTTTGTTGGTTTGTTGGTTTGTTGGCTTGTTGGTTTGTTGGTTTGTTGGTTTGCTGGCTTGTTGGCTTGTTGGTTTGTTGGTTTGTTGGCTTGTTGGTTTGTTGGCTTGTTGGCTTGTTGCTTTGTTCGTTTGATGGTTTGTTGGTTTGTTGGTTTGTTGGCTTGTTGGTTTGTTAGTTTGTTGGTTTGTTGGTTTGTTGGTTTGTTGGTTTATTTGTTTGTTGGTTTGTTGCTTTGTTGGCTTGTTGGTTTGTTGGCTTGTTGGCTTGTTGGTTTGTTGGTTTGTTGGCTTTTTGGGTTGTTGGTTTGTTGGTTTGTTGGTTTGTTGGCTTGTTGGTTTGTTGGTTTGTTGGCTTGTTGGTTTGTTAGTTGGTTGGTTTGTTGGTTTGTTGGTTTTTTGGTTTGTTGGTTTATTTGTTTGTTGGTTTGTTGGCTTGTTGATTTTTTGGTTTGTTGGTTTATTTGTTTGTTGGTTTGTTGGCTTGTTGGTTTGTTGGTTTCTTGGTTTGTTGGTTTGTTGGTTTGTTGCTTTGTTGGCTTGTTGGCTTGTTGGTTTGTGGCTTATTGGTTTGTTGGTTTGTTGGTTTGTTGGTTTGTTGGCTTGTTGGTTTGTTGGTTTGTTGTCTCGTTGGTTTGTTGGTTTGTTGGCTTGTTGGCTTGTTGGTTTGTTGGTTTGTTGGTTTGTTGGTTTGTTGGCTTGTTGGCTTGTTGGTTTGTTAGTTTGTTGGCTTGTTGGCTTGTTGGTTTGTTGGTTTGTTGGTTTGTTGGTTTGTTGGCTTGTTGGTTTGTTGGTTTGTTGGCTTGTTGGTTTGTTGGTTTGTTTGTTGGTTGGCTTGTTGGCTTGTTGGTTTGTTGGTTTGTTGGCTTGTTGGCTTGTTGGTTTGTTGGTTTGTTGGCTTGTTGGCTTGTTGGTTTGTTGGTTTGTTGGCTTGTTGGCTTGTTGGTTTGTTGGTTTGTTGGTTTGTTGGTTTGTTGGTTTGTTGGTTTGTTGGCTTGTTGGTTTGTTGGTTTGTTGGTTTGTTTGCTTGTTGGTTACTCAGTTTGTTGGTTTGTTGGCATGTTGGTTTTTTGATTTGTTGGTTTGTTGGCTTGTTGGTTTGTTGGTTTGTTGCTTGTTGGGTTGTTGGTTTGTTGGTTTGTTGGTTTGTTGGCTTGTTGGTTTGTTGGTGTGTTGGCTTGTTGGTTTGTTAGTTTGTTGGTTTGTTGGTTTGTTGGTTTGTTGGTTTGTTGGTTTATTTGTTTGTTGGTTTGTTGGCTTGTTGATTGGTTGGTTTGTTGGTTTGTTGGCTTGTTGGCTTGTTGGTTTGTTGGTTTGTTGGCTTGTTGGTTTGTTGGTTTGTTGGCTTGTTGGCTTGTTGGTTTGTTGGTTTGTTGGTTTGTTGGTTTGTTGGTTTGATCTTTTGTTGGTTTGTTGGTTAATTGGCTTGTTGGTTTGTTGGATTGTTGGCTTGTTGGCTTGTTGGTTAGTTGGTTTGTTGGCTTGTTGGCTTGTTGGTTTGTTGGTTTGTAGGTTTGTTGGTTTGTTGGCTTGTTGGTTTGTTGGTTTGTTGGCTTGTTGTTTTGTTGGTTTGTTGGTTTGTTGGCTTGTTGGTTTGTTGGCTTGTTGGCTTGTTGGTTTGTTAGTTTGTTGCCTTTTTGGTTACTTGGTTTGTTGGTTTGTTGGTTTGTTGGCTTGTTGGTTTGTTGGTTTGTTGGTTTGTTGGTTTGTTTGGTTGTTGGCTTGTTGGCTTGTTGGTTTGTTGGTTTGTTGGCTTGTTGGTTTGTTGGTTTGTTGGCTTGTTGGCTTGTTGGCTTGTTGCTTTTTTCGTTTGATGGTTTGTTGGTTTCTTGGTTTTTTGGTTTGTCGGTGTTTTGGTTTGTTGCTTTGTTGGTTTGTTGGTTTGTTGGCTTGTTGGCTTGTTGGCTTGTTGGTTTGTTGACTTGTTGGTTTGTTAGTTTGTTGGCTTTTTGGTTACTTGGTTTGTTGGTTTGTTGGCTTGTTGGCTTGTTGGTTTGTTGCTTTGTTCCTTTGATGGTTTGTTGGTTTGTTGGTTTGTTGGCTTGTTGGTTTGTTGGTTTGTTGGCTTGTTGGCTTGTTGGTTTGTTGGTTTGTTGGCTTGTTGGCTTGTTGGTTTGTTGGTTTGTTGGTTTGTTGGTTTGTTGGCTTGTTGCTTTGTCGGCTTGTTGGTTTGTTGGCTTGTTGGTTTGTTGGTTTGTTAGTTTGTTGGCTTGTTGGTTTGTTGGTTTGTTGGTTTGTTGGTTTGTTGGTTTGTTAATTTGTTGGTTTGTTAGTTTTTGGGTTTGTTGGTTTATTTGTTTGTTGGTTTGTTGGCTTGTTGGTTTGTTGGTTTGTTGGTTTGTTGGTTTGTTGGCTTATTGGTTTGTTAGTTTGTTGGCTTTTTGGTTACTTGGTTTGTTGGTTTGTTGGCTTGTTGGCTTGTTGGTTTTTTGCTTTGTTCGTTTGATGGTTTGTCGGTTTGTTGGTTACTTGGTTTGTTGGTTTGTTGGTTTGTTGGCTTGTTGGTTTGTTGGCTTGTTGGTTTGTTGGTTTGCTGGTTTGTTGGCTTGTTGGCTTGTTGGTTTGTTGGTTTGTTGGTTTGTTGGTTTGTTGGTTTGTTGGTTTGTTGGTTTGTTGGTTTGTTGGCTTGTTGGTTTGTTGGTTTGTTGGTTTGCTGGCTTGTTGGCTTGTTGGTTTGTTGGTTTGTTGGCTTGTTGGTTTGTTGGCTTGTTGGCTTGTTGCTTTGTTCGTTTGATGGTTTGTTGGTTTGTTGGTTTGTTGGCTTGTTGGTTTGTTAGTTTGTTGGTTTGTTGGTTTGTTGGTTTGTTGGTTTATTTGTTTGTTGGTTTGTTGTCTTTTTGGTTTGTTGGTTTGTTGGCTTGTTGGCTTGTTGGTTTGTTGGTTTGTTGGTTTGTTGGTTTGTTGGTTTGTTGGTTTGTTGGTTTGTTGGTTTGTTGGTTTGTTGGTTTGTTGGTTTGTTGGTTTGTTGGCTTGTTGGTTTGTTGGTTTGTTGGTTTGTTGGCTTGTTGGTTAATCAGTTTGTTGGTTTGTTGGCATGTTGGTTTGTTGATTTGTTGGTTTGTTGGCTTGTTGGTTTGTTGGTTTGTTGGCTTGTTGGGTTGTTGGTTTGTTGGTTTGTTGGTTTGTTGGCTTGTTGGTTTGTTGGTTTGTTGGCTTGTTGGTTTGTTAGTTTGTTGGTTTGTTGGTTTGTTGGTTTGTTGGATTGTTGGTTTATTTGTTTGTTGGTTTGTTGGCTTGTTGATTTGTTGGTTTGTTGGCTTGTTAGCTTGTTGGTTTGTTGGTTTGTTGGCTTGTTGGTTTGTTGGTTTGTTGGCTTGTTGGCTTGTTGGTTTGTTGGTTTGTTGGTTTGTTGGTTTGTTGGTTTGTTGGTTTGTTGGTTTGTTCTTTTGTTGGTTTGTTGGTTAATTGGCTTGTTGGTTTGTTGGTTTGTTGGCTTGTTGGCTTGTTGGTTTGTTGGTTTGTTGGCTTGTTGGGTTGTTGGTTTGTTGGTTTGTTGGTTTGTTGGCTTGTTGGTTTGTTGGTTTGTTGGCTTGTTGGGTTGTTAGTTGGTTGGTTTGTTGGTTTGTTGGTTTTTTGGTTTGTTGGTTTATTTGTTTGTTGGTTTGTTGGCTTGTTGATTTTTTGGTTTGTTGGTTTATTTGTTTGTTGGTTTGTTGGCTTGTTGGTTTGTTGGTTTCTTGGTTTGTTGGTTTGTTGGTTTGTTGGTTTGTTGGCTTGTTGGCTTGTTGGTTTGTGGCTTATTGGTTTGTTGGTTTGTTGGTTTGTTGGTTTGTTGGCTTGTTGGTTTGTTGGTTTGTTGGCTCGTTGGTTTGTTGGCTCGTTGGTTTGTTGGTTTGTTGGCTTGTTGGCTTGTTGGTTTGTTGGTTTGTTGGTTTGTTGGTTTGTTGGCTTGTTGGCTTGTTGGTTTGTTAGTTTGTTGGCTTGTTGGCTTGTTGGTTTGTTGGTTTGTTGGTTTGTTGGTTTGTTGGCTTGTTGGTTTGTTGGTTTGTTGGCTTGTTGGTTTGTTGGTTTGTTTGTTGGTTGGCTTGTTGGCTTGTTGGTTTGTTGGTTTGTTGGCTTGTTGGCTTGTTGGTTTGTTGGTTTGTTGGCTTGTTGGCTTGTTGGTTTGTTGGTTTGTTGGCTTGTTGGCTTGTTGGTTTGTTGGTTTGTTGGTTTGTTGGTTTGTTGGTTTGTTGGTTTGTTGGTTTGTTGGCTTGTTGGTTTGTTGGTTTGTTGGTTTGTTGGCTTGTTGGTTACTCAGTTTGTTGGTTTGTTGGCATGTTGGTTTTTTGATTTGTTGGTTTGTTGGCTTGTTGGTTTGTTGGTTTGTTGGCTTGTTGGGTTGTTGGTTTGTTGGTTTGTTGGTTTGTTGGCTTGTTGGTTTGTTGGTGTGTTGGCTTGTTGGTTTGTTAGTTTGTTGGTTTGTTGGTTTGTTGGTTTGTTGGTTTATTTGTTTATTGGTTTGTTGGCTTGTTGATTGGTTGGTTTGTTGGTTTGTTGGCTTGTTGGCTTGTTGGTTTGTTGGTTTGTTGGCTTGTTGGTTTGTTGGTTTGTTGGCTTGTTGGCTTGTTGGTTTTTTGGTTTGTTGGTTTGTTGGTTTGTTGGTTTGTTCTTATGTTGGTTTGTTGGTTAATTGGCTTGTTGGTTTGTTGGATTGTTGGCTTGTTGGCTTGTTGGTTAGTTGGTTTGTTGGCTTGTTGGCTTGTTGGTTTGTTGGTTTGTAGGTTTGTTGGTTTGTTGGCTTGTTGGTTTGTTGGTTTGTTGGCTTGTTGTTTTGTTGGTTTTTGGGTTTGTTGGCTTGTTGGCTTGTTGCTTTGTTGGTTTGTTGGTTTGTTGGCTTGTTGGTTTGTTGGCTTGTTGGCTTGTTGGTTTGTTAGTTTGTTGCCTTTTTGGTTACTTGGTTTGTTGGTTTGTTGGTTTGTTGGCTTGTTGGTTTGTTGGTTTGTTGGTTTGTTGGTTTGTTGGGTTGTTGGCTTGTTGGCTTGTTGGTTTGTTGGTTTGTTGGCTTGTTGGTTTGTTGGTTTGTTGGCTTGTTGGCTTGTTGGCTTGTTGCTTTTTTCGTTTGATGGTTTGTTGGTTTCTTGGTTTTTTGGTTTGTCGGTGTTTTGGTTTGTTGCTTTGTTGGTTTGTTGGTTTGTTGGCTTGTTAGCTTGTTGGCTTGTTGGTTTGTTGACTTGTTGGTTTGTTAGTTTGTTGGCTTTTTGGTTACTTGGTTTGTTGGTTTGTTGGCTTGTTGGCTTGTTGGTTTGTTGCTTTGTTCGTTTGATGGTTTGTTGGTTTGTTGGTTTGTTGGCTTGTTGGTTTGTTGGTTTGTTGGCTTGTTGGCTTGTTGGTTTGTTGGTTTGTTGGCTTGTTGGCTTGTTGGTTTGTTGGTTTGTTGGTTTGTTGGTTTGTTGGCTTGTTGCTTTGTTGGCTTGTTGGTTTGTTGGCTTGTTGGTTTGTTGGTTTGTTAGTTTGTTGGCTTGTTGGCTTGTTGGTTTGTTGGTTTGTTGGTTTGTTGGCTTGTTGGCTTGTTGGTTTGTTGGTTTGTTGGCTTGTTGGCTTGTTGGTTTGTTGGTTTGTTGGTTTGTTGGGGTGTTGGTTTGTTGGTTTGTTGGCTTGTTGGTTTGTTGGTTTGTTGGTTGGTTGGCTTGTTCGCTTGTTGGTTTGTTGGCTTGTTGGTTTTTTGGTTTGTTGCTTTGTTGGTTTGTTGGTTTGTTGGTTTGTTGGCTTGTTGGTTTGTTGGTTTGTTGGTTTGTTGGTTTGTTGGTTTGTTGGTTTGTTGGTTTGTTGGTTTGTTGGCTTGTTGGTTTGTTGGTTTGTTGGTTTGCTGGCTTGTTGGCTTGTTGGTTTGTTGGTTTGTTGGCTTGTTGGTTTGTTGGCTTGTTGGCTTGTTGCTTTGTTCGTTTGATGGTTTGTTGGTTTGTTGGTTTGTTGGCTTGTTGGTTTGTTAGTTTGTTGGTTTGTTGGTTTGTTGGTTTGTTGGTTTATTTGTTTGTTGGTTTGTTGCTTTGTTGGCTTGTTGGTTTGTTGGCTTGTTGGCTTGTTGGTTTGTTGGTTTGTTGGCTTTTTGGGTTGTTGGTTTGTTGGTTTGTTGGTTTGTTGGCTTGTTGGTTTGTTGGTTTGTTGGCTTGTTGGTTTGTTAGTTGGTTGGTTTGTTGGTTTGTTGGTTTTTTGGTTTGTTGGTTTATTTGTTTGTTGGTTTGTTGGCTTGTTGATTTTTTGGTTTGTTGGTTTATTTGTTTGTTGGTTTGTTGGCTTGTTGGTTTGTTGGTTTCTTGGTTTGTTGGTTTGTTGGTTTGTTGCTTTGTTGGCTTGTTGGCTTGTTGGTTTGTGGCTTATTGGTTTGTTGGTTTGTTGGTTTGTTGGTTTGTTGGCTTGTTGGTTTGTTGGTTTGTTGTCTCGTTGGTTTGTTGGTTTGTTGGCTTGTTGGCTTGTTGGTTTGTTGGTTTGTTGGTTTGTTGGTTTGTTGGCTTGTTGGCTTGTTGGTTTGTTAGTTTGTTGGCTTGTTGGCTTGTTGGTTTGTTGGTTTGTTGGTTTGTTGGTTTGTTGGCTTGTTGGTTTGTTGGTTTGTTGGCTTGTTGGTTTGTTGGTTTGTTTGTTGGTTGGCTTGTTGGCTTGTTGGTTTGTTGGTTTGTTGGCTTGTTGGCTTGTTGGTTTGTTGGTTTGTTGGTTTGTTGGCTTGTTGGCTTGTTGGTTTGTTGGTTTGTTGGCTTGTTGGCTTGTTGGTTTGTTGGTTTGTTGGTTTGTTGGTTTGTTGGTTTGTTGGTTTGTTGGCTTGTTGGTTTGTTGGTTTGTTGGTTTGTTGGCTTGTTGGTTACTCAGTTTGTTGGTTTGTTGGCATGTTGGTTTTTTGATTTGTTGGTTTGTTGGCTTGTTGGTTTGTTGGTTTGTTGCTTGTTGGGTTGTTGGTTTGTTGGTTTGTTGGTTTGTTGGCTTGTTGGTTTGTTGGTGTGTTGGCTTGTTGGTTTGTTAGTTTGTTGGTTTGTTGGTTTGTTGGTTTGTTGGTTTGTTGGTTTATTTGTTTGTTGGTTTGTTGGCTTGTTGATTGGTTGGTTTGTTGGTTTGTTGGCTTGTTGGCTTGTTGGTTTGTTGGTTTGTTGGCTTGTTGGTTTGCTGGTTTGTTGGCTTGTTGGCTTGTTGGTTTGTTGGTTTGTTGGTTTGTTGGTTTGTTGGTTTGTTCTTTTGTTGGTTTGTTGGTTAATTGGCTTGTTGGTTTGTTGGATTGTTGGCTTGTTGGCTTGTTGGTTAGTTGGTTTGTTGGCTTGTTGGCTTGTTGGTTTGTTGGTTTGTAGGTTTGTTGGTTTGTTGGCTTGTTGGTTTGTTGGTTTGTTGGCTTGTTGTTTTGTTGGTTTTTGGGTTTGTTGGCTTGTTGGCTTGTTGCTTTGTTGGTTTGTTGGTTTGTTGGCTTGTTGGTTTGTTGGCTTGTTGGCTTGTTGGTTTGTTAGTTTGTTGCCTTTTTGGTTACTTGGTTTGTTGGTTTGTTGGTTTGTTGGCTTGTTGGTTTGTTGGTTTGTTGGTTTGTTGGTTTGTTTGGTTGTTGGCTTGTTGGCTTGTAGGTTTGTTGGTTTGTTGGCTTGTTGGTTTGTTGGTTTGTTGGCTTGTTGGCTTGTTGGCTTGTTGCTTTTTTCGTTTGATGGTTTGTTGGTTTCTTGGTTTTTTGGTTTGTCGGTGTTTTGGTTTGTTGCTTTGTTGGTTTGTTGGTTTGTTGGCTTGTTGGCTTGTTGGCTTGTTGGTTTGTTGACTTGTTGGTTTGTTAGTTTGTTGGCTTTTTGGTTACTTGGTTTGTTGGTTTGTTGGCTTGTTGGCTTGTTGGTTTGTTGCTTTGTTCGTTTGATGGTTTGTTGGTTTGTTGGTTTGTTGGCTTGTTGGTTTGTTGGTTTGTTGGCTTGTTGGCTTGTTGGTTTGTTGGTTTGTTGGCTTGTTGGCTTGTTGGTTTGTTGGTTTGTTGGTTTGTTGGTTTGTTGGCTTGTTGCTTTGTCGGCTTGTTGGTTTGTTGGCTTGTTGGTTTGTTGGTTTGTTAGTTTGTTGGCTTGTTGGTTTGTTGGTTTGTTGGTTTGTTGGTTTGTTGGTTTGTTAATTTGTTGGTTTGTTAGTTTTTTGGTTTGTTGGTTTATTTGTTTGTTGGTTTGTTGGCTTGTTGGTTTGTTGGTTTGTTGGTTTGTTGGTTTGTTGGCTTATTGGTTTGTTAGTTTGTTGGCTTTTTGGTTACTTGGTTTGTTGGTTTGTTGGCTTGTTGGCTTGTTGGTTTTTTGCTTTGTTCGTTTGATGGTTTGTCGGTTTGTTGGTTACTTGGTTTGTTGGTTTGTTGGTTTGTTGGCTTGTTGGTTTGTTGGCTTGTTGGTTTGTTGGTTTGCTGGTTTGTTGGCTTGTTGGCTTGTTGGTTTGTTGGTTTGTTGGTTTGTTGGTTTGTTGGTTTGTTGGTTTGTTGGTTTGTTGGTTTGTTGGTTTGTTGGCTTGTTGGTTTGTTGGTTTGTTGGTTTGCTGGCTTGTTGGCTTGTTGGTTTGTTGGTTTGTTGGCTTGTTGGTTTGTTGGCTTGTTGGCTTGTTGCTTTGTTCGTTTGATGGTTTGTTGGTTTGTTGGTTTGTTGGCTTGTTGGTTTGTTAGTTTGTTGGTTTGTTGGTTTGTTGGTTTGTTGGTTTATTTGTTTGTTGGTTTGTTGTCTTTTTGGTTTGTTGGTTTGTTGGCTTGTTGGCTTGTTGGTTTGTTGGTTTGTTGGTTTGTTGGTTTGTTGGTTTGTTGGTTTGTTGGTTTGTTGGTTTGTTGGTTTGTTGGTTTGTTGGCTTGTTGGTTTGTTGGTTTGTTGGTTTGTTGGCTTGTTGGTTAATCAGTTTGTTGGTTTGTTGGCATGTTGGTTTGTTGATTTGTTGGTTTGTTGGCTTGTTGGTTTGTTGGTTTGTTGGCTTGTTGGGTTGTTGGTTTGTTGGTTTGTTGGTTTGTTGGCTTGTTGGTTTGTTGGTTTGTTGGCTTGTTGGTTTGTTAGTTTGTTGGTTTGTTGGTTTGTTGGTTTGTTGGTTTGTTGGATTGTTGGTTTATTTGTTTGTTGGTTTGTTGGCTTGTTGATATGTTGGTTTGTTGGCTTGTTAGCTTGTTGGTTTGTTGGTTTGTTGGCTTGTTGGTTTGTTGGTTTGTTGGCTTGTTGGCTTGTTGGTTTGTTGGTTTGTTGGTTTGTTGGTTTGTTGGTTTGTTGGTTTGTTGGTTTGTTCTTTTGTTGGTTTGTTGGTTAATTGGCTTGTTGGTTTGTTGGTTTGTTGGCTTGTTGGCTTGTTGGTTTGTTGGTTTGTTGGCTTGTTGGGTTGTTGGTTTGTTGGTTTGTTGGTTTGTTGGCTTGTTGGTTTGTTGGTTTGTTGGCTTGTTGGGTTGTTAGTTGGTTGGTTTGTTGGTTTGTTGGTTTTTTGGTTTGTTGGTTTATTTATTTGTTGGTTTGTTGGCTTGTTGATTTTTTGGTTTGTTGGTTTATTTGTTTGTTGGTTTGTTGGCTTGTTGGTTTGTTGGTTTCTTGGTTTGTTGGTTTGTTGGTTTGTTGGTTTGTTGGCTTGTTGGCTTGTTGGTTTGTGGCTTATTGGTTTGTTGGTTTGTTGGTTTGTTGGTTTGTTGGCTTGTTGGTTTGTTGGTTTGTTGGCTCGTTGGTTTGTTGGCTCGTTGGTTTGTTGGTTTGTTGGCTTGTTGGCTTGTTGGTTTGTTGGTTTGTTGGTTTGTTGGTTTGTTGGCTTGTTGGCTTGTTGGTTTGTTAGTTTGTTGGCTTGTTGGCTTGTTGGTTTGTTGGTTTGTTGGTTTGTTGGTTTGTTGGCTTGTTGGTTTGTTGGTTTGTTGGCTTGTTGGTTTGTTGGTTTGTTTGTTGGTTGGCTTGTTGGCTTGTTGGTTTGTTGGTTTGTTGGCTTGTTGGCTTGTTGGTTTGTTGGTTTGTTGGCTTGTTGGCTTGTTGGTTTGTTGGTTTGTTGGCTTGTTGGCTTGTTGGTTTGTTGGTTTGTTGGTTTGTTGGTTTGTTGGTTTGTTGGTTTGTTGGCTTGTTGGTTTGTTGGTTTGTTGGTTTGTTGGCTTGTTGGTTACTCAGTTTGTTGGTTTGTTGGCATGTTGGTTTTTTGATTTGTTGGTTTGTTGGCTTGTTGGTTTGTTGGTTTGTTGGCTTGTTGGGTTGTTGGTTTGTTGGTTTGTTGGTTTGTTGGCTTGTTGGTTTGTTGGTGTGTTGGCTTGTTGGTTTGTTAGTTTGTTGGTTTGTTGGTTTGTTGGTTTGTAGGTTTGTTGGTTTGTTGGCTTGTTGGTTTGTTGGTTTGTTGGCTTGTTGTTTTGTTGGTTTTTGGGTTTGTTGGCTTGTTGGCTTGTTGCTTTGTTGGTTTGTTGGTTTGTTGGCTTGTTGGTTTGTTGGCTTGTTGGCTTGTTGGTTTGTTAGTTTGTTGCCTTTTTGGTTACTTGGTTTGTTGGTTTGTTGGTTTGTTGGCTTGTTGGTTTGTTGGTTTGTTGGTTTGTTGGTTTGTTGGGTTGTTGGCTTGTTGGCTTGTTGGTTTGTTGGTTTGTTGGCTTGTTGGTTTGTTGGTTTGTTGGCTTGTTGGCTTGTTGGCTTGTTGCTTTTTTCGTTTGATGGTTTGTTGGTTTCTTGGTTTTTTGGTTTGTCGGTGTTTTGGTTTGTTGCTTTGTTGGTTTGTTGGTTTGTTGGCTTGTTAGCTTGTTGGCTTGTTGGTTTGTTGACTTGTTGGTTTGTTAGTTTGTTGGCTTTTTGGTTACTTGGTTTGTTGGTTTGTTGGCTTGTTGGCTTGTTGGTTTGTTGCTTTGTTCGTTTGATGGTTTGTTGGTTTGTTGGTTTGTTGGCTTGTTGGTTTGTTGGTTTGTTGGCTTGTTGGCTTGTTGGTTTGTTGGTTTGTTGGCTTGTTGGCTTGTTGGTTTGTTGGTTTGTTGGTTTGTTGGTTTGTTGGCTTGTTGCTTTGTTGGCTTGTTGGTTTGTTGGCTTGTTGGTTTGTTAGTTTGTTGGTTTGTTGGTTTGTTGGTTTGTTGGTTTATTTGTTTATTGGTTTGTTGGCTTGTTGATTGGTTGGTTTGTTGGTTTGTTGGCTTGTTGGCTTGTTGGTTTGTTGGTTTGTTGGCTTGTTGGTTTGTTGGTTTGTTGGCTTGTTGGCTTGTTGGTTTTTTGGTTTGTTGGTTTGTTGGTTTGTTGGTTTGTTGTTTTGTTGGTTTGTTGGTTAATTGGCTTGTTGGTTTGTTGGATTGTTGGCTTGTTGGCTTGTTGGTTAGTTGGTTTGTTGGCTTGTTGGCTTGTTGGTTTGTTGGTTTGTAGGTTTGTTGGTTTGTTGGCTTGTTGGTTTGTTGGTTTGTTGGCTTGTTGTTTTGTTGGTTTTTGGGTTTGTTGGCTTGTTGGCTTGTTGCTTTGTTGGTTTGTTGGTTTGTTGGCTTGTTGGTTTGTTGGGTTGTTGGCTTGTTGGTTTGTTAGTTTGTTGCCTTTTTGGTTACTTGGTTTGTTGGTTTGTTGGTTTGTTGGCTTGTTGGTTTGTTGGTTTGTTGGTTTGTTGGTTTGTTGGGTTGTTGGCTTGTTGGCTTGTTGGTTTGTTGGTTTGTTGGCTTGTTGGTTTGTTGGTTTGTTGGCTTGTTGGCTTGTTGGCTTGTTGCTTTTTTCGTTTGATGGTTTGTTGGTTTCTTGGTTTTTTGGTTTGTCGGTGTTTTGGTTTGTTGCTTTGTTGGTTTGTTGGTTTGTTGGCTTGTTAGCTTGTTGGCTTGTTGGTTTGTTGACTTGTTGGTTTGTTAGTTTGTTGGCTTTTTGGTTACTTGGTTTGTTGGTTTGTTGGCTTGTTGGCTTGTTGGTTTGTTGCTTTGTTCGTTTGATGGTTTGTTGGTTTGTTGGTTTGTTGGCTTGTTGGTTTGTTGGTTTGTTGGCTTGTTGGCTTGTTGGTTTGTTGGTTTGTTGGCTTGTTGGCTTGTTGGTTTGTTGGTTTGTTGGTTTGTTGGTTTGTTGGCTTGTTGCTTTGTTGGCTTGTTGGTTTGTTGGCTTGTTGGTTTGTTGGTTTGTTGGCTTGTTGGCTTGTTGGTTTGTTGGTTTGTTGGTTTGTTGGTTTGTTAATTTGTTGGTTTGTTAGTTTTTTGGTTTGTTGGTTTATTTGTTTGTTGGTTTGTTGGCTTGTTGGTTTGTTGGTTTGTTGGTTTGTTGGTTTGTTGGTTTGTTGGTTTGTTGGTTTGTTGGCTTGTTGGCTTGTTGGTTTGTTGGTTTGTTGGCTTGTTGGCTTGTTGGTTTGTTGGTTTGTTGGTTTGTTGGGGTGTTGGTTTGTTGGTTTGTTGGCTTGTTGGTTTGTTGGTTTGTTGGTTGGTTGGCTTGTTGGCTTGTTGGTTTGTTGGCTTGTTGGTTTTTTGGTTTGTTGCTTTGTTGGTTTGTTGGTTTGTTGGTTTGTTGGCTTGTTGGTTTGTTGGTTTGTTGGTTGGTTGGCTTGTTGGCTTGTTGGTTTGTTGGTTTGTTGGTTTGTTGGCTTGTTGGTTTGTTGGTTTTTTGGTTTGTTGGTTTTTTGGTTTGTTGCTTTGTTGGTTTGTTGGTTTGTTGGCTTGTTGGCTTGTTGGTTTTTTGGTTTGTTGGTTTTTTGGTTTATTGCTTTGTTGGTTTGTTGGTTTGTTGGCTTGTTGGCTTGTTGGTTTGTTGGCTTGTTGGTTTGTTAGTTTGTTGGCTTTTTGGTTACTTGGTTTGTTGGTTTGTTGGCTTGTTGGCTTGTTGGTTTGTTGCTTTGTTCGTTTGATGGTTTGTCGGTTTGTTGGTTACTTGGTTTGTTGGTTTGTTGGTTTGTTGGCTTGTTGGTTTGTTGGCTTGTTGGTTTGTTGGTTTGCTGGTTTGTTGGCTTGTTGGCTTGTTGGTTTGTTGGTTTGTTGGTTTGATGGTTTGTTGGTTTGTTGGTTTGTTGGGTTGTTGGTTTGTTGGTTTGTTGGCTTGTTGGTTTGTTGGTTTGTTGGTTTGTTGGCTTGTTGGCTTGTTGGTTTGTTGGCTTGTTGGTTTGTTGGCTTGTTTGCTTGTTGCTTTGTTCGTTTGATGGTTTGTTGGTTTGTTGGTTTGTTGGCTTGTTGGTTTGTTAGTTTGTTGGTTGGTTGGTTTGTTGGTTTGTTGATTTATTTGTTTGTTGGTTTGTTGTCTTGTTGGTTTGTTGGTTTGTTGGCTTGTTGGCTTGTTGGTTTGTTGGTTTGTTGGTTTGTTGGTTTGTTGGTTTGTTGGTTTGTTGGTTTGTTGGTTTGTTGGTTTGTTGGTTTGTTGGCTTGTTGGTTTGTTGGTTTGTTGGTTTGTTGGTTTGTTGGCTTGTTGGTTACTCAGTTTGTTGGTTTGTTGGCATGTTGGTTTGTTGATTTGTTGGTTTGTTGGCTTGTTGGTTTGTTGGTTTGTTGGCTTGTTGGGTTGTTGGTTTGTTGGTTTGTTGGTTTGTTGGCTTGTTGGTTTGTTGGTTTGTTGGCTTGTTGGTTTGTTAGTTTGTTGGTTTGTTGGTTTGTTGGTTTGTTGGTTTGTCGGTTTATTTGTTTGTTGGTTTGTTGGCTTGTTGATTTGTTGGTTTGTTGGCTTGTTGGCTTGTTGGTTTGTTGGTTTGTTGGCTTGTTGGTTTGTTGGTTTGTTGGCTTGTTGGCTTGTTGGTTTGTTGGTTTGTTGGTTTGTTGGTTTGTTGGTTTGTTCTTTTGTTGGTTTGTTGGTTAATTGGCTTGTTGGTTTGTTGGTTTGTTGGCTTGTTGGCTTGTTGGTTTGTTGGTTTGTTGGCTTGTTGGGTTGTTGGTTTGTTGGTTTGTTGGTTTGTTGGCTTGTTGGTTTGTTCGTTCGTTGGCTTGTTGGTTTGTTAGTTTGTTGGTTTGTTGGTTTGTTGGTTTGTTGGTTTGTTGGTTTATTTGTTTGTTGGTTTGTTGGCTTGTTGATTTGTTGGTTTGTTGGTTTGTAGGTTTGTTGGTTTGTTGGCTTGTTGGTTTGTTGGTTTGTTGGCTTGTTGGTTTGTTGGTTTGTTGGCTTGTTGGTTTGTTGGTTTGTTGGCTTGTTGGCTTGTTGGTTTGTTAGTTTGTTGCCTTTTTGGTTACTTGGTTTGTTGGTTTGTTGGTTTGTTGGTTTGTTGGCTTGTTGGTTTGTTGGTTTGTTGGTTTGTTGGCTTGTTGGTTTGTTGGTTTGTTGGCTTGTTGGTTTGTTGATTTGTTGGCTTGTTGGCTTGTTGCTTTTTTCGTTTGATGGTTTGTTGGTTTCTTGGTTTTTTGGTTTGTCGGTGTTTTGGTTTGTTGCTTTGTTGGTTTGTTGGTTTGTTGGCTTGTTGGCTTGTTGGCTTGTTGGCTTGTTGGTTTGTTGGCTTGTTGGTTTGTTAGTTTGTTGGCTTTTTGGTTATTTGGTTTGTTGGTTTGTTGGCTTGTTGGCTTGTTGGTTTGTTGGCTTGTTGGTTTGTTGGTTTGTTGGCTTGTTGGCTTGTTGGTTTGTTGGTTTGTTGGCTTGTTGGCTTGTTGGTTTGTTGGTTTGTTGGTTTGTTGGCTTGTTGGCTTGTTGGTTTGTTGGTTTGTTGGCTTGTTGGCTTGTTGGTTTGTTGGTTTGTTGGTTTGTTGGCTTGTTGGCTTGTTGGTTTGTTGGTTTGTTGGCTTGTTGGCTTGTTGGTTTGTTGGTTTGTTGGCTTGTTGGCTTGTTGGTTTGTTGGTTTGTTGGTTTGTTGGCATGTTGGCTTGTTGGTTTGTTGGTTTGTTGGCTTGTTGGTTTGTTGGCTTGTTGGTTTGTTGGTTTGTTGGCTTGTTGGCTTGTTGGTTTGTTGGTTTGTTGGCTTGTTGGCTTGTTGGTTTGTTGGTTTGTTGGTTTGTTGGTTTGTTGGCTTGTTGGTTTGTTGGTTTGTTGGCTTGTTGGTTTGTTGGTTTGTTGGTTTGTTGGCTTGTTGGCTTGTTGGTTTGTTGGTTTGTTGGTTTGTTGGTTTGTTGGCTTGTTGGTTTGTTGGTTTGTTGGTTTGCTGGTTTGTTGGCTTGTTGGTTTGTTGGTTTGTTGGCTTGTTTGTTTGTTGGTTTGTTGGCTTGTTGGCTTGTTGCTTTGTTCGTTTGATGGTTTGTTGGTTTGTTGATTTGTTGGCTTGTTGGTTTGTTAGTTTGTTGGTTTGTTGGTTTGTTGGTTTGGTGATATATTTGTTTGTTGGCTTGTTGGGTTGTTGGTTTGTTGGTTTGTTGGTTTGTTGGCTTGTTGGCTTGTTGGTTTGTTGGTTTGTTGGCTTGTTGGTTTGTTAGTTTGTTGGTTTGTTGGTTTGTTGGTTTGTTGGTTTGTTTGTTTATTTGTTTGTTGGTTTGTTGGCTTGTTGATTTGTTGGTTTGTTGGTTTGTTGGTTTCTAGGTTTGTTGGTTTGTTGGCTTGTGGGTTTGTTGGTTTGTTGGCTTGTTGGTTTGTTGGTTTTTTGGTTTGTTGGCTTGTTGGCTTGTTGCTTTGTTGGTTTGTTGGTTTGTTGGCTTGTTGGTTTGTTGGTTTGTTGGCTTGTTGGTTTGTTAGTTTGTTGCCTTTTTGGTTACTTGGTTTGTTGGTTTTTTGGTTTGTTGGTTTGTTGGCTTGTTGGTTTGTTGGTTTGTTGGTTTGTTGGTTTGTTGGTTTGTTGGTTTGTTGGCTTGTTGGCTTGTTGGTTTGTTGGTTTGTTGGCTTGTTGGTTTGTTGGTTTGTTGGCTTGTTGGCTTGTTGGTTTGTTGGTTTGTTGGCTTGTTGGTTTGTTGGTTTGTTGGCTTGTTGGCTTGTTGCTTTGTTCGTTTGATGGTTTGTTGGTTTGTTGGTTTGTTGGTTCGTTGGCTTGTTGGTTTGTTGGCTTGTTGGCTTGTTGGTTTGTTAGTTTGTTGCCTTTTTGGTTACTTGGTTTGTTGGTTTGTTGGTTTGTTGGTTTGTTGGCTTGTTGGCTTGTTGGTTTGTTGGTTTGATGGTTTGTTAGTTTGTTGGTTTGTTGGTTTGTTGTTTGTTGGTTTGTTGGCTTGTTGGTTTGTTGGTTTGTTGGCTTGTTGGTTACTTAGTTTGTTGGTTTGTTGGCATGTTGGTTTGTTGGTTTGTTGGGTTGTTGGCTTGTTGGTTTGTTGGTTTGTTGGCTTGTTGGCTTGTTGGTTTGTTGGTTTGTTGGTTTGTTGGCTTGTTGGTTCGTTAGTTTGTTGGCTTGTTGGTTTGTAAGTTTGTTGGTTTGTTGGTTTGTTGGTTTGTTGGTTTGTTGGTTTGTTGGTTTATTTGTTTGTTGGTTTGTTGGCTTGTTGATTTGTTGGTTTGTTGGTTTTTTGGCTTGTTGGCTTGTTTGTTTGTTGGTTTGTTGGCTTGTTGGTTTGTTGATTTGTTGGCTTGTTGGCTTGTTGGTTTGTTGGTTTGTTGGTTTGTTGGTTTGTTGGTTTGTTGGTTTGTTGGTTTGTTGGTTTGTTCGTTTGTTGGTTTGTTGGTTAATTGGCTTGTTGGCTTGTTGGTTTGTTGGTTTGTTGGTTTGTTGGTTTGTTGGTTTGTTGGTTTGTTGGTTTGTTGGTTTTTTGGCTTGTTGGTTTGCTGGTTTGTTGGCTTGTTGGCTTGTTGCTTTGTTGGTTTGTTGGTTTGTTGGCTTTTTGATTTGTTGGCTTGTTGGTTTGTTAGTTTGTTGGCTTTTTGGTTACTTGGTTTGTTGGTTTGTTGGTTTGTTGGTTTGTTGGCTTGTTGGTTTGTTGGTTTGTTGGTTTGTTGGATTGTTGGCTTGTTGGCTTGTTGGTTTGTTGGTTTGTTGGTTTGTTGGTTTATTTGTTTGTTGGTTTGTTGGCTTGTTGGTTTGTTGGTTTGTTGGTTTCTTGGCTTGTTGGTTTGTTGGCTTCTTGGTTTATTTGTTTGTTGGTTTGTTGGCTTGTTGGGTTGTTGGTTTGTTGGTTTGTTGGCTTGTTGGTTTGTTGGCTTGTTGGCTTGTTGCTTTGTTGGTTTGTTGGTTTGTTGGCTTGTTGGCTTTTTGGTTTGTTAGTTTGTTGGCTTTTTGGTTACTTGGTTTGTTGGTTTGTTGGTTTGTTGGTTTGTTGGTTTGTTGGTTTGTTGGTTTGTTGGTTTGTTTGCTGGTTGGTTTGTTGGTTAATTGGTTTGTTGGTTTGTTAATTTGTTGGTTTGTTGGTTTATTTGTTTGTTGGTTTGTTGGTTTGTTGGTTTGTTGGTTTATTTGTTTGTTGGTTTGTTGGTTTGTTGGTTTGTTGGCTTGTTGGCTTGTTGGTTTGTTGGCTTGTTGGTTTGTTGGTTTATTTGTTTGTTGGTTTGTTGGCTTGTTGGTTTGTTGGTTTGTTGGCTTGTTGGCTTGTTGGTTTGTTGGTTTGTTGGTTTGTTAGTTTATTTGTTTGTTGGTTTGTTGGCTTGTTGGCTTGTTGGCTTGTTGGTTTGTTGGCTTGTTGGTTTGTTAGTTTGGCGACTTTTTGGTTACTTGGTTTGTTGGTTTGTTGGTTTGTTGGTTTTTTGGTTTGTTGGTTTGTTGGCTTGTTGGTTTGTTGGTTTGTTGGTTTGTTGGCTTGTTGGCTTGTTGGTTTGTTGGCTTGTTGGTTTTTTGGTTTGTTGGTTTTTTGGTTTGTTGGTTTGTTGTTTTGTTGGCTTGTTGGTTTGTTGGTTTGTTGGCTTGTTGGCTTGTTGATTTGTTGGTTTGTTGGTTTGTTGGCTTGTTGGTTTGTTGGCTTGTTGGTTTGTTGGTTTTTTGGTTTGTTGGTTTATTTGTTTGTTGGTTTGTTGGTTTGTTGGTTTGTTGGTTTTTTGGTTTGTTGGTTTGTTGGTTTGTTGGCTTGTTGGTTACTTGGTTTGTTGGCTTGTTGGTTTGTTGGTTTGTTGGTTTGTTGGTTTATTTGTTTGTTGGTTTGTTGGCTTGTTGGTTTATTCGTTTGTTGGTTTCTTGGCTTGTTGGTTTGTTGGCTTGTTGGTTTATTTGTTTGTTGGTTTGTTGGTTTGTTGGGTTGTTGGTTTGTTGGTTTGTTGGCTTGTTGGTTTGTTGGCTTGTTGGCTTTTTGGTTTGTTGGTTTGTTGGTTTGTTGGTTTGTTAGTTTGATGGTTTGTTGGCTTGTTGGTTTGTTGGCTTGTTGGTTTGTTAGTTTGTTGGCTTTTTGGTTACTTGGTTTGTTGGTTTGTCATATTGTTGGCTTGTTGGTTTGTTGCTTCGTTTGTTTGATGGTTTGTTGGTTTGTTGGTTACTTGGTTTGTTGGTTTGTTGGTTTGTTGGTTTGTTGGCTTGTTGGTTTGTTGGCTTGTTGGTTTGTTGGTTTGTTGGTTTGTTGGTTTTTTGGTTTTTTGGTTTGTTGGTTTGTTGGTTTGTTGGCTTGTTGGTTTGTTGGTTTGTTGGCTTGTTGGCTTGTTGGTTACTTAGTTTGTTGGTTTGTTGGTTTGTTGGCTTGTTGGTTTGTTGGCTTTTTGCTTTGTTGGTTTGTTGGTTTGTTGGCTTGTTGGTTTGTTGGCTTGTTGGTTTGTTGGCTTGTTGGTTTGTTGGTTTGTTGGTTTGTTGGCTTGTTGGTTTGTTGGTTTGTTGGCTTGTTGGCTTGTTGGTTTGTTGGTTTGTTGGTTTGTTGGTTTGTTGGCTTGTTGGCTTGTTGGTTTGCTGGCTTGTTGGTTTGTTGGTTTGTTGGTTTGTTGGCTTGTTGGTTTGTTGGTTTGTCAGTTTGTTGGTTTGTTGGCTTGTTGGCTTGTTGGTTTGTTGGTGTGTTGGCTTGTTGGTTTGTTGGTTTGTTGGCTTGTTGGCTTGTTGCTTTGTTGGTTTGTTGGTTTGTTTGCTTGTTGGCTTGTTGAATTGTTAGTTTGTTGGCTTTTTGGTTGCTTGGTTTGTTGGTTTGTTGGTTTGTTGGTTTGTTGGCTTGTTGGTTAGTTGGCTTGTTGGTTTGTTGGTTTGTTGGTTTGTTGGCTTGTTGGCTTGTTGGTTTGTTGGTTTGTTGGTTTGCTGGTTTGTTGGTTTGTTAGTTTTTTGGTTTGTTGGTTTATTTAATTGTTGGCTTGTTGGCTTGTTGGTTTGTTGGCTTGTTGGCTTGTTGGTTTGTTGGTTTGTTGGCTTGTTGGCTTGTTGGTTTGTTGGTTTGATGGTTTTTTGGTTTGTTGGTTTGTTGGTTTGTTGGCTTGTTGGTTTGTTGGTTTGTTGGCTTGTTGGCTTGTTGGTTTGTTGATTTGTTGCCTTGTTGGCTTGTTGGTTTGTTGATTTGTTGGTTTGTTGGCTTGTTGGTTTGTTGGCTTGTTGGTTTGTTGGTTTTTTGGTTTGTTGGTTTATTTGTTTGTTGGTTTGTTGGTTTGTTGGTTTGTTGGTGTGTTGGTTTGTTGGTTTTTTGGTTTGTTGGTTTGTTGGTTTGTTGGCTTGTTGGTTACTTGGTTTGTTGGCTTGTTGGTTTGTTGGTTTGTTGGATTGTTGGTTTATTTGTTTGTTGGTTTGTTGGCTTGTTGGTTTGTTGGTTTGTTGGTTTCTTGGCTTGTTGGTTTGTTGGCTTGTTGGTTTATTAGTTTGTTGGCTTGTTGGGTTGTTGGTTTGTTGGTTTGTTGGCTTGTTGGTTTGTTGGCTTGTTGGCTTTTTGGTTTGTTGGTTTGTTGCTTTGTTGGTTTGTTGGTTTGTTGGCTTGTTGGTTTGTTGGCTTGTTGGTTTGTTTGTTTGTTTGCTTTTTGGTTACTTGGTTTGTTGGTTTGTCAGCTTGTTGGCTTGTTCGTTTGTTGTTTCGTTCGTTTGATGGTTTGTTGCTTTGTTGGTTACTTGGTTTGTTGGTTTGTTGGTTTGTTGGCTTGTTGGTTTGTTGGCTTGTTGGTTTGTTGGTTTGTTGGTTTGTTGGCTTGTTGGCTTGTTGGTTTATTGGTTTGTTGGTTTGTTGGTTTGTTGGTTTTTTGGTTTTTTGGTTTGTTAATTTGTTGGTTTGTTGGCTTGTTGGTTTGTTGGTTTGTTGGCTTGTTGGCTTGTTGGTTACTTAGTTTGTTGGTTTGTTGGTTTGTTGGCTTGTTGGTTTGTTGGCTTTTTGCTTTGTTGGTTTGTTGGTTTGTTGGCTTATTGGTTTGTTGGCTTGTTGGTTTGTTGGCTTGTTGGTTTGTTGGTTTGTTGGTTTGTTGGCTTGTTGATTTGTTGGTTTGTTGGCTTGTTGGCTTGTTGGTTTGTTGGTTTGTTGGTTTGTTGGTTTGTTGGTTTGTTGGCTTGTTGGTTTGTTGGTTTGTTGGCTTGTTGGTTTGTTGGTTTGTTGGTTTGTTGGTTTGTTGGTTTGTTGGCTTGTTGGCTTGTTGGTTTGTTGGTTTGTTGGCTTGTTGGTTTGTTGGTTTGTTGGCTTGTTGGCTTGTTGCTTTGTTGATTTGTTGGTTTGTTGGCTTGTTGGCTTGTTGAATTGTTAGTTTGTTGGCGTTTTGGTTACTTGGTTTGTTAGTTTGTTGGTTTGTTGGCTTGTTGGTTTGTTGGCTTGTTGGTTTGTTGGTTTGTTGGTTTGTTGGCTTGTTGGCTTGTTGGTTTGTTGGTTTGCTGGTTTGTTGGTTTGTTGATTTTTTGGTTTGTTGGTTTATTTGTTTGTTGGTTTGTTGGCTTTTTGGTTTGTTGGTTTGTTAGTTTGTTGGTTTTTTTGTTTTTTGGTTTGTTGGTTTGCTGGTTTGTTGGCTTGTTGGTTTGTTGGTTTGTTGGCTTGTTGGCTTGTTGGTTACTTAGTTTGTTGGTTTATTGGTTTGTTGGCTTGTTGGTTTGTTGGCTTTTTGCTTTGTTGGTTTGTTGGTTTGTTGGCTTGTTGGTTTGTTGGCTTGTTGGTTTGTTGGCTTGTTGGTTTGTTGGTTTGTTGGTTTGTTGGCTTGTTGGTTTGTTGGTTTGTTGGCTTGTTGGCTTGTTGGTTTGTTGGTTTGTTGGTTTGTTGGTTTGTTGGCTTGTTGGTTTGTTGGTTTGCTGGCTTGTTGGTTTGTTGGTTTGTTGGTTTGTTGACTTGTTGGTTTGTTGGTTTGTTGGTTTGTTGGTTTGTTGGCTTGTTGGCTTGTTGGTTTGTTGGTGTGTTGGCTTGTTGATTTGTTGGTTTGTTGGCTTGTTGGCTTGTTGCTTTGTTGGTTTGTTGGTTTGTTTGCTTGTTGGCTTGTTGAATTGTTAGTTTGTTGGCTTTTTGGTTACTTGGTTTGTTGGTTTGTTGGTTTGTTGGTTTGTTGTTTTGTTGGCTTGTTGGCTTGTTGGTTTGTTGGTTTGTTGGTTTGCTGGTTTGTTGGTTTGTTAGTTTTTTGGTTTGTTGGTTTATTTAATTGTTGGCTTGTTGGCTTGTTGGTTTGTTGGCTTGTTGGCTTGTTGGTTTGTTGGTTTGTTGGCTTGTTGGCTTGTTGGTTTGTTGCTTTGATGGTTTTTTGGTTTGTTGGTTTGTTGGTTTGTTGGCTTGTTGGTTTGTTGGTTTGTTGGCTTGTTGGCTTGTTGGTTTGTTGATTTGTTGCCTTGTTGGCTTGTTGGTTTGTTGGTTTGTTGGTTTGTTGGCTTGTTGGTTTGTTGGCTTGTTGGTTTGTTGGTTTTTTGGTTTGTTGGTTTATTTGTTTGTTGGTTTGTTGGTTTGTTGGTTTGTTGGTTTGTTGGTTTTTTGGTTTGTTGGTTTGTTGGCTTGTTGGTTACTTGGTTTGTTGGCTTGTTGGTTTGTTGGTTTGTTGGATTGTTGGTTTATTTGTTTGTTGGTTTGTTGGCTTGTTGGTTTGTTGGTTTGTTGGTTTCTTGGCTTGTTGATTTGTTGGCTTGTTGGTTTATTTGTTTGTTGGCTTGTTGGGTTGTTGGTTTGTTGGTTTGTTGGCTTGTTGGTTTGTTGGCTTGTTGGCTTTTTGGTTTGTTGGTTGGTTGGTTTGTTGGTTTGTTGGTTTGTTGGTTTGTTGGCTTGTTGGTTACTTGGTTTGTTGGCTTGTTGGTTTGTTGGTTTGTTGGATTGTTGGTTTATTTGTTTGTTGGTTTGTTGGCTTGTTGGTTTGTTGGTTTGTTGGTTTCTTGGCTTGTTGATTTGTTGGCTTGTTGGTTTATTTGTTTGTTGGCTTGTTGGGTTGTTGGTTTGTTGGTTTGTTGGCTTGTTGGTTTGTTGGCTTGTTGGCTTGTTGGTTTGTTGGCTTGTTGGTTTGTTAATTTGTTGGCTTTTTGGTTACTTGGTTTGTTGGTTTGTCAGCTTGTTGGCTTGTTCGTTTGTTGCTTCGTTCGTTTGATGGTTTGTTGGTTTGTTGGTTACTTGGTTTGTTGGTTTGTTGGTTTGTTGGCTTGTTGGTTTGTTGGCTTGTTGGTTTGTTGGTTTGTTGGTTTGTTGGCTTGTTGGCTTGTTGGTTTAATGGTTTGTTAGTTTGTTGGTTTGTTAGTTTGTTGGTTTTTTGGTTTCTTGGTTTGTTGGTTTGTTGGCTTGTTGGTTTGTTGGTTTGTTGGCTTGTTGGCTTGTTGGTAACTTAGTTTGTTGGTTTGTTGGTTTGTTGGCTTGTTGGTTTGTTGGCTTTTTGCTTTGTTGGTTTGTTGGTTTGTTGGCTTGTTGGTTTGTTGGTTTGTTGGTTTGTTGGCTTGTTGGTTTGTTGGTTTGTTGGTTTGTTGGCTTGTTGATTTATTGGTTTGTTGGCTTGTTGGCTTGTTGGTTTGTTGGTTTGTTGGTTTGTTGGTTTGTTGGCTTGTTGGTTTGTTGGTTTGTTGGCTTGTTGGTTTGTTGGTTTGTTGGTTTGTTGGTTTGTTGGTTTGTTGGCTTGTTGGCTTGTTGGTTTGTTGGTTTGTTGGCTTGTTGGTTTGTTGGTTTGTTGGCTTGTTGGCTTGTTGCTTTGTTGGTTTGTTGGTTTGTTGGCTTGTTGGCTTGTTGAATTGTTAGTTTGTTGGCTTTTTGGTTACTTGGTTTGTTGGTTTGTTGGTTTGTTGGTTTGCTGGTTTGTTGGTTTGTTAGTTTTTTGGTTTGTTGGTTTTTTTAATTGTTGGCTTGTTGGCTTGTTGGTTTGTTGGCTTGTTGGCTTGTTGGTTTGTTGGTTTATTGGCTTGCTGGCTTGTTGGTTTGTTGCTTTGATGGTTTTTTGGTTTGTTGGTTTGTTGGTTTGTTGGCTTGTTGGTTTGTTGGTTTGTTAGCTTGTTGGCTTGTTGGTTTGTTGATTTGTTGCCTTGTTGGCTTGTTGGTTTGTTGGTTTGTTGGTTTGTTGGCTTGTTGGTTTGTTGGCTTGTTGGTTTGTTGGTTTTTTGGTTTGTTGGTTTATTTGTTTGTTGGTTTGTTGGTTTGTTGGTTTGTTGGTTTGTTGGTTTTTTGGTTTGGTGGTTTGTTGGTTTGTTGGCTTGTTGGTTACTTGGTTTGTTGGCTTGTTGGTTTGTTGGTTTGTTGGATTGTTGGTTTATTTGTTTGTTGGTTTGTTGGCTTGTTGGTTTGTTGGTTTGTTGGTTTCTTGGCTTGTTGATTTGTTGGCTTGTTGGTTTATTTGTTTGTTGGCTTGTTGGGTTGTTGGTTTGTTGGCTTGTTGGTTTGTTGGCTTGTTGGCTTTTTGGTTTGTTGGTTTGTTGGTTTGTTGGTTTGTTGGTTTGTTGGTTTGTTGGCTTGTTGGTTTGTTGGCTTGTTGGTTTGATAGTTTGTTGGCTTTTTGGTTACTTGGTTTGTTGGTTTGTCAGCTTGTTGGCTTGTTCGTTTGTTGCTTCGTTCGTTTGATGGTTTGTTGGTTTGTTGGTTACTTGGTTTGTTGGTTTGTTGGTTTGTTGGCTTGTTGGTTTGTTGGCTTGTTGGTTTGTTGGTTTGTTGGTCTGTTGGCTTGTTGGCTTGTTGGTTTATTGGTTTGTTGGTTTGTTGGTTTGTTGGTTTTTTGGTTTTTTCGTTTCTTGGTTTGTTGGTTTGTTGGCTTGTTGGTTTGTTGGTTTGTTGGCTTGTTGGCTTGTTGGTTACTTAGTTTGTTGGCTTGTTGGTTTGTTGGTTTGTTGGCTTGTTGGCTTGTTGCTTTGTTGGTTTTTTGGTTTGTTTGCTTGTTGGCTTGTTGAATTGTTAGTTTGTTGGCTTTTTGGTTACTTGGTTTGTTGGTTTGTTGGTTTGTTGATTTGTTGGCTTGTTGGTTTGTTGGCTTGTTGGTTTGTTGGTTTGTTGGTTTGTTGGCTTGTTGGCTTGTTGGTTTGTTGGTTTGTTGGTTTGCTGGTTTGTTGGTTTGTTAGTTTTTTGGTTTGTTGGTTTACTTAATTGTTGGCTTGTTGGTTTGTTGGCTTGTTGGCTTGTTGGTTAGTTGGTTTGTTGGCTTGTTGGCTTGTTGGTTTGTTGCTTTGATGGTTTTTGGTTTGTTGGTTTGTTGGTTTGTTGGCTTGTTGGTTTGTTGGTTTGTTGGTTTGTTGGCCTGATGGCTTCTTGGTTTGTTGGTTTGTTGGTTTGCTGGTTTGTTGGTTTGTTAGTTTTTTGGTTTGTTGGTTTATTTAATTGTTGGCTTGTTGGCTGGTTGGTTTGTTGGCTTGTTGGCTTGTTGGTTTGTTGGTTTGTTGGCTTGTTGGCTTGTTGGTTTGTTGCTTTGATGGTTTTTTGGTTTGTTGGTTTGTTGGTTTGTTGGCTTGTTGGTTTGTTGGTTTGTTGGCTTGTTGGCTTGTTGGTTTGTTGATTTGTTGCCTTGTTGGCTTGTTGGTTTGTTGGTTTGTTGGTTTGTTGGCTTGTTGGTTTGTTGGCTTGTTGGTTTGTTGGTTTTTTGGTTTGTTGGTTTATTTGTTTGTTGGTTTGTTGGTTTGTTGGTTTGTTGGTTTGTTGGTTTTTTGGTTTGTTGGTTTGTTGGTTTGTTGGCTTGTTGGTTACTTGGTTTGTTGGCTTGTTGGTTTGTTGGTTTGTTGGATTGTTGGTTTATTTGTTTGTTGGTTTGTTGGCTTGTTGGTTTGTTGGTTTGTTGGTTTCTTGGCTTGTTGATTTGTTGGCTTGTTGGTTTATTTGTTTGTTGGCTTGTTGGGTTGTTGGTTTGTTGGTTTGTTGGCTTGTTGGTTTGTTGGCTTGTTGGCTTTTTGGTTTGTTGGTTTGTTGGTTTGTTGGTTTGTTGGTTTGTTGGTTTGTTGGCTTGTTGGTTTGTTGGCTTGTTGGTTTGTTAGTTTGTTGGCTTTTTGGTTACTTGGTTTGTTGGTTTGTCAGCTTGTTGGCTTGTTCGTTTGTTGCTTCGTTCGTTTGATGGTTTGTTGGTTTGTTGGTTACTTGGTTTATTGGTTTGTTGGTTTGTTGGCTTGTTGGTTTGTTGGCTTGTTGGTTTGTTGGTTTGTTGGTTTGTTGGCTTGTTGGCTTGTTGGTTTATTGGTTTGTTGGTTTGTTGGTTTGTTGGTTTTTTGGTTTTTTGGTTTCTTGGTTTGTTGGTTTGTTGGCTTGTTGGTTTGTTGGTTTGTTGGCTTGTTGGCTTGTTGGTTACTTAGTTTGTTGGTTTGTTGGTTTGTTGGCTTGTTGGTTTGTTGGCTTTTTGCTTTGTTGGTTTGTTGGTTTGTTGGCTTGTTGGTTTGTTGGTTTGTTGGTTTGTTGGCTTGTTGGTTTGTTGGTTTGTTGGTTTGTTGGCTTGTTGATTTGTTGGTTTGTTGGCTTGTTGGCTTGTTGGTTTGTTGGTTTGTTGGTTTGTTGGTTTGTTGGCTTGTTGGTTTGTTGGTTTGTTGGCTTGTTGGTTTGTTGGTTTGTTGGTTTGTTGGTTTGTTGGTTTGTTGGCTTGTTGGCTTGTTGGTTTGTTGGTTTGTTGGCTTGTTGGTTTGTTGGTTTGTTGGCTTGTTGGCTTGTTGCTTTGTTGGTTTGTTGGTTTGTTGGCTTGTTGGCTTGTTAAATTGTTAGTTTGTTGGCTTTTTGGTTACTTGGTTTGTTGGTTTGTTGGTTTGTTGGTTTGCTGGTTTGTTGGTTTGTTAGTTTTTTGGTTTGTTGGTTTATTTAATTGTTGGCTTGTTGGCTTGTTGGTTTGTTGGCTTGTTGGCTTGTTGGTTTCTTGGTTTGTTAGCTTGTTGGCTTGTTGGTTTGTTGCTTTGATGGTTTTTTGGTTTGTTGGTTTGTTGGTTTGTTGGCTTGTTGGTTTGTTGGTTTGTTGGTTTGTTGGCTTGTTGGTTTGTTGATTTGTTGCCTTGTTGGCTTATTGGTTTGTTGGTTTGTTGGTTTGTTGGCTTGTTGGTTTGTTGGCTTGTTGGTTTGTTGGTTTTTTGGTTTGTTGGTTTATTTGTTTGTTGGTTTGTTAGTTTGTTGGTTTGTTGGTTTGTTGGTTTGTTGGTTTTTTGGTTTGTTGGTTTGTTGGTTTGTTGGCTTGTTGGTTACTTGGTTTGTTGGCTTATTGGTTTGTTGGTTTGTTGGATTGTTAATTTATTTGTTTGTTGGTTTGTTGGCTTGTTGGTTTGTTGGTTTGTTGGTTTCTTGGCTTGTTGATTTGTTGGCTTGTTGGTTTATTTGTTTGTTGGCTTGTTGGGTTGTTGGTTTGTTGGTTTGTTGGCTTGTTGGTTTGTTGGCTTGTTGGCTTGTTGGTTTGTTGGTTTGTTGGTTTGTTGGTTTGTTGGTTTGTTGGTTTGTTGGCTTGTTGGTTTGTTGGCTTGTTAGTTTATTAGTTTGTTGGCTTTTTGGTTACTTGGTTTGTTGGTTTGTCAGCTTGTTGGCTTGTTCGTTTGTTGCTTCGTTCGTTTGATGGTTTGTTGGTTTGTTGGTTACTTGGTTTGTTGGTTTGTTGGTTTGTTGGCTTGTTGGTTTGTTGGCTTGTTGGTTTGTTGGTTTGTTGGTTTGTTGGCTTGTTGGCTTGTTGGTTTATTGGTTTGTTGGTTTGTTGGTTTGTTGGTTTTTTGGTTTTTTGGTTTCTTGGTTTGTTGGTTTGTTGGCTTGTTGGTTTGTTGGTTTGTTGGCTTGTTGGCTTGTTGGTTACTTAGTTTGTTGGTTTGTTGGTTTGTTGGCTTGTTGGTTTGTTGGCTTTTTGCTTTGTTGGTTTGTTGGTTTGTTGGCTTGTTGGTTTGTTGGTTTGTTGGTTTGTTGGCTTGTTGGTTTGTTGGTTTGTTGGTTTGTTGGCTTGTTGATTTGTTGGTTTGTTGGCTTGTTGGCTTGTTGGTTTGTTGGTTTGTTGGTTTGTTGGTTTGTTGGCTTGTTGGTTTGTTGGTTTGTTGGCTTGTTGGTTTGTTGGTTTGTTGGTTTGTTGGTTTGTTGGTTTGTTGGCTTGTTGGCTTGTTGGTTTGTTGGTTTGTTGGCTTGTTGGTTTGTTGGTTTGTTGGCTTGTTGGATTGTTGCTTTGTTGGTTTGTTGGTTTGTTGGCTTGTTGGCTTGTTGAATTGTTAGTTTGTTGCCTTTTTGGTTACTTGGTTTGTTGGTTTGTTGGTTTGTTGGCTTGGTGGTTTGTTGGCTTGTTGGTTTGTTGGTTTGTTGGTTTGTTGGTTTGTTGGCTTGTTGGCTTGTTGGTTTGTTGGTTTGTTGGTTTGCAGGTTTGTTGGTTTGTTGGTTTTTTGGTTTGTTGGTTTATTATTTTGTTGGTTTGTTGGCTTGTTGGTTTGTTGGTTTGTTAGTTTGTTGGTTTTTTTGTTTTTTGGTTTGTTGGTTTGCTGGTTTGTTGGTTTGTTGGTTTGTTGGCTTGTTGGCTTGTTGGTTTGTTGGCTTGTCGGTTTGTTAGTTTGTTGGTTTGTTGGTTTGTTAGTTTATTTGTTTGTTGGTTTGTTGGCTTGTTGGTTTGTTGGTTTGTTGGTTTGTTGGCTTGTTGGTTTGTTGGTTTGTTGGTTTGTTGGTTTATTTGTTTGTTGGTTTGTTGGCTTGTTGGTTTGCTGGTTTGTTGGTTTCTTGGCTTGTTGGTTTGTTGGTTTGTTGGTTTGTTGGTTTGTTGGTTTGTTGGCTTGTTGGCTTGTTGGTTTGTTTGTTAGTTCGTTTGTTGGTTTGTTAGTTTGTTGGTTTGTTGGTTTGTTGGCTTGTTGGCTTGTTGGTTTGTTAGTTTGTTGGCTTGTTCGCTTGTTGGTTTGTTGGTTTGTTGGTTTTTTGGTTTGTTGGTTTGTTGGTTTGTTGGTTTGTTGGTTTATTTGTTTGTTGGTTTGTTGGCTTGTTGGTTTGTTGGTTTGTTGTTTTGTTGGCTTGTTGGCTTGTTGGTTTGTTGGTTTGTTGACTTGTTGGTTTGTTGGTTTGTTGGCTTGTTGGCTTGTTGCTTTGTTGGTTTGTTGGTTTGTTGGCTTGTTGGCTTGTTGAATTGTTAGTTTGTTGGCTTATTGGTAACTTGGTTTGTTGGTTTGTTGGTTTAATGGCTTGCTGATTTGTTGGCTTGTTGGTTTGTTGGTTTGTTGGTTTGTTAGTTTGTTGGCTTTTTGGTTACTTGGTTTGTTGGTTTGTTGGTTTTGTTGGCTTGTTGGTTTGTTGGCTTGTTGGTTTGTTGGTTTTTTGGTTTGTTGGTTTATTTGTTTGTTGGTTTGTTGGTTTGTTGGCTTGTTAATTTGTTGGTTTGTTGGCTTGTTGGTTTGTTAGTTTGTTGTTTTGTTGGCTTGTTGGCTTGTTGGTTTGTTGGTTTTTTGGTTTGTTTGTTTGTTAGTTTGTTAGTGTGTTGGTTTGTTGGTTTGTTGGTTTATTTGTTTGTTGGTTTGTTGGCTTGTTGATTTGTTGGTTTGTTGGTTTGTTGGCTTGTTGGTCTGTTGGTTTGTTGGTTTTTTGGTTTGTTGGTTTGTTGGTTTGTTGGTTTGTTGGTTTGTTGGTTTATTTGTTTGCTGGTTTGTTGGCTTGTTGGTTTGTTGGTTTGTAGGTTTGTTGGGTTGTTGGTTTGTTGGTTTGTTGGCTTGTTGGCTTGTTGGTTTGTTGGTTTGTTGGCTTGTTGGTTACTTAGTTTGTTGGTTTGTTGGCTTGTTGGCTTGTTGGCTTGTTGCTTTGTTCTTTTTATGGTTTGTTGGTTTGTTGGTTTTTTGGTTTGTTGGTTTGTTGGTTTGTTGGCTTGTTGGCTTGTTGGTTTGTTGGTTTGTTGGCTTGTTGGTTTGTTAGTTTGTTTGTTTGTTGGCTTGTTGGCTTGTTGGTTTGTTGGTTTTTTGGTTTGTTGGTTTGTTGGTTTGTTTGGCTTGTTGGTTTGTTGGTTTGTTGGTTTTTTGGTTTGTTGGTTTGTTGGTTTGTTGGTTTGTTGGTTTATTTGTTTGTTGGTTTGTTGGCTTGTTGGTTTGTTGGTTTGTTGGTTTGTTGGGTTGTTGGTTTGTTGGTTTGTTGGCTTGTTGGCTTGTTGGTTTGTTGGTGTTTTGCCTTGTTGGCTTGTTGGTTTATTAGTTTGTTGGTTTGTTGGTTTGTTGGATTGTTGGTTTGTTGCTTTGTTGGTTTGTTGGTTTATTGGCTTGTTGGCTTGTTAATTTGTTGGCTTGTTGGTTTGTTAGTTTGTTGGCTTTTTGGTTACTTGGTTTGTTAGTTTGTTGGCTTGTTGGCTTGTTGTTTTGTTAGTTTGTTGGCTTGTTGGTTTGTTAGTTTGTTGGTTTGTTGGCTTGTTGGCTTGTTGGTTTGTTGGTTTGTTGGTTTGTTGGTTTGTTGGTTTGTTGGTTTGTTGGTTTTTTGGTTTGTTGGTTTGTTGGTTTGTTGGCTTGTTGGTTTGTTGGTTTGTTGGCTTCTTGGCTTGTTGGTTTGTTGGTTTGTGGCTTGTTGGCTTGTTGGTTTGTTGGTTTGTTGGTTTGTTGGTTTGCTGCTTTGTTGGTTTGTTGGTTTGTTGGTTTGTTGGCTTGTTGGCTTGTTGGTTTGTTAGTTTGTTGGATTTTTGGTTACTTGGTTTGTTGGTTTGTTGGTTTGTTGGTTTGTTGGCTTGTTGGTTTGTTGGTTTGTTGGCTTGTTGGCTTGTTGGTTTGTTGGTTTGTTGGTTTATTGGTTTGTTGGTTTGTTGGTTTGTTGGTTTTTTGGTTTGTTGGTTTGTTGGTTTGTTGGTTTGTTGGCTTGTTGGTTTGTTGGCTTGTTGGTTACTTGGTTTGTTGGTTTGTTGGCTTGTTGGCATGTTGGTTTGTAGGTTTGTTGGCTTGTTGGTTTGTTAGTTTGTTGGTTTGTTGGCTTGTTGGCTTGTTGGTTTGTTGGTTTGTTGGCTTGTTGGTGTGTTGGTTTGTTGGTTTGTTGGCTTGTTGGTTTGTTGGTTTGTTGGCTTGTTATCTTGTTGGTTTGTTGTTTTGTTGGCTTGTTGGTTACTTAGTTTGTTGGTTTGTTGGCATGTTGGTTTGTTGGTTTGTTGGTTTGTTGGCTTGTTGGTTTGTTGGTTTGTTGGATTGTTGGCTTGTTGGATTGTTGGTTTGTTGGTTTGTTGGCTTGTTGGTTTGTTGGTTTGTTGGCTTGTTGGTTTGTTAGTTTGTTGGTTTGTTGGTTAGTTGGTTTGTCAGTTTGTTGGTTTATTTGTTTGTTGGTTTGTTGGCTTGTTGGTTTGTTGGTTTGTTGGTTTGTTGGCTTGTTGGTTTGTTGGTTTGTTGGTTTGTTGGTTTGTTGGCTTGTTGGCTTGTTGGTTTGTTGGTTAGTTTGTTTGTTGGTTTGTTAGTTTGTTGGTTTGTTGGCATGTTGGCTTGTTGGTTTGTTGGTTTTTGGTTTGTTGGTTTGTTGGTTTATTGGTTTGTTGGTTTGTTGGTTTATTTGTTTGTTGGTTTGTTGGCTTGTTGGCTTGTTGGTTTGTTTGCTTGTTGGTTTGTTAGTTTGTTGGCTTTTTGGTTGCTAGGTTTGTTGGTTTATTTGTTTGTTGGTTTGTTGGCTTGTTGGTTACTTAGTTTGTTTGTTTGTTGGCATGTTAGTTTGTTGGTTTGTTGGTTTGTTGGCTTGTTGGTTTGTTGGTTTGTTGGCTTGTTGGCTTGTTGTTTTGTTGGTTTGTTGGTTTGTTGGTTTATTTGTTTGTTGGTTTGTTGGCTTGTTGGTTTGTTGGTTTGTTGTTTTGTTGGCTTGTTGGCTTGTTGGTTTGTTGGTTTGTTGACTTGTTGGTTTGTTGGTTTGTTGGCTTGTTGGCTTGTTGATTTGTTGGTTTGTTGGTTTGTTGGCTTGTTGGCTTGTTGAATTGTTAGTTTGTTGGCTTTTTGGTTACTTGGTTTGTTGGTTTGTTGGTTTAATGGCTTGTTGGTTTGTTGGCTTGTTGGTTTGTTGGTTTGTTGGTTTGTTAGTTTGTTGGCTTTTTGGTTACTTGGTTTGTTGGTTTGTTGGTTTGTTGGCTTGTTGGTTTGTTGGCTTGTTGGTTTGTTGGTTTTTTGGTTTGTTGGTTTATTTGTTTGTTGGTTTGTTGGTTTGTTGGCTTGTTAATTTGTTGGTTTGTTGGCTTGTTGGTTTGTAAGTTTGTTGTTTTGTTGGCTTGTTGGCTTGTTGGTTTGTTGGTTTTTTGGTTTGTTGGTTTGTTAGTTTGTTAGTGTGTTGGTTTGTTGGTTTGTTGGTTTATTTGTTTGTTGGTTTGTTGGCTTGTTGGTTTGTCGGTTTGTTGGTTTGTTGGCTTGTTGGTTTGTTGGTTTGTTGGTTTTTTGGTTTGTTGGTTTGTTGGTTTGTTGGTTTGTTGGTTTGTTGGTTTATTTGTTTGTTGGTTTGTTGGCTTGTTGGTTTGTTGGTTTGTAGGTTTGTTGGGTTGTTGGTTTGTTGGTTTGTTGGCTTGTTGGCTTGTTGGTTTGTTGGTTTGTTGGCTTGTTGGTTACTTAGTTTGTTGGTTTGTTGGCTTGTTGGCTTGTTGGCTTGTTGCTTTGTTCTTTTTATGGTTTGTTGGTTTGTTGGTTTTTTGGTTTGTTGGTTTGTTGGTTTGTTGGCTTGTTGGCTTGTTGGTTTGTTGGTTTGTTGGCTTGTTGGTTTGTTAGTTTGTTTGTTTGTTGGCTTGTTGGCTTGTTGGTTTGTTGGTTTTTTGGTTTGTTGGTTTGTCGGTTTGTTTGGCTTGTTGGTTTGTTGGTTTGTTGGTTTTTTGGTTTGTTGGCTTGTTGGTTTGTTGGTTTTTTGGTTTGTTGGTTTGTCGGTTTGTTTGGCTTGTTGGTTTGTTGGTTTGTTGGTTTTTTGGTTTGTTGGCTTGTTGGCTTGTTGGTTTGTTGGTGTTTTGCCTTGTTGGCTTGCTGGTTTGTTAGTTTGTTGGTTTGTTGGTTTGTTGGATTGTTGGTTTGTTGCTTTGTTGGTTTGTTGGTTTATTGGCTTGTTGGCTTGTTAATTTGTTGGCTTGTTGGTTTGTTAGTTTGTTGGCTTTTTGGTTACTTGGTTTGTTAGTTTGTTGGCTTGTTGGCTTGTTGTTTTGTTAGTTTGTTGGCTTGTTGGTTTGTTAGTTTGTTGGTTTGTTGGCTTGTTGGCTTGTTGGTTTGTTGGTTTGTTGGTTTGTTGGTTTGTTGGTTTGTTGGTTTGTTGGTTTTTTGGTTTGTTGGTTTGTTGGTTTGTTGGCTTGTTGGTTTGTTGGTTTGTTGGCTTCTTGGCTTGTTGGTTTGTTGGTTTGTGGCTTGTTGGCTTGTTGGTTTGTTGGTTTGTTGGTTTGTTGGTTTGCTGCTTTGTTGGTTTGTTGGTTTGTTGGCTTGTTGGCTTGTTGGTTTGTTAGTTTGTTGGATTTTTGGTTACTTGGTTTGTTGGTTTGTTGGTTTGTTGGTTTGTTGGTTTGTTGGCTTGTTGGTTTGTTGGTTTGTTGGCTTGTTTGCTTGTTGGTTTGTTGGTTTGTTGGTTTGTTGGTTTGTTGGTTTGTTGGTTTGTTGGTTTTTTGGTTTGTTGGTTTGTTGGTTTGTTGGTTTGTTGGCTTGTTGGTTTGTTGGCTTGTTGGTTACTTGGTTTGTTGGTTTGTTGGCTTGTTGCCATGTTGGTTTGTAGGTTTGTTGGCTTGTTGGTTTGTTAGTTTGTTGGTTTGTTGGCTTGTTGGCTTGTTGGTTTGTTGGTTTGTTGGCTTGTTGGTGTGTTGGTTTGTTGGTTTGTTGGCTTGTTGGTTTGTTGGTTTGTTGGCTTGTTATCTTGTTGGTTTGTTGTTTTGTTGGCTTGTTGGTTACTTAGTTTGTTGGTTTGTTGGCATGTTGGTTTGTTGGTTTGTTGGTTTGTTGGCTTGTTGGTTTGTTGGTTTGTTGGATTGTTGGCTTGTTGGATTGTTGGTTTGTTGGTTTGTTGGCTTGTTGGTTTGTTGGTTTGTTGGCTTGTTGGTTTGTTAGTTTGTTGGTTTGTTGGTTAGTTGGTTTGTCAGTTTGTTGGTTTATTTGTTTGTTGGGTTGTTGGCTTGTTGGTTTGTTAGTTTGTTGGTTTGTTGGCTTGTTGGTTTGTTGGTTTGTTGGTTTGTTGGCTTGTTGGCTTGTTGGTTTGTTGGTTAGTTTGTTTGTTGGTTTGTTAGTTTGTTGGTTTGTTGGCATGTTGGCTTGTTGGTTTGTTGGTTTTTGGTTTGTTGGTTTGTTGGTTTATTGGTTTGTTGGTTTGTTGGTTTATTTGTTTGTTGGTTTGTTGGCTTGTTGGCTTGCTGGTTTGTTGGCTTGTTGGTTTGTTAGTTTGTTGGCTTTTTGGTTCCTAGGTTTGTTGGTTTATTTGTTTGTTGGTTTGTTGGCTTGTTGGTTACTTAGTTTGTTTGTTTGTTGGCATGTTGGTTTGTTGGTTTGTTGGTTTGTTGGTTTGTTGGTTTGTTGGTTTGTTGGCTTGTTGGCTTGTTGGTTTGTTGGTTTGTTGATTTGTTGGCTTGTTGGTTTGTTGGTTTGTTGGCTTGTTGGATTGTTAGTTTGTTGGTTTGTTGGTTTGTTGGTTTGTTGGTTTATTTGTTTGTTGATTTGTTGGCTTGTTGGTTTGTTGGTTTATTGGTTTGTTGGCTTGTTGGTTTGTTGGTTTGTTGGTTTGTTGGTTTGTTGGCTTGTTAACTTGTTGGCTTGTTGGTTTGTTGGTTAGTTCGTTGGTTGGTTTGTTAGTTTGTTGGTTTATTGGCTTGTTGGTTTGTTGCTTTGTTCGTTTGATGGTTTGTTGGTTTGTTGGCTTGTTGGCCTTTTGGTTTGTTGGTTTGTTGGTTTGTTGGTTTGTTGGTTTGTTGGCTTGTTGGTTTTTGGCTTGTTGGTTTGTTAGTTTGTTGGCTTTTTGGTTACTTGGTTTGTTGGTTTGTCAGCTTGTTGGCTTGTTCGTTTGTTGCTTCGTTCGTTTGATGGTTTGTTGGTTTGTTGGTTACTTGGTTTGTTGGTTTGTTGGTTTGTTGGCTTGTTGGTTTGTTGGCTTGTTGGTTTGTTGGTTTGTTGGTTTGTTGGTTTGTTGGCTTGTTGGCTTGTTGGTTTATTGGTTTGTTGGTTTGTTGGTTTGTTGGTTTTTTGGTTTTTTGGTTTGTTGGTTTGTTGGTTTGTTGGCTTGTTGGCTTGTTGATTTGTGGGTTTGTTGGCTTGTTGGCTTGTTGGTTACTTAGTTTGTTGGTTTGTTGGTTTGTTGGCTTGTTGGTTTGTTGGCTTTTTGCTTTGTTGGTTTGTTGGTTTGTTGGCTTGTTGGTTTGTTGGCTTGCTGGTTTGTTGGCTTGTTGGTTTGTTGGTTTGTTGGTTTGTTGGCTTGTTGATTTGTTGGTTTGTTGGCTTGTTGGCTTGTTGGTTTGTTGGTTTGTTGGTCTGTTGGCTTGTTGGTTTGTTGGTTTGTTGGCTTGTTGGTTTGTTGGTTTGTTGGTTTGTTGGTTTGTTGGTTTGTTGGCTTGTTGGCTTGTTGGTTTGTTGGTTTGTTGGCTTGTTGGTTTGTTGGCTTGTTGGCTTGTTGGTTTGTTGGTTGGTTTGTTTGTTGGTTTGTTAGTTTGTTGGTTTGTTGGCATGTTGGCTTGTTGGTTTGTTGGTTTTTGGTTTGTTGGTTTGTTGGTTTATTGGTTTGTTGGTTTGTTGGTTTATTTGTTTGTTGGTTTGTTGGTTTGTTGGCTTGTTGGTTTGTTGGTTTGTTGGCTTGTTGGCTTGTTGGTTTGTTGGTTTGTTGATTTGTTGGCTTGTTGGTTTGTTGGTTTGTTGGTTTGTTGGTTTGTTGGTTTATTTGTTTGTTGTTTTGTTGGCTTGTTGGTTTGTTGGTTTATTGGTTTGTTGGCTTGTTGGTTTGTTGGTTTGTTGGTTTGTTGGTTTGTTGGTTTGTTGGTTTGTTGGCTTGTTAACTTGTTGGCTTGTTGGTTTGTTGGTTAGTTCGTTGGTTGGTTTGTTAGTTTGTTGGTTTATTGGCTTGTTCGTTTGTTGCTTTGTTCGTTTGATGGTTTGCTGGTTTGTTGGCTTGTTGGCCTTTTGGTTTGTTGGTTTGTTGGTTTGTTGGTTTGTTGGTTTGTTGGTTTGTTGGCTTGTTGGTTTTTGGCTTGTTGGTTTGTTAGTTTGTTGGCTTTTTGGTTACTTGGTTTGTTGGTTTGTCAGCTTGTTGGCTTGTTCGTTTGTTGCTTCGTTCGTTTGATGGTTTGTTGGTTTGTTGGTTACTTGGTTTGTTGGTTTGTTGGCTTGTTGGCTTGTTGGTTTGTTGGCTTGTTGGTTTGTTGGTTTGTTGGTTTGTTGGCTTGTTGGCTTGTTGGTTTATTGGTTTGTTGGTTTGTTGGTTTGTTGGTTTTTTGGTTTTTTGGTTTGTTGGTTTGTTGGTTTGTTGGCTTGTTGGCTTGTTCGTTTGTGGGTTTGTTGGCTTGTTGGCTTGTTGGTTACTTAGTTTGTTGGTTTGTTGGTTTGTTGGCTTGTTGGTTTGTTGGCTTTTTGCTTTGTTGGTTTGTTGGTTTGTTGGCTTGTTGGTTTGTTGGCTTGTTGGTTTGTTGGCTTGTTGGTTTGTTGGTTTGTTGGTTTGTTGGCTTGTTGATTTGTTGGTTTGTTGGCTTGTTGGCTTGTTGGTTTGTTGGTTTGTTGGTTTGTTGGCTTGTTGGTTTGTTGGTTTGTTGGCTTGTTAGTTTGTTGGTTTGTTGGTTTGTTGGTTTGTTATTTTGTTGGCTTGTTGGCTTGTTGGTTTGTTGGTTTGTTGGCTTGTTGGTTTGTTGGTTTGTTGGCTTGTTGGCTTGTTACTTTGTTGGTTTGTTGGTTTGTTGGCTTGTTGGCTTGTTGAATTGTTAGTTTGTTGGCTTTTTGGTTACTTGGTTTGTTGGTTTGTTGGTTTGTTGGCTTGTTGGTTTGTTGGCTTGTTGGTTTGTTGGTTTGTTGGTTTGTTGGCTTGTTGGCTTGTTGGTTTGTTGGTTTGTTGGTTTGCTGGTTTGTTGGTTTGTTGGTTTTTTGATTTGTTGGTTTATTTGTTTGTTGGTTTGTTGGCTTGTTGGTTTGTTGGTTTGTTAGTTTGTTGGGTTTTTTGTTTTTTGGTTTGTTGGTTTGCTGGTTTGTTGGTTTGTTGGTTTGTTGGCTTGTTGGCTTGTTGGTTTGTTGGCTTGTCGGTTTGTTAGTTTGTTAGTTTGTTGGTTTGTTAGTTTAATTGTTTGTTTGTTTGTTGGCTTGTTGGCTTGTTGGTTTGTTGGTTTGTTGGTTTGTTGGCTTGTTGGTTTGTTGGTTTGTTGGTTTGTTGGTTTATTTGTTTGTTGGTTTGTAAGCTTGTTGGTTTGTTGGTTTCTTGGCTTGTTGGTTTGTTGGTTTGTTGTTTTGTTGGCTTGTTGGCTTGTTGGTTTGTTGGTTAGTTCGTTTGTTGGTTTGTTAGTTTGTTGGTTTGTTGGTTTGTTGGCTTGTTGGCTTGTTGGTTTGTTGGTTTGTTGGTTTGTTGGTTTGTTGGCTTGTTGGCTTGTTGGTTTGTTGGTTTGTTGGTTTTTTGGTTTGTTGGATTGTTGGCTTGTTGGATTGTTGGTTTGTTGGTTTGTTGGCTTGTTGGTTTGTTGGTTTGTTGGCTTGTTGGCTTGTTGGTTTGTTAGTTTGTTGGTTTGTTGGTTAGTTGGTTTGTCAGTTTGTTGGTTTATTTGTTTGTTGGTTTGTTGGCTTGTTGGTTTGTTGGTTTGTTGGTTTGTTGGCTTGTTGGTTTGTTGGTTTGTTGGTTTGTTGGCTTGTTGGCTTGTTGGTTTGTTGGTTAGTTTGTTTGTTGGTTTGTTAGTTTGTTGGTTTGTTGGCATGTTGGCTTGTTGGTTTGTTGGTTTTTGGTTTGTTGGTTTGTTGGTTTATTGGTTTGTTGGTTTGTTGGTTTATTTGTTTGTTGGTTTGTTGGCTTGTTGGCTTGTTGGTTTGTTGGCTTGTTGGTTTGTTGGCTTTTTGGTTGCTAGGTTTGTTGGTTTATTTGTTTGTTGGTTTGTTGGCTTGTTGGTTACTTAGTTTGTTTGTTTGTTGGCATGTTGGTTTGTTGGTTTGTTGGTTTGTTGGCTTGTTGGTTTGTTGGTTTGTTGGCTTGTTGGCTTGTTGGTTTGTTGGTTTGTTGATTTGTTGGCTTGTTGGTTTGTTGGTTTGTTTGCTTGTTGGATTGTTAGTTTGTTGGTTTGTTGGTTTGTTGGTTTGTTGGTTTGTTGGTTTATTTGTTTGTTGGTTTGTTGGCTTGTTGGTTTGTTGGTTTATTGGTTTGTTGGCTTGTTGGTTTGTTGGTTTGTTGGTTTGTTGGTTTGTTGGTTTGTTAACTTGTTGGCTTGTTGGTTTGTTGGTTAGTTCGTTGGTTGGTTTGTTAGTTTGTTGGTTTATTGGCTTGTTGGTTTGTTGCTTTGTTCGTTTGATGGTTTGTTGGTTTGTTGGGTTGTTGGCCTTTTGGTTTGTTGGTTTGTTGGTTTGTTGGTTTGTTGGTTTGTTGGTTTGTTGGCTTGTTGGTTTTTGGCTTGTTGGTTTGTTAGTTTGTTGGCTTTTTGGTTACTTGGTTTGTTGGTTTGTCAGCTTGTTGGCTTGTTCGTTTGTTGCTTCGTTCGTTTGATGGTTTGTTGGTTTGTTGGTTACTTGGTTTGTTGGTTTGTTGGTTTGTTGGCTTGTTGGTTTGTTGGCTTGTTGGTTTGTTGGTTTGTTGGTTTGTTGGCTTGTTGGCTTGTTGGTTTATTGGTTTGTTGGTTTGTTGGTTTGTTGGTTTTTTGGTTTTTTGGTTTGTTGGTTTGTTGGTTTGTTGGCTTGTTGGCTTGTTGGTTTGTGGGTTTGTTGGCTTGTTGGCTTGTTGGTTACTTAGTTTGTTGGTTTGTTGGTTTGTTGGCTTGTTGGTTTGTTGGCTTTTTGCTTTGTTGGTTTGTTGGTTTGTTGGCTTGTTGGTTTGTTGGCTTGTTGGTTTGTTGGCTTGTTGGTTTGTTGGTTTGTTGGTTTGTTGGCTTGTTGATTTGTTGGTTTGTTGGCTTGTTGGCTTGTTGGTTTGTTGGTTTGTTGGTTTGTTGGCTTGTTGGTTTGTTGGTTTGTTGGCTTGTTGGTTTGTTGGTTTGTTGGTTTGTTGGTTTGTTGGTTTGTTGGCTTGTTGGCTTGTTGGTTTGTTGGTTTGTTGGCTTGTTGGTTTGTTGGTTTGTTGGCTTGTTGGCTTGTTACTTTGTTGGTTTGTTGGTTTGTTGGCTTGTTGGCTTGTTGAATTGTTAGTTTGTTGGCTTTTTGGTTACTTGGTTTGTTGGTTTGTTGGTTTGTTGGCTTGTTGGTTTGTTGGCTTGTTGGTTTGTTGGTTTGTTGGTTTGTTGGCTTGTTGGCTTGTTGGTTTGTTGGTTTGTTGGTTTGCTGGTTTGTTGGTTTGTTGGTTTGTTGGTTTTTTGGTTTGTTGGTTTATTTGTTTGTTGGTTTGTTGGCTTGTTGGTTTGTTGGTTTGTTAGTTTGTTGGGTTTTTTGTTTTTTGGTTTGTTGTTTTGCTGGTTTGTTGGTTTGTTGGTTTGTTGGCTTGTTGGCTTGTTGGTTTGTTGGCTTGTCGGTTTGTTAGTTTGTTAGTTTGTTGGTTTGTTAGTTTAATTGTTTGTTGGTTTGTTGGCTTGTTGGCTTGTTGGTTTGTTGGTTTGTTGGTTTGTTGGCTTGTTGGTTTGTTGGTTTGTTGGTTTATTTGTTTGTTGGTTTGTTAGCTTGTTGGTTTGTTGGTTTGTTGGTTTCTTGGCTTGTTGGTTTGTTGGTTTGTTGGCTTGTTGGCTTGTTGGTTTGTTGGTTAGTTCGTTTGTTGGTTTGTTAGTTTGTTGGTTTGTTGGTTTGTTTGCTTGTTGGCTTGTTGGTTTGTTGGTTTGTTGGTTTGTTGGTTTGTTGGCTTGTTGGCTTGTTGGTTTGTTGGTTTGTTGGTTTTTTGGTTTGTTGGTTTGTTGGTTTGTTGGTTTGTTGGTTTATTTGTTTGTTGGTTTGTTGGCTTGTTGGTTTGTTGGTTTGTTGTTTTGTTGGCTTGTTGGCTTGTTGGTTTGTTGGTTTGTTGACTTGTTGGTTTGTTGGTTTGTTGGCTTGTTGGCTTGTTGCTTTGTTGGTTTGTTGGTTTGTTGGCTTGTTAGCTTGTTGAGTTGTTAGTTTGTTGGCTTTTTGGTAACTTGGTTTGTTGGTTTGTTGGTTTAATGGCTTGTTGGTTTGTTGGCTTGTTGGTTTGTTGGTTTGTTGGTTTGTTAGTTTGTTGGCTTTTTGGTTACTTGGTTTGTTGGTTTGTTGGTTTGTTGGCTTGTTGGTTTGTTGGCTTGTTGGTTTGTTGGTTTTTTGGTTTGTTGGTTTATTTGTTTGTTGGTTTGTTGGTTTGTTGGCTTGTTAATTTGTTGGTTTGTTGGTTTGTTAGTTTGTTGTTTTGTTGGCTTTTTGGCTTGTTGGTTTGTTGGTTTTTTGGTTTGTTGGTTTGTTAGTTTGTTGGTTTGTTGGTTTGTTGGTTTATTTGTTTGTTGGTTTGTTGGCTTGTTGGTTTGCTGGTTTGTTGGTTTGTTGGCTTGTTGGTTTGTTGGTTTGTTGGTTTTTTGGTTTGTTGGTTTGTTGGTTTGTTGGTTTGTTGGTTTGTTGGTTTGTTGGTTTATTTGTTTGTTGGTTTGTTGGCTTGTTGGTTTGTTGGTTTGTTGGTTTGTTGGCTTGTTGGTTTGTTGGTTTGTTGGCTTGTTGGCTTGTTGGTTTGTTGGTTTGTTGGCTTGTTGGTTACTTAGTTTGTTGGTTTGTTGGCTTGTTGGCTTGTTGGTTTGTTGGTTTGTTGGCTTGTTGGTTTGTTGGTTTGTTGGATTGTTGGTTTGTTGCTTTGTTGGTTTGTTGGTTTATTGGCTTGTTGGCTTGTTAATTTGTTGGCTTGTTGGTTTGTTAGTTTGTTGGCTTTTTGGTTACTTGGTTTGTTGGTTTGTTGGCTTGTTGGTTTGTTGGTTTGTTGGCTTGTTGGCTTGTTGGTTTGTTGGTTTGTTGGCTTGTCGGTTACTTAGTTTGTTGGTTTGTTGGTGTTTTGCCTTGTTGGCTTGTTGGTTTGTTAGTTTGTTGGTTTGTTGGTTTGATGGATTGTTGGTTTGTTGCTTTGTTGGTTTGTTGGTTTATTGGCTTGTTGGCTTGTTAATTTGTTGGCTTGTTGGTTTGTTAGTTTGTTGGCTTTTTGGTTACTTGGTTTGTTAGTTGGTTGGCTTGTTGGCTTGTTGTTTTGTTGGTTTGTTGGCTTGTTGGTTTGTTAGTTTGTTGGTTTGTTGGCTTGTTGGCTTGTTGGTTTGTTGGTTTGTTGGTTTGTTGGTTTGTTGGTTTGTTGGTTTGTTGGTTTGTTGGTTTTTTGGTTTTTTGGTTTGTTGGTTTGTTGGTTTGTTGGCTTGTTGGTTTGTTGGTTTGTTGGCTTCTTGGCTTGTTGGTTTGTTGGTTTGTTGGCTTGTTGGCTTGTTGGTTTGTTGGTTTGTTGGTTTGTTGGTTTGTTGGCTTGTTGGTTTGTTAGTTGGTTGGTTTGTTGGCTTGTTAGCTTGTTGGTTTGTTGGTTTGTTGGTTTGTTGGTTTGTTGGTTTGTTGGTTTGTTGGTTTGTTGGTTTTTTGGTTTGTTGGTTTGTTGGTTTGTTGGCTTGTTGGTTTGTTGGTTTGTTGGCTTCTTGGCTTGTTGGTTTGTTGGTTTGTTGGCTTGTTGGCTTGTTGGTTTGTTAGTTTGTTGGATTTTTGGTTACTTGGTTTGTTGGTTTGTTGGTTTGTTGGTTTGTTGGTTTGTTGGTTTGTTGGCTTGTTGGTTTGTTGGTTTGTTGGCTTGTTGGCTTGTTGGTTTGTTGGTTTGTTGGTTTGTTGGTTTGTTGGTTTGTTGGTTTGTTGGTTTTTTGTTTTGTTGGTTTGTTGGTTTGTTGGTTTGTTGGCTTGTTGGTTTGTTGGCTTGTTGGTTACTTGGTTTGTTAGTTTGTTGGCTTGTTGGCATGTTGGTTTGTAGGTTTGTTGGCTTGTTGGTTTGTTAGTTTGTTGGTTTGTTGGCTTGTTGGCTTGTTGGTTTGTTGGTTTGTTGGCTTGTTGGTGTGTTGGTTTGTTGGTTTGTTGGCTTGTTGGTTTGTTGGTTTGTTGGCTTGTTATCTTGTTGGTTTGTTGTTTTGTTGGCTTGTTGGTTACTTAGTTTGTCGGTTTGTTGGCATGTTGGTTTGTTGGTTTGTTGGTTTGTTGGCTTGTTGGTTTGTTGATTTGTTGGATTGTTGGCTTGTTGGATTGTTGGTTTGTTGGTTTGTTGGCTTGTTGGTTTGTTGGTTTGTTGGCTGGTTGGTTTGTTAGTTTGTTGGTTTGTTGGTTAGTTGGTTTGTCAGTTTGTTGGTTTATTTGTTTGTTGGTTTGTTGGCTTGTTGGTTTGTTGGTTTGTTGGTTTGTTGGCTTGCTGGTTTGTTGGTTTGTTGGTTTGTTGGCTTGTTGGCTTGTTGGTTTGTTGGTTAGTTTGTTTGTTGGTTTGTTAGTTTGTTGGTTTGTTGGCATGTTGGCTTGTTGGTTTGTTGGTTTTTGGTTTGTTGGTTTGTTGGTTTATTGGTTTGTTGGTTTGTTGGTTTATTTGTTTGTTGGTTTGTTGGCTTGTTGGCTTGTTGGTTTGTTGGCTTGTTGGTTTGTTAGTTTGTTGGCTTTTTGGTTGCTAGGTTTGTTGGTTTATTTGTTTGTTGGTTTGTTGGCTTGTTGGTTACTTAGTTTGTTGGTTTGTTGGCATGTTGGTTTGTTGGTTTGTTGGTTTGTTGGCTTGTTGGTTTGTTGGTTTGTTGGCTTGTTGGCTTGTTGGTTTGTTGGTTTGTTGATTTGTTGGCTTGTTGGTTTGTTGGTTTGTTGGCTTGTTGGATTGTTAGTTTGTTGGTTTGTTGGTTTGTTGGTTTGTTGGTTTGTTGGTTTATTTGTTTGTTGGTTTGTTGGCTTGTTGGTTTGTTGGTTTATTGGTTTGTTGGCTTGTTGGTTTGTTGGTTTGTTGGTTTGTTGGTTTGTTGGCTTGTTAACTTGTTGGCTTGTTTGTTTGTTGGTTAGTTCGTTGGTTGGTTTGTTAGTTTGTTGGTTTATTGGCTTGTTGGTTTGTTGCTTTGTTCGTTTGATGGTTTGTTGGTTTGTTGGCTTGTTGGCCTTTTGGTTTGTTGGTTTGTTGGTTTGTTGGTTTGTTGGTTTGTTGGTTTGTTGGCTTGTTGGTTTGTTGGCTTGTTGGTTTGTTAGTTTGTTGGCTTTTTGGTTACTTGGTTTGTTGGTTTGTCAGCTTATTGGCTTGTTCGTTTGTTGCTTCGTTCGTTTGATGGTTTGTTGGTTTGTTGGATACTTGGTTTGTTGGTTTGTTGGCTTGTTGGTTTGTTGGCTTGTTGGTTTGTTGGTTTGTTGGTTTGTTGGCTTGTTGGCTTATTGGTTTATTGGTTTGTTGGTTTGTTGGTTTGTTGGTTTTTTGGTTTTTTGGTTTGTTGGTTTGTTGGTTTGTTGGCTTGTTGGCTTGTTGGTTTGTTGGTTTGTTGGCTTGTTGGCTTGTTGGTTACTTAGTTTGTTGGTTTGTTGGTTTGTTGGCTTGTTGGTTTGTTGGCTTTTTGCTTTGTTGGTTTGTTGGTTTGTTGGCTTGTTGGTTTGTTGGCTTGTTGGTTTGTTGGCTTGTTGGTTTGTTGGTTTGTTGGTTTGTTGGTTTGTTGGCTTGTTGATTTGTTGGTTTGTTGGCTTGTTGGCTTATTGGTTTGTTGGTTTGTTGGTTTGTTGGCTTGTTGGTTTGTTGGTTTGTTGGCTTGTTGGTTTGTTGGTTTGTCGGTTTGTTGGTTTGTTGGTTTGTTGGTTTGTTGGCTTGTTGGCTTGTTGGTTTGTTGGTTTGTTGGCTTGTTGGTTTGTTGGTTTGTTGGCTTGTTGGCTTGTTACTTTGTTGGTTTGTTGGTTTGTTGGCTTGTTGGCTTGTTGAATTGTTAGTTTGTTGGCTTTTTGGTTACTTGGTTTGTTGGTTTGTTGGTTTGTTGGCTTGTTGGTTTGTTGGCTTGTTGGTTTGTTGGTTTGTTGGTTTGTTGGCTTGTTGGCTTGTTGGTTTGTTGGTTTGTTGGTTTGCTGGTTTGTTGGTTTGTTGGTTTTTTGGTTTGTTGGTTTATTTGTTTGTTGGTTTGTTGGCTTGTTGGTTTGTTGGTTTGTTAGTTTGTTGGGTTTTTTGTTTTTTGGTTTGTTGGTTTGCTGGTTTGTTGGTTTGTTGGTTTGTTGGCTTGTTGGCTTGTTGGTTTGTTGGCTTGTCGGTTTGTTAGTTTGTTAGTTTGTTGGTTTGTTAGTTTATTTGTTTGTTGGTTTGTTGGCTTGTTGGCTTGTTGGTTTGTTGGTTTGTTGGTTTGTTGGCTTGTTGGTTTGTTGGTTTGTTGGTTTGTTGGTTTATTTGTTTGTTGGTTTGTTAGCTTGTTGGTTTGTTGGTTTGTTGGTTTCTTGGCTTGTTGGCATGTTGGCTTGTTGGTTTGTTGGTTTGTTGGCTTGTTGGCTTGTTGGTTTGTTGGTTTGTTGGTTTGTTGGTTTGTTGGTTTGTTGGTTTATTTGTTTGTTGGTTTGTTGGCTTGTTGGTTTGTTGGTTTGTTGTTTTGTTGGCTTGTTGGCTTGTTGGTTTGTTGGTTTGTTGACTTGTTGGTTTGTTGGTTTGTTGGCTTGTTGGCTTGTTGCTTTGTTGGTTTGTTGGTTTGTTGGCTTGTTAGCTTGTTGAGTTGTTAGTTTGTTGGCTTTTTGGTTACTTGGTTTGTTGGTTTGTTGGTTTAATGGCTTGTTGGTTTGTTGGCTTGTTGGTTTGTTGGTTTGTTGGTTTGTTAGTTTGTTGGCTTTTTGGTTACTTGGTTTGTTGGTTTGTTGGCTTGTTGGTTTGTTGGCTTGTTGGTTTGTTGGTTTTTTGGTTTGTTGGTTTATTTGTTTGTTGGTTTGTTGGTTTGTTGGTTTGTTGGCTTGTTAATTTGTTGGTTTGTTGGTTTGTTAGTTTGTTGTTTTGTTGGCTTTTTGGCTTGTTGGTTTGTTGGTTTTTTGGTTTGTTGGTTTGTTAGTTTGTTGGTTTGTTGGTTTGTTGGTTTATTTGTTTGTTGGTTTGTTGGCTTGTTGGTTTGTTGGTTTGTTGGTTTGTTGGCTTGTTGGTTTGTTGGTTTGTTGGTTTTTTGGTTTGTTGGTTTGTTGGTTTGTTGGTTTGTTGGTTTGTTGGTTTGTTGGTTTGTTGGTTTATTTGTTTGTTGGTTTGTTGGCTTGTTGGTTTGTTGGTTTGTTGGTTTGTTGGCTTGTTGGTTTGTTGGTTTGTTGGCTTGTTGGCTTGTTGGTTTGTTGGTTTGTTGGCTTGTTGGTTATTTAGTTTGTTGTTTTGTTGGTTTGTTGGCTTGTTGGTTTGTTGGTTTGTTGGCTTGTTGGCTTGTTGGTTTGTTGGTTTGTTGGTTTGTTGGCTTGTTGGTTACTTAGTTTGTTGGTTTGTTGGCTTGTTGGCTTGTTAGTTTGTTGTTTTGTTGGCTTTTTGGCTTGTTGGTTTGTTGGTTTTTTGGTTTGTTGGTTTGTTAGTTTGTTGGTTTGTTGGTTTGTTGGTTTATTTGTTTGTTGGTTTGTTGTTTTTTGGTTTGTTGGTTTGTTGGTTTGTTGGCTTGTTGGCTTGTTGGTTTGTTGGTTTGTTGGCTTGTTGGTTTGTTAGTTTGTTTGTTTGTTGGCTTGTTGGCTTGTTGGTTTGTTGGTTTTTTGGTTTGTTGGTTTGTTGGTTTGTTGGCTTGTTGGTTTGTTGGTTTGTTGGTTTTTTGGTTTGTTGGTTTGTTGGTTTGTTGGTTTGTTGGTTTGTTGGTTTATTTGTTTGTTGGTTTGTTGGCTTGTTGGTTTGTTGGTTTGTTGGTTTGTTGGGTTGTTAGTTTGTTGGTTTGTTGGCTTGTTGGCTTGTTGGTTTGTTGGTTTTTTGCCTTGTTGGCTTGTTAGTTTGTTAGTTTGTTGGTTTGTTGGTTTGTTGGATTGTTGGTTTGTTGCTTTGTTGGTTTGTTGGTTTATTGGCTTGTTGGCTTGTTGGTTTGTTGGCTTGTTGGTTTGTTAGTTTGTTGGCTTTTTGGTTACTTGGTTTGTTAGTTTGTTGGCTTGTTGGCTTGTTGTTTTGTTGGTTTGTTGGCTTGTTGGTTTGTTAGTTTGTTGGTTTGTTGGCTTGTTGGCTTGTTGGCTTGTTGGTTTGTTGGTTTGTTGGTTTGTTGGTTTGTTGGTTTGTTGGTTTGTTGGTTTTTTGGTTTGTTGGTTTGTTGGTTTGTTGGCTTGTTGGTTTGTTGGTTTGTTGGCTTCTTGGCTTGTTGGTTTGTTGGTTTGTTGGCTTGTTGGCTTGTTGGTTTGTTGGTTTGTTTGTTTGTTGGTTTGTTGCTTTGTTGGTTTGTTGGTTTGTTGGCTTGTTGGCTTGTTGGTTTGTTAGTTTGTTGGATTTTTGGTTACTTGGTTTGTTGGTTTGTTGGTTTGTTGGCTTGTTGGTTTGTTGGCTTGTTGGTTTGTTGGTTTGTTGGCTTGTTGGCTTGTTGGTTTGTTGGTTTGTTGGTTTGTTGGTTTGTTGGTTTGTTGGTGTGTTGGTTTTTTGGTTTGTTGGTTTTTTGGTTTGTTGGTTTGTTGGCTTGTTGGTTTGTTGGCTTGTTGGTTACTTGGTTTGTTGGTTTGTTGGCTTGTTGGCTTGTTGGTTTGTTGGTTTGTTGGCTTGTTGGTTTGTTAGTTTGTTGGTTTGTTGGCTTGTTGGCTTGTTGGTTTGTTTTTTTGTTGGCTTGTTGGTGTGTTGGTTTGTTGGTTTGTTGGCTTGTTGGTTTGTTTTGGTTTGTTGGCTTGTTAACTTGTTGGTTTGTTGTTTTTTTGGCTTGTTGGTTAATTAGTTTGTTGGTTTGTTGGCATGTTGGTTTGTTGGTTTGTTGGTTTGTTAGCTTGTTGGTTTGTTGGTTTGTTGGCTTGTTGGCTTGTTGGATTGTTGGTTTGTTGGTTTGTTGGCTTTTTGGTTTGTTGGTTTGTTGCTTGTTGGTTTGTTAGTTTGTTGGTTTGTTGGTTTGTTGGTTTGTTGGTTTGTTGGTTTATTTGTTTGTTGGTTTGTTGGCTTGTTGGTTTGTTGGTTTGTTGGTTTGTTGGCTTGTTGGTTTGTTGGTTTGTTCGTTTGTTGGCTTGTTGGCTTGTTGGTTTGTTGGTTAGTTCGTTTGTTGGTTTGTTAGTTTGTTGGTTTGTTGGCATGTTGGCTTGTTGGTTTGTTGGTTTTTGGCTTGTTGGTTTGTTGGTTTATTGGTTTGTTGGTTTGGTGGTTTATTTGTTTGTTGGTTTGTTGGCTTGTTGGCTTGTTGGTTTGTTGGCTTGTTGGTTTGTTAGTTGGTTGGCTTTTTGGTTGCTTGATTTGTTGGTTTATTTGTTTGTTGGTTTGTTGGCTTGTTGGTTACTTAGTTTGTTGGTTTGTTGGCATGTTGGTTTATTAGTTTGTTGGTTTGTTGGTTTGTTGGCTTGTTGGTTTGTTGGTTTGTTGGCTTGTTGGCTTGTTGGTTTGTTGGTTTGTTGGTTTGTTGGCTTGTTGGTTTGTTGGTTTGTTGGTTTGTTGGTTTGTTCGTTTGTTGGTTTGTTGTTAAATTGGCTTGTTAATTTGTTGGTTTGTTGGCTTGTTGGCTTGTTGGTTAGTTGGTTTGTTGGCTTGTTGGCTTGTTGGTTTGTTGGTTTGTTGGTTTGTTGGCTTGTTGGTTTGTTGGTTTGTTGGCTTGTTGGCTTGTTGGTTTGGTGGCTTGTTGGTTTGTTGGCTTGTTGGCTTGTTGGTTTGTTAGTTTGTTGGCTTTTTGGTTACTTGGTTTGTTGGTTTGTTGGTTTGTTGGCTTGTTGGTTTGTTGGTTTGTTGGTTTGTTGGTTTGGTGGCTTGTTGGCTTGTTGGTTTGTTGGTTTGTTGGTTTGTTGGTTTATTTGTTTGTTGGTTTGTTGGTTTGTTAGTGTCTTGGCTTGTTGGTTTGTTGGCTTGTTGGTTTATTTGTTTGTTGGTTTGTTGGCTTGTTGGGTTGTTGGTTTGTTGGTTTGTTGGCTTGCTGGTTGGTGGGCTTGTTGGCTTGTTGCTTTGTTGGTTTGTTGGTTTGTTGGCTTGTTGGCTTGTTGGTTTGTTAGTTTGTTGGCTTTTCGGTTACTTGGTTTGTTGGTTTGTTGGTTTGTTGGTTTGTTGGCTGGTTGGTTTGTTGGTTAATTGGTTTGTTGGTTTGTTGGTTTGTTGGTTTGTTGGTTTATTTGTTTGTTGGTTTGTTGGTTTGTTGGTTTGTTGGTTTGTTGGTGTGTTTGTTTATTTGTTTATTGGTTTGTTGGTTTGTTGGTTTGTTTGCTTGTTGATTTGTTGGCTAGTTGGCTTGTTGGTTTGTTGGTTTGTTGGTTTGTTGGTTGTTGGTTTGTTGGTTTTTTGGTTTGTTGGTTTATTTGTTTGTTGGTTTGTTGGCTTGTTGGTTTGTTGGTTTGTTGGTTTGTTGGTTTGTTGGTTTGTTGGCTTGTTGGTTTGTTGGTTTGTTGGTTTGTTGGCTTGTTGGCTTGTTGGTTTGTTGGTTTGTTGGTTTATTTGTTTGTTGGTTTGTTGGCTTGTTGGTTTGTTGGTTTGTTGGCTTGTTGGCTTGTTGGTTTGTTGGTTTGTTGGTTTGTTGGTTTATTTGTTTGTTGGTTTGTTGGTTTGTTGGTTTGTTGGTTTATTTATTTGTTGGTTTGTTGGTTTGTTGGTTTGTTGGCTTGTTGGTTTGTTGGCTAGTTGGCTTGTTGGTTTGTTGGTTTGTTGGTTTGTTGGTTGTTGGTTTGTTGGTTTTTTGGTTTGTTGGTTTGTTGGTTTGTTGGTTTGTTGGTTTGTTGGTTTGTTTGTTTAATTGTTTGTTGGTTTGTTGGCTTGTTGGTTTATTGGTTTGTTGGTTTGTTGGCTTGTTGGTTTGTTGGTTTATTGGTTTGTTGGTTTGTTGGTTTTTTGGTTTGTTGGTTTATTTGTTTGTTGGTTTGTTGGCTTGTTGTTTTGTTGGTTTGTTGGCTTGTTGGTTTGTTGGTTTGTTGGTTTGTTGGTTTGTTGGCTTGTTGGCTTGTTGGTTTGTTAGTTTGTTGGTTTGTTGGTTTGTTGGTTTGTTGGTTTGTTGGTTTTTTGGTTTGTTGATTTATTTGTTTGTTGGTTTGTTGGCTTGTTGTTTTGTTGGTTTGTTGGCTTGTTGGCTTGTTGGTTTGTTGGTTTGTTGGTTTGTTGGTTTGTTGGCTTGTTGGCTTGTTGGTTTGTTGGTTTGTTGGTTTGTTGATTTGTTGGTTTGTTGGTTTGTTGGTTTCTTGGTTTGTTGGCTTGTTGGTTTGTTGGTTTGTTGGCTTGTTGGCTTGTTGGTTTGTTGGTTTGTTGGCTTGTTGGTTTGTTAGTTTGTTGGTTTGTTGGCTTGTTGGCTTGTTGGTTTTTTGGTTTGTTGGTTTGTTGTCTGTTGGTTTGTTGGTTTGTTGGTTTGTTGGTTTATTTGTTTGTTGGTTTGTTGGTTTGTTGGTTAGTTGGCTTGTTGGTTTGTTGGTTTGTTGGTTTTTTGGTTTGTTGGTTTGTTGGTTTGTTGGTTTGTTGGTTTGTTGGTTGGTTGGTTTAATTGTTTGTTGGTTTGTTGGTTTGTTGGTTTGTTGGTTTGTTGGCTTGTTGGTTTGTTGGTTTGTTGGCTTGTTGCCTTGTTGGTTTGTTGGCTTGTTGGCTTGTTGGTTTGTTAGTTTGTTTGTTTGTTAGTTTGTTGGTTTGTTGGTTTGTTGTTTGTTGGTTTGTTGGTTTGTTGTTTGTTGGTTTGTTGGCTTGTTGGTTACTTAGTTTGTTGGTTTGTTGGCATGTTGGTTTGTTGGTTTGTTGGTTTGTTGGCTTGTTGGTTTGTTGGTTTGTTGGCTTGTTGGCTTGTTGGCTTGTTGGTTTTTTGGTTTGATGGTTTGTTGGCTTGTTGGTTTGTTGGTTTGTTGGCTTGTTGGTTTGTTAGTTTGTTGGTTTGTTGGTTTGTTGGTTTGTTGGTTTGTTGGTTTATTTGTTTGTTGGTTTGTTGGCTTGTTGATTTGTTGGTTTGTTGGTTTTATGGCTTGTTGGCTTGTTGGTTTGTTGGTTTGTTGGCTTGTTGGTTTGTTGATTTGTGGCTTGTTGGCTTGTTGGTTTGCTGGTTTGTTGGTTTGTTGGTTTGTTGGTTTGTTCGTTTGTTGGTTTGTTGGTTAATTGGCTTGTTGGTTTGTTGGTTTGTTGGCTTGTTGGCTTGTTGGTTAGTTGGTTTGTTGGCTTGTTGGCTTTTTGGTTTGTTGGTTTGTTGGTTTGTTGGCTTGTTGGTTTGTTGGTTTGTTGGCTTGTTGGTTTGTTGGTTTGTTGGCTTGTTGGCTTGTTGCTTTGTTGGTTTGTTGGTTTGGTGGCTTGTTGGTTTGTTGGCTTGGTGGCTTGTTGGTTTGTTAGTTTTTTGGCTTTTTGGTTACTTGGTTTGTTGGTTTGTTGGTTTGTTGGCTTGTTGGTTTGTTGGTTTGTTGGTTTGTTGGTTTATTGGCTTGTTGGCTTGTTGGTTTGTTGGTTTGTTGGTTTGTTGGTTTGTTGGTTTATTTGTTTGTTGGTTTGTTGGCTTGTTGGTTTGTTGGTTTGTTAGTGTCTTGGCTTGTTGGTTTGTTGGCTTGTTGGTTTATTTGTTTGTTGGTTTGTTGGCTTGTTGGGTTGTTGGTTTGTTGGTTTGTTGGCTTGCTGGTTGGTTGGCTTGTTGGCTTGTTGCTTTGTTGGTTTGTTGGCTTTTTGGCTTGTTGGTTTGTTGGTTTTTTGGTTTGTTGGTTTGTTAGTTTGTTGGTTTGTTGGTTTGTTGGTTTATTTGTTTGTTGGTTTGTTGTTTTTTTGGTTTGTTGGTTTGTTGGTTTGTTGGCTTGTTGGCTTGTTGGTTTGCTGGTTTGTTGGCTTGTTGGTTTGTTAGTTTGTTTGTTTGTTGGCTTGTTGGCTTGTTGGTTTGTTGGTTTTTTGGTTTGTTGGTTTGTTGGTTTGTTGGCTTGTTGGTTTGTTGGTTTGTTGGTTTTTTGGTTTGTTGGTTTGTTGGTTTGTTGGTTTGTTGGTTTGTTGGTTTATTTGTTTGTTGGTTTGTTGGCTTGTTGGTTTGTTGGTTTGTTGGTTTGTTGGGTTGTTGGTTTGTTGGTTTGTTGGTTTGTTGGTTTGTTGGTTTATTTGTTTGTTGGTTTGTTGGCTTGTTGATTTGTTGGTTTGTTGGTTTTATGGCTTGTTGGCTTGTTGGTTTGTTGGTTTGTTGGCTTGTTGGTTTGTTGATTTGTGGCTTGTTGGCTTGTTGGTTTGCTGGTTTGTTGGTTTGTTGGTTTGTTGGTTTGTTCGTTTGTTGGTTTGTTGGTTAATTGGCTTGTTGGTTTGTTGGTTTGTTGGCTTGTTGGCTTGTTGGTTAGTTGGTTTGTTGGCTTGTTGGCTTTTTGGTTTGTTGGTTTGTTGGTTTGTTGGCTTGTTGGTTTGTTGGTTTGTTGGCTTGTTGGTTTGTTGGTTTGTTGGCTTGTTGGCTTGTTGCTTTGTTGGTTTGTTGGTTTGGTGGCTTGTTGGTTTGTTGGCTTGTTGGCTTGTTGGTTTGTTAGTTTTTTGGCTTTTTGGTTACTTGGTTTATTTGTTTGTTGGTTTGTTGGCTTGTTGGTTTGTTGGTTTGTTAGTGTCTTGGCTTGTTGGTTTGTTGGCTTGTTGGTTTATTTGTTTGTTGGTTTGTTGGCTTGTTGGGTTGTTGGTTTGTTGGTTTGTTGGCTTGCTGGTTGGTTGGCTTGTTGGCTTGTTGCTTTGTTGGTTTGTTGGCTTTTTGGCTTGTTGGTTTGTTGGTTTTTTGGTTTGTTGGTTTGTTAGTTTGTTGGTTTGTTGGTTTGTTGGTTTATTTGTTTGTTGGTTTGTTGTTTTTTTGGTTTGTTGGTTTGTTGGTTTGTTGGCTTGTTGGCTTGTTGGTTTGTTGGTTTGTTGGCTTGTTGGTTTGTTAGTTTGTTTGTTTGTTGGCTTGTTGGCTTGTTGGTTTGTTGGTTTTTTGGTTTGTTGGTTTGTTGGTTTGTTGGCTTGTTGGTTTGTTGGTTTGTTGGTTTTTTGGTTTGTTGGTTTGTTGGTTTGTTGGTTTGTTGGTTTGTTGGTTTATTTGTTTGTTGGTTTGTTGGCTTGTTGGTTTGTTGGTTTGTTGGTTTGTTGGGTTGTTGGTTTGTTGGTTTGTTGGTTTGTTGGTTTGTTGGTTTGTTGGTTTATTTGTTTGTTGGTTTGTTGGCTTGTTGATTTGTTGGTTTGTTGGTTTTATGGCTTGTTGGCTTGTTGGTTTGTTGGTTTGTTGGCTTGTTGGTTTGTTGATTTGTGGCTTGTTGGCTTGTTGGTTTGCTGGTTTGTTGGTTTGTTGGTTTGTTGGTTTGTTCGTTTGTTGGTTTGTTGGTTAATTGGCTTGTTGGTTTGTTGGTTTGTTGGCTTGTTGGCTTGTTGGTTAGTTGGTTTGTTGGCTTGTTGGCTTTTTGGTTTGTTGGTTTGTTGGTTTGTTGGCTTGTTGGTTTGTTGGTTTGTTGGCTTGTTGGTTTGTTGGCTTGTTGGCTTGTTGCTTTGTTGGTTTGTTGGTTTGGTGGCTTGTTGGTTTGTTGGCTTGTTGGCTTGTTGGTTTGTTAGTTTTTTGGCTTTTTGGTTACTTGGTTTGTTGGTTTGTTGGTTTGTTGGCTTGTTGGTTTGTTGGTTTGTTGGTTTGTTGGTTTATTGGCTTGTTGGCTTGTTGGTTTGTTGGTTTGTTGGTTTGTTGGTTTATTTGTTTGTTGGTTTGTTGGCTTGTTGGTTTGTTGGTTTGTTAGTGTCTTGGCTTGTTGGTTTGTTGGCTTGTTGGATTATTTGTTTGTTGGTTTGTTGGCTTGTTGGGTTGTTGGTTTGTTGGTTTGTTGGCTTGCTGGTTGGTTGGCTTGTTGGCTTGTTGCTTTGTTGGTTTGTTGGCTTTTTGGCTTGTTGGTTTGTTGGTTTTTTGGTTTGTTGGTTTGTTAGTTTGTTGGTTTGTTGGTTTGTTGGTTTATTTGTTTGTTGGTTTGTTGTTTTTTTGGTTTGTTGGTTTGTTGGTTTGTTGGCTTGTTGGCTTGTTGGTTTGTTGGTTTGTTGGCTTGTTGGTTTGTTAGTTTGTTTGTTTGTTGGCTTGTTGGCTTGTTGGTTTGTTGGTTTTTTGGTTTGTTGGTTTGTTGGTTTGTTGGCTTGTTGGTTTGTTGGTTTGTTGGTTTTTTGGTTTATTGGTTTGTTGGTTTGTTGGTTTGTTGGTTTGTTGGTTTATTTGTTTGTTGGTTTGTTGGCTTGTTGGTTTGTTGGTTTGTTGGTTTGTTGGGTTGTTGGTTTGTTGGTTTGTTGGCTTGTTGGCTTGTTGGTTTGTTGGTTTTTTGCCTTGTTGGCTTGTTAGTTTGTTAGTTTGTTGGTTTGTTGGTTTGTTGGATTGTTGGTTTGTTGCTTTGTTGGTTTGTTGGTTTATTGGCTTGTTGGCTTGTTGGTTTGTTGGCTTGTTGGTTTGTTAGTTTGTTGGCTTTTTGGTTACTTGGTTTGTTAGTTTGTTGGCTTGTTGGCTTGTTGTTTTGTTGGTTTGTTGGCTTGTTGGTTTGTTAGTTTGTTGGTTTGTTGGCTTGTTGGCTTGTTGGTTTGTTGGTTTGTTGGTTTGTTGGTTTGTTGGTTTGTTGGTTTGTTGGTTTGTTGGTTTTTTGGTTTGTTGGTTTGTTGGTTTGTTGGCTTGTTGGTTTGTTGGTTTGTTGGCTTCTTGGCTTGTTGGTTTGTTGGTTTGTTGGCTTGTTGGCTTGTTGGTTTGTTGGTTTGTTTGTTTGTTGGTTTGTTGCTTTGTTGGTTTGTTGGTTTGTTGGCTTGTTGGCTTGTTGGTTTGTTAGTTTGTTGGATTTTTGGTTACTTGGTTTGTTGGTTTGTTGGTTTGTTGGCTTGTTGGTTTGTTGGCTTGTTGGTTTGTTGGTTTGTTGGCTTGTTGGCTTGTTGGTTTGTTGGTTTGTTGGTTTGTTGGTTTGTTGGTTTGTTGGTGTGTTGGTTTTTTGGTTTGTTGGTTTGTTGGTTTGTTGGTTTGTTGGCTTGTTGGTTTGTTGGCTTGTTGGTTACTTGGTTTGTTGGTTTGTTGGCTTGTTGGCTTGTTGGTTTGTTGGTTTGTTGGCTTGTTGGTTTATTAGTTTGTTGGTTTGTTGGCTTGTTGGCTTGTTGGTTTGTTTTTTTGTTGGCTTGTTGGTGTGTTGGTTTGTTGGTTTGTTGGCTTGTTGGTTTGTTTTGGTTTGTTGGCTTGTTAACTTGTTGGTTTGTTGTTTTTTTGGCTTGTTGGTTAATTAGTTTGTTGGTTTGTTGGCATGTTGGTTTGTTGGTTTGTTGGTTTGTTAGCTTGTTGGTTTGTTGGTTTGTTGGCTTGTTGGCTTGTTGGATTGTTGGTTTGTTGGTTTGTTGGCTTTTTGGTTTGTTGGTTTGTTGCTTGTTGGTTTGTTAGTTTGTTGGTTTGTTGGTTTGTTGGTTTGTTGGTTTGTTGGTTTATTTGTTTGTTGGTTTGTTGGCTTGTTGGTTTGTTGGTTTGTTGGTTTGTTGGCTTGTTGGTTTGTTGGTTTGTTCGTTTGTTGGCTTGTTGGCTTGTTGGTTTGTTGGTTAGTTCGTTTGTTGGTTTGTTAGTTTGTTGGTTTGTTGGCATGTTGGCTTGTTGGTTTGTTGGTTTTTGGCTTGTTGGTTTGTTGGTTTATTGGTTTGTTGGTTTGGTGGTTTATTTGTTTGTTGGTTTGTTGGCTTGTTGGCTTGTTGGTTTGTTGGCTTGTTGGTTTGTTAGTTGGTTGGCTTTTTGGTTGCTTGATTTGTTGGTTTATTTGTTTGTTGGTTTGTTGGCTTGTTGGTTACTTAGTTTGTTGGTTTGTTGGCATGTTGGTTTATTAGTTTGTTGGTTTGTTGGCTTGTTGGTTTGTTGGTTTGTTGGCTTGTTGGCTTGTTGGTTTGTTGGTTTGTTGGTTTGTTGGCTTGTTGGTTTGTTGGTTTGTTGGTTTGTTGGTTTGTTCGTTTGTTGGTTTGTTGTTTAATTGGCTTGTTAATTTGTTGGTTTGTTGGCTTGTTGGCTTGTTGGTTAGTTGGTTTGTTGGCTTGTTGGCTTGTTGGTTTGTTGGTTTGTTGGTTTGTTGGCTTGTTGGTTTGTTGGTTTGTTGGCTTGTTGGCTTGTTGGTTTGGTGGCTTGTTGGTTTGTTGGCTTGTTGGCTTGTTGGTTTGTTAGTTTGTTGGCTTTTTGGTTACTTGGTTTGTTGGTTTGTTGGTTTGTTGGCTTGTTGGTTTGTTGGTTTGTTGGTTTGTTGGTTTGTTGGCTTGTTGGCTTGTTGGTTTGTTGGTTTGTTGGTTTGTTGGTTTATTTGTTTGTTGGTTTGTTGGTTTGTTAGTGTCTTGGCTTGTTGGTTTGTTGGCTTGTTGGTTTATTTGTTTGTTGGTTTGTTGGCTTGTTGGGTTGTTGGTTTGTTGGTTTGTTGGCTTGCTGGTTGGTGGGCTTGTTGGCTTGTTGCTTTGTTGGTTTGTTGGTTTGTTGGCTTGTTGGCTTGTTGGTTTGTTAGTTTGTTAGCTTTTCGGTTACTTGGTTTGTTGGTTTGTTGGTTTGTTGGTTTGTTCGCTGGTTGGTTTGTTGGTTAATTGGTTTGTTGGTTTGTTTGTTTGTTGGTTTGTTGGTTTATTTGTTTGTTGGTTTGTTGGTTTGTTGGTTTGTTGGTTTGTTGGTTTGTTTGTTTATTTGTTTATTAGTTTGTTGGTTTGTTGGTTTGTTTGCTTGTTGGTTTGTTGGCTAGTTGGCTTGTTGGTTTGTTGGTTTGTTGGTTTGTTGGTTGTTGGTTTGTTGGTTTTTTGGTTTGTTGGTTTATTTGTTTGTTGGTTTGTTGGCTAGTTGGTTTGTTGGTTTGTTGGTTTGTTGGTTTGTTGGTTTGTTGGCTTGTTGGTTTGTTGGTTTGTTGGTTTGTTGGCTTGTTGGCTTGTTGGTTTGTTGGTTTGTTGGTTTATTTGTTTGTTGGTTTGTTGGCTTGTTGGTTTGTTGGTTTGTTGGCTTGTTGGCTTGTTGGTTTGTTGGTTTGTTGGTTTGTTGGTTTATTTGTTTGTTGGTTTGTTGGTTTGTTGGTTTGTTGGTTTATTTATTTGTTGGTTTGTTGGTTTGTTGGTTTGTTGGCTTGTTGGTTTGTTGGCTAGTTGGCTTGTTGGTTTGTTGGTTTGTTGGTTTGTTGGTTGTAGGTTTGTTGGTTTTTTGGTTTGTTGGTTTGTTGGTTTGTTGGTTTGTTGGTTTGTTGGTTTGTTTGTTTAATTGTTTGTTGGTTTGTTGGCTTGTTGGTTTATTGGTTTGTTGGTTTGTTGGCTTGTTGGTTTGTTGGTTTATTGGTTTGTTGGTTTGTTGGTTTTTTGGTTTGTTGGTTTATTTGTTTGTTGGTTTGTTGGCTTGTTGTTTTGTTGGTTTGTTGGCTTGTTGGTTTGTTGGTTTGTTGGTTTGTTGGTTTGTTGGCTTGTTGGCTTGTTGGTTTGTTGGTTTGTTAGTTTGTTGGTTTGTTGGTTTGTTGGTTTGTTGGTTTGTTGGTTTTTTGGTTTGTTGATTTATTTGTTTGTTGGTTTGTTGGCTTGTTGTTTTGTTGGTTTGTTGGCTTGTTGGCTTGTTGGTTTGTTGGTTTGTTGGTTTGTTGGTTTGTTGGCTTGTTGGGTTGTTGGTTTGTTGGTTTGTTGGTTTGTTGATTTGTTGGTTTGTTGGTTTGTTGGTTTCTTGGTTTGTTGGCTTGTTGGTTTGTTGGTTTGTTGGCTTGTTGGCTTGTTGGTTTGTTGGTTTGTTGGCTTGTTGGTTTGTTGGTTTGTTGGCTTGTTGGCTTGTTGGTTTGTTGGTTTTTTGGTTTGTTGGTTTGTTGTCTGTTGGTTTGTTGGTTTGTTGGTTTGTTGGTTTATTTGTTTGTTGGTTTGTTGGTTTGTTGGTTAGTTGGCTTGTTGGTTTGTTGGTTTGTTGGTTTTTTGGTTTGTTGGTTTGTTGGTTTGTTGGTTTGTTGGTTTGTTGGTTGGTTGGTTTAATTGTTTGTTGGTTTGTTGGTTTGTTGGTTTGTTGGTTTGTTGGCTTGTTGGTTTGTTGGTTTGTTGGCTTGTTGCCTTGTTGGTTTGTTGGCTTGTTGGCTTGTTGGTTTGTTGGTTTGTTTGTTTGTTAGTTTGTTGGTTTGTTGGTTTGTTGGTTTGTTGTTTGTTGGTTTGTTGGTTTGTTGTTTTTTGGTTTGTTGGCTTGTTGGTTACTTAGTTTGTTGGTTTGTTGGCATGTTGGTTTGTTGGTTTGTTGGTTTGTTGGCTTGTTGGTTTGTTGGTTTGTTGGCTTGTTGGCTTGTTGGCTTGTTGGTTTTTTGGTTTGATGGTTTGTTGGCTTGTTGGTTTGTTGGTTTGTTGGCTTGTTGGTTTGTTAGTTTGTTGGTTTGTTGGTTTGTTGGTTTGTTGGTTTGTTGGTTTATTTGTTTGTTGGTTTGTTGGCTTGTTGATTTGTTGGTTTGTTGGTTTGTTGGCTTGTTGGCTTGTTGGTTTGTTGGTTTGTTGGCTTGTTGGTTTGTTGATTTGTGGCTTGTTGGCTTGTTGGTTTGCTGGTTTGTTGGTTTGTTGGTTTGTTGGTTTGTTCGTTTGTTGGTTTGTTGGTTAATTGGCTTGTTGGTTTGTTGGTTTGTTGGCTTGTTGGCTTGTTGGTTAGTTGGTTTGTTGGCTTGTTGGCTTTTTGGTTTGTTGGTTTGTTGGTTTGTTGGCTTGTTGGTTTGTTGGTTTGTTGGCTTGTTGGTTTGTTGGTTTGTTGGCTTGTTGGCTTGTTGCTTTGTTGGTTTGTTGGTTTGGTGGCTTGTTGGTTTGTTGGCTTGTTGGCTTGTTGGTTTGTTAGTTTTTTGGCTTTTTGGTTACTTGGTTTGTTGGTTTGTTGGTTTGTTGGCTTGTTGGTTTGTTGGTTTGTTGGTTTGTTGGTTTATTGGCTTGTTGGCTTGTTGGTTTGTTGGTTTGTTGGTTTGTTGGTTTGTTGGTTTATTTGTTTGTTGGTTTGTTGGCTTGTTGGTTTGTTGGTTTGTTAGTGTCTTGGCTTGTTGGTTTGTTGGCTTGTTGGTTTATTTGTTTGTTGGTTTGTTGGCTTGTTGGGTTGTTGGTTTGTTGGTTTGTTGGCTTGCTGGTTGGTTGGCTTGTTGGCTTGTTGCTTTGTTGGTTTGTTGGTTTGTTGGCTTGTTGGCTTGTTGGTTTGTTAGTTTGTTGGCTTTTCGGTTACTTGGTTTGTTGGTTTGTTGGTTTGTTGGTTTGTTGGTTTGTTGGTTTGTTCGCTGGTTGGTTTGTTGGTTAATTGGTTTGTTGGTTTGTTGGTTTGTTGGTTTGTTGGTTTGTTGGTTTATTTGTTTGTTGGTTTGTTGGTTTGTTGGTTTGTTGGTTTGTTGGTTTATTTGTTTGTTTGTTTGTTGGTTTGTTGGTTTGTTGGCTTGTTGGTTTGTTGGCTAGTTGGCTTGTTGGTTTGTTGGTTTGTTGGTTTGTTGGTTGTTGGTTTGTTGGTTTTTTGGTTTGTTGGTTTATTTGTTTGTTGGTTTGTTGGCTTGTTGGTTTGTTGGTTTGTTGGTTTGTTGGTTTGTTGGCTTGTTGGTTTGATGGTTTGTTGGTTTGTTGGTTTGTTGGTTTGTTGCCTTGTTGGCTTGTTGGTTTGTTGGTTTGTTGGTTTGTTGGTTTATTTGTTTGTTGGTTTGTTGGCTTGTTGGTTTGTTGGTTTGTTGGCTTGTTGGCTTGTTGGTTTGTTGGTTTGTTGGTTTGTTGGTTTGTTAGTTTATTTGTTTGTTGGTTTGTTGGCTTGTTGGCTTGTTGGCTTGTTGGTTTGTTGGCTTGTTGGTTTGCTAGTTTGGTGGCTTTTTGGTTACTTGGTTTGTAGGTTTGTTGGTTTGTTGGTTTTTTGGTTTGTTGGTTTGTTGGCTTGTTGGTTTGTTGGTTTGTTGGTTTGTTGGCTTGTTGGCTTGTTGGTTTGTTGGCTTGTTGGCTTGTTGGTTTGTTGGTTTGTTGCCTTGTTGGCTTGTTGGTTTGTTGGTTTGTTGGTTTGTTGGTTTGTTGGTTTGTTGGTTTGTTGGTTTTTTGGTTTGTTGGTTTGTTGGTTTGTTGGCTTGTTGGTTTGTTGGTTTGTTGGTTTGTTGGCTTGTTGGCTTGTTGGTTTGTTGATTTGGTGCCTTGTTGGCTTGTTGGTTTGTTGGTTTGTTGGTTTGTTGGCTTGTTGGTTTGTGGGTTTGTTGGTTTGTTGGTTTGTTGGCTTGTTGGTTTGTTGGCTTGTTGGTTTGTTAGTTTGTTGGCTTTTTGGTTACTTAGTTTGTTGGTTTGTTGGCTTGTTAGCTTGTTGGTTTGTTGCTTCGTTCGTTTGATGGTTTGTTGGTTTGTTGGTTACTTGGTTTGTTGTTTTGTTGGTTTGTTGGCTTGTTGGTTTGTTGGCTTGTTGGTTTGTTGGTTTGTTGGTTTGTTGGCTTGTTGGCTTGTTGGTTTATTGATTTGTTGGTTTGTTGGTTTGTTGGTTTTTTGGTTTTTTGGTTTGTTGGTTTGTTGGTTTGTTGGCTTGTTGGTTTGTTGGTTTGTTGGCTTGTTGGCTTGTTGGTTACTTAGTTTGTTGGTTTGTTGGTTTGTTGGCTTGTTGGTTTGTTGGCTTTTTGCTTTGTTGGTTTGTTGGTTTGTTGGCTTGTTGGTTTGTTGGCTTGTTGGTTTGTTGGCTTGTTGGTTTGTTGGTTTGTTGGTTTGTTGGTTTGTTGGTTTGTTGGTTTGTTGGCTTGTTGGATTGTTGGTGTGTTGGTTCGTTGGCTTGTTGGTTTGTTGGTTTGTTGGCTTGTTGGCTTGTTGCTTTGTTGGTTTGTTGGTTTGTTGGCTTGTTGGCTTGTTGAATTTTAAGCTTGTTGGCTGTTTGGTTACTTGGCTTGTTGGTTTGTTGGTTTGTTGGCTTGTTGGTTTGTTGGCTTGTTGGTTTGTTGGTTTGTTGGTTTGTTCGCTTGTTGGCTTGTTGGTTTGTTGGTTTGTTGGTTTGCTGGTTTGTTGGTTTGTTGGTTTTTTGGTTTGTTGGTTTATTTGTTTGTTGGTTTGTTGGCTTGTTGGTTTGTTGGTTTGTTGGTTTGTTGGCTTGTTGGTTTGTTGGTTTGTTGGCTTGTTGGCTTGTTGGTTTGTTGGTTTGTTGGTTTGTTGGTTTATTTGTTTGTTGGTTTGTTGGTTTGTTGGTTTGTTAGTTTATTTATTTGTTGGTTTGTTGGTTTGTTGGTTTGTTGGCTTGTTGGTTTGTTGGCTAGTTGGCTTGTTGGTTTGTTGGTTTGTTGGTTTGTTGGTTGTTGTTTTGTTGGTTTTTTGGTTTGTTGGTTTGTTGGTTTGTTGGTTTGTTGGTTTGTTGGTTTGTTGGTTTAATTGATTGTTGGTTTGTTGGCTTGTTGGTTTATTGGTTTGTTGGTTTGTTGGCTTGTTGGTTTGTTGGTTTATTGGTTTGTTGGTTTGTTGGTTTTTTGGTTTGTTGGTTTATTTGTTTGTTGGTTTGTTGGCTTGTTGTTTTGTTGGTTTGTTGGTTTGTTGGCTTGTTGGCTTGTTGGTTTGTTAGTTTGTTGGTTTGTTGGTTTGTTGGTTTGTTGGTTTGTTGGTTTTTTGGTTTGTTGGTTTATTTGTTTGTTGGTTTGTTGGCTTGTTGTTTTGTTGGTTTGTTGGCTTGTTGGCTTGTTGGTTTGTTGGTTTGTTGGTTTGTTGGTTTGTTGGCTTGTTGGCTTGTTGGTTTGTTGGTTTGTTGGTTTGTTGGTTTGTTGGTTTGTTGGTTTGTTGGTTTCTTGGTTTGTTCGCTTGTTGGTTTGTTGGTTTGTTGGCTTGTTGGCTTGTTGGTTTGTTGGTTTGTTGGCTTGTTGGTTTGTTAGTTTGTTGGTTTGTTGGCTTGTTGGCTTGTTGGTTTGTTGGTTTTTTGGTTTGTTGGTTTGTTGTCTGTTGGTTTGTTGGTTTGTTGGTTTGTTGGTTTATTTGTTTGTTGGCTTGTTGGTTTGTTGGTTAGTTGGCTTGTTGGTTTGTTGGTTTGTTGGTTTGTTGGTTTAATTGTTTGTTGGTTTGTTGGCTTGTTGGTTTGTTGGTTTGTTGGTTTGTTGGCTTGTTGGTTTGTTGGTTTGTTGGCTTGTTGCCTTGTTGGTTTGTTGGCTTGTTGGCTTGTTGGTTTGTTGGTTTGTTTGTTTGTTAGTTTGTTGGTTTGTTGGTTTGTTGTTTGTTGGTTTGTTGGTTTGTTGGCTTGTTGGTTTGTTAGTTTGTTGGTTTGTTGGTTTGTTGGTTTGTTGGTTTGTTGGTTTATTTGTTTGTTGGTTTGTTGGCTTGTTGATTTGTTGGTTTGTTGGTTTGTTGGCTTGTTGGCTTGTTGGTTTGTTGGTTTGTTGGCTTGTTGGTTTGTTGATTTGTGGCTTGTTTGCTTGTTGGTTTGTTGGTTTGTTGGTTTGTTGGTTTGTTCGTTTGTTGGTTTGTTGGTTAATTGGCTTGTTGGTTTGTTGGTTTGTTGGCTTGTTGGGTTGCTGGTTAGTTGGTTTGTTGGCTTGTTGGCTTTTTGGTTTGTCGGTTTGTTGGTTTGTTGGCTTGTTGGTTTGTTGGTTTGTTGGCTTGTTGGTTTGTTGGTTTGTTGGCTTGTTGGCTTGTTGCTTTGTTGGTTTGTTGGTTTGGTGGCTTGTTGGTTTGTTGGCTTGTTGGCTTGTTGGTTTGTTAGTTCTTTGGCTTTTTGGTTACTTGGTTTGTTGGTTTGTTGGTTTGTTGGCTTGTTGGTTTGTTGGTTTGTTGGTTTGTTGGTTAATTGGCTTGTTGGCTTGTTGGTTTGTTGGTTTGTTGGTTTGTTTGTTTATTTGTTTGTTGGTTTGTTGGCTTGTTGGTTTGTTGGTTTGTTAGTGTCTTGGCTTGTTGGTTTGTTGGCTTGTTGGTTTATTTGTTTGTTGGTTTGTTGGCTTGTTGGGTTGTTGGTTTGTTGGTTTGTTGGCTTGCTGGTTGGTTGGCTTGTTGGCTTGTTGCTTTGTTGGTTTGTTGGTTTGTTGGCTTGTTGGCTTGTTGGTTTGTTAGTTTGTTGGCTTTTCGGTTACTTGGTTTGTTGGTTTGTTGGTTTGTTGGTTTGTTGGTTTGTTCGCTGGTTGGTTTGTTGGTTAATTGGTTTGTTGGTTTGTTGGTTTGTTGGTTTGTTGGTTTGTTGGTTTATTTGTTTGTTGGTTTGTTGGTTTGTTGGTTTGTTGGTTTGTTGGTTTATTTGTTTGTTGGTTTGTTGGTTTGTTGGTTTGTTGGCTTGTTGGTTTGTTGGCTAGTTGGCTTGTTGGTTTGTTGGTTTGTTGGTTTGTTGGTTGTTGGTTTGTTGGTTTTTTGGTTTGTTGGTTTATTTGTTTGTTGGTTTGTTGGCTTGTTGGTTTGTTGGTTTGTTGGTTTGTTGGTTTGTTGGCTTGTTGGTTTGATGGTTTGTTGGTTTGTTGGTTTGTTGGCTTGTTGGCTTGTTGGTTTGTTGGTTTGTTGGTTTGTTGGTTTATTTGTTTGTTGGTTTGTTGGCTTGTTGGTTTGTTGGTTTGTTGGCTTGTTGGCTTGTTGGTTTGTTGGTTTGTTGGTTTGTTAGTTTATTTGTTTGTTGGTTTGTTGGCTTGTTGGCTTGTTGGCTTGTTGGTTTGTTGGCTTGTTAGTTTGCTAGTTTGGTGGCTTTTTGGTTACTTTGTTTGTAGGTTTGTTGGTTTGTTGGCTTGTTGGTTTGTTGGTTTGTTGGTTTGTTGGCTTTGGCTTGTTGGTTTGTTGGCTTGTTGGCTTGTTGGTTTGTTGGTTTGTTGGTTTGTTGCCTTGTTGGCTTGTTGGTTTGTTGGTTTGTTGGTTTGTTGGTTTGTTGGTTTGTTGGTTTGTTGGTTTGTTGGTTTTTTGGTTTGTTGGTTTGTTGGTTTGTTGGCTTGTTGGTTTGTTGGTTTGTTGGCTTGTTGGCTTGTTGGTTTGTTGATTTGGTGCCTTGTTAGCTTGTTGGTTTGTTGGTTTGTTGGTTTGTTGGCTTGTTGGTTTGTTGGTTTGTTGGTTTGTTGGTTTGTTGGCTTGTTGGTTTGTTGGCTTGTTGGTTTGTTAGTTTGTTGGCTTTTTGGTTACTTAGTTTGTTGGTTTGTTGGCTTGTTGGCTTGTTGGTTTGTTGCTTCGTTCGTTTGATGGTTTGTTGGTTTGTTGGTTACTTGGTTTGTTGGTTTGTTGGCTTGTTGGTTTGTTGGCTTGTTGGTTTGTTGGTTTGTTGGTTTGTTGGCTTGTTGGCTTGTTGGTTTATTGATTTGTTGGTTTGTTGGTTTGTTGGTTTTTTGGTTTTTTGGTTTGTTGGTTTGTTGGTTTATTGGCTTGTTGGTTTGTTGGTTTGTTGGCTTGTTGGCTTGTTGGTTACTTACTTTGTTGTTTTGTTGGTTTGTTGGCTTGTTGGTTTGTTGGCTTTTTGCTTTGTTGGTTTGTTGGTTTGTTGGCTTGTTGGTTTGTTGGCTTGTTGGTTTGTTGGCTTGTTGGTTTGTTGGTTTGTTGGTTTGTTGGTTTGTTGGTTTGTTGGTTTGTTGGCTTGTTGGATTGTTGGTGTGTTGGTTCGTTGGCTTGTTGGTTTGTTGGTTTGTTGGCTTGTTGGCTTGTTGCTTTGTTGGTTTGTTGGTTTGTTGGCTTGTTGGCTTGTTGAATTTTAAGCTTGTTGGCTGTTTGGTTACTTGGCTTGTTGGTTTGTTGGTTTGTTAGCTTGTTGGTTTGTTGGCTTGTTGGTTTGTTGGTTTGTTGGTTTGTTGGCTTGTTGGCTTGTTGGTTTGTTGGTTTGTTGGTTTGCTGGTTTTTTGGTTTGTTGGTTTTTTGGTTTGTTGGTTTATTTGTTTGTTGGTTTGTTGGCTTGTTGGTTTGTTGGTTTGTTGGTTTGTTGGCTTGTTGGTTTGTTGGTTTGTTGGCTTGTTGGCTTGTTGGTTTGTTGGTTTGTTGGCTTGGTGGTTTGTTGGCTTGTTGGCTTGCTGGTTTGTTGGTTAGTTCGTTTGTTGGTTTGTTAGTTTGTTAGCGTGTTGGCTTGTTGGCTTGTTGGTTTTTTGGTTTTTTGGTTTGTTGGTTTGTTGGTTTGTTGGTTTGTTGGCTTGTTGGCTTGTTGGTTTGTTGGCTTGTCGGTTTCTTAGTTTGTTGGTTTGTTGGTTTGTTAGTTTATTTGTTTGTTGGCTTGTTGGTTTGTTGGCTTGTTGGCTTGTTGGTGTGTTGGTTCGTTGGCTTGTTGGTTTGTTGGTTTGTTGGCTTGTTGGCTTGTTGCTCTGTTGGTCTGTTGGTTTGTTGGCTTGTTGGCTTGTTGAATTGTTAGTTTGTTGGCTTTTTGGTTACTTGGTTTGTTGGTTTGTTGGTTTGTTGGTTTGTTGGCTTGTTGGTTTGTTGGTTTGCTGGTTTGTTGGTTTGTTGGCTTGTTGGCTTGTTGGTTTGTTGGTTTGTTGGTTTGCTGGTTTGTTGGTTTGTTGGTTTTTTGTTTGTTGGTTTATTTGTTTGTTGGTTTGTTGGCTTGTTGGTTTGTTGGTTTGTTGGTTTGTTGGCTTGTTGGTTTGTTGGTTTGTTGGCTTGTTGGCTTGTTGGTTTGTTGGTTTGTTGGCTTGGTGGTTTGTTGGCTTGTTGGCTTGTCAGTTTATTAGTTTGTTGGTTTGTTGGTTTGTTAGTTTATTTGTTTGTTGGTTTGTTGGCTTGTTGGTTTGTTGGTTTGTTGGTTTGTTGGCTTGTTGGCTTGTTGGTTTGTTGGTTTGTTGGTTTGTTGGTTTGTTGGTTTATTTGTTTGTTGGTTTGTTGGCTTGTTGGTTTGTTGTTTTGTTGGTTTGTTGGCTTGTTGGTTTGTTGGTTTGTTGGTTTGTTGGTTTGTTGGTTAGTTCGTTTGTTGGTTTGTTAGTTTGTTGGTTTGTTGGTTTGTTGGCTTGTTGGCTTGTTGGTTTGTTGGTGTGTTGGCTTGTTGGCTTGTTGGTTTGTTGGTTTGTTGGTTTTTTGGTTTGTTGGCTTGTTGGCTTGTTGGTTGTTTGGTTTTTTGTTTTGTTGGTTTGTTGGTTTGTTGGTTTGTTGGTTTGTTGGTTTGTTGGTTTGTTGGCTTGTTGGCTTGTTGGTTTGTTGGCTTGTCAGTTTATTAGTTTGTTGGTTTGTTGGTTTGTTAGTTTATTTGTTTGTTGGTTTGTTGGCTTGTTGGTTTGTTGGTTTGTTGGTTTGTTGGTTTGTTGGTTTGTTGGTTTGTTGGTTTATTTGTTTGTTGGTTTGTTGGCTTGTTGGTTTGTTGTTTTGTTGGTTTGTTGGCTTGTTGGTTTGTTGGTTTGTTGGTTTGTTGGTTTGTTGGTTTGTTGGTTAGTTCGTTTGTTGGTTTGTTAGTTTGTTGGTTTGTTGGTTTGTTGGCTTGTTGGCTTGTTGGTATGTTGGTGTGTTGGCTTGTTGGCTTGTTGGTTTGTTGGTTTGTTGGTTTTTTGGTTTGTTGGTTTGTTGGTTTGTTGGTTTGTTGGTTTGTTGGTTTATTTGTTTGTTGGTTTCTTGGCTTGTTGGTTTGTTGGTTTGTTGGTTTGTTGGCTTGTTGGCTTGTTGGTTTGTTTGTTTGTTGGCTTGTTGGTTTGTTGGTTTGTTGGCTTGTTGGGTCTTTGCTTTGTTGGTTTGTTGGTTTGTTGACTTGTTGGCTTGTTGGTTTGTTAGTTTGTTGGCTTTTTGGTTACTTGGTTTGTTGGTTTGTTGGTTTGTTGGCTTGTTGGTTTGTTGGCTTGTTGGTTTTTTGGTTTGTTGGTTTGTTGGCTTGTTGGTTTGTTGGTTTGTTGGTTTGTCGGTTTGTTGGTTTGTTGGTTTGTTGGTTTTTTGGTTTGTTGGTTTATTTGTTTGTTGGTTTGTTGGCTTGTTGGCTTCTTAATTGGTTGGTTTGTTGGCTTGTTGGTTTGTTAGTTTGTTGGTTTGTTGGCTTGTTGGCTTGTTGGTTTGTTGGTTTTTTGGCTTGTTGGTTTGTTGGTTTGTTGGGTTGTTGGTTTATTTGTTTGTTGGTTTGTTGGCTTGATGGTTTGTTGGTTTGTTGGTTTGTTGGCTTGTTGGTTTGTTGGTTTGTTGGTTTTTTGGTTTGTTGGTTTGTTGGTTTGTTGGTTTGTTGGTTTGTTGGTTTATTTGTTTGTTGGTTTGTTGGCTTGTTGGTTTGTTGTTTTGTTGGTTTGTTGGCTTGTTGGTTTGTTGGTTTGTTGGCTTGTCGGCTTGTTGGTTTGTTGGTTTGTTGGCTTGTTGGTTACTTAGTTTGTTGGTTTGTTACCATGTTGGTTTGTTGGTTTGTTGGTTTGTTGGCTTGTTGGTTTGTTGGTTTGTTGGCTTGTTGGCTTGTTGGTTTGTTGGTTTGTTGGTTTGTTGGCTTGTTGGTTTGTTGGTTTGTTGGCTTGTTGGCTTGTTAGTTTGTTGGTTTGTTGGTTTGTTGGTTTGTTGGTTTGTTGCTTTGTTGGTTTGTTGGTTTGTTGGTTACTTAGTTTATTTGTTTGTTGGTTTGTTGGCTTGTTGGTTTGTTGGTTTGTTGGTTTGTTCGCTTGTTGGTTTGTTGGTTTGTTGGCTTGTTGGCTTGTTGGTTTGTTAGTTTGTTGGCTGTTTGGTTAGTTGGTTTGTTGGCTTGTCGGCTTGTTGGTTTGTTGGTTTGTTGGCTTGTTGGTTTGTTAGTTTGTTGGTTTGTTGGCTTGTTGGCTTGTTGGTTTGTCGGTTTTTTGGTTTGTTAGTTTGTTGGTTTGTTGGTTTGTTGGTTTATTTGTTTGTTGGCTTGTTGGCTTGTTGGTTTGTTGGTTTGTTGGTTTGTTGGCTTGTTGGTTTGTTGGTTTGTTGGTTTTTTGGTTTGTTGGTTTCTTGGTTTGTTGGTTTGTTGGTTTGTTGGTTTGTTGGTTTATTTGTTTGTTGGTTTGTTGGCTTGTTGGTTTGCTGGTTTGTTGGTTTGTTGGGTTGTTGGTTTGTTGGTTTGTTGGCTTGTTGGCTTGTTGGTTTGTTGGTTTTTTGCCTTGTTGGTTTCTTAGTTTGTTGGTTTGTTGGCATGTTGGTTTGTTGGTTTGTTGGCTTGTTGGCTTGTTGGTTTGTTGGTTTGTTGGTTTGTTGGCTTGTTGGTTTGTTGGTTTGTTGGCTTGTTGATTTGTTAGTTTGTTGGTTTGTTGGTTTGTTGGTTTGTTGGTTTGTTGGTTTGTTGGTTTTTTGCTTTGTTGGTTTGTTGGTTTATTGGCTTGTTGGCTTGTTGGTTTGTTGGCTTGTTGGTTTGTTAGTTTGTTGGCTGTTTGGTTACTTGGTTTGTTGGTTTGTTGGCTTGTTGGCTTGTTGGTTTGTTGGTTTGTTGGTTTGTTGGCTTGTTGGTTTGTTAGTTTGTTGGTTTGTTGGCTTGTTGGCTTGTTGGTTTGTTGGTTTGTTGGTTTGTTGGTTTGTTGGTTTGTAGGTTTTTTGGTTTGTTGGTTTGTTGGCTTGTTGGTTTGTTGGTTTGTTGGCTTGTTGGCTTGTTGGTTTGTTGGTTTTTTGGCTTGTTGGCTTGTTGGTTTGTCGGTTTGTTGGTTTGTTGGTTTGTTGCTTTGTTGTTTTTTTGGTTTGTTGGCTTGTTGGCTTGTTGGTTTGTTAGTTTGTTGGCTTTTTGGTTACTTGGTTTGTTGGTTTGTTGGTTTGTTGGCTTGTTGGTTTGTTGGCTTGTTGGTTTGTTGGTTTGTTAATTTGTTGGCTTGTGGGCTTGTTGGTTTGTTGGTTTGTTGGTTTGTTGGTTTGTTGGTTTGTTGGTTTTTGGTTTGTTGGTTTGTTGGTTTGTTGGTTTGTCGGCTTGTTGGTTTGTTGGCTTGTTGGTTACTTGGTTTGTTGGTTTGTTGGCTTGTTGGGTTGTTGGTTTGTTGGTTTATTGGCTTGTTGGTTTGTTAGTTTGTTGGTTTGTTGGCTTGTTGGCTTGTTGGTTTGTTGGTTTGTTGGTTTGTTGGTTTGTTGGTTTGTTGGTGTGTTGGTTTGTTGGTTTGTTGGCTTGTTGGTTTGTTGGTTTGTTGGCTTGTTGGCTTGTTGGTTTGTTGTTTTGTTGGCTTGTTGGTTACTTAGTTTGTTGGTTTGTTGGCATGTTGGTTTGTTGGTTTGTTGGTTTGTTGGCTTGTTAGTTTGTTGGTTTGTTGGTTTGTTGGCTTGTTGGTTTGTTGGTTTGTTGGTTTGTTGGCTTGTTGGTTTGTTGGTTTGTTGGCTTGTTGGTTTGTTAGTTTGTTAGTTTGTTGGTTTGTTGGTTTGTTGGTTTATTTGTTTGTTGGTTTGTTGGCTTGTTGGTTTGTTGGTTTGCTGGTTTGTTGGCTTGTTGGTTTGTTGGTTTGTTGATTTGTTGGTTTGTTGGTTTGTTGGGTTGTTGGCTAGTTGTTTTGTTGGTTAGTTCGTTTGTTGGTTCGTTAGTTTGTTGGTTTGTTGGTTTGTTGGTTTGTTGGTTTGTTGGTTTGTTGGTTTGTTGGTTTATTTTTTGGTTGGTTTGTTGGCTTGTTGGTTTGTTGGCTTGTTGGTTTGTTAGTTTGTTGGCTTTTTGGTTACTTGGTTTGTTGGTTTATTTGTTTGTTGGTTTGTTGGCTTGTTGGTTACTTAGTTTGTTGGTTTGTTGGCATGTTGGTTTGTTGGTTTGTTGGTTTGTTGGCTTGTTGGTTTGTTGGTTTGTTGGCTTGTTGGTTTGTTGGTTTGTTGGCTTGTTGGATTGTTAGTTTGTTGGTTTGTTAGTTTGTTGGTTTGTTGGGTTTTTGGTTTGTTGGCTTGTTGGTTTGTTGGTTTGTTGGTTTGTTGGTTTGTTGGTTTGTTGGCTTGTTAACTTGTTGGCTTGTTGGTTTGTTGGTTAGTTCGTTTGTTGGTTTGTTAGTTTGTTGGTTTGTTGGATTGTTGGTTTGTTGCTTTGTTTGTTTGATGGTTTGTTGGTTTGTTGGTTACTTGGTTTGTTGGTTTGTTGGTTTGTTGGCTTGTTCGTTTGTTGGCTTGTTGGTTTTTTGATTTGTTGGTTTGTTGGCTTGTTGGCTTGTTGGTTTTTTAGTTTGGTGGTTTGTTGGTTTGTTGGTTTGTTGGTTTTTTGGTTTGTTGGTTTATTTGTTTGTTGGTTTGTTGGCTTGTTGTTTTGTTGGTTTGTTGGCTTGTTGGTTTGTTGGTTTGTTGGTTTGTTGGTTTGTTGGTTTGTTGGTTTGCTGGCTTGTTGGCTTGTTGGTTTGTTAGTTTGTTGGCTTTTTGGTTACTTGGTTTGTTGGTTTGTTGGTTTGTTGGCTTGTTGGTTTGTTGGCTTGTTGGTTTGTTGAATTGTTGGTTTGTTGGCTTGTTGGCTTGTTGGTTTGTTGGTTTGTTGGTTTGTTGTTTTGTTAGTTTGTTGGTTTGTTCTTTTGTTGGTTTGTTCGCTTGTTGGTTTGTTGGTTTGTTGGCTTGTTGCTTGTTGGTTTGTTGTTTTGTTGGCTTGTTGGTTTGTTAGTTTGTTGTTTTGTTGGCTTGTTGGATTGTTGGTTTGTTGGTTTTTTGGTTTGTTGGTTTGTTGGTTTGTTGGTTTGTTGGTTTGTTGGTTTATTTGTTTGTTGGTTTGTTGATTAGTTGGCTTGTTGGTTTGTTGGTTTGTTGGTTTTTTGTTTTGTTGGTTTGTTGGTTTGTTGGTTTGTTGGTTTAATTGTTTGTTGGTTTGTTGGCTTGTTGGTTTCTTGGTTTGTTGGTTTGTTGGCTTGTTGGTTTGTTGGTTTGTTAGCTTGTTGGCTTGTTGGTTTATTGGTTTGTTACCATGTTGGTTTGTTGGTTTGTTGGTTTGTTGGCTTGTTGGTTTGTTGGTTTGTTGGCTTGTTGGCTTGTTGGTTTGTTGGTTTGTTGGTTTGTTGGCTTGTTGGTTTGTTGGTTTGTTGGCTTGTTGGCTTGTTAGTTTGTTGGTTTGTTGGTTTGTTGGTTTGTTGGTTTGTTGCTTTGTTGGTTTGTTGGTTTGTTGGTTACTTAGTTTATTTGTTTGTTGGTTTGTTGGCTTGTTGGTTTGTTGGTTTGTTGGTTTGTTCGCTTGTTGGTTTGTTGGTTTGTTGGCTTGTTGGCTTGTTGGTTTGTTAGTTTGTTGGCTTTTTGGTTAGTTGGTTTGTTGGCTTGTCGGCTTATTGGTTTGTTGGTTTGTTGGCTTGTTGGTTTGTTAGTTTGTTGGTTTGTTGGCTTGTTGGCTTGTTGGTTTGTTGGTTTTTTGGTTTGTTGGTTTGTTGGTTTGTTGGTTTGTTGGTTTATTTGTTTGTTGGCTTGTTGGCTTGTTGGTTTGTTGGTTTGTTGGTTTGTTGGCTTGTTGGTTTGTTGGTTTGTTGGTTTTTTGGTTTGTTGGTTTGTTGGTTTGTTGGTTTGTTGGTTTGTTGGTTTGTTGGTTTATTTGTTTGTTGGTTTGTTGGCTTGTTGGTTTGTTGGTTTGTTGGTTTGTTGGGTTGTTGGTTTGTTGGTTTGTTGGCTTGTTGGCTTGTTGGTTTGTTGGTTTTTTGCCTTGTTGGTTACTTAGTTTGTTGGTTTGTTGGCATGTTGGTTTGTTGGTTTGTTGGCTTGTTGGCTTGTTGGTTTGTTGGTTTGTTGGTTTGTTGGCTTGTTGGTTTGTTGGTTTGTTGGCTTGTTGATTTGTTAGTTTGTTGGTTTGTTGGTTTGTTGGTTTGTTGGTTTTTTGCTTTGTTGGTTTGTTGGTTTATTGGCTTGTTGGCTTGTTGGTTTGTTGGCTTGTTGGTTTGTTAGTTTGTTGGCTGTTTGGTTACTTGGTTTGTTGGTTTGTTGGCTTGTTGGCTTGTTGGTTTGTTGGTTTGTTGGCTTGTTGGTTTGTTAGTTTGTTGGTTTGTTGGCTTGTTGGCTTGTTGGTTTGTTGGTTTGTTGGTTTGTTGGTTTGTTGGTTTGTAGGTTTTTTGGTTTGTTGGTTTGTTGGCTTGTTGGTTTGTTGGTTTGTTGGCTTGCTGGCTTGTTGGTTTGTTGGTTTTTTGGCTTGTTGGCTTGTTGGTTTGTCGGTTTGTTGGTTTGTTGGTTTGTTGCTTTGTTGGTTTTTTGGTTTGTTGGCTTGTTGGCTTGTTGGTTTGTTAGTTTGTTGGCTTTTTGGTTACTTGGTTTGTTGGTTTGTTGGTTTGTTGGCTTGTTGGTTTGTTGGCTTGTTGGTTTGTTGGTTTGTTGGTTTGTTGGCTTGTGGGCTTGTTGGTTTGTTGGTTTGTTGGTTTGTTGGTTTGTTGGTTTGTTGGTTTTTGGTTTGTTGGTTTGTTGGTTTGTTGGTTTGTCGGCTTGTTGGTTTGTTGGCTTGTTGGTTACTTGATTTGTTGGTTTGTTGGCTTGTTGGGTTGTTGGTTTGTTGGTTTATTGGCTTGTTGGTTTGTTAGTTTGTTGGTTTGTTGGCTTGTTGGCTTGTTGGTTTGCTGGTTTGTTGGTTTGTTGGTTTGTTGGTTTGTTGGTGTGTTGGTTTGTTGGTTTGTTGGCTTGTTGGTTTGTTGGTTTGTTGGCTTGTTGGCTTGTTGGTTTGTTGTTTTGTTGGCTTGTTGGTTACTTAGTTTGTTGGTTTGTTGGCATGTTGGTTTGTTGTTTTGTTGGCTTGTTAGTTTGTTGGTTTGTTGGCTTGTTGGCTTGTTGGTTTGTTGGTTTGTTGGTTTGTTGGCTTGTTGGTTTGTTGGTTTGTTGGCTTGTTGGTTTGTTAGTTTGTTAGTTTGTTGGTTTGTTGGTTTGTTGGTTTGTTGGTTTATTTGTTTGTTGGTTTGTTGGCTTGTTGGTTTGTTGGTTTGCTGGTTTGTTGGCTTGTTGGTTTGTTGGTTTGTTGATTTGTTGGTTTGTTGGTTTGTTGGGTTGTTGGCTTGTTGTTTTGTTGGTTAGTTCGTTTGTTGGTTTGTTAGTTTGTTGGTTTGTTGGTTTGTTGGTTTGTTGGTTTGTTGGTTTGTTGGTTTATTTTTTGGTTGGTTTGTTGGCTTGTTGGCTTGTTGGTTTGTTGGCTTGTTGGTTTGTTAGTTTGTTGGCTTTTTGGTTACTTGGTTTGTTGGTTTATTTGTTTGTTGGTTTGTTGGCTTGTTGGTTACTTAGTTTGTTGGTTTGTTGGCATGTTGGTTTGTTGGTTTGTTGGTTTGTTGGCTTGTTGGTTTGTTGGTTTGTTGGCTTGTTGGCTTGTTGGTTTGTTCGTTTGTTGGTTTGTTGGCTTGTTGGTTTGTTGGTTTGTTGGCTTGTTGGATTGTTAGTTTGTTGGTTTGTTAGTTTGTTGGTTTGTTGGGTTTTTGGTTTGTTGGCTTGTTGGTTTGTTGGTTTGTTGGTTTGTTGGTTTGTTGGTTTGTTGGCTTGTTAACTTGTTGGCTTGTTGGTTTGTTGGTTAGTTCGTTTGTTGGTTTGTTAGTTTGTTGGTTTGTTGGTTTGTTGGATTGTTGGTTTGTTGCTTTGTTTGTTTGATGGTTTGTTGGTTTGTTGGTTACTTGGTTTGTTGGTTTGTTGGTTTGTTGGCTTGTTGGTTTGTTGGCTTGTTGGTTTTTTGATTTGTTGGTTTGTTGGCTTGTTGGCTTGTTGGTTTTTTAGTTTGGTGGTTTGTTGGTTTGTTGGTTTGTTGGTTTTTTGGTTTGTTGGTTTATTTGTTTGTTGGTTTGTTGGCTTGTTGTTTTGTTGGTTTGTTGGCTTGTTGGTTTGTTGGTTTGTTGGTTTGTTGGTTTGTTGGTTTGTTGGTTTGCTGGCTTGTTGGCTTGTTGGTTTGTTAGTTTGTTGGCTTTTTGGTTACTTGGTTTGTTGGTTTGTTGGTTTGTTGGCTTGTTGGTTTGTTGGCTTGTTGGTTTGTTGAATTGTTGGTTTGTTGGCTTGTTGGCTTGTTGGTTTGTTGGTTTGTTGGTTTGTTGTTTTGTTAGTTTGTTGGTTTGTTGGTTTGTTGGTTTGTTGGCTTGTTGGTTTGTTGGTTTGTTGGCTTGTTGCTTGTTGGTTTGTTGTTTTGTTGGCTTGTTGGTTTGTTAGTTTGTTGTTTTGTTGGCTTGTTGGATTGTTGGTTTGTTGGTTTTTTGGTTTGTTGGTTTGTTGGTTTGTTGGTTTGTTGGTTTGTTGGTTTATTTGTTTGTTGGTTTGTTGGTTAGTTGGCTTGTTGGTTTGTTGGTTTGTTGGTTTTTTGTTTTGTTGGTTTGTTGGTTTGTTGGTTTGTTGGTTTAATTGTTTGTTGGTTTGTTGGCTTGTTGGTTTGTTGGTTTGTTGGTTTGTTGGCTTGTTGGTTTGTTGGTTTGTTGGCTTGTTGGCTTGTTGGTTTATTGGTTTGTTGGCTTGTTGGTTACTTAGTTTGTTGGTTTGTTGGCATGTTGGTTTGTTGGTTTGTTGGTGTGTTGGCTTGTTGGTTTGTTGGTTTGTTGGCTTGTTGGCTTGTTGGTTTGTTGGTTGGTTGGTTTGTTGGCTTGTTGGTGTGTTGGTTTGTTGGCTTGTTGGTTTGTTAGTTTGTGGCTTGTTTGTTTGTTGGTTTGTTGGCTTGTTGGTTTGTTGGTTTGTTGGTTTGTTGGCTTGTTGGCTTGTTGATTTGTTGGTTTGTTGGCTTGTTGGTTTGTTGGTTTGTTGGCTTGTTGGCTTGTTGGCTTGTTGCTTTGTTGGTTTGTTGGCTTGTTGGCTTGTTGCTTTGTTGGCTTGTTGGTTTGTTAGTTTGTTGGCTTTTTGGTTACTTGGTTTATTGTTTTGTTGGCTTGTTGGCTTGTTGGCTTGTTGGTTTGTTGCTTTGTTCGTTTGATGGTTTGTTGGTTTGTTGGTTACTTGGTTTGTTGGTTTGTTGGTTTGTTGGCATGTTGGTTTGTTGGTTTGTTGTTTTGTTGGTTTGTTGGTTTGTTGGCTTGTTTGCTTGTTGGTTTGTTAGTTTGTTGGCTTTTTGGTTACTTGGTTTGTTGCTTTGTTGGCTTGTTGGTTTGTTGGTGTGTTGGTTTGTTGGTTTGTTGGTTTGTTGGTTTTTTGGCTTGTTGGTTTGTTGGTTTATTGGCTTGTTGGCTTGTTGGTTTGTTGGTTTGTTGGTTTGTTGGCTTGTTGGTTTGTTGGTTTGTTGGCTTGTTGGTTTGTTGGTTTGTTGGTTTGTTGGCTTGTTGGCTTGTTGGTTTGTTAGTTTGTTGGCTTGTTGGCTTGTTGGTTTGTTGGTTTGTTGGTTTGTTGGTTTGTTGGTTTGTAGGTTTTTTGGTTTGTTGGTTTGTTGGCTTGTTGGTTTGTTGGTTTGTTGGCTTGTTGGCTTGTTGGTTTGTTGGTTTTTTGGCTTGTTGGCTTGTTGGTTTGTCGGTTTGTTGGTTTGTTGGTTTGTTGCTTTGTTGGTTTTTTGGTTTGTTGGCTTGTTGGCTTGTTGGTTTGTTAGTTTGTTGGCTTTTTGGTTACTTGGTTTGTTGGTTTGTTGGTTTGTTGGCTTGTTGGTTTGTTGGCTTGTTGGTTTGTTGGTTTGTTGGTTTGTTGGCTTGTGGGCTTGTTGGTTTGTTGGTTTGTTGGTTTGTTGGTTTGTTGGTTTGTTGGTTTTTGGTTTGTTGGTTTGTTGGTTTGTTGGTTTGTCGGCTTGTTGGTTTGTTGGCTTGTTGGTTACTTGGTTTGTTGGTTTGTTGGCTTGTTGGATTGTTGGTTTGTTGGTTTATTGGCTTGTTGGTTTGTTAGTTTGTTGGTTTGTTGGCTTGTTGGCTTGTTGGTTTGTTGGTTTGTTGGTTTGTTGGTTTGTTGGTTTGTTGGTGTGTTGGTTTGTTGGTTTGTTGGCTTGTTGGTTTGTTGGTTTGTTGGCTTGTTGGCTTGTTGGTTTGTTGTTTTGTTGGCTTGTTGGTTACTTAGTTTGTTGGTTTGTTGGCATGTTGGTTTGTGGTTTGTTGGTTTGTTGGCTTGTTGGTTTGTTGGCTTGTTGGCTTGTTGGTTTGTTGGTTTGTTGGTTTGTTGGCTTGTTGGTTTGTTGGTTTGTTGGCTTGTTGGTTTGTTAGTTTGTTAGTTTGTTGGTTTGTTGGTTTGTTGGTTTGTTGGTTTATTTGTTTGTTGGTTTGTTGGCTTGTTGGTTTGTTGGTTTGCTGGTTTGTTGGCTTGTTGGTTTGTTGATTTGTTGGTTTGTTGGTTTGCTGGGTTGTTGGCTTGTTGTTTTGTTGGTTAGTTCGTTTGTTGGTTTGTTAGTTTGTTGGTTTGTTGGTTTGTTGGTTTGTTGGTTTGTTGGTTTGTTGGTTTGTTGGTTTATTTTTTGGTTGGTTTGTTGGCTTGTTGGCTTGTTGGTTTGTTGGCTTGTTGGTTTGTTAGTTTGTTGGCTTTTTGGTTACTTGGTTTGTTGGTTTATTAGTTTGTTGGTTTGTTGGCTTGTTGGTTACTTAGTTTGTTGGTTTGTTGGCATGTTGGTTTGTTGGTTTGTTGGTTTGTTGGCTTGTTGGTTTGTTGGTTTGTTGGCTTGTTGGCTTGTTGGTTTGTTCGTTTGTTGGTTTGTTGGCTTGTTGGTTTGTTGGTTTGTTGGTTTGTTGGATTGTTAGTTTGTTGGTTTGTTAGTTTGTTGGTTTGTTGGGTTTTTGGTTTGTTGGCTTGTTGGTTTGTTGGTTTGTTGGTTTGTTGGTTTGTTGGTTTTTTGGCTTGTTAACTTGTTGGCTTGTTGGTTTGTTGGTTAGTTCGTTTGTTGGTTTGTTAGTTTGTTGGTTTGTTGGATTGTTGGTTTGTTGCTTTGTTTGTTTGATGGTTTGTTGGTTTGTTGGTTACTTGGTTTGTTGGTTTGTTGGTTTGTTGGCTTGTTGGTTTGTTGGCTTGTTGGTTTTTTGATTTGTTGGTTTGTTGGCTTGTTGGCTTGTTGGTTTTTTAGTTTGGTGGTTTGTTGGTTTATTGGTTTGTTGGTTTTTTGGTTTGTTGGTTTATTTGTTTGTTGGTTTGTTGGCTTGTTGTTTTGTTGGTTTGTTGGCTTGTTGGTTTGTTGGTTTGTTGGTTTGTTGGTTTGTTGGTTTGTTGGTTTGTTGGTTTGCTGGCTTGTTGGCTTGTTGGTTTGTTAGTTTGTTGGCTTTTTGGTTACTTGGTTTGTTGGTTTGTTGGTTTGTTGGCTTGTTGGTTTGTTGGCTTGTTGGTTTGTTGAATTGTTGGTTTGTTGGCTTGTTGGCTTGTTGGTTTGTTGGTTTGTTGGTTTGTTGTTTTGTTAGTTTGTTGGTTTGTTGGTTTGTTGGTTTGTTGGCTTGTTGGTTTGTTGGTTTGTTGGCTTGTTGCTTGTTGGTTTGTTGTTTTATTGGCTTGTTGGTTTGTTAGTTTGTTGTTTTGTTGGCTTGTTGCATTGTTGGTTTGTTGGTTTTTTGGTTTGTTGGTTTGTTGGTTTGTTGGTTTGTTGGTTTGTTCGTTTATTTGTTTGTTGGTTTGTTGGTTAGTTGGCTTGTTGGTTTGTTGGTTTGTTGGTTTTTTGTTTTGTTGGTTTGTTGGTTTGTTGGTTTGTTGGTTTAATTGTTTGTTGGTTTGTTGGCTTGTTGGTTTGTTGGTTTGTTGGTTTGTTGGCTTGTTGGTTTGTTGGTTTGTTGGCTTGTTGGCTTGTTGGTTTATTGGTTTGTTGGCTTGTTGGTTACTTAGTTTGTTGGTTTGTTGGCATGTTGGTTTGTTGGTTTGTTGGTGTGTTGGCTTGTTGGTTTGTTTGTTTGTTGGCTTGTTGGCTTGTTGGTTTGTTGGTTGGTTGGTTTGTTGGCTTGTTGGTGTGTTGGTTTGTTGGCTTGTTGGTTTGTTAGTTTGTGGCTTGTTTGTTTGTTGGTTTGTTGGCTTGTTGGTTTGTTGGTTTGTTGGTTTGTTGGCTTGTTGGCTTGTTGATTTGTTGGTTTGTTGGCTTGTTGGTTTGTTCGTTTGTTGGCTTGTTGGCTTGTTGGCTTGTTGCTTTGTTGGTTTGTTGGCTTGTTGGCTTGGTGCTTTGTTGGCTTGTTGGTTTGTTAGTTTGTTGGCTTTTTGGTTACTTGGTTTATTGTTTTGTTGGCTTGTTGGCTTGTTGGTTTGTTGCTTTGTTCGTTTGATGGTTTGTTGGTTTGTTGGTTACTTGGTTTGTTGGTTTGTTGGTTTGTTGGCATGTTGGTTTGTTGGTTTGTTGGTTTGTTGTTTTGTTGGTTTGTTGGTTTGTTGGCTTGTTTGCTTGTTGGTTTGTTAGTTTGTTGGCTTTTTGGTTACTTGGTTTGTTGCTTTGTTGGTTTGTTGGTGTGTTGGTTTGTTGGTTTGTTGGTTTGTTGGTTTTTTGGCTTGTTGGTTTGTTGGTTTGTTGGCTTGTTGGCTTGTTGGTTTGTTGGTTTGTTGGTTTGTTGGCTTGTTGGTTTGTTGGTTTGTTGGCTTGTTGGTTTGTTGGTTTGTTGGTTTGTTGGCTTGTTGGCTTGTTGGTTTGTTAGTTTGTTGGCTTGTTGGTTTGTTGGTTTGTTGGCTTGTTGGCTTGTTGCTTTGTTCGTTTGATGGTTTGTTGGTTTGTTGGTTTTTTGGTTTTTTGGTTTGTTGGTTTGTTGGTTTGTTGGCTTGTTGGCTTGTTGTTTTGTTGGTTTGTTTGTTTGCTCATTTGTTGGTTTGTTTGTTTGTTGGCTTGTTGGTTTGTTGTTTTGTTGGTTTGTTGGTTTGTTGGTTTGTTGGTTTGTTGGTTTGTTGGTTTGTTGGTTTGTTGGTTTGTTGGTTTGTTGGCTTGTTCGTTTGTTAGTTTGTTGGTTTGTTGGCTTGTTGGCTTATTGGTTTGTTGGTTTGTTGGTTTGTTGGTTTGTTGGTTTGTTGGTTTGTTGGTTTTTTGGTTTGTCGGTTTGTTGGTTTGTTGGTTTGTTGGCTTGTTGGTTTGTTGATTTGTTGGTTTATTTGTTTGTTGGTTTTTTGGCTTGTTGGTTTGTTGGTTTGTTGGTTTGTTGGCTTGTTGGTTTGTTGGTTTGTTGGTTTGTTGGCTTGTTGGTTTGTTGGTTTGTTGGCTTGTTGGTTTGTTGGTTTGTTGGTTTGTTGGCTTGTTGGCTTGTTTGTTTGTTGGTTTGTTGGCTTGTTGGTTTGTTGGTTTGTTGGCTTGTTGGCTTGTTGCTTTGTTCGTTTGATGGTTTGTTGGTTTGTTGGTTTTTTGGTTTTTTGGTTTGTTGGTTTGTTGGTTTGTTGGCTTGATGGATTGTTGGTTTGTTGGTTTGTTTGTTTGCTCATTTGTTGGTTTGTTTGTTTGTTGGCTTGTTCGTTTGTTAGTTTGTTGGTTTGTTGGCTTGTTGGCTTGTTGGTTTGTTGGTTTGTTGGTTTGTTGGTTTGTTGGTTTGTTGGTTTGTTGGTTTGTTGGTTTTTTGGTTTGTTGGTTTGTTGGTTTGTTGGTTTGTTGGCTTGTTGGTTTGTTGATTTGTTGGTTTATTTGTTTGTTGTTTTGTTGGCTTGTTGGTTTGTTGGTTTGTTGGTTTGTTGGTTTGTTGGTTTGTTGGTTTGTTGGCTTGTTGGTTTGTTGGTTTGTTGGCTTGTTGGCTTGTTGGTTTGTTGGTTTGTTGGCTTGTTGGTTACTTAGTTTGTTGGTTTGTTGGCACGTTGGTTTGTTGGTTTGTTGGCTTGTTGGTTTGTTGGTTTGCTGGTTTGTTGGCTTGTTGGTTTGTTGGTTTGTTGGCTTGTTGGCTTGTTGGTTTGTTGGTTTGTTGGCTTGTTGGTTACTTAGTTTGTTGGTTTGTTGGCACGTTGGTTTGTTGGTTTGTTGGCTTGTTGGTTTGTTGGTTTGTTGGTTTGTTGGCTTGTTGGTTTGTTGGTTTGTTGGTTTTTTGGTTTGTTGGTTTGCTGGTTTGTTGGTTTGTTGGTTTGTTGGTTTATTTGTTTGTTGGTTTGTTGGCTTGTTGGTTTGTTGGTTTGTTGGTTTGTTGGCTTGTTGGTTTGTTGGTTTGTTGGCTTGTTCGTTTTTTTGCTTGTTGGTTTGTTGGTTTGTTGGCTTGTTGGTTTGTTGGCTTGTTGGCTTGTTGGTTTGTTGGTTTATTTGTTTGTTGGTTTGTTGGCTTGTTGGTTTTTTGGTTTGTTGGTTTGTTGGTTTTTTGGTTTGTTGGTTTGTTGGTTGTTGGTTTGTTGGTTTGTTGGCTTGTTGGTTTGTTGATTTGTTGGTTTATTTGTTTGTTGTTTTGTTGGCTTGTTGGTTTGTTGGTTTGTTGGTTTGTTGGCTTGTTGGCTTGTTGGTTTGTTAGTTTGTTGGCTTTTTGGTTACTTGGTTTATTGTTTTGTTGGCTTGTTGGCTTGTTGGTTTGTTGCTTTGTTCGTTTGATGGTTTGTTGGTTTGTTGGTTACTTGGTTTGTTGGTTTGTTGGTTTGTTGGCATGTTGGTTTGTTGGTTTGTTGTTTTGTTGGTTTGTTGGTTTGTTGGCTTGTTTGCTTGTTGGTTTGTTAGTTTGTTGGCTTTTTGGTTACTTGGTTTGTTGCTTTGTTGGCTTGTTGGTTTGTTGGTGTGTTGGTTTGTTGGTTTGTTGGTTTGTTGGTTTTTTGGCTTGTTGGTTTGTTGGTTTGTTGGCTTGTTGGCTTGTTGGTTTGTTGGTTTGTTGGTTTGTTGGCTTGTTGGTTTGTTGGTTTGTTGGCTTGTTGGTTTGTTGGTTTGTTGGTTTGTTGGCTTGTTGGCTTGTTGGTTTGTTAGTTTGTTGGCTTGTTGGTTTGTTGGTTTGTTGGCTTGTTGGCTTGTTGCTTTGTTCGTTTGATGGTTTGTTGGTTTGTTGGTTTTTTGGTTTTTTGGTTTGTTGGTTTGTTGGTTTGTTGGCTTGTTGGCTTGTTGGTTTGTTGGTTTGTTTGTTTGCTCATTTGTTGGTTTGTTTGTTTGTTGGCTTGTTGGTTTGTTGTTTTGTTGGTTGGTTGGTTTGTTGGTTTGTTGGTTTGTTGGTTTGTTGGTTTGTTGGTTTGTTGGTTTGTTGGCTTGTTCGTTTGTTACTTTGTTGGTTTGTTGGCTTGTTGGCTTGTTGGTTTGTTGGTTTGTTGGTTTGTTGGTTTGTTGGTTTGTTGGTTTGTTGGTTTGTTGGTTTTTTTGTTTGTCGGTTTGTTGGTTTGTTGGTTTGTTGGCTTGTTGGTTTGTTGATTTGTTGGTTTATTTGTTTGTTGGTTTTTTGGCTTGTTGGTTTGTTGGTTTGTTGGCTTGTTGGTTTGTTGGTTTGTTGGTTTGTTGGCTTGTTGGCTTGTTGGTTTGTTGGTTTGCTGGCTTGTTGGTTTGTTGGTTTGTTGGTTTGTTGGTTTGTTGGCTTGTTGGCTTGTTGGTTTGTTGGTTTGTTGGCTTGTTGGTTTGTTGGTTTGTTGGCTTGTTGGCTTGTTGCTTTGTTCGTTTGATGGTTTGTTGGTTTGTTGGTTTTTTGGTTTTTTGGTTTGTTGGTTTGTTGGTTTGTTGGCTTGTTGGATTATTGGTTTGTTGGTTTGTTTGTTTGCTCATTTGTTGGTTTGTTTGTTTGTTTGTTGGCTTGTTCGTTTGTTAGTTTGTTGGTTTGTTGGCTTGTTGGCTTGTTGGTTTGTTGGTTTGTTGGTTTGTTGGTTTGTTGGTTTGTTGGTTTTTTGGTTTGTTGGTTTGTTGGTTTGTTGGTTTGTTGGCTTGTTGGTTTGTTGATTTGTTGGTTTATTTGTTTGTTGTTTTGTTGGCTTGTTGGTTTGTTGGTTTGTTGGTTTGTTGGCTTGTTGGTTTGTTGGTTTGTTGGCTTGTTGGCTTGTTGGTTTGTTGGTTTGTTGGCTTGTTGGTTACTTAGTTTGTTGGTTTGTTGGCAAGTTGGTTTGTTGGTTTGTTGGCTTGTTGGTTTGTTGGTTTGTTGGTTTGTTGGCTTGTTGGTTTGTTGGTTTGTTGGCTTGTTGGCTTGTTGGTTTATTGGTTTGTTGGCTTGTTGGTTACTTAGTTTGTTGGTTTGTTGGCACGTTGGTTTGTTGGTTTGTTGGCTTGTTGGTTTGTTGGTTTGTTGGTTAGTTGGCTTGTTCGTTTGTTGGTTTGTTGGTTTGTTGGCTTGTTGGCTTGTTGGTTTGTTGGTTTGTTGGTTTGTTGGTTTGTTAGTTTGTTGGTTTGTTGGTTTGTTGGTTTGTTGGCTTGTTGGTTTGTTGGTTTGTTGGCTTGTTGCTTGTTGGTTTGTTGGTTTGTTGGCTTGTTGGTTTGTTAGTTTGTTGTTTTGTTGGCTTGTTGGCTTGTTGGTTTTTTGGTTTGTTGGTTTGTTGGTTTGTTGGTTTGTTGGTTTGTTGTTTTATTTGTTTGTTGGTTTGTTGGTTAGTTGGCCTGTTGGTTTGTTGGTTTGTTGGTTTTTTGTTTTGTTGGTTTGTTGGTTTGTTGGTTTGTTGGTTTGTTGGTTTGTTGGTTTAATTGTTTGTTGGTTTGTTGGCTTGTTGGTTTGTTGGTTTGTTCGTTTGTTGGCTTGTTGGTTTGTTGGTTTGTTGGATTGTTGGCTTGTTGGTTTATTCGTTTGTTGGCTTGTTGGTTACTTAGTTTGTTGGTTTGTTGGCATGTTGGTTTGTTGGTTTGTTGGTGTGTTGGCTTGTTGGTTTGTTGGTTTGTTGGCTTGTTTGTTTGTTGGTTTGTTGGCTTGTTGGTTTGTTGATTTGTTGGTTTGTTGGTTTGTTGGCTTGTTGGCTTGTTGATTTGTTGGTTTGTTGGCTTGTTGGTTTGTTGGTTTGTTGGCTTGTTGGCTTGTTGCTTTGTTCGTTTGATGGTTTGTTGGTTTGTTGGTTTTTTGGTTTGTTGGTTTTTTGGTTTGTTGCTTTGTTGGTTTGTTGGTTTGTTGGTTTGTTGGTTTGTTGGCTTGTTGGCTTGTTGGTGTGTTGGTTTGTTGGCTTGTTAGTTTGTTAGTTTGTTGGCTTGTTTGTTTGTTGGTTTGTTGGCTTGTTGGTTTGTTGATTTGTTGGTTTGTTGGTTTGTTGGCTTGTTGGCTTGTTGATTTGTTGGTTTGTTGGCTTGTTGGTTTGTTGGTTTGTTGGCTTGTTGGCTTGTTGCTTTGTTCGTTTGATGGTTTGTTGGTTTGTTGGTTTTTTGGTTTGTTGGTTTTTTGGTTTGTTGCTTTGTTGGTTTGTTGGTTTGTTGGTTTGTTGGTTTGTTGGCTTGTTGGCTTGTTGCTTTGTTCGTTTGATGGTTTGTTGGTTTGTTGGTTTTTTGGTTTGTTGGTTTTTTGGTTTGTTGCTTTGTTGGTTTATTGGTTTGTTGGCTTGTTGGTTACTTAGTTTGTTGGTTTGTTGGCACGTTGGTTTGTTGGTTTGTTGGCTTGTTGGTTTGTTGGTTTGTTGGTTAGTTGGCTTGTTCGTTTGTTGGTTTGTTGGTTTGTTGGCTTGTTGGCTTGTTGGTTTGTTGGTTTGTTGGTTTGTTGGTTTGTTAGTTTGTTGGTTTGTTGGTTTGTTGGTTTGTTGGCTTGTTGGTTTGTTGGTTTGTTGGCTTGTTGCTTGTTGGTTTGTTGGTTTGTTGGCTTGTTGGTTTGTTAGTTTGTTGTTTTGTTGGCTTGTTGGCTTGTTGGTTTTTTGGTTTGTTGGTTTGTTGGTTTGTTGGTTTGTTGGTTTGTTGTTTTATTTGTTTGTTGGTTTGTTGGTTAGTTGGCCTGTTGGTTTGTTGGTTTGTTGGTTTTTTGTTTTGTTGGTTTGTTGGTTTGTTGGTTTGTTGGTTTGTTGGTTTGTTGGTTTAATTGTTTGTTGGTTTGTTGGCTTGTTGGTTTGTTGGTTTGTTCGTTTGTTGGCTTGTTGGTTTGTTGGTTTGTTGGATTGTTGGCTTGTTGGTTTATTCGTTTGTTGGCTTGTTGGTTACTTAGTTTGTTGGTTTGTTGGCATGTTGGTTTGTTGGTTTGTTGGTGTGTTGGCTTGTTGGTTTGTTGGTTTGTTGGCTTGTTGGCTTGTTGGTTTGTTGGTTGGTTGGTTTGTTGGCTTGTTGGTGTGTTGGTTTGTTGGCTTGTTAGCTAGTTAGTTTGTTGGCTTGTTTGTTTGTTGGTTTGTTGGCTTGTTGGTTTGTTGATTTGTTGGTTTGTTGGTTTGTTGGCTTGTTGGCTTGTTGATTTGTTGGTTTGTTGGCTTGTTGGTTTGTTGGTTTGTTGGCTTGTTGGCTTGTTGCTTTGTTCGTTTGATGGTTTGTTGGTTTGTTGGTTTTTTGGTTTGTTGGTTTTTTGGTTTGTTGCTTTGTTGGTTTGTTGGTTTGTTGGCTTGTTGGCTTGTTGGTTTGTTGGCTTGTTGGTTTGTTAGTTTGTTGGCTTTTTGGTTACTTGGTTTATTATTGTTGGCTTGTTGGTTTGTTGCTTTGTTCGTTTGATGGTTTGTTGGTTTGTTGGTTACTTGGTTTGTTGGTTAGTTGGTTTGTTGGCATGTTGGTTTGTTGGTTTGTTGTTTTGTTGGTTTGTTGGTTTGTTGGCTTGTTTGCTTGTTGGTTTGTTAGTTTGTTGGCTTTTTGGTTACTTGGTTTGTTGGTTTGTTGGCTTGTTGGTTTGTTGGTGTGTTGGCTTGTTGGCTTGTTGGTTTGTTGGTTTGTTGGTTTGTTGGCTTGTTGGTTTGTTGGTTTGTTGGCTTGTTAGTTTGTTGGTTTGTTGGTTTGTTGGCTTGTTGGCTTGTTGGTTTGTTGGTTTGTTGGCTTGTTGGTTTGTTGGTTTGTTGGCTTGTTGGCTTGTTGCTTTATTCGTTTGATGGTTTGTTGGTTTGTTGGTTTTTTGGTTTTTTGGTTTGTTGGTTTGTTGGTTTGTTGGCTTGTTGGCTTGTTGGTTTGTTGGTTTGTTTGTTTGTTGGCTTGTTGGTTTGTTGGTTTGTTGGTTTGTTGGTTTTTTGGTTTGTTGGTTTGTTGGTTTGTTGGTTTGTTGGCTTGTTGGTTTGTTGATTTGTTGGTTAATTTGTTTGTTGGTTTTTTGGCTTGTTGGTTTGTTGGTTTGTTGGTTTGTTGGCTTGTTGGTTTGTTGGGTAGTTGGTTTGTTGGCTTGTTGGTTTGTTGGTTTGTTGGCTTGTTGGTTTGTTGGTTTGTTGGTTTGTTGGCTTGTTGGCTTGTTGGTTTGTTGGTTTGTTGGCTTGTTGGTTTGTTGGTTTGTTGGCTTGTTGGCTTGTTGCTTTGTTCGTTTGATGGTTTGTTGGTTTTTTGGTTTTTTGGTTTGTTGGTTTGTTGGTTTGTTGGCTTGTTGGCTTGTTGGTTTGTTGGTTTGTTGGTTTGTTTGTTTGCTCATTTGTTGGTTTGTTTGTTTGTTGGCTTGTTCGTTTGTTAGTTTGTTGGTTTGTTGGCTTGTTGGCTTGTTGGTTTGTTGGTTTGTTGGTTTGTTGGTTTGTTGGTTTTTTGGTTTGTTGGTTTGTTGGTTTGTTGGTTTGTTGGCTTGTTGGTTTGTTGATTTGTTGGTTTATTTGTTTGTTGTTTTGTTGGCTTGTTGGTTTGTTGGTTTGTTGGTTTGTTGGCTTGTTGGTTTGTTGGTTTGTTGGCTTGTTGGCTTGTTGGTTTGTTGGTTTGTTGGCTTGTTGGTTACTTAGTTTGTTGGTTTGTTGGCACGTTGGTTTGTTGGTTTGTTGGCTTGTTGGTTTGTTGGTTTGTTGGTTTGTTGGCTTGTTGGTTTGTTGGCTTGTTGGCTTGTTGGTTTGTTGGTTTGTTTGTTTGTTGGCTTGTTGGTTTGTTGGTTTGTTGGTTTGTTGGTTTTTTGGTTTGTTGGTTTGTTGGTTTGTTGGTTTGTTGGCTTGTTGGTTTGTTGATTTGTTGGTTAATTTGTTTGTTGGTTTTTTGGCTTGTTGGTTTGTTGGTTTGTTGGTTTGTTGGCTTGTTGGTTTGTTGGGTAGTTGGTTTGTTGGCTTGTTGGTTTGTTGGTTTGTTGGCTTGTTGGTTTGTTGGTTTGTTGGTTTGTTGGCTTGTTGGCTTGTTGGTTTGTTGGTTTGTTGGCTTGTTGGTTTGTTGGTTTGTTGGCTTGTTGGCTTGTTGCTTTGTTTGTTTGATGATTTGTTGGTTTGTTGGTTTTTTGGTTTTTTGGTTTGTTGGTTTGTTGGTTTGTTGGCTTGTTGGCTTGTTGGTTTGTTGGTTTGTTGGTTTGTTTGTTTGCTCATTTGTTGGTTTGTTTGTTTGTTGGCTTGTTCGTTTGTTAGTTTGTTGGTTTGTTGGCTTGTTGGCTTGTTGGTTTGTTGGTTTGTTGGTTTGTTGGTTTGTTGGTTTTTTGGTTTGTTGGTTTGTTGGTTTGTTGGTTTGTTGGCTTGTTGGTTTGTTGATTTGTTGGTTTATTTGTTTGTTGTTTTGTTGGCTTGTTGGTTTTTTGGTTTGTTGGTTTGTTGGCTTGTTGGTTTGTTGGTTTGTTGGCTTGTTGGCTTGTTGGTTTGTTGGTTTGTTGGCTTGTTGGTTACTTAGTTTGTTGGTTTGTTGGTACGTTGGTTTGTTGGTTTGTTGGCTTGTTGGTTTGTTGGTTTGTTGGTTTGTTGGCTTGTTGGTTTGTTGGTTTGTTGGTTTTTTGGTTTGTTGGTTTGCTGGTTTGTTGGTTTGTTGGTTTGTTGGTTTATTTGTTTGTTGGTTTGTTGGCTTGTTGGTTTGTTGGTTTGTTGGTTTGTTGGATTGTTGGTTTGTTGGTTTGTTGGTTTGTTGGTTTGTTGGCTTGTTGGTTTGTTGGTTTGTTGGCTTGTTGGCTTGTTGGTTTGTTGGTTTGTTGGCTTGTGGGTTACTTAGTTTGTTGGTTTGTTGGCACGTTGGTTTGTTGGTTTGTTGGCTTGTTGGTTTGTTGGTTTGTTGGTTTTTTGGCTTGTTGGTTTGTTGGTTTGTTGGCTTGTTGGTTTGTTGGCTTGTTGGCTTGTTGGTTTGTTGGTTTGTTGGTTTGTTGGTTTGTTGGTTTGTTGGTTTGTTGGTTTTTTGGTTTGTTGGTTTATTTGTTTGTTGGTTTTTTGGCTTGTTGGTTTGTTAGTTTGTTGGTTTGTTGGTTTGTTGGCTTGTTGGTTTGTTGGTTTGTTGGTTTGTTGGCTTGTTGGCTTGTTGGTTTGTTGGTTAGTTGGCTTGTTGGTTTGTTGGTTTGTTGGTTTGTTGGTGTGTTGGCTTGTTGGCTTGTTGATTTGTTGGTTTGTTGGTTTTTTGGTTTGTTGGTTTGTTGGCTTGTTGGTTTGTTGGTTTGTTGGTTTTTTGGTTTGTTGGTTTGTTGGTTTGTTGGTTTGTTGGTTTGTTGGTTTGTTGGTTTATTTGTTTGTTGGTTTGTTGGTTTTTTGGTTTGTTGGTTTGTTGGTTTGTTGGTTTGTTGGCTTGTTGGTTTGTCGGTTTGTTGGCTTGTTGGCTTGTTGGTTTGTTGGCTTGTTGGTTTGTTGGTTTGTTGGTTTGTTGGCTTGTTGGTTTGTTGGTTTGTTGGTTTGTTGGTTTGTTGGCTTGTTGGCTTGTTGGCTTGTTGGTTTGTTGCTTTGTTGGTTTGTTGGTTTAATTGTTGTTGGTTTGTTGGCTTGTTGGTTTGTTGCTTTGTTGGCTTGTTGGCTTGTTGGTTTGTTGGTTTGTTGGTTTGTTGCTTTGTTGGTTTTTTGGTTTGTTGGTTTGTTGGTTTCTTGGTTTGTTGGCTTGTTGGTTTGTTGGTTTGTTGGTTTGTTGGTTTGTTGGTTTGTTGGCTTGTTGGCTTGTTGGTTTGTTGGTTTGTTGGCTTTTTGGTTTGTTGGTTTGTTGGCTTGTTGGCTTGTTGCTTTGTTCGGTTGATGGTTAGTTGGTTTGTTGGTTTTTTCGTTTGTTCGTTTTTTGGTTTGTTGCTTTGTTGGTTTGTTGGTTTGTTGGCTTGTTGGCTGGTTGGTTTGTTGGCTTGTTGGTTTGTTAGTTTGTTGGCTTTTTGGTTACTTTGTTTGTTGGTTTGTTGGCTTGTTGGCTTGTTGGTTTGTTGGTTTGTTGGCTTGTTGGTTTGTTAGTTTGTTGGTTTGTTGGCTTGTTAGCTTGTTGGTTTGTTGTTTTGTTGGTTTGTTGGTTTGTTGGTTTGTTGGTTTGTTGGTTTTTTGGTTTGTTGGTTTGTTGGTTTGTTGGCTTGTTGGTTTGTTGGTTTGTTGGCTTGTTGGCTTGTTGGTTTGTTGGTTTGTTGGCTTGTTGGCTTGTTGGTTTGTTGGTTTGTTGGTTTGTTGGTTTGTTACTTTGTTGCTTTGTTGGTTTGTTGGTTTGTTGGCTTGTTGGCTTGTTGGTTTGTTGGTTTGTTAGTTTGTTGGCTTTTTGGTTACTTGGTTTGTTGGTTTGTTGGTTTGTTGGCTTGTTGGTTTGTTGGCTTGTTGGTTTGTTAGTTTGTTGGTTTGTTGGCTTGTTGGCTTGTTGGTTTGTTGGTTTGTTGGTTTGTTGACTTGTTGGTTACTTAGCTTGTTGGTTTGTTGGCATGTTGGTTTGTTGGTTTGTTGGTTTGTTGGCTTGTTGGTTTGTTGGTTTGTTGGCATGTTGGCTTGTTGGTTTGTTGGTTTGTTGGTTTGTTGGCTTGTTGGTTTGTTGGCTTGTTGGCTTGTTGGTTTGTTGGTTTGTTGGTTTGTTGGTTTGTTGGCTTGTTGGTTTGTTGGCTTGTTGGCTTGTTGGTTTGTTGGTTTGTTGGTTTGTTGGCTTGTTGGCTTGCTGGTTTGTTGGTTTGTCGGCTTGTTGGTTACTTAGTTTGTTGGTTTGTTGGTTTGTTGGTTTGTTGGTTTGTTGGCTTGTTGGCTTGTTGGGTTGTTGGTTAGTTCGTTTATTGGTTTGTTAGTTTGTTGGTTTGTTGTCATGTTGGCTTGTTGGTTTGTTGGTTTTTTTGTTTGTTGGTTTGTTGGTTTGTTGGTTTGTTGGTTTGTTGGTTTATTTGTTTGTTGGCTTGTTGGTTTGTTGGTTTGTTGGTTTGTTGGCTTGATGGTTTGTTGGTTTGTTGGCTTTTTGGCTTGTTGGTTTGTTGGTTTATTTGTTTGTTGTTTTGTTGGCTTGTTGGTTTGTTGGTTTGTTGGTTTGTTGGCTTGTTGGTTTGTTGGTTTGTTGGCTTGTTGGCTTGTTGGTTTGTTGGTTTGTTGGCTTGTTGGTTACTTAGTTTGTTGGTTTGTTGGCACGTTGGTTTGTTGGTTTGTTGGCTTGTTGGTTTGTTGGTTTGTTGGTTTGTTGGCTTGTTGGTTTGTTGGCTTGTTGGCTTGTTGGTTTGTTGGTTTGTTTGTTTGTTGGCTTGTTGGTTTGTTGGTTTGTTGGTTTGTTGGTTTTTTGGTTTGTTGGTTTGTTGGTTTGTTGGTTTGTTGGCTTGTTGGTTTGTTGATTTGTTGGTTAATTTGTTTGTTGGTTTTTTGGCTTGTTGGTTTGTTGGTTTGTTGGTTTGTTGGCTTGTTGGTTTGTTGGGTAGTTGGTTTGTTGGCTTGTTGGTTTGTTGGTTTGTTGGCTTGTTGGTTTGTTGGTTTGTTGGTTTGTTGGCTTGTTGGCTTGTTGGTTTGTTGGTTTGTTGGCTTGTTGGTTTGTTGGTTTGTTGGCTTGTTGGCTTGTTGCTTTGTTTGTTTGATGATTTGTTGGTTTGTTGGTTTTTTGGTTTTTTGGTTTGTTGGTTTGTTGGTTTGTTGGCTTGTTGGCTTGTTGGTTTGTTGGTTTGTTGGTTTGTTTGTTTGCTCATTTGTTGGTTTGTTTGTTTGTTGGCTTGTTCGTTTGTTAGTTTGTTGGTTTGTTGGCTTGTTGGCTTGTTGGTTTGTTGGTTTGTTGGTTTGTTGGTTTGTTGGTTTTTTGGTTTGTTGGTTTGTTGGTTTGTTGGTTTGTTGGCTTGTTGGTTTGTTGATTTGTTGGTTTATTTGTTTGTTGTTTTGTTGGCTTGTTGGTTTTTTGGTTTGTTGGTTTGTTGGCTTGTTGGTTTGTTGGTTTGTTGGCTTGTTGGCTTGTTGGTTTGTTGGTTTGTTGGCTTGTTGGTTACTTAGTTTGTTGGTTTGTTGGTACGGTGGTTTGTTGGTTTGTTGGCTTGTTGGTTTGTTGGTTTGTTGGTTTGTTGGCTTGTTGGTTTGTTGGTTTGTTGGTTTTTTGGTTTGTTGGTTTGCTGGTTTGTTGGTTTGTTGGTTTGTTGGTTTATTTGTTTGTTGGTTTGTTGGCTTGTTGGTTTGTTGGTTTGTTGGTTTGTTGGATTGTTGGTTTGTTGGTTTGTTGGTTTGTTGGTTTGTTGGCTTGTTGGTTTGTTGGTTTGTTGGCTTGTTGGCTTGTTGGTTTGTTGGTTTGTTGGCTTGTTGGTTACTTAGTTTGTTGGTTTGTTGGCACGTTGGTTTGTTGGTTTGTTGGCTTGTTGGTTTGTTGGTTTGTTGGTTTTTTGGCTTGTTGGTTTGTTGGTTTGTTGGCTTGTTGGTTTGTTGGCTTGTTGGCTTGTTGGTTTGTTGGTTTGTTGGTTTGTTGGTTTGTTGGTTTGTTGGTTTGTTGGTTTTTTGGTTTGTTGGTTTATTTGTTTGTTGGTTTTTTGGCTTGTTGGTTTGTTAGTTTGTTGGTTTGTTGGTTTGTTGGCTTGTTGGTTTGTTGGTTTGTTGGTTTGTTGGCTTGTTGGCTTGTTGGTTTGTTGGTTAGTTGGCTTGTTGGTTTGTTGGTTTGTTGGTTTGTTGGTGTGTTGGCTTGTTGGCTTGTTGATTTGTTGGTTTGTTGGTTTTTTGGTTTGTTGGTTTGTTGGCTTGTTGGTTTGTTGGTTTGTTGGTTTTTTGGTTTGTTGGTTTGTTGGTTTGTTGGTTTGTTGGTTTGTTGGTTTGTTGGTTTATTTGTTTGTTGGTTTGTTGGTTTTTTGGTTTGTTGGTTTGTTGGTTTGTTGGTTTGTTGGCTTGTTGGTTTGTCGGTTTGTTGGCTTGTTGGCTTGTTGGTTTGTTGGCTTGTTGGTTTGTTGGTTTGTTGGTTTGTTGGCTTGTTGGTTTGTTGGTTTGTTGGTTTGTTGGTTTGTTGGCTTGTTGGCTTGTTGGCTTGTTGGTTTGTTGCTTTGTTGGTTTGTTGGTTTAATTGTTGTTGGTTTGTTGGCTTGTTGGTTTGTTGCTTTGTTGGCTTGTTGGCTTGTTGGTTTGTTGGTTTGTTGGTTTGTTGCTTTGTTGGTTTTTTGGTTTGTTGGTTTGTTGGTTTGTTGGTTTGTTGGCTTGTTGGTTTGTTGGTTTGTTGGTTTGTTGGTTTGTTGGTTTGTTGGCTTGTTGGCTTGTTGGTTTGTTGGTTTGTTGGCTTTTTGGTTTGTTGGTTTGTTGGCTTGTTGGCTTGTTGCTTTGTTCGGTTGATGGTTAGTTGGTTTGTTGGTTTTTTCGTTTGTTCGTTTTTTGGTTTGTTGCTTTGTTGGTTTGTTGGTTTGTTGGCTTGTTGGCTGGTTGGTTTGTTGGCTTGTTGGTTTGTTAGTTTGTTGGCTTTTTGGTTACTTTGTTTGTTGGTTTGTTGGCTTGTTGGCTTGTTGGTTTGTTGGTTTGTTGGCTTGTTGGTTTGTTAGTTTGTTGGTTTGTTGGCTTGTTAGCTTGTTGGTTTGTTGTTTTGTTGGTTTGTTGGTTTGTTGGTTTGTTGGTTTGTTGGTTTTTTGGTTTGTTGGTTTGTTGGTTTGTTGGCTTGTTGGTTTGTTGGTTTGTTGGCTTGTTGGCTTGTTGGTTTGTTGGTTTGTTGGCTTGTTGGCTTGTTGGTTTGTTGGTTTGTTGGTTTGTTGGTTTGTTACTTTGTTGCTTTGTTGGTTTGTTGGTTTGTTGGCTTGTTGGCTTGTTGGTTTGTTGGTTTGTTAGTTTGTTGGCTTTTTGGTTACTTGGTTTGTTGGTTTGTTGGTTTGTTGGCTTGTTGGTTTGTTGGCTTGTTGGTTTGTTAGTTTGTTGGTTTGTTGGCTTGTTGGCTTGTTGGTTTGTTGGTTTGTTGGTTTGTTGACTTGTTGGTTACTTAGCTTGTTGGTTTGTTGGCATGTTGGTTTGTTGGTTTGTTGGTTTGTTGGCTTGTTGGTTTGTTGGTTTGTTGGCATGTTGGCTTGTTGGTTTGTTGGTTTGTTGGTTTGTTGGCTTGTTGGTTTGTTGGCTTGTTGGCTTGTTGGTTTGTTGGTTTGTTGGTTTGTTGGTTTGTTGGCTTGTTGGTTTGTTGGCTTGTTGGCTTGTTGGTTTGTTGGTTTGTTGGTTTGTTGGCTTGTTGGCTTGCTGGTTTGTTGGTTTGTCGGCTTGTTGGTTACTTAGTTTGTTGGTTTGTTGGTTTGTTGGTTTGTTGGTTTGTTGGCTTGTTGGCTTGTTGGGTTGTTGGTTAGTTCGTTTATTGGTTTGTTAGTTTGTTGGTTTGTTGTCATGTTGGCTTGTTGGTTTGTTGGTTTTTTTGTTTGTTGGTTTGTTGGTTTGTTGGTTTGTTGGTTTGTTGGTTTATTTGTTTGTTGGCTTGTTGGTTTGTTGGTTTGTTGGTTTGTTGGCTTGATGGTTTGTTGGTTTGTTGGCTTTTTGGCTTGTTGGTTTGTTGGTTTGTTGGCTTCTTGGTTTGTTGGCTTGTTGGCTTGTTGGTTTGTTGGTTTGTTGGTTTGTTGGTTTAATTGTTTGTTGGTTTGTTGGCTTGTTGGTTTGTTGGTTTGTTGGTTTGTTGGCTTGTTGGCTTGTTGGTTTGTTGGTTTGTTGGCTTGTTGGTTTGTTGGTTTGTTGGCTTGTTGGCTTGTTGCTTTGTTCGTTTGATGGTTTGTTGGTTTGTTGGTTTTTTGGTTTTTTGGTTTGTTGGTTTGTTGGTTTGTTGGCTTGTTGGCTTGTTGGTTTGTTGGTTTGTTGGTTTGTTAGTTTGCTCATTTGTTGGTTTGTTTGTTTGTTGGCTTGTTCGTTTGTTAGTTTGTTGGTTTGTTGGCTTGTTGGCTTGTTGGTTTGTTGGTTTGTTGGTTTGTTGGTTTGTTGGTTTGTTGGTTTTTTGGTTTGTTGGTTTGTTGGTTTGTTGGTTTGTTGGCTTGTTGGTTTGTTGATTTGTTGGTTTATTTGTTTGTTGTTTTGTTGGCTTGTTGGTTTGTTGGTTTGTTGGTTTGTTGGCTTGTTGGTTTGTTGGTTTGTTGGCTTGTTGGCTTGTTGGTTTGTTGGTTTGTTGGCTTGTTGGTTACTTAGTTTGTTGGTTTGTTGGCACGTTGGTTTGTTGGTTTGTTGGCTTGTTGGTTTGTTGGTTTGTTGGTTTGTTGGCTTGTTGGTTTGTTGGCTTGTTGGCTTGTTGGTTTGTTGGTTTGTTTGTTTGTTGGCTTGTTGGTTTGTTGGTTTGTTGGTTTGTTGGTTTTTTGGTTTGTTGGTTTGTTGGTTTGTTGGTTTGTTGGCTTGTTGGTTTGTTGATTTGTTGGTTAATTTGTTTGTTGGTTTTTTGGCTTGTTGGTTTGTTGGTTTGTTGGTTTGTTGGCTTGTTGGTTTGTTGGGTAGTTGGTTTGTTGGCTTGTTGGTTTGTTGGTTTGTTGGCTTGTTGGTTTGTTGGTTTGTTGGTTTGTTGGCTTGTTGGCTTGTTGGTTTGTTGGTTTGTTGGCTTGTTGGCTTGTTGGTTTGTTGGTTTGTTGGCTTGTTGCTTTGTTCGTTTGATGGTTTGTTGGTTTGTTGGTTTTTTGGTTTTTTAGTTTGTTGGTTTGTTGGTTTGTTGGCTTGTTGGCTTGTTGGTTTGTTGGTTTGTTGGTTTGTTTGTTTGCTCATTTGTTGGTTTGTTTGTTTGTTGGCTTGTTCGTTTGTTAGTTTGTTGGTTTGTTGGCTTGTTGGCTTGTTGGTTTGTTGGTTTGTTGGTTTGTTGGTTTGTTGGTTTTTTGGTTTGTTGGTTTGTTGGTTTGTTGGTTTGTTGGCTTGTTGGTTTGTTGATTTGTTGGTTTATTTGTTTGTTGTTTTGTTGGCTTGTTGGTTTGTTGGTTTGTTGGTTTTTTGTCTTGTTGGTTTGTTGGTTTGTTGGCTTGTTGGCTTGTTGGTTTGTTGGTTTGTTGGCTTGTTGGTTACTTAGTTTGTTGGTTTGTTGGCACGTTGGTTTGTTGGTTTGTTGGCTTGTTGGTTTGTTGGTTTGTTGGTTTGTTGGCTTGTTGGTTTGTTGGTTTGTTGGTTTTTTGGTTTGTTGGTTTGCTGGTTTGTTGGTTTGTTGGTTTGTTGGTTTATTTGTTTGTTGGTTTGTTGGCTTGTTGGTTTGTTGGTTTGTTGGTTTGTTGGATTGTTGGTTTGTTGGTTTGTTGGTTTGTTGGCTTGTTGGCTTGTTGGTTTGTTGGTTTGTTGGCTTGTTGGTTACTTAGTTTGTTGGTTTGTTGGCATGTAGGTTTGTTGGTTTGTTGGTTTTTTGGCTTGTTGGTTTGTTGGTTTGTTGGCTTGTTGGTTTGTTGGCTTGTTGGCTTGTTGGTTTGTTGGTTTGTTGGTTTGTTGGTTTGTTGGTTTGTTGGTTTGTTGGTTTTTTGGTTTGTTGGTTTATTTGTTTGTTGGTTTTTTGGCTTGTTGGTTTGTTAGTTTGTTGGTTTGTTGGTTTGTTGGCTTGTTGGTTTGTTGGTTTGTTGGTTTGTTGGCTTGTTGGCTTGTTGGTTTGTTGGTTAGTTGGCTTGTTGGTTTGTTGGTTTGTTGGTTTGTTGGTGTGTTGGCTTGTTGGCTTGTTGATTTGTTGGTTTGTTGGTTTTTTGGTTTGTTGGTTTGTTGGCTTGTTGGTTTGTTGGTTTGTTAGTTTTTTGGTTTGTTGGTTTGTTGGTTTGTTGGTTTGTTGGTTTGTTGGTTTGTTGGTTTATTTGTTTGTTGGTTTGTTGGTTTGTTGGTTTTTTGGTTTGTTGGTTTGTTGGTTTGTTGGTTTGTTGGCTTGTTGGTTTGTTGGTTTGTTGGCTTGTTGGCTTGTTGGTTTGTTGGCTTGTTGGTTTGTTGGTTTGTTGGTTTGTTGGCTTGTTGGTTTGTTGGTTTGTTGGCTTGTTGGCTTGTTGGCTTGTTGGTTTGTTGCTTTGTTGGTTTGTTGGTTTAATTGTTGTTGGTTTGTTGGCTTGTTGGTTTGTTGCTTTGTTGGCTTGTTGGCTTGTTGGTTTGTTGGTTTGTTGGTTTGTTGCTTTGTTGGTTTTTTGGTTTATTGGTTTGTTGGTTTGTTGGTTTGTTGGCTTGTTGGTTTGTTGGTTTGTTGGTTTGTTGGTTTGTTGGTTTGTTGGCTTGTTGGCTTGTTGGTTTGTTGGTTTGTTGGCTTTTTGGTTTGTTGGTTTGTTGGCTTGTTGGCTTGTTGCTTTGTTCGGTTGATGGTTAGTTGGTTTGTTGGTTTTTTCGTTTGTTCGTTTTTTGGTTTGTTGCTTTGTTGGTTTGTTGGTTTGTTGGCTTGTTGGCTGGTTGGTTTGTTGGCTTGTTGGTTTGTTAGTTTGTTGGCTTTTTGGTTACTTTGTTTGTTGGTTTGTTGGCTTGTTGGCTTGTTGGTTTGTTGGTTTGTTGGCTTGTTGGTTTGTTAGTTTGTTGGTTTGTTGGCTTGTTAGCTTGTTGGTTTGTTGTTTTGTTGGTTTGTTGGTTTGTTGGTTTGTTGGTTTGTTGGTTTTTTGGTTTGTTGGTTTGTTGGTTTGTTGGCTTGTTGGTTTGTTGGTTTGTTGGCTTGTTGGCTTGTTGGTTTGTTGGTTTGTTGGCTTGTTGGCTTGTTGGTTTGTTGGTTTGTTGGTTTGTTGGTTTGTTACTTTGTTGCTTTGTTGGTTTGTTGGTTTGTTGGCTTGTTGGCTTGTTGGTTTGTTGGTTTGTTAGTTTGTTGGCTTTTTGGTTACTTGGTTTGTTGGTTTGTTGGTTTGTTGGCTTGTTGGTTTGTTGGCTTGTTGGTTTGTTAGTTTGTTGGTTTGTTGGCTTGTTGGCTTGTTGGTTTGTTGGTTTGTTGGTTTGTTGACTTGTTGGTTACTTAGCTTGTTGGTTTGTTGGCATGTTGGTTTGTTGGTTTGTTGGTTTGTTGGCTTGTTGGTTTGTTGGTTTGTTGGCATGTTGGCTTGTTGGTTTGTTGGTTTGTTGGTTTGTTGGCTTGTTGGTTTGTTGGCTTGTTGGCTTGTTGGTTTGTTGGTTTGTTGGTTTGTTGGTTTGTTGGCTTGTTGGTTTGTTGGCTTGTTGGCTTGTTGGTTTGTTGGTTTGTTGGTTTGTTGGCTTGTTGGCTTGCTGGTTTGTTGGTTTGTCGGCTTGTTGGTTACTTAGTTTGTTGGTTTGTTGGTTTGTTGGTTTGTTGGTTTGTTGGCTTGTTGGCTTGTTGGGTTGTTGGTTAGTTCGTTTATTGGTTTGTCATTTTGTTGGTTTGTTGTCATGTTGGCTTGTTGGTTTGTTGGTTTTTTTGTTTGTTGGTTTGTTGGTTTGTTGGTTTGTTGGTTTGTTGGTTTATTTGTTTGTTGGCTTGTTGGTTTGTTGGTTTGTTGGTTTGTTGGCTTGATGGTTTGTTGGTTTGTTGGCTTGTTGGTTTGTTGGTTTGTTGGCTTCTTGGTTTGTTGGCTTGTTGGCTTGTTGGTTTGTTGGTTTGTTGGTTTGTTGGTTTAATTGTTTGTTGGTTTGTTGGCTTGTTGGTTTGTTGGTTTGTTGGTTTGTTGGCTTGTTGGCTTGTTGGTTTGTTGGTTTGTTGGCTTGTTGGTTTGTTGGTTTGTTGGCTTGTTGGCTTGTTGCTTTGTTCGTTTGATGGTTTGTTGGTTTGTTGGTTTTTTGGTTTTTTGGTTTGTTGGTTTGTTGGTTTGTTGGCTTGTTGGCTTGTTGGTTTGTTGGTTTGTTGGTTTGTTAGTTTGCTCATTTGTTGGTTTGTTTGTTTGTTGGCTTGTTCGTTTGTTAGTTTGTTGGTTTGTGGGCTTGTTGGCTTGTTGGTTTGTTGGTTTGTTTGTTTGTTGGTTTGTTGGTTTGTTGGTTTTTTGGTTTGTTGGTTTGTTGGTTTGTTGGTTTGTTGGCTTGTTGGTTTGTTGATTTGTTGGTTTATTTGTTTGTTGTTTTGTTGGCTTGTTGGTTTGTTGGTTTGTTGGTTTGTTGGCTTGTTGGTTTGTTGGTTTGTTGGCTTGTTGGCTTGTTGGTTTGTTGGTTTGTTGGCTTGTTGCTTACTTAGTTTGTTGGTTTGTTGGCACGTTGGTTTGTTGGCTTGTTGGTTTGTTGGTTTGTTGGTTTGTTGGCTTGTTGGTTTGTTGGCTTGTTGGCTTGTTGGTTTGTTGGTTTGTTTGTTTGTTGGCTTGTTGGTTTGTTGGTTTGTTGGTTTGTTGGTTTTTTGGTTTGTTGGTTTGTTGGTTTGTTGGTTTGTTGGCTTGTTGGTTTGTTGATTTGTTGGTTAATTTGTTTGTTGGTTTTTTGGCTTGTTGGTTTGTTGGTTTGTTGGTTTGTTGGCTTGTTGGTTTGTTGGGTAGTTGGTTTGTTGGCTTGTTGGTTTGTTGGTTTGTTGGCTTGTTGGTTTGTTGGTTTGTTGGTTTGTTGGCTTGTTGGCTTGTTGGTTTGTTGGTTTGTTGGCTTGTTGGCTTGTTGGTTTGTTGGTTTGTTGGCTTGTTGCTTTGTTCGTTTGATGGTTTGTTGGTTTGTTGGTTTTTTGGTTTTTTAGTTTGTTGGTTTGTTGGTTTGTTGGCTTGTTGGCTTGTTGGTTTGTTGGTTTGTTGGTTTGTTTGTTTGCTCATTTGTTGGTTTGTTTGTTTGTTGGCTTGTTCGTTTGTTAGTTTGTTGGTTTGTTGGCTTGTTGGCTTGTTGGTTTGTTGGTTTGTTGGTTTGTTGGTTTGTTGGTTTTTTGGTTTGTTGGTTTGTTGGTTTGTTGGTTTGTTGGCTTGTTGGTTTGTTGATTTGTTGGTTTATTTCTTTGTTGTTTTGTTGGCTTGTTGGTTTGTTGGTTTGTTGGTTTGTTGGCTTGTTGGTTTGTTGGTTTGTTGGCTTGTTGGCTTGTTGGTTTGTTGGTTTGTTGGCTTGTTGGTTACTTAGTTTGTTGGTTTGTTGGCACGTTGGTTTGTTGGTTTGTTGGCTTGTTGGTTTGTTGGTTTGTTGGTTTGTTGGCTTCTTGGTTTGTTGGTTTGTTGGTTTTTTGGTTTGTTGGTTTGCTGGTTTGTTGGTTTGTTGGTTTGTTGGTTTATTTGTTTGTTGGTTTGTTGGCTTGTTGGTTTGTTGGTTTGTTGGTTTGTTGGATTGTTGGTTTGTTGGTTTGTTGGTTTGTTGGCTTGTTGGCTTGTTGGTTTGTTGGTTTGTTGGCTTGTTGGTTACTTAGTTTGTTGGTTTGTTGGCATGTAGGTTTGTTGGTTTGTTGGTTTTTTGGCTTGTTGGTTTGTTGGTTTGTTGGCTTGTTGGTTTGTTGGCTTGTTGGCTTGTTGGTTTGTTGGTTTGTTGGTTTGTTGGTTTGTTGGTTTGTTGGTTTGTTGGTTTTTTGGTTTGTTGGTTTATTTGTTTGTTGGTTTTTTGGCTTGTTGGTTTGTTAGTTTGTTGGTTTGTTGGTTTGTTGGCTTGTTGGTTTGTTGGTTTGTTGGTTTGTTGGCTTGTTGGCTTGTTGGTTTGTTGGTTAGTTGGCTTGTTGGTTTGTTGGATTGTTGGTTTGTTGGTGTGTTGGCTTGTTGGCTTGTTGATTTGTTGGTTTGTTGGTTTTTTGGTTTGTTGGTTTGTTGGCTTGTTGGTTTGTTGGTTTGTTAGTTTTTTGGTTTGTTGGTTTGTTGGTTTGTTGGTTTGTTGGTTTGTTGGTTTGTTGGTTTATTTGTTTGTTGGTTTGTTGGTTTGTTGGTTTTTTGGTTTGTTGGTTTGTTGGTTTGTTGGTTTGTTGGCTTGTTGGTTTGTTGGTTTGTTGGCTTGTTGGCTTGTTGGTTTGTTGGCTTGTTGGTTTGTTGGTTTGTTGGTTTGTTGGCTTGTTGGTTTGTTGGTTTGTTGGCTTGTTGGCTTGTTGGCTTGTTGGTTTGTTGCTTTGTTGGTTTGTTGGTTTAATTGTTGTTGGTTTGTTGGCTTGTGGGTTTGTTGCTTTGTTGGCTTGTTGGCTTGTTGGTTTGTTGGTTTGTTGGTTTGTTGCTTTGTTGGTTTTTTGGTTTATTGGTTTGTTAGTTTGTTGGTTTGTTGGCTTGTTGGTTTGTTGGTTTGTTGGTTTGTTGGTTTGTTGGTTTGTTGGCTTGTTGGCTTGTTGGTTTGTTGGTTTGTTGGCTTTTTGGTTTGTTGGTTTGTTGGCTTGTTGGCTTGTTGCTTTGTTCGGTTGATGGTTAGTTGGTTTGTTGGTTTTTTCGTTTGTTCGTTTTTTGGTTTGTTGCTTTGTTGGTTTGTTGGTTTGTTGGCTTGTTGGCTGGTTGGTTTGTTGGCTTGTTGGTTTGTTAGTTTGTTGGCTTTTTGGTTACTTTGTTTGTTGGTTTGTTGGCTTGTTGGCTTGTTGGTTTGTTGGTTTGTTGGCTTGTTGGTTTGTTAGGTTGTTGGTTTGTTGGCTTGTTAGCTTGTTGGTTTGTTGTTTTGTTGGTTTGTTGGTTTGTTGGTTTGTTGGTTTGTTGGTTTTTTGGTTTGTTGGTTTGTTGGTTTGTTGGCTTGTTGGTTTGTTGGTTTGTTGGCTTGTTGGCTTGTTGGTTTGTTGGTTTGTTGGCTTGTTGGCTTGTTAGTTTGTTGGTTTGTTGGTTTGTTGGTTTGTTACTTTGTTGCTTTGTTGGTTTGTTGGTTTGTTGGCTTGTTGGCTTGTTGGTTTGTTGGTTTGTTAGTTTGTTGGCTTTTTGGTTACTTGGTTTGTTGGTTTGTTGGTTTGTTGGCTTGTTGGTTTGTTGGCTTGTTGGTTTGTTAGTTTGTTGGTTTGTTGGCTTGTTGGCTTGTTGGTTTGTTGGTTTGTTGGTTTGTTGACTTGTTGGTTACTTAGCTTGTTGGTTTGTTGGCATGTTGGTTTGTTGGTTTGTTGGTTTGTTGGCTTGTTGGTTTGTTGGTTTGTTGGCATGTTGGCTTGTTGGTTTGTTGGTTTGTTGGTTTGTTGGCTTGTTGGTTTGTTGGCTTGTTGGCTTGTTGGTTTGTTGGTTTGTTGGTTTGTTGGTTTGTTGGCTTGTTGGTTTGTTGGCTTGTTGGCTTGTTGGTTTGTTGGCTTGTTGGCTTGTTGGTTTGTTGCTTTGTTGGTTTGTTGGTTTGTTGGCTTGTTGGCTGGTTGGTTTGTTGGCTTGTTGGTTTGTTAGTTTGTTGGCTTTTTGGTTACTTTGTTTGTTGGTTTGTTGGCTTGTTGGCTTGTTGGTTTGTTGGTTTGTTGGCTTGTTGGTTTGTTAGGTTGTTGGTTTGTTGGCTTGTTAGCTTGTTGGTTTGTTGTTTTGTTGGTTTGTTGGTTTGTTGGTTTGTTGGTTTGTTGGTTTTTTGGTTTGTTGGTTTGTTGGTTTGTTGGCTTGTTGGTTTGTTGGTTTGTTGGCTTGTTGGCTTGTTGGTTTGTTGGTTTGTTGGCTTGTTGGCTTGTTAGTTTGTTGGTTTGTTGGTTTGTTGGTTTGTTACTTTGTTGCTTTGTTGGTTTGTTGGTTTGTTGGCTTGTTGGCTTGTTGGTTTGTTGGTTTGTTAGTTTGTTGGCTTTTTGGTTACTTGGTTTGTTGGTTTGTTGGTTTGTTGGCTTGTTGGTTTGTTGGCTTGTTGGTTTGTTAGTTTGTTGGTTTGTTGGCTTGTTGGCTTGTTGGTTTGTTGGTTTGTTGGTTTGTTGACTTGTTGGTTACTTAGCTTGTTGGTTTGTTGGCATGTTGGTTTGTTGGTTTGTTGGTTTGTTGGCTTGTTGGTTTGTTGGTTTGTTGGCATGTTGGCTTGTTGGTTTGTTGGTTTGTTGGTTTGTTGGCTTGTTGGTTTGTTGGCTTGTTGGCTTGTTGGTTTGTTGGTTTGTTGGTTTGTTGGTTTGTTGGCTTGTTGGTTTGTTGGCTTGTTGGCTTGTTGGTTTGTTGGTTTGTTGGCTTGTTGGCTTGCTGGTTTGTTGGTTTGTCGGCTTGTTGGTTACTTAGTTTTTTGGTTTGTTGGTTTGTTGGTTTGTTGGTTTGTTGGTTTGTTGGCTTGTTGGCTTGTTGGGTTGTTGGTTAGTTCGTTTATTGGTTTGTTAGTTTGTTGGTTTGTTGTCATGTTGGCTTGTTAGTTTGTTGGTTTTTTTGTTTGTTGGTTTGTTGGTTTGTTGGTTTGTTGGTTTGTTGGTTTATTTGTTTGTTGGCTTGTTGGTTTGTTGGTTTGTTGGTTTGTTGGCTTGATGGTTTGTTGGTTTGTTGGCTTTTTGGCTTGTTGGTTTGTTGGTTTGTTGGCTTCTTGGTTTGTTGGCTTGTTGGCTTGTTGGTTTGTTGGTTTGTTGGTTTGTTGGTTTAATTGTTTGTTGGTTTGTTGGCTTGTTGGTTTGTTGCTTTGTTGGCTTGTTGGTTTGTTGGTTTGTTGGTTTGTTGGTTTCTTGGTTTGTTGGTTTGTTGGTTTGTTGGTTTGTTGGTTTGTTGGTTTGTTGGTTTGTTGGCTTGTTGGTTTGTTGGTTTGTTGGTTTGTTGGCTTGTAGGCTTGTTGGTTTGTTGGTTTGTTGGTTTGTTGGTTTAATTGTTGTTGGTTTGTTGGCTTGTTGGCTTGTTGGTTTGTTGGTTTGTTGGTTTGTTGGTTTAATTGTTGTTGGTTTGTTTGCTTGTTGGTTTGTTGCGTTGTTGGCTTGTTGGTTTGTTGGTTTGTTGGTTTGTTGGTTTGTTGGTTTGTTGGTTTGTTGGTTTGTTGGTTTGTTGGTTTGTTGGTTTGTTGGTTTGTTGGTTTGTTGGTTTGTTGGTTTGTTGGTTTGTTGGTTTGTTGGTTTGTTGGTTTGTTGGTTTGTTGGTTTGTTGTTTTGTTGGTTTATTTGTTTGTTGGCTTGTTGGTTTGTTGGTTTGTTGGTTTGTTGGCTTGATGGTTTGTTGGTTTGTTGGCTTTTTGGCTTGTTGGTTTGTTGGTTTGTTGGCTTCTTGGTTTGTTGGCTTGTTGGCTTGTTGGTTTGTTGGTTTGTTGGTTTGTTGGTTTAATTGTTTGTTGGTTTGTTGGCTTGTTGGTTTGTTGCTTTGTTGGCTTGTTGGTTTGTTGGTTTGTTGGTTTGTTGGTTTCTTGGTTTGTTGGTTTGTTGGTTTGTTGGTTTGTTGGTTTGTTGGTTTGTTGGTTTGTTGGCTTGTTGGTTTGTTGGTTTGTTGGTTTGTTGGCTTGTAGGCTTGTTGGTTTGTTGGTTTGTTGGTTTGTTGGTTTAATTGTTGTTGGTTTGTTGGCTTGTTGGCTTGTTGGTTTGTTGGTTTGTTGGTTTGTTGGTTTAATTGTTGTTGGTTTGTTTGCTTGTTGGTTTGTTGCGTTGTTGGCTTGTTGGTTTGTTGGTTTGTTGGTTTGTTGGTTTGTTGGTTTGTTGGTTTGTTGGTTTGTTGGTTTGTTGGTTTGTTGGTTTGTTGGTTTGTTGGTTTGTTGGTTTGTTGGTTTGTTGGTTTGTTGGTTTGTTGGTTTGTTGGTTTGTTGGTTTGTTGGTTTGTTGGCGTGTTGGCTTGTTGGTTTGTTGGTTTGTTGGCTTTTTGGTTTGTTGGTTTTTTGGCTTGTTGGCTTGTTGCTTTGTTCGGTTGATGGTTTGTTGGTTTGTTGGTTTTTTGGTTTGTTGGTTTTTTGGTTTGTTGCTTTGTTGGTTTGTTGGTTTGTTGGCTTGTTGGCTTGTTGGTTTGTTGGCTTGTTGGTTTGTAGGCTTGTTGGTTTGTTGGTTTGTTGGTTTGTTGGTTTAATTGTTTGTTGGTTTGTTGGCTTGTTGGTTTGTTGCTTTTTTGGCTTGTTGGTTTGTTGGTTTGTTGGTTTGTTGGTTTCTTGGTTTGTTGGTTTGTTGGTTTGTTGGTTTGTTGGTTTGTTGGTTTGTTGGTTTGTTGGCTTGTTGGTTTGTTGGTTTGTTGGTTTGTTGGCTTGTAGGCTTGTTGGTTTGTTGGTTTGTTGGTTTGTTGGTTTAATTGTTGTTGGTTTGTTGGCTTGTTGGCTTGTTGGTTTGTTGGTTTGTTGGTTTGTTGGTTTAATTTTTGTTGGTTTGTTTGCTTGTTGGTTTGTTGCGTTGTTGGCTTGTTGGTTTGTTGGTTTGTTGGTTTGTTGGTTTGTTGGTTTGTTGGTTTGTTGGTTTGTTGGTTTGTTGCGTTGTTGGCTTGTTGGTTTGTTGGTTTGTTGGTTTGTTGGTTTGTTGGTTTGTTGGTTTGTTGGTTTGTTGGTTTGTTGGTTTGTTGGTTTGTTGGTTTGTTGGTTTGTTGGTTTGTTGGTTTGTTGGTTTGTTGGTTTGTTGGTTTGTTGGTTTGTTGGTTTGTTGGTTTGTTGGCGTGTTGGCTTGTTGGTTTGTTGGTTTGTTGGCTTTTTGGCTTGCTGGTTTGTTGGTTTGTCGGCTTGTTGGTTACTTAGTTTTTTGGTTTGTTGGTTTGTTGGTTTGTTGGTTTGTTGGCTTGTTGGCTTGTTGGGTTGTTGGTTAGTTCGTTTATTGGTTTGTTAGTTTGTTGGTTTGTTGTCATGTTGGCTTGTTAGTTTGTTGGTTTTTTTGTTTGTTGGTTTGTTGGTTTGTTGGTTTGTTGTTTTGTTGGTTTATTTGTTTGTTGGCTTGTTGGTTTGTTGGTTTGTTGGTTTGTTGGCTTGATGGTTTGTTGGTTTGTTGGCTTTTTGGCTTGTTGGTTTGTTGGTTTGTTGGCTTCTTGGTTTGTTGGCTTGTTGGCTTGTTGGTTTGTTGGTTTGTTGGTTTGTTGGTTTAATTGTTTGTTGGTTTGTTGGCTTGTTGGTTTGTTGCTTTGTTGGCTTGTTGGTTTGTTGGTTTGTTGGTTTGTTGGTTTCTTGGTTTGTTGGTTTGTTGGTTTGTTGGTTTGTTGGTTTGTTGGTTTGTTGGTTTGTTGGCTTGTTGGTTTGTTGGTTTGTTGGTTTGTTGGCTTGTAGGCTTGTTGGTTTGTTGGTTTGTTGGTTTGTTGGTTTAATTGTTGTTGGTTTGTTGGCTTGTTGGCTTGTTGGTTTGTTGGTTTGTTGGTTTGTTGGTTTAATTGTTGTTGGTTTGTTTGCTTGTTGGTTTGTTGCGTTGTTGGCTTGTTGGTTTGTTGGTTTGTTGGTTTGTTGGTTTGTTGGTTTGTTGGTTTGTTGGTTTGTTGGTTTGTTGGTTTGTTGGTTTGTTGGTTTGTTGGTTTGTTGGTTTGTTGGTTTGTTGGTTTGTTGGTTTGTTGGTTTGTTGGTTTGTTGGTTTGTTGGCGTGTTGGCTTGTTGGTTTGTTGGTTTGTTGGCTTTTTGGTTTGTTGGTTTTTTGGCTTGTTGGCTTGTTGCTTTGTTCGGTTGATGGTTTGTTGGTTTGTTGGTTTTTTGGTTTGTTGGTTTTTTGGTTTGTTGCTTTGTTGGTTTGTTGGTTTGTTGGCTTGTTGGCTTGTTGGTTTGTTGGCTTGTTGGTTTGTTAGTTTGTTGGCTTTTTGGTTACTTGGTTTGTTGGCTTGTTTGCTTGTTGGTTTGTTGGTTTGTTGGCTTGTTGGTTTGTTAGTTTGTTAGTTTGTTGGCTTGTTGGCTTGTTGGCTTGTTGGTTTGTTGTTTTGTTGGTTTGTTGGTTTGGTGGTTTGTTGGTTTGTTGGCTTGTTGGTTTGTTGGTTTGTTGGTTTGTTGGCTTGTTGGCTTGTTGGTTTGTTGGTTTGTTAGTTTGTTGGCTTGTTGGTTACTTGGTTTGTTGGTTTGTTGGTTTGTTGGCTTGCTGGTTTGTTGGCTTGTTGGTTTGTTGGTTTGTTGGTTTGTTGGCTTGTTGGCTTGTTGGTTTGTTGGTTTGTTGGTTTGTTGACTTGTTGGTTACTTAGTTTGTTGGTTTGTTGGCATGTTGGTTTGTTGGTTTGTTGGTTTGTTGGCTTGTTGGTTTGTTGGTTTGTTGGCATGTTGGCATGTTGGTTTGTTGGTTTGTTGGTTTGTTGGCTTGTTGGTTTGTTGTCTTGTTGGCTTGTTGGTTTGTTGGTTTGTTGGTTTGTTGGCTTGTTGGTTTGTTGGCTTGTTGGCTTGTTGGTTTGTTGGTTTGTTGGTTTGTTGGCTTGTTGGTTTGTTGTTTTGTTGGCTTGTTGGTTACTTAGTTTGTTGGTTTGTTGGTTTGTTGGTTTGTTGGTTTGTTGGCTTGTTGGTTTGTTGGTTTGTTGGTTAGTTCGTTTGTTGGTTTGTTAGTTTGTTGGTTTGTTGGCTTGTTGGCTTGTTGGTTTGTTGGTTTTTTGGTTTGTTGGTTTGTTGGTTTGTTGGCTTGTTGGCTTGTTGGGTTGTTGGTTAGTTCGTTTATTGGTTTGTTAGTTTGTTGGTTTGTTGTCATGTTGGCTTGTTAGTTTGTTGGTTTTTTTGTTTGTTGGTTTGTTGGTTTGTTGGTTTGTTGTTTTGTTGGTTTATTTGTTTGTTGGCTTGTTGGTTTGTTGGTTTGTTGGTTTGTTGGCTTGATGGTTTGTTGGTTTGTTGGCTTTTTGGCTTGTTGGTTTGTTGGTTTGTTGGCTTCTTGGTTTGTTGGCTTGTTGGCTTGTTGGTTTGTTGGTTTGTTGGTTTGTTGGTTTAATTGTTTGTTGGTTTGTTGGCTTGTTGGTTTGTTGCTTTGTTGGCTTGTTGGTTTGTTGGTTTGTTGGTTTGTTGGTTTCTTGGTTTGTTGGTTTGTTGGTTTGTTGGTTTGTTGGTTTGTTGGTTTGTTGGTTTGTTGGCTTGTTGGTTTGTTGGTTTGTTGGTTTGTTGGCTTGTAGGCTTGTTGGTTTGTTGGTTTGTTGGTTTGTTGGTTTAATTGTTGTTGGTTTGTTGGCTTGTTGGCTTGTTGGTTTGTTGGTTTGTTGGTTTGTTGGTTTAATTGTTGTTGGTTTGTTTGCTTGTTGGTTTGTTGCGTTGTTGGCTTGTTGGTTTGTTGGTTTGTTGGTTTGTTGGTTTGTTGGTTTGTTGGTTTGTTGGTTTGTTGGTTTGTTGGTTTGTTGGTTTGTTGGTTTGTTGGTTTGTTGGTTTGTTGGTTTGTTGGTTTGTTGGTTTGTTGGTTTGTTGGTTTGTTGGTTTGTTGGCGTGTTGGCTTGTTGGTTTGTTGGTTTGTTGGCTTTTTGGTTTGTTGGTTTTTTGGCTTGTTGGCTTGTTGCTTTGTTCGGTTGATGGTTTGTTGGTTTGTTGGTTTTTTGGTTTGTTGGTTTTTTGGTTTGTTGCTTTGTTGGTTTGTTGGTTTGTTGGCTTGTTGGCTTGTTGGTTTGTTGGCTTGTTGGTTTGTTAGTTTGTTGGCTTTTTGGTTACTTGGTTTGTTGGCTTGTTTGCTTGTTGGTTTGTTGGTTTGTTGGCTTGTTGGTTTGTTAGTTTGTTAGTTTGTTGGCTTGTTGGCTTGTTGGCTTGTTGGTTTGTTGTTTTGTTGGTTTGTTGGTTTGGTGGTTTGTTGGTTTGTTGGCTTGTTGGTTTGTTGGTTTGTTGGTTTGTTGGCTTGTTGGCTTGTTGGTTTGTTGGTTTGTTAGTTTGTTGGCTTGTTGGTTACTTGGTTTGTTGGTTTGTTGGTTTGTTGGCTTGCTGGTTTGTTGGCTTGTTGGTTTGTTGGTTTGTTGGTTTGTTGGCTTGTTGGCTTGTTGGTTTGTTGGTTTGTTGGTTTGTTGACTTGTTGGTTACTTAGTTTGTTGGTTTGTTGGCATGTTGGTTTGTTGGTTTGTTGGTTTGTTGGCTTGTTGGTTTGTTGGTTTGTTGGCATGTTGGCATGTTGGTTTGTTGGTTTGTTGGTTTGTTGGCTTGTTGGTTTGTTGTCTTGTTGGCTTGTTGGTTTGTTGGTTTGTTGGTTTGTTGGCTTGTTGGTTTGTTGGCTTGTTGGCTTGTTGGTTTGTTGGTTTGTTGGTTTGTTGGCTTGTTGGTTTGTTGTTTTGTTGGCTTGTTGGTTACTTAGTTTGTTGGTTTGTTGGTTTGTTGGTTTGTTGGTTTGTTGGCTTGTTGGTTTGTTGGTTTGTTGGTTAGTTCGTTTGTTGGTTTGTTAGTTTGTTGGTTTGTTGGCTTGTTGGCTTGTTGGTTTGTTGGTTTTTTGGTTTGTTGGTTTGTTGGTTTGTTGGTTTGTTGGTTTGTTGGTTTGTTGGTTTATTTGTTTGTTTGTTTGTTGGCTTGTTGGTTTGTTGGTTTGTTGGTTTGTTGGCTTGTTGGTTTGTTGGTTTGTTGGCTTGTTGGCTTGTTGGTTTGTTGGTTTGTTGGTTTGTTGGTTTGTTGGCTTGTTGGCTTGTTGGTTTGTTGGTTTGTTGGTTTAATTGTTTGTTGGTTTGTTGGCTTGTTGGTTTGTTGCTTTGTTGGCTTGTTGGCTTGTTGGTTTGTTGGTTTGTTGGTTTGTTGATTTGTTGGTTTGTTGGTTTGTTGCTTTTTTCGTTTGATGGTTTGTTGGTTTGTTGGGTTTTTGGTTTGTTGGTTTTTTGGTTTGTTGCTTTGTTGGTTTGTTGGTTTGTTGGCTTGTTGGCTTGTTGGTTTGTTGGTTTGTTGGTTTGTTGGCTTGTTGGTTTGTTGGTTTGTTGGCTTGTTGGTTTGTTGGTTTGTTGGCTTGTTGGTTTGTTGGTTTGTTGGCTTGTTGGTTTGTTGGTTTGTTGGCTTGTTGGCTTGTTGGTTTGTTGGTTTGTTGGTTTGTTGGCTTGTTGGGTTGTTGGTTTGTTGGCTTTTTGGTTTGTTGGTTTGTTGGCTTGTTGGCTTGTTGCTTTGTTCGGTTGATGGTTAGTTGGTTTGTTGGTTTTTTCGTTTGTTCGTTTTTTGGTTTGTTGCTTTGTTGGTTTGTTGGTTTGTTGGCTTGTTGGCTTGTTGGTTTGTTGGCTTGTTGGTTTGTTAGTTTGTTGGCTTTTTGGTTACTTGGTTTGTTGGTTTGTTGGCTTGTTGGCTTGTTGGTTTGTTGGTTTGTTGGCTTGTTGGTTTGTTAGTTTGTTGGTTTGTTGACTTGTTGCCTTTTTGGTTTGTTGTTTTGTTGGTTTGTTGGTTTGTTGGTTTGTTGGTTTGTTGGTTTTTTGGTTTGTTGGTTTGTTGGCTTGTTGGTTTGTTGGTTTGTTGGCTTGTTGGCTTGTTGGTTTGTTGGTTTGTTGGCTTGTTGGCTTGTTGGTTTGTTGGTTTGTTGGTTTGTTGGTTTGTTGCTTTGTTGCTTTGTTGGTTTGTTGGTTTGTTGGCTTGTTGGCTTGTTGGTTTGTTAGTTTGTTAGTTTGTTGGCTTTTTGGTTACTTGGTTTGTCGGTTTGTTGGTTTGTTGGCTTGTTGGTTTGTTGGCTTTTTGGTTTGTTGGTTTGTTGGTTTGTTGACTTGTTGGCTTGTTGGTTTGTTGGTTTGTTGGTTTGTTGACTTGTTGGTTACTTAGTTTGTTGGTTTGTTGGCATGTTGGTTTGTTGGTTTGTTGGTTTGTTGGCTTGTTGGCTTGTTGGTTTGTTGGTTTGTTGGCATGTTGGCTTGTTGGCTTGTTGGTTTGTTGGTTTGTTGGTTTGTTGGCTTGTTGGTTTGTTGGCTTGTTGGCTTGTTGGTTTGTTGGTTTGTTGGTTTGTTGGCTTGTTGGTTTGTTGGCTTGTTGGCTTGTTGGTTTGTTGGTTTGTTGGCTTGTTGGCTTGCTGGTTTGTTGGTTTGTCGGCTTGTTGGTTACTTAGTTTGTTGGTTTGTTGGTTTGTTGGTTTGTTGGTTTGTTGGCTTGTTGGCTTGTTGGTTTGTTGGTTAGTTCGTTTGTTGGTTTGTTAGTTTGTTGGCTTGTTGGCTTGTTGGTTTGTTGGTTTTTTGGTTTGTTGGTTTGTTGGTTTGTTGGTTTGTTGGTTTGTTGGTTTATTTGTTTGTTGGTTTGTTGGCTTGTTGGTTTGTTGGTTTGTTGGTTTGTTGGCTTGATGGTTTGTAGGTTTGTTGGCTTTTTGGCTTGTTGGTTTGTTGGTTTGTTGGCTTCTTGGTTTGTTGGCTTGTTGGCTTGTAGGTTTGTTGGTTTGTTGGTTTGTTGGTTTAATTGTTTGTTGGTTTGTTGGCTTGTTGGTTTGTTGCTTTGTTGGCTTGTTGGCTTGTTGGTTTGTTGGTTTGTTGGTTTGTTGGTTTGTTGGTTTGTTGGTTTGTTGTTTTGTTGGTTTGTTGGTTTGTTGGTTTGTTGGTTTGTTGGTTTGTTGGCTTGTTGGTTTGTTGGTTTGTTGGCTTGTTGGTTTGTTGGTTTGTTGGCTTGTTGGCTTGTTGGTTTGTTGGTTTGTTGGTTTGTTGGCTTGTTGGCTTGTTGGTTTGTTGGTTTGTTGGTTTGTTGGTTTAATTGTTGTTGGTTTGTTTGCTTGTTGGTTTGTTGCTTTGTTGGCTTGTTGGTTTGTTGGTTTGTTGGTTTGTTGGTTTGTTGATTTGTTGGTTTGTTGGTTTGTTGGTTTGTTGGTTTGTTGGCTTGTTGGTTTGTTGGTTTGTTGGCTTGTTGGCTTGTTGGTTTGTTGGTTTGTTGGCTTGTCGGTTTGTTGGTTTGTTGGTTTGTTGGTTTGTTGGTTTGTTGGTTTGTTGGTTTGTTGGCTTGTTGGTTTGTTGGTTTGTTGGTTTGTAGGCTTGTTGGTTTGTTGGTTTTTTGGCTTGTTGGCTTGTTGCTTTGTTCGGTTGATGGTTTGTTGGTTTGTTGGTTTTTTGGTTTGTTGGTTTTTTGGTTTGTTGCTTTGTTGGTTTGTTGGTTTGTTGGCTTGTTGGCTTGTTGGGTTGTTGGCTTGTTGGTTTGTTAGTTTGTTGGCTTGTTGGTTTGTTGGCTTGTTGGCTTGTTGGTTTGTTGGTTTGTTGGCTTGTTGCCTTGCTGGTTTGTTGGTTTGTCGGCTTGTTGGTTACTTAGTTTGTTGGTTTGTTGGTTTGTTGGTTTGTTGGTTTGTTGGCTTGTTGGCTTGTTGGCTTGTTGGTTTGTCGGTTAGTTCGTTTGTTGGTTTGTTAGTTTGTTGGTTTGTTGGCTTGTTGGCTTGTTGGCTTGTTGGTTTGTTGTTTTGTTGGTTTGTTGGTTTGGTGGTTTGTTGGTTTGTTGGCTTGTTGGTTACTTGGTTTGTTGGTTTGTTGGTTTGTTGGCTTGCTGGTTTGTTGGCTTGTTGGTTTGTTGGTTTGTTGGTTTGTTGGCTTGTTGGCTTGTTGGTTTGTTGGTTTGTTGGTTTGTTGACTTGTTGGTTACTTAGTTTGTTGGTTTGTTGGCATGTTGGTTTGTTGGTTTGTTGGTTTGTTGGCTTGTTGGTTTGTTGGTTTGTTGGCATGTTGGCATGTTGGTTTGTTGGTTTGTTGGTTTGTTGGCTTGTTGGTTTGTTGTCTTGTTGGCTTGTTGGTTTGTTGGTTTGTTGGTTTGTTGGCTTGTTGGTTTGTTGGCTTGTTGGCTTGTTGGTTTGTTGGTTTGTTGGTTTGTTGGCTTGTTGGTTTGTTGTTTTGTTGGCTTGTTGGTTACTTAGTTTGTTGGTTTGTTGGTTTGTTGGTTTGTTGGTTTGTTGGCTTGTTGGTTTGTTGGTTTGTTGGTTAGTTCGTTTGTTGGTTTGTTAGTTTGTTGGTTTGTTGGCTTGTTGGCTTGTTGGTTTGTTGGTTTTTTGGTTTGTTGGTTTGTTGGTTTGTTGGTTTGTTGGTTTGTTGGTTTGTTGGTTTATTTGTTTGTTTGTTTGTTGGCTTGTTGGTTTGTTGGTTTGTTGGTTTGTTGGCTTGTTGGTTTGTTGGTTTGTTGGCTTGTTGGCTTGTTGGTTTGTTGGTTTGTTGGTTTGTTGGTTTGTTGGCTTGTTGGCTTGTTGGTTTGTTGGTTTGTTGGTTTAATTGTTTGTTGGTTTGTTGGCTTGTTGGTTTGTTGCTTTGTTGGCTTGTTGGCTTGTTGGTTTGTTGGTTTGTTGGTTTGTTGATTTGTTGGTTTGTTGGTTTGTTGCTTTTTTCGTTTGATGGTTTGTTGGTTTGTTGGGTTTTTGGTTTGTTGGTTTTTTGGTTTGTTGCTTTGTTGGTTTGTTGGTTTGTTGGCTTGTTGGCTTGTTGGTTTGTTGGTTTGTTGGTTTGTTGGCTTGTTGGTTTGTTGGTTTGTTGGCTTGTTGGTTTGTTGGTTTGTTGGCTTGTTGGTTTGTTGGTTTGTTGGCTTGTTGGTTTGTTGGTTTGTTGGCTTGTTGGCTTGTTGGTTTGTTGGTTTGTTGGTTTGTTGGCTTGTTGGTTTGTTGGTTTGTTGGCTTTTTGGTTTGTTGGTTTGTTGGCTTGTTGGCTTGTTGCTTTGTTCGGTTGATGGTTAGTTGGTTTGTTGGTTTTTTCGTTTGTTCGTTTTTTGGTTTGTTGCTTTGTTGGTTTGTTGGTTTGTTGGCTTGTTGGCTTGTTGGTTTGTTGGCTTGTTGGTTTGTTAGTTTGTTGGCTTTTTGGTTACTTGGTTTGTTGGTTTGTTGGCTTGCTGGCTTGTTGGTTTGTTGGTTTGTTGGCTTGTTGGTTTGTTAGTTTGTTGGTTTGTTGACTTGTTGCCTTTTTGGTTTGTTGTTTTGTTGGTTTGTTGGTTTGTTGGTTTGTTGGTTTGTTGGTTTTTTGGTTTGTTGGTTTGTTGGCTTGTTGGTTTGTTGGTTTGTTGGCTTGTTGGCTTGTTGGTTTGTTGGTTTGTTGGCTTGTTGGCTTGTTGGTTTGTTGGTTTGTTGGTTTGTTGGTTTGTTGCTTTGTTGCTTTGTTGGTTTGTTGGTTTGTTGGCTTGTTGGCTTGTTGGTTTGTTAGTTTGTTAGTTTGTTGGCTTTTTGGTTACTTGGTTTGTCGGTTTGTTGGTTTGTTGGCTTGTTGGTTTGTTGGCTTTTTGGTTTGTTGGTTTGTTGGTTTGTTGACTTGTTGGCTTGTTGGTTTGTTGGTTTGTTGGTTTGTTGACTTGTTGGTTACTTAGTTTGTTGGTTTGTTGGCATGTTGGTTTGTTGGTTTGTTGGTTTGTTGGCTTGTTGGCTTGTTGGTTTGTTGGTTTGTTGGCATGTTGGCTTGTTGGCTTGTTGGTTTGTTGGTTTGTTGGTTTGTTGGCTTGTTGGTTTGTTGGCTTGTTGGCTTGTTGGTTTGTTGGTTTGTTGGTTTGTTGGCTTGTTGGTTTGTTGGCTTGTTGGCTTGTTGGTTTGTTGGTTTGTTGGCTTGTTGGCTTGCTGGTTTGTTGGTTTGTCGGCTTGTTGGTTACTTAGTTTGTTGGTTTGTTGGTTTGTTGGTTTGTTGGTTTGTTGGCTTGTTGGCTTGTTGGTTTGTTGGTTAGTTCGTTTGTTGGTTTGTTAGTTTGTTGGCTTGTTGGCTTGTTGGTTTGTTGGTTTTTTGGTTTGTTGGTTTGTTGGTTTGTTGGTTTGTTGGTTTGTTGGTTTATTTGTTTGTTGGTTTGTTGGCTTGTTGGTTTGTTGGTTTGTTGGTTTGTTGGCTTGATGGTTTGTAGGTTTGTTGGCTTTTTGGCTTGTTGGTTTGTTGGTTTGTTGGCTTCTTGGTTTGTTGGCTTGTTGGCTTGTAGGTTTGTTGGTTTGTTGGTTTGTTGGTTTAATTGTTTGTTGGTTTGTTGGCTTGTTGGTTTGTTGCTTTGTTGGCTTGTTGGCTTGTTGGTTTGTTGGTTTGTTGGTTTGTTGGTTTGTTGGTTTGTTGGTTTGTTGTTTTGTTGGTTTGTTGGTTTGTTGGTTTGTTGGTTTGTTGGTTTGTTGGCTTGTTGGTTTGTTGGTTTGTTGGCTTGTTGGTTTGTTGGTTTGTTGGCTTGTTGGCTTGTTGGTTTGTTGGTTTGTTGGTTTGTTGGCTTGTTGGCTTGTTGGTTTGTTGGTTTGTTGGTTTGTTGGTTTAATTGTTGTTGGTTTGTTTGCTTGTTGGTTTGTTGCTTTGTTGGCTTGTTGGTTTGTTGGTTTGTTGGTTTGTTGGTTTGTTGATTTGTTGGTTTGTTGGTTTGTTGGTTTGTTGGTTTGTTGGCTTGTTGGTTTGTTGGTTTGTTGGCTTGTTGGCTTGTTGGTTTGTTGGTTTGTTGGCTTGTCGGTTTGTTGGTTTGTTGGTTTGTTGGTTTGTTGGTTTGTTGGTTTGTTGGTTTGTTGGCTTGTTGGTTTGTTGGTTTGTTGGTTTGTAGGCTTGTTGGTTTGTTGGTTTTTTGGCTTGTTGGCTTGTTGCTTTGTTCGGTTGATGGTTTGTTGGTTTGTTGGTTTTTTGGTTTGTTGGTTTTTTGGTTTGTTGCTTTGTTGGTTTGTTGGTTTGTTGGCTTGTTGGCTTGTTGGGTTGTTGGCTTGTTGGTTTGTTAGTTTGTTGGCTTGTTGGTTTGTTGGCTTGTTGGCTTGTTGGTTTGTTGGTTTGTTGGCTTGTTGCCTTGCTGGTTTGTTGGTTTGTCGGCTTGTTGGTTACTTAGTTTGTTGGTTTGTTGGTTTGTTGGTTTGTTGGTTTGTTGGCTTGTTGGCTTGTTGGCTTGTTGGTTTGTCGGTTAGTTCGTTTGTTGGTTTGTTAGTTTGTTGGTTTGTTGGCTTGTTGGCTTGTTGGCTTGTTGGTTTGTTGTTTTGTTGGTTTGTTGGTTTGGTGGTTTGTTGGTTTGTTGGCTTGTTGGTTTGTTGGTTTGTTGGTTTGTTGGCTTGTTGGCTTGTTGGTTTGTTGGTTTGTTAATTTGTTGGCTTTTTGGTTACTTGGTTTGTTGGTTTGTTGGTATGTTGGCTTGCTGGTTTGTTGGCTTGTTGGTTTGTTGGTTTGTTGTTTTGTTGGCTTGTTGGCTTGTTGGTTTGTTGGTTTGTTGGTTTGTTGACTTGTTGGTTACTTAGTTTGTTGGTTTGTTGGCATGTTGGTTTGTTGGTTTGTTGGTTTGTTGGCTTGTTGGTTTGTTGGTTTGTGGGCATGTTGGCATGTTGTTTTGTTGGTTTGTTGGTTTGTTGTCTTGTTGGCTTGTTGGTTTGTTGGTTTGTTGGTTTGTTGGCTTGTTGGTTTGTTGGCTTGTTGGCTTGTTGGTTTGTTGGTTTGTTGGCTTGTTGGCTTGTTGGTTTGTTGTTTTGTTGGCTTCTTGGTTACTTAGTTTGTTGGTTTGTTGGTTTGTTGGTTTGTTGGCTTGTTGGCTTGTTGGTTTGTTGGTTAGTTCGTTTGTTGGTTTGTTAGTTTGTTGGTTTGTTGGCTTGTTGGCTTGTTGGTTTGTTGGTTTTTTGGTTTGTTGGTTTGTTGGTTTGTTGGTTTGTTGGTTTGTTGGTTTATTTGTTTGTTGGTTTGTTGGCTTATTGGTTTGTTGGTTTGTTGGTTTGTTGGCTTGTTTGTTTGTTGGTTTGTTGGCTTTTTGGTTACTTGGTTTGTTGGTTTGTTGTCATGTTGGCTTGTTGGTTTGTTGGTTTTTTTGTTTGTTGGTTTGTTGGTTTGTTGGTTTGTTGGTTTGTTGGTTTATTTGTTTGTTGGCTTGTTGGTTTGTTGGTTTGTTGGTTTGTTGGCTTGATGGTTTGTTGGTTTGTTGGCTTTTTGGCTTGTTGGTTTGTTGGTTTGTTGGCTTCTTGGTTTGTTGGCTTGTTGGCTTGTTGGTTTGTTGGTTTGTTGGTTTGTTGGTTTAATTGTTTGTTGGTTTGTTGGCTTGTTGGTTTGTTGCTTTGTTGGCTTGTTGGTTTGTTGGTTTGTTGGTTTGTTGGTTTGTTGGTTTGTTGGTTTGTTGGTTTGTTGGTTTGTTGGTTTGTTGGTTTGTTGGTTTGTTGGTTTGTTGGCTTGTTGGTTTGTTGGTTTGTTGGTTTGTTGGCTTGTAGGCTTGTTGGTTTGTTGGTTTGTTGGTTTGTTGGTTTAATTGTTGTTGGTTTGTTGGCTTGTTGGCTTGTTGGTTTGTTGGTTTGTTGGTTTGTTGGTTTAATTGTTGTTGGTTTGTTTGCTTGTTGGTTTGTTGCGTTGTTGGTTTGTTGGTTTGTTGGTTTGTTGGTTTGTTGGTTTGTTGGTTTGTTGGTTTGTTGGTTTGTTGGTTTGTTGGCTTGTTGGTTCGTTGGTTTGTTGGCTTGTTGGCTTGTTGGTTTGTTGGTTTGTTGGCTTGTTGGTTTGTTGGTTTGTTGGTTTGTTGGTTTGTTGGTTTGTTGGTTTGTTGGCGTGTTGGCTTGTTGGTTTGTTGGTTTGTTGGCTTTTTGGTTTGTTGGTTTTTTGGCTTGTTGGCTTGTTGCTTTGTTCGGTTGATGGTTTGTTGGTTTGTTGGTTTTTTGGTTTGTTGGTTTTTTGGTTTGTTGCTTTGTTGGTTTGTTGGTTTGTTGGCTTGTTGGCTTGTTGGTTTGTTGGCTTGTTGGTTTGTTAGTTTGTTGGCTTTTTGGTTACTTGGTTTGTTGGCTTGTTTGCTTGTTGGTTTGTTGGTTTGTTGGCTTGTTGGTTTGTTAGTTTGTTAGTTTGTTGGCTTGTTGGCTTGTTGGCTTGTTGGTTTGTTGTTTTGTTGGTTTGTTGGTTTGGTGGTTTGTTGGTTTGTTGGCTTGTTGGTTTGTTGGTTTGTTGGTTTGTTGGCTTGTTGGCTTGTTGGTTTGTTGGTTTGTTAGTTTGTTGGCTTTTTGGTTACTTGGTTTGTTGGTTTGTTGGTTTGTTGGCTTGCTGGTTTGTTGGCTTGTTGGTTTGTTGGTTTGTTGGTTTGTTGGCTTGTTGGCTTGTTGGTTTGTTGGTTTGTTGGTTTGTTGACGTGTTGGTTACTTAGTTTGTTGGTTTGTTGGCATGTTGGTTTGTTGGTTTGTTGGTTTGTTGGGTTGTTGGTTTGTTGGTTTGTTGGCATGTTGGCATGTTGGTTTGTTGGTTTGTTGGTTTGTTGGCTTGTTGGTTTGTTGTCTTGTTGGCTTGTTGGTTTGTTGGTTTGTTGGTTTGTTGGCTTGTTGGTTTGTTGGCTTGTTGGCTTGTTGGTTTGTTGGTTTGTTGGTTTGTTGGCTTGTTGGTTTGTTGTTTTGTTGGCTTGTTGGTTACTTGGTTTGTTGGTTTGTTGGTTTGTTGGTTTGTTGGTTTGTTGGCTTGTTGGTTTGTTGGTTTGTTGGTTTGTTGGTTAGTTCGTTTGTTGGTTTGTTAGTTTGTTGGTTTGTTGGCTTGTTGGCTTGTTGGTTTGTTGGTTTTTTGGTTTGTTGGTTTGTTGGTTTGTTGGTTTGTTGGTTTGTTGGTTTGTTGGTTTATTTGTTTGTTTGTTTGTTGGCTTGTTGGTTTGTTGGTTTGTTGGTTTGTTGGCTTGTTGGTTTGTTGGTTTGTTGGCTTGTTGGCTTGTTGGTTTGTTGGTTTGTTGGTTTGTTGGTTTGTTGGCTTGTTGGCTTGTTGGTTTGTTGGTTTGTTGGTTTAATTGTTTGTTGGTTTGTTGGCTTGTTGGTTTGTTGCTTTGTTGGCTTGTTGGCTTGTTGGTTTGTTGGTTTGTTGGTTTGTTGATTTGTTGGTTTGTTGGTTTGTTGCTTTTTTCGTTTGATGGTTTGTTGGTTTGTTGGTTTTTTGGTTTGTTGGTTTTTTGGTTTGTTGCTTTGTTGGTTTGTTGGTTTGTTGGCTTGTTGGCTTGTTGGTTTGTTGGCTTGTTGGTTTGTTAGTTTGTTGGCTTTTTGGTTACTTGGTTTGTTCGTTTGTTGGCTTGTTGGCTTGTTGGTTTATTGATTTGTTGGCTTGTTGGTTTGTTAGTTTGTTGGTTTGTTGGCTTGTTGGCTTGTTGGTTTGTTGGCTTGTTGGCTTGTTGGTTTGTTGGTTTGTTGGCTTGTTGGTTTGTTGGTTTGTTGGTTTGTTGGCTTGTTGGTTTGTTGGTTTGTTGGCTTGTTGGTTTGTTGGTTTGTTGGCTTGTTGGTTTGTTGGTTTGTTGGCTTGTTGGCTTGTTGGTTTGTTGGTTTGTTGGTTTGTTGGCTTGTTGGTTTGTTGGTTTGTTGGCTTTTTGGTTTGTTGGTTTGTTGGCTTGTTGGCTTGTTGCTTTGTTCGGTTGATGGTTAGTTGGTTTGTTGGTTTTTTCGTTTGTTCGTTTTTTGGTTTGTTGCTTTGTTGGTTTGTTGGTTTGTTGGCTTGTTGGCTTGTTGGTTTGTTGGCTTGTTGGTTTGTTAGTTTGTTGGCTTTTTGGTTACTTGGTTTGTTGGTTTGTTGGCTTGTTGGCTTGTTGGTTTGTTGGTTTGTTGGCTTGTTGGTTTGTTAGTTTGTTGGTTTGTTGACTTGTTGGCTTTTTGGTTTGTTGTTTTGTTGGTTTGTTGGTTTGTTGGTTTGTTGGTTTGTTGGTTTTTTGGTTTGTTGGTTTGTTGGCTTGTTGGTTTGTTGGTTTGTTGGCTTGTTGGCTTGTTGGTTTGTTGGTTTGTTGGCTTGTTGGCTTGTTGGTTTGTTGGTTTGTTGGTTTGTTGGTTTGTTGCTTTGTTGCTTTGTTGGTTTGTTGGTTTGTTGGCTTGTTGGCTTGTTGGTTTGTTGGTTTGTTAGTTTGTTGGCTTTTTGGTTACTTGGTTTGTCGGTTTGTTGGTTTGTTGGCTTGTTGGTTTGTTGGCTTTTTGGTTTGTTGGTTTGTTGGTTTGTTGACTTGTTGGCTTGTTGGTTTGTTGGTTTGTTGGTTTGTTGACTTGTTGGTTACTTAGTTTGTTGGTTTGTTGGCATGTTGGTTTGTTGGTTTGTTGGTTTGTTGGCTTGTTGGCTTGTTGGTTTGTTGGTTTGTTGGCATGTTGGCTTGTTGGCTTGTTGGTTTGTTGGTTTGTTGGTTTGTTGGCTTGTTGGTTTGTTGGCTTGTTGGCTTGTTGGTTTGTTGGTTTGTTGGTTTGTTGGCTTGTTGGTTTGTTGGCTTGTTGGCTTGTTGGTTTGTTGGTTTGTTGGCTTGTTGGCTTGCTGGTTTGTTGGTTTGTCGGCTTGTTGGTTACTTAGTTTGTTGGTTTGTTGGTTTGTTGGTTTGTTGGCTTGTTGGCTTGTTGGTTTGTTGGTTAGTTCGTTTGTTGGTTTGTTAGTTTGTTGGCTTGTTGGCTTGTTGGTTTGTTGGTTTTTTGGTTTGTTGGTTTGTTGGTTTGTTGGTTTGTTGGTTTGTTGGTTTATTTGTTTGTTGGTTTGTTGGCTTGTTGGTTTGTTGGTTTGTTGGTTTGTTGGCTTGATGGTTTGTAGGTTTGTTGGCTTTTTGGCTTGTTGGTTTGTTGGTTTGTTGGCTTCTTGGTTTGTTGGCTTGTTGGCTTGTAGGTTTGTTGGTTTGTTGGTTTGTTGGTTTAATTGTTTGTTGGTTTGTTGGCTTGTTGGTTTGTTGCTTTGTTGGCTTGTTGGCTTGTTGGTTTGTTGGTTTGTTGGTTTGTTGGTTTGTTGGTTTGTTGGTTTGTTATTTTGTTGGTTTGTTGGTTTGTTGGTTTGTTGGTTTGTTGGTTTGTTGGCTTGTTGGTTTGTTGGTTTGTTGGCTTGTTGGTTTGTTGGTTTGTTGGCTTGTTGGCTTGTTGGTTTGTTGGTTTGTTGGTTTGTTGGCTTGTTGGCTTGTTGGTTTGTTGGTTTGTTGGTTTGTTGGTTTAATTGTTGTTGGTTTGTTTGCTTGTTGGTTTGTTGCTTTGTTGGCTTGTTGGTTTGTTGGTTTGTTGGTTTGTTGGTTTGTTGGTTTGTTGGTTTGTTGGTTTGTTGGTTTGTTGGTTTGTTGGCTTGTTGGTTTGTTGGTTTGTTGGCTTGTTGGCTTGTTGGTTTGTTGGTTTGTTGGCTTGTCGGTTTGTTGGTTTGTTGGTTTGTTGGTTTGTTGGTTTGTTGGTTTGTTGGTTTGTTGGCTTGTTGGTTTGTTGGTTTGTTGGTTTGTTGGCTTGTTGGTTTGTTGGTTTTTTGGCTTGTTGGCTTGTTGCTTTGTTCGGTTGATGGTTTGTTGGTTTGTTGGTTTTTTGGTTTGTTGGTTTTTTGGTTTGTTGCTTTGTTGGTTTGTTGGTTTGTTGGCTTGTTGGCTTGTTGGGTTGTTGGCTTGTTGGTTTGTTAGTTTGTTGGCTTGTTGGTTTGTTGGCTTGTTGGCTTGTTGGTTTGTTGGTTTGTTGGCTTGTTGCCTTGCTGGTTTGTTGGTTTGTCGGCTTGTTGGTTACTTAGTTTGTTGGTTTGTTGGTTTGTTGGTTTGTTGGTTTGTTGGCTTGTTGGCTTGTTGGTTTGTCGGTTAGTTCGTTTGTTGGTTTGTTAGTTTGTTGGTTTGTTGGCTTGTTGGCTTGTTGGCTTGTTGGTTTGTTGTTTTGTTGGTTTGTTGGTTTGGTGGTTTGTTGGTTTGTTGGCTTGTTGGTTTGTTGGTTTGTTGGTTTGTTGGCTTGTTGGCTTGTTGGTTTGTTGGTTTGTTAATTTGTTGGCTTTTTGGTTACTTGGTTTGTTGGTTTGTTGGTATGTTGGCTTGCTGGTTTGTTGGCTTGTTGGTTTGTTGGTTTGTTGTTTTGTTGGCTTGTTGGCTTGTTGGTTTGTTGGTTTGTTGGTTTGTTGACTTGTTGGTTACTTAGTTTGTTGGTTTGTTGGCATGTTGGTTTGTTGGTTTGTTGGTTTGTTGGCTTGTTGGTTTGTTGGATTGTGGGCATGTTGGCATGTTGTTTTGTTGGTTTGTTGGTTTGTTGTCTTGTTGGCTTGTTGGTTTGTTGGTTTGTTGGTTTGTTGGCTTGTTGGTTTGTTGGCTTGTTGGCTTGTTGGTTTGTTGGTTTGTTGGCTTGTTGGCTTGTTGGTTTGTTGTTTTGTTGGCTTCTTGGTTACTTAGTTTGTTGGTTTGTTGGTTAGTTGGTTTGTTGGCTTGTTGCCTTGTTGGTTTGTTGGTTAGTTCGTTTGTTGGTTTGTTAGTTTGTTGGTTTGTTGGCTTGTTGGCTTGTTGGTTTGTTGGTTTTTTGGTTTGTTGGTTTGTTGGTTTGTTGGTTTGTTGGTTTGTTGGTTTATTTGTTTGTTGGTTTGTTGGCTTATTGGTTTGTTGGTTTGTTGGTTTGTTGGCTTGTTTGTTTGTTGGTTTGTTGGCTTGTTGGCTTGTTGGTTTGTTGGTTTGTTGGTTTGTTGGTTTGTTGGCTTGTTGGCTTGTTGGTTTGTTGGTTTGTTGGTTTAATTGTTTGTTGGTTTGTTGGCTTGTTGGTTTGTTGCTTTGTTGGCTTGTTGGCTTGTTGGTTTGTTGGTTTGTTGGTTTGTTGGTTTGTTGGTTTGTTGGTTTGTTGGTTTGTTGCTTTGTTCGTTTGATGGTTTGTTGGTTTGTTGGTTTTTTGGTTTGTTGGTTTTTTGGTTTGTTGCTTTGTTGGTTTGTTGGTTTATTGGCTTGTTGGCTTGTTGGTTTGTTGGCTTGTTGGTTTGTTAGTTTGTTGGCTTTTTGGTTACTTGGTTTGTTCGTTTGTTGGCTTGTTGGCTTGTTGGTTTATTGATTTGTTGGCTTGTTGGTTTGTTAGTTTGTTGGTTTGTTGGCTTGTTGGTTTGTTGGTTTGTTGTTTTGTTGGTTTGTTGGTTTGTTGGTTTTTTGGTTTGTTGGTTTGTTGGCTTGTTGGTTTGTTGGTTTGTTGGCTTGTTGGCTTGTTGGTTTGTTGGTTTGTTGGCTTGTTGGCTTGTTGGTTTGTTGGTTTGTTGGTTTGTTGGTTTGTTGGTTTGTTGGTTTGTTGGCTTGTTGGCTTGTTGGTTTGTTGGTTTGTTAGTTTGTTGGCTTTTTGGTTACTTGGTTTGTTGGTTTGTTGGTTTGTTGGCTTGTTGGTTTGTTGGCTTGTTGGTTTGTTGGTTTGTTTGTTTGTTGGTTTGTTGGCTTGTTGGTTTGTTGGTTTGTTGGTTTGTTGGCTTGTTGGTTACTTAGTTTGTTGGTTTGTTGGCTTGGTGGCTTGTTGGTTTGTTGGTTTGTTGGCTTGTTGGTTTGTTGGCTTGTTGGCTTGTTGGTTTGTCGGTTTTTTGGTTTGTTGGTTTGTTGGTTTGTTGGTTTGTTGGTTTGTTGGTTTATTTGTTTGTTGGTTTGTTGGCTTGTTGGTTTGTTGGTTTGTTGGCTTGTTGGTTTGTTGGTTTGTTGGTTTTTTGGTTATGGTGGTTTGTTGGTTTGTTGGTTTGTTGGTTTGTTGGTTTATTTGTTTGTTGTTTTGTTGGCTTGTTGGTTTGTTGGGTTGTTGGTTTGTTGCCTTGTTGGTTTGTTGGTTTGTTGGCTTTTTGGCTTGTTGGTTTGTTGGTTTGTTGGCTTGTTGGTTACTTAGTTTGTTGGTTGATTGGCATGTTGGTTTGTTGGTTTGTTGGTTTGTTGGCTTGTTGGTTTGTTGGTTTGTTGGCTTGTTGGCTTGTTGGTTTGTTGGTTTGTTGGTTTGTTGGTTTGTTGGCTTGTTGGTTTGTTGGTTTGTTGGCTTGTTGGTTTGTTAGTTTGTTGGTTTGTTGGTTTGTTACTTTGTTGGTTTGTTGGTTTGTTGGCTTGTTGGCTTGTTGGTTTGTTGGCTTGTTGGTTTGTTAGTTTGTTGGCTTTTTGGTTACTTGGTTTGTTGGTTTGTTGGCTTGTTGGCTTATTGGTTTGTTGGTTTGTTGGCTTGTTGGTTTGTTAGTTTGTTGGTTTGTTGGCTTGTTGGTTTGTTGGTTTGTTGGTTCGTTGGTTTGTTGGCTTGTTGGCTTGTTGGTTTGTTGGTTTGTTGGTTTAATTGTTTGTTGGTTTGTTGGCTTGTTGGTTTGTTGCTTTGTTGGCTTGTTGGCTTGTTGGTTTGTTGGTGTGTTGGTTTGTTGGTTTGTTGGTTTGTTGGTTTGTTGGTTTGTTGCTTTGTTCGTTTGATGGTTTGTTGGTTTGTTGGATTTTTGGTTTGTTGGTTTTTTGGTTTGTTGCTTTGTTGGTTTGTTGGTTTGTTTACTTGTTGGCTTGTTGCTTTGTTAGCTTGTTGGTTTGTTAGTTTGTTGGCTTTTTGGTTACTTGGTTTGTTCGTTTGTTGGCTTGTTGGCTTGTTGGTTTATTGATTTGTTGGCTTGTTGGTTTGTTAGTTTGTTGGTTTGTTGGCTTGTTGGCTTGTTGGTTTGTTGTTTTGTTGGTTTGTTGGTTTGTTGGTTTTTTGGTTTGTTGGTTTGTTGGCTTGTTGGTTTGTTGGTTTGTTGGCTTATTGGCTTTTTGGTTTGTTGGTTTGTTATCTTGTTGGCTTGTTGGTTTGTTGGTTTGTTGGTTTGTTGGTTTGTTGGTTTGTTGGTTTGTTGGCTTGTTGGCTTGTTGGTTTGTTGGTTTGTTAGTTTGTTGGCTTTTTGGTTACTTGGTTTGTTGGTTTGTTGGTTTGTTGGCTTGTTGGTTTGTTGGCTTGTTGGTTTGTTGGTTTGTTGGTTTGTTGGCTTGTTGGCTTGTTGGTTTGTTGGTTTGTTGGTTTGTTGGTTTGTTGGCTTGTTGGTTACTTAGTTTGTTGGTTTGTTGGCATGTTGGTTTGTTGGTTTGTTGGTTTGTTGGTTTGTTTGTTTGTTGGTTTGTTGGCTTGGTGGCTTGTTGGTTTGTTGGTTTGTTGGCTTGTTGGTTTGTTGGCTTGTTGGCTTGTTGGTTTGTCGGTTTTTTGGTTTGTTGGTTTGTTGGTTTGTTGGTTTGTTGGTTTGTTGGTTTGTTGGTTTATTTGTTTGTTGGTTTGTTGGCTTGTTGGTTTGTTGGTTTGTTGGCTTGTTGGTTTGTTGGTTTGTTGGTTTTTTGGTTATGGTGGTTTGTTGGTTTGTTGGTTTGTTGGTTTGTTGGTTTATTTGTTTGTTGTTTTGTTGGCTTGTTGGTTTGTTGGTTTGTTGGTTTGTTGCCTTGTTGGTTTGTTGGTTTGTTGGCTTTTTGGCTTGTTGGTTTGTTGGTTTGTTGGCTTGTTGGTTACTTAGTTTGTTGGTTGATTGGCATGTTGGTTTGTTGGTTTGTTGGTTTGTTGGCTTGTTGGTTTGTTGGTTTGTTGGCTTGTTGGCTTGTTGGTTTGTTGGTTTGTTGGTTTGTTGGTTTGTTGGCTTGTTGGTTTGTTGGTTTGTTGGCTTGTTGGTTTGTTAGTTTGTTGGTTTGTTGGTTTGTTACTTTGTTGGTTTGTTGGTTTGTTGGCTTGTTGGCTTGTTGGTTTGTTGGCTTGTTGGTTTGTTAGTTTGTTGGCTTTTTGGTTACTTGGTTTGTTGGTTTGTTGGCTTATTGGCTTGTTGGTTTGTTGGTTTGTTGGCTTGTTGGTTTGTTAGTTTGTTGGTTTGTTGGCTTGTTGGCTTGTTGGTTTGTTGGTTTGTTGGTTTGTTGGCTTGTTGGCTTGTTGCTTTGTTGGTTTGTTGGTTTGTTGGCTTGTTAACTTGTTGGTTTGTTAGTTTGTTGGCTTTTTGGTTACTTGATTTGTTGGTTTGTTGGTTTGTTGGCTTGCTGGTTTGTTGGCTTGTTGATTTGTTGGTTTGTTGGTTTGTTGGCTTGTTGGCTTGTTGGTTTGTTGGTTTGTTGGTTTGTTGGTTTGTTGGTTTGTTGGTTTATTGGTTTGTTGGTTTTTTGGTTTGTTGGTTTGTTGGTTTGTTGGCTTGTTGGTTTGTTGGTTTGTTGGCTTGTTGGCTTGTTGGTTTGATGGTTTGTTGGCTTGCTGGTTACTTAGTTTGTTGGTTTGTTGGTTTGTTGGCTTGTTGGCTTGTTGGTTTGTTGGTTAGTTCGTTTGTTCGTTTGTTAGTTTGTTGGTTTGTTGGCTTGTTGGCTTGTTGGTTTGATGGTTTGTTGGCTTGCTGGTTACTTAGTTTGTTGGTTTGTTGGTTTGTTGTTTTGTTGGTTTGTTGGTTTGTTGGTTTTTTGGTTTGTTGGTTTGTTGGCTTGTTGGTTTGTTGGTTTGTTGGCTTATTGGCTTGTTGGTTTGTTGGTTTGTTATCTTGTTGGCTTGTTGGTTTGTTGGTTTGTTGGTTTGTTGGTTTGTTGGTTTGTTGGTTTGTTGGCTTGTTGGCTTGTTGGTTTGTTGGTTTGTTAGTTTGTTGGCTTTTTGGTTACTTGGTTTGTTGGTTTGTTGGTTTGTTGGCTTGTTGGTTTGTTGGCTTGTTGGTTTGTTGGTTTGTTGGTTTGTTGGCTTGTTGGCTTGTTGGTTTGTTGGTTTGTTGGTTTGTTGGCTTGTTGGTTACTTAGTTTGTTGGTTTGTTGGCATGTTGGTTTGTTGGTTTGTTGGTTTGTTGGTTTGTTTGTTTGTTGGTTTGTTGGCTTGGTGGCTTGTTGGTTTGTTGGTTTGTTGGCTTGTTGGTTTGTTGGCTTGTTGGCTTGTTGGTTTGTCGGTTTTTTGGTTTGTTGGTTTGTTGGTTTGTTGGTTTGTTGGTTTGTTGGTTTATTTGTTTGTTGGTTTGTTGGCTTGTTGGTTTGTTGGTTTGTTGGCTTGTTGGTTTGTTGGTTTGTTGGTTTTTTGGTTATGGTGGTTTGTTGGTTTGTTGGTTTGTTGGTTTATTTGTTTGTTGTTTTGTTGGCTTGTTGGTTTGTTGGTTTGTTGGTTTGTTGCCTTGTTGGTTTGTTGGTTTGTTGGCTTTTTGGCTTGTTGGTTTGTTGGTTTGTTGGCTTGTTGGTTACTTAGTTTGTTGGTTGATTGGCATGTTGGTTTGTTGGTTTGTTGGTTTGTTGGCTTGTTGGTTTGTTGGTTTGTTGGCTTGTTGGCTTGTTGGTTTGTTGGTTTGTTGGTTTGTTGGTTTGTTGGCTTGTTGGTTTGTTGGTTTGTTGGCTTGTTGGTTTGTTAGTTTGTTGGTTTGTTGGTTTGTTACTTTGTTGGTTTGTTGGTTTGTTGGCTTGTTGGCTTGTTGGTTTGTTGGCTTGTTGGTTTGTTAGTTTGTTGGCTTTTTGGTTACTTGGTTTGTTGGTTTGTTGGCTTATTGGCTTGTTGGTTTGTTGGTTTGTTGGCTTGTTGGTTTGTTAGTTTGTTGGTTTGTTGGCTTGTTGGCTTGTTGGTTTGTTGGTTTGTTGGTTTGTTGGCTTGTTGGCTTGTTGCTTTGTTGGTTTGTTGGTTTGTTGGCTTGTTAACTTGTTGGTTTGTTAGTTTGTTGGCTTTTTGGTTACTTGATTTGTTGGTTTGTTGGTTTGTTGGCTTGCTGGTTTGTTGGCTTGTTGATTTGTTGGTTTGTTGGTTTGTTGGCTTGTTGGCTTGTTGGTTTGTTGGTTTGTTGGTTTGTTGGTTTGTTGGTTTGTTGGTTTATTGGTTTGTTGGTTTTTTGGTTTGTTGGTTTGTTGGTTTGTTGGCTTGTTGGTTTGTTGGTTTGTTGGCTTGTTGGCTTGTTGGTTTGATGGTTTGTTGGCTTGCTGGTTACTTAGTTTGTTGGTTTGTTGGTTTGTTGGCTTGTTGGCTTGTTGGTTTGTTGGTTAGTTCGTTTGTTCGTTTGTTAGTTTGTTGGTTTGTTGGCTTGTTGGCTTGTTGGTTTGTTGGTTTTTTGGTTTGTTGGTTTGTTGGTTTGTTGGTTTGTTGGTTTGTTGGTTTACTTGATTGTTGGTTTGTTGGCTTGTTGGTTTGTTGGTTTGTTGGCTTGTTGGTTTGTTGGTTTGTTGGTTTGTTGGCTTGTTGGTTTGTTGGGTTGTTGGCTTGTTGGCTTGTTGGCTTGTTGGTTTGTTGGCTTGTTGGTTTCTTGGTTTGTTGGTTTGTTGGCTTGTTGGCTTGTTGGTTTGTTGGTTGGTTGGTTTGTTGGTTTGTTGGTTTGTTGGTTTGTTGGTTTGTTGGCTTGTTGGTTTGTTGGCTTGTTGGTTACTTGGTTTGTTGGTTTGTTGGTTTGTTGGCTTGTTGGCTTGTTAGTTTGTTATTTTGTTGGCTTGTTGGTTTGTTAGTTTGTTGGTTTGTTGGCTTGTTTGTTTGTTGGTTTGTTGGTTTGTTGGTTTGTTGGTTTGTTGGTTTGTTGGTTTGTTGGTTTTTTGGTTTGTTGGTTTGTTGGCTTGTTGGTTTGTTGGTTTATTGGTTTTTTGGGTTGTTGGTTTGTTGGTTTGTTGGTTTGTTGGTTTGTTAGTTTATTTGTTTGTTGGTTTGTTGGATTGTTGGTTTGCTGGTTTGTTGGTTTGTTGGTTTGTTGGCTTGTTGGTTTGTTGGTTTGTTGGTTTGTTGGCTTGTTGGTTTGTTGGTTTGTTGGCTTGTTGGCTTGTTGGCTTGTTGGTTTGTTGGTTTGTTGGCTTGTTGGTTACTTAGTTTGTTGGTTTGTTGGTTTGTTGGCTTGTTGGATTGTTGGCTTGTTGGTTTGTTGGTTAGTTCGTTTGTTGGTTTGTTGGCTTGTTGGTTTGTTGGCTTGTTGGTTACTTGGTTTGTTGGTTTGTTGGTTTGTTGGCTTGTTGGCTTGTTAGTTTGTTGTTTTGTTGGCTTGTTGGTTTGTTAGTTTATTTGTTTGTTGGTTTGTTGGATTGTTGGTTTGTTGGTTTGTTGGTTTGTTGGCTTGTTAACTTGTTGGTTTGTTAGTTTGTTGGCTTTTTGGTTACTTGATTTGTTGGTTTGTTGGTTTGTTGGCTTGCTGGTTTGTTGGCTTGTTGATTTGTTGGTTTGTTGGTTTGTTGGCTTGTTGGCTTGTTGGTTTGTTGGTTTGTTGGTTTGTTGGTTTGTTGGTTTGTTGGTTTATTGGTTTGTTGGTTTTTTGGTTTGTTGGTTTGTTGGTTTGTTGGCTTGTTGGTTTGTTGGTTTGTTGGCTTGTTGGCTTGTTGGTTTGATGGTTTGTTGGCTTGCTGGTTACTTAGTTTGTTGGTTTGTTGGTTTGTTGGCTTGTTGGCTTGTTGGTTTGTTGGTTAGTTCGTTTGTTCGTTTGTTAGTTTGTTGGTTTGTTGGCTTGTTGGCTTGTTGGTTTGTTGGTTTTTTGGTTTGTTGGTTTGTTGGTTTGTTGGTTTGTTGGTTTGTTGGTTTACTTGATTGTTGGTTTGTTGGCTTGTTGGTTTGTTGGTTTGTTGGCTTGTTGGTTTGTTGGTTTGTTGGTTTGTTGGCTTGTTGGTTTGTTGGGTTGTTGGCTTGTTTGCTTGTTGGCTTGTTGGTTTGTTGGCTTGTTGGTTTGTTGGTTTGTTGGTTTGTTGGCTTGTTGGCTTGTTGGTTTGTTGGTTGGTTGGTTTGTTGGTTTGTTGGTTTGTTGGTTTGTTGGTTTGTTGGCTTGTTGGTTTGTTGGCTTGTTGGTTACTTGGTTTGTTGGTTTGTTGGTTTGTTGGCTTGTTGGCTTGTTAGTTTGTTATTTTGTTGGCTTGTTGGTTTGTTAGTTTGTTGGTTTGTTGGCTTGTTTGTTTGTTGGTTTGTTGGTTTGTTGGTTTGTTGGTTTGTTGGTTTGTTGGTTTTTTGGTTTGTTGGTTTGTTGGCTTGTTGGTTTGTTGGTTTATTGGTTTTTTGGGTTGTTGGTTTGTTGGTTTGTTTGTTTGTTGGTTTGTTAGTTTATTTGTTTGTTGGTTTGTTGGATTGTTGGTTTGCTGGTTTGTTGGTTTGTTGGTTTGTTGGCTTGTTGGTTTGTTGGTTTGTTGGTTTGTTGGCTTGTTGGTTTGTTGGTTTGTTGGCTTGTTGGCTTGTTGGCTTGTTGGTTTGTTGGTTTGTTGGCTTGTTGGTTACTTAGTTTGTTGGTTTGTTGGTTTGTTGGCTTGTTGGATTGTTGGCTTGTTGGTTTGTTGGTTAGTTCGTTTGTTGGTTTGTTGGCTTGTTGGTTTGTTGGCTTGTTGGTTACTTGGTTTGTTGGTTTGTTGGTTTGTTGGCTTGTTGGCTTGTTAGTTTGTTGTTTTGTTGGCTTGTTGGTTTGTTAGTTTATTTGTTTGTTGGTTTGTTGGATTGTTGGTTTGTTGGTTTGTTGGTTTGTTGGCTTGTTCGTTTGTTGGTTTGTTGGTTTGTTGGCTTGTTGGTTTATTTGTTTGTTGGTTTGTTGGCTTGTTTGTTTGTTGGTTTGTCGGTTTGTTGGTTAGTTCGTTTGTTGGTTTGTTAGTTTGTTGGTTTGTTGGCTTGTTGGCTTGTTGGTTTGTTGGTTTTTTGGTTTGTTGGTTTGTTTGTTTGTTGGTTTGTTGGTTTATTTGTTTGTTGGTTTGTTGGCTTGTTGGTTTGTTGGTTTGTTGGTTTGTTGGCTTGTTGGTTTATTGGTTTGTTCGCTTGTTGGCTTGTAGGTTTGTTGGTTTGTTGGCTTGTTGGCTAGTGGGTTTGTTGGTTTGTTGGTTTGTTGGTTTATTTGTTTGTTGGTTTGTTGGCTTGTTGGTTTGTTGGCATGTTGGTTTGTTGCCTTGTTGGTTTGTTGGTTTGTTGGTTTGTTGGCTTGTTGGCTAGTGGGTTTGTTGGTTTGTTGGTTTGTTGGTTTATTTGTTTGTTGGTTTGTTGGCTTGTTGGTTTGTTGGCATCTTGGTTTGTTGCCTTGTTGGTTTGTTGGTTTGTTGGCTTGTTGGCTTGTTAGTTTGTTATTTTGTTGGCTTGTTGGTTTGTTAGTTTGTTGGTTTGTTGGCTTGTTTGTTTGTTGGTTTGTTGGTTTGTTGGTTTGTTGGTTTGTTGGTTTGTTGGTTTTTTGGTCTGTTGGTTTGTTGGCTTGTTGGTTTGTTGGTTTATTGGTTTTTTGGGTTGTTGGTTTGTTGGTTTGTTGGTTTGTTGGTTTGTTAGTTTATTTGTTTGTTGGTTTGTTGGATTGTTGGTTTGTTGGTTTGTTGGTTTGTTGGCTTGTTGGTTTGTTGGTTTGTTGGTTTGTTGGCTTGTTGGTTTGTTGGTTTGTTGGCTTGTTGGCTTGTTGGCTTGTTGGTTTGTTGGTTTGTTGGCATGTTGGTTTGTTGCCTTGTTGGTTTGTTGGTTTGTTGGCTTGTTGGCTTGTTGGCTTGTTGGTTTATTGGTTAGTTCGTTTGTTGGTTTGTTGGCTTGTTGGTTTGTTGGCTTGTTGGTTACTTGGTTTGTTGGTTTGTTGGTTTGTTGGCTTGTTGGCTTGTTAGTTTGTTGTTTTGTTGGCTTGTTGGTTTGTTAGTTTATTTGTTTGTTGGTTTGTTGGATTGTTGGTTTGTTGGTTTGTTGGTTTGTTGGCTTGTTCGTTTGTTGGTTTGTTGGTTTGTTGGCTTGTTGGTTTATTTGTTTGTTGGTTTGTTGGCTTGTTTGTTTGTTGGTTTGTCGGTTTGTTGGTTAGTTCGTTTGTTGGTTTGTTAGTTTGTTGGTTTGTTGGCTTGTTGGCTTGTTGGTTTGTTGGTTTTTTGGTTTGTTGGTTTGTTTGTTTGTTGGTTTGTTGGTTTATTTGTTTGTTGGTTTGTTGGCTTGTTGGTTTGTTGGTTTGTTGGTTTGATGGCTTGTTGGTTTATTGGTTTGTTGGCTTGTTGGCTTGTTGGTTTGTTGGTTTGTTGGCTTGTTGGTTTGTTGGCTTGTTGGCTTGTAGGTTTGTTGGTTTGTTGGCTTATTGGCTAGTGGGTTTGTTGGTTTGTTGGTTTGTTGGTTTATTTGTTTGTTGGTTTGTTGGCTTGTTGGTTTGTTGGCATGTTGGTTTGTTGCCTTGTTGGTTTGTTGGTTTGTTGGTTTGTTGGTTTGTTGGTTTGTTGGTTTGTTGGTTTTTTGGTTTGTTGGTTTGTTGGCTTGTTGGTTTGTTGGTTTATTGGTTTTTTGGGTTGTTGGTTTGTTGGTTTGTTGGTTTGTTGGTTTGTTAGTTTATTTGTTTGTTGGTTTGTTGGATTGTTGGTTTGTTGGTTTGTTGGTTTGTTGGCTTGTTGGTTTGTTGGTTTGTTGGTTTGTTGGCTTGTTGGTTTGTTGGTTTGTTGGCTTGTTGGCTTGTTGGCTTGTTGGTTTGTTGGTTTGTTGGCTTGTTGGTTACTTAGTTTGTTGGTTTGTTGGTTTGTTGGCTTGTTGGCTTGTTGGCTTGTTGGTTTGTTGCTTAGTTCGTTTGTTGGTTTGTTGGCTTGTTGGTTTGTTGGCTTGTTGGTTACTTGGTTTGTTGGTTTGTTGGTTTGTTGGCTTGTTGGCTTGTTAGTTTGTTGTTTTGTTGGCTTGTTGGTTTATTAGTTTATTTGTTTGTTGGTTTGTTGGATTGTTGGTTTGTTGGTTTGTTGGTTTGTTGGCTTGTTCGTTTGTTGGTTTGTTGGTTTGTTGGCTTGTTGGTTTATTTGTTTGTTGGTTTGTTGGCTTGTTTGTTTGTTGGTTTGTCGGTTTGTTGGTTAGTTCGTTTGTTGGTTTGTTAGTTTGTTGGTTTGTTGGCTTGTTGGCTTGTTGGTTTGTTGGTTTTTTGGTTTGTTGGTTTGATTGTTTGTTGGTTTGTTGGTTTATTTGTTTGTTGGTTTGTTGGCTTGTTGGTTTGTTGGTTTGTTGGTTTGTTGGCTTGTTGGTTTATTGGTTTGTTGGCTTGTTGGCTTGTTGGTTTGTTGGTTTGTTGGCTTGTTGGTTTGTTGGCTTGTTGGCTTGTAGGTTTGTTGGTTTGTTGGCTTGTTGGCTAGTGGGTTTGTTGGTTTGTTGGTTTGTTGGTTTATTTGTTTGTTGGTTTGTTGGCTTGTTGGTTTGTTGGCATGTTGGTTTGTTGCCTTGTTGGTTTGTTGGTTTGTTGGCTTGTTGGCTTGTTGGTTTGTTGGTTTGTTGGCTTGTTGGCTTGTTGGTTTGTTGGTTGGTTGGTTTGTTGGTTTGTTGGTTTGTTGGTTTGTTGGTTTGTTGGCTTGTTGGTTTGTTGGCTTGTTGGTTACTTGGTTTGTTGGTTTGTTGGTTTGTTGGCTTGTTGGCTTGTTAGTTTGTTATTTTGTTGGCTTGTTGGTTTGTTAGTTTGTTGGTTTGTTGGCTTGTTTGTTTGTTGGTTTGTTGGTTTGTTGGTTTGTTGGTTTGTTGGTTTGTTGGTTTTTTGGTTTGTTGGTTTGTTGGCTTGTTGGTTTGTTGGTTTATTGGTTTTTTGGGTTGTTGGTTTGTTGGTTTGTTGGTTTGTTGGTTTGTTAGTTTATTTGTTTGTTGGTTTGTTGGATTGTTGGTTTGTTGTTTTGTTGGTTTGTTGGCTTGTTGGTTTGTTGGTTTGTTGGTTTGTTGGCTTGTTGGTTTGTTGTTTTGTTGGCTTGTTGGCTTGTTGGCTTGTTGGTTTGTTGGTTTGTTGGCTTGTTGGTTACTTAGTTTGTTGGTTTGTTGGTTTGTTGGCTTGTTGGCTTGTTGGCTTGTAGGTTTGTTGGTTAGTTCGTTTGTTGGTTTGTTGGCTTGTTGGTTTGTTGGCTTGTTGGTTACTTGGTTTGTTGGTTTGTTGGTTTGTTGGCTTGTTGGCTTGTTAGTTTGTTGTTTTGTTGGCTTGTTGGTTTGTTAGTTTATTTGTTTGTTGGTTTGTTGGATTGTTGGTTTGTTGGTTTGTTGGTTTGTTGGCTTGTTCGTTTGTTGGTTTGTTGGTTTGTTGGCTTGTTGGTTTATTTGTTTGTTGGTTTGTTGGCTTGTTTGTTTGTTGGTTTGTCGGTTTGTTGGTTAGTTCGTTTGTTGGTTTGTTAGTTTGTTGGTTTGTTGGCTTGTTGGCTTGTTGGTTTGTTGGTTTTTTGGTTTGTTGGTTTGTTTGTTTGTTGGTTTGTTGGTTTATTTGTTTGTTGGTTTGTTGGCTTGTTGGTTTGTTGGTTTGTTGGTTTGTTGGCTTGTTGGTTTATTGGTTTGTTGGCTTGTTGGCTTGTTGGTTTGTTGGTTTGTTGGCTTGTTGATTTGTTGGCTTGTTGGCTTGTAGGTTTGTTGGTTTGTTGGCTTGTTGGCTAGTGGGTTTGTTGGTTTGTTGGTTTGTTGGTTTATTTGTTTGCTGGTTTGTTGGCTTGTTGGTTTGTTGGCATGTTGGTTTGTTGCCTTGTTGGTTTGTTGGTTTGTTGGCTTGTTGGCTTGTTGGTTTGTTGGTTTGTTGGCTTGTTGGCTTGTTGGTTTGTTGGTTGGTTGGTTTGTTGGTTTGTTGGTTTGTTGGTTTGTTGGTTTGTTGGCTTGTTGGTTTGTTGGCTTGTTGGTTACTTGGTTTGTTGGTTTGTTGGTTTGTTGGCTTGTTGGCTTGTTAGTTTGTTATTTTGTTGGCTTGTTGGTTTGTTAGTTTGTTGGTTTGTTGGCTTGTTTGTTTGTTGGTTTGTTGGTTTGTTGGTTTGTTGGTTTGTTGGTTTGTTGGTTTTTTGGTTTGTTGGTTTGTTGGCTTGTTGGTTTGTTGGTTTATTGGTTTTTTGGGTTGTTGGTTTGTTGGTTTGTTGGTTTGTTGGTTTGTTAGTTTATTTGTTTGTTGGTTTGTTGGATTGTTGGTTTGTTGGTTTGTTGGTTTGTTGGCTTGTTGGTTTGTTGGTTTGTTGGTTTGTTGGCTTGTTGGTTTGTTGGTTTGTTGGCTTGTTGGCTTGTTGGCTTGTTGGTTTGTTGGTTTGTTGGCTTGTTGGTTACTTAGTTTGTTGGTTTGTTGGTTTGTTGGCTTGTTGGCTTGTTGGCTTGTTGGTTTGTTGGTTAGTTCGTTTGTTGGTTTGTTGGCTTGTTGGTTTGTTGGCTTGTTGGTTACTTGGTTTGTTGGTTTGTTGGTTTGTTGGCTTGTTGGCTTGTTAGTTTGTTGTTTTGTTGGCTTGTTGGTTTGTTAGTTTATTTGTTTGTTGGTTTGTTGGATTGTTGGTTTGTTGGTTTGTTGGTTTGTTGGCTTGTTCGTTTGTTGGTTTGTTGGTTTGTTGGCTTATTGGTTTATTTGTTTGTTGGTTTGTTGGCTTGTTTGTTTGTTGGTTTGTCGGTTTGTTGGTTAGTTCGTTTGTTGGTTTGTAAGTTTGTTGGTTTGTTGGCTTGTTGGCTTGTTGGTTTGTTGGTTTTTTGGTTTGTTGGTTTGTTTGTTTGTTGGTTTGTTGGTTTATTTGTTTGTTGGTTTGTTGGCTTGTTGGTTTGTTGGTTTGTTGGTTTGTTGGCTTGTTGGTTTATTGGTTTGTTGGCTTGTTGGCTTGTTGGTTTGTTGGTTTGTTGGCTTGTTGGTTTGTTGGCTTGTTGGCTTGTAGGTTTGTTGGTTTGTTGGCTTGTTGGCTAGTGGGTTTGTTGGTTTGTTGGTTTGTTGGTTTATTTGTTTGTTGGTTTGTTGGCTTGTTGGTTTGTTGGCATGTTGGTTTGTTGCCTTGTTGTATTGTTGGTTTGTTGGCTTGTTGGCTTGTTGGTTTGTTGGTTTGTTGGTTTGTTGGCTTTTTGGTTACTTAGTTCGTTGGTTTGTTGGCATGTTGGTTTATTGGTTTGTTGGTTTGTTGACTTGTTGGTTTGTTGGTTTGTTGGCTTGTTGGCTTGTTGGTTTGTTGGTTTGTTGGTTTGTTGGCTTGTTGGTTTGTTGGTTTGTTGGCTTGTTGGTTTGTTAGTTTGTTGGTTTGTTGGTTTGTTGGTTTGTTGGTTTGTTGGTTTGTTAGTTTGTTGGTTTGTTGGTTTATTTGTTTGTTAGTTTGTTGGATTGTTGGTTTCTTGGTTTGTTGGCTTGTTGGCTTTTTGGTTTGTTGGTTTGTTGGTTTGTTGGTTTGTTGGTTTGTTGGCTTGTTGGCTTGTTGGTTTGTTGGTTTGTTGGCTTGTTGGTTTGTTGGTTTGTTTGTTTTTTGGTTTGTTGGTTTATTTGTTTGTTGGTTTGTTTGCTTGTTGGTTTGTTGGTTTGTTGGTTTGTTGGCTTGTTGGATTGTTGGTTTGTTGGCTTGTTGGCTTGTTGGTTTGTTGGGTTGTTGGTTTGTTGGTCTGTTGGCTTGTTGGTTTGTTGGTTTGTTGGTTTTTTGGTTTGTTGGTTTGTCGGTTTGTTGGTTTGTTGGTTTGTTGGTTTATTTGTTTGTTGGTTTGTTGGCTTGTTTGTTTGTTGGTTTGTCGGTTTGTTGGTTTGTTGGTTTGTTGGTTTATTTGTTTGTTAGTTTGTTGGATTGTTGTTTTGTTGGTTTGTTGGCTTGTTGGCTTGTTGGTTTGTTGGTTTGTTGGTTTGTTGGTTTGGTGGTTTGTTGCCTTGTTGGCTTGTTGGCTTGTTGGCTTGTTGGTTTGTTGGTTTGTTGGCTTGTTGGTTTGTTGGTTTGTTTGTTTTTTGGTTTGTTGGTTTATTTGTTTGTTGGTTTGTTGGCTTGTTGGTTTGTTGGTTTTTTGGTTTGTTGGTTTGTTGGTTTGTTGGTTTGTTGGTTTGGTGGTTTGCTGGCTTGTTGGTTTGTTGGTTTGTTGGTTTGTTGGTTTGTTGGTTTGTTGGTTTGTTGGTTTGTTGGTTTGTTGGTTTGTTGGTTTGTTGGCTTGTTGGTTTGTTGGTTTGTTGGTTTGTTGGCTTGTTGGTTTGTTGGTTTGTTGGTTTGTTGGTTTGTTGGTTTGTTGGTTTGTTGGTTTGTTGGTTTGTTGGTTTGGTGGTTTGTTGGCTTGTTGGTTTGTTGGTTTGTTGGTTTGTTGGTTTGTTAGTTTGTTGGCTTGTTGGTTTGTTGGTTTGTTGGTTTGTTGGCTTGTTGATTTGTTGGTTTGTTTGTTTTTTGGTTTGTTGGTTTATTTGTTTGTTGGTTTGTTGGCTTGTTGGCTTGTTGGTTTGTTGGTTTGTTGGCTTGTTGGTTTGTTGGTTTGTTTGTTTTTTTGTTTGTTGGTTTATTTGTTTGTTGGTTTGTTGGCTTGTTGGTTTGTTGGTTTGTTGGTTTGTTGGCTTGTTGGCTTGTTGGTTTGTTGGTTTGTTGGTTTGTTGGTTTTTTGGTTTGTTGGTTTGTCGGTTTGTTGGTTTGTTGGTTTGTTGGTTTATTTATTTGTTGGTTTGTTGGCTTGCTGGTTTGTTGGTTTGTTGGCTTGTTGGCTTGTTGGTTTGTTGGTTGGTTGGCTTGTTGGTTTGTTGGTTTGTTTGTTTTTTGGTTTGTTGGTTTATTTGTTTGTTCGTTTGTTGGCTTGTTGGCTTATTGGTTTGTTGGTTTGTTGGCTTGTTGGTTTGTTGGTTTGTTTGTTTTTTGGTTTGTTGATTTATTTGTGTGTTGGTATGTTGGCTTGTTGGTTTGTTGGTTTGTTGGTTTGTTGGCTTGTTGGCTTGTTGGTTTGTTGGTTTGTTGGCTTGTTGGTTTGTTGGTTTGTTGGTTTGTTGGTTTGTTGGTTTGTTGGTTTGTTGGTTTGTTGGTTTGTTGGTTTGTTGGTTTGTTGGTTTGTTGGTTTGGTGGTTTGTTGGCTTGTGGGCTTGTTGGTTTGTTGGTTTGTTGGCTTGTTGGTTTGTTGGTTTGTTTGTTTTTTGGTTTGTTGGTTTATTTGTTTGTTGGTTTGTTGGCTTGTTGGTTTGTTGGTTTTTTGGTTTGTTGGTTTGTTGATTTGTTAGTTTGTTGGTTTGTTGGTTTATTTGTTTGTTAGTTTGTTGGGTTGTTGGTTTGTTAGTTTGTTGGCTTGTTGGCTTGTTGGTTTTTTGGTTTGTTGGTTTGTCAGTTTGTTGGTTTGTTGGTTTGTTGGTTTATTTGTTTGTTGGTTTGTTGGTCTGTTGGTTTGTTGGCTTGTTGGCTTGTAGGTTTGTTGGTTTATTGGCTTGTTGGTTTGTTGGTTTGTTTGTTTTTTGGTTTGTTGGTTTATTTGTTTGTTGGTTTGTTGGCTTGTTGGTTTGTTGGTTTGTTGGCTTGTTGGTTTGTTGGTTTGTTGGTTTTTTGGTTTGTTGGTTTGTTGGTTTTGTTTGTTGGTTTTTTGGTTTGTTGGTTTGTTGGTTTGTTGGCTTGTTGGTTTGTTGGTTTGTTGGTTTGTTGGTTTGTTGGTTTGTTGGCTTGTTGGCTTTTTGGCTTGTTGGTTTGTTGGTTTGTTGGTTTTTTGGTTTGTTGGTTTGTCGGTTTGTTGGTTTGTTGGTTTGTTGGTTTATTTGTTTGTTGGTTATTGGCTTGTTGTTTTGTTGGTTTGTCGGTTTGTTGGTTTGTTGGTTTGTTGGTTTATTTGTTTGTTAGTTTGTTGGATTGTTGGTTTGTTGGTTTGTTGGCTTGTTGGCTTGTTGGTTTGTTAGTTTGTTGGCTTGTTGGTTTGTTGGTTTGTTTGTTTTTTGGTTTGTTGGTTTATTTGTTTGTTGGTTTGTTGGCTTGTTGGTTTGTTGGTTTGTTGGTTTGTTGGCTTGTTGGTTTGTTGGTTTGTTGGCTTGTTGGCTTGTTGGTTTGTTGGGTTGTTGGTTTGTTGGCTTGTTGGCTTGTTGGTTTGTTGGTTTGTTGGTTTTTTGGTTTGTTGGTTTGTCGGTTTGTTGGTTTGTTGGTTTGTTGGTTTATTTGTTTGTTGGTTTGTTGGCTTGTTTGTTTGTTGGTTTGTCGGTTTGTCGGTTTGTTGGTTTGTTGGTTTGTTGGTTTATTTGTTTGTTAGTTTGTTGGATTGTTGTTTTGTTGGTTTGTTGGCTTGTTGGCTTGTTGGTTTGTTGGTTTGTTGGTTTGTTGGTTTGGTGGTTTGGTGGTTTGTTGGCTTGTTGGCTTGTTGGTTTGTTGGTTTGTTGGCTTGTTGGTTTGTTGGTTTGTTTGTTTTTTGGTTTGTTGGTTTATTTGTTTGTTGGTTTGTTGGTTTGTTGGTTTTTTGGTTTGTTGGTTTGTTGGTTTGTTGGTTTGGTGGTTTGTTGGCTTGTTGGTTTGTTGGTTTGTTGGTTTGTTGGTTTGTTGGTTTGTTGGTTTGTTGGTTTGTTGGTTTGTTGGTTTGTTGGTTTGTTGGCTTGTTGGCTTGTTGGTTTGTTGGTTTGTTGGTTTGTTGGCTTGTTGGTTTGTTGGTTTGTTGGTTTGTGGGTTTGTTGGTTTGTTGGTTTGTTGGCTTGTTGGCTTGTTGGTTTGTTGGTTTGTTGGCTTGTTGGTTTGTTGGTTTGTTTGTTTTTTGGTTTGTTGGTTTATTTGTTTGGTGGTTTGTTGGCTTGTTGGCTTGTTGGTTTGTTGGTTTGTTGGCTTGTTGGTTTGTTGGTTTGTTTGTTTTTTGGTTTGTTGGTTTATTTGTTTGTTGGTTTGTTGGCTTGTTGGTTTGTTGGTTTGTTGGTTTGTTGGTTTGTTGGCTTGTTGGCTTGTTGGTTTGTTGGTTTGTTGGTTTTTTGGTTTGTTGGTTTGTCGGTTTGTTGGTTTGTTGGTTTGTTGGTTTATTTATTTGTTGGTTTGTTGGCTTGTTGGTTTGTTGGTTTGTTGGCTTATTGGCTTGTTGGTTTGTTGGTTTGTTGGCTTGTTGGTTTGTTGGTTTGTTTGTTTTTTGGTTTGTTGGTTTATTTGTTTGTTGGTTTGTTGGCTTGTTGGCTTATTGGTTTGTTGGTTTGTTGGCTTGTTGGTTTGTTGGTTTGTTTGTTTTTTGGTTTGTTGGTTTATTTGTTTGTTGGTTTGTTGGCTTGTTGGTTTGTTGGTTTGTTGGTTTGTTGGCTTGTTGGCTTGTTGGTTTGTTGGTTTGTTGGTTTGTTGGCTTGTTGGTTTGTTGATTTGTTGGTTTGTTGGTTTGTTGGTTTGTTGGTTTGTTGGTTTGTTGGTTTGCTGGTTTGGTGGTTTGTTGGCTTGTTGGCTTGTTGGTTTGTTGGTTTGTTGGCTTGTTGGTTTGTTGGTTTGTTTGTTTTTTGGTTTGTTGGTTTATTTGTTTGTTGGTTTGTTGGCTTGTTGGTTTGTTGGCTTTTTGGTTTGTTGGTTTGTTGATTTGTTGGTTTGGTGGTTTGTTGGTTTATTTGTTTGTTAGTTTGTTGGATTGTTGGTTTGTTAGTTTGTTGGCTTGTTGGCTTGTTGGTTTTTTGGTTTGTTGGTTTGTCGGTTTGTTGGTTTGTTGGTTTGTTGGTTTATTTGTTTGTTGGTTTGTTGGTCTGTTGGTTTGTTGGCTTGTTGGCTTGTTGGTTTGTTGGTTTGTTGGCTTGTTGGTTTGTTGGTTTGTTTGTTTTTTGGTTTGTTGGTTTATTTGTTTGTTGGTTTGTTGGCTTGTTGATTTGTTGGTTTGTTGGCTTGTTGGTTTGTTGGTTTGTTGGTTTGTTGGTTTGTTGGTTTGTTGGTTTTGTTTGTTGGTTTTTTGGTTTGTTGGTTTGTTGGTTTGTTGGCTTGTTGATTTGTTGGTTTGTTGGTTTGTTGGTGTGTTGGTTTGTTGGTTTGTTGGCTTGTTGGCTTGTTGGCTTGTTGGTTTGTTGGTTTGTTGGTTTTTTGGTTTGTTGGTTTGTCGGTTTGTTGGTTTGTTGGTTTGTTGGTTTATTTGTTTGTTGGTTTGTTGGCTTGTTGGTTTGTTGGTTTGTTGGTTTGTCGGTTTGTTGGTTTGTTGGTTTGTTGGTTTAATTGTTTGTTAGTTTGTTGGATTGTTGGTTTGTTGGTTTGTTGGCTTGTTGGCTTGTTGGTTTGTTGGTTTGTTGGTTTGTTGGTTTGTTGGTTTGTTGGTTTGTTGGCTTGTTGGCTTGTTGGCTTGTTGGCTTGTTGGCTTGTTGGTTTGTTGGTTTGTTGGCTTGTTGGTTTGTTGGTTTGTTTGTTTTTTGGTTTGTTGGTTTATTTGTTTGTTGGTTTGTTGGCTTGTTGGTTTGTTGGTTTGTTGGTTTGTTACCTTGTTGGTTTGTTGGTTTGTTAGCTTGTTGGCTTGTTGGTTTGTTGGGTTGTTGGTTTGTTGGCTTGTTGGCTTGTTGGTTTGTTGGTTTGTTGGTTTTTTGGTTTGTTGGTTTGTCGGTTTGTTGGTTTGTTGGTTTGTTGGTTTATTTGTTTGTTGGTTTGTTGGCTTGTTTGTTTTTTGGTTTGTCGGTTTGTTGGTTTGTTGGTTTGTTGGTTTATTTGTTTATTAGTTTGTTGGATTGTTGTTTTGTTGGTTTGTTGGCTTGTTGGCTTGTTGGTTTGTTGGTTTGTTGGTTTGTTGGTTTGTTGGTTTGGTGGTTTGTTGGTTTGTTGGCTTGTTGGTTTGTTGGTTTGTTTGTTTTTTGGTTTGTTGGTTTATTTGTTTGTTGGTTTGTTGGCTTGTTGGTTTGTTGGTTTTTTGGTTTGTTGGTTTGTTGGTTTGTTGGTTTGGTGGTTTGTTGGTTTATTTGTTTGTTAGTTTGTTGGATTGTTGGTTTGTTGGTTTGTTGGCTTGTTGGCTTGTTGGCTTGTTGGCTTGTTGGTTTGTTGGTTTGTTGCTTTGTTGGTTTGTTGGCTTGTTGGTTTGTTGGTTTGTTGGTTTGTTGGCTTGTTGGTTTGTTGGTTTGTTGGTTTGTTGGTTTGTTGGTTTGTTGGCTTGTTGGTTTGTTGGTTTGTTGGTTTGTTGGTTTGTTGGCTTGTTGGTTTGTTGGTTTGTTGGTTTGTTGGCTTGTTGGTTTGTTGGTTTGTTGGTTTGTTGGTTTGTTGGTTTGTTGGCTTGTTGGTTTGTTGGCTTGTTGGTTTGTTGGTTTGTTGGTTTGTTGGCTTGTTGGTTTGTTGGTTTGTTGGCTTGTTGGCTTGTTGGTTTGTTGGTTTTTTGGTTTGTTGGTTTGTCGGTTTGTTGGTTTGTTGGTTTGTTGGTTTATTTGTTTGTTGGTTTGTTGGCTTGTTTGTTTTTTGGTTTGTCGGTTTGTTGGTTTGTTGGTTTGTTGGTTTATTTGTTTATTAGTTTGTTGGATTGTTGTTTTGTTGGTTTGTTGGCTTGTTGGCTTGTTGGTTTGTTTGTTTGTTTGTTTCTTGGTTTCTTGGCTTGTTGGTTTGTTGGTTTGTTGGCTTGTTGGTTTGTTGGTTTGTTGGTTTGTTGGTTTGATGGCTTGTTGGCTTGTTGGTTTGTTGGTTTGTTGGCTTGTTGGTTTGTTGGTTTGTTGATTTGTTGGCTTGTTGGCTTGTTGGCTTGTTGCTTTGTTGGTTTGTTGGTTTATTGGCTTGTTGGCTTGTTGGTTTGTTAGTTTGATGGCTTTTTGGTTACTTGGTTTGTTGGTTTGTTGGTTTGTTGGCTTGTTGGTTTGTTGGTTTGTTGGTTTGTTGGCTTGTTGGTTTGTTGGTTTGTTGGTTTGTTGGTTTGTTGGTTTGTTGGTTTGTTGGCTTGTTGGCTTGTTGGCTTGTTGGTTTGTTGGTTTGTTGGTTTGTTGGCTTGTTGGTTTGTTGGTTTGTTTGTTTTTTGGTTTGTTGGTTTATTTTTTTGTTGGTTTGTTGGCTTATTGGTTTGTTGGTTTGTTGGTTTGTTGGCTTGTTGGTTTGTTCGTTTGTTGGCTTGTTGGCTTGTTGGTTTGTTGGTTTGTTGGCTTGTTGGCTTGTTGGTTTGGTGGTTTGTTGGTTTTTTGGTTTGTTGGTTTGTCGGTTTGTTGGTTTGTTGGTTTGTTGGTTTATTTGTTTGTTGGTTTGTTGGCTTGTTGGTTTGTTGGTTTGTTGGTTTGTTGGTTTGTTGGTTTGTTGGTTTGTTGGTTTGTTGGTTTGTTGGTTTTGTTTTTTGGTTTTTTGGTTTGTTGGTTTGTTGGTTTGTTGGTTTGTTGGTTTGTTGGTTTGTTAGTTTTTTGGTTTGTTGGTTTATTTGTTTGTTGGTTTGTTGGCTTGTTGGTTTGTTGGTTTGTTGGTTTGTTGGCTTGTTGGTTTGTTGGTTTGTTGGTTTGTTGGTTTGTTGGCTTGTTGGTTTGTTGGTTTGTTGGCTTGTTGGTTTGTTGGTTTGTTGGTTTGTTGGCTTGTTGGCTTGTTGGTTTGTTGGTTTGTTGGCTTGTTGGTTTGTTGGTTTGTTGGCTTATTGGCTTGTTGGCTTGTCGCTTTGTTGGTTTGTTGGTTTGTTGGCTTGTTGGCTTGTTGGTTTGTTAGTTTGATGGATTTTTGGTTACTTGGTTTTTTGGTTTGTTGGCTTGTTGGTTTGTTGGTTTGTTGGTTTGTTGGCTTGTTGGTTTGTTGGCTTGTTGGCTTGTTGGCTTGTTGGTGTGTTGGTTTGTTGGTTTTTTGGTTTGTTGGTTTGTCGGTTTGTTGGTTTGTTGGTTTGTTGGTTTATTTGTTTGTTGGTTTGTTGGCTTGTTGGTTTGTTGGTTTGTTGGTTTGTTGGTTTGTTGGTTTGTTGGTTTGTTGGTTTTGTTTGTTGGTTTTTTGGTTTGTTGGTTTGTTTGTTTGTTGGTTTTTTGGTTTGTTGGTTTGTTGGTTTGTTGGTTTCTTGGTTTGTTGGTTTGTTGATTTGTTGATTTGTTGGTTTGTTGGCATGTTGGTTTGTTGGTTTGTTGGTTTGTTGGCTTGTTGGTTTGTTGGTTTGTTGGCTTGTTGGCTTGTTGGTTTGTTGGTTTGTTGGTTTGTTGGTTTGTTGGCTTGTTGGTTTGTTGGTTTGTTGGCTTGTTGGTTTGTTGGTTTGTTGGTTTGTTGGCTTGTTGGCTTGTTGGTTTGTTGGTTTGTTGGCTTGTTGGTTTGTTGGTTTGTTGGCTTGTTGGCTTGTTGCTTTGTTGGTTTGTTGGTTTGTTGGCTTGTTGGCTTGTTGGTTTGTTGGTTTGTTAGTTTGATGGCTTTTTGGTTACTTGGTTTGTTGGTTTGTTGGTTTGTTGGCTTGTTGGTTTGTTGGTTTGTTGGTTTGTTGGCTTGTTGGTTTGTTGGTTTGTTGGTTTGTTGGTTTGTTGGTTTGTTGGCTTGTTGGCTTGTTGGTTTGTTGGTTTGTTGGCTTGTTGGTTTGTTGGTTTGTTTGTTTTTTAGTTTGTTGGTTTATTTGTTTGTTGGTTTCTTGGCTTGTTGGTTTGTTGGTTTGTTGGTTTGTTGGCTTGTTGGTTTGTTGGTTTGTTGGCTTGTTCGCTTGTTGGTTTGTTGGTTTATTAGCTTGTTGGCTTGTTGGTTTGTTGGCTTGTTGGTTTTTTGGTTTGTTGGTTTGTCGGTTTGTTGGTTTGTTGGTTTGTTGGTTTATTTGTTTGTTGGTTTGTTGGCTTGTTGGTTTGTTGGTTTTTTGGTTTGTTGGTTTGTCGGTTTGTTGGTTTGTTGGTTTGTTGGTTTATTTGTTTGTTGGTTTGTTGGCTTGTTGGTTTGTTGGTTTGTTGGTTTGTTGGTTTGTTGGTTTGTTGGTTTGTTGGTTTTGTTTGTTGGTTTTTTGGTTTGTTGGTTTGTTTGTTTGTTGGTTTTTTGGTTTGTTGGTTTGTTGGTTTGTTGGTTTCTTGGTTTGTTGGTTTGTTGATTTGTTGATTTGTTGGTTTGTTGGCATGTTGGTTTGTTGGTTTGTTGGTTTGTTGGCTTGTTGGTTTGTTGGTTTGTTGGCTTGTTGGCTTGTTGGTTTGTTGGTTTGTTGGTTTGTTGGTTTGTTGGCTTGTTGGTTTGTTGGTTTGTTGGCTTGTTGGTTTGTTGGTTTGTTGGTTTGTTGGCTTGTTGGCTTGTTGGTTTGTTGGTTTGTTGGCTTGTTGGTTTGTTGGTTTGTTGGCTTGTTGGCTTGTTGCTTTGTTGGTTTGTTGGTTTGTTGGCTTGTTGGCTTGTTGGTTTGTTGGTTTGTTAGTTTGATGGCTTTTTGGTTACTTGGTTTGTTGGTTTGTTGGTTTGTTGGCTTGTTGGTTTGTTGGTTTGTTGGTTTGTTGGCTTGTTGGTTTGTTGGTTTGTTGGTTTGTTGGTTTGTTGGTTTGTTGGCTTGTTGGCTTGTTGGTTTGTTGGTTTGTTGGCTTGTTGGTTTGTTGGTTTGTTTGTTTTTTAGTTTGTTGGTTTATTTGTTTGTTGGTTTGTTGGCTTGTTGGTTTGTTGGTTTGTTGGTTTGTTGGCTTGTTGGTTTGTTGGTTTGTTGGCTTGTTCGCTTGTTGGTTTGTTGGTTTATTAGCTTGTTGGCTTGTTGGTTTGTTGGCTTGTTGGTTTTTTGGTTTGTTGGTTTGTCGGTTTGTTGGTTTGTTGGTTTGTTGGTTTATTTGTTTGTTGGTTTGTTGGCTTGTTGGTTTGTTGGTTTGTTGGTTTGTTGGTTTGTTGGTTTGTTGGTTTGTTGGTTTGTTGGTTTTGTTTATTGGTTTTTTGGTTTGTTGGTTTGTTGGTTTGTTGGTTTGTTGGTTTGTTGGTTTGTTGGTTTGTTGGTTTTTTGGTTTGTTGGTTTATTTGTTTGTTGGTTTGTTGGCTTGTTGGTTTGTTGGCTTGTTGGTTTATTTGTTTGTTGGTTTGTTGGCTTGTTGGTTTGTTGGTTTGTTGGTTTGTTGGTTTGTTGGTTTGTTGGTTTGTTGGTTTTGTTTGTTGGTTTTTTGGTTTGTTGGTTAGTTGGTTTGTTGGTTTGTTGGTTTGTTGGTTTGTTGGTTTGTTGGTTTGTTGGTTTTTTGGTTTGTTGGTTTATTTGTTTGTTGGTTTGTTGGCTTGTTGGTTTGTTGGTTTGTTGGTTTGTTGGTTTGTTGGCTTGTTGGTTTGTTGGTTTGTTGGTTTGTTGGCTTGTTGGTTTGTTGGTTTGTTGGTTTGTTGGCTTGTTGGTTTGTTGGTTTGTTGGTTTGTTGGCTTGTTGGTTTGTTGGTTTGTTGGTTTATTTGTTTGTTGGTTTGTTGGCTTGTTGGTTTGTTGGTTTGTTGGTTTTTTGGTTTGTTGGTTTGTTGGTTTTGTTTCTTGGTTTTTTGGTTTGTTGGTTTGTTGGTTTGTTGGTTTGTTGCTTTGTTGGTTTGTTGGTTTTTTGGTTTGTTGGTTTATTTGTTTGTTGGTTTGTTGGCTTGTTGGTTTGTTGGTTTGTTGGTTTATTTGTTTGTTGGTTTGTTGGCTTTTTGGTTTGTTGGTTTGTTAGTTTGTTGGTTTGTTGGTTTGTTGGTTTGTTGGTTTTGTTTGTTGGTTTTTTGGTTTGTTGGTTTGTTCGTTTGTTGATTTGTTGGTTTGTTGGTTTGTTGGTTTTTTGGTTTGTTGGTTTATTTGTTTGTTGGTTTGTTGGCTTGTTGGTTTGTTGGTTTGTTGGTTTGTTGGCTTGTTGGTTTGTTGGTTTGTTGGTTTGTTGGCTTGTTGGTTTGTTGGTTTGTTGGCTTGTTGGCTTGTTGGTTTGTTGGTTTGTTGGTTTTTTGGTTTGTTGGTTTGTTGGCTTGTTGGTTTGTTGGTTTGTTTGTTTGTTGGCTTGTTGGTTTGTTGGTTTGTTGGTTTGTTGGTTTGTTGGCTTGTTGGCTTGTTGGTTTGTTGGTTTGTTGGCTTATTGGCTTGTTGGCTTGTCGCTTTGTTGGTTTGTTGGTTTGTTGGCTTGTTGGCTTGTTGGTTTGTTAGTTTGATGGATTTTTGGTTACTTGGTTTTTTGGTTTGTTGGCTTGTTGGTTTGTTGGTTTGTTGGTTTGTTGGCTTGTTGGTTTGTTGGCTTGTTGGCTTGTTGGCTTGTTGGTTTGTTGGTTTGTTGGTTTTTTGGTTTGTTGGTTTGTCGGTTTGTTGGTTTGTTGGTTTGTTGGTTTATTTGTTTGTTGGTTTGTTGGCTTGTTGGTTTGTTGGTTTGTTGGTTTGTTGGTTTGTTGGTTTGTTGGTTTGTTGGTTTGTTGGTTTTGTTTGTTGGTTTTTTGGTTTGTTGGTTTGTTTGTTTGTTGGTTTTTTGGTTTGTTGGTTTGTTGGTTTGTTGGTTTCTTGGTTTGTTGGTTTGTTGATTTGTTGATTTGTTGGTTTGTTGGCATGTTGGTTTGTTGGTTTGTTGGTTTGTTGGCTTGTTGGTTTGTTGGTTTGTTGGCTTGTTGGCTTGTTGGTTTGTTGGTTTGTTGGTTTGTTGGTTTGTTGGCTTGTTGGTTTGTTGGTTTGTTGGCTTGTTGGTTTGTTGGTTTGTTGGTTTGTTGGCTTGTTGGCTTGTTGGTTTGTTGGTTTGTTGGCTTGTTGGTTTGTTGGTTTGTTGGCTTGTTGGCTTGTTGCTTTGTTGGTTTGTTGGTTTGTTGGCTTGTTGGCTTGTTGGTTTGTTGGTTTGTTAGTTTGATGGCTTTTTGGTTACTTGGTTTGTTGGTTTGTTGGTTTGTTGGCTTGTTGGTTTGTTGGTTTGTTGGTTTGTTGGCTTGTTGGTTTGTTGGTTTGTTGGTTTGTTGGTTTGTTGGTTTGTTGGCTTGTTGGCTTGTTGGTTTTTGTTGGTTTGTTGGCTTGTTGATTTGTTGGTTTGTTTGTTTTTTAGTTTGTTGGTTTATTTGTTTGTTGGTTTGTTGGCTTGTTGGTTTGTTGGTTTATTGGTTTGTTGGCTTGTTGGTTTGTTGGTTTGTTGGCTTGTTCGCTTGTTGGTTTGTTGGTTTATTAGCTTGTTGGTTTGTTGGTTTGTTGGTTTGTTGGTTTTTTGGTTTGTTGGTTTGTCGGTTTGTTGGTTTGTTGGTTTGTTGGTTTGTTGGTTTATTTGTTTGTTGGTTTGTTGGCTTGTTGGTTTGTTGGTTTGTTGGTTTGTTGGTTTGTTGGTTTGTTGGTTTGTTGGTTTGTTGGTTTTGTTTATTGGTTTTTTGGTTTGTTGGTTTGTTGGTTTGTTGGTTTGTTGGTTTGTTGGTTTGTTGGTTTGTTGGTTTTTTGGTTTGTTGGTTTATTTGTTTGTTGGTTTGTTGGCTTGTTGGTTTGTTGGCTTGTTGGTTTATTTGTTTGTTGGTTTGTTGGCTTGTTGGTTTGTTGGTTTGTTGGTTTGTTGGTTTGTTGGTTTGTTGGTTTGTTGGTTTTCTTTGTTGGTTTTTTGGTTTGTTGGTTAGTTGGTTTGTTGGTTTGTTGGTTTGTTGGTTTGTTGGTTTGTTGGTTTGTTGGTTTTTTGGTTTGTTGGTTTATTTGTTTGTTGGTTTGTTGGCTTGTTGGTTTGTTGGTTTGTTGGTTTGTTGGTTTGTTGGCTTGTTGGTTTGTTGGTTTGTTGGTTTGTTGGCTTGTTGGTTTGTTGGTTTGTTGGTTTGTTGGCTTGTTGGTTTGTTGGTTTGTTGGTTTGTTGGCTTGTTGGTTTGTTGGTTTGTTGGTTTATTTGTTTGTTGGTTTGTTGGCTTGTTGGTTTGTTGGTTTGTTGGTTTTTTGGTTTGTTGGTTTGTTGGTTTTGTTTGTTGGTTTTTTGGTTTGTTGGTTTGTTGGTTTGTTGGTTTGTTGGTTTGTTGGTTTGTTGGTTTTTTGGTTTGTTGGTTTATTTGTTTGTTGGTTTGTTGGCTTGTTGGTTTGTTGGTTTGTTGGTTTATTTGTTTGTTGGTTTGTTGGCTTTTTGGTTTGTTAGTTTGTTGGTTTGTTGGTTTGTTGGTTTGTTGGTTTTGTTTGTTGGTTTTTTGGTTTGTTGGTTTGTTCGTTTGTTGATTTGTTGGTTTGTTGGTTTGTTGGTTTTTTGGTTTGTTGGTTTATTTGTTTGTTGGTTTGTTGGCTTGTTGGTTTGTTGGTTTGTTGGTTTGTTGGCTTGTTGGTTTGTTGGTTTGTTGGTTTGTTGGCTTGTTGGTTTGTTGGTTTGTTGGCTTGTTGGCTTGTTGGTTTGTTGGTTTGTTGGTTTTTTGGTTTGTTGGTTTGTTGGCTTGTTGGTTTGTTGGTTTGTTTGTTTGTTGGCTTGTTGGTTTGTTGGTTTGTTGGTTTGTTGGTTTGTTGGCTTGTTGGCTTGTTGGTTTGTTGGTTTGTTGGCGTGTTGGTTTGTTGGTTTATTTGTTTTTTGGTTTGTTGGTTTATTTGTTTGTTGGTTTGTTGGCTTGTTGGTTTGTTGGTTTGTTGGTTTGTTGGTTTGTTGGCTTGTTGGTTTGTTGGTTTGTTGGTTTGTTGGTTTGTTGGTTTGTTGGCTTGTTGGTTTGTTGGTTTGTTGGTTTGTTGGTATGTTGGCTTGTTGGCTTGTTGGTTTGTTGGTTTGTTGGTTTTTTGGTTTGTTGGTTTGTCGGTTTGTTGGTTTGTTGGTTTGTTGGTTTATTTGTTTGTTGGTTTGTTGGCTTGTTGGTTTGTTGGTTTGTTGGTTTGTTGATTTGTTGGTTTGTTGGTTTTGTTTGTTGGTTTTTTGGTTTGTTGGTTTGTTGGTTTGTTGGTTTGTTGGCTTGTCGGTTTGTTGGTTTGTTGGTTTGTTGGTTTATTGGTTTGTTGGTTTGTTGGCTTGTTGGCTTGTTGGTTTGTTGGTTTGTTGGCTTGTTGGTTTGTTGGTTTGTTTGTTTTTTGGTTTGTTGGTTTATTTGTTTGTTGGTTTATTTGTTTGTTAGTTTGTTGGATTGTTGGTTTGTTGGTTTGTTGGCTTGTTGGCTTGTTGGTTTGTTGGTTTGTTGGTTTGTTGGTTTGTTGGTTTGTTGGCTTGTTGGTTTGTTGGTTTGTTGGTTTGTTGGCTTGTTGGTTTGTTGGTTTGTTGGTTTGTTGGTTTGTTGGTTTGTTGGTTTGTTGGCTTGTTGGCTTGTTGGCTTGTTGGCTTGTTGGTTTGTTGGTTTGTTGGCTTGTTGGTTTGTTGGTTTGTTTGTTTTTTGGTTTGTTGGTTTATTTGTTTGTTGGTTTGTTGGCTTGTTGGCTTGTTGGTTTGTTGGTTTGTTGGCTTGTTGGTTTGTTGGTTTGTTTGTTTTTTGGTTTGTTGGTTTATTTGTTTGTTGGTTTGTTGGTTTGTTGGTTTGTTGGCTTGTTGGCTTGTTGGTTTGTTGGTTTGTTAATTTTTTGTTTGTTGGTTTGTCGGTTTGTTGGTTTGTTGGTTTGTTGGTTTATTTGTTTGTTGGTTTGTTGGCTTGTTGGTTTGTTGGTTTGTTGGCTTGTTGGCTTGTTGGTTTGTTGGTTTGTTGGCTTGTTGATTTGTTGGTTTGTTTGTTTTTTGGTTTGTTGGTTTATTTGTTTGTTGGTTTGTTGGCTTGTTGGTTTGTTGGTTTGTTGGCTTGTTGGTTTGTTGGTTTGTTGGTTTGTTGGTTTGTTGGTTTGTTGGTTTGTTGGCTTGTTGGCTTGTTGGCTTGTTGGTTTGTTGGCTTGTTGGTTTGTTGGTTTGTTGGTTTGTTGGCTTGTTGGTTTGTTGGTTTGTTGGTTTGTTGGTTTGTTGGTTTGTTGGCTTGTTGGCTTGTTGGTTTGTTGGTTTGTTGGTTTGTCGGTTTGTTGGTTTGTTGGTTTGTTGGTTTATTTGTTTGTTGGTTTGTTGGCTTGTTGGTTTGTTGGTTTGTCGGTTGGTTGGTTTGTTGGTTTGTTGATTTATTTGTTTGTTAGTTTGTTGGATTGTTGGTTTGTTGGTTTGTTGGCTTGTTGGCTTGTTGGTTTGTTGGTTTGTTGGTTTGTTGGTTTGTTGGTTTGTTGGCTTGTTGGCTTGTTGGTTTGTTGGTTTGTTGGCTTGTTGGTTTGTTGGTTTGTTTGTTTTTTGGTTTGTTGGTTTATTTGTTTGTTGGTTTGTTGGCTTGTTGGTTTTTTGGTTTGTTGGTTTGTTGGCGTGTTGGTTTGTTGGTTTGTTGGCTTGTTGGTTTGTTGGTTTGTTGGTTTGTTGGTTTGTTGGCTTGTTGGCTTGTTGGTTTGTTGGTTTGTTGGTTTTTTGGTTTGTTGGTTTATCGGTTTGTTGGTTTGTTGGTTTGTTGGTTTATTTGTTTGTTGGTTTGTTGGCTTGCTGGTTTGTTGGTTTGTCGGTTTGTTGGTTTGTTGGTTTGTTGGTTAATTTGTTTGTTAGTTTGTTGGATTGTTGGTTTGTTGGTTTGTTGGTTTGTTGGCTTGTTGGTTTGTTAATTTGTTGGTTTGTTGGTTTGTTGGCTTGTTGGCTTGTTGGTTTGTTGGTTTGTTGACTTGTTGGTTTGTTGGTTTGTTTGTTTTTTGGTTTGTTGGTTTATTTGTTTGTTGGTTTGTTGGCTTGTTGGTTTGTTGGTTTTTTGGTTTGTTGGTTTGTTGGTTTGTTGGTTTGTTGGTTTATTTGTTTGTTAGTTTGTTGGATTGTTGGTTTGTTTGTTTGTTGGCTTGTTGGCTTGTTGGTTTGTTGGTTTGTTTGTTTGTTGGTTTGTTGGTTTGTTGGTTTGTTGGTTTGTTGGCTTATTGGTTTGTTGGTTTGTTGGTTTGTTGGTTTGTTGGTTTGTATGTTTGTTGGCTTGTTGGCTTGTTGGTTTGTTGGTTTGTTGGCTTGTTGGTTTGTTGGTTTGTTTGTTTTTTGGTTTGTTGGTTTATTTGTTTGTTGGTTTGTTGGCTTGTTGGTTTGTTGGTTTGTTGGTTCGTTGGCTTGTTGGTTTGTTGGTTTGTTGGCTTGTTGGCTTGTTGGTTTGTTGGTTTGTTGGCTTGTTGGCTTGTTGGTTTGTTGGTTTGTTGGTTTTTTGGTTTGTTGGTTTGTCGGTTTGTTGGTTTGTTGGTTTGTTGGTTTGTTTGTTTATTTGTTTGTTGGTTTGTTGGCTTGTTGGTTTGTTGGTTCGTTGGTTTGTTGGTTTGTTGGTTTGTTGGTTTGTTGGTTTTGTTTGTTGGTTTTTTGGTTTGTTGGTTTGTTGGTTTGTTGGTTTATTTGTTTGTTGGTTTGTTGGTTTGTTGGTTTGTTGGTTTGTTGGTTTTGTTTGTTGGTTTTTTGGTTTGTTGGTTTGTTGGTTTGTTGGTTTGTTGGTTTGTTGGCTTGTTGGCTTGTTGGTTTGTTGGTTTGTTGGTTTGTTGGCTTGTTGGCTTGTTGGTTTGTTGGTTTGTTGGCTTGTTGGTTTGTTGGTTTGTTGGTTTGTTGGTTTGTTGGCTTGTTGGCTTGTTGGTTTGTTGGTTTGTTGGCTTTTTGGTTTGTTGGTTTGTTGGCTTATTGGCTTGTTGCTTTGTTGGTTTGTTGGTTTGTTGGCTTGTTGGCTTGTTGGTTTGTTAGTTTGTTGGCTTTTTGGTTACATGGTTTGTTGGTGTGTTGGTTTATTGGCTTGTTGGTTTGTTGGTTTGTTGGTTTGTTGGCTTGTTGGTTTGTTGGTTTGTTCGTTTGTTGGTTTGTTGGTTTGTTGGCTTGTTGGCTTGTTGGTTTGTTGGTTTGTTGGCTTGTTGGTTTGTTGGTTTGTTTGTTTTTTGGTTTGTTGGTTTATTTGTTTGTTGGTTTGTTGGCTTGTTGGTTTGTTGATTTGTTGGTTTGTTGGCTTGTTGGTTTGTTGGTTTGTTGGTTTGTTGGTTTGTTGGTTTGTTGGTTTTGTTTGTTGGTTTTTTGGTTTGTTGGTTTGTTGGCTTATTGGTTTGTTGGTTTGTTGGCTTGTTGGCTTGTTGGTTTGTTGGTTTGTTGGTTTGTTGGCTTTTTGGTTACTTGGTTTGTTGGTTTGTTGGTTTGTTGGTTTGTTGGCTTGTTGGTTTGTTGGTTTGTTGGTTTGTTGGCTTGTTGGTTTGTTGGTTTGTTGGTTTGTTGGTTTGTTGGTTTGTTGGCTTGTTGGCTTGTTGGTTTGTTGGTTGGTTGGCTTGTTGGCTTATTGGTTTGTTTGTTTTTTGGTTTGTTGGTTTATTTGTTTGTTGGTTTGTTGGCTTGGTGGTTTGTTGATTTGTTGGTTTATTGGCTTGTTGGTTTGTTGGTTTGTTGGCTTGTTTGCTTGTTGGTTTGTTGGTTTGTTGGCTTGTTGGATTGTTGGTTTGTTGGTTTGTTGGTTTTCTGGTTTGTTAGTTTGTCGGTTTGTTGGTTCGTTGGTTTGTTTGTTTATTTGTTTGTTGGTTTGTTGGCTTGTTGGTTTGTTGGTTTGTTGGTTTGTTGGTTTGTTGGTTTGTTGGTTTGTTGGTTTGTTGGTTTTGTTTGTTGGTTTTTTGGTTTGTTGGTTTTTTGGTTTGTTGGTTTGTTGGTTTGTTGGTTTTTTGGTTTGTTGGTTTATTTGTTTGTTGGTTTGTTCGCTTGTTGGTTTGTTGGTTTATTTGTTTGTTGGTTTGTTGGCTTGTTGGTTTGTTGGTTTGTTGGTTTGTTGGTTTGTTGGTTTGTTGGCTTGTTGGTTTTTTGTTTTTTTTTTTGTTTTGTTGGTTTGTTGGTTTGTTGGTTTGTTGGTTTGTTGGTTTGTTGGTTTTTTGGTTTGTTGGTTTATTTGTTTGTTGGTTTGTTGGCTTGTTGGTTTGTTGGTTTGTTGATTTGTTGGCTTGTTGGTTTGTTGGTTTGTTGGTTTGTTAGCTTGTTGGTTTGTTGGTTTGTTGGCTTGTTGGATTTTTGGTTTGTAGGTTTGTTGGTTTTTTGGTTTGTTGGTTTATTGGCTTGTTGGTTTGTTGGTTTGTTGGTTTGTTGGCTTGTTGGTTTGTTGGTTTGCTGGTTTGTTGGTTTGTTGGTTTGCTGGCTTGTTGGCTTGTTGGTTTGTTGGTTTGTTGGCTTGTTGGTTTGTTGGTTTGTTTGTTTTTTGGTTTGTTGGTTTATTTGTTTGTTGGTTTGTTGGCTTGTTGGTTTGTTGGTTTGTTGGTTTGTTGGTTTGTTGGTTTATTGGTTTGTTGGTTTGTTGGTTTTTATTGTTGGTTTTTTGGTTTGTTGGTTTGTTGGCTTGTTGGCTTGTTGGTTTGTTGGTTTGTTGGTTTGTTGGTTTGTTGGTTTGTTGGCTTGTTGGATTGTTGGTTTGTTGGTTTGTTGGCTTGTTGGTTTGCTGTATTGTTTGTTTTTTGGTTTGTTGGTTTATTTCTTTGTTGGTTTATTTGTTTGTTAGTTTGTTGGATTGTTGGTTTGTTGGTTTGTTGGCTTGTTGGCTTGTTGGTTTGTTGGTTTGTTGGTTTGTTGGTTTGTTGGCTTGTTGGTTTGTTGGTTTGTTGGTTTGTTGGCTTGTTCGTTTTTTGGTTTGTTGGTTTGTTGGTTTGTTGGTTTGTTGGCTTGTTGGTTTGTTGGTTTGTTGGCTTGTTGGTTTGTTGGTTTGTTGGTTTGTTGGCTTGTTGGTTTTTTGGTTTGTTGGTTTGTTGGTTTGTTGGTTTGTTGGCTTGTTGGCTTGTTGGCTTGTTGGTTTATTGGTTTGTTTGTTTTTTGGTTTGTTGGTTTATTTGTTTGTTGGCTTGTTGGCTTGTTGGTTTGTTGGTTTGTTGGCTTGTTGGTTTTTTGGTTTGTTTGCTGTTTGGTTTGTTGGTTTATTTGTTTAATGGTTTGTTGGCTTGTTGGTTTGTTGGTTTGTTGGTTTGTTGGTTTGTTGGTTTGTTGGTTTTTTGGTTTGTTGGTTTGTCGGTTTGTTGGTTTGTTGGTTTGTTGGTTTATTTGTTTGTTGGTTTGTTGGCTTGTTGGTTTGTTGGTTTGTTGGCTTGTTGGCTTGTTGGTTTGTTGGTTTGTTGGTTTGTTGGCTTGTTGGTTTGTTGGTTTGTTTGTTTTTTGGTTTGTAGGTTTATTTGTTTGTTGGTTTGTTGGCTTGTTGGTTTGTTGGTTTGTTGGCTTGTTGGTTTGTTGGTTTGTTGGTTTGTTGGTTTGTTGGTTTGTTGGTTTGTTGGCTTGTTGGCTTGTTGGCTTGTTGGTTTGTTGGCTTGTTGGTTTGTTGATTTGTTGGTTTGTTGGCTTGTTGGTTTGTTGGTTTGTTGGCTTGTTGGTTTGTCGGTTTGTTGGCTTGTTGGCTTGTTGGCTTGTTGGTTTGTTGGTTTGTTGGCTTGTTGGTTTGTTGGTTTGTTTGTTTTTTGGTTTGTTCGTTTATTTGTTTGTTGGTTTGTTGGTTTGTTGGTTTGTTTGTTTGTTGGTTTGTTGGCTTGTTGGTTTGTTGGTTTGTTGGCTTGTTGGCTTGTTGGTTTGTTGGTTTGTTGGCTTGTTGGCTTGTTGGTTTGTTGGTTTGTTGGTTTTTTGTTTTGTTGGTTTGTCGGTTTGTAGGTTTGTTGGTTTGTTGGTTTATTTGTTTGTTGGCTTGTTGGTTTGTTGGTTTGTCGGTTTGTTGGTTTGTTGGTTTGTTGGTTTATTTGTTTGTTAGTTTGTTGGATTGTTGGTTTGTTGGTTTGTTGGCTTGTTGGCTTGTTGGTTTGTTGGTTTGTTGGTTTGTTGGTTTGTTGGTTTGTTGGCTTGTTGGCTTGTTGGTTTGTTGGTTTGTTGGCTTGTTGGGTTGTTGGTTTGTTTGTTTTTTGGTTTGTTGGTTTATTTGTTTGTTGGTTTGTTGGCTTGTTGGTTTGTTGGTTTGTTGGTTTGTTGGCTTGTCGGTTTGTTGGTTTGTTCGCTTATTGGTTTGTTGGTTTATTTGTTTGTTGGTTTGTTGGCTTGTTGGTTTGTTGGTTTGTTGGTTTGTTGGTTTGTTGGTTTGTTGGCTTGTTGGTTTTGTTTTTTTTTTTTTTTTGGTTTGTTGGTTTGTTGGTTTGTTGGTTTGTTGGTTTGTTGGTTTGTTGGTTTGTTGGTTTGTTGGTTTTTTGGTTTGTTGGTTTATTTGTTTGTTGGTTTGTTGGCTTGTTGGTTTGTTGTTTTGTTGATTTGTTGGCTTGTTGGTTTGTTGGTTTGTTGGTTTGTTGGCTTGTTGGTTTGTTGGTTTGTTGGCTTGTTTGATTGTTGGTTTGTAGGTTTGTTGGTTTGTTGGTTTGTTTGTTTTTTGGTTTTTTGGTTTATTTGTTTCTTGGTTTGTTGGCTTGTTGGTTTGTAGGTTTGTTGGTTTGTTGGCTTGTTGGTTTGTTGGTTTGTCGGTTTGTTGGTTTGTTGGTTTGTTGGTTTGTTGGTTTATTTGTTTGTTGGCTTGTTGGTTTGTTGGTTTGTTGGTTTGTTGGTTTGTTGGTTTGTTGGTTTGTTGGTTTGTTGGTTTGTTGGTTTTTATTGTTGGTTTTTTGGTTTGTTGGTTTGTTGGCTTGTTGGCTTGTTGGTTTGATGGTTTGTTGGTTTGTTGGTTTGTTGGTTTGTTGGCTTGTTGGATTGTTGGTTTGTTGGTTTGTTGGCTTGTTGGTTTGTTGGTTTGTTTGTTTTTTGGTTTGTTGGTTTATTTCTTTGTTGGTTTATTTGTTTGTTAGTTTGTTGGATTGTTGGTTTGTTGGTTTGTTGGCTTGTTGGCTTGTTGGTTTGTTGGTTTGTTGGTTTGTTGGTTTGTTGGCTTGTTGGTTTGTTGGTTTGTTGGTTTGTTGGTTTGTTGGCTTGTTGGTTTTTTGGTTTGTTGGTTTGTTGGTTTTTTGGTTTGTTGGCTTGTTGGCTTGTTGTTTTGTTGGTTTGTTGGCTTGTTGGTTTGTTGGTTTGTTTGTTTTTTGGTTTGTTGGTTTATTTGTTTGTTGGTTTGTTGGCTTGTTGGCTTGTTGGTTTGTTGGTTTGTTGGCTTGTTGGTTTTTTGGTTTGTTTGCTATTTGGTTTGTTGGTTTATTTGTTTGTTGGTTTGTTGGCTTGTTGGTTTGTTGGTTTGTTGGTTTGTTGGTTTGTTGGTTTGTTGGTTTATTTGTTTGTTAGATTGTTGGATTGTTGGTTTGTTGGTTTGTTGGTTTGTTGGTTTGTTGGTTTGTTGGCTTGTTGGCTTGTTGGTTTGTTGGTTTGTTGTCTTGTTGGTTTGTTGGTTTGTTGGTTTGTTGGTTTGTTGGCTTGTCGGTTTGTTGGTTTGTTTGCTTATTGGTTTGTTGGTTTATTTGTTTGTTGGTTTGTTGGCTTGTTGGTTTGTTGGTTTGTTGGTTTGTTGGTTTGTTGGTTTGTTGGCTTGTTGGTTTTGTTTTTTTTTTTTTTTGGTTTGTTGGTTTGTTGGTTTGTTGGTTTGTTGGTTTGTTGGTTTGTTGGTTTGTTGGTTTGTTGGTTTTTTGGTTTGTTGGTTTATTTGTTTGTTGGTTTGTTGGCTTGTTGGTTTGTTGGTTTGTTGATTTGTTGGCTTGTTGGTTTGTTGGTTTGTTGGTTTGTTGGTTTGTTGGCTTGTTGGTTTGTTGGTTTGTTGGCTTGTTGGATTGTTGGTTTGTAGGTTTGTTGGTTTTTTGGTTTGTTGGTTTGTTGGTTTGTTGGTTTGTTGGTTTGTTGGTTTGTTGGCTTGTTGGTTTGTTGGTTTGCTGGTTTGTTGGTTTGTTGGTTTGTTGGCTTGTTGGCTTGTTGGTTTGTTGGTTTGTTGGCTTGCTGGTTTGTTGGTTTGTTTGTTTTTTGGTTTGTTGGTTTATTTGTTTGTTGGTTTGTTGGCTTGTTGGTTTGTTGGTTAGTTGGTTTGTTGGCTTGTTGGTTTGTTGGTTTGTCGGTTTGTTGGTTTGTTGGTTTGTTGGTTTGTTGGTTTATTTGTTTGTTGGTTTGTTGGCTTGTTGGTTTGTTGGTTTGTTGGTTTGTTGGTTTGTTGGTTTGTTGGTTTGTTGGTTTGTTGGTTTGTTGGTTTGTTGGTTTGTTGGTTTTTATTGTTGGTTTTTTGGTTTGTTGGTTTGTTGGCTTGTTGGTTTGTTGGTTTGTTGGTTTGTTGGTTTGTTGGTTTGTTGGCTTGTTGGATTGTTGGTTTGTTGGTTTGTTGGCTTTTTGGTTTGTTGGTTTGTTTGTTTTTTGGTTTGTTGGTTTATTTCTTTGTTGGTTTATTTGTTTGTTAGTTTGTTGGATTGTTGGTTTGTTGGTTTGTTGGCTTGTTGGCTTGTTGGTTTGTTGGTTTGTTGGTTTGTTGGTTTGTTGGCTTGTTGGTTTGTTGGTTTGTTGGTTTGTTGGCTTGTTGGTTTTTTGGTTTGTTGGTTTGTTGGTTTGTTGGTTGGTTGGCTTGTTGGCTTGTTGGTTTGTTGGTTTGTTGGCTTGTTGGTTTGTTGGTTTGTTTGTTTTTTGGTTTGTTGGTTTATTTGTTTGTTGGTTTGTTGGCTTGTTGGCTTGTTGGTTTGTTGGTTTGTTGGCTTGTTGGTTTTTTGGTTTGTTTGCTGTTTGGTTTGTTGGTTTATTTGTTTGTTGGTTTGTTGGCTTGTTGGTTTGTTGGTTTGTTGGTTTGTTGGTTTGTTGGTTTGTTGGTGTGTTGGTTTGTTGGTTTTTTGGTTTGTTGGTTTGTCGGTTTGTTGGTTTGTTGGTTTGTTGGTTTATTTGTTTGTTGGTTTGTTGGCTTGTTGGTTTGTTGGTTTGTTGGCTTGTTGGCTTGTTGGTTTGTTGGTTTGTTGGTTTGTTGGCTTGTTGGTTTGTTGGTTTGTTTGTTTTTTGGTTTGTTGGTTTATTTGTTTGTTGGTTTGTTGGCTTGTTGGTTTGTTGGTTTGTTGGCTTGTTGGTTTGTTGGTTTGTTGGTTTGTTGGTTTGTTGGTTTGTTGGTTTGTTGGCTTGTTGGCTTGTTGACTTGTTGGTTTGTTGGCTTGTTGGTTTGTTGATTTGTTGGTTTGTTGGCTTGTTGGTTTGTTGGTTTGTTGGCTTGTTGGTTTGTTGGTTTGAAGGCTTGTTGGCTTGTTGGCTTGTTGGTTTGTTGGTTTGTTGGCTTGTTGGTTTGTTGGTTTGTTTGTTTTTTGGTTTGTTCGTTTATTTGTTTGTTGGTTTGTTCGTTTGTTGGTTTGTTTGTTTGTTGGTTTGTTGGCTTGTTGGTTTGTTGGTTTGTTGGCTTGTTGGCTTGTTGGTTTGTTGGTTTGTTGGCTTGTTGGCTTGTTTGTTTGTTGGTTTGTTGATTTTGTTTTGTTGGTTTGTTGGTTTGTTGGTTTATTTGTTTGTTAGTTTGTTGGATTGTTGGTTTGTTGGTTTGTTGGCTTATTAGCTTGTTGGTTTGTTGGTTTGTTGGTTTGTTGGTTTGTTGGTTTGTTGGTTTGTTGGTTTGTTGGCTTGTTGGCTTGTTGGTTTGTTGGTTTTTTGGCTTGTTGGTTTGTTGGTTTGTTTGTTTTTTGGTTTGTTGGTTTATTTGTTTGTTGGTTTGTTGGCTTGTTGGTTTGTTGGTTTGTTGGTTTGTTGGCTTGTCGGTTTGTTGGTTTGTTGGCTTGTTGGCTTGTTGGTTTGTTGGTTTGTTGGTTTGTTGGCTTGTTGGCTTGTTGGTTTGTTGGTTTGTTGATTTGTTGGTTTTTTGGTTTGTTGGTTTATCGGTTTGTTGGTTTGTTGGTTTGTTGGTTTATTTGTTTGTTGGTTTGTTGGCTTGTTGGTTTGTTGGTTTGTCGGTTTGTTGGTTTGTTGGTTAATTTGTTTGTTAGTTTGTTGGATTGTTGCTTTGTTGGTTTGTTGGCTTGTTGGCTTGTTGGTTTGTTAATTTGTTGGTTTGTTAGTTTGTTGGTTTGTTGGCTTGTTGGTTTGTTGGTTTGTTGACTTGTTGGTTTGTTGGTTTGTTTGTTTTTTGGTTATTTGGTTTATTTGTTTGTTGGTTTGTTGGCTTATTGGTTTGTTGGTTTTTTGGTTTGTTGGTTTGTTGGTTTGTTGGTTTGTTGGTTTATTTGTTTGTTAGTTTGTTGGATTGTTGATTTGTTGGTTTGTTGGCTTGTTGGCTTGTTGGTTTGTTGGTTTGTTCGTTTGTTGGTTTGTTGGTTTGTTGTTTGTTCGTTTGTTGGTTTGTTGGCTTATTGGTTTGTTGGTTTGTTGTTTTGTTGGTTTGTTGGTTTGTTGGCTTGTTGGCTTGTTGGTTTGTTGGTTTGTTGGCTTGTTGGTTTGTTGGTTTCTTTGTTTTTTGGTTTGTTGGTTTATTTGTTTGTTGGTTTGTTGGCTTGTTGGTTTGTTGGTTTGTTGGTTTGTTGGCTTGTTGGTTTGTTGGTTTGTTGGCTTGTTGGCTTCTTGGTTTGTTGGTTTGTTGGTTTGTTGGCTTGTTCGTTTGTTGGTTTGTTGGTTTTTTGGTTTGTTGGTTTGTCGGTTTGTTGGTTTGTTGGTTTGTTTGTTTATTTGTTTGTTGGTTTGTTGGCTTGTTGGTTTGTTGGTTTGTTGGTTTGTTGGTTTGTTGGTTTGTTGGTTTGTTGGTTTTGTTTGTTGGTTTTTTGGTTTGTTGGTTTGTTGGTTTGTTGGTTTCTTTGTTTGTTGGTTTGTTGGTTTGTTGGTTTGTTGGTTTGTTGGTTTGTTGGTTTGTTGATTTTGTTTGTTGGTTTTTTGGTTTGTTGGTTTGTTGGCTTGTTGGTTTGTTGGTTTGTTGACTTGTTGGCTTGTTGGTTTGTTGGTTTGTTGGTTTGTTGGTTTGTTGGCTTGTTGGTTTGTTGGTAAGTTGGGTTGTTGGTTTGTTGGTTTGTTGGTTAGTTGGCTTGTTGGCTTGTTGGTTTGTTGGTTTTTTGGCTTTTTGTTTTGTTGGTTTGTTGGCTTGTTGGCTTGTTGCTTTGTTGGTTTGTTGGTTTTTTGGCTTGTTGGCTTGTTGGTTTGTTAGTTTGTTGGCTTTTTGGTTACTTGGTTTGTTGGTTTGTTGGCTTGTTGGCTTGTTGGTTTGTTAGTTTGTTGGCTTGTTGGTTTGTTGGTTTGTTTGTTTTTTGGTTTGTTGGTTTATTTGTTTGTTGGTTTGTTGGCTTGATGGTTTGTTGGTTTGTTGGTTTGTTGGCTTGTTGGTTTGTTGGTTTGTTGGCTTGTTGGCTTCTTGGTTTGTTGGTTTGTTGGTTTGTTGGTTTGTTGGTTTGTTGGTTTGTTGGTTTTTTGGTTTGTTGGTTTGTCGGTTTGTTGGTTTGTTGGTTTGTTTGTTTATTTGTTTGTTGGTTTGTTGGCTTGTTGGTTTGTTGGTTTGTTGGTTTGTTGGTTTGTTGGTTTGTTGGTTTGTTGGTTTGTTGGTTTGTTGGTTTGTTGGTTTTGTTTGTTGGTTTTTTGGTTTGTTGGTTTGTTTGTTTATTTGTTTGTTGGTTTGTTGGTTTGTTGGCTTGTTGGTTTGTTGGTTTGTTGGTTTGTTGGTTTGTTGGCTTGTTGGTTTGTTGGTTTGTTGGTTTGTTGGTTTGTTGGTTTTGTTTGTCGGTTTGTTGGTTTGTTGGTTTGTTTGTTTATTTGTTTGTTGGTTTGTTGGCTTGTTGGTTTGTTGGTTTGTTGGTTTGTTGGTTTGTTGGCTTGTTGGCTAGTTGGTTTGTTGGTTTGTTGGTTTGTTGGCTTGTTGGTTTGTTGGTATGTTTGTTTTTTGGTTTGTTGGTTTATTTGTTTGTTGGTTTGTTGGCTTGTTGGTTTGTTGAATTGTTGGTTTGTTGGCTTGTTGGTTTGTTGGTTTGTTGGTTTGTTAGTTTGTTGGTTTGTTGGTTTTGTTTGTTGGTTGTTTGGTTTGTTGGTTTGTTGGTTTGTTGGTTTGTCGGTTTGTTGGTTTGTTGGTTTGTTTGTTTATTTGTTTGTTGGTTTGTTGGCTTGTTGGTTTGTTGGTTTGTTGGTTTGTTGGTTTGTTGGTTTGTTGGTTTGTTGGTTTGTTGGTTTTGTTTGTCGGTTTGTTGGTTTGTTGGTTTGTTTGTTTATTTGTTTGTTGGTTTGTTGGCTTGTCGGTTTGTTGGTTTGTTGGTTTGTTGGTTTGTTGGTTTGTTGGCTTGTTGGCTAGTTGGTTTGTTGGTTTGTTGGCTTGTTGGTTTGTTGGTTTGTTTGTTTTTTGGTTTGTTGGTTTATTTGTTTGTTGGTTTGATGGCTTGTTGGTTTGTTGATTTGTTGGTTTGTTGGCTTGTTGGCTTGTTGGTTTGTTGGTTTGTTGGTTTGTTGGTTTGTTGGTTTTGTTTGTTGGTTTTTTGGTTTGTTGGTTTGTTGGTTTGTTGGCTTATTGGTTTGTTGGTTTGTTGGCTTGTTGGCTTGTTGGTTTGTTGGTTTGTTGGTTTGTTGGTTTGTTGGCTTGTTGGCTTGTTGGTTTGTTGTTTTGTTGGCTTGTTGGTTTGTTGGTTTGTTGGTTTGTTGGCTTGTTGGCTTGTTGGTTTGTTGGTTTGTTGGCTTGTTGGTTTGTTGGTTTGTTAGTTTGTTGGCTTTTTCGTTACTTGGTTTGTTGGTTTGTTGGTTTGTTGGCTTATTGGTTTGTTGGTTTGTTGGTTTGTTGGTTTGTTGGCTTGTTGGTTTGTTGGTTTGTTGGTTTGTTGGTTTGTTGGTTTGTTGGCTTGTTGGCTTGTTGGTTTGTTGGTTTATTGGCTTGTTGGTTTGTTGGTTTGTTTTTTTTTTGGTTTGTTGGTTTATTCGTTTGTTGGTTTGTTGGCTTGCCGGTTTGTTGATTTGTTGGTTTGTTGGCTTGTTGGTTTGTTGGTTTGTTGGTTTGTTGGTTTGTTGGTTTGTTGGTTTTGTTTGTTGGTTTTTTGGTTTGTTGGTTTGTTGGTTTGTTGGCTTATTGGTTTGTTGGTTTGTTGGCTTGTTGGCTTGTTGGTTTGTTGGTTTGTTGGTTTGTTGGTTTGTTGGCTTGTTGGTTTGTTGTTTTGTTGGCTTGTTGGTTTGTTGGTTTGTTGGTTTGTTGGCTTGTTGGCTTGTTGGTTTGTTGGTTTGTTGGCTTGTTGGTTTGTTGGTTTGTTGGCTTGTTGGCTTGTTGCTTTGTTGGTTTGTTGGTTTGTTGGCTTATTGGCTTGTTGGTTTGTTAGTTTGTTGGCTTTTTCGTTACTTGGTTTGTTGGTTTGTTTGTTTATTTGTTTGTTGGTTTGTTGGCTTGTTGGTTTGTTGGTTTGTTGGTTTGTTGGTTTGTTGGTTTGTTGGCTTGTTGGTTTGTTGGTTTGTTGGCTTGTTGGCTTGTTGCTTTGTTGGTTTGTTGGTTTGTTGGCTTATTGGCTTGTTGGTTTGTTAGTTTGTTGGCTTTTTCGTTACTTGGTTTGTTGGTTTGTTTGTTTATTTGTTTGTTGGTTTGTTGGCTTGTTGGTTTGTTGGTTTGTTGGTTTGTTGGTTTGTTGGCTTGTTGGCTAGTTGGTTTGTTGGTTTGTTGGCTTGTTGGTTTGTTGGTTTGTTTGTTTTTTGGTTTGTTGGTTTATTTGTTTGTTGGTTTGATGGCTTGTTGGTTTGTTGATTTGTTGGTTTGTTGGCTTGTTGGTTTGTTGGTTTGTTGGTTTGTTGGTTTGTTGGTTTGTTGGTTTTGTTTGTTGGTTTTTTGGTTTGTTGGTTTGTTGGTTTGTTGGCTTATTGGTTTGTTGGTTTGTTGGCCTGTTGGCTTGTTGGTTTGTTGGTTTGTTGGTTTGTTGGTTTGTTGGCTTGTTGGTTTGTTGTTTTGTTGGCTTGTTGGTTTGTTGGTTTGTTGGTTTGTTGGCTTGTTGGCTTGTTCGTTTGTTGGTTTGTTGGCTTGTTGGTTTGTTGGTTTGTTGGCTTGCTGGCTTGTTGCTTTGTTGGTTTGTTGGTTTGTTGGCTTATTTGCTTGTTGGTTTGTTAGTTTGTTGGCTTTTTCGTTACTTGGTTAGTTGGTTTGTTGGTTTGTTGGCTTATTGGTTTGTTGGTTTGTTGGTTTGTTGGCTTGTTGGTTTGTTGGTTTGTTGGTTTGTTGGTTTGTTGGTTTGTTGGCTTGTTAACTTGTTGGTTTGTTGGTTTGTTGGCTTGTTGGTTTGTTGGTTTGTTTGTTTTTTGGTTTGTTGGTTTATTCGTTTGTTGGTTTGTTGGCTTGCCGGTTTGTTGATTTGTTGGTTTATTGGCTTGTTGGTTTGTTGGTTTGTTGGCTTGTTGGCTTGTTGGTTTGTTGGTTTATTTGTTTGTTGGTTTGTTCGCTTGTTGCTTTGTTGGTTTGTTGGTTTATTTGTTTGTTGGTTTGTTGGCTTGTTGGTTTGTTGGTTTGTTGGTTTGTTGGTTTGTTGGTTTGTTGGTTTGTTGGTTTGTTGGCTTGTTGGTTTTGTTTGTTTTTTTTTTGGTTTGTTGGTTTGTTGGTTTGTTGGCTTATCGGTTTGTTGGTTTGTTGGCTTGTTGGCTTGTTGGTTTGTTGGTTTGTTGGTTTGTTGGCTTGTTGGCTTGTTGGCTTGTTGGTTTGTTGGTTTGTTGATTTGTTGGTTTTTTGGTTTGTTGGTTTATCGGTTTGTTGGTTTGTTGGCTTGTTGGTTTGTTGGTTTGTTGGCTTGTTGGTTTGTTGGTTTGTTTGTTTTTTGGTTTGTTGGTTTGTTGGCTTGTTGGTTTGTTGGTTTGTTGGTTTGTTGGCTTGTCGGTTTGTTGGTTTGTTGGCTTGTTGGCTTGTTGGTTTGTTGGTTTGTTGGCTTGTTGGCTTGTTGGTTTGTTGGTTTGTTGATTTGTTGGTTTTTTGGTTTGTTGGTTTATCGGTTTGTTGGTTTGTTGGTTTGTTGGTTTATTTGTTTGTTGGTTTGTTGGCTTGTTGGTTTTTTGGTTTGTCGGTTTGTTGGTTTGTTGGTTTGTTGGTTTGTTGGCTTGTTGGCTTGTTGGTTTGTTGGTTTGTTGGCTTGTTGGTTTGTTGGTTTGTTGGTTTGTTGGCTTGTTGGCTTGTTGGTTTGTTGGTTTGTTGATTTGTTGGTTTTTTGGTTTGTTGGTTTATCGGTTTATTGGTTTGTTGGTTTGTTGGTTTATTTGTTTGTTGGTTTGTTGGCTTGTTGGTTTGTTGGTTTGTCGGTATGTTGGTTTGTTGGTTTGTTGGTTAATTTGTTTGTTAGTTTGTTGGATTGTTGCTTTGTTGGTTTGTTGGCTTGTTGGCTTGTTGGTTTGTTAATTTGTTGGTTTGTTAGTTTGTTGGTTTGTTGGCTTGTTGGTTTGTTGGTTTGTTGACTTGTTGGTTTGTTGGTTTGTTTGTTTTTTGGTTATTTGGTTTATTTGTTTGTTGGTTTGTTGGCTTATTGGTTTGTTGGTTTTTTGGTTTGTTGGTTTGTTGGTTTGTTGGTTTGTTGGTTTATTTGTTTGTTAGTTTGTTGGATTGTTGATTTGTTGGTTTGTTGGCTTGTTGGCTTGTTGGTTTGTTGGTTTGTTGGTTTGTTGGTTTGTTGGTTTGTTGTTTGTTCGTTTGTTGGTTTGTTGGCTTATTGGTTTGTTGGTTTGTTGTTTTGTTGGTTTGTTGGTTTGTTGGCTTGTTGGCTTGTTGGTTTGTTGGTTTGTTGGCTTGTTGGTTTGTTGGTTTCTTTGTTTTTTGGTTTGTTGGTTTATTTGTTTGTTGGTTTGTTGGCTTGTTGGTTTGTTGGTTTGTTGGTTTGTTGGCTTGTTGGTTTGTTGGTTTGTTGGCTTGTTGGCTTCTTGGTTTGTTGGTTTGTTGGTTTGTTGGCTTGTTGGTTTGTTGGTTTGTTGGTTTTTTGGTTTGTTGGTTTGTCGGTTTGTTGGTTTGTTGGTTTGTTTGTTTATTTGTTTGTTGGTTTGTGGGCTTGTTGGTTTGTTGGTTTGTTGGTTTGTTGGTTTGTTGGTTTGTTGGTTTTGTTTGTTGGTTTTTTGGTTTGTTGGTTTGTTGGTTTGTTGGTTTATTTGTTTGTTGGTTTGTTGGTTTGTTGGTTTGTTGGTTTGTTGGTTTGTTGGTTTGTTGATTTTGTTTGTTGGTTTTTTGGTTTGTTGGTTTGTTGGCTTGTTGGTTTGTTGGTTTGTTGACTTGTTTGCTTGTTGGTTTGTTGGTTTGTTGGTTTGTTGGTTTGTTGGCTTGTTGGTTTGTTGGTAAGTTGGCTTGTTGGTTTGTTGGTTTGTTGGTTAGTTGGCTTGTTGGCTTGTTGGTTTGTTGATTTTTTGGCTTTTTGTTTTGTTGGTTTGTTGGCTTGTTGGCTTGTTGCTTTGTTGGTTTGTTGGCTTGTTGGCTTGTTGGTTTGTTAGTTTGTTGGCTTTTTGGTTACTTGGTTTGTTGGTTTGTTGGCTTGTTGGCTTGTTGGTTTGTTAGTTTGTTGGCTTGTTGGTTTGTTGGTTTGTTTGTTTTTTGGTTTGTTGGTTTATTTGTTTGTTGGTTTGTTGGCTTGTTGGTTTATTGGTTTGTTGGTTTGTTGGCTTGTTGGTTTGTTGGTTTGTTGGCTTGTTGGCTTCTTGGTTTGTTGGTTTGTTGGTTTGTTGGCTTGTTGGTTTGTTAGTTTGTTGGTTTTTTGGTTTGTTGGTTTGTCGGTTTGTTGGTTTGTTGGTTTGTTTGATTATTTGTTTGTTGGTTTGTTGGCTTGTTGGTTTGTTGGTTTGTTGGTTTGTTGGTTTGTTGGTTTGTTGGTTTGTTGGTTTGTTGGTTTTGTTTGTTGGTTTTTTGGTTTGTTGGTTTGTTTGTTTATTTGTTTGTTGGTTTGTTGGCTTGTTGGTTTGTTGGTTTGTTGGTTTGTTGGTTTGTTGGCTTGTTGGTTTGTTGGTTTGTTGGTTTGTTGGTTTGTTGGTTTGTTGGTTTGTTGGTTTGTTGGTTTTGTTTGTCGGTTTGTTGGTTTGTTGGTTTGTTTGTTTATTTGTTTGTTGGTTTGTTGGCTTGTTGGTTTGTTGGTTTGTTGGTTTGTTGGTTTGTTGGCTTGTTGGCTAGTTGGTTTGTTGGTTTGTTGGCTTGTTGGTTTGTTGGTTTGTTGGTTTGTTGGTTTGTTGGTTAATTTGTTTGTTAGTTTGTTGGATTGTTGCTTTGTTGGTTTGTTGGCTTGTTGGCTTGTTGGTTTGTTAATTTGTTGGTTTGTTAGTTTGTTGGTTTGTTGGCTTGTTGGTTTGTTGGTTTGTTGACTTGTTGGTTTGTTGGTTTATTTGTTTTTTGGTTATTTGGTTTATTTGTTTGTCGGTTTGTTGGCTTATTGTTTTGTTGGTTTTTTGGTTTGTTGGTTTGTTGGTTTGTTGGTTTGTTGGTTTATTTGTTTGTTAGTTTGTTGGATTGTTGATTTGTTGGTTTGTTGGCTTGTTGGCTTGTTGGTTTGTTAGTTTGTTGGTTTGTTGGTTTGTTGGTTTGTTGTTTGTTCGTTTGTTGGTTTGTTGGTTTGTTGGCTTGTTGGCTTCTTGGTTTGTTGGTTTGTTGGTTTGTTGGCTTGTTGGTTTGTTGGTTTGTTGGTTTTTTGGTTTGTTGGTTTGTCGGTTTGTTGGTTTGTTGGTTTGTTTGATTATTTGTTTGTTAGTTTGTTGGCTTGTTGGTTTGTTGGTTTGTTGGTTTGTTGGTTTGTTGGTTTGTTGGTTTGTTGGTTTGTTGGTTTTGTTTGTTGGTTTTTTGGTTTGTTGGTTTGTTTGTTTATTTGTTTGTTGGTTTGTTGGCTTGTTGGTTTGTTGGTTTGTTGGTTTGTTGGTTTGTTGGCTTGTTGGTTTGTTGGTTTGTTGGTTTGTTGGTTTGTTGGTTTGTTGGTTTGTTGGTTTTGTTTGTCGGTTTGTTGGTTTGTTGGTTTGTTTGTTTATTTGTTTGTTGGTTTGTTGGCTTGTTGGTTTCTTGGTTTATTGGTTTGTTGGTTTGTTGGCTTGTTGGCTAGTTGGTTTGTTGGTTTGTTGGCTTGTTGGTTTGTTGGTTTGTTGGTTTGTTGGTTTGTTGGTTAATTTGTTTGTTAGTTTGTTGGATTGTTGCTTTGTTGGTTTGTTGGCTTGTTGGCTTGTTGGTTTGTTAATTTGTTGGTTTGTTAGTTTGTTGGTTTGTTGGCTTGTTGGTTTGTTGGTTTGTTGACTTGTTGGTTTGTTGGTTTGTTTGTTTTTTGGTTATTTGGTTTATTTGTTTGTTGGTTTGTTGGCTTATTGGTTTGTTGGTTTTTTGGTTTGTTGGTTTGTTGGTTTGTTGGTTTGTTGGTTTATTTGTTTGTTAGTTTGTTGGATTGTTGATTTGTTGGTTTGTTGGCTTGTTGGCTTGTTGGTTTGTTGGTTTGTTGGTTTGTTGGTTTGTTGGTTTGTTGTTTGTTCGTTTGTTGGTTTGTTGACTTATTGGTTTGTTGGTTTGTTGTTTTGTTGGTTTGTTGGTTTGTTGGCTTGTTGGCTTGTTGGTTTGTTGGTTTGTTGGCTTGTTGGTTTGTTGGTTTCTTTGTTTTTTGGTTTGTTGGTTTATTTGTTTGTTGGTTTGTTGGCTTGTTGGTTTGTTGGTTTGTTGGTTTGTTGGCTTGTTGGTTTGTTGGTTTGTTGGCTTGTTGGCTTCTTGGTTTGTTGGTTTGTTGGTTTGTTGGCTTGTTGGTTTGTTGGTTTGTTGGTTTTTTGGTTTGTTGGTTTGTCGGTTTGTTGGTTTGTTGGTTTGTTTGTTTATTTGTTTGTTGGTTTGTGGGCTTGTTGGTTTGTTGGTTTGTTGGTTTGTTGGTTTGTTGGTTTGTTGGTTTGTTGGTTTTGTTTGTTGGTTTTTTGGTTTGTTGGTTTGTTGGTTTGTTGGTTTATTTGTTTGTTGGTTTGTTGGTTTGTTGGTTTGTTGGTTTGTTGGTTTGTTGGTTTGTTGGTTTGTTGATTTTGTTTGTTGGTTTTTTGGTTTGTTGGTTTGTTGGCTTGTTGGTTTGTTGGTTTGTTGACTTGTTGGCTTGTTGGTTTGTTGGTTTGTTGGTTTGTTGGTTTGTTGGCTTGATGGTTTGTTGGTAAGTTGGCTTGTTGGTTTGTTGGTTTGTTGGTTAGTTGGCTTGTTGGCTTGTTGGTTTGTTGGTTTTTTGGCTTTTTGTTTTGTTGGTTTGTTGGCTTGTTGGCTTGTTGCTTTGTTGGTTTGTTGGTTTGTTGGCTTGTTGGCTTGTTGGTTTGTTAGTTTGTTGGCTTTTTGGTTACTTGGTTTGTTGGTTTGTTGGCTTGTTGGCTTGTTGGTTTGTTAGTTTGTTGGCTTGTTGGTTTGTTGGTTTGTTTGTTTTTTGGTTTGTTGGTTTATTTGTTTGTTGGTTTGTTGGCTTGTTGGTTTGTTGGTTTGTTGGTTTGTTGGCTTGTTGGTTTGTTGGTTTGTTGGCTTGTTGGCTTCTTGGTTTGTTGATTTGTTGGTTTGTTGGCTTGTTGGTTTGTTGGTTTGTTGGTTTTTTGGTTTGTTGGTTTGTCGGTTTGTTGGTTTGTTGGTTTGTTTGATTATTTGTTTGTTGGTTTGTTGGCTTGTTGGTTTGTTGGTTTGTTGGTTTGTTGGTTTGTTGGTTTGTTGGTTTGTTGGTTTGTTGGTTTGTTGGTTTTGTTTGTTGGTTTTTTGGTTTGTTGGTTTGTTTGTTTATTTGTTTGTTGGTTTGTTGGCTTGTTGGTTTGTTGGTTTGTTGGTTTGTTGGTTTGTTGGCTTGTTGGTTTGTTGGTTTGTTGGTTTGTTGGTTTGTTGGTTTGTTGGTTTGTTGGTTTGTTGGTTTGTTGGTTTTGTTTGTCGGTTTGTTGGTTTGTTGGTTTGTTTGTTTATTTGTTTGTTGGTTTGTTGGCTTGTTGGTTTGTTGGTTTGTTGGTTTGTTGGTTTGTTGGCTTGTTGGCTAGTTGGTTTGTTGGTTTGTTGGCTTGTTGGTTTGTTGGTATGTTTGTTTTTTGGTTTGTTGGTTTATTTGTTTGTTGGTTTGTTGGCTTGTTGGTTTGTTGAATTGTTGGTTTGTTGGCTTGTTGGTTTGTTGGTTTGTTGGTTTGTTGGTTTGTTGGTTTGTTGGTTTTGTTTGTTGGTTGTTTGGTTTGTTGGTTTGTTGGTTTGTTGGTTTGTCGGTTTGTTGGTTTGTTGGTTTGTTTGTTTATTTGTTTGTTGGTTTGTTGGCTTGTTGGTTTGTTGGTTTGTTGGTTTGTTGGTTTGTTGGTTTGTTGGTTTGTTGGTTTTGTTTGTCGGTTTGTTGGTTTGTTGGTTTGTTTGTTTATTTGTTTGTTGGTTTGTTGGCTTGTTGGTTTGTTGGTTTGTTGGTTTGTTGGTTTGTTGGTTTGTTTGTTTTTTGGTTTGTTGGTTTATTTGTTTGTTGGTTTGATGGCTTGTTGGTTTGTTGATTTGTTGGTTTGTTGGCTTGTTGGTTTGTTGGTTTGTTGGTTTGTTGGTTTGTTGGTTCGTTGGTTTTGTTTGTTGGTTTTTTGGTTTGTTGGTTTGTTGGTTTGTTGGCTTATTGGTTTGTTGGTTTGTTGGCTTGTTGGCTTGTTGGTTTGTTGGTTTGTTGGTTTGTTGGTTTGTTGGCTTGTTGGCTTGTTGGTTTGTTGTTTTGTTGGCTTGTTACTTTGTTGGTTTGTTGGTTTGTTGGCTTGTTGGCTTGTTGGTTTGTTGGTTTGTTGGCTTGTTGGTTTGTTGGTTTGTTGGCTTGTTGGCTTGTTGCTTTGTTGGTTTGTTGGTTTGTTGGCTTATTGGCTTGTTGGTTTGTTAGTTTTTTGGCTTTTTCGTTACTTGGTTTGTTGGTTTGTTGGTTTGTTGGCTTATTGGTTTGTTGGTTTGTTGGTTTGCTGGTTTGTTGGCTTGTTGGTTTGTTGGTTTGTTGGTTTGTTGGTTTGTTGGTTTGTTGGCTTGTTGGCTTGTTGGTTTGTTGGTTTATTGGCTTGTTGGTTTGTTGGTTTGTTTGTTTTTTGATTTGTTGGTTTATTCGTTTGTTGGTTTGTTGGCTTGCCGGTTTGTTGATTTGTTGGTTTGTTGGCTTGTTGGTTTGTTGGTTTGTTGGTTTGTTGGTTTGTTGGTTTGTTGGTTTGTTGGTTTTGTTTGTTGGTTTTTTGGTTTGTTGGTTTGTTGGTTTGTTGGCTTATTGGTTTGTTGGTTTGTTGGCTTGTTGGCTTGTTGGTTTTTTGGTTTGTTGGTTTGTTGGTTTGTTGGCTTGTTGGTTTGTTGTTTTGTTGGCTTGTTGGTTTGTTGGTTTGTTGGTTTGTTGGCTTGTTGGCTTGTTGGTTTGTTGGTTTGTTGGCTTGTTGGTTTGTTGGTTTGTTGGCTTGTTGGCTTGTTGCTTTGTTGGTTTGTTGGTTTGTTGGCTTATTGGCTTGTTGGTTTGTTAGTTTGTTGGCTTTTTCGTTACTTGGTTTGTTGGTTTGTTTGTTTATTTGTTTGTTGGTTTGTTGGCTTGTTGGTTTGTTGGTTTGTTGGTTTGTTGGTTTGTTGGCTTGTTGGCTAGTTGGTTTGTTGGTTTGTTGGCTTGTTGGTTTGTTGGTTTGTTTGTTTTTTGGTTTGTTGGTTTATTTGTTTGTTGGTTTGATGGCTTGTTGGTTTGTTGATTTGTTGGTTTGTTGGCTTGTTGGTTTGTTGGTTTGTTGGTTTGTTGGTTTGTTGTTTTGTTGGTTTTGTTTGTTGGTTTTTTGGTTTGTTGGTTTGTTGGTTTGTTGGCTTATTGGTTTGTTGGTTTGTTGGCTTGTTGGCTTGTTGGTTTGTTGGTTTGTTGGTTTGTTGGTTTGTTGGCTTGTTGGTTTGTTGTTTTGTTGGCTTGTTGGTTTGTTGGTTTGTTGGTTTGTTGGCTTGTTGGCTTGTTGGTTTGTTGGTTTGTTGGCTTGTTGGTTTGTTGGTTTGTTGGCTTGTTGGCTTGTTGCTTTGTTGGTTTGTTGGTTTGTTGGCTTATTGGCTTGTTGGTTTGTTAGTTTGTTGGCTTTTTCGTTACTTGGTTTGTTGGTTTGTTGGTTTGTTGGCTTATTGGTTTGTTGGTTTGTTGGTTTGTTGGCTTGTTGGTTTGTTGGTTTGTTGGTTTGTTGGTTTGTTGGTTTGTTGGCTTGTTAACTTGTTGGTTTATTTGTTTGTTAGTTTGTTGGATTGTTGGTTTGTTGGTTTGTTGGCTTGTTGGCTTGTTGGTTTGTTGGTTTGTTGGTTTGTTGGTTTGTTGGTTTGTTGGCTTGTTGGTTTGTTGGTTTTGTTGGTTTGTTGGCTTGTTGGCTTGTTGGTTTGTTGGTTTGTTGGCTTGTTGGTTTGTTGGTTTGTTTGTTTTTTGGTTTGTTGGTTTATTTGTTTGTTGGTTTGTTGGCTTGTTGGCTTGTTGGTTTGTTGGTTTGTTGGCTTGTTGGTTTGTTGGTTTGTTTGTTTTTTGGTTTGTTAGTTTATTTGTTTGTTGGTTTGTTGGCTTGTTGGTTTGTTGGTTTGTTGGTTTGTTGGTTTGTTGGTTTGTTGGTTTTTTGGTTTGTTGGTTTGTCGGTTTGTTGGTTTGTTGGTTTGTTGGTTTATTTGTTTGTTGGTTTGTTGGTTTGTTGGCTTGTTGGTTTGTTGGTTTGTTGGTTTGTTGGCTTGTTGGCTTGTTGGTTTGTTGGTTTGTTGGTTTGTTGGCTTGTTGGTTTGTTGGTTTGTTGGTTTGTTAGTTTGTTGGTTTGTTGGTTTGTTGGTTTGTTGGTTTTGTTTGTCGGTTTGTTGGTTTGTTGGTTTGTTTGTTTATTTGTTTGTTGGTTTGTTGGCTTGTTGGTTTGTGTGTTTGTTGGTTTGTTGGTTTGTTGGTTTGTTGGCTTGTTGGCTAGTTGGTTTGTTGGTTTGTTGGCTTGTTGGTTTGTTGGTTTGTTTGTTTTTTGGTTTGTTGGTTTATTTGTTTGTTGGTTTGATGGCTTGTTGGTTTGTTGATTTGTTGGTTTGTTGGCTTGTTGGTTTGTTGGTTTGTTGGTTTGTTGGTTTGTTGGTTTGTTGGTTTTGTTTGTTGGTTTTTTGGTTTGTTGGTTTGTTGGTTTGTTGGCTTATTGGTTTGTTGGTTTGTTGGCTTGTTGGCTTGTTGGTTTGTTGGTTTGTTGGTTTGTTGGTTTGTTGGCTTGTTGGCTTGTTGGTTTGTTGTTTTGTTGGCTTGTTGGTTTGTTGGTTTGTTGGTTTGTTGGCTTGTTGGCTTGTTGGTTTGTTGGTTTGTTGGCTTGTTGGTTTGTTGGTTTGTTGGCTTGTTGGCTTGTTGCTTTGTTGGTTTGTTGGTTTGTTGGCTTATTGGCTTGTTGGTTTGTTAGTTTGTTGGCTTTTTCGTTACTTGGTTTGTTGGTTTGTTGGTTTGTTGGCTTATTGGTTTGTTGGTTTGTTGGTTTGTTGGTTTGTTGGCTTGTTGGCTTGTTGGTTTGTTGGTTTGTTGGTTTGTTGGTTTGTTGGTTTGTTGGCTTGTTGGCTTGTTGGTTTGTTGGTTTATTGGCTTGTTGGTTTGTTGGTTTGTTTGTTTTTTGGTTTGTTGGTTTATTCGTTTGTTGGTTTGTTGGCTTGCCGGTTTGTTGATTTGTTGGTTTGTTGGCTTGTTGGTTTGTTGGTTTGTTGGTTTGTTGGCTTGTTGGCTTGTTGGTTTGTTGGTTTGTTGATTTGTTGGTTTTTTGGTTTGTTGGTTTGTTGGCTTGTTGGCTTGTTGGTTTGTTGGTTTGTTGGCTTGTTGGTTTGTTGGTTTGTTGGTTTGTTGGCTTGTTGGCTTGTTGGTTTGTTGGCTTGTTGGCTTGTTGGTTTATTGGTTTGTTGGTTTGTTGGTTTATTTGTTTGTTGGTTTGTTGGGTTGTTGGTTTGTTGGTTTGTCGGTTTGTTGGTTTGTTGGTTTGTTGGTTAATTTGTTTGTTAGTTTGCTGGATTGTTGCTTTGTTGGTTTGTTGGCTTGTTGGCTTTTTGGTTTGTTAATTTGTTGGTTTGTTAGTTTGTTGGTTTGTTGGCTTGTTGGTTTGTTGGTTTGTTGACTTGTTGGTTTGTTGGTTTGTTTGTTTTTTGGTTATTTGGTTTATTTGTTTGTTGGTTTGTTGGCTTATTGGTTTGTTGGTTTTTTGGTTTGTTGGTTTGTTGGTTTGTTGGTTTGTTGGTTTATTTGTTTGTTAGTTTGTTGGATTGTTAATTTGTTGGTTTGTTGGCTTGTTGGCTTGTTGGTTTGTTGGTTTGTTGGTTTGTTGGTTTGTTGGTTTGTTGTTTGTTCGTTTGTTGGTTTGTTGGCTTATTGGTTTGTTGGTTTGTTGTTTTGTTGGTTTGTTGGTTTGTTGGCTTGTTGGCTTGTTGGTTTGTTGGTTTGTTGGCTTGTTGGTTTGTTGGTTTCTTTGTTTTTTGGTTTGTTGGTTTATTTGTTTGTTGGTTTGTTGGCTTGTTGGTTTGTTGGTTTGTTGGTTTGTTGGCTTGTTGGTTTGTTGGTTTGTTGGCTTGTTGGCTTCTTGGTTTGTTGGTTTGTTGGTTTGTTGGCTTGTTGGTTTGTTGGTTTGTTGGTTTTTTGGTTTGTTGGTTTGTCGGTTTGTTGGTTTGTTGGTTTGTTTGTTTATTTGTTTGTTGGTTTGTGGGCTTGTTGGTTTGTTGGTTTGTTGGTTTGTTGGTTTGTTGGTTTGTTGGTTTGTTGGTTTTGTTTGTTGGTTTTTTGATTTGTTGGTTTGTTGGTTTGTTGGTTTATTTGTTTGTTGGTTTGTTGGTTTGTTGGTTTGTTGGTTTGTTGGTTTGTTGATTTTGTTTGTTGGTTTTTTGGTTTGTTGGTTTGTTGGCTTGTTGGTTTGTTGGTTTGTTGACTTGTTGGCTTGTTGGTTTGTTGGTTTGTTGGTTTGTTGGTTTGTTGGCTTGTTGGTTTGTTGGTAAGTTGGCTTGTTGGTTTGTTGGTTTGTTGGTTGGTTGGCTTGTTGGCTTGTTGGTTTGTTGGTTTTTTGGCTTTTTGTTTTGTTGGTTTGTTGGCTTGTTGGCTTGTTGCTTTGTTGGTTTGTTGGTTTGTTGGCTTGTTGGCTTGTTGGTTTGTTAGTTTGTTGGCTTTTTGGTTACTTGGTTTGTTGGTTTGTTGGCTTGTTGGCTTGTTGGTTTGTTAGTTTGTTGGCTTGTTGGTTTGTTGGTTTGTTTGTTTTTTGGTTTGTTGGTTTATTTGTTTGTTGGTTTGTTGGCTTGTTGGTTTGTTGGTTTGTTGGTTTGTTGGCTTGTTGGTTTGTTGGTTTGTTGGCTTGTTGGCTTCTTGGTTTGTTGGTTTGTTGGTTTGTTGGCTTGTTGGTTTGTTGTTTTGTTGGTTTTTTGGTTTGTTGGTTTGTCGGTTTGTTAGTTTGTTGGTTTGTTTGATTATTTGTTTGTTGGTTTGTTGGCTTGTTGGTTTGTTGGTTTGTTGGTTTGTTGGTTTGTTGGTTTGTTGGTTTGTTGGTTTGTTGGTTTTGTTTGTTGGTTTTTTGGTTTGTTGGTTTGTTTGTTTATTTGTTTGTTGGTTTGTTGGCTTGTTGGTTTGTTGGTTTGTTGGTTTGTTGGTTTGTTGGCTTGTTGGTTTGTTGGTTTGTTGGTTTGTTGGTTTGTTGGTTTGTTGGTTTGTTGGTTTTGTTTGTCGGTTTGTTGGTTTGTTGGTTTGTTTGTTTATTTGTTTGTTGGTTTGTTGGCTTGTTGGTTTGTTGGTTTGTTGGTTTGTTGGTTTGTTGGCTTGTTGGCTAGTTGGTTTGTTGGTTTGTTGGCTTGTTGGTTTGTTGGTATGTTTGTTTTTTGGTTTGTTGGTTTATTTGTTTGTTGGTTTGTTGGCATGTTGGTTTGTTGAATTGTTGGTTTGTTGGCTTGTTGGTTTGTTGGTTTGTTGGTTTGTTGGTTTGTTGGTTTGTTGGTTTTGTTTGTTGGCTGTTTGGTTTGTTGGTTTGTTGGTTTGTTGGTTTGTCGGTTTGTTGGTTTGTTGGTTTGTTTGTTTATTTGTTTGTTGGTTTGTTGGCTTGTTGGTTTGTTGGTTTGTTGGTTTGTTGGTTTGTTGGTTTGTTGGTTTGTTGGTTTTGTTTGTCGGTTTGTTGGTTTGTTGGTTTGTTTGTTTATTTGTTTGTTGGTTTGTTGGCTTGTTGGTTTGTTGGTTTGTTGGTTTGTTGGTTTGTTGGTTTGTTGGCTTGTTGGCTAGTTGGTTTGTTGGTTTGTTGGCTTGTTGGTTTGTTGGTTTGTTTGTTTTTTGGTTTGTTGGTTTATTTGTTTGTTGGTTTGATGGCTTGTTGGTTTGTTGGTTTGTTAATTTGTTGGTTTGTTAGTTTGTTGGTTTGTTGGCTTGTTGGTTTGTTGGTTTGTTGACTTGTTGGTTTGTTGGTTTGTTTGTTTTTTGGTTATTTGGTTTATTTGTTTGTTGGTTTGTTGGCTGATTGGTTTGTTGGTTTTTTGGTTTGTTGGTTTGTTGGTTTGTTGGTTTGTTGGTTTATTTGTTTGTTAGTTTGTTGGATTGTTAATTTGTTGGTTTGTTGGCTTGTTGGCTTGTTGGTTTGTTGGTTTGTTGGTTTGTTGGTTTGTTGGTTTGTTGTTTGTTCGTTTGTTGGTTTGTTGGCTTATTGGTTTGTTGGTTTGTTGTTTTGTTGGTTTGTTGGTTTGTTGGCTTGTTGGCTTGTTGGTTTGTTGGTTTGTTGGCTTGTTGGTTTGTTGGTTTCTTTGTTTTTTGGTTTGTTGGTTTATTTGTTTGTTGGTTTGTTGGCTTGTTGGTTTGTTGGTTTGTTGGTTTGTTGGCTTGCTGGTTTGTTGGTTTGTTGGCTTGTTGGCTTCTTGGTTTGTTGGTTTGTTGGTTTGTTGGCTTGTTGGTTTGTTGGTTTGTTGGTTTTTTGGTTTGTTGGTTTGTCGGTTTGTTGGTTTGTTGGTTTGTTTGTTTATTTGTTTGTTGGTTTGTGGGCTTGTTGGTTTGTTGGTTTGTTGGTTTGTTGGTTTGTTGGTTTGTTGGTTTGTTGGTTTTGTTTGTTGGTTTTTTGGTTTGTTGGTTTGTTGGTTTGTTGGTTTATTTGTTTGTTGGTTTGTTGGTTTGTTGGTTTGTTGGTTTGTTGATTTTGTTTGTTGGTTTTTTGGTTTGTTGGTTTGTTGGCTTGTTGGTTTGTTGGTTTGTTGACTTGTTGGCTTGTTGGTTTGTTGGTTTGTTGGTTTGTTGGTTTGTTGGCTTGTTGGTTTGTTGGTAAGTTGGCTTGTTGGTTTGTTGGTTTGTTGGTTGGTTGGCTTGTTGGCTTGTTGGTTTGTTGGTTTTTTGGCTTTTTGTTTTGTTGGTTTGTTGGCTTGTTGGCTTGTTGCTTTGTTGGTTTGTTGGTTTGTTGGCTTGTTGGCTTGTTGGTTTGTTAGTTTGTTGGCTTTTTGGTTACTTGGTTTGTTGGTTTGTTGGCTTGTTGGCTTGTTAGTTTGTTAGTTTGTTGGCTTGTTGGTTTGTTGGTTTGTTTGTTTTTTGGTTTGTTGGTTTATTTGTTTGTTGGTTTGTTGGCTTGTTGGTTTGTTGGTTTGTTGGTTTGTTGGCTTGTTGGTTTGTTGGTTTGTTGGCTTGTTGGCTTCTTGGTTTGTTGGTTTGTTGGTTTGTTGGCTTGTTGGTTTGTTGGTTTGTTGGTTTTTTGGTTTGTTGGTTTGTCGGTTTGTTGGTTTGTTGGTTTGTTTGATTATTTGTTTGTTGGTTTGTTGGCTTGTTGGTTTGTTAGTTTGTTGGTTTGTTGGTTTTTTGGTTTGTTGGTTTGTTGGTTTGTTGGTTTTGTTTGTTGGTTTTTTGGTTTGTTGGTTTGTTTGTTTATTTGTTTGTTGGTTTGTTGGCTTGCTGGTTTGTTGGTTTGTTGGTTTGTTGGTTTGTTGGCTTGTTGGTTTGTTGGTTTGTTGGTTTGTTGGTTTGTTGGTTTGTTGGTTTGTTGGTTTGTTGGTTTTGTTTGTCGGTTTGTTGGTTTGTTGGTTTGTTTGTTTATTTGTTTGTTGGTTTGTTGGCTTGTTGGTTTGTTGGTTTGTTGGTTTGTTGGTTTGTTGGCTTGTTGGCTAGTTGGTTTGTTGGTTTGTTGGCTTGTTGGTTTGTTGGTATGTTTGTTTTTTGGTTTGTTGGTTTATTTGTTTGTTGGTTTGTTGGCATGTTGGTTTGTTGAATTGTTGGTTTGTTGGCTTGTTGGTTTGTTGGTTTGTTGGTTTGTTGGTTTGTTGGTTTGTTGGTTTTGTTTGTTGGTTGTTTGGTTTGTTGGTTTGTTGGTTTGTTGGTTTGTCGGTTTGTTGGTTTGTTGGTTTGTTTGTTTATTTGTTTGTTGGTTTGTTGGCTTGTTGGTTTGTTGGTTTGTTGGTTTGTTGGTTTGTTGGTTTGTTGGTTTGTTGGTTTGTTGGTTTTGTTTGTCGGTTTGTTGGTTTGTTGGTTTGTTTGTTTATTTGTTTGTTGGTTTGTTGGCTTGTTGGTTTGTTGGTTTGTTGGTTTGTTGGTTTGTTGGTTTGTTGGCTTGTTGGCTAGTTGGTTTGTTGGTTTGTTGGCTTGTTGGTTTGTTGGTTTGTTTGTTTTTTGGTTTGTTGGTTTATTTGTTTGTTGGTTTGATGGCTTGTTGGTTTGTTGATTTGTTGGTTTGTTGGCTTATTGGTTTGTTGGTTTGTTGGTTTGTTGGTTTGTTGGTTTGTTGGTTTTGTTTGTTGGTTTTTTTGTTTGTTGTTTTGTTGGTTTGTTGGCTTATTGGTTTGTTGGTTTGTTGGCTTGTTGGCTTGTTGGTTTGTTGGTTTGTTGGCTTGTTGGTTTGTTGGCTTGTTGGCTTGTTGGTTTGTTGTTTTGTTGGCTTGTTGGTTTGTTGGTTTGTTGGTTTGTTGGCTTGTTGGCTTGTTGGTTTGTTGGTTTGTTGGCTTGTTGGTTTGTTGGTTTGTTGGCTTGTTGGCTTGTTGCTTTGTTGGTTTGTTGGTTTGTTGGCTTATTGGCTTGTTGGTTTGTTAGTTTGTTGGCTTTTTCGTTACTTGGTTTGTTGGTTTGTTGGTTTGTTGGCTTATTGGTTTGTTGGTTTGTTGGTTTGTTGGTTTGTTGGCTTGTTGGTTTGTTGGTTTGTTGGTTTGTTGGTTTGTTGGTTTGTTGGCTTGTTGGCTTGTTGGTTTGTTGGTTTATTGGCTTGTTGGTTTGTTGGTTTGTTTGTTTTTTGGTTTGTTGGTTTATTCGTTTGTTGGTTTGTTGGCTTGTTGGTTTGTTGGTTTGTTTGTTTTTTGGTTTGTTGGTTTATTCGTTTGTTGGTTTGTTGGTTTGTTGGTTTGTTGGTTTGTTGGTTTGTTGGTTTGTTGGTTTTGTTTGTTGGTTTTTTGGTTTGTTGGTTTGTTGGTTTGTTGGCTTATTGGTTTGTTGGTTTGTTGGCTTGTTGGCTTGTTGGTTTGTTGGCTTATTGGTTTGTTGGTTTGTTGTTTTGTTGGTTTGTTGGTTTGTTGGCTTGTTGGCTTGTTGGTTTGTTGGTTTGTTGGCTTGTTGGTTTGTTGGTTTCTTTGTTTTTTGGTTTGTTGGTTTATTTGTTTGTTGGTTTGTTGGCTTGTTGGTTTGTTGGTTTGTTGGTTTGTTGGCTTGCTGGTTTGTTGGTTTGTTGGCTTGTTGGCTTCTTGGTTTGTTGGTTTGTTGGTTTGTTGGCTTGTTGGTTTGTTGGTTTGTTGGTTTTTTGGTTTGTTGGTTTGTCGGTTTGTTGGTTTGTTGGTTTGTTTGTTTATTTGTTTGTTGGTTTGTGGGCTTGTTGGTTTGTTGGTTTGTTGGTTTGTTGGTTTGTTGGTTTGTTGGTTTGTTGGTTTTGTTTGTTGGTTTTTTGGTTTGTTGGTTTGTTGGTTTGTTGGTTTATTTGTTTGTTGGTTTGTTGGTTTGTTGGTTTGTTGATTTTGTTTGTTGGTTTTTTGGTTTGTTGGTTTGTTGGCTTGTTGGTTTGTTGGTTTGTTGACTTGTTGGCTTGTTGGTTTGTTGGTTTGTTGGTTTGTTGGTTTGTTGGCTTGTTGGTTTGTTGGTAAGTTGGCTTGTTGGTTTGTTGGTTTGTTGGTTGGTTGGCTTGTTGGCTTGTTGGTTTGTTGGTTTTTTGGCTTTTTGTTTTGTTGGTTTGTTGGCTTGTTGGCTTGTTGCTTTGTTGGTTTGTTGGTTTGTTGGCTTGTTGGCTTGTTGGTTTGTTAGTTTGTTGGCTTTTTGGTTACTTGGTTTGTTGGTTTGTTGGCTTGTTGGCTTGTTGGTTTGTTAGTTTGTTGGCTTGTTGGTTTGTTGGTTTGTTTGTTTTTTGGTTTGTTGGTTTATTTGTTTGTTGGTTTGTTGGCTTGTTGGTTTGTTGGTTTGTTGGTTTGTTGGCTTGTTGGTTTGTTGGTTTGTTGGTTTGTCGGTTTGTTGGTTTGTTGGTTTGTTTGATTATTTGTTTGTTGGTTTGTTGGCTTGTTGGTTTGTTGGTTTGTTGGTTTGTTGGTTTGTTGGTTTGTTGGTTTGTTGGTTTGTTGGTTTTGTTTGTTGGTTTTTTGGTTTGTTGGTTTGTTTGTTTATTTGTTTGTTGGTTTGTTGGCTTGCTGGTTTGTTGGTTTGTTGGTTTGTTGGTTTGTTGGCTTGTTGGTTTGTTGGTTTGTTGGTTTGTTGGTTTGTTGGTTTGTTGGTTTGTTGGTTTTGTTTGTCGGTTTGTTGGTTTGTTGGTTTGTTTGTTTATTTGTTTGTTGGTTTGTTGGCTTGTTGGTTTGTTGGTTTGTTGGTTTGTTGGTTTGTTGGCTTGTTGGCTAGTTGGTTTGTTGGTTTGTTGGCTTGTTGGTTTGTTGGTATGTTTGTTTTTTGGTTTGTTGGTTTATTTGTTTGTTGGTTTGTTGGCATGTTGGTTTGTTGAATTGTTGGTTTGTTGGCTTGTTGGTTTGTTGGTTTGTTGGTTTGTTGGTTTGTTGGTTTGTTGGTTTTGTTTGTTGGTTGTTTGGTTTGTTGGTTTGTTGGTTTGTTGGTTTGTCGGTTTGTTGGTTTGTTGGTTTGTTTGTTTATTTGTTTGTTGGTTTGTTGGCTTGTTGGTTTGTTGGTTTGTTGGTTTGTTGGTTTGTTGGTTTGTTGGTTTGTTGGTTTTGTTTGTCGGTTTGTTGGTTTGTTGGTTTGTTTGTTTATTTGTTTGTTGGTTTGTTGGCTTGTTGGTTTGTTGGTTTGTTGGTTTGTTGGTTTGTTGGTTTGTTGGCTTGTTGGCTAGTTGGTTTGTTGGTTTGTTGGCTTGTTGGTTTGTTGGTTTGTTTGTTTTTTGGTTTGTTGGTTTATTTGTTTGTTGGTTTGATGGCTTGTTGGTTTGTTGATTTGTTGGTTTGTTGGCTTATTGGTTTGTTGGTTTGTTGGTTTGTTGGTTTGTTGGTTTTGTTTGTTGGTTTTTTGGTTTGTTGTTTTGTTGGTTTGTTGGCTTATTGGTTTGTTGGTTTGTTGGCTTGTTGGCTTGTTGGTTTGTTGGTTTGTTGGTTTGTTGGTTTGTTGGCTTGTTGGCTTGTTGGTTTGTTGTTTTGTTGGCTTGTTGGTTTGTTGGTTTGTTGGTTTGTTGGCTTGTTGGCTTGTTGGTTTGTTGGTTTGTTGGCTTGTTGGTTTGTTGGTTTGTTGGCTTGTTGGCTTGTTGCTTTGTTGGTTTGTTGGTTTGTTGGCTTATTGGCTTGTTGGTTTGTTAGTTTGTTGGCTTTTTCGTTACTTGGTTTGTTGGTTTGTTGGTTTGTTGGCTTATTGGTTTGTTGGTTTGTTGGTTTGTTGGTTTGTTGGCTTGTTGGTTTGTTGGTTTGTTGGTTTGTTGGTTTGTTGGTTTGTTGGCTTGTTGGCTTGTTGGTTTGTTGGTTTATTGGCTTGTTGGTTTGTTGGTTTGTTTGTTTTTTGGTTTGTTGGTTTATTCGTTTGTTGGTTTGTTGGCTTGTTGGTTTGTTGGTTTGTTTGTTTTTTGGTTTGTTGGTTTATTCGTTTGTTGGTTTGTTGGTTTGTTGGTTTGTTGGTTTGTTGGTTTGTTGGTTTGTTGGTTTTGTTTGTTGGTTTTTTGGTTTGTTGGTTTGTTGGTTTGTTGGCTTATTGGTTTGTTGGTTTGTTGGCTTGTTGGCTTGTTGGTTTTTTGGTTTGTTGGTTTGTTGGTTTGTTGGCTTGTTGGTTTGTTGTTTTGTTGGCTTGTTGGTTTGTTGGTTTGTTGGTTTGTTGGCTTGTTGGCTTGTTGGTTTGTTGGTTTGTTGGCTTGTTGGTTTGTTGGTTTTTTGGCTTGTTGGCTTGTTGCTTTGTTGGTTTGTTGGTTTGTTGGCTTATTGGCTTGTTGGTTTGTTAGTTTGTTGGCTTTTTCGTTACTTGGTTTGTTGGTTTGTTTGTTTATTTGTTTGTTGGTTTGTTGGCTTGTTGGTTTGTTGGTTTGTTGGTCTGTTGGTTTGTTGGCTTGTTGGCTAGTTGGTTTGTTGGTTTGTTGGCTTGTTGGTTTGTTGGTTTGTTTGTTTTTTGGTTTGTTGGTTTATTTGTTTGTTGGTTTGATGGCTTGTTGGTTTGTTGATTTGTTGGTTTGTTGGCTTGTTGGTTTGTTGGTTTGTTGGTTTGTTGGTTTGTTGGTTTGTTGGTTTTGTTTGTTGGTTTTTTGGTTTGTTGGTTTGTTGGTTTGTTGGCTTATTGGTTTGTTGGTTTGTTGGCTTGTTGGCTTGTTGGTTTGTTGGTTTGTTGGTTTGTTGGTTTGTTGGTTTGTTGGCTTGTTGGTTTGTTGTTTTGTTGGTTTGTTGGTTTGTTGGTTTGTTGGTTTGTTGGCTTGTTGGCTTCTTGGTTTGTTGGTTTGTTGGCTTGTTGGTTTGTTGGTTTGTTGGCTTGTTGGCTTGTTGCTTTGTTGGTTTGTTGGTTTGTTGGCTTATTGGCTTGTTGGTTTGTTAGTTTGTTGGCTTTTTCGTTACTTGGTTTGTTGGTTTGTTGGTTTGTTGGCTTATTGGTTTGTTAGTTTGTTGGTTTGTTGGCTTGTTGGTTTGTTGGTTTGTTGGTTTGTTGGTTTATTGGTTTGTTGGCTTGTTGGCTTGTTGGTTTGTTGGTTTGTTGGTTTGTTGGTTTGTTGGTTTGTTGGCTTGTTGGTTTGTTGGTTTTGTTGGTTTGTTGGCTTGTTGGCTTGTTGGTTTGTTGGTTTGTTGGCTTGTTGGTTTGTTGGTTTGTTTGTTTTTTGGTTTGTTGGTTTATTTGTTTGTTGGTTTGTTGGCTTGTTGGCTTGTTGGTTTGTTGGTTTGTTGGCTTGTTGGTTTGTTGGTTTGTTTGATTTTTAGTTTGTTAGTTTATTTGTTTGTTGGTTTGTTGGTTTGTTGGTTTGTTGGTTTGTTGGTTTGTTGGTTTGTTGGTTTGTTGGTTTGTTGGTTTGTTGGCTTGTTGGCTAGTTGGTTTGTTGGTTTGTTGGCTTGTTGGTTTGTTGGTTTGTTGGTTTGTTGGTTTGTTTGTTTATTTGTTTGTTGGTTTGTTGGCTTGTTGGTTTGTTGGTTTGTTGGTTTGTTGGTTTGTTGGTTTGTTGGCTTGTTGGCTAGTTGGTTTGTTGGTTTGTTGGCTTGTTGGTTTGTTGGTTTGTTTGTTTTTTGGTTTGTTGGTTTATTTGTTTGTTGGTTTGATGGCTTGTTGGTTTGTTGATTTGTTGGTTTGTTGGCTTATTGGTTTGTTGGTTTGTTGGTTTGTTGGTTTGTTGGTTTGTTGGTTTTGTTTGTTGGTTTTTTGGTTTGTTGTTTTGTTGGTTTGTTGGCTTATTGGTTTGTTGGTTTGTTGGCTTGTTGGCTTGTTGGTTTGTTGGTTTGTTGGTTTGTTGGTTTGTTGGCTTGTTGGCTTGTTGGTTTGTTGTTTTGTTGGCTTGTTGGTTTGTTGGTTTGTTGGTTTGTTGGCTTGTTGGCTTGTTGGTTTGTTGGTTTGTTGGCTTGTTAGTTTGTTGGTTTGTTGGCTTGTTGGCTTGTTGCTTTGTTGGTTTGTTGGTTTGTTGGCTTATTGGCTTGTTGGTTTGTTAGTTTGTTGGCTTTTTCGTTACTTGGTTTGTTGGTTTGTTGGCTTATTGGTTTGTTGGTTTGTTGGTTTGTTGGTTTGTTGGCTTGTTGGTTTGTTGGTTTGTTGGTTTGTTGGTTTGTTGGTTTGTTGGCTTGTTGGCTTGTTGGTTTGTTGGTTTATTGGCTTGTTGGTTTGTTGGTTTGTTTGTTTTTTGGTTTGTTGGTTTATTCATTTGTTGGTTTGTTGGCTTGTTGGTTTGTTGGTTTGTTTGTTTTTTGGTTTGTTGGTTTATTCGTTTGTTGGTTTGTTGGTTTGTTGGTTTGTTGGTTTGTTGGTTTGTTGGTTTGTTGGTTTTGTTTGTTGGTTTTTTGGTTTGTTGGTTTGTTGGTTTGTTGGCTTATTGGTTTGTTGGTTTGTTGGCTTGTTGGCTTGTTGGTTTGTTGGCTTATTGGTTTGTTGGTTTGTTGTTTTGTTGGTTTGTTGGTTTGTTGGCTTGTTGGCTTGTTGGTTTGTTGGTTTGTTGGCTTGTTGGTTTGTTGGTTTCTTTGTTTTTTGGTTTGTTGGTTTATTTGTTTGTTGGTTTGTTGGCTTGTTGGTTTGTTGGTTTGTTGGTTTGTTGGCTTGCTGGTTTGTTGGTTTGTTGGCTTGTTGGCTTCTTGGTTTGTTGGTTTGTTGGTTTGTTGGCTTGTTGGTTTGTTGGTTTGTTGGTTTTTTGGTTTGTTGGTTTGTCGGTTTGTTGGTTTGTTGGTTTGTTTGTTTATTTGTTTGTTGGTTTGTGGGCTTGTTGGTTTGTTGGTTTGTTGGTTTGTTGGTTTGTTGGTTTGTTGGTTTGTTGGTTTTGTTTGTTGGTTTTTTGGTTTGTTGGTTTGTTGGTTTGTTGGTTTATTTGTTTGTTGGTTTGTTGGTTTGTTGGTTTGTTGGTTTGTTGATTTTGTTTGTTGGTTTTTTGGTTTGTTGGTTTGTTGGCTTGTTGGTTTGTTGGTTTGTTGACTTGTTGGCTTGTTGGTTTGTTGGTTTGTTGGTTTGTTGGTTTGTTGGCTTGTTGGTTTGTTGGTAAGTTGGCTTGTTGGTTTGTTGGTTTGTTGGTTGGTTGGCTTGTTGGCTTGTTGGTTTGTTGGTTTTTTGGCTTTTTGTTTTGTTGGTTTGTTGGCTTGTTGGCTTGTTGCTTTGTTGGTTTGTTGGTTTGTTGGCTTGTTGGCTTGTTGGTTTGTTAGTTTGTTGGCTTTTTGGTTACTTGGTTTGTTGGTTTGTTGGCTTGTTGGCTTGTTGGTTTGTTAGTTTGTTGGCTTGTTGGTTTGTTGGTTTGTTTGTTTTTTGGTTTGTTGGTTTATTTGTTTGTTGGTTTGTTGGCTTGTTGGTTTGTTGGTTTGTTGGTTTGTTGGCTTGTTGGTTTGTTGGTTTGTTGGCTTGTTGGCTTCTTGGTTTGTTGGTTTGTTGGTTTGTTGGCTTGTTGGTTTGTTGGTTTGTTGGTTTTTTGGTTTGTTGGTTTGTCGGTTTGTTGGTTTGTTGGTTTGTTTGATTATTTGTTTGTTGGTTTGTTGGCTTGTTGGTTTGTTGGTTTGTTGGTTTGTTGGTTTGTTGGTTTGTTGGTTTGTTGGTTTGTTGGTTTTGTTTGTTGGTTTTTTGGTTTGTTGGTTTGTTTGTTTATTTGTTTGTTGGTTTGTTGGCTTGCTGGTTTGTTGGTTTGTTGGTTTGTTGGTTTGTTGGCTTGTTGGTTTGTTGGTTTGTTGGTTTGTTGGTTTGTTGGTTTGTTGGTTTGTTGGTTTTGTTTGTCGGTTTGTTGGTTTGTTGGTTTGTTTGTTTATTTGTTTGTTGGTTTGTTGGCTTGTTGGTTTGTTGGTTTGTTGGTTTGTTGGTTTGTTGGCTTGTTGGCTAGTTGGTTTGTTGGTTTGTTGGCTTGTTGGTTTGTTGGTATGTTTGTTTTTTGGTTTGTTGGTTTATTTGTTTGTTGGTTTGTTGGCATGTTGGTTTGTTGAATTGTTGGTTTGTTGGCTTGTTGGTTTGTTGGTTTGTTGGTTTGTTGGTTTGTTGGTTTGTTGGTTTTGTTTGTTGGTTGTTTGGTTTGTTGGTTTGTTGGTTTGTTGGTTTGTCGGTTTGTTGGTTTGTTGGTTTGTTTGTTTATTTGTTTGTTGGTTTGTTGGCTTGTTGGTTTGTTGGTTTGTTGGTTTGTTGGTTTGTTGGTTTGTTGGTTTGTTGGTTTTGTTTGTCGGTTTGTTGGTTTGTTGGTTTGTTTGTTTATTTGTTTGTTGGTTTGTTGGCTTGTTGGTTTGTTGGTTTGTTGGTTTGTTGGTTTGTTGGTTTGTTGGCTTGTTGGCTAGTTGGTTTGTTGGTTTGTTGGCTTGTTGGTTTGTTGGTTTGTTTGTTTTTTGGTTTGTTGGTTTATTTGTTTGTTGGTTTGATGGCTTGTTGGTTTGTTGATTTGTTGGTTTGTTGGCTTATTGGTTTGTTGGTTTGTTGGTTTGTTGGTTTGTTGGTTTTGTTTGTTGGTTTTTTGGTTTGTTGTTTTGTTGGTTTGTTGGCTTATTGGTTTGTTGGTTTGTTGGCTTGTTGGCTTGTTGGTTTGTTGGTTTGTTGGTTTGTTGGTTTGTTGGCTTGTTGGCTTGTTGGTTTGTTGTTTTGTTGGCTTGTTGGTTTGTTGGTTTGTTGGTTTGTTGGCTTGTTGGCTTGTTGGTTTGTTGGTTTGTTGGCTTGTTGGTTTGTTGGTTTGTTGGCTTGTTGGCTTGTTGCTTTGTTGGTTTGTTGGTTTGTTGGCTTATTGGCTTGTTGGTTTGTTAGTTTGTTGGCTTTTTCGTTACTTGGTTTGTTGGTTTGTTGGTTTGTTGGCTTATTGGTTTGTTGGTTTGTTGGTTTGTTGGTTTGTTGGCTTGTTGGTTTGTTGGTTTGTTGGTTTGTTGGTTTGTTGGTTTGTTGGCTTGTTGGCTTGTTGGTTTGTTGGTTTATTGGCTTGTTGGTTTGTTGGTTTGTTTGTTTTTTGGTTTGTTGGTTTATTCGTTTGTTGGTTTGTTGGCTTGTTGGTTTGTTGGTTTGTTTGTTTTTTGGTTTGTTGGTTTATTCGTTTGTTGGTTTGTTGGTTTGTTGGTTTGTTGGTTTGTTGGTTTGTTGGTTTGTTGGTTTTGTTTGTTGGTTTTTTGGTTTGTTGGTTTGTTGGTTTGTTGGCTTATTGGTTTGTTGGTTTGTTGGCTTGTTGGCTTGTTGGTTTTTTGGTTTGTTGGTTTGTTGGTTTGTTGGCTTGTTGGTTTGTTGTTTTGTTGGCTTGTTGGTTTGTTGGTTTGTTGGTTTGTTGGCTTGTTGGCTTGTTGGTTTGTTGGTTTGTTGGCTTGTTGGTTTGTTGGTTTTTTGGCTTGTTGGCTTGTTGCTTTGTTGGTTTGTTGGTTTGTTGGCTTATTGGCTTGTTGGTTTGTTAGTTTGTTGGCTTTTTCGTTACTTGGTTTGTTGGTTTGTTTGTTTATTTGTTTGTTGGTTTGTTGGCTTGTTGGTTTGTTGGTTTGTTGGTCTGTTGGTTTGTTGGCTTGTTGGCTAGTTGGTTTGTTGGTTTGTTGGCTTGTTGGTTTGTTGGTTTGTTTGTTTTTTGGTTTGTTGGTTTATTTGTTTGTTGGTTTGATGGCTTGTTGGTTTGTTGATTTGTTGGTTTGTTGGCTTGTTGGTTTGTTGGTTTGTTGGTTTGTTGGTTTGTTGGTTTGTTGGTTTTGTTTGTTGGTTTTTTGGTTTGTTGGTTTGTTGGTTTGTTGGCTTATTGGTTTGTTGGTTTGTTGGCTTGTTGGCTTGTTGGTTTGTTGGTTTGTTGGTTTGTTGGTTTGTTGGTTTGTTGGCTTGTTGGTTTGTTGTTTTGTTGGTTTGTTGGTTTGTTGGTTTGTTGGTTTGTTGGCTTGTTGGCTTCTTGGTTTGTTGGTTTGTTGGCTTGTTGGTTTGTTGGTTTGTTGGCTTGTTGGCTTGTTGCTTTGTTGGTTTGTTGGTTTGTTGGCTTATTGGCTTGTTGGTTTGTTAGTTTGTTGGCTTTTTCGTTACTTGGTTTGTTGGTTTGTTGGTTTGTTGGCTTATTGGTTTGTTAGTTTGTTGGTTTGTTGGCTTGTTGGTTTGTTGGTTTGTTGGTTTGTTGGTTTATTGGTTTGTTGGCTTGTTGGCTTGTTGGTTTGTTGGTTTGTTGGTTTGTTGGTTTGTTGGTTTGTTGGCTTGTTGGTTTGTTGGTTTTGTTGGTTTGTTGGCTTGTTGGCTTGTTGGTTTGTTGGTTTGCTGGCTTGTTGGTTTGTTGGTTTGTTTGTTTTTTGGTTTGTTGGTTTATTTGTTTGTTGGTTTGTTGGCTTGTTGGCTTGTTGGTTTGTTGGTTTGTTGGCTTGTTGGTTTGTTGGTTTGTTTGATTTTTAGTTTGTAAGTTTATTTGTTTGTTGGTTTGTTGGTTTGTTGGTTTGTTGGTTTGTTGGTTTGTTGGTTTGTTGGTTTTTTGGTTTGTTGGTTTGTCGGTTTGTTGGTTTGTTGGTTTGTTGGTTTATTTGTTTGTTGGTTTGTTGGCTTGTTGGTTTGTTGGTTTGTTGGTTTGTTGGCTTGTTGGCTTGTTGGTTTGTTGGTTTGTTGGTTTGTTGGTTTGTTGGCTTGTTGGTTTGTTGGTTTGTTGGTTTGTTGGTTTGTTGGTTTGTTGGTTTGTTGGTTTTGTTTGTCGGTTTGTTGGTTTGTTGGTTTGTTTGTTTATTTGTTTGTTGGTTTGTTGGCTTGTTGGTTTGTTGGTTTGTTGGTTTGTTGGTTTGTTGGTTTGTTGGTTTGTTGGCTTGTATAGTTGGTTTGTTGGTTTGTTGGCTTGTTGGTTTGTTGGTTTGTTTGTTTTTTGGTTTGTTGGTTTATTTGTTTGTTGGTTTGATGGCTTGTTGGTTTGTTGATTTGTTGGTTTGTTGGCTTGTTGGTTTGTTGGTTTGTTGGTTTGTTGGTTTGTTGGTTTGTTGGTTTGTTGGTTTTGTTTGTTGGTTTTTTGCTTTGTTGGTTTGTTGGTTTGTTGGCTTATTGGCTTGTTGGTTTGTTAGTTTGTTGGCTTTTTCGTTACTTGGTTTGTTTGTTTATTTGTTTGTTGGTTTGTTGGCTTGTTGGTTTGTTGGTTTGTTGGTCTGTTGGTTTGTTGGCTTGTTGGCTAGTTGGTTTGTTGGTTTGTTGGCTTGTTGGTTTGTTGGTTTGTTTGTTTTTTGGTTTGTTGGTTTATTTGTTTGTTGGTTTGATGGCTTGTTGGTTTGTTGATTTGTTGGTTTGTTGGCTTGTTGGTTTGTTGGTTTGTTGGTTTGTTGGTTTGTTGGTTTGTTGGTTTTGTTTGTTGGTTTTTTGGTTTGTTGGTTTGTTGGTTTGTTGGCTTATTGGTTTGTTGGTTTGTTGGCTTGTTGGCTTGTTGGTTTGTTGGTTTGTTGGTTTGTTAGTTTGTTGGCTTGTTGGTTTGTTGTTTTGTTGGCTTGTTGGTTTGTTGGTTTGTTGGTTTGTTGGCTTGTTGGCTTCTTGGTTTGTTGGTTTGTTGGCTTGTTGGTTTGTTGGTTTGTTGGCTTGTTGGCTTGTTGCTTTGTTGGTTTGTTGGTTTGTTGGCTTATTGGCTTGTTGGTTTGTTAGTTTGTTGGCTTTTTCGTTACTTGGTTTGTTGGTTTGTTGGTTTGTTGGCTTATTGGTTTGTTGGTTTGTTGGTTTGTTGGCTTGTTGGTTTGTTGGTTTGTTGGTTTGTTGGTTTGTTGGTTTGTTGGCTTGTTAACTTGTTGGTTTATTTGTTTGTTAGTTTGTTGGATTGTTGGTTTATTGGTTTGTTGGCTTGTTGGCTTGTTGGTTTGTTGGTTTGTTGGTTTGTTGGTTTGTTGGTTTGTTGGCTTGTTGGTTTGTTGGTTTTGTTGGTTTGTTGGCTTGTTGGCTTGTTGGTTTGTTGGTTTGTTGGCTTGTTGGTTTGTTGGTTTGTTTGTTTTTTGGTTTGTTGGTTTATTTGTTTGTTGGTTTGTTGGCTTGTTGGCTTGTTGGTTTGTTGGTTTGTTGGCTTGTTGGTTTGTTGGTTTGTTTGTTTTTTAGTTTGTTAGTTTATTTGTTTGTTGGTTTGTTGGTTTGTTGGTTTGTTGGTTTGTTGGTTTGTTGGTTTGTTGGTTTGTTTGTTTTTTGGTTTGTTGGTTTGTCGGTTTGTTGGTTTGTTGGTTTGTTGGTTTATTTGTTTGTTGGTTTGTTGGCTTGTTGGTTTGTTGGTTTGTTGGTTTGTTGGCTTGTTGGCTTGTTGGTTTGTTGGTTTGTTGGTTTGTTGGTTTGTTGGCTTGTTGGTTTGTTGGTTTGTTGGTTTGTTGGTTTGTTGGTTTGTTGGTTTGTTGGTTTTGTTTGTCGGTTTGTTGGTTTGTTGGTTTGTTTGTTTATTTGTTTGTTGGTTTGTTGGCTTGTTGGTTTGTTGGTTTGTTGGTTTGTTGGTTTGTTGGTTTGTTGGCTTGTTGGCTAGTTGGTTTATTGGTTTGTTGGCTTGTTGGTTTGTTGGTTTGTTTGTTTTTTGGTTTGTTGGTTTATTTGTTTGTTGGTTTGATGGCTTGTTGGTTTGTTGATTTGTTGGTTTGTTGGCTTGTTGGTTTGTTGGTTTGTTGGTTTGTTGGTTTGTTGGTTTGTTGGTTTGTTGGTTTTGTTTGTTGGTTTTTTGGTTTGTTGGTTTGTTGGTTTGTTGGCTTATTGGTTTGTTGGTTTGTTGGCTTGTTGGCTTGTTGGTTTGTTGGTTTGTTGGTTTGTTGGTTTGTTGGCTTGTTGGCTTGTTGGTTTGTTGTTTTGTTGGCTTGTTGGTTTGTTGGTTTGTTGGTTTGTTGGCTTGTTAGCTTGTTGGTTTGTTGGTTTGTTGGCTTGTTGGTTTGTTGGTTTGTTGGCTTGTTGGCTTGTTGCTTTGTTGGTTTGTTGGTTTGTTGGCTTATTGGCTTGTTGGTTTGTTAGTTTGTTGGCTTTTTCGTTACTTGGTTTGTTGGTTTGTTGGTTTGTTGGCTTATTGGTTTGTTGGTTTATTCGTTTGTTGGTTTGTTGGCTTGCCGGTTTGTTGATTTGTTGGTTTGTTGGCTTGTTGGTTTGTTGGTTTGTTGGTTTGTTGGTTTGTTGGTTTGTTGGTTTGTTGGTTTTGTTTGTTGGTTTTTTGGTTTGTTGGTTTGTTGGTTTGTTGGCTTATTGGTTTGTTGGTTTGTTGGCTTGTTGGCTTGTTGGTTTGTTGGTTTGTTGGTTTGTTGGTTTGTTGGCTTGTTGGTTTGTTGTTTTGTTGGCTTGTTGGTTTGTTGGTTTGTTGGTTTGTTGGCTTGTTGGCTTGTTGGTTTGTTGGTTTGTTGGCTTGTTGGCTTGTTGGTTTGTTGGTTTGTTGGCTTGTTGGCTTGTTGGCTTGTTGCTTTGTTGGTTTGTTGGTTTGTTGGCTTATTGGCTTGTTGGTTTGTTAGTTTGTTGGCTTTTTCGTTACTTGGGTTGTTGGTTTGTTTGTTTATTTGTTTGTTGGTTTGTTGGCTTGTTGGTTTGTTGGTTTGTTGGTTTGTTGGTTTGTTGGCTTGTTGGCTAGTTGGTTTGTTGGTTTGTTGGCTTGTTGGTTTGTTGGTTTGTTTGTTTTTTGGTTTGTTGGTTTATTTGTTTGTTGGTTTGATGGCTTGTTGGTTTGTTGATTTGTTGGTTTGTTGGCTTGTTGGTTTGTTGGTTTGTTGGTTTGTTGGTTTGTTGGTTTGTTGGTTGTGTTTGTTGGTTTTTTGGTTTGTTGGTTTGTTGGTTTGTTGGCTTATTGGTTTGTTGGCTTGTTGGCTTGTTGGTTTGTTGGTTTGTTGGTTTGTTGGCTTGTTGGTTTGTTGTTTTGTTGGCTTGTTGGCTTGTTGGTTTGTTGGTTTGTTGGTTTGTTGGCTTGTTGGCTTGTTGGTTTGTTGGTTTGTTGGCTTGTTGGTTTGTTGGTTTGTTGGCTTGTTGGCTTGTTGCTTTGTTGGTTTGTTGGTTTGTTGGCTTATTGGCTTGTTGGTTTGTTAGTTTGTTGGCTTTTTCGTTACTTGGTTTGTTGGTTTGTTGGTTTGTTGGCTTATTGGTTTGTTGGTTTGTTGGCTTGTTGGTTTGTTGGTTTGTTGGTTTGTTGGTTTGTTGGTTTGTTGGCTTGTTAACTTGTTGGTTTATTGATTTGTTGGCTTGTTGGTTTGTTGGTTTGTTTGTTTTTTGGTTTGTTGGTTTATTCGTTTGTTGGTTAGTTGGCTTGCCGGTTTGTTGATTTGTTGGTTTATTGGCTTGTTGGTTTGTTGGTTTGTTGGCTTGTTGGCTTGTTGGTTTGTTGGTTTATTTGTTTGTTGGTTTGTTCGCTTGGTGGTTTGTTGGTTTGTTGGTTTATTTGTTTGTTGGTTTGTTGGCTTGTTGGTTTGTTGGTTTGTTAGTTTGTTGGTTTGTTGGTTTGTTGGCTTGTTGGTTTTGTTTGTTTTTTTTTGGTTTGTTGGTTTGTTGGGTTGTTGGTTTGTTGGTTTGTTGGTTTGTTGGTTTGTTGGTTTGTTGGTTTGTTGGTTTTTTGGTTTGTTGGTTTATTTGTTTGTTGGTTTGTTGGCTTGTTGGTTTGTTGGTTTGTTGGTTTGTTGGCTTGTTGGTTTGTTGGTTTGTTGGTTTGTTGGCTTGTTGGTTTGTTGGCTTGTTGGTTTGTTGGTTTGTTGGTTTGTTGGTTTTTTGGTTTGTTGGTTTGTTGGCTTGTTGGTTTGTTGGTTTGTTGGTTTGTTGGCTTGTTGGTTTGTTGGTTTGTTGGTTTGTTGGTTTGTTGGTTTGTTGGTTTGTTGGTTTGTTGGCTTGTTGGTTTGTTGGTTTGTTGGCTTGTTAGTTTGTTGGTTTGTTTATTTTTTGGTTTGTTGGTTTATTTGTTTGTTGGTTTGTTGGCTTTTTGGTTTGTTGGTTTGTTGGTTTGTTGGCTTGTTGGTTTGTTGGTTTGTTGGCTTGTTGGCTTGTTGGTTTGTTGGTTTGTTGGCTTGTTGGCTTGTTGCTTTGTTGGTTTGTTGGTTTTTTGGTTTGTTGGTTTGTCGGTTTGTTGGTTTGTTGGTTTGTTGGTTTGTTGGTTTATTTGTTTGTTGGTTTGTTGGCTTGTTGGTTTGTTGGTTTGTTGGTTTGTTGGTTTGTTGGTTTGTTGGTTTGTTGGTTTGTTGGTTTGTTGGTTTGTTGGTTTGTTGGTTTTATTTGTTGGTTTTTTGGTTTGTTGGTTTGTTGGCTTGTTGGCTTGTTGGTTTGTTGGTTTGTTGGTTTGTTCGTTTGTTGGTTTGTTGGTTTGTTGGCTTGTTGGCTTGTTGGTTTGTTGGTTTGTTGGCTTGTTGGTTTGTTGGTTTGTTTGTTTTTTGGTTTGTTGGTTTATTTGTTTGTTGGTTTATTTGTTTGTTGGTTTGTTGGCTTGTTGGCTTGTTGGTTTGTTGGCTTGTTGGCTTGTTGGTTTGTTGGTTTGTTGGTTTGTTGGTTTGTTGGTTTGTTGGCTTGTTGGTTTGTTGGTTTTGTTGGTTTGTTGGCTTGTTGGCTTGTTGGTTTGTTGGTTTGTTGGCTTGTTGGTTTGTTGGTTTGTTTGTTTTTTGGTTTGTTGGTTTATTTGTTTGTTGGTTTGTTGGCTTGTTGGCTTGTTGGTTTGTTGGTTTGTTGGCTTGTTGGTTTGTTGGTTTGTTTGTTTTTTGGTTTGTTAGTTTATTTGTTTGTTGGTTTGTTGGCTTGTTGGTTTGTTGGTTTGTTGGTTTGTTGGTTTGTTGGTTTGTTTGTTTGTTGGTTTTTTGGTTTGTTGGTTTGTCGGTTTGTTGGTTTGTTGGTTTGTTGGTTTATTTGTTTGTTGGTTTGTTGGCTTGTTGGTTTGTTGGTTTGTTGGTTTGTTGGCTTGTTGGCTTGTTGGTTTGTTGGTTTGTTGGTTTGTTGGCTTGTTGGTTTGTTGGTTTGTTTGTTTTTTGGTTTGTTGGTTTATTTGTTTGTTGGTTTGTTGGTTTGTTGGCTTGTTGGTTTGTTGGTTTGTTGGTTTGTTGGTTTGTTGGTTTATTTGTTTGTTGGTTTGTTGGCTTGTTGGTTTGTTGGTTTGTTGGCTTATTGGTTTGTGGTTTGTTGGTTTGTTGGCTTGTTGGTTTGTTTGTTTGTTGGTTTGTTGGCTTGTTGGGTTGTTGGTTTGTTGGTTTGTTGGTTTATTTGTTTGTTGGTTTGTTGGCTTGTTGGTTTGTCGGTTTGTTGCTTTGTTGGCTTGTTGGTTTGTTGGTTTGTTGTCTTGTTGGCTTGTTGGTTTGTTGGTTTGTTGGCTTGTTGGCTTGTTGGTTTGTTGGTTTTTTTGTTTGTTGGTTTGTTGTTTTGTTGGTTTGTTGGTTTGTTGGTTTGTTGGTTTGTTGGCTTGTTGGCTTGTCGGTTTGTTGGCTTGTTGGTTTGTTAGTTTGTTGGCTTTTTGGTTACTTGGTATGTTGGCTTGTTGGTTTGTTGGTTTGTTGGCTTGTTGGCTTGTTGCTTTGTTGGTTTGTTGGTTTGTTGGCTTGTTGGTTTGTCTGTTTGTTAGTTTGTTGGCTTTTTGGTTACTTGGTTTGTTGGTTTGTTGGCTTGTTGGCTTGTTGGTTTGTTGGTTAGTTCGTTTGTTGGTTTATTAGTTTGTTGGTTTGTTGGCTTGTTGGCTTGTTGGTTTGTTGGTTTGTTGGTTTGTTGGTTTTTTGGTTTGTTGGTTTGTTGGTTTGTTGGTTTGTTGGTTTGTTGGCTTGTTGGTTTGTTGGTTTGTTGGCTTGTTGGTTTGTTAGTTTCTTGGTTTGTTGGTTTGTTGGTTTGATGGTTTGTTGCTTTGTTGGTTTGTTGGTTTGTTGGCTTGTTGGCTTGTTGGTTTGTTGGTTTGTTGGTTTGTTTGCTTGTTGGTTTGTTGGTTTGTTGGTTTGTTGGCTTGTTGGCTTGTTGGTTTGTTGGTTTGTTGGTTTGTTGGTTTGTTGGTTTGTTGGCTTCTTGCCAAGTTTGTTGCTTTGTTCGTTTGATGGTGTGTTGGTTTGTTGGTTACTTGGTTTGTTGGTTTGTTGGTTTGTTGGTTTGTTGGTTTGTTGGCTTGTTGGCTTGTTGGTTTGTTGGTTTGTTGGTTTGCTGATTTGTTGGTTCGTTAGTTTGTTGGTTTGTTGGCTTGTTTGTTTGTTGGTTTGTTGGATTGTTGGTTTGTTGGCTTGTTGGCTTGTTGGTTTGTTGGTTTGTTGGCTTGTTGGTTTGTTGGCTTGTTGGTTTGTTAGTTTGTTGGTTTGTTGGCTTGTTGGCTTGTTGGTTTGTTGGTTTGTTGGTTTGTTGGCTTGTTGCTTTGTTAGTTTGTTGGTTTGTTGGTTTGTTGGTTTGTTGGTGTGTTGGTTTGTTGGCTTGTTGGTTTGTTGGTTTGTTGGCTTGTTGTTTTGTTGTTTGTTGGCTTGTTGGCTTGTTGGTTTGTTGGTTTGTTGGCTTGTTGGCTTGTTGGCTTGTTGGTTTGTTGGTTTGTTCGTTTGTTGGTTTGTTGGTTTGTTGGCTTGTTGGCTTGTTGGTTTGTTGGTTTGTTGGCTTGTTGGTTTGTTGGTTTGTTTGTTGTTTGGTTTGTTGGTTTATTTGTTTGTTGGTTTATTTGTTTGTTAGTTTGTTGGATTGTTGGTTTGTTGGTTTGTTGGGTTGTTGGCTTGTTGGTTTGTTGGTTTGTTGGTTTGTTGGCTTGTTGGTTTGTTGATTTGTTGGTTTGTTGGCTTGTTGGTTTTTGGTTTGTTGGTTTGTTGGTTTGTTGGTTTGTTGGTTTGTTGGCTTGTTGGCTTGTTGGTTTGTTGGTTTGTTGGCTTGTTGGTTTGTTGGTTTGTTTGTTTTTTGGTTTGTTGGTTTATTTGTTTGTTGGTTTGTTGGCTTGTTGGCTTGTTGGTTTGTTGGCTTGTTGGTTTGTTGGTTTGTTGGTTTGTTGGTTTGTTGGTTTGTTGGTTTTTTGGTTTGTTGGTTTGTCGGTTTGTTGGTTTGTTGGTTTGTTGGTTTATTTGTTTGTTGGTTTGTTGGCTTGTTGGTTTGTTGGTTTGTTGGCTTGTTGGCTTGTTGGCTTGTTGGTTTGTTGGTTTGTTGGTTTGTTGGCTTGTTGGTTTGTTGTTTTTGTTTGTTTTTTGGTTTGTTGGTTTATTTGTTTGTTGGTTTATTGGTTTGTTGGTTTGTTGGCTTGTTGGTTTGTTGTTTTGTTGGTTTGTTGGTTTGTTGGCTTGTTGGCTTGTTGGTTTGTTGGTTTGTTGGCTTGTTGGTTTGTTGGTTTGTTGGTTTATTTGTTTGTTGGTTTGTTGGCTTGTTGGTTTATTGGTTTGTTGGCTTATTGGTTTGTTGGTTTGTTGGTTTGTTGGCTTGTTGGTTTGTTGGTTTGTTGGTTTGTTGGCTTGTTGGCTTGTTGGTTTGTTGGTTTGTTGGTTTATTTGTTTGTTGGTTTGTTGGCTTGTTGGTTTGTCGGTTTGTTGGCTTGTTGGCTTGTTGGTTTGTTGGTTTGTTGTCTTGTTGGCTTGTTGGTTTGTTGGTTTGTTGGTTTGTTGGCTTGTTGGCTTGTTGGTTTGTTGGTTTTTTTGTTTGTTGGTTTGTTGGTTTGTTGGTTTGTTGGTTTGTTGGTTTGTTGGCTTGTTGGCTTGTCGGTTTGTTGGCTTGTTGGTTTGTTAGTTTGTTGCCTTTTTGGTTACTTGGTATGTTGGCTTGTTGGTGTGTTGGTTTGTTGGCTTGTTGGCTTGTTGCTTTGTTGGTTTATTGGTTTGTTGGCTTGTTGGCTTGTTGGTTTGTTAGTTTGTTGGCTTTTTGGTTACTTGGTTTGTTGGTTTGTTGGCTTGTTGGCTTGTTGGTTTGTTGGTTAGTTCGTTTGTTGGTTTGTTAGTTTGTTGGTTTGTTGGTTTGTTGGTTTATTTGTTTGTTGGTTTGTTGGCTTGTTGGTTTGTTGGTTTGTTAGTTTGTTGGTTTGTTGGTTTGTTGGCTTGTTGGTTTTGTTTGTTTTTTTTTGGTTTGTTGGTTTGTTGGGTTGTTGGTTTGTTGGTTTGTTGGTTTGTTGGTTTGTTGGTTTGTTGGTTTGTTGGTTTTTTGGTTTGTTGGTTTATTTGTTTGTTGGTTTGTTGGCTTGTTGGTTTGTTGGTTTGTTGGTTTGTTGGCTTGTTGGTTTGTTGATTTGTTGGTTTGTTGGTTTGTTGGCTTGTTGGTTTGTTGGCTTGTTGGATTGTTGGTTTGTTGGTTGGTTGGTTTTTTGGTTTGTTGGTTTGTTGGCTTGTTGGTTTGTTGGTTTGTTGGTTTGTTGGCTTGTTGGTTTGTTGGTTTGTTGGTTTGTTGGTTTGTTGGTTTGTTGGTTTGTTGGCTTGTTGGCTTGTTGGTTTGTTGGTTTGTTGGTTTGTTGGCTTGTTGGTTTGTTGGTTTGTTTATTTTTTGGTTTGTTGGTTTATTTGTTTGTTGGTTTGTTGGCTTTTTGGTTTGTTGGTTTGTTGGTTTGTTGGCTTGTTGGTTTGTTGGTTTGTTGGCTTGTTGGCTTGTTGGTTTGTTGGTTTGTTGGCTTGTTGGCTTGTTGCTTTGTTGGTTTGTTGGTTTTTTGGTTTGTTGGTTTGTCGGTTTGTTGGTTTGTTGGTTTGTTGGTTTGTTGGTTTATTTGTTTGTTGGTTTGTTGGCTTATTGGTTTGTTGGTTTGTTGGTTTGTTGGTTTGTTGGTTTGTTGGTTTGTTGGTTTGTTGGTTTGTTGGTTTGTTGGTTTTGTTTGTTGGTTTTTTGGTTTGTTGGTTTGTTGGCTTGTTGGCTTGTTGGTTTGTTGGTTTGTTCGTTTGTTGGTTTGTTGGTTTGTTGGCTTGTTGGCTTGTTGGTTTGTTGGTTTGTTGGCTTGTTGGTTTGTTGGTTTGTTTGTTTTTTGGTTTGTTGGTTTATTTGTTTGTTGGTTTATTTATTTGTTAGTTTGTTGGATTGTTGGTTTGTTGGTTTGTTGGCTTGTTGGCTTGTTGGTTTGTTGGTTTGTTGGTTTGTTGGTTTGTTGGTTTGTTGGCTTGTTGGTTTGTTGGTTTTGTTGGTTTGTTGGCTTGTTGGCTTGTTGGTTTGTTGGTTTGTTGGCTTGTTGGTTTGTTGGTTTGTTTGTTTTTTGGTTTGTTGGTTTATTTGTTTGTTGGTTTGTTGGCTTGTTGGCTTGTTGGTTTGTTGGTTTGTTGGCTTGTTGGTTTGTTGGTTTGTTTGTTTTTTGGTTTGTTAGTTTATTTGTTTGTTGGTTTGTTGGCTTGTTGGTTTGTTGGTTTGTTGGTTTGTTGGTTTGTTGGTTTGTTGGTTTGTTGGTTTTTTGGTTTGTTGGTTTGTCGGTTTGTTGGTTTGTTGGTTTGTTGGTTTATTTGTTTGTTGGTTTGTTGGCTTGTTGGTTTGTTGGTTTGTTGGTTTGTTGGCTTGTTGGCTTGTTGGTTTGTTGGTTTGTTGGTTTGTTGGCTTGTTGGTTTGTTGGTTTGTTTGTTTTTTGGTTTGTTGGTTTATTTGTTTGTTGGTTTGTTGGTTTGTTGGCTTGTTGGTTTGTTGGTTTGTTGGTTTGTTGGTTTGTTGGTTTATTTGTTTGTTGGTTTGTTGGCTTGTTGGTTTGTTGGTTTGTTGGCTTATTGGTTTGTTGGTTTGTTGGTTTGTTGGCTTGTTGGTTTGTTTGTTTGTTGGTTTGTTGGGTTGTTGGGTTGTTGGTTTGTTGGTTTGTTGGTTTATTTGTTTGTTGGTTTGTTGGCTTGTTGGTTTGTCGGTTTGTTGGCTTGTTGGCTTGTTGGTTTGTTGGTTTGTTGTCTTGTTGGCTTGTTGGTTTGTTGGTTTGTTGGCTTGTTGGCTTGTTGGTTTGTTGGTTTTTTTGTTTGTTGGTTTGTTGTTTTGTTGGTTTGTTGGTTTGTTGGTTTGTTGGTTTGTTGGCTTGTTGGCTTGTCGGTTTGTTGGCTTGTTGGTTTGTTAGTTTGTTGGCTTTTTGGTTACTTGGTATGTTGGCTTGTTGGTTTGTTGGTTTGTTGGCTTGTTGGCTTGTTGCTTTGTTGGTTTGTTGGTTTGTTGGCTTGTTGGTTTGTCTGTTTGTTAGTTTGTTGGCTTTTTGGTTACTTGGTTTGTTGGTTTGTTGGCTTGTTGGCTTGTTGGTTTGTTGGTTAGTTCGTTTGTTGGTTTGTTAGTTTGTTGGTTTGTTGGCTTGTTGGCTTGTTGGTTTGTTGGTTTGTTGGTTTGTTGGTTTTTTGGTTTGTTGGTTTGTTGGTTTGTTTGTTTGTTGGTTTGTTGGCTTGTTGGTTTGTTGGTTTGTTGGCTTGTTGGTTTGTTAGTTTCTTGGTTTGTTGGTTTGTTGGTTTGATGGTTTGTTGCTTTGTTGGTTTGTTGGTTTGTTGGCTTGTTGGTTTGTTGGTTTGTTGGTTTGTTGGTTAGTGTGCTTGTTGGTTTGTTGGTTTGTTGGTTTGTTGGCTTGTTGGCTTGTTGGTTTGTTGGTTTGTTGGTTTGTTGGTTTGTTGGCTTCTTGCCAAGTTTGTTGCTTTGTTCGTTTGATGGTGTGTTGGTTTGTTGGTTACTTGGTTTGTTGGTTTGTTGGTTTGTTGGTTTGTTGGTTTGTTGGCTTGTTGGCTTGTTGGTTTGTTGGTTTGTTGGTTTGCTGATTTGTTGGTTCGTTAGTTTGTTGGTTTGTTGGCTTGTTGGTTTGTTGGTTTGTTGGATTGTTGGTTTGTTGGCTTGTTGGCTTGTTGGTTTGTTGGTTTGTTGGCTTGTTGGTTTGTTGGCTTGTTGGTTTGTTAGTTTGTTGGTTTGTTGGCTTGTTGGCTTGTTGGTTTGTTGGTTTGTTGGTTTGTTGGCTTGTTGCTTTGTTAGTTTGTTGGTTTGTTGGTTTGTTGGTTTGTTGGTGTGTTGGTTTGTTGGCTTGTTGGTTTGTTGGTTTGTTGGCTTGTTGGTTTGTTGTTTGTTGGCTTGTTGGCTTGTTGGTTTGTTGGTTTGTTGGCTTGTTGGCTTGTTGGCTTGTTGGTTTGTTGGTTTGTTCGTTTGTTGGTTTGTTGGTTTGTTGGCTTGTTGGCTTGTTGGTTTGTTGGTTTGTTGGCTTGTTGGTTTGTTGGTTTGTTTGTTTTTTGGTTTGTTGGTTTATTTGTTTGTTGGTTTATTTGTTTGTTAGTTTGTTGGATTGTTGGTTTGTTGGTTTGTTGGCTTGTTGGCTTGTTGGTTTGTTGGTTTGTTGGTTTGTTGGCTTGTTGGTTTGTTGGTTTTGTTGGTTTGTTGGCTTGTTGGTTTTTGGTTTGTTGGTTTGTTGGTTTGTTGGTTTGTTGGTTTGTTGGCTTGTTGGCTTGTTGGTTTGTTGGTTTGTTGGCTTGTTGGTTTGTTGGTTTGTTTGTTTTTTGGTTTGTTGGTTTATTTGTTTGTTGGTTTGTTGGCTTGTTGGCTTGTTGGTTTGTTGGCTTGTTGGTTTGTTGGTTTGTTGGTTTGTTGGTTTGTTGGTTTGTTGGTTTTTTGGTTTGTTGGTTTGTCGGTTTGTTGGTTTGTTGGTTTGTTGGTTTATTTGTTTGTTGGTTTGTTGGCTTGTTGGTTTGTTGGTTTGTTGGCTTGTTGGCTTGTTGGCTTGTTGGTTTGTTGGTTTGTTGGTTTGTTGGCTTGTTGATTTGTTGTTTTTGTTTGTTTTTTGGTTTGTTGGTTTATTTGTTTGTTGGTTTATTGGTTTGTTGGTTTGTTGGCTTGTTGGTTTGTTGGTTTGTTGGTTTGTTGGTTTGTTGGCTTGTTGGCTTGTTGGTTTGTTGGTTTGTAGGCTTGTTGGTTTGTTGGTTTGTTGGTTTATTTGTTTGTTGGTTTGTTGGCTTGTTGGTTTATTGGTTTGTTGGCTTATTGGTTTGTTGGTTTGTTGGTTTGTTGGCTTGTTGGTTTGTTGGTTTGTTGGTTTGTTGGCTTGTTGGCTTGTTGGTTTGTTGGTTTGTTGGTTTATTTGTTTGTTGGTTTGTTGGCTTGTTGGTTTGTCGGTTTGTTGGCTTGTTGGCTTGTTGGTTTGTTGGTTTGTTGTCTTGTTGGCTCGTTGGTTTGTTGGTTTGTTGGTTTGTTGGCTTGTTGGCTTGTTGGTTTGTTGGTTTTTTTGTTTGTTGGTTTGTTGGTTTGTTGGTTTGTTGGTTTGTTGGTTTGTTGGCTTGTTGGCTTGTCGGTTTGTTGGCTTGTTGGTTTGTTAGTTTGTTGCCTTTTTGGTTACTTGGTATGTTGGCTTGTTGGTGTGTTGGTTTGTTGGCTTGTTGGCTTGTTGCTTTGTTGGTTTGTTGGTTTGTTGGCTTGTTGGCTTGTTGGTTTGTTAGTTTGTTGGCTTTTTGGTTACTTGGTTTGTTGGTTTGTTGGCTTGTTGGCTTGTTGGTTTGTTGGTTAGTTCGTTTGTTGGTTTGTTAGTTTGTTGGTTTGTTGGCTTGTTGGCTTGTTGGTTTGTTGGTTTGTTGGTTTTTTGGTTTGTTGGTTTGTTGGTTTGTTGGTTCGTTAGTTTGTTGGTTTAATGGCTTGTTGGTTTGTTGGTTTGTTGGTTTGTTGGTTTGTTGGTTTGTTGGCTTGTTGGCTTGTTGGTTTGTTGGTTTGTTGGCTTGTTGGTTTGTTGGCTTGTTGGTTTGTTGGTTTGTTGGTTTGTTGGCTTGTTGGCTTGTTGGTTTGTTGGTTTGTTGGTTTGTTGGCTTGTTGCTTTGTTGGTTTGTTGGTTTGGTGGCTTGTTGGCTTGTTGGTTTGTTGGTTTGTTGGCTTGTTGGTTTGTTGGTTTGTTGGCTTGTTGGTTTGTTAGTTTCTTGGTTTGTTGGTTTGTTGGTTTGTTGGTTTGTTGCTTTGTTGGTTTGTTGGTTTGTTGGCTTGTTGGCTTGTTGGTTTGTTGGTTTGTTTGTTTGTTTGCTTGTTGGTTTGTTGGTTTGTTGGTTTGTTGGCTTGTTGGCTTGTTGGTTTGTTGGTTTGTTGGTTTGTTGGTATGTTGGCTTCTTGGTTTGTTAGTTTGTTGCTTTGTTCGTTTGATGGTTTGTTGGTTTGTTGGTTACTTGGTTTGTTGGTTTGTTGGTTTGTTGGTTTGTTGGTTTGTTGGCTTGTTGGCTTGTTGGTTTGTTGGTTTGTTGGTTTGCTGATTTGTTGGTTCGTTAGTTTGTTGGTTTGTTGGCTTGTTGGTTTGTTGGTTTGTTGGTTTGTTGGTTTGTTGGCTTGTTGGCTTGTTGGTTTGTTGGTTTGTTGGCTTGTTGGTTTGTTGGCTTGTTGGTTTGTTGGTTTGTTGGTTTGTTGGCTTGTTGGCTTGTTGGTTTGTTGGTTTGTTGGTTTGTTGGCTTGTTGCTTTGTTAGTTTGTTGGTTTGTTGGTTTGTTGGTTTGTTGGTGTGTTGGTTTGTTGGCTTGTTGGTTTGTTGGTTTTTTGGCTTGTTGGTTTGTTGTTTGTTGGCTTGTTGGCTTGTTGGTTTGTTGGTTTGTTGGCTTGTTGGCTTGTTGGTTTGTTGGTTTGTTGCTTTGTTGGTTTGTTGGTTTGTTGGCTTGTTGGCTTGTTGGTTTGTTAGTTTTTTGGCTTTTTGGTTACTTATTTTGTTGGTTTGTTGGTTTGTTGGCTTGTTGGCTTGTTGGTTTGTTGGCTTCTTGGTTTGTTGGTTTGTTGGTTTGGTGGCTTGTTGGCTTGTTGGTTTGCTGGTTAGTTGGTTTGTTGGTTTGTTGGTTTGTTGGTTTGTTGGTTTTTTGGTTTGTTGCTTTGTTGGTTTGTTAGCTTGTTGGTTCGTTGGTTTGTTGGCTTGTTGGCTTGTTGATTTGTTGGTTTGTTGGCTTGTTGGTTAATTAGTTTTTTGGTTTGTTGGTTTGTTGGTTTGTTGGTTTGTTGGCTTGTTGGCTTGTTGGTTTGTTGGTTTGTTGGTTTGTTGGCTTGCTGGTTTGTTGGTTTGTTGGTTTGTTGGCTTTTTGGCTTGTTGGTTTGTTGGTTTGTTGGTTTATTTGTTTGTTGGTTTGTTGGCTTGTTGGTTTGTTGGTTTGTTGGTTTGTTGGCTTGTTGGCTTGTTGGTTTGTTGGTTTGTTGGCTTGTTGGTTTGTTGGCTTGTTGGTTTGTCGGTTTGTCGGTTTGTCGGTTTGTTGGTTTGTTGGCTTGTTGGTTTGTTGGTTTGTGGCTTTTTGGCTTGTTGGTTTGTTGGTTTGTTAGTTTGTTGGCTTGTTGGTTTGTTGGTTGGTTGATTTGTTGGTTTGTTGGTTTGTTGGTTTGTTGGCTTGTTGCTTTGTTGGTTTGTTGGTTTGGTGGCTTGTTGGCTTGTTGGTTTGTTGGTTTGTTGGTTTGTTGGCTTGTTGGTTTGTTGGTTTGTTGGTTTGTTGGCTTGTTGGTTACTTAGTTTGTTGATTTGTTGGTTTGTTGGTTTGTTGGTTTGTTGGCTTGTTGGCTTTTTGGTTTGTTGGCTGTTGGCTTGTTGCTTTGTTGGTTTGTTGGTTTGTTGGTTTGTTGGCTTGTTGGCTTGTTGGCTTGTTGGTTTGTTGGTTTGTTGGTTTATTTGTTTGTTGGTTTGTTGGCTTGTTGGTTTGTTGGTTTGTTGGTTTGTTGGTTTATTTGTTTGTTGGTTTGTTGGCTTGTTGGTTTGTTGGTTTCTTGGCTTGTTGGCTTGTTGGTTTGTCGGTTTGTTGGCTTGTTGGCTTGTTGGTTTGTTGGTTTGTTGGCTTGTTGGCTTGTTTATTTGTTGGTTTGTTGGTTTGTTGGCTTCTTGGTTTGTTGGTTTGTTGGCTTGTTGGCTTGTTGGCTAGTTGGTTTGTTTGTTTGTTGGTTTGTTGGCTTGTTGGTTTGTTGGTTTGTTGGTTTGTTGGTTTGTTGGTTTGTTGGCTTGTTGGCTTGTTGGTTTGTTGGTTTGTTGGTTTGTTGGTTTATTTGTTTGTTGGTTTGTTGGCTTGTTGGTTTGTTAGTTGGTTGGCTTGTTGGTTTGTTGGTTTGTTGGTTTGTTGGCTTGTTGCTTTGTTGGTTTGTTGGCTTGTTGGTTTGTTGGTTTGTTGGCTTGTTGGTTTATTGGTTTGTTGGCTTGTTGGCTTGTTGGTTTGTTGGTTTGTTGGCTTGTTGGTTACTTAGTTTATTGGTTTGTTGGTTTGTTGGTTTGTTGGCTTGTTGGCTTGTTGGTTTGTTGGTTTGTTGGCTGGTTGGCTTGTTGCTTTGTTGGTTTGTGGGTTTGTTGGTTTGATGGTTTGTTGGCTTGTTGGTTTGTTGGTTTAATGGCTTGTTGGCTTGTTGGTTTGTTGGTTTGTTGGTTTGTTGGCTTGTTGGTTTGTTGGTTTGTTGGTTTGTTGGCTTGTTGGCTTGTTGGTTTGGTGGTTTGTTGGTTTGTTGGTTTGTTGGTTTATTGGTTTGTTGGCTTGTTGGTTTGTTGGTTTGTTGGTTTGTTGGCTTGTTTGCTTGTTGGCTTGTTGGTTTGTTGGTTTGTTGGTTTGTTGGCTTGTTGGCTTGTTGGCTTGTTGGTTTGTTGGTTTGTTGGTTTATTTGTTTGTTGGTTTGTTGGCTTGTTGGTTTGTTGGTTTGTTGGCTTGTTGGCTTGTTGGTTTGTCGGTTTGTTGGCTTGTTGGCTTGTTGGTTTGTTGGTTTGTTGGCTTGTTGGCTTGTTGGTTTGTTGGTTTGTTGGTTTGTTGGCTTGTTGGTTTGTTGGTTTGTTGGCTTGTTGGCTTGTTGGTTTGTTTGTTTGTTGGTTTGTTGGCTTGTTGGTTTGTTGGCTTGTTGGTTTGTTGGTTTGTTGGTTTGTTGGTTTATTTGTTTGTTGGTTTGTTGGCTTGTTGGTTTGTTGGTTTGTTGGCTTGTTGGCTTGTTGTTTTGTCGGTTTGTTGGCTTGTTGGCTTGTTGGTTTGTTGGTTTGTTGGCTTGTTGGCTTGTTGGTTTGTTGGTTTGTTGGTTTGTTGACTTGTTGGCTTGTTGGTTTGTTGGTTTGTTGGCTTGTTGGTTTGTTGGCTTGTTGGTTTGTTGGTTTGTTGGTTTGTTGGCTTGTTGGCTTGTTGGTTTGTTGGTTTGTTGGTTTGCTGGCTTGTTGCTTTGTTAGTTTGTTGGTTTGTTGGTTTGCTGGTTTGTTGGTTTGTTGGTTTGTTGGCTTGTTGGTTTGTTGGTTTGTTGGCTTGTTGGTTTGTTGGTTTGTTGGCTTGTTGGCTTGTTGGTTTGTTGGTTTGTTGGCTTGTTGGCTTGTTGGTTTGTTGCTTTGTTGGTTTGTTGGTTTGTTGGATTGTTGGCTTGTTGGTTTGTTAGTTTGTTGGCTTTTTGGTTACTTGGTTTGTTGGTTTGTTGGTTACTTGGTTTGTTGGTTTGTTGGTTTTTTCGCTTGTTGGTTTGTTGGCTTGTTGGTTTGTTGGTTTGTTGGTTTGTTGGCTTGTTGGCTTGTTGGTTTGTTGGTTTGTTGATTCGTTGGTTTGTTGGTTTGTTGGTTTGTTGGCTTGTTGGCTTGTTGGTTTGTTGGTTTGTTGGTTTGTTGGCTTGTTGCTTTGTTAGTTTGTTAATTTGTTGCTTCGCTGGTTTGTTGGTTTGTTGGTTTGTTGGCTTGTTGGTTTGTTGGTTTGTTGGCTTGTTGGTTTGTTGGTTTGTTGGCTTGCTGGCTTGATGGTTTGTTGGTTTGTTGGCTTGTTGGCTTGTTGGTTTGTTGCTTTGTTGGTTTGTTGGTTTGTTGGCTTGTTGGCTTGTTGGTTTGTTAGTTTGTTGGCTTTTTGGTTACTTGGTTTGTTGATTTGTTGGTTACTTAGTTTGTTGGTTTGTTGGTTTGTTCGCTTGTTGGTTTGTTGGCTTGTTGGTTTGTTGGTTTGTTGGTTTGTTCGCTTGTTGGCTTGTTGGTTTGTTGGTTTGTTGATTCGTTGGTTTGTTGGTTTGTTGGTTTTTTGGTTTTTTGGTTTGTTGGTTTGTTGGCTTTTTGGTTTGTTGGTTTGTTGGCTTGTTGGCTTGTTGGTTTGTTGGTTTGTTGGTTCGTTGGTTTGTTGGTTTGTTGGTTTTTGGTTTTTTGGTTTGTTGGTTTGTTGGCTTGTTGGTTTGTTGGTTTGTTGGCTTGTTGGTATTGTTGGTTTGTTAGTTTGTTGGTTTGTTGGCTTGTTGGCTTGTTGGTTTGGTGGTTTGTTGGTTTGTTGGTTTGTTGGTTTGTTGGTTTGTTGGTTTGTTGGCTTGTTGGCTTGTTGGTTTGTTGGTTTGTTGGTTTATTTGTTTGTTGGTTTGTTGGCTTGTTGGTTTGTTGGTTTGTTGGCTTGTTGGCTTGTTGGTTTGTCGGTTTGTTGGTTTGTTGGCTTGTTGGTTTGTTGGTTTGCTGGCTTGTTGGCTTGTTGTTTTGTCGGTTTGTTGGCTTGTTGGTTTGTTCGTTTGTTGGTTTGTTGGCTTGTTGGCTTGTTGGTTTGTTGGTTTGTTGGTTTGTTGGCTTGTTGGCTTGTTGGTTTGTTGGTTTGTTGGTTTATTGGCTTGTTGGCTTGTTGGTTTGTTGGTTTGTGGCCTTGTTGGTTTGTTGGCTTGTTGGTTTGTTGGTTTGTTGGTTTGTTGGCTTGTTGGCTTGTTGGTTTGTTGGTTTGTTGGTTTGTTGGCTTGTTGCTTTGTTAGTTTTTTGGTTTGTTGGTTTGCTGGTTTGTTGGTTTGTTGGTTTGTTGGCTTGTTGGTTTGTTGGTTTGTTGGCTTGTTGGTTTGTTGGTTTGTTGGCTTGTTGGCTTGTTGGTTTGTTGGTTTGTTGGCTTGTTGGTTTGTTGGTTTGTTGGCTTGTTGGTTTGTTGGTTTGTTGGCTTGTTGGCTTGTTGGTTTGTTGGCTTGTTGGTTTGTTGGTTTGTTGGCTTGTTGGCTTGTTGCTTTGTTGGTTTGTTGGTTTGTTGGTTTGTTGGTTTGTTGGTTTGTTGGCTTGCTGGTTTGTTGGTTTAATGGCTTGTTGGCTTGTTGGTTTGTTAGTTTGTTGGTTTGTTGGCCTGTTGGTTTGTTGGTTTGTTGGTTTGTTGGCTTGTTGGCTTGTTGGCTTGTTGGTTTGGTGGTTTGTTAGTTTGTTGGTTTGTTGGTTTATTGGTTTGTTGGCTAGTTGGTTTGTTGGTTTGTTGGTTTGTTGGCTTGTTGGCTTGTTGGCTTGTTGGTTTGTTGGTTTGTTGGTTTGTTGGTTTGTTGGTTTATTTGTTTGTTGGTTTGTTGGCTTGTTGGTTTGTTGGTTTGTTGGCTTGTTAGCTTGTTGGTTTGTCGGTTTGTTGGCTTGTTGGCTTGTTGGTTTGTTGGTTTGTTGGCTCGTTAACTTGTTGGTTTGTTGGTTTGTTGGTTTGTTGGCTTGTTGGTTTGTTGGTTTGTTGGCTTGTTGGCTTGTTGGTTTGTTTGTTTGTTGGTTTGTTGGCTTGTTGGTTTGTTGGCTTGTTGGTTTGTTGGTTTGTTAATTTGTTGGCTTGTTGGCTTGTTGTTTTGTCGGTTTGTTGGCTTGTTGGCTTGTTGGTTTGTTGGTTTGTTGGCTTGTTGGCTTGTTGGTTTGTTGGTTTGTTGGTTTGTTGGCTTGTTGGCATGTTGGTTTGCTGGTTTGTTGGTTTGTTGGTTTGTTGGCTTGTTGGTTTGTTGGTTTGTTGGCTTGTTGATTGGTGGTTTGTTGGCTTGTTGGCTTGTTGGTTTGTTGGTTTGTTGGCTTGTTGGCTTGTTGGTTTGTTGCTTTGTTGGTTTGTTGGTTTGTTGGATTGTTGGCTTGTTGGTTTGTTAGTTTGTTGGCTTTTTGGTTACTTGGTTTGTTGGTTTGTTGGTTACTTGGTTTGTTGGTTTGTTGGTTTGTTCGCTTGTTGGTTTGTTGGCTTGTTGGTTTGTTGGTTTGTTGGTTTGTTGGCTTGTTGGCTTGTTGGTTTGTTGGTTTGTTGATTCGTTGGTTTGTTGGTTTGTTGGTTTGTTGGCTTGTTGGCTTGTTGGTTTGTTGGTTTGTTGGTTTGTTGGCTTGTTGCTTTGTTAGTTTGTTGGTTTGTTGGTTTGCTGGTTTGTTGGTTTGTTGGTTTGTTGGCTTGTTGGTTTGTTGGTTTGTTGGCTTGTTGGTTTGTTGGTTTGTTGGCTTGCTGGCTTGTTGGTTTGTTGGTTTGTTGGCTTGTTGGTTTGTTGGTTTGTTGGCTTGTTGGCTTGTTGGTTTGTTAGTTTGTTGGCTTTTTGGTTACTTCTTTTGTTGATTTGTTGGTTACTTGGTTTGTTGGTTTGTTGGTTTGTTCGCTTGTTGGTTTGTTGGCTTGTTGGTTTGTTGGTTTATTGGTTTGTTCGCTTGTTGGCTTGTTGGTTTGTTGGTTTGTTGATTCGTTGGTTTGTTGGTTTGTTGGTTTTTTGGTTTGTTGGTTTGTTGGTTTGTTGGCTTTTTGGTTTGTTGGTTTGTTGGCTTGTTGGCTTGTTGGTTTGTTGGTTTGTTGGTTCGTTGGTTTGTTGGTTTGTTGGTTTTTTGGTTTTTTGGTTTGTTGGTTTGTTGACTTGTTGGTTTGTTGGTTTGTTGGTATTGTTGGTTTATTGGTTTGTTGGTTTGTTGGCTTGTTGGCTTGTTGGTTTGGTGGTTTGTTGGTTTGTTGGTTTGTTGGTTTCTTGGTTTGTTGGTTTGTTGGCTTGTTGGCTTGTTGGCTTGTTGGTTTGTTGGTTTGTTAGTTTATTTGTTTGTTGGTTTGTTGGCTAGTTGGTTTGTTGGTTTGTTGGCTTGTTGGCTTGATGGTTTGTCGGTTTGTTGGTTTGTTGGCTTGTTGGTTTGTTGGTTTGTTGGTTTGTTGGCTTGTTGGCTTGTTGTTTTGTCGGTTTATTGGCTTGTTGGTTTGTTCGTTTGTTGGTTTGTTGGCTTGTTGGCTTGTTGGTTTGTTGGTTTGTTGGCTTGTTGGCTTGTTGGTTTGTTGGTTTGTTGGTTTGTTGGCTTGTTGGCTTGTTGGTTTGTTGGTTTGTGGCCTTGTTGGTTTGTTGGCTTGTTGGTTTGTTGGTTTGTTGGTTTGTTGGCTTGTTGGCTTGTTGGTTTGTTGGTTTGTTGGTTTGTTGGCTTGTTGCTTTGTTAGTTTTTTGGTTTGTTGGTTTGCTGGTTTGTTGGTTTGTTGGTTTGTTGGCTTGTTGGTTTGTTGGTTTGTTGGCTTGTTGGTTTGTTGGTTTGTTGGCTTGTTGGCTTGTTGGTTTGTTGGTTTGTTGGCTTGTTGGCTTGTTGGTTTGTTGCTTTGTTGGTTTGTTGGTTTGTTGGCTTGTTGGCTTGTTGGTTTGTTGGCTTGTTGGCTTGTTGCTTTGTTGGTTTGTTGGTTTGTTGGTTTGTTGGTTTGTTGGCTTGTTGGTTTGTTGGTTTAATGGCTTGTTGGCTTGTTGGTTTGTTGGTTTGTTGGTGTGTTGGCCTGTTGGTTTGTTGGTTTGTTGGTTTGTTGGCTTGTTGGCTTGTTGGTTTGGTGGTTTGTTGGTTTGTTTGTTTGTTGGTTTATTGGTTTGTTGGCTAGTTGGTTTGTTGGTTTGTTGGTTTGTTGGCTTGTTGGCTTGTTGGCTTGTTGGTTTGTTGGTTTGTTGGTTTGTTGGTTTATTTGTTTGTTGGTTTGTTGGCTTGTTGGTTTGTTGGTTTGTTGGCTTGTTGGCTTGTTGGTTTGTCGGTTTGTTGGCTTGTTGGCTTGTTGGTTTGTTGGTTTGTTGGCTTGTTAACTTGTTGGTTTGTTGGTTTGTTGGTTTGTTGGCTTGTTGGTTTGTTGGTTTGTTGGCTTGTTGGCTTGTTGGTTTGTTTGTTTGTTGGTTTGTTGGCTTGTTGGTTTGTTGGCTTGTTGGTTTGTTGGTTTGTTAATTTGTTGGCTTGTTGGCTTGTTGTTTTGTCGGTTTGTTGGCTGTTGTCTTGTTGGTTTGTTGGTTTGTTGGCTTGTTGGCTTGTTGGTTTGTTGGCTTGTTGGTTTGTTGGCTTGTTGGCTTGTTGGTTTGTTGGTTTGTTGGCTTGTTGGTTTGTTGGCTTGTTGGTTTGTTGGTTTGTTGGTTTGTTGGCTTGTTGGCTTGTTGGTTTGTTGGTTTGTTGGTTTGCCGGCTTGTTGCTTTGTTAGTTTGTTAATTTGCTGGTTTGTTGGTTTGTTGGTTTGTTGGCTTGTTGGTTTGTTGGTTTGTTGGCTTGTTGGCTTGTTGGTTTGTTGCTTTGTTGGTTTGTTGGTTTGTTGGCTTGTTGGCTTGTTGGTTTGTTAGTTTGTTGGCTTTTTGGTTACTTGGTTTGTTGGTTTGTTGGTTACTTGGTTTGTTGGTTTGTTGGTTTGTTCGCTTGTTGGTTTGTTGGCTTGTTGGTTTGTTGGTTTGTTGGTTTGTTGGCTTGTTGGCTTGTTGGTTTGTTGGTTTGTTTATTCGTTGGTTTGTTGGTTTGTTGGTTTGTTGGCTTGTTGGCTTGTTGGTTTGTTGGTTTGTTGGTTTGTTGGCTTGTTGCTTTGTTAGTTTGTTGGTTTGTTGGTTTGCTGGTTTGTTGGTTTGTTGGTTTGTTGGCTTGTTGGTTTGTTGGTTTGTTGGCTTGTTGGTTTGTTGGTTTGTTGGCTTACTGACTTATTGGTTTGTTGGTTTGTTGGCTTGTTGGCTTGTTGGTTTGTTAGTTTTTTGGCTTTTTGGTTACTTGGTTTGTTGGTTTGTTGGTTACTTGGTTTGTTGGTTTGTTGGTTTGTTCGTTTGTTGCTTTGTTGGCTTGTTGGTTTGTTGGTTTGTTGGTTTGTTGGCTTGTTGGTTTGTTTGTTTGTTGATTCGTTGGTTTGTTGGTTTGTTGGTTTTTTGGTTTGTTGGTTTGTTGGTTTGTTGGCTTTTTGGTTTTTTTGTTTGTTGGCTTGTTGGCTTGTTGGTTTGTTGGTTTGTTGGTTCGTTGGTTTGTTGGTTTGTTGGTTTTTTGGTTTGTTGGTTTGTTGGTTTGTTGGCTTGTTGGTTTGTTTGTTTGTTGGCTTGTTGGTTTGTTGGTTTGTTGGTTTGTTGGTTTGTTGGTTTGTTGGCTTGTTGGCTTGTTGGTTTGGTGGTTTGTTGGTTTGTTGGTTTGTTGGTTTGTTGGTTTGTTGGCTTGTTGGGTTGTTGGTTTGTTGGTTTGTTGGCTTGTTGGCTTGTTGGCTTGTTGGTTTGTTGGTTTGTTGGTTTATTTGTTTGTTGGTTTGTTGGCTTGTTGGTTTGTTGGTTTGTTGGCTTGTTGGCTTGTTGGTTTGTTGGTTTGTTGGTTTGTTGGCTTGTTGGTTTGTTGGATTGTTGGTTTGTTGGTTTGTTGGTTTGTTGGCTTGTTGGCTTGTTGGTTTGTTGGTTTGTTGGTTTGTTGGTTTATTTGTTTGTTGGTTTGTTGGTTTGTTGGCTTGTTGGTTTGTTGGTTTGTTGGTTTGTTGGCTTATTGGCTTGTTGTTTTGTCGGTTTGTTGGCTTGTTGGTTTGTTGGTTTGTTGGTTTGTTGGCTTGTTGGCTTGTTGTTTTGTTGGTTTCTTGGCTTGTTGGTTTGTTGGTTTGTTGGCTTGTTGGTTTGTTGGTTTGTTGGCTTGTTGGCTTGTTGGTTTGTTGGTTTGTTGGATTGTTGGTTTGTTGGTTTGTTGGCTTGTTGGCTTGTTGGTTTGTTGGTTTGTTGGTTTGTTGGTTTATTTGTTTGTTGGTTTGTTGGCTTGTTGGCTTGTTGGTTTGTTGGTTTGTTGGTTTGTTGGCTTGTTGGCTTGTTGTTTTGTCGGTTTGTTGGCTTGTTGGTTTGTTGGTTTGTTGGCTTGTTGGCTTGTTGGTTTGTTGCTTTGTTGGTTTGTTGGTTTGTTGGTTTGTTGGCTTGTTGGCTTGTTGGTTTGTTAGTTAGTTGGCTTTTTGGTTACTTGGTTTGTTGGTTTGTTGGTTACTTGGTTTGTTGGTTTGTTGGTTTGTTGGCTTGTTGGTTTGTTGGCTTGTTGGTTTGTTGGTTTGTTGGTTTGTTGGCTTGTTGGCTTGTTGGTTTGTTGGTTTGTTGGTTTGTTGGTTTGTTGGCTTGTTGGTTTTTTGGTTTGTTGGTTTGTTGGCTTGTTGGCTTGTTGGTTTGTTAGTTTGTTGGCTTTTTGGTTACTTGGTTTGTTGGTTTGTTGGTTACTTGGTTTGTTGGTTTGTTGGTTTGTTGGCTTGTTGGTTTGTTGGCTTGTTGGTTTGTTGGTTTGTTGGTTTGTTGGCTTGTTGGCTTGTTGGTTTGTTGGTTTGTTGGTTCGTTGGTTTGTTAGTTTGTTGGTTTTTTGGTTTGTTGGTTTGTTGGTTTGTTGGCTTGTTGGTTTGTTGGTTTGTTGGCTTGTTGGCTTGTTGGTTTGTTGGCTTGTTGGTTTGTTGGTTTGTTGGTTTTTTGGTTTCTTGGTTTATTGGTTACTTGGTTTGTTGGTTTGTTGGCTTGTTGGTTTGTTGGTTTGTTGGTTCATTGGTTTGTTGGTTTATTGGCTTGTTGGTTTGTTGGTTTGTTGGGTTGTTGGTTTGTTGGCTTGTTGCTTTGTTAGATTGTTGGTTTGTTGGTTTGTTGGTTTGTTGGTTTGTTGGCTTGTTGGTTTGTTGGTTTGTTGGCTTGTTGGTTTGTTGGTTTGTTGGCTTGTTGGCTTGTTGGTTTGTTGGTTTGTTGGCTTGTTGGCTTGTTGGTTTGTTGGTTTGTTGCGTTGTTGGTTTGTTGGTTTGTTGGCTTGTTGGCTTGTTGGTTTGTTAGTTTGTTGGCTTTTTGGTTACTTGGTTTGTTGGTTTGTTGGCTTGTTGGTTTGTTGGTTTGTTGGTTTTCTGGTTTGTTGGTTTGTTGGCTTGTTGGTTTGTTGGTTTGTTCATTTGTTGGCTTGTTGGCTTGTTGGTTTGTTAGTTTGTTGGCTTTTTGGTTACTTGGTTTGTTGGTTTGTTGGTTTGTTGGCTTGTTGGTTTGTTGGTTTGTTGGTTTGTTGGTTTGTTGGCTTGTTGGTTTGTTGGTTTGTTGGCTTGTTGGTCTGTTAGTTTGTTGGTTTGTTGGTTTGTTGGTTTGTTGGCTTGTTGGCTTGTTGGTTTGTTGGTTAGTTCGTTTGTTGGTTTGTTAGTTTGTTGGTTTGTTGGTTTGTTGGCTTGTTGGTTTGTTGGTTTGTTAATTTGTTGGCTTGTTGGCTTGTTGTTTTGTCGGTTTGTTGGCTGTTGTCTTGTTGGTTTGTTGGTTTGTTGGCTTGTTGGCTTGTTGGTTTGTTGGCTTGTTGGTTTGTTGGCTTGTTGGCTTGTTGGTTTGTTGGTTTGTTGGCTTGTTGGTTTGTTGGCTTGTTGGTTTGTTGGTTTGTTGGTTTGTTGGCTTGTTGGCTTGTTGGTTTGTTGGTTTGTTGGTTTGCCGGCTTGTTGCTTTGTTAGTTTGTTAATTTGCTGGTTTGTTGGTTTGTTGGTTTGTTGGCTTGTTGGTTTGTTGGTTTGTTGGCTTGTTGGCTTGTTGGTTTGTTGCTTTGTTGGTTTGTTGGTTTGTTGGCTTGTTGGCTTGTTGGTTTGTTAGTTTGTTGGCTTTTTGGTTACTTGGTTTGTTGGTTTGTTGGTTACTTGGTTTGTTGGTTTGTTGGTTTGTTCGCTTGTTGGTTTGTTGGCTTGTTGGTTTGTTGGTTTGTTGGTTTGTTGGCTTGTTGGCTTGTTGGTTTGTTGGTTTGTTTATTCGTTGGTTTGTTGGTTTGTTGGTTTGTTGGCTTGTTGGCTTGTTGGTTTGTTGGTTTGTTGGTTTGTTGGCTTGTTGCTTTGTTAGTTTGTTGGTTTGTTGGTTTGCTGGTTTGTTGGTTTGTTGGTTTGTTGGCTTGTTGGTTTGTTGGTTTGTTGGCTTGTTGGTTTGTTGGTTTGTTGGCTTGTTGACTTATTGGTTTGTTGGTTTGTTGGCTTGTTGGCTTGTTGGTTTGTTAGTTTTTTGGCTTTTTGGTTACTTGGTTTGTTGGTTTGTTGGTTACTTGGTTTGTTGGTTTGTTGGTTTGTTCGTTTGTTGCTTTGTTGGCTTGTTGGTTTGTTGGTTTGTTGGTTTGTTGGCTTGTTGGTTTGTTTGTTTGTTGATTCGTTGGTTTGTTGGTTTGTTGGTTTTTTGGTTTGTTGGTTTGTTGGTTTGTTGGCTTTTTGGTTTTTTTGTTTGTTGGCTTGTTGGCTTGTTGGCTTGTTGGTTTGTTGGTTTGTTGGTTCGTTGGTTTGTTGGTTTGTTGGTTTTTTGGTTTGTTGGTTTGTTGGTTTGTTGGCTTGTTGGTTTGTTTGTTTGTTGGCTTGTTGGTTTGTTGGTTTGTTGGTTTGTTGGTTTGTTGGTTTGTTGGCTTGTTGGCTTGTTGGTTTGGTGGTTTGTTGGTTTGTTGGTTTGTTGGTTTGTTGGTTTGTTGGCTTGTTGGGTTGTTGGTTTGTTGGTTTGTTGGCTTGTTGGCTTGTTGGCTTGTTGGTTTGTTGGTTTGTTGGTTTATTTGTTTGTTGGTTTGTTGGCTTGTTGGTTTGTTGGTTTGTTGGCTTGTTGGCTTGTTGGTTTGTTGGTTTGTTGGTTTGTTGGCTTGTTGGTTTGTTGGATTGTTGGTTTGTTGGTTTGTTGGTTTGTTGGCTTGTTGGCTTGTTGGTTTGTTGGTTTGTTGGTTTGTTGGTTTATTTGTTTGTTGGTTTGTTGGTTTGTTGGCTTGTTGGTTTGTTGGTTTGTTGGTTTGTTGGCTTATTGGCTTGTTGTTTTGTCGGTTTGTTGGCTTGTTGGTTTGTTGGTTTGTTGGTTTGTTGGCTTGTTGGCTTGTTGTTTTGTTGGTTTGTTGGTTTGTTGGCTTGTGGGCTTATTGGTTTGTTGGTTTGTGGGCTTGTTGGTTTGTTGGTTTCTTGGCTTGTTGGTTTGTTGGTTTGTTGGCTTGTTGGTTTGTTGGTTTGTTGGCTTGTTGGCTTGTTGGTTTGTTGGTTTGTTGGATTGTTGGATTGTTGGTTTGTTGGTTTGTTGGCTTGTTGGCTTGTTGGTTTGTTGGTTTGTTGGTTTGTTGGTTTATTTGTTTGTTGGTTTGTTGGCTTGTTGGCTTGTTGGTTTGTTGGTTTGTTGGTTTGTTGGCTTGTTGGCTTGTTGTTTTGTCGGTTTGTTGGCTTGTTGGTTTGTTGGTTTGTTGGCTTGTTGGCTTGTTGGTTTGTTGCTTTGTTGGTTTGTTGGTTTGTTGGTTTGTTGGCTTGTTGGCTTGTTGGTTTGTTAGTTAGTTGGCTTTTTGGTTACTTGGTTTGTTGGTTTGTTGGTTACTTGGTTTGTTGGTTTGTTGGTTTGTTGGCTTGTTGGTTTGTTGGCTTGTTGGTTTGTTGGTTTGTTGGTTTGTTGGCTTGTTGGCTTGTTGGTTTGTTGGTTTGTTGGTTTGTTGGTTTGTTGGCTTGTTGGTTTTTTGGTTTGTTGGTTTGTTGGCTTGTTGGCTTGTTGGTTTGTTAGTTTGTTGGCTTTTTGGTTACTTGGTTTGTTGGTTTGTTGGTTACTTGGTTTGTTGGTTTGTTGGTTTGTTGGTTTGTTGGCTTGTTGGTTTGTTGGCTTGTTGGTTTGTTGGTTTGTTGGTTTGTTGGCTTGTTGGCTTGTTGGTTTGTTGGTTTGTTGGTTCGTTGGTTTGTTAGTTTGTTGGTTTTTTGGTTTGTTGGTTTGTTGGTTTGTTGGCTTGTTGGTTTGTTGGTTTGTTGGCTTGTTGGCTTGTTGGTTTGTTGGCTTGTTGGTTTGTTGGTTTGTTGGTTTTTTGGTTTCTTGGTTTGTTGGTTACTTGGTTTGTTGGTTTGTTGGCTTGTTGGTTTGTTGGTTTGTTGGTTCATTGGTTTGTTGGTTTATTGGCTTGTTGGTTTGTTGGTTTGTTGGTTTGTTGGTTTGTTGGGTTGTTGCTTTGTTAGATTGTTGGTTTGTTGGTTTGTTGGTTTGTTGGTTTGTTGGCTTGTTGGTTTGTTGGTTTGTTGGCTTGTTGGTTTGTTGGTTTGTTGGCTTGTTGGCTTGTTGGTTTGTTGGTTTGTTGGCTTGTTGGCTTGTTGGTTTGTTGGTTTGTTGCGTTGTTGGTTTGTTGGTTTGTTGGCTTGTTGGCTTGTTGGTTTGTTAGTTTGTTGGCTTTTTGGTTACTTGGTTTGTTGGTTTGTTGGCTTGTTGGTTTGTTGGTTTGTTGGTTTTCTGGTTTGTTGGTTTGTTGGCTTGTTGGTTTGTTGGTTTGTTCATTTGTTAGCTTGTTGGCTTGTTGGTTTGTTAGTTTGTTGGCTTTTTGGTTACTTGGTTTGTTGGTTTGTTGGTTTGTTGGCTTGTTGGTTTGTTGGTTTGTTGGTTTGTTGGTTTGTTGGCTTGTTGGTTTGTTGGTTTGTTGGCTTGTTGGTCTGTTAGTTTGTTGGTTTGTTGGTTTGTTGGTTTGTTGGCTTGTTGGCTTGTTGGTTTGTTGGTTAGTTCGTTTGTTGGTTTGTTAGTTTGTTGGTTTGTTGGCTTGTTGGCTTGTTGGTTTGTTGGTTTGTTGGTTTGTTGGTTTGTTGGTTTGTTGGTTTGTTGGCTTGTTGGTTTGTTAGTTTCTTGGATTTTTGGTTTGTTGGTTTGTTGGTTTGTTGCTTTGTTGGTTTGTTGGTTTGTTGGCTTGTTGGCTTGTTGGTTTGTTGGTTTGTAGGTTTGTTGGCTTGTTGGTTTGTTGGTTTGTTGGTTTGTTGGTTTGTTGGTTTGTTGGTTTGTTGGTTTGTTGGTTTGTTGGCTTGTTGGCTTGTTGGTTTGTTGGCTTGTTGGCTTGTTGGTTTGTTAGTTTGTTGGCTTTTTGGTTACTTGGTTTGTTGGCTTGTTGGTTTGTTGGTTTGTTGGCTTGTTGGCTTGTTGCTTTGTTGGTTTGTTGGTTTGTTGGCTTGTTGGCTTGTTGGTTTGTTAGTTTGTTGGCTTTTTGGTTACTTGGTTTGTTGGTTTGTTGGCTTGTTGGTTTGTTGGTTAGTTCGTTTGTTGGTTTGTTAGTTTGTTGGTTTGTTGGCTTGTTGACTTGTTGGTTTGTTGGCTTGTTGGTTTGTTGGTTTTTTGGTTTGTTGGTTTGTGGGTTTGTGGGTTTGTTGGTTTGTTGGTTTGTTGGCTTGTTGGTTTGTTGGTTTGTTGGCTTGTTGGTTTGTTAGTTTCTTGGATTTTTGGTTTGTTGGTTTGTTGGTTTGTTGCTTTGTTGGTTTGTTGGTTTGTTGGCTTGTTGGCTTGTTGGTTTGTTGGTTTGTTGGTTTGTTGGCTTGTTGGTCTGTTGGTTTGTTGGTTTGTTGGTTTGTTGGCTTGTTGGCTTGTTGGTTTGTTGGTTTGTTGGTTTGTTGGTTTGTTGGTTTGTTGGCTTCTTGGTTTGTTAGTTTGTTGCTTTGTTCGTTTGATGGTTTGTTGGTTTGTTGGTTACTTGGTTTGTTGGTTTGTTGGTTTGTTCGCTTGTTGGTTTTTTGGCTTGTTGGTTTGTTGGTTTGTTGGTTTGTTGGCTTGTTGGCTTGTTGGTTTGTTGGTTTGTTGATTCGTTGGTTTGTTGGTTTGTTGGTTTGTTGGATTGTTGGCTTGTTGGTTTGTTGGTTTGTTGGTTTGTTGGCTTGTTGCTTTGTTAGTTTGTTGGTTTGTTGGTTTGCTGGTTTGTTGGTTTGTTGGTTTGTTGGCTTGTTGGTTTGTTGGTTTGTTGGCTTGTTGGTTTGTTGGTTTGTTGGCTTGTTGGCTTGTTGTTTTGTTGGTTTGTTGGCTTGTTGGCTTGTTGGCTTGTTGGTTTGTTGCTTTGTTGGTTTGTTGGTTTGTTAGCTTGTTGGCTTGTTGGTTTGTTAGTTTGTTGGCTTTTTGGTTACTTGGTTTGTTGGTTTGTTGGTTACTTGGTTTGTTGGTTTGTTGGTTTGTTCGCTTGTTGGTTTGTTGGCTTGTTGGTTTGTTGGTTTGTTGGTTTGTTGGCTTGTTGGCTTGTTAGTTTGTTGGTTTGTTGATTCGTTGGTTTGTTGGTTTGTTGGTTTTTTGGTTTGTTGGTTTGTTGGTTTGTTGGCTTTTTGGTTTGTTGGTTTGTTGGCTTGTTGGCTTGTTGGTTTGTTGGTTTGTTGGTTCGTTGGTTTGTTGGTTTGTTGGTTTTTTGGTTTGTTGGTTTGTTGGTTTGTTGGCTTGTTGGTTTGTTGGTTTGTTGGCTTGTTGGTTTGTTGGTTTGTTGGTTTGTTGGCTTGTTGGCTTGTTGGTTTGGTGGTTTGTTGGTTTGTTGGCTTGTTGGTTTGTTGGTTTGTTGGCTTGTTGGGTTGTTGGTTTGGTGGTTTGTTGGCTTGTTGGCTTGTTGGCTTGTTGGTTTGTTGGTTTGTTGGTTTATTTGTTTGTTGGTTTGTTGGCTTGTTGATTTGTTGGTTTGTTGATTTGTTGGCTTGTTGGCTTGTTGGTTTGTCGGTTTGTTGGCTTGTTGGCTTGTTGGTTTGTTGGTTTGTTGGCTTGTTGGCTTGTTGGTTTGTTGGTTTGTTGGTTTGTTGGCTTGTTGGCTTGTTGGTTTGTTGGTTTGTTGGTTTGTTGGTTTATTTGTTTGTTAGTTTGTTGGCTTGTTGGTTTGTTGGTTTGTTGGTTTGTTGGCTTGTTGGCTTGTTGTTTTGTCGGTTTGTTGGCTTGTTGGTTTATTCGTTTGTTGGCTTGTTGGCTTGTTGGCTTGCTGGTTTGTTGGTTTGTTGGTTTGTTGGCTTGTTGGCTTGTTGGCTTGTTGGTTTGTTGGTTAGTGGCCTTGTTGGTTTGTTGGCTTGTTGGTTTGTTGGTTTGTTGGTTTGTTGGCTTGTTGGCTTGTTGGTTTGTTGGTTTGTTGGTTTGTTGGCTTGTTGCTTTGTTAGTTTTTTGGTTTGTTGGTTTGCTGGTTTGTTAGTTTGTTGGTTTGTTGGCTTGTTGGTTTGTTGGTTTGTTGGTTTGTTGGCTTGTTGGTTTGTTGGTTTGTTGGCTTGTTGGCTTGTTGGTTTGTTGGTTTGTTGGTTTGTTGGCTTGTTGGCTTGTTGGTTTGTTGCTTTGTTGGTTTGTTGGTTTGTTGGCTTGTTGGCTTGTTGGTTTGTTAGTTAGTTGGCTTTTTGGTTACTTGGTTTGTTGGTTTGTTGGTTACTTGGTTTGTTGGTTTGTTGGTTTGTTGGTTTGTTGGTTTGTTAACTTGTTGGCTTGTTGGTTTGTTGCTTTGTTGGTTTGTTGGTTTGTTGGCATGTTGGCTTGTTGGTTTGTTAGTTAGTTGGCTTTTTGGTTACTTGGTTTGTTGGTTACTTGGTTTGTTGGTTTGTTGGTTTGTTGGCTTGTTGGTTTGTTGGCTTGTTGGTTTGTTGGTTTGTTGGTTTGTTGGCTTGTTGGCTTGTTGGTTTGTTGGTTTGTTGGTTCGTTGGTTTGTTGGTTTGTTGGTTTTTTGGTTTGTTGGTTTGTTGGCTTGTTGGCTTGTTGGTTTGTTAGTTTGTTGGCTTTTTGGTTACTTGGTTTGTTGGTTTGTTGGTTACTTGGTTTGTTGGTTTGTTGGTTTGTTGGCTTGTTGGTTTGTTGGCTTGTTGGTTTGTTGGTTTGTTGGTTTGTTGGTTTGTTGGCTTGTTGGCTTGTTGGTTTGTTGGTTTGTTGGTTCGTTGGTTTGTTAGTTTGTTGGTTTTTTGGTTTGTTGGTTTGTTGGTTTGTTGGCTTGTTGGTTTGTTGGTTTGTTGGCTTGTTGGCTTGTTGGTTTGTTGGCTTGTTGGTTTGTTGGTTTGTTGGTTTTTTGGTTTCTTGGTTTGTTGGTTACTTGGTTTGTTGGTTTGTTGGTTTGTTGGCTTGTTGGTTTGTTGGTTTGTTGGTTCGTTGGTTTGTTGGCTTATTGGCTTGTTGGTTTGTTGGTTTGTTGGTTTGTTGGCTTGTTGCTTTGTTGGTTTGTTGGTTTGTTGGCTCATTGGCTTGTTGGTTTGTTGGTTTGCTGGCTTGTTGCTTTGTTAGCTTGTTGGTTTGTTGGTTTGCTGGTTTGTTGGTTTGTTGGTTTGTTGGTTTGGTGGTTTGTTGGCTAGTTGGTTTGTTGGTTTGTTGGTTTGTTGGCTTGTTGGTTTGTTGGTTTGTTGGTTTGTTGGTTTGTTGGTTTGTTGGTTTGTTGGTTTGTTGGCTTCTTGGTTTGTTAGTTTGTTGCTTTGTTCGTTTGGTGGTTTGTTGGTTTGTTGGTTACTTGGTTTGTTGGTTTGTTGGTTTGTTGGTTTGTTGGTTTGTTGGCTTGTTGGCTTGTTGGTTTGTTGGTTTGTTGGTTTGTTGATTTGTTGGCTTGTTGGTTTGTTGGCTTGTTGGTTTGTTGGTTTGTTGGCTTGTTGGTTTGTTGGTTTGTTGGTTTGTTGGTTTGTTGGCTTGTTGGCTTGTTGGTTTGTTGGTTTGTTGGCTTGTTGGTTTGTTGGCTTGTTGGTTTGTTGGTTTGTTGGTTAGTTGGGTTGTTGGCTTGTTGGTTTGTTGGTTTGTTGGTTTGTTGGCTTGTTGCTTTGTTAGTTTGTTAGTTTGTTGGTTGTTGGTTTGTTGGTGTGTTGGTTTGTTGGTTTGTTGGCTTGTTGGTTTGTTGGTTTGTTGGCTTGTTGGTTTGTTGTTTGGTGGCTTGTTGGCTTGTTGGTTTGTTATTTTGTTGGTTTGTTGGCTTGTTGGCTTGTTGGTTTGTTGGTTTGTTGCTTTGTTGGTTTGTTGGTTTGTTGGCTTGTTGGCTTGTTGGTTTGTTAGTTTGTTGGCTTTTTGGTTACTTGGTTTGTTGGTTTGTTGGTTTGTTGGCTTGTTGGTTTGTTGGCTTGTTGGTTTGTTGGTTTGTTGGTTTGTTGGTTTGTTGGTTTGTTTGTTTGTTGGTTTGTTGGCTTGTTGGCTTGTTGGTTTGTTGGTTTGTTGGTTTGTTGGTTTGTTGGTTTGTTGGTTTTTTGGTTTGTTGGCTTGCTGGTTTGTTGGTTTGTTGGTTTGTTGGCTTGTTGGCTTGTTGGCTTGTTGGTTTGTTGGTTTGGTGGCTTGTTGGCTTGTTGGTTTGTTGGTTTGTTGGCTTGTTGGCTTGTTGGTTTGTTGGTTTGTTGGCTTGTTGGTTTGTTGGCTTGTTGGTTTGTTGGTTTGTTGGTTTGTTGGCTTGTTGGTTTGTTGGTTTGTTGGCTTTTTGGCTTGTTGGTTTGTTGGTTTGTTGGTTTGTTGGCTTGTTGGTTTGTTGGTTGGTTGGCTTGTTGCTTTGTTGGTTTGTTGGTTTGTTGGCATGTTGGTTATTTAGTTTGTTGGTTTGTTGGCATGTTGGTTTGTTGGTTTGTTGGTTTGTTGGATTGTTGGTTTGTTGGTTTAATGGCTTGTTGGCTTGTTGGTTTATTGGTTTGTTGGTTTGTTGGCTTGTTGGTTTGTTGGTTTGTTGGTTTGTTGGCTTGTTGGCTTGTTGGTTTGGTGGTTTGTTGGTTTGTTGGTTTGTTGGTTTGTTGGTTTGTTGGTTTGTTGGCTTGTTGGTTTGTTGGTTTGTTGGTTTGTTGGCTTGTTGGCTTGTTGGGTTCTTGGTTTGTTGGTTTGTTGGTTTATTTGTTTGCTGGTTTGTTGGCTTGTTGGTTTGTTGGTTTGTTGGCTTGTTGGCTTGTTGGTTTGTCGGTTTGTTGGCTTGTTGGCTTGTTGGTTTGTCGGTTTGTTGGCTTGTTGGCTTGGTGGTTTGTTGGTTTGTTGGCTTGTTGGTTTGTTGGTTTGTTGCTTTGTTGGCTTGTTGGTTTGTTGGTTTGTTGGCTTGTTGGTTTGTTGGCTTGTTGGCTTGTTGGTTTGTTAGTTTGTTGGCTTTTTGGTTACTTGGTTTGTTGGTTTGTTGGTTACTTGGTTTGTTGGTTTGTTGGTTTGTTGGCTTGTTGGTTTGTTGGTTTGTTGGTTTGTTGGCTTGTTGGTTTGTTGGCTTGTTGGCTTGTTGGTTTGTTAGTTTGTTGGCTTTTTGGTTACTTGGTTTGTTGGTTTGTTGGTTACTTGGTTTGTTGGTTTGTTGGTTTGTTGGCTTGTTGGTTTGTTGGCTTGTTGGTTTGTTGGTTTGTTGGTTTGTTGGTTTGTTGGCTTGTTGGCTTGTTGGTTTGTTGGTTTGTTGGTTCGTTGGTTTGTTAGTTTGTTGGTTTTTTGGTTTGTTGGTTTGTTGGTTTGTTGGCTTGTTGGTTTGTTGGTTTGTTGGCTTGTTGGCTTGTTGGTTTGTTGGCTTGTTGGTTTGTTGGTTTGTTGGTTTTTTGGTTTCTTGGTTTGTTGGTTACTTGGTTTGTTGGTTTGTTGGTTTGTTGGCTTGTTGGTTTGTTGGTTTGTTGGTTCGTTGGTTTGTTGGCTTATTGGCTTGTTGGTTTGTTGGTTTGTTGGTTTGTTGGCTTGTTGGCTTGTTGGTTTGTTGCTTTGTTGGTTTGTTGGTTTGTTGGCTTGTTGGCTTGTTGGTTTGTTAGTTAGTTGGCTTTTTGGTTACTTGGTTTGTTGGTTTGTTGGTTACTTGGTTTGTTGGTTTGTTGGTTTGTTGGTTTGTTGGTTTGTTAACTTGTTGGCTTGTTGGTTTGTTGCTTTGTTGGTTTGTTGGTTTGTTGGCATGTTGGCTTGTTGGTTTGTTAGTTAGTTGGCTTTTTGGTTACTTGGTTTGTTGGTTACTTGGTTTGTTGGTTTGTTGGTTTGTTGGCTTGTTGGTTTGTTGGCTTGTTGGTTTGTTGGTTTGTTGGTTTGTTGGCTTGTTGGCTTGTTGGTTTGTTGGTTTGTTGGTTCGTTGGTTTGTTGGTTTGTTGGTTTTTTGGTTTGTTGGTTTGTTGGCTTGTTGGCTTGTTGGTTTGTTAGTTTGTTGGCTTTTTGGTTACTTGGTTTGTTGGTTTGTTGGTTACTTGGTTTGTTGGTTTGTTGGTTTGTTGGCTTGTTGGTTTGTTGGCTTGTTGGTTTGTTGGTTTGTTGGTTTGTTGGTTTGTTGGCTTGTTGGCTTGTTGGTTTGTTGGTTTGTTGGTTCGTTGGTTTGTTAGTTTGTTGGTTTTTTGGTTTGTTGGTTTGTTGGTTTGTTGGCTTGTTGGTTTGTTGGTTTGTTGGCTTGTTGGCTTGTTGGTTTGTTGGCTTGTTGGTTTGTTGGTTTGTTGGTTTTTTGGTTTCTTGGTTTGTTGGTTACTTGGTTTGTTGGTTTGTTGGTTTGTTGGCTTGTTGGTTTGTTGGTTTGTTGGTTCGTTGGTTTGTTGGCTTATTGGCTTGTTGGTTTGTTGGTTTGTTGGTTTGTTGGCTTGTTGCTTTGTTGGTTTGTTGGTTTGTTGGCTCATTGGCTTGTTGGTTTGTTGGTTTGCTGGCTTGTTGCTTTGTTAGCTTGTTGGTTTGTTGGTTTGCTGGTTTGTTGGTTTGTTGGTTTGTTGGTTTGGTGGTTTGTTGGCTAGTTGGTTTGTTGGTTTGTTGGTTTGTTGGCTTGTTGGTTTGTTGGTTTGTTGGTTTGTTGGTTTGTTGGTTTGTTGGTTTGTTGGCTTCTTGGTTTGTTAGTTTGTTGCTTTGTTCGTTTGATGGTTTGTTGGTTTGTTGGTTACTTGGTTTGTTGGTTTGTTGGTTTGTTGGTTTGTTGGTTTGTTGGCTTGTTGGCTTGTTGGTTTGTTGGTTTGTTGGTTTGTTGATTTGTTGGCTTGTTGGTTTGTTGGCTTGTTGGTTTGTTGGTTTGTTGGCTTGTTGGTTTGTTGGTTTGTTGGTTTGTTGGTTTGTTGGCTTGTTGGCTTGTTGGTTTGTTGGTTTGTTGGCTTGTTGGTTTGTTGGCTTGTTGGTTTGTTGGTTTGTTGGTTAGTTGGGTTGTTCGCTTGTTGGTTTGTTGGTTTGTTGGTTTGTTGGCTTGTTGCTTTGTTAGTTTGTTAGTTTGTTGGTTGTTGGTTTGTTGGTGTGTTGGTTTGTTGGTTTGTTGGCTTGTTGGTTTGTTGGTTTGTTGGCTTGTTGGTTTGTTGTTTGGTGGCTTGTTGGCTTGTTGGTTTGTTATTTTGTTGGTTTGTTGGCTTGTTGGCTTGTTGGTTTGTTGGTTTGTTGCTTTGTTGGTTTGTTGGTTTGTTGGCTTGTTGGCTTGTTGGTTTGTTAGTTTGTTGGCTTTTTGGTTACTTGGTTTGTTGGTTTGTTGGTTTGTTGGCTTGTTGGTTTGTTGGCTTGTTGGTTTGTTGGTTTGTTGGTTTGTTGGTTTGTTGGTTTGTTTGTTTGTTGGTTTGTTGGCTTGTTGGCTTGTTGGTTTGTTGGTTTGTTGGTTTGTTGGTTTGTTGGTTTGTTGGTTTTTTGGTTTGTTGGCTTGCTGGTTTGTTGGTTTGTTGGTTTGTTGGCTTGTTGGCTTGTTGGCTTGTTGGTTTGTTGGTTTGGTGGCTTGTTGGCTTGTTGGTTTGTTGGTTTGTTGGCTTGTTGGCTTGTTGGTTTGTTGGTTTGTTGGCTTGTTGGTTTGTTGGCTTGTTGGTTTGTTGGTTTGTTGGTTTGTTGGCTTGTTGGTTTGTTGGATTGTTGGCTTTTTGGCTTGTTGGTTTGTTGGTTTGTTGGTTTGTTGGCTTGTTGGTTTGTTGGTTGGTTGGCTTGTTGCTTTGTTGGTTTGTTGGTTTGTTGGCATGTTGGTTATTTAGTTTGTTGGTTTGTTGGCATGTTGGTTTGTTGGTTTGTTGGTTTGTTGGATTGTTGGTTTGTTGGTTTAATGGCTTGTTGGCTTGTTGGTTTATTGGTTTGTTGGTTTGTTGGCTTGTTGGTTTGTTGGTTTGTTGGTTTGTTGGCTTGTTGGCTTGTTGGTTTGGTGGTTTGTTGGTTTGTTGGTTTGTTGGTTTGTTGGTTTGTTGGTTTGTTGGCTTGTTGGTTTGTTGGTTTGTTGGTTTGTTGGCTTGTTGGCTTGTTGGGTTGTTGGTTTGTTGGTTTGTTGGTTTATTTGTTTGCTGGTTTGTTGGCTTGTTGGTTTGTTGGTTTGTTGGCTTGTTGGCTTGTTGGTTTGTCGGTTTGTTGGCTTGTTGGCTTGTTGGTTTGTCGGTTTGTTGGCTTGTTGGCTTGGTGGTTTGTTGGTTTGTTGGCTTGTTGGTTTGTTGGTTTGTTGCTTTGTTGGCTTGTTGGTTTGTTGGTTTGTTGGCTTGTTGGTTTGTTGGCTTGTTGGCTTGTTGGTTTGTTAGTTTGTTGGCTTTTTGGTTACTTGGTTTGTTGGTTTGTTGGTTACTTGGTTTGTTGGTTTGTTGGTTTGTTGGCTTGTTGGTTTGTTGGTTTGTTGGTTTGTTGGTTTGTTGGCTTGTTGGTTTGTTGGCTTGTTGGCTTGTTGGTTTGTTAGTTTGTTGGCTTTTTGGTTACTTGGTTTGTTGGTTTGTTGGTTACTTGGTTTGTTGGTTTGTTGGTTTGTTGGCTTGTTGGTTTGTTGGCTTGTTGGTTTGTTGGTTTGTTGGTTTGTTGGTTTGTTGGCTTGTTGGCTTGTTGGTTTGTTGGTTTGTTGGTTCGTTGGTTTGTTAGTTTGTTGGTTTTTTGGTTTGTTGGTTTGTTGGTTTGTTGGCTTGTTGGTTTGTTGGTTTGTTGGCTTGTTGGCTTGTTGGTTTGTTGGCTTGTTGGTTTGTTGGTTTGTTGGTTTTTTGGTTTCTTGGTTTGTTGGTTACTTGGTTTGTTGGTTTGTTGGTTTGTTGGCTTGTTGGTTTGTTGGTTTGTTGGTTCGTTGGTTTGTTGGCTTATTGGCTTGTTGGTTTGTTGGTTTTTTGGTTTGTTGGCTTGTTGCTTTGTTGGTTTGTTGGTTTGTTGGCTCATTGGCTTGTTGGTTTGTTGGTTTGTTGGTTTGCTGGCTTGTTGCTTTGTTAGCTTGTTGGTTTGTTGGTTTGCTGGTTTGTTGGTTTGTTGGTTTGTTGGTTTGTTGGTTTGTTGGCTTGTTGGTTTGTTGGTTTGTTGGTTTGTTGGCTTGTTGGTTTGTTGGTTTGTTGGTTTGTTGGTTTGTTGGTTTGTTGGTTTGTTGGCTTCTTGGTTTGTTAGTTTGTTGCTTTGTTCGTTTGATGGTTTGTTGGTTTGTTGGTTACTTGGTTTGTTGGTTTGTTGGTTTGTTGGTTTGTTGGTTTGTTGGCTTGTTGGCTTGTTGGTTTGTTGGTTTGTTGGTTTGTTGGTTTGTTGATTTGTTGGCTTGTTGGTTTGTTGGCTTGTTGGTTTGTTGGTTTTTTGGCTTGTTGGTTTGTTGGTTTGTTGGTTTGTTGGTTTGTTGGCTTGTTGGCTTGTTGATTTGTTGGTTTGTTGGCTTGTTGGTTTGTTGGCTTGTTGGTTTGTTGGTTTGTTGGTTTGTTGGGTTGTTGGCTTGTTGGTTTGTTGGTTTGTTGGTTTGTTGGCTTGTTGCTTTGTTAGTTTGTTGGTTTGTTGGTTGTTGGTTTGTTGGTGTGTTGGTTTGTTGGTTTGTTGGCTTGTTGGTTTGTTGGTTTGTTGGCTTGTTGGTTTGTTGTTTGGTGGCTTGTTGGCTTGTTGGTTTGTTATTTTGTTGGTTTGTTGGCTTGTTGGCTTGTTGGTTTGTTGGTTTGTTGCTTTGTTGGTTTGTTGGTTTGTTGGCTTGTTGGCTTGTTGGTTTGTTGGCTTGTTGGTTTGTTGGTTTGTTGGTTTGTTGGTTTGTTGGTTTTTTGGTTTGTTGGCTTGCTGGTTTGTTGGTTTGTTGGTTTGTTGGCTTGTTGGCTTGTTGGCTTTTTGGTTTGTTGGTTTGGTGGCTTGTTGGCTTGTTGGTTTGTTGGTTTGTTGGCTTGTTGGCTTGTTGGTTTGTTGGTTTGTTGGCTTGTTGGTTTGTTGGCTTGTTGGTTTGTTGGTTTGTTGGTTTGTTGGCTTGTTGGTTTGTTGGTTTGTTGGCTTTTTGGCTTGTTGGTTTGTTGGTTTGTTGGTTTGTTTGCTTGTTGGTTTGTTGGTTGGTTGGCTTGTTGCTTTGTTGGTTTGTTGGTTTGTTGGCATGTTGGTTACTTAGTTTGTTGGTTTGTTGGCATGTTGGTTTGTTGGTTTGTTGGTTTGTTGGCTTGTTGGTTTGTTGGTTTAATGGCTTGTTGGCTTGTTGGTTTGTTGGTTTGTTGGTTTGTTGGCTTGTTGGTTTGTTGGTTTGTTGGTTTGTTGGCTTGTTGGCTTGTTGGTTTGGTGGTTTGTTGGTTTGTTGGTTTGTTGGTTTGTTGGTTTGTTGGTTTGTTGGCTTGTTGGTTTGTTGGTTTGTTGGTTTGTTGGCTTGTTGGCTTGTTGGGTTGTTGGTTTGTTGGTTTGTTGGTTTATTTGTTTGTGGGTTTGTTGGCTTGTTGGTTTGTTGGTTTGTTGGCTTGTTGGCTTGTTGGTTTGTCGGTTTGTTGGCTTGTTGGCTTGTTGGTTTGTCGGTTTGTTGGCTTGTTGGCTTGGTGGTTTGTTGGTTTGTTGGCTTGTTGGTTTGTTGGTTTGTTGCTTTGTTGGCTTGTTGGTTTGTTGGTTTGTTGGCTTGTTGGTTTGTTGGCTTGTTGGCTTGTTGGTTTGTTAGTTTGTTGGCTTTTTGGTTACTTGGTTTGTTGGTTTGTTGGTTACTTGGTTTGTTGGTTTGTTGGTTTGTTGGCTTGTTGGTTTGTTGGCTTGTTGGTTTGTTGGTTTGTTGGTTTGTTGGTTTGTTGGCTTGTTGGCTTGTTGGTTTGTTGGCTTGTTGGTTTGTTGGTTTGTTGGCTTGTTGGCTTGTTGGTTTGTTGGCTTGTTGGTTTGTTGGTTTGTTGGTTTTTTGGTTTCTTGGTTTGTTGGTTACTTGGTTTGTTGGTTTGTTGGTTTGTTGGCTTGTTGGTTTGTTGGTTTGTTGGTTCGTTGGTTTGTTGGCTTATTGGCTTGTTGGTTTGTTGGTTTGTTGGTTTGTTGTCTTGTTGCTTTGTTGGTTTGTTGGTTTGTTGGCTCGTTGGCTTGTTGGTTTGTTGGTTTGTTGGTTTGCTGGCTTGTTGCTTTGTTAGTTTGTTGGTTTGTTGGTTTGCTGGTTTGTTGGTTTGTTGGTTTGTTGGTTTGTTGGTTTGTTGGCTTGTTGGTTTGTTGGTTTGTTGGTTTGTTGGCTTGTTGGTTTGTTGGTTTGTTGGTTTGTTGGTTTGTTGGTTTGTTGGTTTGTTGGCTTCTTGGTTTGTTAGTTTGTTGCTTTGTTCGTTTGATGGTTTGTTGGTTTGTTGGTTACTTGGTTTGTTGGTTTGTTGGTTTGTTGGCTTGTTGGCTTGTTGGTTTGTTGGTTTGTTGGTTTGTTGATTTGTTGGCTTGTTGGTTTGTTGGCTTGTTGGTTTGTTGGTTTGTTGGCTTGTTGGTTTGTTGGTTTGTTGGTTTGTTGGTTTGTTGGCTTGTTGGCTTGTTGGTTTGTTGGTTTGTTGGCTTGTTGGTTTGTTGGCTTGTTGGTTTGTTGGTTTGTCGGTTTGTTGGGTTGTTGGCTTGTTGGTTTGTTGGTTTGTTGGTTTGTTGGCTTGTTGCTTTGTTAGTTTGTTGGTTTGTTGGTTGTTGGTTTGTTGGTGTGTTGGTTTGTTGGTTTGTTGGCTTGTTGGTTTGTTGGTTTGTTGGCTTGTTGGTTTGTTGTTTGGTGGCTTGTTGGCTTGTTGGTTTGTTATTTTGTTGGTTTGTTGGCTTGTTGGCTTGTTGGTTTGTTGGTTTGTTGCTTTGTTGGTTTGTTGGTTTGTTGGCTTGTTGGCTTGTTGGTTTGTTAGTTTGTTGGCTTTTTGGTTACTTGGTTTGTTGGTTTGTTGGTTTGTTGGTTTGTTGGCTTGTTGGTTTGTTGGCTTGTTGGTTTGTTGGTTTGTTGGTTTGTTGGTTTGTTGGTTTGTTTGTTTGTTGGTTTGTTGGCTTGTTGGCTTGTTGGTTTGTTGGTTTGTTGGTTTGTTGGTTTGTTGGTTTTTTGGTTTGTTGGCTTGCTGGTTTGTTGGTTTGTTGGTTTGTTGGCTTGTTGGCTTGTTGGCTTGTTGGTTTGTTGGTTTGGTGGCTTGTTGGCTTGTTGGTTTGTTGGTTTGTTGGCTTGTTGGCTTGTTGGTTTGTTGGTTTGTTGGCTTGTTGGTTTGTTGGCTTGTTGGTTTGTTGGTTTGATGGTTTGTTGGTTTGTTAGCTTGTTGGTTTGTTGGTTTGTTGGCTTTTTGGCTTGTTGGTTTGTTGGTTTGTTGGTTTGTTGGCTTGTTGGTTTGTTGGTTGGTTGGCTTGTTGCTTTGTTGGTTTGTTGGTTTGTTGGCATGTTGGTTACTTAGTTTGTTGGTTTGTTGGCATGTTGGTTTGTTGGTTTGTTGGTTTGTTGGCTTGTTGGTTTGTTGGTTTGTTGGCTTGTTGGTTTGTTGGTTTGTTGGTTTGTTGGCTTGTTGGCTTGTTGGTTTGTTGGTTTGTTGGTTTGTTGGCTTGTTGGTTTGTTGGTTTGTTGGTTTGTTGGCTTGTTGGCTTGTTGGTTTGGTGGTTTGTTGGTTTGTTGGTTTGTTGGTTTGTTGGTTTGTTGGTTTGTTGGCTTGTTGGTTTGTTGGTTTGTTGGTTTGTTGGCTTGTTGGCTTGTTGGGTTGTTGGTTTGTTGGTTTGTTGGTTTATTTGTTTGCTGGTTTGTTGGCTTGTTGGTTTGTTGGTTTGTTGGTTTGTTGGCTTGTTCGTTTGTTGGTTTGTTGCTTTGTTGGCTTGTTGGTTTGTTGGTTTGTTGGCTTGTTGGCTTGTCGGTTTGTTGGCTTGTTGGCTTGTTGGTTTGTTGGTTTGTTGGCTTGTTCGTTTGTTGGTTTGTTGCTTTGTTGGCTTGTTGGTTTGTTGGTTTGTTGGCTTGTTGGCTTGTTGGTTTGTTGGTTTGTTGGTTTGTTGGCTTGTTGGTTTGTTGGCTTGTTGGTTTGTTGGTTTGTTGGTTTGTTGGCTTGTTGGCTTGTTGGTTTGTTGGTTTGTTGGTTTGTTGGTTTGTCGGTTTGTTGGCTTGTTGGCTTGTTGGTTTGTCGGTTTGTTGGCTTGTTGGCTTGGTGGTTTGTTGGTTTGTTGGCTTGTTGGTTTGTTGGTTTGTTGCTTTGTTGGCTTGTTGGTTTGTTGGTTTGTTGGCTTGTTGGTTTGTTGGCTTGTTGGCTTGTTGGTTTGTTAGTTTGTTGGCTTTTTGGTTACTTGGTTTGTTGGTTTGTTGGTTACTTGGTTTGTTGGTTTGTTGGTTTGTTGGCTTGTTGGTTTGTTGGCTTGTTGGTTTGTTGGTTTGTTGGTTTGTTGGTTTGTTGGCTTGTTGGCTTGTTGGTTTGTTGGTTTGTTGGTTTGTTGGTTTGTTAGTTTGTTGGTTTTTTGGTTTGTTGGTTTGTTGGTTTGTTGGCTTGTTGGTTTGTTGGTTTGTTGGCTTGTTGGCTTGTTGGTTTGTTGGCTTGTTGGTTTGTTGGTTTGTTGGTTTTTTGGTTTCTTGGTTTGTTGGTTACTTGGTTTGTTGGTTTGTTGGTTTGTTGGCTTGTTGGTTTGTTGGTTTGTTGGTTCGTTGGTTTGTTGGCTTATTGGCTTGTTGGTTTGTTGGTTTGTTGGTTTGTTGTCTTGTTGCTTTGTTGGTTTGTTGGTTTGTTGGCTCGTTGGCTTGTTGGTTTGTTGGTTTGTTGGTTTGCTGGCTTGTTGCTTTGTTAGCTTGTTGGTTTGTTGGTTTGCTGGTTTGTTGGTTTGTTGGTTTGTTGGTTTGTTGGTTTGTTGGCTTGTTGGTTTGTTGGTTTGTTGGTTTGTTGGCTTGTTGGTTTGTTGGTTTGTTGGTTTGTTGGTTTGTTGGTTTGTTGGTTTGTTGGCTTCTTGGTTTGTTAGTTTGTTGCTTTGTTCGTTTGATGGTTTGTTGGTTTGTTGGTTACTTGGTTTGTTGGTTTGTTGGTTTGTTGGTTTGTTGGTTTGTTGGCTTGTTGGCTTGTTGGTTTATTGGTTTGTTGGTTTGTTGATTTGTTGGCTTGTTGGTTTGTTGGCTTGTTGGTTTGTTGGTTTGTTGGCTTGTTGGTTTGTTGGTTTGTTTGTTTGTTGGTTTGTTGGCTTGTTGGCTTGTTGGTTTGTTGGTTTGTTGGTTTGTTGGTTTGTTGGCTTGTTGGTTTGTTGGTTTGTTGGTTTGTTGGGTTGTTGGCTTGTTGGTTTGTTGGTTTCTTGGTTTGTTGGCTTGTTGCTTTGTTAGTTTGTTGGTTTGTTGGTTGTTGGTTTGTTGGTGTGTTGGTTTGTTGGTTTGTTGGCTTGTTGGTTTGTTGGTTTGTTGGCTTGTTGGTTTGTTGTTTGGTGGCTTGTTGGCTTGTTGGTTTGTTATTTTGTTGGTTTGTTGGCTTGTTGGCTTGTTGGTTTGTTGGTTTGTTGCTTTGTTGGTTTGTTGGTTTGTTGGCTTGTTGGCTTGTTGATTTGTTAGTTTGTTGGCTTTTTGGTTACTTGGTTTGTTGGTTTGTTGGTTTGTTGGCTTGTTGGTTTGTTGGCTTGTTGATTTGTTGGTTTGTTGGCTTGTTGGCTTGTTGGTTTGTTGGTTTGTTGGTTTGTTGGTTTGTTGGTTTTTTGGTTTGTTGGCTTGCTGGTTTGTTGGTTTGTTGGTTTGTTGGCTTGTTGGCTTGTTGGCTTGTTGGTTTGTTGGTTTGGTGGCTTGTTGGCTTGTTGGTTTGTTGGTTTGTTGGCTTGTTGGCTTGTTGGTTTGTTGGTTTGTTGGCTTGTTGGTTTGTTGGCTTGTTGGTTTGTTGGTTTGTTGGTTTGTTAGCTTGTTGGTTTGTTGGTTTGTTGGCTTTTTGGCTTGTTGGTTTGTTGGTTTGTTGGTTTGTTGGCTTGTTGGTTTGTTGGTTGGTTGGCTTGTTGCTTTGTTGGTTTGTTGGTTTGTTGGCATGTTGGTTACTTAGTTTGTTGGTTTGTTGGCATGTTGGTTTGTTGGTTTGTTGGTTTGTTGGCTTGTTGGTTTGTTGGTTTAATGGCTTGTTGGCTTGTTGGTTTGTTGGTTTGTTGGTTTGTTGGCTTGTTGGTTTGTTGGTTTGTTGGTTTGTTGGCTTGTTGGCTTGTTGGTTTGGTGGTTTGTTGGTTTGTTGGTTTGTTGGTTTGTTGGTTTGTTGGTTTGTTGGTTTGTTGGCTTGTTGGTTTGTTGGTTTGTTGGTTTGTTGGCTTGTTGGCTTGTTGGGTTGTTGGTTTGTTGGTTTGTTGGTTTATTTGTTTGCTGGTTTGTTGGCTTGTTGGTTTGTTGGTTTGTTGGCTTGTTGGCTTGTTGGTTTGTCGGTTTGTTGGCTTGTTGGCTTGTTGGTTTGTCGGTTTGTTGGCTTGTTGGCTTGTTGGTTTGTTGGTTTGTTGGCTTGTTCGTTTGTTGGTTTGTTGCTTTGTTGGCTTGTTGGTTTGTTGGTTTGTTGGCTTGTTGGCTTGTTGGTTTGTTGGTTTGTTGGTTTGTTGGCTTGTTGGTTTGTTGGCTTGTTGGTTTGTTGGTTTGTTGGTTTGTTGGCTTGTTGGCTTGTTGGTTTGTTGGTTTGTTGGTTTGTTGGTTTATTTGTTTGTTGGTTTGTTGGCTTGTTGGTTTGTTGTTCTGTTGGCTTGTTGGCTTGATGTTTTGTCGGTTTGTTGGCTTGTTGGCTTGTTGGTTTGTTGGTTTGTTGGCTTGTTGGCTTGTTGGTTTGTTGGTTTGTTGGTTTGTTGGCTTGTTGGCTTGTTGGTTTGTTGGTTTGTTGGCTTGTTGGTTTGTTGGCTTGTTGGTTTGTTGGTTTGTTGGTTTGTTCGCTTGTTCGATTGTTGGTTTGTTGGTTTGTTGGTTTGTTGGCTTGTTGCTTTGTTAGTTTGTTGGTTTGTTGGTTTGCTGATTTGTTGGTTTGTTGGTTTGTTGGTTTGTTGGCTTGTTGGTTTGTTGGTTTGTTGACTTGTTGGTTTGTTGGTTTGTTGGCTTGTTGGCTTGTTGGTTTGTTGGTTTGTTGGCTTGTTGGCTTGTTGGTTTGTAGCTTTGTTGGTTTGTTGGTTTGTTGGCTTGTTGGCTTGTTGGTTTGTTAGTTTGTTGGCTTTTTGGTTACTTGGTTTGTTGGTTTGTTAGTTACTTGGTTTGTTGGTTTGTTGGTTTGTTGGCTTGTTGGTTTGTTAACTTGTTGGTTTGTTGGTTTGTTAGTTTGTTGGCTTGTTGGCTTGTTGGTTTGTTGGTTTGTTGGTTCGTTGGTTTGTTGGTTTGTTGGTTTTTTGGTTTGTTGGTTTGTTGGTTTGTTGGCTTGTTGGTTTGTTGGTTTGTTGGCTTGTTGGCTTGTTAGTTTGTTGGTTTGTTGGCTTGTTGGTTACTTAGTTTGTTGGTTTGTTGGTTTGTTGGCTTGTTGGCTTGTTGTTTTGTTGGTTTGTTGGTTTGTTGGTTTGTTGGCTTGCTGGTTTGTTGGTTTGTTGGTTTGTTGGCATGTTGGCTTGTTGGTTTGTTGGTTTGTTGGTTTATTTGTTTGTTGGTTTGTTGGCTTGTTGGTTTGTTGGTTTGTTGGCTTGTTGGCTTGTTGGTTTGTTGGTTTGTTGGCTTGTTGGCTTGTTGGTTTGTTGGTTTGTTAGCTTGTTGGTTTGTTGGCTTGTTGGTTTGTTGGTTTGTTGGTTTGTTGGCTTGTTGGTTTGTTGGTTTGTTAGCTTGTTTGCTTGTTGGTTTGTTGGTTTGTTGGTTTGTTGGTTTGTTGGCTTGTTGGTTTGTTGGTTTGTTGGTTTGTTGGCTTGTTGGTTACTTAGTTTGTTGGTTTGTTGGCATGTTGGTTTGTTGGTTTGTTGGTTTGTTGGCTTGTTGGTTTGTTGGTTTGTTGGCTTGTTGGCTTGTTGGTTTGTTGGTTTGTTGGTTTGTTGGTTTGTTGGTTTGTTGGCTTGTTGGTTTGTTGGTTTGTTGGTTTATTGGCTTGTTGGCTTGTTGGCTTGTTGGTTTGTTGGTTTGTTGGTTTGTTGGTTTGTTGGTTTGTTGGTTTGTTGGCTTGTTAGTTTGTCGGTTTGTTGGTTTGTTGGCTTGTTGGCTTGTTGGTTTGTTGGTTTGTTGGTTTATTTGTTTGTTGGTTTGTTGGCTTGTTGATTTGTTGGTTTGTTGGCTTGTTGGCTTGTTGGTTTGTCGGTTTGTTTGCTTGTTGGCTTGTTGGTTTGTTGGTTTGTTGGCTTCTTGGTTACTTGGTTTGTTGGTTTGTTGGTTTGTTGGTTTGTTGGCTTCTTGGTTTGTTGGTTTGTTGGTTTGTTGGCTTGTTGGCTTGTTGGCTTGTTGGCTTGTTGGTTTTTGGTTTGTTGGTTTGTTGGTTCGTTGGTTTGTTGGTTTTTTGGTTTGTTGGTTTGTTGGTTTGTTGGCTTGTTGGTTTGTTGGTTTGTTTGCTTGTTGGCTTGTTGGTTTGTTGGTTTGTTGGCTTGTTGGTTACTTAGTTTGTTAGTCTGTTGGTTTGTTGTTTTGTTTGTTTGTTGGTTTGTTGGTTTGTTGGTTTATTTGTTTGTTGGCTTGTTGGTTTGTTGGTTTGTTGGCTTGTTGGCTTGTTGGTTTGTTGGTTTGTTGGCTTGTTGGTTACTTAGTTTGTTAGTCTGTTGGTTTGTTGTTTTGTTTTTTTGTTGGTTTGTTGGTTTGTTGGTTTATTTGTTTGTTGGTTTGTTGGCTTGTTGGTTTGTTGGCTTGTTGGCTTGTTGGTTTATTGGCTTGTTGGTTTGTTAGTTTGGTGGCTTTTTGGTTACTTGGTTTGTTGGTTTGTTGGTTTGTTGGTTTGTTGGTTTGTTGGCTTGTTGGTTTGTTGGTTTGTTGGCTTGTTGGCTTGTTGGCTTGTTGGCTTGTTGGTTTGTTGGTTTGTTGGTTTGTTGGTTTGTTGGTTTGTTGGTTTGTTGGTTTTTTGGTTTGTTGGTTTGTTGGCTTGTTGGTTTGTTGGTTTGTTGTTTTGTTGGCTTGTTGGTTTGTTGGTTTGTTGGCTTGTTGGTTTGTTGGTTTGTTGGCTTGTTGGCTTGTTGGTTTGTTGGTTTGTTGGCTTGTTGGTTTGTTGGTTTGTTGGTTTTTTGGTTTGTTGGTTTGTTGGCTTGTTGGTTTGTTGGTTTGTTGGTTTGTTGGCTTGTTGGTTTGTTGGTTTGTTGGCTCGTTGGATTGTTGGTTTGTTGGTTTGTTGGCTTGTTGGCTTGTTGGTTTGTTGGTTTGTTGGCTTGTTGGTTTGTTGGCTTGTTGGTTTGTTGGTTTGTTGGCTTGTTGGCTTGTTGGCTTGTTGGTTTGTTAGTTTATGGGCTTTTTGGTTACTTGGTTTGTTGGTTTGTTGGTTTGTTGGTTTGTTGGCTTGTTGGTTTGTTGGTTTGTTGGTTTGTTGGCTTATTGGTTTGTTGGTTTGTTGGTTTGTTGGTTTTTTGCTTTGTTGGTTTGTTGGTTTGTTGGCTTGTTGGTTTGTTGGTTTGTTGGTTTGTTGGCTTGTTGTTTTGTTGGTTTGTTGGCTTGTTGGTTTGTTGGTTTGTTGGTTTGTTGGTTTGTTGGTTTGTTGGTTTGTTGGCTTGTTGGTTTGTTGGTTTGTTGGCTTGTTGGTTTGTTGGTTTGTTGGTTTGTTGGCTTGTTGGTTTGTTGGTTGGTTGGCTTGTTGCTTTGTTGGTTTGTTGGTTTGTTGGCATGTTGGTTACTTAGTTTGTTGGTTTGTTGGCATGTTGGTTTGTTGGTTTGTTGGTTTGTTGGCTTGTTGGTTTGTTGGTTTAATGGCTTGTTGGCTTGTTGGTTTGTTGGTTTGTTGGTTTGTTGGCTTGTTGGTTTGTTGGTTTGTTGGTTTGTTGGCTTGTTGGCTTGTTGGTTTGGTGGTTTGTTGGTTTGTTGGTTTGTTGGTTTGTTGGTTCGTTGGCTTGTTGGTTTGTTGGTTTGTTGGTTTGTTGGTTTGTTGGCTTGTTGGCTTGTTGGGTTGTTGGTTTGTTGGTTTGTTGGTTTGTTGGTTTATTTGTTTGTTGGTTTGTTGGCTTGTTGGTTTGTTGGTTTGTTGGCTTGTTGGATTGTTGGTTTGTCGGTTTGTTGGCTTGTTGGCTTGTTGGTTTGTTGGCTTGTTGGTTTGTTGGTTGGTTGGCTTGTTGCTTTGTTGGTTTGTTGGTTTGTTGGCATGTTGGTTACTTAGTTTGTTGGTTTGTTGGCATGTTGGTTTGTTGGTTTGTTGGTTTGTTGGCTTGTTGGTTTGTTGGTTTAATGGCTTGTTGGCTTGTTGGTTTGTTGGTTTGTTGGTTTGTTGGCTTGTTGGTTTGTTGGTTTGTTGGTTTGTTGGCTTGTTGGCTTGTTGGTTTGGTGGTTTGTTGGTTTGTTGGTTTGTTGGTTTGTTGGTTTGTTGGCTTGTTGGTTTGTTGGTTTGTTGGTTTGTTGGCTTGTTGGCTTGTTGGGTTGTTGGTTTGTTAGTTTGTTGGTTTATTTGTTTGTTGGTTTGTTGGCTTGTTGGTTTGTTGGTTTGTTGGCTTGTTGGCTTGTTGGTTTGTCGTTTGTTGACTTGTTGGCTTGTTGGTTTGTCGGTTTGTTGGCTTGTTGGCTTGTTGGTTTGTTGGTTTGTTGTCTTGTTGGCTTGTTGGTTTGTTGGTTTGTTGGTTTGTTGGCTTGTTGGTTTGTTGGTTTGTTGGCTTGTTGGCTTGTTGGTTTGTTGGTTTGTTGGTTTGTTGGCTTGTTGGTTTGTTGGCTTGTTGGTTTGTTGGTTTGTTGGTTTGTTGGCTTGTTGGCTTGTTGGTTTGTTGGTTTGTTGGTTTGTTGGTTTATTTGTTTGTTGGTTTGTTGGCTTGTTGGTTTGTTGTTCTGTTGGCTTGTTGGCTTGATGTTTTGTCGGTTTGTTGGCTTGTTGGCTTGTTGGTTTGTTGGTTTGTTGGCTTGTTGGCTTGTTGGTTTGTTGTTTTGTTGGTTTGTTGGCTTGTTGGCTTGTTGGTTTGTTGGTTTGTTGGCTTGTTGGTTTGTTGGCTTGTTGGTTTGTTGTTTTGTTGGTTTGTTCGCTTGTTGGATTGTTGGTTTGTTGGTTTGTTGGTTTGTTGGCTTTTTGCTTTGTTAGTTTGTTGGTTTGTTGGTTTGCTGGTTTGTTGGTTTGTTGGTTTGTTGGCTTGTTGGTTTGTTGGTTTGTTGGCTTGTTGGTTTGTTGGTTTGTTGGCTTGTTGACTTGTTGGTTTATTGGTTTGTTGGCTTGTTGGCTTGTTGGTTTGTTGGTTTGTTAGCTTGTTTGCTTGTTGGTTTGTTGGTTTGTTGGTTTGTTGGTTTGTTGGCTTGTTGGTTTGTTGGTTTGTTGGTTTGTTGGCTTGTTGGTTACTTAGTTTGTTGGTTTGTTGGCATGTTGGTTTGTTGGTTTGTTGGCTTGTTGGTTTGTTGGTTTGTTGGCTTGTTGGCTTGTTGGTTTGTTGGTTTGTTGGTTTGTTGGCTTGTTGGTTTGTTGGTTTGTTGGTTTATTGGCTTGTTGGCTTGTTGGCTTGTTGGTTTGTTGGTTTGTTGGTTTGTTGGTTTGTTGGTTTGTTGGTTTGTTGGCTTGTTAGTTTGTCGGTTTGTTGGTTTGTTGGCTTGTTGGCTTGTTGGTTTGTTGGTTTGTTGGTTTATTTGTTTGTTGGTTTGTTGGCTTGTTGATTTGTTGTTTTGTTGGCTTGTTGGCTTGTTGGTTTGTCGGTTTGTTTGCTTGTTGGCTTGTTGGTTTGTTGGTTTTTTGGCTTCTTGGTTACTTGGTTTGTTGGTTTGTTGGTTTGTTTGTTTGTTGGCTTCTTGGTTTGTTGGTTTGTTGGTTTGTTGGCTTGTTGGCTTGTTGGCTTGTTGGCTTGTTGGTTTGTTGGTTTGTTGGTTCGTTGGTTTGTTGGTTTTTTGGTTTGTTGGTTTGTTGGTTTGTTGGCTTGTTGGTTTGTTGGTTTGTTTGCTTGTTGGCTTGTTGGTTTGTTGGTTTGTTGGCTTGTTGGTTACTTAGTTTGTTAGTCTGTTGGTTTGTTGTTTTGTTTGTTTGTTGGTTAGTTGGTTTGTTGGTTTATTTGTTTGTTGGCTTGTTGGTTTGTTGGTTTGTTGGCTTGTTGGCTTGTTGGTTTGTTGGTTTGTTGGCTTGTTGGTTACTTAGTTTGTTAGTCTGTTGGTTTGTTGTTTTGTTTTTTTGTTGGTTTGTTGGTTTGTTGGTTTATTTGTTTGTTGGTTTGTTGGCTTGTTGGTTTGTTGGCTTGTTGGCTTGTTGGTTTATTGGCTTGTTGGTTTGTTAGTTTGTTGGCTTTTTGGTTACTTGGTTTGTTGGTTTGTTGGTTTGTTGGTTTGTTGGCTTGTTGGTTTGTTGGTTTGTTGGCTTGTTGGCTTGTTGGTTTGTTGGTTTGTTGGTTTGTTGGTTTGTTGGTTTGTTGGTTTGTTGGTTTTTTGGTTTGTTGGTTTGTTGGCTTGTTGGTTTGTTGGTTTGTTGGTTTGTTGGCTTGTTGGTTTGTTGGTTTGTTGGCTTGTTGGTTTGTTGGTTTGTTGGTTTGTTGGCTTGTTGGCTTGTTGGTTTGTTGGTTTGTTGGCTTGTTGGTTTGTTGGTTTTTTGGTTTGTTGGTTTGTTGGCTTGTTGGTTTGTTGGTTTGCTGGTTTGTTGGCTTGTTGGTTTGTTGGTTTGTTGGCTCGTTGGATTGTTGGTTTGTTGGTTTGTTGGCTTGTTGGCTTGTTGGTTTGTTGGTTTGTTGGCTTGTTGGTTTGTTGGCTTGTTGGTTTGTTGGTTTGTTGGCTTGTTGGCTTGTTGGCTTGTTGGTTTGTTAGTTTGTGGGCTTTTTGGTTACTTGGTTTGTTGGTTTGTTGGTTTGTTGGCTTGTTGGTTTGTTGGTTTGTTGGTTTGTTGGCTTATTGGTTTGTTGGCTTGTTGGTTTGTTGGTTTGTTGGTTTGTTGGCTTGTTGGCTTGTTGGTTTGTTGGTTTGTTGGCTTGTTGGTTTGTTGGTTTGTTGGTTTGTTGGTTTTTTGCTTTGTTGGTTTGTTGGTTTGTTGGCTTGTTGGTTTGTTGGCTTGTTGTTTTGTTGGTTTGTTGGCTTGTTGGTTTGTTGGTTTGTTGGTTTGTTGGCTTGTTGGCTTGTTGGTTTGCTGGTTTGTTGGTTTGTTGGTTTGTTGGCTTGTTGGTTTGTTGGTTTGTTGGCTTGTTGGTTTGTTGGTTTGTTGGTTTGTTGGCTTGTTGGTTTGTTGGTTGGTTGGCTTGTTGCTTTGTTGGCTTGTTGGTTTGTTGGCATGTTGGTTACTTAGTTTGTTGGTTTGTTGGCATGTTGGTTTGTTGGTTTGTTGGTTTGTTGGCTTGTTGGTTTGTTGGTTTAATGGCTTGTTGGCTTGTTGGTTTGTTGGTTTGTTGGTTTGTTGGCTTGTTGGTTTGTTGGTTTGTTGGTTTGTTGGCTTGTTGGCTTGTTGGTTTGGTGGTTTGTTGGTTTGTTGGTTTGTTGGTTTGTTAGTTCGTTGGCTTGTTGGTTTGTTGGTTTTTTGGTTTGTTGGCTTGTTGGCTTGTTGGGTTGTTGGTTTGTTGGTTTGTTGGTTTATTTGTTTGTTGGTTTGTTGGCTTGTTGGTTTGTTGGTTTGTTGGCTTGTTGGCTTGTTGGTTTGTCGGTTTGTTGGCTTGTTGGCTTGTTGGCTTGTTGGTTTGTTGGCTTGTTGGTTTGTTGGTTGGTTGGCTTGTTGTTTTGTTGGTTTGTTGGCATGTTGGTTACTTAGTTTGTTGGCATGTTGGTTTGTTGGTTTGTTGGTTTGTTGGCTTGTTGGTTTGTTGGTTTAATGGCTTGTTGGCTTGTTGGTTTGTTGGTTTGTTGGTTTGTTGGCTTGTTGGTTTGTTGGTTTGTTGGTTTGTTGGCTTGTTGGCTTGTTGGTTTGGTGGTTTGTTGGTTTGTTGGTTTGTTGATTTGTTGGTTTGTTGGCTTGTTGGTTTGTTGGTTTGTTGGTTTGTTGGCTTGTTGGCTTGTTGGGTTGTTGGTTTGTTAGTTTGTTGGTTTATTTGTTTGTTGGTTTGTTGGCTTGTTGGTTTGTTGATTTGTTGGCTTGTTGGCTTGTTGGTTTGTCGTTTGTTGACTTGTTGGCTTGTTGGTTTGTCGGTTTGTTGGCTTGTTGGCTTGTTGGTTTGTTGGTTTGTTGTCTTGTTGGCTTGTTGGTTTGTTGGTTTGTTGGTTTGTTGGCTTGTTGGTTTGTTGGTTTGTTGGCTTGTTGGCTTGTTGGTTTGTTGGTTTGTTGGTTTGTTGGCTTGTTGGTTTGTTGGCTTGTTGGTTTGTTGGTTTGTTGGTTTGTTGGCTTGTTGGCTTGTTGGTTTGTTGGTTTGTTGGTTTGTTGGCTTATTTGTTTGTTGGTTTGTTGGCTTGTTGGTTTGTTGTTCTGTTGGCTTGTTGGCTTGATGTTTTGTCGGTTTGTTGGCTTGTTGGCTTGATGGTTTGTTGGTTTGTTGGCTTGTTGGCTTGTTGGTTTGTTGTTTTGTTGGTTTGTTGGCTTGTTGGCTTGTTGGTTTGTTGGTTTGTTGGCTTGTTGGTTTGTTGGCTTGTTGGTTTGTTGTTTTGTTGGTTTGTTCGCTTGTTGGATTGTTGGTTTGTTGGTTTGTTGGTTTGTTGGCTTTTTGCTTTGTTAGTTTGTTGGTTTGTTGGTTTGCTGGTTTGTTGGTTTGTTGGTTTGTTGGCTTGTTGGTTTGTTGGTTTGTTGGCTTGTTGGTTTGTTGGTTTGTTGGCTTGTTGGTTTGTTGGTTTGTTGGTTTGTTTGCTTGTTAGCTTGTTGGTTTGTTGCTTTGTTGGTTTGTTGGTTTGTTGGCTTGTTGGCTTGTTGGTTTGTTAGTTTGTTGGCTTTTTGGTTACTTGGTTTGTTGGTTTGTTAGTTACTTGGTTTGTTGGTTTGTTGGTTTGTTGGCTTGTTGGTTTGTTGGCTTGTTGGTTTGTTGGTTTGTTAGTTTGTTGGCTTGTTGGCTTGTTGGTTTGTTGGTTTGTTGGTTCGTTGGTTTGTTGGTTTGTTGGTTTTTTGGTTTGTTGGTTTGTTGGTTTGTTGGCTTGTTGGTTTGTTGGTTTGTTGGCTTGTTGGCTTGTTAGTTTGTTGGTTTGTTGGCTTGTTGGTTACTTAGTTTGTTGGTTTGTTGGTTTGTTGGTTTGTTGGCTTGTTGGCTTGTTGGTTTGTTGGTTTGTTGGTTTGTTGGTTTGTTGCCTTGCTGGTTTGTTGGTTTGTTGGTTTGTTGGCTTGTTGGCTTGTTGGTTTGTTGGTTTGTTGGTTTATTTGTTTGTTGGTTTGTTGGCTTGTTGGTTTGTTGGTTTGTTGGCTTGTTGGCTTGTTGGTTTGTTGGTTTGTTGGCTTGTTGGCTTGTTGGTTTGTTGGTTTGTTAGCTTGTTGGTTTGTTGGCTTGTTGGTTTGTTGGTTTGTTGGTTTGTTGGCTTGTTGGTTTGTTGGTTTGTTGGCTTGTTGGCTTGTTGGTTTGATGGTTTGTTGGTTTGTTGGTTTGTTGGCTTGTTGGTTTGTTGGTTTGTTGGTTTGTTGGCTTGTTGGTTACTTAGTTTGTTGGTTTGTTGGCATGTTGGTTTGTTGCTTTGTTGGTTTGTTGGCTTGTTGGTTTGTTGGTTTGTTGGCTTGTTGGCTTGTTGGTTTGTTGGTTTGTTGGTTTGTTGGTTTGTTGGCTTGTTGGTTTGTTGGTTTGTTGATTTGTTGGCTTGTTGGCTTGTTGGCTTGTTGGTTTGTTGGTTTGTTGGTTTGTTGGTTTATTTGTTTGTTGGTTTGTTGGCTTGTTGGTTTGTTGGCTTGTTGGCTTGTTGGTTTGTTGGTTTGTTGGCTTGTTGGTTTGTTGGTTTTTTGGTTTGTTGGTTTGTTGGCTTGTTGGTTTGTTGGTTTGCTGGTTTGTTGGCTTGTTGGTTTGTTGGTTTGTTGGCTCGTTGGATTGTTGGTTTGTTGGTTTGTTGGCTTGTTGGCTTGTTGGTTTGTTGGTTTGTTGGCTTGTTGGTTTGTTGGCTTGTTGGTTTGTTGGTTTGTTGGCTTGTTGGCTTGTTGGCTTGTTGGTTTGTTAGTTTGTGGGCTTTTTGGTTACTTGGTTTGTTGGTTTGTTGGTTTGTTGGCTTGTTGGTTTGTTAGTTTGTTGGTTTGTTGGCTTATTGGTTTGTTGGCTTGTTGGTTTGTTGGTTTGTTGGTTTGTTGGCTTGTTGGCTTGTTGGTTTGTTGGTTTGTTGGCTTGTTGGTTTGTTGGTTTGTTGGTTTGTTGGTTTTTTGCTTTGTTGGTTTGTTGGTTTGTTGGCTTGTTGGTTTGTTGGTTTGTTGGTTTGTTGGCTTGTTGTTTTGTTGGCTTGTTGGTTTGTTGGTTTGTTGGTTTGTTGGCTTGTTGGCTTGTTGGTTTGCTGGTTTGTTGGTTTGTTGGTTTGTTGGCTTGTTGGTTTGTTGGTTTGTTGGCTTGTTGGTTTGTTGGTTTGTTGGTTTGTTGGCTTGTTGGTTTGTTGGTTTGTTGGTTTGTTGGCTTGTTGGCTTGTTGGTTTGGTGGTTTGTTGGTTTGTTGGTTTGTTGGTTTGTTGGTTCGTTGGCTTGTTGGTTTGTTGGTTTTTTGGTTTGTTGGCTTGTTGGCTTGTTGGGTTGTTGGTTTGTTGGTTTGTTGGTTTATTTGTTTGTTGGTTTGTTGGCTTGTTGGTTTGTTGGTTTGTTGGCTTGTTGGCTTGTTGGTTTGTCGGTTTGTTGGCTTGTTGGCTTGTTGGTTTGTTGGCTTGTTGGTTTGTTGGTTGGTTGGCTTGTTGCTTTGTTGGTTTGTTGGCATGTTGGTTACTTAGTTTGTTGGCATGTTGGTTTGTTGGTTTGTTGGTTTGTTGGCTTGTTGGTTTGTTGGTTTAATGGCTTGTTGGCTTGTTGGTTTGTTGGTTTGTTGGTTTGTTGGCTTGTTGGTTTGTTGGTTTGTTGGTTTGTTGGCTTGTTGGCTTGTTGGTTTGGTGGTTTGTTGGTTTGTTGGTTTGTTGATTTGTTGGTTTGTTGGCTTGTTGGTTTGTTGGTTTGTTGGTTTGTTGGCTTGTTGGCTTGTTGGGTTGTTGGTTTGTTAGTTTGTTGGTTTATTTGTTTGTTGGTTTGTTGGCTTGTTGGTTTGTTGATTTGTTGGCTTGTTGGCTTGTTGGTTTGTCGTTTGTTGACTTGTTGGCTTGTTGGTTTGTCGGTTTGTTGGCTTGTTGGCTTGTTGGTTTGTTGGTTTGTTGTCTTGTTGGCTTGTTGGTTTGTTGGTTTGTTGGTTTGTTGGCTTGTTGGTTTGTTGGTTTGTTGGCTTGTTGGCTTGTTGGTTTGTTGGTTTGTTGGTTTGTTGGCTTGTTGGTTTGTTGGCTTGTTGGTTTGTTGGTTTGTTGGTTTGTTGGCTTGTTGGCTTGTTGGTTTGTTGGTTTGTTGGTTTGTTGGTTTATTTGTTTGTTGGTTTGTTGGCTTGTTGGTTTGTTGTTCTGTTGGCTTGTTGGCTTGATGTTTTGTCGGTTTGTTGGCTTGTTGGCTTGATGGTTTGTTGGTTTGTTGGCTTGTTGGCTTGTTGGTTTGTTGTTTTGTTGGTTTGTTGGCTTGTTGGCTTGTTGGTTTGTTGGTTTGTTGGTTTGTTGGCTTGTTGGTTTGTTGGCTTGTTGGTTTGTTGTTTTGTTGGTTTGTTCGCTTGTTGGATTGTTGGTTTGTTGGTTTGTTGGTTTGTTGGCTTTTTGCTTTGTTAGTTTGTTGGTTTGTTGGTTTGCTGGTTTGTTGGTTTGTTGGTTTGTTGGCTTGTTGGTTTGTTGGTTTGTTGGCTTGTTGGTTTGTTGGTTTGTTGGCTTGTTGGCTTGTTGGTTTGTTGGTTTGTTTGCTTGTTAGCTTGTTGGTTTGTTGCTTTGTTGGTTTGTTGGTTTGTTGGCTTGTTGGCTTGTTGGTTTGTTAGTTTGTTGGCTTTTTGGTTACTTGGTTTGTTGGTTTGTTAGTTACTTGGTTTGTTGGTTTGTTGGTTTGTTGGCTTGTTGGTTTGTTGGCTTGTTGGTTTGTTGGTTTGTTAGTTTGTTGGCTTGTTGGCTTGTTGGTTTGTTGGTTTGTTGGTTCGTTGGTTTGTTGGTTTGTTGGTTTTTTGGTTTGTTGGTTTGTTGGTTTGTTGGCTTGTTGGTTTGTTGGTTTGTTGGCTTGTTGGCTTGTTAGTTTGTTGGTTTGTTGGCTTGTTGGTTACTTAGTTTGTTGGTTTGTTGGTTTGTTGGTTTGTTGGCTTGTTGGCTTGTTGGTTTGTTGGTTTGTTGGTTTGTTGGTTTGTTGCCTTGCTGGTTTGTTGGTTTGTTGGTTTGTTGGCTTGTTGGCTTGTTGGTTTGTTGGTTTGTTGGTTTATTTGTTTGTTGGTTTGTTGGCTTGTTGGTTTGTTGGTTTGTTGGCTTGTTGGCTTGTTGGTTTGTTGGTTTGTTGGCTTGTTGGCTTGTTGGTTTGTTGGTTTGTTAGCTTGTTGGTTTGTTGGCTTGTTGGTTTGTTGGTTTGTTGGTTTGTTGGCTTATTGGTTTGTTGGTTTGTTGGCTTGTTGGCTTGTTGGTTTGATGGTTTGTTGGTTTGTTGGTTTGTTGGCTTGTTGGTTTGTTGGTTTGTTGGTTTGTTGGTTTGTTGGCTTGTTGGTTACTTAGTTTGTTGGTTTGTTGGCATGTTGGTTTGTTGCTTTGTTGGTTTGTTGGCTTGTTGGTTTGTTGGTTTGTTGGCTTGTTGGCTTGTTGGTTTGTTGGTTTGTTGGTTTGTTGGCTTGTTGGTTTGTTGGTTTGTTGGTTTGTTGGCTTGTTGGCTTGTTGGCTTGTTGGTTTGTTGGTTTGTTGGTTTGTTGGTTTGTTGGTTTGTTGGTTTGTTGGCTTGTTGGTTTGTCGGTTTGTTGGTTTGTTGGCTTGTTGGTTTGTTGGTTTGTTGGTTTATTTGTTTGTTGGTTTGTTGGCTTGTTGGTTTGTTGGCTTGTTGGCTTGTTGGTTTATTGGCTTGTTGGTTTGTTAGTTTGTTGGCTTTTTGGTTACTTGGTTTGTTGGTTTGTTGGTTTGTTGGTTTGTTGGCTTGTTGGTTTGTTGGTTTGTTGGCTTGTTGGCTTGTTGGTTTGTTGGTTTGTTGGTTTGTTGGTTTGTTGGCTTGTTGGTTTGTTGGTTTGTTGGTTTGTTGGCTTGTTGGTTTGTTGGTTTGTTAGCTCGTTGGATTGTTGGTTTGTTGGTTTGTTGGCTTGTTGGCTTGTTGGTTTGTTGGTTTGTTGGCTTGTTGGTTTGTTGGCTTGTTGGTTTGTTGGTTTGTTGGCTTGTTGGCTTGTTGGCTTGTTGGTTTGTTGGTTTGTTAGTTTGTTGGCTTTTTGGTTACTTGGTTTGTTGGTTTGTTGGTTTGTTGGCTTGTTGGTTTGTTGGTTTGTTGGTTTGTTGGCTTATTGGTTTGTTGGCTTGTTGGTTTGTTGGTTTGTTGGTTTGTTGGCTTGTTGGCTTGTTGGTTTGTTGGTTTGTTGGTTTGTTGGTTTGTTGGTTTGTTGCTTTTTTGCTTTGTTGGTTTGTTGGTTTGTTGGCTTGTTGGTTTGTTGGTTTGTTGGTTTGTTGGCTTGTTGTTTTGTTGGTTTGTTGGCTTGTTGGTTTGTTGGTTTGTTGGTTTGTTGGCTTGTTGGCTTGTTGGTTTGTTGGTTTGTTGGCTTGTTGGTTTGTGGGTTTGTTGGCTTGTTAGCTTGTTGCTTTGTTGGTTTGATGGCTTGTTGGCTTGTTGGCTTGTTGGTTTGTTAGTTTGTTGGCTTTTTGGTTACTTGGTTTGTGGGTTTGTTGGTTTGTTGGTTTGTTGGCTTGTTGGTTTGTTGGTTTGTTGGTTTGTTGGCTTGTTGGCTTGTTGGTTTGTTGGCTTGTTGGTTTGTTGGTTTGTTGGTTTGTTGGTTTGTTGGCTTGTTGGTTTGTTGGTTTGTTGGTTTGTTGGCTTGTTGGTTTGTTGGTTTGTTGGTTTGTTGGCTTGTTGGCTTGTTGGTTTGTTAGTTTGTTGGCTTTTTGGTTACTTGGTTTGTTGGTTTGTTGGTTTGTTGGCTTGTTGGTTTGTTGGTTTGTTGGTTTGTTGGTTTGTTGGTTTGTTGGCTTGTTGGTTTGTTGGTTTGTCGGTTTGTTGGCTTATTGGTTTGTTGGTTTGTTAGTTTGTTGACTTTTTGGTTACTTGGTTTGTTGGTTTGTTGGCTTGTTGGCTTGTTGGTTTGTTGCTTTGTTCGTTTAATGGTTTGTTGGTTTGTTGGTTACTTGGTTTGTTGGTTTGTTGGTTTGTTGGTTTGTTGGTTTGTTGGTTTGTTGGTTTGTTGGCTTGTTGGTTTGTTGGTTTCTTAGCTTGTTGGTTACTTAGTTTGCTGGTTTGTTGGCATGTTGGTTTGTTGGTTTGTTGCTTTGTTGGTTTGTTGGTTTGTTGGTTTGTTGGCTTGTTGGCTTGTTGGTTTGTTAGTTTGTTGGCTTTTTGGTTACTTGGTTTGTTGGTTTGTTGGTTTGTTGGCTTGTTGGTTTGTTGGCTTGTTGGTTTGTTGGTTTGTTGGTTTGTTGGCTTGTTGGTTTGTTGGTTTGTTGGTTTGTTGGTTTGTTGGTTTGTTGGTTTTTTGGTTTGTTGGTTTGTTGGTTTGTTGGCTTGTTGGCTTGTTGGCTTGTTGGTTTGTTGGTTTGTTGGTTTGTTGGTTTGTTGGTTTGTTGGTTTGTTGGTTTGTTGGCTTGTTGGCTTGTTGGTTTGTTGGTTTGTTGCTTCGTTGGTTTGTTAGTTTGTTGGTTTTTTGGTTTGTTGGTTTGTTGGTTTGTTGGCTTGTTGGTTTGTTGGTTTGTTGGCTTGTTGGTTTGTTGGTTTGTTGGCTTGTTGGTTTGTTGGTTTGTTGGTTTTTTAGTTTGTTGGTTTGTTGGTTACTTGGTTTGTTGGTTTGTTGGTTTGTTGGCTTGTTGGTTTGTTGGTTTGTTGGTTCGTTGGTTTGTTGGCTTATTGGCTTGTTGGTGTGTTGGTTTGTTGGTTTGTTGGTTTGTTGGCTTGTTGCTTTGTTAGTTTGTTGGTTTGTTGGTTTGTTGGCTTGTTGGTTTGTTGGTTTGTTGGCTTGTTGGTTTGTTGGTTTGTTGGCTTGTTGGTTTGTTGGTTTGTTGGTTTGTTGGCTTGTTGGCTTGTTGGTTTGTTGGTTTGTTGCGTTGTTGGTTTGTTGGTTTGTTGGCTTGTTGGCTTGTTGGTTTGTTAGTTTGTTGGCTTTTTGGTTACTTGGTTTGTTGGTTTGTTGGCTTGTTGGTTTGTTGGTTTGTTGGTTTGTTGGTTTGTTGGTTTGTTGGCTTGTTGGTTTGTTGGTTTGTCGGTTTGTTGGCTTGTTGCTTTGTTGGTTTGTTAGTTTGTTGGCTTTTTGGTTACTTGGTTTGTTGGTTTGTTGGCTTGTTGGCTTGTTGGTTTGTTGCTTTGTTCGTTTAATGGTTTGTTGGTTTGTTGGTTACTTGGTTTGTTGGTTTGTTGGTTTGTTGGTTTGTTGGTTTGTTGGTTTGTTGGTTTGTTGGTTTGTTGGCTTGTTGGTTTGTTGGTTTCTTGGCTTGTTGGTTACTTAATTTGCTGGTTTGTTAGCATGTTGGTTTGTTGGTTTGTTGGTTTGTTGGCTTGTTGGTTTGTTGGTTTGTTGGCTTGTGGGTTTGTTATTTTGTTGGTTTGTTGGTTTGTTGGTTTGGTGGTTTGTTGGCTTGTTGGCTTGTTGGTTTGTTGGTTAGTTCGTTTGTTGGTTTGTTAGTTTGTTGGTTTGTTGGCTTGTTGGCTTGTTGGTTTGTTGGTTTGTTGGTTTGTTGGTTTGTTGGTTTGTTGGTTTGTTGGTTTGTTGGTTTGTTGGTTTGTTGGTTTGTTGGTTTGTTGGTTTGTTAGTTTCTTGGATTTTTGGTTTGTTGGTTTGTTGGTTTGTTGCTTTGTTGGTTTGTTGGCTTGTTGGCTTGTTGGTTTGTTGGTTTGTTGGTTTGTTGGCTTGTTGGTTTGTTGGTTTGTTGGTTTGTTGGTTTGTTGGCTTGTTGGTTTGTTTATTTGTTGGTTTGTTGGCTTGTTGGCTTGTTGATTTGTTGGCTTGTTGGTTTGTTAGTTTGTTGGCTTTTTGGTTACTTGGTTTGTTGGCTTGTTAATTTGTTGGTTTGTTGGCTTGTTGGATTGTTGCTTTGATGGTTTGTTGGTTTTTTGGCTTGTTGGCTTGTTGGTTTGTTAGTTTGTTGGCTTTTTGGTTACTTGGTTTGCTGGTTTGTTGGCTTGTTGGTTTGTTGGTTAGTTCGTTTGTTGGTTTGTTAGTTTGTTGGCTTGTTGGCTTGTTGGTTTGTTGGCTTGTTGGTTTGGTGGTTTTTTGGTTTGTTGGTTTGTTGGTTTGTTGGTTTGTTGGCTTGTTGGTTTGTTGGTTTGTTGGTTTGTTGGCTTGTTGGTTACTTAGTTTGCTGGTTTGTTGGCATGTTGGTTTGTTGGTTTGTTGGTTTGTTGGCTTGTTGGTTTGTTGGTTTGTTGGCTTGTGGGTTTGTTAGTTTGTTGGTTTGTTGGTTTGTTGGTGTGTTGGTTTGTTGGTTTGTTGGCTTGTTGGTTTGTTGGCTTGTTGGTTTGTTGGTTTGTTGCTTTGTTGGTTTGTTGGTTTGTTGGCTTGTTGGCTTGTTGGTTTGTTAGTTTGTTGGCTTTTTGGTTACTTGGTTTGTTGGTTTGTTGGTTTGTTGGCTTGCTGGTTTGTTGGCTTGTTGGTTTGTTGGTTTGTTGGTTTGTTGGCTTGTTGGCTTGTTGGTTTGTTGGTTTGTTGGTGTGTTGGTTTGTTGGTTTGTTGGCTTGTTGGTTTGTTGGCTTGTTGGTTTGTTGGTTTGTTGCTTTGTTGGTTTGTTGGTTTGTTGGCTTGTTGGCTTGTTGGTTTGTTAGTTTGTTGGCTTTTTGGTTACTTGGTTTGTTGGTTTGTTGGTTTGTTGGCTTGTTGGTTTGTTGGCTTGTTGGTTTGTTGGTTTGTTGGTTTGTTGGCTTGTTGGCTTGTTGGTTTGTTGGTTTGTTGGTTTGTTGGTTTGTTGGTTTGTTGGTTTTTTGGTTTGTTGGTTTGTTTGTTTGTTGGCTTGTTGGTTTGTTGGTTTGTTGGCTTGTTGGCTTGTTGGTTTGTTGGTTTGTTGGCTTGTTGGTTACTTAGTTTGTTGGTTTGTTGGTTTGTTGGTTTGTTGGCTTGTTGGCTTGTTGGCTTGTTGGTTTGTTGGTTTGTTGGTTTGTTGGTTTGTTGGTTTGTTGGTTTGTTGGCTTGTTGGCTTGTTGGTTTGTTGGTTTGTTGCTTCGTTGGTTTGTTAGTTTGTTGGTTTTTTGGTTTGTTGGTTTGTTGGTTTGTTGGCTTGTTGGTTTGTTGGTTTGTTGGCTTGTTGGTTTGTTGGTTTGTTGGCTTGTTGGTTTGTTGGTTTGTTGGTTTTTTGGTTTGTTGGTTTGTTGGTTACTTGGTTTGTTGGTTTGTTGGTTTGTTGGCTTGTTGGTTTGTTGGTTTGTTGGTTCGTTGGTTTGTTGGCTTATTGGCTTGTTGGTGTGTTGGTTTGTTGGTTTGTTGGTTTGTTGGCTTGTTGCTTTGTTAGTTTGTTGGTTTGTTGGTTTGTTGGCTTGTTGGTTTGTTGGTTTGTTGGCTTGTTGGTTTGTTGGTTTGTTGGCTTGTTGGTTTGTTGGTTTGTTGGTTTGTTGGCTTGTTGGCTTGTTGGTTTGTTGGGTTGTTGCGTTGTTGGTTTGTTGGTTTGTTGGCTTGTTGGCTTGTTGGTTTGTTAGTTTGTTGGCTTTTTGGTTACTTGGTTTGTTGGTTTGTTGGTTTGTTGGCTTGTTGGCTTGTTGGTTTGTTGGTTTGTTGCTTCGTTGGTTTGTTAATTTGTTGGTTTTTTGGTTTGTTGGTTTGTTGGTTTGTTGGCTTGTTGGTTTGTTGGTTTGTTGGCTTGTTGGTTTGTTGGTTTGTTGGCTTGTTGGTTTGTTGGTTTGTTGGTTTTTTGGTTTGTTGGTTTGTTGGTTACTTGGTTTGTTGGTTTGTTGGTTTGTTGGCTTGTTGGTTTGTTGGTTTGTTGGTTCGTTGGTTTGTTGGCTTATTGGCTTGTTGGTGTGTTGGTTTGTTGGTTTGTTGGTTTGTTGGCTTGTTGCTTTGTTAGTTTGTTGGTTTGTTGGTTTGTTGGCTTGTTGGTTTGTTGGTTTGTTGGCTTGTTGGTTTGTTGGTTTGTTGGCTTGTTGGTTTGTTGGTTTGTTGGTTTGTTGGCTTGTTGGCTTGTTGGTTTGTTGGTTTGTTGCGTTGTTGGTTTGTTGGTTTGTTGGCTTGTTGGCTTGTTGGTTTGTTAGTTTGTTGGCTTTTTGGTTACTTGGTTTGTTGGTTTGTTGGTTTGTTGGCTTGTTGGTTTGTTGGTTTGTTGGTTTGTTGGTTTGTTGGTTTGTTGGCTTGTTGGTTTGTTGGTTTGTCGGTTTGTTGGCTTGTTGGTTTATTGGTTTGTTAGTTTGTTGGCTTTTTGGTTACTTGGTTTGTTGGTTTGTTGGCTTGTTGGCTTGTTGGTTTGTTGCTTTGTTCGTTTAATGGTTTGTTGGTTTGTTGGTTACTCCGTTTGTTGGTTTGTTGGTTTGTTGGTTTGTTGGTTTGTTGGTTTGTTGGTTTGTTGGCTTGTTGGTTTGTTGGTTTCTTGGCTTGTTGGTTACTTAGTTTGCTGGTTTGTTGGCATGTTGGTTTGTTGGTTTGTTGGTTTGTTGGCTTGTTGGTTTGTTGGTTTGTTGGCTTGTGGGTTTGTTAGTTTGTTGGTTTGTTGGTTTGTTGGTTTGGTGGTTTGTTGGCTTGTTGGCTTGTTGGTTTGTTGGTTAGTTCGTTTGTTGGTTTGTTAGTTTGTTGGTTTGTTGGCTTGTTGGCTTGTTGGTTTGTTGGTTTGTTGGTTTGTTGGTTTGTTGGTTTGTTGGTTTGTTGGTTTGTTGGTTTGTTGGTTTGTTAGTTTCTTGGATTTTTGGTTTGTTGGTTTGTTGGTTTGTTGCTTTGTTGGTTTGTTGGTTTGTTGGCTTGTTGGTTTGTTGGTTTGTTGGTTTGTTGGTTTGTTAGCTTGTTAGTTTGTTGGTTTGTTGGTTTGTTGGCTTGTTGGTTTGTTGGTTTGTTGGTTTGTTGGCTTGTTGGCTTGTTGATTTGTTGGCTTGTTGGTTTGTTAGTTTGTTGGCTTTTTGGTTACTTGGTTTGTTGGCTTGTTAATTTGTTGGTTTGTTGGCTTGTTGGCTTGTTGCTTTGATGGTTTGTTGGTTTGTTGGCTTGTTGGCTTCTTGGTTTGCTAGTTTGTTGGCTTTTTGGTTACTTGGTTTGCTGGTTTGTTGGCTTGTTGGTTTGTTGGTTAGTTCGTTTGTTGGTTTGTTAGTTTGTTGGCTTGTTGGCTTGTTGGTTTGTTGGCTTGTTGGTTTGTTGGTTTTTTGGTTTGTTGGTTTGTTGGTTTGTTGGCTTGTTGGTTTGTTGGTTTGTTGGCTTGTTGGTTTGTTAGTTTCTTGGATTTTTGGTTTGTTGGTTTGTTGGTTTGTTGGTTTGTTGATTTGTTGGTTTGTTGGTTTGTTGGCTTGTTGGCTTGTTGGTTTGTTGGTTTGTTGGTTTGTTGGCTTGTTGGTTTGTTGGTTTGTTGGTTTGTTGGTTTGTTGGCTTGTTGGTTTGTTGGTTTGTTGGTTTGTTGGTTTGTTGATTTGTTGGCTTGTTGGTTTGTTGGTTTGTTGGCTTGTTGGTTTGTTGGTTTGTTGGTTTGTTGGTTTGTTGGCTTTTTGGCTTGTTGGTTTGTTGGTTTGTTGGCTTGTTGGTTTGTTGGCTTGTTGGTTTGTTGGTTTGTTGGTTTGTTGGCTTGTTGGCTTGTTGGTTTGTTGGTTTGTTGGTTTGTTGGCTTGTTGCTTTGTTAGTTTGTTGGTTTGTTGGTGTGTTGGTTTGTTGGTTTGTTGGCTTGTTGGTTTGTTGGCTTGTTGGTTTGTTGGTTTGTTGCTTTGTTGGTTTGTTGGTTTGTTGGCTTGTTGGCTTGTTGGTTTGTTATTTTGTTGGCTTTTTGGTTACTTGGTTTGTTGGTTTGTTAGTTTCTTGGATTTTTGGTTTGTTGGTTTGTTCGTTTGATGGTTTGTTGGTTTGTTGGTTACTTGGTTTGTTGGTTTGTTGATTTGTTGGTTTGTTGGTTTGTTGGTTTGTTGGCTTGTTGGTTTGTTGGTTTGTTGGCTTGTTGGTTACTTAGTTTGCTGGTTTGTTGGCATGTTGGTTTGTTGGTTTGTTGGTTTGTTGGTTTGTTGGCTTGTTGGTTTGTTGGTTTGTTGGCTTGTTGGTTTGTTAGTTTGTTGGTTTGTTGGTTTGTTGGTTTGGTGGTTTGTTGGTTAGTTCGTTTGTTGGCTTGTTAGTTTGTTGGTTTGTTGGCTTGTTGGCTTGTTGCTTTGATGGTTTGTTGGTTTGTTGGCTTGTTGGCTTGTTGGTTTGTTAGTTTGTTGGCTTTTTGGTTACTTGGTTTGTTGGTTTGTTGGCTTGTTGGTTTGTTGGTTAGTTCGTTTGTTGGTTTGTTAGTTTGTTGGTTTGTTGGCTTGTTGGCTTGTTGGTTTGTTGGCTTGTTGGTTTGTTGGGTTTTTGGTTTGTTGGTTTGTTGGTTTGTTGGTTTGTTGGTTTGTTGGCTTGTTGGTTTGTTGGTTTGATGGCTTGTTGGTTTGTTAGTTTCTTGGATTTTTGGTTTGTTGGTTTGTTGGTTTGTTGATTTGTTGGTTTGTTGGTTTGTTGGCTTGTTGGCTTGTTGGTTTGTTGGTTTGTTGGTTTGTTGGCTTGTTGGTTTGTTGGTTTGTTGGTTTGTTGCTTTGTTGGTTTGTTGGCTTGTTGGTTTGTTGGTTTGTTGGTTTGTTGGTTTGTTGATTTGTTGGCTTGTTGGTTTGTTGATTTGTTGGCTTGTTGGCTTGTTGGTTTGTTGGTTTGTTAGTTTGTTGGTTTGTTGGCTTTTTGGCTTGTTGGCTTGTTGGTTTGTTGGCTTGTTGGTTTGTTGGCTTGTTGGTTTGTTGGTTTGTTGGTTTGTTGGCTTGTTGGCTTGTTGGTTTATTGGTTTGTTGGTTTGTTGGCTTGTTGCTTTGTTAGTTTGTTGGTTTGTTGGTGTGTTGGTTTGTTGGTTTGTTGGCTTGTTGGTTTGTTGGCTTGTTGGTTTGTTGGTTTGTTGCTTTGTTGGTTTGTTGGTTTGTTGGCTTGTTGGCTTGTTGGTTTGTTAGTTTGTTGGCTTTTTGGTTACTTGGTTTGTTGGTTTGTTGGTTTGTTGGCTTGTTGGTTTGTTGGTTTGTTGGTTTGTTGGCTTGTTGGCTTGTTGGTTTGTTGGTTTGTTGGTTTGTTGGTTTGTTGGTTTTTTGGTTTGTTGGTTTTTTGGTTTGTTGGTTTGTTGGTTTGTTGGCTTGTTGGTTTGTTGGTTTGTTGGCTTGTTGGCTTGTTGGTTTGTTGGTTTGTTGGCTTGTTGGTTACTTAGTTTGTTGGTTTGTTGGTTTGTTGGTTTGTTGGCTTGTTGGCTTGTTGGTTTGTTGGTTTGTTGGTTTGTTGGTTTGTTGGTTTGTTGGCTTGTTGGTTTGTTGGTTTGTTGGCTTGTTGGTTTGTTAGTTTGTTGGTTTGTTGGTTTGTTGGTTTGGTGGTTTGTTGGCTTGTTGGCTTGTTGGTTTGTTGGTTAGTTCGTTTGTTGGTTTGTTAGTTTGTTGGTTTGTTGGCTTGTTGGCTTGTTGGTTTGTTGGTTTGTTGGTTTGTTGATTTGTTGGTTTGTTGGCTTGTTGGTTTGTTAGTTTCTTGGATTTTTGGTTTGTTGGTTTGTTGGTTTGTTGCTTTGTTGGTTTGTTGGTTTGTTGGCTTGTTGGCTTGTTGGTTTGTTGGTTTGTTGGTTTGTTGGCTTGTTGGTTTGTTGGTTTGTTGGTTTGTTGGTTTGTTGGCTTGTTGGTTTGTTGGTTTGTTGGTTTGTTGGGTTGTTGGCTTGTTGATTTGTTGGCTTGTTGGTTTGTTAGTTTGTTGGCTTTTTGGTTACTCGGTTTGTTGGCTTGTTAGTTGGTTGGTTTGTTGGCTTGTTGGCTTGTTGCTTTGATGGTTTGTTGGTTTGTTGGCTTGTTGGCTTGTTGGTTTGTTAGTTTGTTGGCTTTTTGGTTACTTGGTTTGTTGGTTTGTTGGCTTGTTGGTTTGTTGGTGAGTTCGTTTGTTGGTTTGTTAGTTTGTTGGTTTGTTGGCTTGTTGGCTTGTTGGTTTTTTGGCTTGTTGGTTTGTTGGTTTTTTGGTTTGTTGGTTTGTTGGTTTGTTGGTTTGTTGGCTTGTTGGTTTGTTGGTTTGTTGGCTTGTTGGTTTGTTAGTTTCTTGGATTTTTGGTTTGTTGGTTTGTTGGTTTGTTGGTTTGTTGATTTGTTGGTTTGTTGGTTTGTTGGCTTGTTGGCTTGTTGGTTTGTTGGTTTGTTGGCTTGTTGGTTTGTTGGTTTGTTGGCTTATTGGTTTGTTAGTTTCTTGGATTTTTGGTTTGTTGGTTTGTTGGTTTGTTGGTTTGTTGATTTGTTGGTTTGTTGGTTTGTTGGCTTGTTGGCTTGTTGGTTTGTTGGTTTGTTGGTTTGTTGGTTTGTTGGCTTGTTGGTTTGTTGGTTTGTTGGTTTGTTGGTTTGTTGGTTTGTTGGCTTGTTGGTTTGTTGGTTTGTTGGTTTGTTGGTTTGTTGGTTTGTTGATTTGTTGGCTTGTTGGTTTGTTGGTTTGTTGGCTTGTTGGCTTGTTGGTTTGTTGGTTTGTTAGTTTGTTGGTTTGTTGGCTTTTTGGCTTGTTGGCTTGTTGGTTTGTTGGCTTGTTGGTTTGTTGGCTTGTTGGTTTGTTGGTTTGTTGGTTTGTTGGCTTGTTGGCTTGTTGGTTTATTGGTTTGTTGGTTTGTTGGCTTGTTGCTTTGTTAGTTTGTTGGTTTGTTGGTGTGTTGGTTTGTTGGTTTGTTGGCTTGTTGGTTTGTTGGCTTGTTGGTTTGTTGGTTTGTTGCTTTGTTGGTTTGTTGGTTTGTTGGCTTGTTGGCTTGTTGGTTTGTTAGTTTGTTGGCTTTTTGGTTACTTGGTTTGTTGGTTTGTTGGTTTGTTGGCTTGTTGGTTTGTTGGCTTGTTGGTTTGTTGGTTTGTTGGTTTGTTGGCTTGTTGGCTTGTTGGTTTGTTGGTTTGTTGGTTTGTTGGTTTGTTGGTTTGTTGGTTTTTTGGTTTGTTGGTGTGTTGGTTTGTTGGCTTGTTGGTTTGTTGGTTTGTTGGCTTGTTGGCTTGTTGGTTTGTTGGCTTGTTGGTTACTTAGTTTGTTGGTTTGTTGGTTTGTTGGTTTGTTGGCTTGTTGGCTTGTTGGTTTGTTGGTTTGTTGGTTTGTTGGTTTGTTGGTTTGTTGGCTTGTTGGTTTGTTGGTTTGTTGGCTTGTTGGTTTGTTAGTTTGTTGGTTTGTTGGTTTGTTGGTTTGGTGGTTTGTTGGCTTGTTGGCTTGTTGGTTTGTTGGTTAGTTCGTTTGTTGGTTTGTTAGTTTGTTGGTTTGTTGGCTTGTTGGCTTGTTGGTTTGTTGGTTTGTTGGTTTGTTGGTTTGTTGGTTTGTTGGTTTGTTGGCTTGTTGGTTTGTTAGTTTCTTGGATTTTTGGTTTGTTGGTTTGTTGGTTTGTTGCTTTGTTGGTTTGTTGGTTTGTTGGCTTGTTGGCTTGTTGGTTTGTTGGTTTGTTGGTTTGTTGGCTTGTTGGTTTGTTGGTTTGTTGGTTTGTTGGTTTGTTGGCTTGTTGGTTTGTTGGTTTGTTGGTTTGTTGGCTTGTTGGCTTGTTGATTTGTTGGCTTGTTGGTTTGTTAGTTTGTTGGCTTTTTGGTTACTCGGTTTGTTGGCTTGTTAGTTTGTTGGTTTGTTGGCTTGTTGGCTTGTTGCTTTGATGGTTTGTTGGTTTGTTGGCTTGTTGGCTTGTTGGTTTGTTAGTTTGTTGGCTTTTTGGTTACTTGGTTTGTTGGTTTGTTGGCTTGTTAGTTTGTTGGTTAGTTCGTTTGTTGGTTTGTTAGTTTGTTGGTTTGTTGGCTTGTTGGCTTGTTGGTTTGTTGGCTTGTTGGTTTGTTGGTTTTTTAGTTTGTTGGTTTGTTGGTTTGTTGGTTTGTTGGTTTGTTGGCTTGTTGGTTTGTTGGTTTGTTGGCTTGTTGGTTTGTTAGTTTCTTGGATTTTTGGTTTGTTGGTTTGTTGGTTTGTTGGTTTGTTGATTTGTTGGTTTGTTGGTTTGTTGGCTTGTTGGCTTGTTGGTTTGTTGGTTTGTTGGTTTGTTGGCTTGTTGGTTTGTTGGTTTGTTGGTTTGTTGGTTTGTTGGTTTGTTGGCTTGTTGGTTTGTTGGTTTGTTGGTTTGTTGGTTTGTTGATTTGTTGGCTTGTTGGTTTGTTGGTTTGTTGGCTTGTTGGCTTGTTGGTTTGTTGGTTTGTTAGTTTGTTGGTTTGTTGGCTTGTTGGCTTGTTGGTTTGTTGGTTTGTTGGTTTGTTGGTTTGTTGGTTTGTTGGCTTGTTGGTTTGTTGGTTTGTTGGCTTGTTGGTTTGTTAGTTTGTTGGTTTGTTGGTTTGTTGGTTTGGTGGTTTGTTGGCTTGTTGGCTTGTTGGTTTGTTGGTTAGTTCGTTTGTTGGTTTGTTAGTTTGTTGGTTTGTTGGCTTGTTGGCTTGTTGGTTTGTTGGTTTGTTGGTTTGTTGGTTTGTTGGTTTGTTGGCTTGTTGGTTTGTTATTTTCTTGGATTTTTGGTTTGTTGGTTTGTTGGTTTGTTGCTTTGTTGGTTTGTTGGTTTGTTGGCTTGTTGGCTTGTTGGTTTGTTGGTTTGTTGGTTTGTTGGCTTGTTGGTTTGTTGGTTTGTTGGCTTGTTGGTTACTTAGTTTGTTGGTTTGTTGGTTTGTTGGTTTGTTGGCTTGTTGGCTTGTTGGTTTGTTGGTTTGTTGGTTTGTTGGTTTGTTGGTTTGTTGGTTTGTTGGCTTGTTGGTTTGTTGGTTTGTTGGCTTGTTGGTTTGTTAATTTGTTGGTTTGTTGGTTTGTTGGTTTGGTGGTTTTTTTGGCTTGTTGGCTTGTTGGTTTGTTGGTTAGTTCGTTTGTTGGTTTGTTAGTTTGTTGGTTTGTTGGCTTGTTGGCTTGTTGGTTTGTTGGTTTGTTGGTTTGTTGGTTTGTTGGTTTGTTGGCTTGTTGGTTTGTTAGTTTCTTGGATTTTTGGTTTGTTGGTTTGTTGGTTGGTTGCTTTGTTGGTTTGTTGGTTTGTTGGCTTGTTGGCTTGTTGGTTTGTTGGTTTGTTGGTTTGTTGGCTTGTTGGTTTGTTGGTTTGTTGGTTTGTTGGTTTGTTGGCTTGTTGGTTTGTTGGTTTGTTGGTTTGTTGGCTTGTTGGCTTGTTGATTTGTTGGCTTGTTGGTTTGTTAGTTTGTTGGCTTTTTGGTTACTCGGTTTGTTGGCTTGTTAGTTTGTTGGTTTGTTGGCTTGTTGGCTTGTTGCTTTGATGGTTTGTTGGTTTGTTGGCTTGTTGGCTTGTTGGTTTGTTAGTTTGTTGGCTTTTTGGTTACTTGGTTTGTTGGTTTGTTGGCTTGTTGGTTTGTTGGTGAGTTCGTTTGTTGGTTTGTTAGTTTGTTGGTTTGTTGGCTTGTTGGCTTGTTGGTTTGTTGGCTTGTTGGTTTGTTGGTTTTTTGGTTTGTTGGTTTGTTGGTTTGTTGGTTTGTTGGTTTGTTGGCTTGTTGGTTTGTTGGTTTGTTGGCTTGTTGGTTTGTTAGTTTCTTGGATTTTTGGTTTGTTGGTTTGTTGATTTGTTGGTTTGTTGGTTTGTTGGCTTGTTGGCTTGTTGGTTTGTTGGTTTGTTGGCTTGTTGGTTTGTTGGTTTGTTGGCTTGTTGGTTTGTTAGTTTCTTGGATTTTTGGTTTGTTGGTTTGTTGGTTTGTTGGTTTGTTGATTTGTTGGTTTGTTGGTTTGTTGGCTTGTTGGCTTGTTGGTTTGTTGGTTTGTTGGTTTGTTGGTTTGTTGGCTTGTTGGTTTGTTGGTTTGTTGGTTTGTTGGTTTGTTGGTTTGTTGGCTTGTTGGTTTGTTGGTTTGTTGGTTTGTTGGTTTGTTGGTTTGTTGATTTGTTGGCTTGTTGGTTTGTTGGTTTGTTGGCTTGTTGGCTTGTTGGTTTGTTGGTTTGTTAGTTTGTTGGTTTGTTGGCTTTTTGGCTTGTTGGCTTGTTGGTTTGTTGGCTTGTTGGTTTGTTGGCTTGTTGGTTTGTTGGTTTGTTGGTTTGTTGGCTTGTTGGCTTGTTGGTTTATTGGTTTGTTGGTTTGTTGGCTTGTTGCTTTGTTAGTTTGTTGGTTTGTTGGTGTGTTGGTTTGTTGGTTTGTTGGCTTGTTGGTTTGTTGGCTTGTTGGTTTGTTGGTTTGTTGGTTTGTTGGTTTGTTGGTTTGTTGGCTTGTTGGCTTGTTGGTTTGTTAGTTTGTTGGCTTTTTGGTTACTTGGTTTGTTGGTTTGTTGGTTTGTTGGCTTGTTGGTTTGTTGGCTTGTTGGTTTGTTGGTTTGTTGGTTTGTTGGTTTGTTGGCTTGTTGGCTTGTTGGTTTGTTGGTTTGTTGGTTTGTTGGTTTGTTGGTTTGTTGGTTTTTTGGTTTGTTGGTTTGTTGGTTTGTTGGCTTGTTGGTTTGTTGGTTTGTTGGCTTGTTGGCTTGTTGGTTTGTTGGTTTGTTGGCTTGTTGGTTACTTAGTTTGTTGGTTTGTTGGTTTGTTGGTTTGTTGGCTTGTTGGCTTGTTGGTTTGTTGGTTTGTTGGTTTGTTGGTTTGTTGGTTTGTTGGCTTGTTGGTTTGTTGGTTTGTTGGCTTGTTGGTTTGTTAGTTTGTTGGTTTGTTGGTTTGTTGGTTTGGTGGTTTGTTGGCTTGTTGGCTTGTTGGTTTGTTGGTTAGTTCGTTTGTTGGTTTGTTAGTTTGTTGGTTTGTTGGCTTGTTGGCTTGTTGGTTTGTTGGTTTGTTGGTTTGTTGGTTTGTTGGTTTGTTGGTTTGTTGGCTTGTTGGTTTGTTAGTTTCTTGGATTTTTGGTTTGTTGGTTTGTTGGTTTGTTGCTTTGTTGGTTTGTTGGTTTGTTGGCTTGTTGGCTTGTTGGTTTGTTGGTTTGTTGGTTTGTTGGCTTGTTGGTTTGTTGGTTTGTTGGTTTGTTGGTTTGTTGGCTTGTTGGTTTGTTGGTTTGTTGGTTTGTTGGCTTGTTGGCTTGTTGATTTGTTGGCTTGTTGGTTTCTTAGTTTGTTGGCTTTTTGGTTACTCGGTTTGTTGGCTTGTTAGTTTGTTGGTTTGTTGGCTTGTTGGCTTGTTGGCTCGTTGGTTTGTTAGTTTGTTGGCTTTTTGGTTACTTGGTTTGTTGGTTTGTTGGCTTGTTGGTTTGTTGGTTAGTTCGTTTGTTGGTTTGTTAGTTTGTTGGTTTGTTGGCTTGTTGGCTTGTTGGTTTGTTGGCTTGTTGGTTTGTTGGTTTTTTAGTTTGTTGGTTTGTTGGTTTGTTGGTTTGTTGGTTTGTTGGCTTGTTGGTTTGTTGGTTTGTTGGCTTGTTGGTTTGTTAGTTTCTTGGATTTTTGGTTTGTTGGTTTGTTGGTTTGTTGATTTGTTGGTTTGTTGGTTTGTTGGCTTGTTGGCTTGTTGGTTTGTTGGTTTGTTGGTTTGTTGGCTTGTTGGTTTGTTGGTTTGTTGGTTTGTTGGTTTGTTGGTTTGTTGGTTAGTTCGTTTGTTGGTTTGTTAGTTTGTTGGTTTGTTGGCTTGTTGGCTTGTTGGTTTGTTGGCTTGTTGGTTTGTTGGTTTTTTAGTTTGTTGGTTTGTTGGTTTGTTGGTTTGTTGGTTTGTTGGCTTGTTGGTTTGTTGGTTTGTTGGCTTGTTGGTTTGTTAGTTTCTTGGATTTTTGGTTTGTTGGTTTGTTGGTTTGTTGGTTTGTTGATTTGTTGGTTTGTTGGTTTGTTGGCTTGTTGGCTTGTTGGTTTGTTGGTTTGTTGGTTTGTTGGCTTGTTGGTTTGTTGGTTTGTTGGTTTGTTGGTTTGTTGGTTTGTTGGCTTGTTGGTTTGTTGGTTTGTTGGTTTGTTGGTTTGTTGATTTGTTGGCTTGTTGGTTTGTTGGTTTGTTGGCTTGTTGGCTTGTTGGTTTGTTGGTTTGTTAGTTTGTTGGTTTGTTGGCTTGTTGGCTTGTTGGTTTGTTGGTTTGTTGGTTTGTTGGTTTGTTGGTTTGTTGGCTTGTTGGTTTGTTGGTTTGTTGGCTTGTTGGTTTGTTAGTTTGTTGGTTTGTTGGTTTGTTGGTTTGGTGGTTTGTTGGCTTGTTGGCTTGTTGGTTTGTTGGTTAGTTCGTTTGTTGGTTTGTTAGTTTGTTGGTTTGTTGGCTTGTTGGCTTGTTGGTTTGTTGGTTTGTTGGTTTGTTGGTTTGTTGGTTTGTTGGCTTGTTGGTTTGTTAGTTTCTTGGATTTTTGGTTTGTTGGTTTGTTGGTTTGTTGCTTTGTTGGTTTGTTGGTTTGTTGGCTTGTTGGCTTGTTGGTTTGTTGGTTTGTTGGTTTGTTGGCTTGTTGGTTTGTTGGTTTGTTGGCTTGTTGGTTACTTAGTTTGTTGGTTTGTTGGTTTGTTGGTTTGTTGGCTTGTTGGCTTGTTGGTTTGTTGGTTTGTTGGTTTGTTGGTTTGTTGGTTTGTTGGCTTGTTGGTTTGTTGGTTTGTTGGCTTGTTGGTTTGTTAATTTGTTGGTTTGTTGGTTTGTTGGTTTGGTGGTTTTTTTGGCTTGTTGGCTTGTTGGTTTGTTGGTTAGTTCGTTTGTTGGTTTGTTAGTTTGTTGGTTTGTTGGCTTGTTGGCTTGTTGGTTTGTTGGTTTGTTGGTTTGTTGGTTTGTTGGTTTGTTGGCTTGTTGGTTTGTTAGTTTCTTGGATTTTTGGTTTGTTGGTTTGTTGGTTGGTTGCTTTGTTGGTTTGTTGGTTTGTTGGCTTGTTGGCTTGTTGGTTTGTTGGTTTGTTGGTTTGTTGGCTTGTTGGTTTGTTGGTTTGTTGGTTTGTTGGTTTGTTGGCTTGTTGGTTTGTTGGTTTGTTGGTTTGTTGGCTTGTTGGCTTGTTGATTTGTTGGCTTGTTGGTTTGTTAGTTTGTTGGCTTTTTGGTTACTCGGTTTGTTGGCTTGTTAGTTTGTTGGTTTGTTGGCTTGTTGGCTTGTTGCTTTGATGGTTTGTTGGTTTGTTGGCTTGTTGGCTTGTTGGTTTGTTAGTTTGTTGGCTTTTTGGTTACTTGGTTTGTTGGTTTGTTGGCTTGTTGGTTTGTTGGTGAGTTCGTTTGTTGGTTTGTTAGTTTGTTGGTTTGTTGGCTTGTTGGCTTGTTGGTTTGTTGGCTTGTTGGTTTGTTGGTTTTTTGGTTTGTTGGTTTGTTGGTTTGTTGGTTTGTTGGTTTGTTGGCTTGTTGGTTTGTTGGTTTGTTGGCTTGTTGGTTTGTTAGTTTCTTGGATTTTTGGTTTGTTGGTTTGTTGGTTTGTTGATTTGTTGGTTTGTTGGTTTGTTGGCTTGTTGGCTTGTTGGTTTGTTGGTTTGTTGGCTTGTTGGTTTGTTGGTTTGTTGGCTTGTTGGTTTGTTAGTTTCTTGGATTTTTGGTTTGTTGGTTTGTTGGTTTGTTGGTTTGTTGATTTGTTGGTTTGTTGGTTTGTTGGCTTGTTGGCTTGTTGGTTTGTTGGTTTGTTGGTTTGTTGGTTTGTTGGCTTGTTGGTTTGTTGGTTTGTTGGTTTGTTGGTTTGTTGGTTTGTTGGCTTGTTGGTTTGTTGGTTTGTTGGTTTGTTGGTTTGTTGGTTTGTTGATTTGTTGGCTTGTTGGTTTGTTGGTTTGTTGGCTTGTTGGCTTGTTGGTTTGTTGGTTTGTTAGTTTGTTGGTTTGTTGGCTTTTTGGCTTGTTGGCTTGTTGGTTTGTTGGCTTGTTGGTTTGTTGGCTTGTTGGTTTGTTGGTTTGTTGGTTTGTTGGCTTGTTGGCTTGTTGGTTTATTGGTTTGTTGGTTTGTTGGCTTGTTGCTTTGTTAGTTTGTTGGTTTGTTGGTGTGTTGGTTTGTTGGTTTGTTGGCTTGTTGGTTTGTTGGCTTGTTGGTTTGTTGGTTTGTTGGTTTGTTGGTTTGTTGGTTTGTTGGCTTGTTGGCTTGTTGGTTTGTTAGTTTGTTGGCTTTTTGGTTACTTGGTTTGTTGGTTTGTTGGTTTGTTGGCTTGTTGGTTTGTTGGCTTGTTGGTTTGTTGGTTTGTTGGTTTGTTGGTTTGTTGGCTTGTTGGCTTGTTGGTTTGTTGGTTTGTTGGTTTGTTGGTTTGTTGGTTTGTTGGTTTTTTGGTTTGTTGGTTTGTTGGTTTGTTGGCTTGTTGGTTTGTTGGTTTGTTGGCTTGTTGGCTTGTTGGTTTGTTGGTTTGTTGGCTTGTTGGTTACTTAGTTTGTTGGTTTGTTGGTTTGTTGGTTTGTTGGCTTGTTGGCTTGTTGGTTTGTTGGTTTGTTGGTTTGTTGGTTTGTTGGTTTGTTGGCTTGTTGGTTTGTTGGTTTGTTGGCTTGTTGGTTTGTTAGTTTGTTGGTTTGTTGGTTTGTTGGTTTGGTGGTTTGTTGGCTTGTTGGCTTGTTGGTTTGTTGGTTAGTTCGTTTGTTGGTTTGTTAGTTTGTTGGTTTGTTGGCTTGTTGGCTTGTTGGTTTGTTGGTTTGTTGGTTTGTTGGTTTGTTGGTTTGTTGGTTTGTTGGCTTGTTGGTTTGTTAGTTTCTTGGATTTTTGGTTTGTTGGTTTGTTGGTTTGTTGCTTTGTTGGTTTGTTGGTTTGTTGGCTTGTTGGCTTGTTGGTTTGTTGGTTTGTTGGTTTGTTGGCTTGTTGGTTTGTTGGTTTGTTGGTTTGTTGGTTTGTTGGCTTGTTGGTTTGTTGGTTTGTTGGTTTGTTGGCTTGTTGGCTTGTTGATTTGTTGGCTTGTTGGTTTGTTAGTTTGTTGGCTTTTTGGTTACTCGGTTTGTTGGCTTGTTAGTTTGTTGGTTTGTTGGCTTGTTGGCTTGTTGGCTCGTTGGTTTGTTAGTTTGTTGGCTTTTTGGTTACTTGGTTTGTTGGTTTGTTGGCTTGTTGGTTTGTTGGTTAGTTCGTTTGTTGGTTTGTTAGTTTGTTGGTTTGTTGGCTTGTTGGCTTGTTGGTTTGTTGGCTTGTTGGTTTGTTGGTTTTTTAGTTTGTTGGTTTGTTGGTTTGTTGGTTTGTTGGTTTGTTGGCTTGTTGGTTTGTTGGTTTGTTGGCTTGTTGGTTTGTTAGTTTCTTGGATTTTTGGTTTGTTGGTTTGTTGGTTTGTTGATTTGTTGGTTTGTTGGTTTGTTGGCTTGTTGGCTTGTTGGTTTGTTGGTTTGTTGGTTTGTTGGCTTGTTGGTTTGTTGGTTTGTTGGTTTGTTGGTTTGTTGGTTTGTTGGCTTGTTGGTTTGTTGGTTTGTTGGTTTGTTGATTTGTTGGCTTGTTGGTTTGTTGGTTTGTTGGCTTGTTGGCTTGTTGGTTTGTTGGTTTGTTAGTTTGTTGGTTTGTTGGCTTTTTGGCTTGTTGGCTTGTTGGTTTGTTGGCTTGTTGGTTTGTTGGCTTGTTGGTTTGTTGGTTTGTTGGTTTGTTGGCTTGTTGGCTTGTTGGTTTATTGGTTTGTTGGTTTGTTGGCTTGTTGCTTTGTTGGCTTGTTGGTTTGTTGGTTTGTTGCTTTGTTGGTTTGTTGGTTTGTTGGCTTGTTGGCTTGTTGGTTTGTTAGTTTGTTGGCTTTTTGGTTACTTGGTTTGTTGGTTTGTTGGTTTGTTGGCTTGTTGGTTTGTTGGCTTGTTGGTTTGTTGGTTTGTTGGTTTGTTGGCTTGTTGGCTTGTTGGTTTGTTGGTTTGTTGGTTTGTTGGTTTGTTGGTTTGTTGGTTTTTTGGTTTGTTGGTTTGTTGGTTTGTTGGCTTGTTGGTTTGTTGGTTTGTTGGCTTGTTGGTTTGTTGGTTTGTTGGCTTGTTGGTTTGTTGGTTTGTTGGCTTGTTGGCTTGTTGGTTTGTTGGTTTGTTGGCTTGTTGGTTACTTAGTTTGTTGGTTTGTTGGTTTGTTGGTTTGTTGGCTTGTTGGCTTGTTGGTTTGTTGGTTTGTTGGTTTGTTGGTTTGTTGGTTTGTTGGTTTGTTGGCTTGCTGGTTTGTTGGTTTGTTGGTTTGTTGGTTTGTTGGCTTGTTGGCTTGTTGGTTTGTTGGTTTGTTGGTTTATTTGTTTGTTGGTTTGTTGGCTTGTTGGTTTGTTGGTTTGTTGGCTTGTTGGCTTGTTGGTTTGTTGGTTTGTTGCTTTGTTGGTTTGTTGGTTTGTTGGCTTGTTGGCTTGTTGGTTTGTTGGTTTGTTGGTTGGTTGGCTTGTTGGCTTGTTGGTTTGTTGGTTTGTTGGTTTGTTGGCTTGTTGGATTGTTGGCTTGTTGGTTTGTTGGTTTGTTGGTTTGTTGGTTTGTTGGCTTCTTGGTTTGTTAGTTTGTTGCTTTGTTCGTTTGATGATTTGTTGGTTTGTTGGTTACTTGGTTTGTTGGTTTGTTGGCTTGTTGGGTTGTTGGTTTGTTGCTTTGTTCGTTTGATGGTTTGTTGGTTTGTTGGTTACTTGGTTTGTTGGTTTGTTGGTTTGTTGGCTTGTTGGTTTGTTGGTTTGTTGGCTTGTTGGTTACTTAGTTTGCTGGTTTGTTGGCATGTTGGTTTGTTGGTTTGTTGGTTTGTTGGTTTGTTGGCTTGTTGGTTTGTTGGTTTATTGGCTTGTTGGTTTGTTAGTTTGTTGATTTGTTGGTTTGTTGGTTTGGTGGTTTGTTGGCTTGTTGGTTTGTTAGTTTGTTGGTTTGTTGGTTTGTTGGTTTGGTGGTTTGTTGGCTTGTTGGCTTGTTGGTTTGTTGGTTAGTTCGTTTGTTGGTTTGTTAGTTTGTTGGTTTGTTGGCTTGTTGGCTTGTTGGTTTGTTGGTTTGTTGGTTTGTTGGTTTGTTGGTTTGTTGGTTTGTTGGCTTGTTGGTTTGTTAGTTTCTTGGATTTTTGGTTTGTTGGTTTGTTGGTTTGTTGCTTTGTTGGTTTGTTGGTTTGTTGGCTTGTTGGCTTGTTGGTTTGTTGGTTTGTTGGTTTGTTGGTTTGTTGGCTTGTTGGTTTGTTGGTTTGTTGGTTTGTTGGTTTGTTGGCTTGTTGGTTTGTTGGTTTGTTGGTTTGTTGGCTTGTTGGCTTGTTGATTTGTTGGCTTGTTGGTTTGTTAGTTTGTTGGCTTTTTGGTTACTCGGTTTGTTGGCTTGTTAGTTTGTTGGTTTGTTGGCTTGTTGGCTTGTTGGCTCGTTGGTTTGTTAGTTTGTTGGCTTTTTGGTTACTTGGTTTGTTGGTTTGTTGGCTTGTTGGTTTGTTGGTTAGTTCGTTTGTTGGTTTGTTAGTTTGTTGGTTTGTTGGCTTGTTGGCTTGTTGGTTTGTTGGCTTGTTGGTTTGTTGGTTTTTTAGTTTGTTGGTTTGTTGGTTTGTTGGTTTGTTGGTTTGTTGGCTTGTTGGTTTGTTGGTTTGTTGGCTTGTTGGTTTGTTAGTTTCTTGGATTTTTGGTTTGTTGGTTTGTTGGTTTGTTGATTTGTTGGTTTGTTGGTTTGTTGGCTTGTTGGCTTGTTGGTTTGTTGGTTTGTTGGTTTGTTGGCTTGTTGGTTTGTTGGTTTGTTGGTTTGTTGGTTTGTTGGTTTGTTGGCTTGTTGGTTTGTTGGTTTGTTGGTTTGTTGATTTGTTGGCTTGTTGGTTTGTTGGTTTGTTGGCTTGTTGGCTTGTTGGTTTGTTGGTTTGTTAGTTTGTTGGTTTGTTGGCTTTTTGGCTTGTTGGCTTGTTGGTTTGTTGGCTTGTTGGTTTGTTGGCTTGTTGGTTTGTTGGTTTGTTGGTTTGTTGGCTTGTTGGCTTGTTGGTTTATTGGTTTGTTGGTTTGTTGGCTTGTTGCTTTGTTAGTTTGTTGGTTTGTTGGTGTGTTAGTTTGTTGGTTTGTTGGCTTGTTGGTTTGTTGGCTTGTTGGTTTGTTGGTTTGTTGCTTTGTTGGTTTGTTGGTTTGTTGGCTTGTTGGCTTGTTGGTTTGTTAGTTTGTTGGCTTTTTGGTTACTTGGTTTGTTGGTTTGTTGGTTTGTTGGCTTGTTGGTTTGTTGGCTTGTTGGTTTGTTGGTTTGTTGGTTTGTTGGCTTGTTGGCTTGTTGGTTTGTTGGTTTGTTGGTTTGTTGGTTTGTTGGTTTGTTGGTTTTTTGGTTTGTTGGTTTGTTGGTTTGTTGGCTTGTTGGTTTGTTGGTTTGTTGGCTTGTTGGCTTGTTGGTTTGTTGGTTTGTTGGCTTGTTGGTTACTTAGTTTGTTGGTTTGTTGGTTTGTTGGTTTGTTGGCTTGTTGGCTTGTTGGTTTGTTGGTTTGTTGGTTTGTTGGTTTGTTGGTTTGTTGGTTTGTTGGCTTGCTGCTTTGTTGGTTTGTTGGTTTGTTGGTTTGTTGGCTTGTTGGCTTGTTGGTTTGTTGGTTTGTTGGTTTATTTGTTTGTTGGTTTGTTGGCTTGTTGGTTTGTTGGTTTGTTGGCTTGTTGGCTTGTTGGTTTGTTGGTTTGTTGCTTTGTTGGTTTGTTGGTTTGTTGGCTTGTTGGCTTGTTGGTTTGTTGGTTTGTTGGTTGGTTGGCTTGTTGGCTTGTTGGTTTGTTGGTTTGTTGGTTTGTTGGCTTGTTGGATTGTTGGCTTGTTGGTTTGTTGGTTTGTTGGTTTGTTGGTTTGTTGGCTTCTTGGTTTGTTAGTTTGTTGCTTTGTTCGTTTGATGATTTGTTGGTTTGTTGGTTACTTGGTTTGTTGGTTTGTTGGCTTGTTGGGTTGTTGGTTTGTTGCTTTGTTCGTTTGATGGTTTGTTGGTTTGTTGGTTACTTGGTTTGTTGGTTTGTTGGTTTGTTGGCTTGTTGGTTTGTTGGTTTGTTGGCTTGTTGGTTACTTAGTTTGCTGGTTTGTTGGCATGTTGGTTTGTTGGTTTGTTGGTTTGTTGGTTTGTTGGCTTGTTGGTTTGTTGGTTTATTGGCTTGTTGGTTTGTTAGTTTGTTGATTTGTTGGTTTGTTGGTTTGGTGGTTTGTTGGCTTGTTGGCTTGTTGGTTTGTTGGTTAGTTCGTTTGTTGGTTTGTTAGTTTGTTGGTTTGTTGGTTTGTTGGCTTGTTGGTTTGTTGGTTTGTTGGTTTGTTGGTTTGTTGGTTTCTTGGTTTGTTGGCTTGTTGGTTTGTTAGTTTCTTGGATTTTTGGTTTGTTGGTTTGTTGGTTTGTTGGTTTGTTGGTTTGTTGGCTTGTTGGTTTGTTAGTTTCTTGGATTTTTGGTTTGTTGGTTTGTTGGTTTGTTGGTTTGTTGATTTGTTGGTTTGTTGGTTTGTTGGCTTGTTGGCTTGTTGGTTTGTTGGTTTGTTGGTTTGTTGGCTTGTTGGTTTGTTGGTTTGTTGGTTTGTTGGTTTGTTGGCTTGTTGGTGTGTTGGTTTGTTGGTTTGTTGATTTGTTGGCTTGTTGGTTTGTTGGTTTGTTGGCTTGTTGGTTTGTTGGTTTGTTGGTTTGTTGGTTTGTTGGTTTGTTGGCTTTTTGGCTTGTTGGTTTGTTGGTTTGTTGGCTTGTTGGTTTGTTGGCTTGTTGGTTTGTTGGTTTGTTGGTTTGTTGGTTTGTTGGCTTGTTGGCTTGTTGGTTTGTTGGTTTGTTGGTTTGTTGGCTTGTTGCTTTGTTAGTTTGTTGGTTTGTTGGTGTGTTGGTTTGTTGGTTTGTTGGTTTGTTGGCTTGTTGGCTTGTTGGTTTATTGGTTTGTTGGTTTGTTGGCTTGTTGCTTTGTTAGTTTGTTGGTTTGTTGGTGTGTTGGTTTGTTGGTTTGTTGGCTTGTTGGTTTGTTGGCTTGTTGGTTTGTTGGTTTGTTGGTTTGTTGGTTTGTTGGTTTGTTGGTTTGTTGGCTTGTTGGCTTGTTGGTTTGTTAGTTTGTTGGCTTTTTGGTTACTTGGTTTGTTGGTTTGTTGGTTTGTTGGTTTGTTGGTTTGTTGGCTTGTTGGTTTGTTGGTTTGTTGGTTTGTTGGCTTGTTGGCTTGTTGGTTTGTTGGTTTGTTGGTTTGTTGGTTTGTTGGTTTGTTGGTTTTTTGGTTTGTTGGTTTGTTGGTTTGTTGGCTTGTTGGTTTGTTGGTTTGTTGGCTTGTTGGCTTGTTGGTTTGTTGGTTTGTTGGCTTGTTGGTTACTTAGTTTGTTGGTTTGTTGGTTTGTTGGTTTGTTGGCTTGTTGGCTTGTTGGTTTGTTGGTTTGTTGGTTTGTTGGTTTGTTGGTTTGTTGGCTTGTTGGTTTGTTGGTTTGTTGGCTTGTTGGTTTGTTAGTTTGTTGGTTTGTTGGTTTGTTGGTTTGGTGGTTTGTTGGCTTGTTGGCTTGTTGGTTTGTTGGTTAGTTCGTTTGTTGGTTTGTTGGTTTGTTGGTTTGTTGGCTTGTTGGCTTGTTGGTTTGTTGGTTTGTTGGTTTGTTGGTTTGTTGGTTTGTTGGTTTGTTGGCTTGTTGGTTTGTTAGTTTCTTGGATTTTTGGTTTGTTGGTTTGTTGGTTTGTTGCTTTGTTGGTTTGTTGGTTTGTTGGCTTGTTGGCTTGTTGGTTTGTTGGTTTGTTGGTTTGTTGGCTTGTTGGTTTGTTGGTTTGTTGGTTTGTTGGTTTGTTGGCTTGTTGGTTTGTTGGTTTGTTGGTTTGTTGGCTTGTTGGCTTGTTGATTTGTTGGCTTGTTGGTTTGTTAGTTTGTTGGCTTTTTGGTTACTCGGTTTGTTGGCTTGTTAGTTTGTTGGTTTGTTGGCTTGTTGGCTTGTTGCTTTGATGGTTTGTTGGTTTTTTGGCTTGTTGGCTTGTTGGTTTGTTAGTTTGTTGGCTTTTTGGTTACTTGGTTTGTTGGTTTGTTGGCTTGTTGGTTTGTTGGTTAGTTCGTTTGTTGGTTTGTTAGTTTGTATGTTTGTTGGCTTGTTGGCTTGTTGGTTTGTTGGCTTGTTGGTTTGTTGGTTTTTTAGTTTGTTGGTTTGTTGGTTTGTTGGTTTGTTGGTTTGTTGGCTTGTTGGTTTGTTGGTTTGTTGGCTTGTTGGTTTGTTAGTTTCTTGGATTTTTGGTTTGTTGGTTTGTTGGTTTGTTGATTTGTTGGTTTGTTGGTTTGTTGGCTTGTTGGCTTGTTGGTTTGTTGGTTTGTTGGTTTGTTGGCTTGTTGGTTTGTTGGTTTGTTGGTTTGTTGGTTTGTTGGTTTGTTGGCTTGTTGGTTTGTTGGTTTGTTGGTTTGTTGGTTTGTTGATTTGTTGGCTTGTTGGTTTGTTGGTTTGTTGGCTTGTTGGCTTGTTGGTTTGTTGGTTTGTTAGTTTGTTGGTTTGTTGGCTTTTTGGCTTGTTGGCTTGTTGGTTTGTTGGCTTGTTGGTTTGTTGGCTTGTTGGTTTGTTGGTTTGTTGGTTTGTTGGCTTGTTGGCTTGTTGGTTTGTTGCTTTGTTGGTTTGTTGGTTTGTTGGCTTGTTGGCTTGTTGGTTTGTTGGCTTGTTGCTTTGTTAGTTTGTTGGTTTGTTGGTGTGTTAGTTTGTTGGTTTGTTGGCTTGTTGGTTTGTTGGCTTGTTGGTTTGTTGGTTTGTTGCTTTGTTGGTTTGTTGGTTTGTTGGCTTGTTGGCTTGTTGGTTTGTTAGTTTGTTAGTTTGTTGGCTTTTTGGTTACTTGGTTTGTTGGTTTGTTGGTTTGTTGGCTTGTTGGTTTGTTGGCTTGTTGGTTTGTTGGTTTGTTGGTTTGTTGGCTTGTTGGCTTGTTGGTTTGTTGGTTTGTTGGTTTGTTGGTTTGTTGGTTTGTTGGTTTTTTGGTTTGTTGGTTTGTTGGTTTGTTGGCTTGTTGGTTTGTTGGTTTGTTGGCTTGTTGGCTTGTTGGTTTGTTGGTTTGTTGGCTTGTTGGTTACTTAGTTTGTTGGTTTGTTGGTTTGTTGGTTTGTTGGCTTGTTGGCTTGTTGGTTTGTTGGTTTGTTGGTTTGTTGGTTTGTTGGTTTGTTGGTTTGTTGGCTTGCTGGTTTGTTGGTTTGTTGGTTTGTTAGTTTGTTGGCTTGTTGGCTTGTTGGTTTGTTGGTTTGTTGGTTTATTTGTTTGTTGGTTTGTTGGCTTGTTGGTTTGTTGGTTTGTTGGCTTGTTGGCTTGTTGGTTTGTTGGTTTGTTGGTTTGTTGGTTTGTTGGTTTTTTGGTTTGTTGGTTTGTTGGTTTGTTGGCTTGTTGGTTTGTTGGTTTGTTGGCTTGTTGGCTTGTTGGTTTGTTGGTTTGTTGGCTTGTTGGTTACTTAGTTTGTTGGTTTGTTGGTTTGTTGGTTTGTTGGTTTGTTGGTTAGTTCGTTTGTTGGTTTGTTAGTTTGTTGGTTTGTTGGCTTGTTGGCTTGTTGGTTTGTTGGCTTGTTGGTTTGTTGGTTTTTTAGTTTGTTGGTTTGTTGGTTTGTTGGTTTGTTGGTTTGTTGGCTTGTTGGTTTGTTGGTTTGTGGGCTTGTTGGTTTGTTAGTTTCTTGGATTTTTGGTTTGTTGGTTTGTTGGTTTGTTGATTTGTTGGTTTGTTGGTTTGTTGGCTTGTTGGCTTGTTGGTTTGTTAGTTTGTTGGTTTGTTGGCTTGTTGGTTTGTTGGTTTGTTGGTTTGTTGGTTTGTTGGTTTGTTGGCTTGTTGGTTTGTTGGTTTGTTGGTTTGTTGGTTTGTTGATTTGTTGGCTTGTTGGTTTGTTGGTTTGTTGGCTTGTTGGCTTGTTGGTTTGTTGGTTTGTTAGTTTGTTGGTTTGTTGGCTTTTTGGCTTGTTGGCTTGTTGGTTTGTTGGCTTGTTGGTTTGTTGGCTTGTTGGTTTGTTGGTTTGTTGGTTTGTTGGCTTGTTGGCTTGTTGGTTTATTGGTTTGTTGGTTTGTTGGCTTGTTGCTTTGTTAGTTTGTTGGTTTGTTGGTGTGTTAGTTTGTTGGTTTGTTGGCTTGTTGGTTTGTTGGCTTGTTGGTTTGTTGGTTTGTTGCTTTGTTGGTTTGTTGGTTTGTTGGCTTGTTGGCTTGTTGGTTTGTTAGTTTGTTGGCTTTTTGGTTACTTGGTTTGTTGGTTTGTTGGTTTGTTGGCTTGTTGGTTTGTTGGCTTGTTGGTTTGTTGGTTTGTTGGTTTGTTGGCTTGTTGGCTTGTTGGTTTGTTGGTTTGTTGGTTTGTTGGTTTGTTGGTTTGTTGGTTTTTTGGTTTGTTGGTTTGTTGGTTTGTTGGCTTGTTGGTTTGTTGGTTTGTTGGCTTGTTGGCTTGTTGGTTTGTTGGTTTGTTGGCTTGTTGGTTACTTAGTTTGTTGGTTTGTTGGTTTGTTGGTTTGTTGGCTTGTTGGCTTGTTGGTTTGTTGGTTTGTTGGTTTGTTGGTTTGTTGGTTTGTTGGCTTGCTGGTTTGTTGGTTTGTTGGTTTGTTAGTTTGTTGGCTTGTTGGCTTGTTGGTTTGTTGGTTTGTTGGTTTATTTGTTTGTTGGTTTGTTGGCTTGTTGGTTTGTTGGTTTGTTGGCTTGTTGGCTTGTTGGTTTGTTGGTTTGTTGCTTTGTTGGTTTGTTGGTTTGTTGGCTTGTTGGCTTGTTGGTTTGTTGGTTTGTTGGTTGGTTGGCTTGTTGGCTTGTTGGTTTGTTGGTTTGTTGGTTTGTTGGCTTGTTGGATTGTTGGCTTGTTGGTTTGTTGGTTTGTTGGTTTGTTGGTTTGTTGGCTTCTTGGTTTGTTAGTTTGTTGCTTTGTTCGTTTGATGATTTGTTGGTTTGTTGGTTACTTGGTTTGTTGGTTTGTTGGCTTGTTGGCTTGTTGGTTTGTTGCTTTGTTCGTTTGATGGTTTGTTGGTTTGTTGGTTACTTGGTTTGTTGGTTTGTTGGTTTGTTGGCTTGTTGGTTTGTTGGTTTGTTGGCTTGTTGGTTACTTAGTTTGCTGGTTTGTTGGCATGTTGGTTTGTTGGTTTGTTGGTTTGTTGGTTTGTTGGCTTGTTGGTTTGTTGGTTTGTTGGCTTGTTGGTTTGTTAGTTTGTTGATTTGTTGGTTTGTTGGTTTGGTGGTTTGTTGGCTTGTTGGCTTGTTGGTTTGTTGGTTAGTTCGTTTGTTGGTTTGTTAGTTTGTTGGTTTGTTGGTTTGTTGGCTTGTTGGTTTGTTGGTTTGTTGGTTTGTTGGCTTGTTGGTTTGTTGGTTTGTTGGCTTGTTGGTTACTTAGTTTGCTGGTTTGTTGACATGTTGGTTTGTTGGTTTGTTGGTTTGTTGGTTTGTTGGCTTGTTGGTTTGTTGGTTTGTTGGCTTGTTGGTTTGTTAGTTTGTTGATTTGTTGGTTTGTTGGTTTGGTGGTTTGTTGGCTTGTTGGCTTGTTGGTTTGTTGGTTAGTTCGTTTGTTGGTTTGTTAAATTGTTGGTTTGTTGGTTTGTTGGTTTGTTGGTTTGTTGGTTTGTTGGCTTGTTGGTTTGTTAGTTTCTTGGATTTTTGGTTTGTTGGTTCGTTGGTTTGTTGGTTTGTTGATTTGTTGGTTTGTTGGTTTGTTGGCTTGTTGGCTTGTTGGTTTGTTGGTTTGTTGGTTTGTTGGCTTGTTGGTTTGTTGGTTTGTTGGTTTGTTGGTTTGTTGGCTTGTTGGTTTGTTGGTTTGTTGGTTTGTTGATTTGTTGGCTTGTTGGTTTGTTGGTTTGTTGGCTTGTTGGTTTGTTGGTTTGTTGGTTTGTTGGTTTGTTGGTTTGTTGGCTTTTTGGCTTGTTGGTTTGTTGGTTTGTTGGCTTGTTGGTTTGTTGGCTTGTTGGTTTGTTGGTTTGTTGGTTTGTTGGTTTGTTGGCTTGTTGGCTTGTTGGTTTGTTGGTTTGTTGGTTTGTTGGCTTGTTGCTTTGTTAGTTTGTTGGTTTGTTGGTGTGTTGGTTTGTTGGTTTGTTGGCTTGTTGGTTTGTTGGCTTGTTGGTTTGTTGGTTTGTTGGTTTGTTGGTTTGTTGGCTTGTTGGCTTGTTGGTTTGTTAGTTTGTTGGCTTTTTGGTTACTTGGTTTGTTGGTTTGTTGGCTTGTTGGTTTGTTGGCTTGTTGGTTTGTTGGTTTGTTGGTTTGTTGGCTTGTTGGCTTGTTGGTTTGTTGGTTTGTTGGTTTGTTGGTTTGTTAATTTGTTGGTTTTTTGGTTTGTTGGTTTGTTGGTTTGTTGACTTGTTGGTTTGTTGGTTTGTTGGCTTGTTGGCTTGTTGGTTTGTTGGTTTGTTGGCTTGTTGGTTTCTTAGTTTGTTGGTTTGTTGGTTTGTTCGTTTGTTGGTTTGTTGGCTTGTTGGCTTGTTGGTTTGTTGGTTTGTTGGTTTGTTGGTTTGTTGGTTTGTTGGCTTTCTGGTTCGTTGGTTTGTTGGTTTGTTGGCTTGTTGGCTGGTTGGTTTGTTGGTTTGTTGGTTTATTTGTTTGTTGGTTTGTTGGCTTGTTGGTTTGTTGGTTTGTTGGCTTGTTGGCTTGTTGGTTTGTTGGTTTGTTGCTTTGTTGGTTTGTTGGTTTGTTGGCTTGTTCGCTTGTTGGTTTGTTGGTTTGTTGGTTTGTTGGCTTGTTGGTTTGTTGGTTTGTTGGTTTGTTGGTTTGTTGGCTTGTTGGCTTGTTGGTTTGTTGGTTTGTTGGTTTGTTGGTTTGTTGGCTTCTTGGTTTGTTAGTTTGTTGCTTTGTTCGTTTGATGGTTTGTTGGTTTGTTGGTTACTTGGTTTGTTGGTTTGTTGGCTTGTTGGCTTGTTGAATTGTTGCTTTGTTCGTTTGATGGTTTGTTGGTTTGTTGGTTACTTGGTTTGTTGGTTTGTTGGTTTGTTGGTTTGTTGGTTTGTTGGTTTGTTGGTTTGTTGGTTTGTTGGTTTGTTGGCTTGTTGGTTTGTTGGTTTGTTGGCTTGTTGGTTACTTAGTTTGCTGGTTTGTTGGTATGTTGGTTTGTTGGTTTATTGGTGTGTTGGTTTGTTGGTTTGTTGGCTTGTTGGTTTGTTGGCTTGTTGGTTTGTTGGTTTGTTGGTTTGTTGGTTTGTTGGCTTGTTGGCTTGTTGGTTTGTTAGTTTGTTGGCTTTTTGGTTACTTGGTTTGTTGGTTTGTTGGCTTGTTGGTTTGTTGGCTTGTTGGTTTGTTGGTTTGTTGGTTTGTTGGCTTGTTGGCTTGTTGGTTTGTTGGTTTGTTGGTTTGTTGGTTTGTTGGTTTGTTGGTTTTTTGGTTTGTTGGTTTGTTGGTTTGTTGGCTTGTTGGTTTGTTGCTTTGTTGGCTTGTTGGCTTGTTGGTTTGTTGGTTTGTTGGCTTGTTGGTTTCTTAGTTTGTTGGTTTGTTGGTTTGTTCGTTTGTTGGTTTGTTGGCTTGTTGGCTTGTTGGTTTGTTGGTTTGTTGGTTTGTTGGTTTGTTGGTTTGTTGGCTTTCTGGTTCGTTGGTTTGTTGGTTTGTTGGCTTGTTGGCTGGTTGGTTTGTTGGTTTGTTGGTTTATTTTTTTGTTGGTTTGTTGGCTTGTTGGTTTGTTGGTTTTTTGGCTTGTTGGCTTGTTGGTTTGTTGGTTTGTTGCTTTGTTGGTTTGTTGGTTTGTTGGCTTGTTCGCTTGTTGGTTTGTTGGTTTGTTGGTTTGTTGGCTTGTTGGTTTGTTGGTTTGTTGGTTTGTTGGCTTGTTGGCTTGTTGGCTTGTTGGTTTGTTGGTTTGTTGGTTTGTTGGTTTGTTGGCTTCTTGGTTTGTTAGTTTGTTGCTTTGTTCGTTTGATGGTTTGTTGGTTTGTTGGTTACTTGGTTTGTTGGTTTGTTGGCTTGTTGGCTTGTTGGTTTGTTGCTTTGTTCGTTTGATGGTTTGTTGGTTTATTGGTTACTTGGTTTGTTGGTTTGTTGGTTTGTTAGTTTGTTGGTTTGTTGGTTTGTTGGCTTGTTGGTTTGTTGGTTTGTTGGCTTGTTGGTTACTTAATTTGCTGGTTTGTTGGCATGTTGGTTTGTTGGCTTATTGGTTTGTTGGCTTGTTGGTTTGTTGGTTTGTTCGTTTGTTGGTTTGTTAGTTTGTTGGTTTGTTGGTTTGTTGGCTTGTTGGTTTGTTGGTTTGTTGGTTTGTTGGTTTGTTGGTTTGTTGGCTTGTTGGTTTGTTAGTTTCTTGGATTTTTGGTTTGTTGGTTTGTTGGTTTGTTGGTTTGTTGGTTTGTTGGTTTGTTGGCTTGTTGGCTTGTTGGTTTGTTGGTTTGTTGGTTTGTTGGTTTGTTGGCTTGTTGGTTTGTTGGTTTGTTGGTTTGTTGGTTTGTTGGCTTTTTGGTTTGTTGGTTTGTTGGTTTGTTGGCTTGTTGGCTTGTTGGTTTGTTGGCTTGTTGGTTTGTTAGTTTGTTGGCTTTTTGGTTACTTGGTTTGTTGGCTTGTTAGTTTGTTGATTTGTTGGCTTGTTGGCTTGTTGGCTTGTTGCATTGTTGGTTTGTTGGTTTGTTGGCTTGTTGGCTTGTTGGTTTGCTAGTTTGTTGGCTTTTTGGTTACTTGGTTTGTTGGTTTGTTGGCTTGTTGGTTTGTTGGTTAGTTCGTTTGTTGGTTTGTTAGTTTGTTGGTTTGTTGGCTTGTTGGCGTGTTGGTTTGTTGGCTTGTTGGTTTGTTGGTTTGTTGGTTTGTTGGTTTGTTGGTTTGTTGGTTTGTTGGCTTGTTGGTTTGTTGGTTTGTTGGCTTGTTGGTTTGTTAGTTTCTTGGATTTTTATTTTGTTGGTTTGTTGGTTTGTTGGTTTGTTGATTTGTTGGTTTGTTGGTTTTTTGGCTTGTTGGCTTGTTGGTTTGTTGGTTTGTTGGTTTGTTGGCTTGTCGGTTTGTTGGTTTGTTGGTTTGTTGGTTTGTTGGCTTGTTGGTTTGTTGGTTTGTTGGTTTGTTGGTTTGTTGATTTGTTGGCTTGTTGGTTTGTTGGTTTGTTGGCTTGTTGGTTTGTTGGCTTGTTGGTTTGTTGGTTTGTTGGTTTGTTGGTTACTTAGTTTGTTGGTTTGTTGGTTTGTTGGTTTGTTGGATTGTTGGCTTGTTGGCTTGTTGGTTTGTTGGTTTGTTGGTTTGTTGGTTTGTTGGTTTGTTGGTTTGTTGGCTTGCTGGTTTGTTGGTTTGTTGGTTTGTTGGCTTGTTGGCTTGTTGGTTTGTTAGTTTGTTGGTTTATTTGTTTGTTGGTTTGTTGGCTTGTTGGTTTGTTGGTTTGTTGGCTTGTTGGCTTGTTGGTTTGTTGGTTTGTTGCTTTGTTGGTTTGTTGGTTTGTTGGCTTGTTGGCTTGTTGGTTTGTTGGTTTGTTGGTTTGTTGGCTTGTTGGTTTGTTGGTTTGTTGGTTTGTTGGCTTGTTGGCTTGTTGGTTTGTTGGTTTGTTGGTTTGTTGGTTTGTTGGTTTGTTGGCTTCTTGGTTTGTTAGTTTGTTGCTTTGTTCGTTTGATGGTTTGTTGGTTTGTTGGCTTCTTGGTTTGTTAGTTTGTTGCTTTGTTCGTTTGATGGTTTGTTGGTTTGTTGGTTTGTTGGTTTGTTGGTTTGTTGGTTTGTTGGTTTGTTGGTTTGTTGGCTTGTTGGTTTGTTAGTTTCTTGGATTTTTGGTTTGTTGGTTTGTTGGTTTGTTGGCTTGTTGGTTTGTTGGTTTGTTGGTTTGTTGGCTTGTTGGCTTGTTGGCTTGTTGGTTTGTTGGTTTGTTGGTTTGTTGGTTTGTTGGCTTCTTGGTTTGTTAGTTTGTTGCTTTGTTCGTTTGATGGTTTGTTGGTTTGTTGGTTACTTGGTTTGTTGGTTTGTTGGCTTGTTGGCTTGTTGGTTTGTTGCTTTGTTCGTTTGATGGTTTGTTGGTTTATTGGTTACTTGGTTTGTTGGTTTGTTGGTTTGTTAGTTTGTTGGTTTGTTGGTTTGTTGGCTTGTTGGTTTGTTGGTTTGTTGGCTTGTTGGTTACTTAATTTGCTGGTTTGTTGGCATGTTGGTTTGTTGGCTTGTTGGTTTGTTGGCTTGTTGGTTTGTTGGTTTTTTGGTTTGTTGGTTTGTTGGTTTGTTGGTTTGTTGGTTTGTTGGCTTGTTGGTTTGTTAGTTTCTTGGATTTTTGGTTTGTTGGTTTGTTGGTTTGTTTATTTGTTGGTTTGTTGGTTTATTGGCTTGTTGGCTTGTTGGTTTGTTGGTTTGTTGGTTTGTTGGGTTGTTGGCTTGTTGGTTTGTTGGCTTGTTGGTTTGTTAGTTTGTTAGCTTTTTGGTTACTTGGTTTGTTGGCTTGTTAGTTTGTTGGTTTGTTGGCTTGTTGGCTTGTTGCTTTGTTGGTTTGTTGGTTTGTTGGCTTGTTGGCTTGTTGGTTTGTTAGTTTGTTGGCTTTTTGGTTACTTGGTTTGTTGGTTTGTTGGCTTGTTGGTTTGTTGGTTAGTTCGTTTGTTGGTTTGTTGGCTTGTTGGTTTGTTGGTTTGTTGGCTTGTTGGTTTGTTGGCTTGTTGGTTTGTTGGTTTGTTGGCTTGTTGGTTACTTAGTTTGTTGGCTTGTTAGTTTGTTGGTTTGTTGGCTTGTTGGCTTGTTGCTTTGTTGGTTTGTTGGTTTGTTGGCTTGTTGGCTTGTTGGTTTGTTAGTTTGTTGGCTTTTTGGTTACTTGGTTTGTTGGTTTGTTGGCTTGTTGGTTTGTTGGTTAGTTCGTTTGTTGGTTTGTTGGCTTGTTGGTTTGTTAGTTTGTTGCTTTGTTCGTTTGATGGTTTGTTGGTTTGTTGGTTTGTTGGTTTGTTGGTTTGTTGGTTTGTTGGTTTGTTGGTTTGTTGGCTTGTTGGTTTGTTAGTTTCTTGGATTTTTGGTTTGTTGGTTTGTTGGTTTGTTTATTTGTTGGTTTGTTGGTTTATTGGCTTGTTGGCTTGTTGGTTTGTTGGTTTGTTGGTTTGTTGGGTTGTTGGCTTGTTGGTTTGTTGGCTTGTTGGTTTGTTAGTTTGTTAGCTTTTTGGTTACTTGGTTTGTTGGCTTGTTAGTTTGTTGGTTTGTTGGCTTGTTGGCTTGTTGCTTTGTTGGTTTGTTGGTTTGTTGGCTTGTTGGCTTGTTGGTTTGTTAGTTTGTTGGCTTTTTGGTTACTTGGTTTGTTGGTTTGTTGGCTTGTTGGTTTGTTGGTTAGTTCGTTTGTTGGTTTGTTGGCTTGTTGGTTTGTTGGTTTGTTGGCTTGTTGGTTTGTTGGCTTGTTGGTTTGTTGGTTTGTTGGCTTGTTGGTTACTTAGTTTGTTGGCTTGTTAGTTTGTTGGTTTGTTGGCTTGTTGGCTTGTTGCTTTGTTGGTTTGTTGGTTTGTTGGCTTGTTGGCTTGTTGGTTTGTTAGTTTGTTGGCTTTTTGGTTACTTGGTTTGTTGGTTTGTTGGCTTGTTGGTTTGTTGGTTAGTTCGTTTGTTGGTTTGTTGGCTTGTTGGTTTGTTGGCTTGTTGGCTTGTTGGTTTGTTGGCTTGTTGGTTTGTTGGTTTTTTGGTTTGTTGGTTTGTTGGTTTGTTGGTTTGTTGGTTTGTTGGTTTGTTGGTTTGTTGGCTTGTTGGTTTGTTGGTTTGTTGGCTTGTTGGTTTGTTAGTTTCTTGGATTTTTGGTTTGTTGGTTTGTTGGTTTGTTGGTTTGTTGATTTGTTGTTTTGTTGGTTGTTTGGCTTGTGGCTTGTTAATTTGTTGGTTTGTTGGTTTGTTGGCTTGTTGGTTTCTTGGTTTGTTGGTTTGTTGCTTTGTTGGCTTGTTGGTTTGTTGGTTTGTTGGTTTGTTGGTTTGTTGATTTGTTGGCTTGTTGGTTTGTTGGTTTGTTGGCTTGTTGGTTTGTTGGCTTGTTGGTTTGTTGGTTTGTTGGCTTGTTGGTTACTTAGTTTGTTGGTTTGTTGGTTTGTTGGTTTGTTGGATTGTTGGCTTGTTGGCTTGTTGGTTTGTTGGTTTGTTGGTTTGTTGGTTTGTTGGTTTGTTGGTTTGTTGGCTTGCTGGTTTGTTGGTTTGTTGGTTTGTTCGCTTGTTGGCTTGTTGGTTTGTTAGTTTGTTGGTTTATTTGTTTGTTGGTTTGTTGGCTTGTTGGTTTGTTGGTTTGTTGGCTTATTGGCTTGTTGGTTTGTTGGCTTGTTGCTTTGTTGGTTTGTTGGTTTGTTGGCTTGTTGGCTTGTTGGTTTGTTGGTTTGTTGGTTTGTTGGCTTGTTGGTTTGTTGGTTTGTTGGTTTGTTGGCTTGTTGGCTTGTTGGTTTGTTGGTTTGTTGGTTTGTTGGTTTGTTGGTTTGTTGGTTTGTTGGCTTCTTGGTTTGTTAGTTTGTTGCTTTGTTCGTTTGATGGTTTGTTGGTTTGTTGGTTACTTGGTTTGTTGGTTTGTTGGTTTGTTGGTTTGTTGGTTTGTTGGTTTGTTGGCTTGTTGGTTTGTTGGTTTGTTGGTTTGTTGGTTTGTTGGTTTGTTGATTTGTTGGCTTGTTGGTTTGTTGGTTTGTTGGCTTGTTGGTTTGTTGGTTTGTTGGTTTGTTGGTTTGTTGGCTTGTTGGCTTTTTGTTTTGTTGGTTTGTTGGCTTGTTGGTTTGTTGGCTTGTTGGTTTGTTGGTTTGTTGGTTTGTTGGCTGGTTGGCTTGTTGGTTTTTTTGGTTTGTTGGTTTGTTGGCTTGTTGCTTTGTTAGTTTGTTGGTTTGTTGGTTGCTGGTTTGTTGGTGTGTTGGTTTTGTTGGTTTGTTGGCTTCTTGGTTTGTTGGTTTGTTGGCTTGTTGATTTGTTGTTTGTTGGCTTGTTGGCTTGTTGGTTCGTTGGTTTGTTAGCTTGTTGGCTTGTTGGTTTGTTGGTTTGTTGCTTTGTTGGTTTGTTGGTTTGTTGGGTTGTTGGCTTGTTGGTTTGTTAGTTTGTTGGCTTTTTGGTTACTTGGTTTGTTGGTTTGTTGGTTTGTTGGCTTGTTGGTTTGTTGGCTTGATGGTTTGTTGGTTTGTTGGTTTGTTGGTTTGTTGGCTTGTTGGTTTGTTGGTTTGTTGGCTTGTTGGCTTGTTGGTTTGTTGGTTTGTTGGCTTGTTGGTTACTTAGTTTGTTGGTTTGTTGGTTTGTTTGTTTGTTGGTTTGTTGGCTTGTTGGCTTGTTGGCTTGTTGGCTTGTTGGTTTGTTGGTTTGTTGGTTTGTTGGTTTGTTGGTTTGTTGGTTTGTTGGCTTGCTGGTTTGTTGGTTTGTTGGTTTGTTGGCTTGTTGGCTTGTTGGTTTGTTGGTTTGTTGGTTTATTTGTTTGTTGGATTATTGGCTTGTTGGTTTGTTGGTTTGTTGGCTTGTTGGCTTGTTGGTTTGTTGGCTTGTTGGCTTGTTGGTTTGTTGGTTTGTTGGCTTGTTGGTTTGTTGGCTTGTTGGTTTGTTGGTTTGTTGGTTTGTTGGTTTGTTGGCTTGTTGGTTTGTTGGTTTGTTGGCTTTTTGGCTTGTTGGTTTGTTGGTTTGATGGTTTGTTGGCTTGTTGGTTTGTTGGTTGGTTGGCTTATTGCTTTGTTGGTTTGTTGGTTTGTTGGCTTGTTGGTTACTTAGCTTGTTGGTTTGTTGGCATGTTGGTTTGTTGGTTTGTTGGTTTGTTGGCTTGTTGGTTTGTTGGTTTAATGGATTGTTGGCTTGTTGGTTTGTTGGTTTGTTGGTTTGTTGGCTTGTTGGTTTGTTGGTTTGTTGGTTTGTTGGCTTGTTGGCTTGTTGGTTTGGTGGTTTGTTGGTTTGTTGGTTTGTTGGTTTGTTGGTTTGTTGGTTTGTTGGTTTGTTGGCTTGTTGGTTTGTTGGTTTGTTGGTTTGTTGGCTTGTTGGCTTTTTGGCTTGTTGGTTTGTTGGTTTGTTGGTTTGTTGGTTTATTTGTTTGTTGGTTTGTTGGCTTGTTGGTTTGTTGGTTTGTTGGCTTATTGGCTTGTTGGTTTGTCGGTTTGTTGGCTTGTTGGCTTGTTGGTTTGTCGGTTTGTTGGCTTGTTGGCTTGTTGGTTTGTTGGTTTGTTGGCTTGTTGGCTTGTTGGTTTGTTGGTTTGTTGGTTTGTTGGCTTGTTGGTTTGTTGGTTTTTTGGCTTGTTGGCTTGTTGGTTTGTTGGTTTGTTGGTTTGTTGGCTTGTTGGTTTGTTGGTTTGTTGGTTTGTTGGTTTGTTGGTTTGTTGGCTTGTTGGCTTGTTGGTTTGTTGGTTTGTTGGTTTATTTGTTTGTTGGTTTGTTGGCTTGTTGGTTTGTTGGTTTGTTGGCTTGTTGGCTTGTTGTTTTGTCGGTTTGTTGGCTTGTTGGCTTGTTGGTTTGTTGGTTTGTTGGCTTGTTGGCTTGTTGGTTTGTTGGTTTGTTGGTTTGTTGGCTTGTTGGCTTGTTGTTTTGTTGGTTTGTTGGCTTGTTGGTTTGTGGGCTTGTTGGTTTGTTGGTTTGTTGGTTTGTTCGCTTGTTGGCTTGTTGGTTTGTTGTTTTGTTGGTTTGTTGGCTTGTTGCTTTGTTAGTTTGTTGGTTTGTTGGTTTGCTGGTTTGTTGGTTTGTTGGTTTGTTGGCTTGTTGGTTTGTTGGTTTGTTGGCTTGTTAGTTTGTTGGTTTGTTGGCTTGTTGGCTTGTTGGTTTGTTGGTTTGTTGGCCTGTTGGCTTGTTGGTTTGTTGCTTTGTTGGTTTGTTGGTTTGTTGGCTTGTTGGCTTGTTGGTTTGTAAATTTGTTGGCTTTTTGGTTACTTGGCTTTTTGGTTACTTGGTTTGTTGGTTTGTTGGTTCGTTGGTTTGTTGGCTTGTTGGTTTGTTGGTTTGTTGGTTTGTTAGTTTGTTGGCTTGTTGGCTTGTTGGTTTGTTGGTTTGTTGGTTCGTTGGTTTGTTGGTTTATTGGTTTTTTGGTTTGTTGGTTTGTTGGTTTGTTGGTTTGTTGGCTTGTTGGTTTGTTGGTTTGTTGGCTTGTTGGCTTGTTAGTTTGTTGGTTTCTTGGCTTGTTCGTTACTTAGTTTGTTGGTTTGTTGGTTTGTTGGTTTGTTGGCTTGTTGGCTTGTTGGTTTGTTGGTTTGTTGGTTTGTTGGTTTGTTGGTTTGTTGGTTTGTTGGCTTGCTGGTTTGTTGGTTTGTTGGTTTGTTGGCTTGTTGGCTTGTTGGTTTGTTGGTTTGTTGGTTTATTTGTTTGTTGGTTTGTTGGCTTGTTGGTTTGTGGGTTTGTTGGCTTGTTGGCTTGTTGGTTTGTTGGGTTGTTGGCTTGTTGGCTTGTTGGTTTGTTGGTTTGTTAGCTTGTTGGTTTGTTGGCTTGTTGGTTTGTTGGTTTGTTGGTTTGTTGGTTTGTTGGCTTGTTGGCTTGTTGGTTTGTTGGTTTGTTGGTTTATTTGTTTGTTGGTTTATTGGCTTGTTGGTTTGTTGGTTTGTTGGCTTGTTGGCTTGTTCGTTTGTTGGCTTGTTGGCTTGTTGGTTTGTTGGTTTGTTGGCTTGTTGGTTTGTTGGCTTGTTGGTTTGTTGGTTTGTTGGTTTGTTGGTTTGTTGGCTTGTTGGTTTGTTGGTTTGTTGGCTTTTTGGCTTGTTGGTTTGTTGGTTTGATGGTTTGTTGGCTTGTTGGTTTGTTGGTTGGTTGGCTTATTGCTTTGTTGGTTTGTTGGTTTGTTGGCTTGTTGGTTACTTAGCTTGTTGGTTTGTTGGCATGTTGGTTTGTTGGTTTGTTGGTTTGTTGGCTTGTTGGTTTGTTGGTTTAATGGATTGTTGGCTTGTTGGTTTGTTGGTTTGTTGGTTTGTTGGCTTGTTGGTTTGTTGGTTTGTTGGTTTGTTGGCTTGTTGGCTTGTTGGTTTGGTAGTTTGTTGGTTTGTTGGTTTGTTGGTTTGTTGGTTTGTTGGTTTGTTGGCTTGTTGGTTTGTTGGTTTGTTGGTTTGTTGGCTTGTTGGCTTGTTGGCTTGTTGGTTTGTTGGTTTGTTGGTTTGTTGGTTTATTTGTTTGTTGGTTTGTTGGCTTGTTGGTTTGTTGGTTTGTTGGCTGATTGGCTTGTTGGTTTGTCGGTTTGTTGGCTTGTTGGCTTGTTGGTTTGTCGGTTTGTTGGCTTGTTGGCTTGTTGGTTTGTTGGTTTGTTGGCTTGTTAGCTTGTTGGTTTGTTGGTTTGTTGGTTTGTTGGCTTGTTGGTTTGTTGGTTTTTTGGCTTGTTGGATTGTTGGTTTGTTGGTTTGTTGGTTTGTTGGCTTGTTGGTTTGTTGGTTTGTTGGTTTGTTGGTTTGTTGGCTTGTTGGCTTGTTGGTTTGTTGGTTTGTTGGTTTATTTGTTTGTTGGTTTGTTGGCTTGTTGGTTTGTTGGTTTGTTGGCTTGTTGGCTTGTTGTTTTGTCGGTTTGTTGGCTTGTTGGCTTGTTGGTTTGTTGGTTTGTTGGCTTGTTGGCTTGTTGGTTTGTTGGTTTGTTGGTTTGTTGGCTTGTTGGCTTGTTGTTTTGTTGGTTTGTTGGCTTGTTGGTTTGTCGGCTTGTTGGTTTGTTGGTTTGTTGGTTTGTTCGCTTGTTGGCTTGTTGGTTTGTTGTTTTGTTGGTTTGTTGGCTTGTTGCTTTGTTAGTTTGTTGGTTTGTTGGTTTGCTGGTTTGTTGGTTTGTTGGTTTGTTGGCTTGTTGGTTTGTTGGTTTGTTGGCTTGTTAGTTTGTTGGTTTGTTGGCTTGTTGGCTTGTTGGTTTGTTGGTTTGTTGGCTTGTTGGCTTGTTGGTTTGTTGCTTTGTTGGTTTGTTGGTTTGTTGGCTTGTTGGCTTGTTGGTTTGTAAATTTGTTGGCTTTTTGGTTACTTGGCTTTTTGGTTACTTGGTTTGTTGGTTTGTTGGTTTGTTGGTTTGTTGGCTTGTTGGTTTGTTGGTTTGTTGGTTTGTTAGTTTGTTGGCTTGTTGGCTTGTTGGTTTGTTGGTTTGATGGTTCGTTGGTTTGTTGGTTTGTTGGTTTTTTGGTTTGTTGGTTTGTTGGTTTGTTGGTTTGTTGGCTTGTTGGTTTGTTGGTTTGTTGGCTTGTTGGCTTGTTAGTTTGTTGGTTTCTTGGCTTGTTCGTTACTTAGTTTGTTGGTTTGTTGGTTTGTTGGTTTGTTGGTTTGTTGGCTTGTTGGCTTGTTGGTTTGTTGGTTTGTTGGTTTGTTGGTTTGTTGGTTTGTTGGTTTGTTGGCTTGCTGGTTTGTTGGTTTGTTGGCTTGTTGGTTTGTTGGTTTGTTGGCTTGTTGGCTTGTTGGTTTGTTGGGTTGTTGGCTTGTTGGCTTGTTGGTTTGTTGGTTTGTTAGCTTGTTGTTTTGTTGGCTTGTTGGTTTGTTGGTTTGTTGGTTTGTTGGCTTGTTGGTTTGTTGGTTTGTTGGCTTGTTGGCTTGTTGGTTTGTTGGTTTGTTGGTTTGTTGGTTTGTTGGCTTGTTGGTTTGTTGGTTTGTTGGCTTGTTGGTTTGTTGGTTTGTTGGTTTGTTGGTTCGTTGGTTTGTTGGTTTGTTGGTTTTTTGGTTTGTTGGTTTGTTGGTTTGTTGGTTTGTTGGCTTGTTGGCTTGTTGGTTTGTTGGTTTGTTGGCTTGTTGGCTTGTTAGTTTGTTGGTTTGTTGGCTTGTTCGTTACTTAGTTTGTTGGTTTGTTGGTTTGTTGGTTTGTTGGCTTGTTGGCTTGTTGATTTGTTGGTTTGTTGGTTTGTTGGTTTGTTGGTTTGTTGGTTTGTTGGCTTGCTGGTTTGTTGGTTTGTTGGTTTGTTGGCTTGTTGGCTTGTTGGTTTGTTGGTTTGTTGGTTTATTTGTTTGTTGGTTTGTTGGCTTGTTGGTTTGTGGGTTTGTTGGCTTGTTGGCTTGTTGGTTTGTTGGGTTGTTGGCTTGTTGGCTTGTTGGTTTGTTAGCTTGTTGGTTTGTTGGCTTGTTGGTTTGTTGGTTTGTTGGTTTGTTGGTTTTTTGGTTTGTTGGTTTGTTGGTTTGTTGGCTTGTTGGTTTGTTGGTTTGTTGGTTTGTTGGCTTGTTGGCTTGTTGGTTTGTTGGTTTGTTGGTTTATTTGTTTGTTGGTTTGTTGGCTTGTTGGTTTGTTGGTTTGTTGGCTTGTTGGCTTGTTGGTTTGTTGGTTTGTTGCTTTGTTGGTTTGTTGGTTCGTTGGCTTGTTGGCTTGTTGGTTTGTTGGTTTGTTGGTTTGTTTGCTTGTTGGTTTGTTGGTTTGTTGGTTTGTTGGCTTGTTGGCTTGTTGGCTTGTTGGTTTGTTGGTTTGTTGGTTTGTTGGTTTGTTGGCTTCTTGGTTTGTTAGTTTGTTGCTTTGTTCGTTTGATGATTTGTTGGTTTGTTGGTTACTTGGTTTGTTGGTTTGTTGGCTTGTTGGCTTGTTGGTTTGTTGCTTTGTTCGTTTGATGGTTTGTTGGTTACTTGGTTTGTTGGTTTGTTGGTTTGTTGGTTTGTTGGTTTGTTGGTTTGTTGGCTTGTTGGTTTGTTGGTTTGTTGGCTTGTTGGTTACTTAGTTTGCTGGTTTGTTGGCATGTTGGTTTGTTGGTTTGTTGGTTTGTTGGTTTGTTGGTTTGTTGGCTTGTTGGTTTGTTGGTTTGTTGGCTTGTTGGTTTGTTAGTTTGTTGGTTTGTTGGTTTGTTGGTTTGGTGGTTTGTTGGCTTGTTGGCTTGTTGGTTTGTTGGTTAGTTCGTTTGTTTGTTTGTTAGTTTGTTGGTTTGTTGGTTTGTTGGCTTGTTGGTTTGTTGGTTTGTTGGTTTGTTGGTTTGTTGGTTTGTTGGTTTGTTGGCTTGTTGGTTTGTTAGTTCTTGGATTTTTGGTTTGTTGGTTTGTTGGTTTGTTGGTTTGTTGGTTTGTTGGCTTGTTGGTTTGTTAGTTTCTTGGATTTTTGGTTTGTTGGTTTGTTGGTTTGTTGATTTGTTGGTTTGTTGGTTTGTTGGCTTGTTGGCTTGTTGGTTTGTTGGTTTGTTGGTTTGTTGGCTTGTTGGTTTGTTGGTTTGTTGGTTTGTTGGTTTGTTGGCTTGTTGGTTTGTTGGTTTGTTGGTTTGTTGGTTTGTTGGCTTTTTGGCTTGTTGGTTTGTTGGTTTGTTGGCTTGTTGGTTTGTTGGCTTGTTGGTTTGTTGGTTTGTTGGTTTGTTGGCTTGTTGGCTTGTTGGTTTGTTGGTTTGTTGGTTTGTTGGCTTGTTGCTTTGTTAGTTTGTTGGTTTGTTGGTGTGTTGGTTTGTTGGTTTGTTGGCTTGTTGGTTTGTTGGCTTGTTGGTTTGTTGGTTTGTTGCTTTGTTGGTTTGTTGGTTTGTTGGCTTGTTGGCTTGTTGGTTTGTTAGTTTGTTGGCTTTTTGGTTAATTGGTTTGTTGGTTTGTTGGCTTGTTGGTTTGTTGGCTTGTTGATTTGTTGGTTTGTTGGTTTGTTGGCTTGTTGGCTTGTTGGTTTGTTGGTTTGTTGGTTTGTTGGTTTGTTGCTTTGTTCGTTTGATGGTTTGTTGGTTTGTTGGCTTCTTGGTTTGTTAGTTTGTTGCTTTGTTCGTTTGATGGTTTGTTGGTTTGTTGGTTTGTTGGTTTGTTGGCTTGTTGGTTTGTTGGTTTGTTGCTTTGTTGGTTTGTTGGTTTGTTGGCTTGTTGGCTTGTTGGTTTGTTAGCTTGTTGGCTTTTTGGTTACTTGGTTTGTTGGTTTGTTGGTTTGTTGGCTTGTTGGTTTGTTGGCTTGTTGGTTTGTTGGTTTGTTGGTTTGTTGGCTTGTTGGCTTGTTGGTTTGTTGGTTTGTTGGTTTGTTGGTTTGTTGGTTTGTTGGTTTTTTGGTTTGTTGGTTTGTTGGTTTGTTGGCTTGTTGGTTTGTTGGTTTGTTGGCTTGTTGGCTTGTTGGTTTGTTGGTTTGTTGGCTTGTTGGTTACTTAGTTTGTTGGTTTGTTGGTTTGTTGGTTTGTTGGCTTGTTGGCTTGTTGGTTTGTTGGTTTGTTGGTTTGTTGGTTTGTTGGTTTGTTGATTTGTTGGCTTGCTGGTTTGTTGGTTTGTTGGTTTGTTGGCTTGTTGGCTTGTTGGTTTGTTGGTTTGTTGGTTTATCTGTTTGTTGGTTTGTTGGCTTGTTGGCTTGTTGGTTCGTTAGTTTGTTGGCTTTTTGGTTACTTGGTTTGTTGGTTTGTTGGTTTGTTGGCTTGTTGGTTTGTTGGTTTGTTGGCTTCTTGGTTTGTTAGTTTGTTGCTTTGTTCGTTTGATGGTTTGTTGGTTTGTTGGCTTCTTGGTTTGTTAGTTTGTTGCTTTGTTCGTTTGATGGTTTGTTGGTTTGTTGGTTTGTTGGCTTGTTGGTTTATTGGTTTGTTGGCTTCTAGGTTTGTTAGTTTGTTGCTTTGTTCGTTTGATGGTTTGTTGGTTTGTTGGCTTCTTGGTTTGTTAGTTTGTTGCTTTGTTCGTTTGATGGTTTGTTGGTTTGTTGGTTTGTTGGTTTGTTGGTTTGTTGGTTTGTTGGCTTGTTGGTTTGTTAGTTTCTTGGATTTTTGGTTTGTTGGTTTGTTGGTTTGTTGCTTTGTTGGTTTGTTGGTTTGTTGGTTTGTTGGCTTGTTGGTTTGGTGGTTTGTTGCTTTGTTGGTTTGTTGGTTTGTTGGCTTGTTGGCTTGTTGGTTTGTTAGCTTGTTGGCTTTTTGGTTACTTGGTTTGTTGGTTTGTTGGTTTGTTGGCTTGTTGGTTTGTTGGCTTTTTGGTTTGTTGGTTTGTTGGTTTGTTGGCTTGTTGGCTTGTTGGTTTGTTGGTTTGTTGGTTTGTTGGTTTGTTGGTTTGTTGGTTTTTTGGTTTGTTGGTTTGTTGATTTGTTGGCTTGTTGGTTTGTTGGTTTGTTGGCTTGTTGGCTTGTTGGTTTGTTGGTTTGTTGGCTTGTTGGTTACTTAGTTTGTTGGTTTGTTGGTTTGTTGGTTTGTTGGCTTTTTGGTTTGTTGGTTTGTTGGGTTGTTGGCTTGTTGGTTTGTTGGCTTGTTGGTTTGTTAGTTTGTTGGCTTTTTGGTTACTTGGTTTGTTGGCTTGTTAGTTTGTTGGTTTGTTGGCTTGTTGGCTTGTTGCTTTGTTGGTTTGTTGGTTTGTTGGCTTGTTGGCTTGTTGGTTTGTTAGTTTGTTGGCTTTTTGGTTACTTGGTTTGTTGGTTTGTTGGCTTGTTGGTTTGTTGGTTAGTTCGTTTGTTGGTTTGTTAGTTTGTTAATTTGTTGGCTTGTTGGCTTGTTGGTTTGTTGGCTTGTTGGTTTGTTGGTTTTTTCATTTATTGGTTTGTTGGTTTGTTGGTTTGTTGGTTTGTTGGCTTGTTGGTTTGTTGGTTTGTTGGCTTGTTGGTTTGTTAGTTTCTTGGATTTTTGGTTTGTTGGTTTGTTGGTTTGTTGGTTTGTTGATTTGTTGGTTTGTTGGTTTTTTGGCTTGTTGGCTTGTTGGTTTGTTGGTTTGTTGGTTTGTTGGCTTGTTGGTTTGTTGGTTTGTTGGTTTGTTGGTTTGTTGGTTTGTTGGCTTGCTGGTTTGTTGGTTTGTTGGTTTGTTGGCTTGTTGGCTTGTTGGTTTGTTAGTTTGTTGGTTTATTTGTTTGTTGGTTTGTTGGCTTGTTGGTTTGTTGGTTTGTTGGCTTGTTGGCTTGTTGGTTTGTTGGTTTGTTGCTTTGTTGGTTTGTTGGTTTGTTGGCTTTTTGGTTACTTGGTTTGTTGGTTTGTTGGTTTGTTGGTTTGTTGGTTTGTTGGCTTGTTGGTTTGTTAGTTTCTTGGATTTTTGGTTTGTTGGTTTGTTGGTTTGTTGCTTTGTTGGTTTGTTGGTTTGTTGGTTTGTTGGCTTGTTGGTTTGGTGGTTTGTTGCTTTGTTGGTTTGTTGGTTTGTTGGCTTGTTGGCTTGTTGGTTTGTTAGCTTGTTGGCTTTTTGGTTACTTGGTTTGTTGGTTTGTTGGTTTGTTGGCTTGTTGGTTTGTTGGCTTTTTGGTTTGTTGGTTTGTTGGTTTGTTGGCTTGTTGGCTTGTTGGTTTGTTGGTTTGTTGGTTTGTTGGTTTGTTGGTTTGTTGGTTTTTTGGTTTGTTGGTTTGTTGATTTGTTGGCTTGTTGGTTTGTTGGTTTGTTGGCTTGTTGGCTTGTTGGTTTGTTGGTTTGTTGGCTTGTTGGTTACTTAGTTTGTTGGTTTGTTGGTTTGTTGGTTTGTTGGCTTTTTGGTTTGTTGGTTTGTTGGGTTGTTGGCTTGTTGGTTTGTTGGCTTGTTGGTTTGTTAGTTTGTTGGCTTTTTGGTTACTTGGTTTGTTGGCTTGTTAGTTTGTTGGTTTGTTGGCTTGTTGGCTTGTTGCTTTGTTGGTTTGTTGGTTTGTTGGCTTGTTGGCTTGTTGGTTTGTTAGTTTGTTGGCTTTTTGGTTACTTGGTTTGTTGGTTTGTTGGCTTGTTGGTTTGTTGGTTAGTTCGTTTGTTGGTTTGTTAGTTTGTTGGTTTGTTGGCTTGTTGGCTTGTTGGTTTGTTGGCTTGTTGGTTTGTTGGTTTTTTCATTTATTGGTTTGTTGGTTTGTTGGTTTGTTGGTTTGTTGGCTTGTTGGTTTGTTGGTTTGTTGGCTTGTTGGTTTGTTAGTTTCTTGGATTTTTGGTTTGTTGGTTTGTTGGTTTGTTGGTTTGTTGATTTGTTGGTTTGTTGGTTTTTTGGCTTGTTGGCTTGTTGGTTTGTTGGTTTGTTGGTTTGTTGGCTTGTTGGTTTGTTGGTTTGTTGGTTTGTTGGTTTGTTGGTTTGTTGGCTTGCTGGTTTGTTGGTTTGTTGGTTTGTTGGCTTGTTGGCTTGTTGGTTTGTTAGTTTGTTGGTTTATTTGTTTGTTGGTTTGTTGGCTTGTTGGTTTGTTGGTTTGTTGGCTTGTTGGCTTGTTGGTTTGTTGGTTTGTTGCTTTGTTGGTTTGTTGGTTTGTTTGCTTTTTGGTTACTTGGTTTGTTGGTTTGTTGGTTTGTTGGTTTGTTGGCTTGTTGGTTTGTTGGTTTGTTGGCTTGCTGGTTTGTTGGTTTGTTGGTTTGTTGGCTTGTTGGCTTGTTGGTTTGTTGGTTTGTTGGCTTGTTGGTTACTTAGTTTGTTGGTTTGTTGGTTTGTTGGTTTGTTGGATTGTTGGCTTGTTGGCTTGTTGGTTTGTTGGTTTGTTGGTTTGTTGGTTTGTTGGTTTGTTGGTTTGTTGGCTTGCTGGTTTGCTGGTTTGTTGGTTTGTTGGTTTGTTGGCTTGTTGGCTTGTTGGTTTGTTAGTTTGTTGGTTTATTTGTTTGTTGGTTTGTTGGCTTGTTGGTTTGTTGGTTTGTTGGCTTGTTGGCTTGTTGGTTTGTTGGTTTGTTGCTTTGTTGGTTTGTTGGTTTGTTGGCTTTTTGGTTACTTGGTTTGTTGGTTTGTTGGTTTGTTGGTTTGTTGGCTTGTTGGTTTGTTGGTTTGTTGGCTTCTTGGTTTGTTAGTTTGTTGCTTTGTTCGTTTGATGGTTTGTTGGTTTGTTGGCTTCTTGGTTTGTTGCTTTGTTCGTTTGATGGTTTGTTGGTTTGTTGGCTTGTTGGTTTGTTGGTTTGTTGGCTTCTTGGTTTGTTAGTTTGTTGCTTTGTTCGTTTGATGGTTTGTTGGTTTGTTGGCTTCTTGGTTTGTTAGTTTGTTGCTTTGTTCGTTTGATGGTTTGTTGGTTTGTTGGTTTGTTGGCTTGTTGGTTTGTTGGTTTGTTGGCTTCTTGGTTTGTTAGTTTGTTGCTTTGTTCGTTTGATGGTTTGTTGGTTTGTTGGCTTCTTGGTTTGTTAGTTTGTTGCTTTGTTCGTTTGATGGTTTGTTGGTTTGTTGGTTTGTTGGTTTGTTGGTTTGTTGGTTTGTTGGTTTGTTGGTTTGTTGGCTTGTTGGTTTGTTAGTTTCTTGGATTTTTGGTTTGTTGGTTTGTTGCTTTGTTGGTTTGTTGGTTTGTTGGCTTGTTGGCTTGTTAGTTTATTGGTTTGTTGGTTTGTTGGCTTGTTGGTTTGTTGGTTTGTTGGTTTGTTGGTTTGTTGGCTTTTTGGTTTGTTGGTTTGTTGGTTTGTTGGGTTGTTGGATTGTTGGTTTGTTGGCTTGTTGGTTTGTTGGTTTGTTGGCTTGTTGGTTTGTTGGCTTGTTGGTTTGTTGGTTTGTTGGCTTGTTGGTTACTTAGTTTGTTGGTTTGTTGGTTTGTTGGATTGTTGGCTTGTTGGCTTGTTGGTTTGTCGGTTTGTTGGTTTGTTGGTTTGTTGGTTTGTAGGTTTGTTGGCTTGCTGGTTTGTTGGTTTGTTGGTTGGTTGGCTTGTTGGCTTGTTGGTTTGTTAGTTTGTTGGTTTATTTGTTTGTTGGTTTGTTGGCTTGTTGGTTTGTTGGTTTGTTGACTTGTTGGCTTGTTGGTTTGTTGGTTTGTTGCTTTGTTGGTTTGTTGGTTTGTTGGCTTGTTGGCTTGTTGGTTTGTTGGTTTGTTGGTTTGTTGGCTTGTTGGTTTGTTGGTTTGTTGGTTTGTTGGCTTGTTGGCTTGTTGGTTTGTTGGTTTGTTGGTTTGTTGGTTTGTTGGTTTGTTGGCTTCTTGGTTTGTTAGTTTGTTGCTTTGTTCGTTTGATGGTTTGTTGGTTTGTTGGTTTGTTGGCTTGTTGGCTTGTTGGTTTGTTGGTTTGTTGGTTTGTTGGCTTGTTGTTTTGTTAGTTTGTTGGTTTGTTGGTTGTTGGTTTGTTGGTGTGTTGGTTTGTTGGTTTGTTGGCTTCTTGGTTTGTTGGTTTGTTGGCTTGTTGGTTTGTTGTTTGTTGGCTTGTTGGCTTGTTGGTTTGTTGGTTTGTTGGCTTGTTGGCTTGTTGGTTTGTTGGTTTGTTGCTTTGTTGGTTTGTTGGTTTGTTGGCTTGTTGGCTTGTTGGTTTGTTAGTTTGTTGGCTTTTTGGTTACTTGGTTTGTTGGTTTGTTGGTTTGTTGGCTTGTTGGTTTGTTGGTTTGTTGGTTTGTTGGTTTGTTGGTTTGTTGATTTGTTGGCTTGCTGGTTTGTTGGTTTGTTGGTTTGTTGGCTTGTTGGCTTGTTGGTTTGTTGGTTTGTTGGTTTATCTGTTTGTTGGTTTGTTGGCTTGTTGGCTTGTTGGTTTGTTAGTTTGTTGGCTTTTTGGTTACTTGGTTTGTTGGTTTGTTGGTTTGTTGGCTTGTTGGTTTGTTGGTTTGTTGGCTTCTTGGTTTGTTAGTTTGTTGCTTTGTTCGTTTGATGGTTTGTTGGTTTGTTGGCTTCTTGGTTTGTTAGTTTGTTGCTTTGTTCGTTTGATGGTTTGTTGGTTTGTTGGTTTGTTGGCTTGTTGGTTTATTGGTTTGTTGGCTTCTTGGTTTGTTAGTTTGTTGCTTTGTTCGTTTGATGGTTTGTTGGTTTGTTGGCTTCTTGGTTTGTTAGTTTGTTGCTTTGTTCGTTTGATGGTTTGTTGGTTTGTTGGTTTGTTGGTTTGTTGGTTTGTTGGTTTGTTGGCTTGTTGGTTTGTTAGTTTCTTGGATTTTTGGTTTGTTGGTTTGTTGGTTTGTTGCTTTGTTGGTTTGTTGGTTTGTTGGTTTGTTGGCTTGTTGGTTTGGTGGTTTGTTGCTTTGTTGGTTTGTTGGTTTGTTGGCTTGTTGGCTTGTTGGTTTGTTAGCTTGTTGGCTTTTTGGTTACTTGGTTTGTTGGTTTGTTGGTTTGTTGGCTTGTTGGTTTGTTGGCTTTTTGGTTTGTTGGTTTGTTGGTTTGTTGGCTTGTTGGCTTGTTGGTTTGTTGGTTTGTTGGTTTGTTGGTTTGTTGGTTTGTTGGTTTTTTGGTTTGTTGGTTTGTTGATTTGTTGGCTTGTTGGTTTGTTGGTTTGTTGGCTTGTTGGCTTGTTGGTTTGTTGGTTTGTTGGCTTGTTGGTTACTTAGTTTGTTGGTTTGTTGGTTTGTTGGTTTGTTGGCTTTTTGGTTTGTTGGTTTGTTGGGTTGTTGGCTTGTTGGTTTGTTGGCTTGTTGGTTTGTTAGTTTGTTGGCTTTTTGGTTACTTGGTTTGTTGGCTTGTTAGTTTGTTGGTTTGTTGGCTTGTTGGCTTGTTGCTTTGTTGGTTTGTTGGTTTGTTGGCTTGTTGGCTTGTTGGTTTGTTAGTTTGTTGGCTTTTTGGTTACTTGGTTTGTTGGTTTGTTGGCTTGTTGGTTTGTTGGTTAGTTCGTTTGTTGGTTTGTTAGTTTGTTGGTTTGTTGGCTTGTTGGCTTGTTGGTTTGTTGGCTTGTTGGTTTGTTGGTTTTTTCATTTATTGGTTTGTTGGTTTGTTGGTTTGTTGGTTTGTTGGCTTGTTGGTTTGTTGGTTTGTTGGCTTGTTGGTTTGTTAGTTTCTTGGATTTTTGGTTTGTTGGTTTGTTGGTTTGTTGGTTTGTTGATTTGTTGGTTTGTTGGTTTTTTGGCTTGTTGGCTTGTTGGTTTGTTGGTTTGTTGGTTTGTTGGCTTGTTGGTTTGTTGGTTTGTTGGTTTGTTGGTTTGTTGGTTTGTTGGCTTGCTGGTTTGTTGGTTTGTTGGTTTGTTGGCTTGTTGGCTTGTTGGTTTGTTAGTTTGTTGGTTTATTTGTTTGTTGGTTTGTTGGCTTGTTGGTTTGTTGGTTTGTTGGCTTGTTGGCTTGTTGGTTTGTTGGTTTGTTGCTTTGTTGGTTTGTTGGTTTGTTGGCTTTTTGGTTACTTGGTTTGTTGGTTTGTTGGTTTGTTGGTTTGTTGGCTTGTTGGTTTGTTGGTTTGTTGGCTTGCTGGTTTGTTGGTTTGTTGGTTTGTTGGCTTGTTGGCTTGTTGGTTTGTTGGTTTGTTGGCTTGTTGGTTACTTAGTTTGTTGGTTTGTTGGTTTGTTGGTTTGTTGGATTGTTGGCTTGTTGGCTTGTTGGTTTGTTGGTTTGTTGGTTTGTTGGTTTGTTGGTTTGTTGGTTTGTTGGTTTGTTGGCTTGCTGGTTTGTTGGTTTGTTGGTTTGTTGGCTTGTTGGCTTGTTGGTTTGTTAGTTTGTTGGTTTATTTGTTTGTTGGTTTGTTGGCTTGTTGGTTTGTTGGTTTGTTGGCTTGTTGGCTTGTTGGTTTGTTGGTTTGTTGCTTTGTTGGTTTGTTGGTTTGTTGGCTTTTTGGTTACTTGGTTTGTTGGTTTGTTGGTTTGTTGGTTTGTTGGCTTGTTGGTTTGTTGGTTTGTTGGCTTCTTGGTTTGTTAGTTTGTTGCTTTGTTCGTTTGATGGTTTGTTGGTTTGTTGGCTTCTTGGTTTGTTGCTTTGTTCGTTTGATGGTTTGTTGGTTTGTTGGCTTGTTGGTTTGTTGGTTTGTTGGCTTCTTGGTTTGTTAGTTTGTTGCTTTGTTCGTTTAATGGTTTGTTGGTTTGTTGGCTTCTTGGTTTGTTAGTTTGTTGCTTTGTTCGTTTGATGGTTTGTTGGTTTGTTGGTTTGTTGGCTTGTTGGTTTGTTGGTTTGTTGGCTTCTTGGTTTGTTAGTTTGTTGCTTTGTTCGTTTGATGGTTTGTTGGTTTGTTGGCTTCTTGGTTTGTTAGTTTGTTGCTTTGTTCGTTTGATGGTTTGTTGGTTTGTTGGTTTGTTGGTTTGTTGGTTTGTTGGCTTTTTGGTTTGTTGGTTTGTTGGGTTGTTGGCTTGTTGGTTTGTTGGCTTGTTGGTTTGTTAGTTTGTTGGCTTTTTGGTTACTTGGTTTGTTGGCTTGTTAGTTTGTTGGTTTGTTGGCTTGTTGGCTTGTTGCTTTGTTGGTTTGTTGGTTTGTTGGCTTGTTGGCTTGTTGGTTTGTTAGTTTGTTGGCTTTTTGGTTACTTGGTTTGTTGGTTTGTTGGCTTGTTGGTTTGTTGGTTAGTTCGTTTGTTGGTTTGTTAGTTTGTTGGTTTGTTGGCTTTTTGGCTTGTTGGTTTGTTGGCTTGTTGGTTTGTTGGTTTTTTCATTTATTGGTTTGTTGGTTTGTTGGTTTGTTGGTTTGTTGGCTTGTTGGTTTGTTGGTTTGTTGGCTTGTTGGTTTGTTAGTTTCTTGGATTTTTGGTTTGTTGGTTTGTTGGTTTGTTGGTTTGTTGATTTGTTGGTTTGTTGGTTTTTTGGCTTGTTGGCTTGTTGGTTTGTTGGTTTGTTGGTTTGTTGGCTTGTTGGTTTGTTGGTTTGTTGGTTTGTTGGTTTGTTGGTTTGTTGGCTTGCTGGTTTGTTGGTTTGTTGGTTTGTTGGCTTGTTGGCTTGTTGGTTTGTTAGTTTGTTGGTTTATTTGTTTGTTGGTTTGTTGGCTTGTTGGTTTGTTGGTTTGTTGGCTTGTTGGCTTGTTGGTTTGTTGGTTTGTTGCTTTGTTGGTTTGTTGGTTTGTTGGCTTTTTGGTTACTTGGTTTGTTGGTTTGTTGGTTTGTTGGTTTGTTGGCTTGTTGGTTTGTTGGTTTGTTGGCTTGCTGGTTTGTTGGTTTGTTGGTTTGTTGGCTTGTTGGCTTGTTGGTTTGTTGGTTTGTTGGCTTGTTGGTTACTTAGTTTGTTGGTTTGTTGGTTTGTTGGTTTGTTGGATTGTTGGCTTGTTGGCTTGTTGGTTTGTTGGTTTGTTGGTTTGTTGGTTTGTTGGTTTGTTGGTTTGTTGGCTTGCTGGTTTGTTGGTTTGTTGGTTTGTTGGCTTGTTGGCTTGTTGGTTTGTTAGTTTGTTGGTTTATTTGTTTGTTGGTTTGTTGGCTTGTTGGTTTGTTGGTTTGTTGGCTTGTTGGCTTGTTGGTTTGTTGGTTTGTTGCTTTGTTGGTTTGTTGGTTTGTTGGCTTTTTGGTTACTTGGTTTGTTGGTTTGTTGGTTTGTTGGTTTGTTGGCTTGTTGGTTTGTTGGTTTGTTGGCTTCTTGGTTTGTTAGTTTGTTGCTTTGTTCGTTTGATGGTTTGTTGGTTTGTTGGCTTCTTGGTTTGTTGCTTTGTTCGTTTGATGGTTTGTTGGTTTGTTGGCTTGTTGGTTTGTTGGTTTGTTGGCTTCTTGGTTTGTTAGTTTGTTGCTTTGTTCGTTTGATGGTTTGTTGGTTTGTTGGCTTCTTGGTTTGTTAGTTTGTTGCTTTGTTCGTTTGATGGTTTGTTGGTTTGTTGGTTTGTTGGCTTGTTGGTTTGTTGGTTTGTTGGCTTCTTGGTTTGTTAGTTTGTTGCTTTGTTCGTTTGATGGTTTGTTGGTTTGTTGGCTTCTTGGTTTGTTAGTTTGTTGCTTTGTTCGTTTGATGGTTTGTTGGTTTGTTGGTTTGTTGGTTTGTTGGTTTGTTGGTTTGTTGGTTTGTTGGTTTGTTGGCTTGTTGGTTTGTTAGTTTCTTGGATTTTTGGTTTGTTGGTTTGTTGCTTTGTTGGTTTGTTGGTTTGTTGGCTTGTTGGCTTGTTAGTTTATTGGTTTGTTGGTTTGTTGGCTTGTTGGTTTGTTGGTTTGTTGGTTTGTTGGTTTGTTGGCTATTTGGTTTGTTGGTTTGTTGGTTTGTTGGGTTGTTGGATTGTTGGTTTGTTGGCTTGTTGGTTTGTTGGTTTGTTGGCTTGTTGGTTTGTTGGCTTGTTGGTTTGTTGGTTTGTTGGCTTGTTGGTTACTTAGTTTGTTGGTTTGTTGGTTTGTTGGATTGTTGGCTTGTTGGCTTGTTGGTTTGTCGGTTTGTTGGTTTGTTGGTTTGTTGGTTTGTAGGTTTGTTGGCTTGCTGGTTTGTTGGTTTGTTGGTTGGTTGGCTTGTTGGCTTGTTGGTTTGTTAGTTTGTTGGTTTATTTGTTTGTTGGTTTGTTGGCTTGTTGGTTTGTTGGTTTGTTGACTTGTTGGCTTGTTGGTTTGTTGGTTTGTTGCTTTGTTGGTTTGTTGGTTTGTTGGCTTGTTGGCTTGTTGGTTTGTTGGTTTGTTGGTTTGTTGGCTTGTTGGTTTGTTGGTTTGTTGGTTTGTTGGCTTGTTGGCTTGTTGGTTTGTTGGTTTGTTGGTTTGTTGGTTTGTTGGTTTGTTGGCTTCTTGGTTTGTTAGTTTGTTGCTTTGTTCGTTTGATGGTTTGTTGGTTTGTTGGTTACTTGGTTTGTTGGTTTGTTGGTTTGTTGGTTTGTTGGTTTGTTGGCTTGATGGCTTGTTGGTTTGTTGGTTTGTTGGTTTGTTGATTTGTTGGCTTGTTGGTTTGTTGGTTTGTTGGCTTGTTGGTTTGTTGGTTTGTTGGTTTGTTGGTTTGTTGGCTTGTTGGCTTGTTGGTTTGTTGGTTTGTTGGCTTGTTGGTTTGTTGGCTTGTTGGTTTGTTGGTTTGTTGGTTTGTTGGCTTGTTGGCTTGTTGGTTTGTTGGTTTGTTGGTTTGTTGGCTTGTTGTTTTGTTAGTTTGTTGGTTTGTTGGTTGTTGGTTTGTTGGTGTGTTGGTTTGTTGGTTTGTTGGCTTCTTGGTTTGTTGGTTTGTTGGCTTGTTGGTTTGTTGTTTGTTGGCTTGTTGGCTTGTTGGTTTGTTGGTTTGTTGGCTTGTTGGCTTGTTGGTTTGTTGGTTTGTTGCTTTGTTGGTTTGTTGGTTTGTTGGCTTGTTGGCTTGTTGGTTTGTTAGTTTGTTGGCTTTTTGGTTACTTGGTTTGTTGGTTTGTTGGTTTGTTGGCTTGTTGGTTTGTTGGCTTGTTGGTTTGTTGGTTTGTTGGTTTGTTGGCTTGTTGGCTTGTTGGTTTGTTGGTTTGTTGGTTTGTTGGTTTGTTGGTTTGTTGGTTTTTTAGTTTGTTGGTTTGTTGGTTTGTTGGCTTGTTGGTTTGTTGGTTTGTTGGCTTGTTGGCTTGTTGGTTTGTTGGTTTGTTGGCTTGTTGGTTACTTAGTTTGTTGGTTTGTTGGTTTGTTTGTTTGTTGGTTTGTTGGCTTGTTGGCTTGTTGGTTTGTTGGTTTGTTGGTTTGTTGGTTTGTTGGTTTGTTGGTTTGTTGGTTTGTTGGTTTGTTGGCTTGCTGGTTTGTTGGTTTGTTGGTTTGTTGGCTTGTTGGCTTGTTGGTTTGTTGGTTTGTTGGTTTATTTGTTTGTTGGTTTGTTGGCTTGTTGGTTTGTTGGTTTGTTGGCTTGTTGGCTTGTTGGTTTGTTGGTTTGTTGGCTTGTTGGCTTGTTGGTTTGTTGGTTTGTTGGCTTGTTGGTTTGTTGGCTTGTTGGTTTGTTGGTTTGTTGGTTTGTTGGTTTGTTGGCTTGTTGGTTTGTTGGTTTGTTGGCTTTTTGGCTTGTTGGTTTGTTGGTTTGTTGGTTTGTTGGCTTGTTGGTTTGTTGGTTGGTTGGCTTGTTGCTTTGTTGGTTTGTTGGTTTGTTGGCTTGTTGGTTACTTAGCTTGTTAGTTTGTTGGCATGTTGGTTTGTTGGTTTGTTGGTTTGTTGACTTGTTGGTTTGTTGGTTTAATGGATTGTTGGCTTTTGGTTTGTTGGTTTGTTGGTTTGTTGGCTTGTTGGTTTGTTGGTTTGTTGGTTTGTTTGCTTGTTGGCTTGTTGGTTTTGTGGTTTGTTGGTTTGTTGGTTTGTTGGTTTGTTGGTTTGTTGGCTTGTTGGTTTGTTGGTTTGTTGGTTTGTTGGCTTGTTGGCTTGTTGGCTTGTTGGTTTGTTGGTTTGTTGGTTTGTTTTGGCTTGTTGGTTTGTTGGTTTGTTGGTTTGTTGGTTTGTTGGCTTGTTCGTTTGATGGTTTGTTGGTTTGTTGGTTTGTTGGTTTGTTGGCTTGTTGGTTTGTTGGTTTGTTGGCTTCTTGGTTTGTTAGTTTGTTGCTTTGTTCGTTTGATGGTTTGTTGGTTTGTTGGCTTCTTGGTTTGTTAGTTTGTTGCTTTGTTCGTTTGATGGTTTGTTGGTTTGTTGGTTTGTTGGCTTGTTGGTTTGTTGGTTTGTTGGCTTCTTGGTTTGTTAGTTTGTTGCTTTGTTCGTTTGATGGTTTGTTGGTTTGTTGGCTTCTTGGTTTGTTAGTTTGTTGCTTTGTTCGTTTGATGGTTTGTTGGTTTGTTAGTTTGTTGGCTTGTTGGTTTGTTGGTTTGTTGGTTTGTTGGTTTGTTGGCTTGTTGGTTTGTTAGTTTCTTGGATTTTTGGTTTGTTGGTTTGTTGGTTTGTTGCTTTGTTGGTTTGTTGGTTTGTTGGCTTCTTGGCTTGTTAGTTTATTGGTTTGTTGGTTTGTTGGCTTGTTGGTTTGTTGGTTTGTTGGTTTGTTGGTTTGTTGGCTTTTTGGTTTGTTGGTTTGTTGGTTTGTTGGGTTGTTGGATTGTTGGTTTGTTGGCTTGTTGGTTTTTTGGTTTGTTGGCTTGTTGGTTTGTTGGCTTGTTGGTTTGTTGGTTTGTTGGCTTGTTGGTTACTTAGTTTGTTGGTTTGTTGGTTTGTTGGTTTGTTGGATTGTTGGCTTGTTGGCTTGTTGGTTTGTCGGTTTGTTGGTTTGTTGGTTTGTTGGTTTGTAGGTTTGTTGGCTTGCTGGTTTGTTGGTTTGTTGGTTGGTTGGCTTGTTGGCTTGTTGGTTTGTTAGTTTGTTGGTTTATTTGTTTGTTGGTTTGTTGGCTTGTTGGTTTGTTGGTTTGTTGACTTGTTGGCTTGTTGGTTTGTTGGTTTGTTGCTTTGTTGGTTTGTTGGTTTGTTGGCTTGTTGGCTTGTTGGTTTGTTGGTTTGTTGGTTTATTGGCTTGTTGGTTTGTTGGTTTGTTGGTTTGTTGGTTTGTTGGCTTGTTGGCTTGTTGGTTTGTTGGTTTGTTGGTTTGTTGGTTTGTTGGTTTGTTGGCTTCTTGGTTTGTTAGTTTGTTGCTTTGTTCGTTTGATGGTTTGTTGGTTTGTTGGTTACTTGGTTTGTTGGTTTGTTGGTTTGTTGGTTTGTTGGTTTGTTGGCTTGATGGCTTGTTGGTTTGTTGGTTTGTTGGTTTGTTGATTTGTTGGCTTGTTGGTTTGTTGGTTTGTTGGCTTGTTGGTTTGTTGGTTTGTTGGTTTGTTGGTTTGTTGGCTTGTTGGCTTGTTGGTTTGTTGGTTTGTTGGCTTGTTGGTTTGTTGGCTTGTTGGTTTGTTGGTTTGTTGGTTTGTTGGCTTGTTGGCTTGTTGGTTTGTTGGTTTGTTGGTTTGTTGGCTTGTTGTTTTGTTAGTTTGTTGGTTTGTTGGTTGTCGGTTTGTTGGTGTGTTGGTTTGTTGGTTTGTTGGCTTCTTGGTTTGTTGGTTTGTTGGCTTGTTGGTTTGCTGTTTGTTGGCTTGTTGGTTTGTTGGTTTGTTGGTTTGTTGGCTTGTTGGCTTGTTGGTTTGTTGGTTTGTTGCTTTGTTGGTTTGTTGGTTTGTTGGCTTGTTGGCTTGTTGGTTTGTTAGTTTGTTGGCTTTTTGGTTACTTGGTTTGTTGGTTTGTTGGTTTGTTGGCTTGTTGGTTTGTTGGCTTGTTGGTTTGTTGGTTTGTTGGTTTGTTGGCTTGTTGGCTTGTTGGTTTGTTGGTTTGTTGGTTTGTTGGTTTGTTGGTTTTTTAGTTTGTTGGTTTGTTGGGTTGTTGGCTTGTTGGTTTGTTGGTTTGTTGGCTTGTTGGCTTGTTGGTTTGTTGGTTTGTTGGCTTGTTGGTTACTTAGTTTGTTGGTTTGTTGGTTTGTTTGTTTGTTGGTTTGTTGGCTTGTTGGCTTGTTGGTTTGTTGGTTTGTTGGTTTGTTGGTTTGTTGGTTTGTTGGTTTGTTGGTTTGTTGGTTTGTTGGCTTGCTGGTTTGTTGGTTTGTTGGTTTGTTGGCTTGTTGGCTTGTTGGTTTGTTGGTTTGTTGGTTTATTTGTTTGTTGGTTTGTTGGCTTGTTGGTTTGTTGGTTTGTTGGCTTGTTGGCTTGTTGGTTTGTTGGTTTGTTGGCTTGTTGGCTTGTTGGTTTGTTGGTTTGTTGGCTTGTTGGTTTGTTGGCTTGTTGGTTTGTTGGTTTGTTGGTTTGTTGGTTTGTTGGCTTGTTGGTTTGTTGGTTTGTTGGCTTTTTGGCTTGTTGGTTTGTTGGTTTGTTGGTTTGTTGGCTTGTTGGTTTGTTGGTTGGTTGGCTTGTTGCTTTGTTGGTTTGTTGGTTTGTTGGCTTGTTGGTTACTTAGCTTGTTGGTTTGTTGGCATGTTGGTTTGTTGGTTTGTTGGTTTGTTGACTTGTTGGTTTGTTGGTTTAATGGATTGTTGGCTTTTGGTTTGTTGGTTTGTTGGTTTGTTGGCTTGTTGGTTTGTTGGTTTGTTGGTTTGTTTGCTTGTTGGCTTGTTGGTTTTGTGGTTTGTTGGTTTGTTGGTTTGTTGGTTTGTTGGTTTGTTGGCTTGTTGGTTTGTTGGTTTGTTGGTTTGTTGGCTTGTTGGCTTATTGGCTTGTTGGTTTGTTGGTTTGTTGGTTTGTTGGTTTATTTGTTTGTTGGTTTGTTGGCTTGTTGGTTTGTTGGTTTGTTGGCTTGTTGGCTTGTTGGTTTGTCGGTTTGTTGGCTTGTTGGCTTGTTGGTTTGTCGGTTTGTTGGCTTGTTGGCTTGTTGGTTTGTTGGTTTGTTGGCCTGTTGGCTTGTTGGTTTGTTGGTTTGTTGGTTTGTTGGCTTGCTGGTTTGTTGGTTTGTTGGCTTGTTGGCTTGTTGGTTTGTTGGTTTGTTGGTTTGTTGGCTTGTTGGTTTGTTGGTTTGTTGGCTTGTTGGTTTGTTGGTTTGTTGGTTTGTTGGCTTGTTGGCTTGTTGGTTTGTTGGTTTGTTGGTTTATTTGTTTGTTGGTTTGTTGGCTTGTTGGTTTGTTGGTTTGTTGGCTTGTTGGCTTGTTGTTTTGTCGGTTTGTTGGCTTGTTGGCTTGTTGGTTTGTTGGTTTGTTGGCTTGTTGGCTTGTTGGTTTGTTGGTTTGTTGGTTTGTTGGCTTGTTGGCTTGTTGGTTTGTTGGTTTGTTGGCTTGTTGGTTTGTGGGCTTGTTGGTTTGTTGATTTGTTGGTTTGTTCGCTTGTTGGCTTGTTGGTTTGTTGTTTTGTTGGTTTGTTGGCTTGTTGCTTTGTTAGTTTGTTGGTTTGTTGGTTTGCTGGTTTGTTGGTTTGTTGGTTTGTTGGCTTGTTGGTTTGTTGGTTTGTTGTCTTGTTAGTTTGTTGGTTTGTTGGCTTGTTGGCTTGTTGGTTTGTTGGTTTGTTGGTTTGTTGGTTTGTTGGCTTTTTGGCTTGTTGGTTTGTTGGTTTGTTGGCTTGTTGGTTTGTTGGCTTGTTGGTTTGTTGGTTTGTTGGTTTGTTGGCTTGTTGGCTTGTTGGTTTGTTGGTTTGTTGGTTTGTTGGCTTGTTGCTTTGTTAGTTTGTTGGTTTGTTGGTGTGTTGGTTTGTTGGTTTGTTGGCTTGTTGGTTTGTTGGCTTGTTGGTTTGTTGGTTTGTTGCTTTGTTGGTTTGTTGGTTTGTTGGCTTGTTGGCTTGTTGGTTTGTTAGTTTGTTGGCTTTTTGGTTACTTGGTTTGTTGGTTTGTTGGTTTGTTGGCTTGTTGGTTTGTTGGCTTGTTGGTTTGTTGGTTTGTTGGTTTGTTGGCTTGTTGGCTTGTTGGTTTGTTGGTTTGTTGGTTTGTTGGTTTGTTGCTTTGTTCGTTTGATGGTTTGTTGGTTTGTTGGCTTCTTGGTTTGTTAGTTTGTTGCTTTGTTCGTTTGATGGTTTGTTGGTTTGTTGGTTTGTTGGTTTGTTGGCTTGTTGGTTTGATGGTTTGTTGCTTTGTTGGTTTGTTGGTTTGTTGGCTTATTGGCTTGTTGGTTTGTTAGCTTGTTGGCTTTTTGGTTACTTGGTTTGTTGGTTTGTTGGTTTGTTGGCTTGTTGGTTTGTTGGCTTGTTGGTTTATTGGTTTGTTGGTTTGTTGGCTTGTTGGCTTGTTGGTTTGTTGGTTTGTTGGTTTGTTGGTTTGTTGGTTTGTTGGTTTGTTGGTTTTTTGGTTTGTTGGTTTGTTGGTTTGTTGGCTTGTTGGTTTGTTGGTTTGTTGGCTTGTTGGCTTGTTGGTTTGTTGGTTTGTTGGCTTGTTGGTTACTTAGTTTGTTGGTTTGTTGGTTTGTTGGTTTGTTGGCTTGTTGGCTTGTTGGTTTGTTGGTTTGTTGGTTTGTTGGTTTGTTGGTTTGTTGATTTGTTGGCTGGCTGGTTTGTTGGTTTGTTGGTTTGTTGGCTTGTTGGCTTGTTGGTTTGTTGGTTTGTTGGCTTGTTGGCTTGTTAGTTTATTGGTTTGTTGGTTTGTTGGCTTGTTGGTTTGTTGGTTTGTTGGTTTGTTGGTTTGTTGGCTTTTTGGTTTGTTGGTTTGTTGGTTTGTTGGGTTGTTGGATTGTTGGTTTGTTGGCTTGTTGGTTTGTTGGTTTGTTGGCTTGTTGGTTTGTTGGCTTGTTGGTTTGTTGGTTTGTTGGCTTGTTGGTTACTTAGTTTGTTGGTTTGTTGGTTTGTTGGATTGTTGGCCTGTTGGCTTGTTGGTTTGTCGGTTTGTTGGTTTGTTGGTTTGTTGGTTTGTAGGTTTGTTGGCTTGCTGGTTTGTTGGTTTGTTGGTTGGTTGGCTTGTTGGCTTGTTGGTTTGTTAGTTTGTTGGTTTATTTGTTTGTTGGTTTGTTGGCTTGTTGGTTTGTTGGTTTGTTGACTTGTTGGCTTGTTGGTTTGTTGGTTTGTTGCTTTGTTGGTTTGTTGGTTTGTTGGCTTGTTGGCTTGTTGGTTTGTTGGTTTGTTGGTTTGTTGGCTTGTTGGTTTGTTGGTTTGTTGGTTTGTTGGCTTGTTGGCTTGTTGGTTTGTTGGTTTGTTGGTTTGTTGGTTTGTTGGTTTGTTGGCTTCTTGGTTTGTTAGTTTGTTGCTTTGTTCGTTTGATGGTTTGTTGGTTTGTTGGTTACTTGGTTTGTTGGTTTGTTGGTTTGTTGGTTTGTTGGTTTGTTGGCTTGATGGCTTGTTGGTTTGTTGGTTTGTTGGTTTGTTGATTTGTTGGCTTGTTGGTTTGTTGGTTTGTTGGCTTGTTGGTTTGTTGGTTTGTTGGTTTGTTGGTTTGTTGGCTTGTTGGCTTGTTGGTTTGTTGGTTTGTTGGCTTGTTGGTTTGTTGGCTTGTTGGTTTGTTGGTTTGTTGGTTTGTTGGCTTGTTGGCTTGTTGGTTTGTTGGTTTGTTGGTTTGTTGGCTTGTTGTTTTGTTAGTTTGTTGGTTTGTTGGTTGTTGGTTTGTTGGTGTGTTGGTTTGTTGGTTTGTTGGCTTCTTGGTTTGTTGGTTTGTTGGCTTGTTGGCTTGTTGTTTGTTGGCTTGTTGGCTTGTTGGTTTGTTGGTTTGTTGGCTTGTTGGCTTGTTGGTTTGTTGGTTTGTTGCTTTGTTGGTTTGTTGGTTTGTTGGCTTGTTGGCTTGTTGGTTTGTTAGTTTGTTGGCTTTTTGGTTACTTGGTTTGTTGGTTTGTTGGTTTGTTGGCTTGTTGGTTTGTTGGCTTGTTGGTTTGTTGGTTTGTTGGTTTGTTGGCTTGTTGGCTTGTTGGTTTGTTGGTTTGTTGGTTTGTTGGTTTGTTGGTTTGTTGGTTTTTTAGTTTGTTGGTTTGTTGGTTTGTTGGCTTGTTGGTTTGTTGGTTTGTTGGCTTGTTGGCTTGTTGGTTTGTTGGTTTGTTGGCTTGTTGGTTACTTAGTTTGTTGGTTTGTTGGTTTGTTTGTTTGTTGGTTTGTTGGCTTGTTGGCTTGTTGGTTTGTTGGTTTGTTGGTTTGTTGGTTTGTTGGTTTGTTGGTTTGTTGGTTTGTTGGTTTGTTGGCTTGCTGGTTTGTTGGTTTGTTGGTTTGTTGGCTTGTTGGCTTGTTGGTTTGTTGGTTTGTTGGTTTATTTGTTTGTTGGTTTGTTGGCTTGTTGGTTTGTTGGTTTGTTGGCTTGTTGGCTTGTTGGTTTGTTGGTTTGTTGGCTTGTTGGCTTGTTGGTTTGTTGGTTTGTTAGCTTGTTGGTTTGTTGGCTTGTTGGTTTGTTGGTTTGTTGGTTTGTTGGTTTGTTGGCTTGTTGGTTTGTTGGTTTGTTGGCTTTTTGGCTTGTTGGTTTGTTGGTTTGTTGGTTTGTTGGCTTGTTGGTTTGTTGGTTGGTTGGCTTGTTGCTTTGTTGGTTTGTTGGTTTGTTGGCTTGTTGGTTACTTAGCTTGTTGGTTTGTTGGCATGTTGGTTTGTTGGTTTGTTGGTTTGTTGACTTGTTGGTTTGTTGGTTTAATGGATTGTTGGCTTTTGGTTTGTTGGTTTGTTGGTTTGTTGGCTTGTTGGTTTGTTGGTTTGTTGGTTTGTTTGCTTGTTGGCTTGTTGGTTTTGTGGTTTGTTGGTTTGTTGGTTTGTTGGTTTGTTGGTTTGTTGGCTTGTTGGTTTGTTGGTTTGTTGGTTTGTTGGCTTGTTGGCTTGTTGGCTTGTTGGTTTGTTGGTTTGTTGGTTTGTTGGTTTATTTGTTTGTTGGTTTGTTGGCTTGTTGGTTTGTTGGTTTGTTGGCTTGTTGGCTTGTTGGTTTGTCGGTTTGTTGGCTTGTTGGCTTGTTGGTTTGTCGGTTTGTTGGCTTGTTGGCTTGTTGGTTTGTTGGTTTGTTGGCCTGTTGGCTTGTTGGTTTGTTGGTTTGTTGGTTTGTTGGCTTGTTGGTTTGTTGGTTTGTTGGCTTGTTGGCTTGTTGGTTTGTTGGTTTGTTGGTTTGTTGGCTTGTTGGTTTGTTGGTTTGTTGGCTTGTTGGTTTTTTGGTTTGTTGGTTTGTTGGCTTGTTGGCTTGTTGGTTTGTTGGTTTGTTGGTTTATTTGTTTGTTGGTTTGTTGGCTTGTTGGTTTGTTGGTTTGTTGGCTTGTTGGCTTGTTGTTTTGTCGGTTTGTTGGCTTGTTGGCTTGTTGGTTTGTTGGTTTGTTGGCTTGTTGGCTTGTTGGTTTGTTGGTTTGTTGGTTTGTTGGCTTGTTGGCTTGTTGGTTTGTTGGTTTGTTGGCTTGTTGGTTTGTAGGCTTGTTGGTTTGTTGATTTGTTGGTTTGTTCGCTTGTTGGCTTGTTGGTTTGTTGTTTTGTTGGTTTGTTGGCTTGTTGCTTTGTTAGTTTGTTGGTTTGTTGGTTTGCTGGTTTGTTGGTTTGTTGGTTTGTTGGCTTGTTGGTTTGTTGGTTTGTTGTCTTGTTAGTTTGTTGGTTTGTTGGCTTGTTGGCTTGTTGGTTTGTTGGTTTGTTGGTTTGTTGGTTTGTTGGCTTTTTGGCTTGTTGGTTTGTTGGTTTGTTGGCTTGTTGGTTTGTTGGCTTGTTGGTTTGTTGGTTTGTTGGTTTGTTGGCTTGTTGGCTTGTTGGTTTGTTGGTTTGTTGGTTTGTTGGCTTGTTGCTTTGTTAGTTTGTTGGTTTGTTGGTGTGTTGGTTTGTTGGTTTGTTGGCTTGTTGGTTTGTTGGCTTGTTGGTTTGTTGGTTTGTTGCTTTGTTGGTTTGTTGGTTTGTTGGCTTGTTGGCTTGTTGGTTTGTTAGTTTGTTGGCTTTTTGGTTACTTGGTTTGTTGGTTTGTTGGTTTGTTGGCTTGTTGGTTTGTTGGCTTGTTGGTTTGTTGGTTTGTTGGTTTGTTGGCTTGTTGGCTTGTTGGTTTGTTGGTTTGTTGGTTTGTTGGTTTGTTGCTTTGTTCGTTTGATGGTTTGTTGGTTTGTTGGCTTCTTGGTTTGTTAGTTTGTTGCTTTGTTCGTTTGATGGTTTGTTGGTTTGTTGGTTTGTTGGTTTGTTGGCTTGTTGGTTTGATGGTTTGTTGCTTTGTTGGTTTGTTGGTTTGTTGGCTTGTTGGCTTGTTGGTTTGTTAGCTTGTTGGCTTTTTGGTTACTTGGTTTGTTGGTTTGTTGGTTTGTTGGCTTGTTGGTTTGTTGGCTTGTTGGTTTATTGGTTTGTTGGTTTGTTGGTTTGTTGGCTTGTTGGTTTGTTGGTTTGTTGGTTTGTTGGTTTGTTGGTTTGTTGGTTTTTTGGTTTGTTGGTTTGTTGGTTTGTTGGCTTGTTGGTTTGTTGGTTTGTTGGCTTGTTGGCTTGTTGGTTTGTTGGTTTGTTGGCTTGTTGGTTACTTAGTTTGTTGGTTTGTTGGTTTGTTGGTTTGTTGGCTTGTTGGCTTGTTGGTTTGTTGGTTTGTTGGTTTGTTGGTTTGTTGGTTTGTTGATTTGTTGGCTAGCTGGTTTGTTGGTTTGTTGGTTTGTTGGCTTGTTGGCTTGTTGTTTTGTTGGTTTGTTGGTTTATTTGTTTGTTGGTTTGTTGGCTTGTTGGCTTGTTGGTTTGTTAGTTTGTTGGCTTTTTGGTTACTTGGTTTGTTGGTTTTTTGGTTTGTTGGCTTGTTGGTTTGTTGGTTTGTTGGCTTCTTGGTTTGTTAGTTTGTTGCTTTGTTCGTTTGATGGTTTGTTGGTTTGTTGGCTTCTTGGTTTGTTAGTTTGTTGCTTTGTTCGTTTGATGGTTTGTTGGTTTGTTGGTTTGTTGGCTTGTTGGTTTGTTGGTTTGTTGGCTTCTTGGTTTGTTAGTTTGTTGCTTTGTTCGTTTGATGGTTTGTTGGTTTGTTGGCTTCTTGGTTTGTTAGTTTGTTGCTTTGTTCGTTTGATGGTTTGTTGGTTTGTTGGTTTGTTGGTTTGTTGGTTTGTTGGTTTGTTGGTTTGTTGGCTTGTTGGTTTGTTAGTTTCTTGTATTTTTGGTTTGTTGGTTTGTTGGTTTGTTGCTTTGTTGGTTTGTTGGTTTGTTGGTTTGTTGGCTTGTGGGCTTGTTGGTTTGTTGGTTTGTTGGTTTGTTGGCTTGTTGGTTTGTTGGTTTGTTGGTTTGTTGGTTTGTTGGCTTTTTGGTTTGTTGGTTTGTTGGTTTGTTGGGTTGTTGGCTTGTTGTTTTGTTGGCTTGTTGGTTTGTTAGTTTGTTGGCTTTTTGGTTACTTGGTTTGTTGGCTTGTTAGTTTGTTGGTTTGTTGGCTTGTTGGCTTGTTGCTTTGTTGGTTTGTTGGTTTGTTGGCTTGTTGGCTTGTTGGTTTGTTAGTTTGTTGGCTTTTTGGTTACTTGGTTTGTTGGTTTGTTGGCTTGTTGGTTTGTTGGTTAGTTCGTTTGTTGGCTTGTTAGTTTGTTGGTTTGTTGGCTTGTTGGCTTGTTGGTTTGTTGGCTTGTTGGTTTGTTGGTTTTTTGATTTGTTGGTTTGTTGGTTTGTTGGTTTGTTGGTTTGTTGGTTTGTTGGCTTGTTGGTTTGTTGGTTTGTTGGCTTGTTGGTTTGTTAGTTTCTTGGATTTTTGGTTTGTTGGTTTGTTGGTTTGTTGGTTTGGTGATTTGTTGGTTTGTTGGTTTTTTGGCTTGTTGGCTTGTTGGTTTGTTGGTTTGTTGGTTTGTTGGTTTGTTGGTTTGTTGGTTTGTTGGCTTGTTGGTTTGTTGGTTTGTTGGCTTGTTGGTTTGTTAGTTTCTTGGATTTTTGGTTTGTTGGTTTGTTGGTTTGTTGGTTTGTTGGTTTGTTGATTTGTTGGTTTGTTGGTTTTTTGGCTTGTTGGCTTGTTGGTTTGTTGGTTTGTTGGTTTGTTGGCTTGTTGGTTTGTTGGTTTGTTGGTTTGTTGGTTTGTTGGTTTGTTGGTTTGTTGGCTTGTTGGTTTGTTGGTTTGTTGGTTTGTTGGTTTGTTGATTCGTTGGCTTGGTGGTTTGTTGGTTTGTTGGCTTGTTGGTTTGTTGGCTTGTTGGTTGGTTGGTTTGTTGGCTTGTTGGTTACTTAGTTTGTTGGTTTGTTGGTTTGTTGGTTTGTTGGATTGTTGGCTTGTTGGCTTGTTGGTTTGTTGGTTTGTTGGTTTGTTGGTTTGTTGGTTTGTTGGTTTGTTGGCTTGCTGGTTTGTTGGTTTGTTGGTTTGTTGGCTTGTTGGCTTGTTGGTTTGTTAGTTTGTTGGTTTATTTGTTTGTTGGTTTGTTGGCTTGTTGGTTTGTTGGTTTGTTGGCTTGTTGACTTGTTGGTTTGTTGGTTTGTTGCTTTGTTGGTTTGTTGGTTTGTTGGCTTGTTGGCTTGTTGGTTTGTTGGTTTGTTGGTTTGTTGGCTTGTTGGTTTGTTAGTTTGTTGGCTTTTTGGTTACTTGGTTTGTTGGTTTGTTGGTTTGTTGGTTTGTTGGCTTGTTGGTTTGTTGGTTTGTTGGCTTCTTGGTTTGTTAGTTTGTTGCTTTGTTCGTTTGATGGTTTGTTGGTTTGTTGGCTTCTTGGTTTGTTGCTTTCTTCGTTTGATGGTTTGTTGGTTTGTTGGTTTGTTGGCTTGTTGGTTTGTTGGTTTGTTGGCTTCTTGGTTTGTTAGTTTGTTGCTTTGTTCGTTTGATGGTTTGTTGGTTTGTTGGCTTCTTGGTTTGTTAGTTTGTTGCTTTGTTCGTTTGATGGTTTGTTGGTTTGTTGGTTTGTTGGCTTGTTGTTTTGTTGGTTTGTTGGCTTCTTGGTTTGTTAGTTTGTTGCTTTGTTCGTTTGATGGTTTGTTGGTTTGTTGGCTTCTTGGTTTGTTAGTTTGTTGCTTTGTTCGTTTGATGGTTTGTTGGTTTGTTGGTTTGTTGGTTTGTTGGTTTGTTGGTTTGTTGGTTTGTTGGTTTGTTGGTTTGTTGGCTTGTTGGTTTGTTAGTTTCTTGGATTTTTGGTTTGTTGGTTTGTTGGTTTGTTGCTTTGTTGGTTTGTTGGTTTGTTGGCTTGTTGGCTTGTTGGTTTGTTGGTTTGTTGGTTTGTTGGCTTGTTGGTTTGTTGGTTTGTTGGTTTGTTGGTTTGTTGGCATTTTGGTTTGTTGGTTTGTTGGTTTGTTGGGTTGTTGGATTGTTGGTTTGTTGGCTTGTTGGTTTGTTGGTTTGTTGGCTTGTTGGTTTGTTGGCTTGTTGGTTTGTTGGTTTGTTGGCTTGTTGGTTACTTAGTTTGTTGGTTTGTTGGTTTGTTGGTTTGTTGGATTGTTGGCTTGTTGGCTTGTTGGTTTGTCGGTTTGTTGGTTTGTTGGTTTGTTGGTTTGTTGGTTTGTTGGCTTGCTGATTTGTTGGTTTGTTGGTTGGTTGGCTTGTTGGCTTGTTGGTTTGTTAGTTTGTTGGTTTATTTGTTTGTTGGTTTGTTGGCTTGTTGGTTTGTTGGTTTGTTGACTTGTTGGCTTGTTGGTTTGTTGGTTTGTTGCTTTGTTGGTTTGTTGGTTTGTTGGCTTGTTGGCTTGTTGGTTTGTTGGTTTGTTGGTTTGTTGGCTTGTTGGTTTGTTGGTTTGTTGGTTTGTTGGCTTGTTGGCTTGTTGGTTTGTTGGTTTGTTGGTTTGTTGGTTTGTTGGTTTGTTGGCTTCTTGGTTTGTTAGTTTGTTGCTTTGTTCGTTTGATGGTTTGTTGGTTTGTTGGTTACTTGGTTTGTTGGTTTGTTGGTTTGTTGGTTTGTTGGTTTGTTGGCTTGATGGCTTGTTGGTTTGTTGGTTTGTTGGTTTGTTGATTTGTTGGCTTGTTGGTTTGTTGGTTTGTTGGCTTGTTGGTTTGTTGGTTTGTTGGTTTGTTGGTTTGTTGGCTTGTTGGCTTGTTGGTTTGTTGGTTTGTTGGCTTGTTGGTTTGTTGGCTTGTTGGTTTGTTGGTTTGTTGGTTTGTTGGCTTGTTGGCTTGTTGGTTTGTTGGTTTGTTGGTTTGTTGGCTTGTTGTTTTGTTAGTTTGTTGGTTTGTTGGTTGTTGGTTTGTTGGTGTGTTGGTTTGTTGGTTTGTTGGCTTCTTGGTTTGTTGGTTTGTTGGCTTGTTGGTTTGTTGTTTGTTGGCTTGTTGGCTTGTTGGTTTGTTGGTTTGTTGGCTTGTTGGCTTGTTGGTTTGTTGGTTTGTTGCTTTGTTGGTTTGTTGGTTTGTTGGCTTGTTGGCTTGTTGGTTTGTTAGTTTGTTGGCTTTTTGGTTACTTGGTTTGTTGGTTTGTTGGTTTGTTGGCTTGTTGGTTTGTTGGCTTGTTGGTTTGTTGGTTTGTTGGTTTGTTGGCTTGTTGGCTTGTTGGTTTGTTGGTTTGTTGGTTTGTTGGTTTGTTGGTTTGTTGGTTTTTTAGTTTGTTGGTTTGTTGGTTTGTTGGCTTGTTGGTTTGTTGGTTTGTTGGCTTGTTGGCTTGTTGGTTTGTTGGTTTGTTGGCTTGTTGGTTACTTAGTTTGTTGGTTTGTTGGTTTGTTTGTTTGTTGGTTTGTTGGCTTGTTGGCTTGTTGGTTTGTTGGTTTGTTGGTTTGTTGGTTTGTTGGTTTGTTGGTTTGTTGGTTTGTTGGCTTGCTGGTTTGTTGGTTTGTTGGTTTGTTGGCTTGTTGGCTTGTTGGTTTGTCGGTTTGTTGGTTTATTTGTTTGTTGGTTTGTTGGCTTGTTGGTTTGTTGGTTTGTTGGCTTGTTGGCTTGTTGGTTTGTTGGTTTGTTGGCTTGTCGGCTTGTTAGTTTGTTGGTTTGTTGGCTTGTTGGTTTGTTGGTTTGTTGGTTTGTTGGTTTGTTGGCTTGTTGGTTTGTTGGTTTGTTGGCTTTTTGGCTTGTTGGTTTGTTGGTTCGTTGGTTTGTTGGCTTGTTGGTTTGTTGGTTGGTTGGCTTGTTGCTTTGTTGGTTTGTTGGTTTGTTGGCTTGTTGGTTACTTAGCTTGTTGGTTTGTTGGCATGTTGGTTTGTTGGTTTGTTGGTTTGTTGACTTGTTGGTTTGTTGGTTTAATGGATTGTTGGCTTGTTGGTTTGTTGGTTTGTTGGTTTGTTGGCTTGTTGGTTTGTTGGTTTGTTGGTTTGTTTGCTTGTTGGCTTGTTGGTTTTGTGGTTTGTTGGTTTGTTGGTTTGTTGGTTTGTTGGTTTGTTGGCTTGTTGGTTTGTTGGTTTGTTGGTTTGTTGGCTTGTTGGCTTGTTGGCTTGTTGGTTTGTTGGTTTGTTGGTTTGTTGGTTTATTTGTTTGTTGGTTTGTTGGCTTGTTTGTTTGTTGGTTTGTTGGCTTGTTGGCTTGTTGGTTTGTCGGTTTGTTGGCTTGTTGGCTTGTTGGTTTGTCGGTTTGTTGGCTTGTTGGCTTGTTGGTTTGTTGGTTTGTTGGCCTGTTGGCTTGTTGGTTTGTTGGTTTGTTGGTTTGTTGGCTTGTTGGTTTGTTGGGTTGTTGGCTTGTTGGCTTGTTGGTTTGTTGGTTTGTTGGTTTGTTGGCTTGTTGGTTTGTTGGTTTGTTGGCTTGTTGGTTTGTTGGTTTGTTGGTTTGTTGGCTTGTTGGCTTGTTGGTTTGTTGGTTTGTTGGTTTATTTGTTTGTTGGTTTGTTGGCTTGTTGGTTTGTTGGTTTGTTGGCTTGTTGGCTTGTTGTTTTGTCGGTTTGTTGGCTTGTTGGCTTGTTGGTTTGTTGGTTTGTTGGCTTGTTGGCTTGTTGGTTTGTTGGTTTGTTGGTTTGTTGGCTTGTTGGCTTGTTGGTTTGTTGGTTTGTTGGCTTGTTGGTTTGTGGGCTTGTGGGTTTGTTGATTTGTTGGTTTGTTCGCTTGTTGGTTTGTTGGTTTGTTGGCTTGTTGTTTTGTTAGTTTGTTGGTTTGTTGGTTGTTGGTTTGTTGGTGTGTTGGTTTGTTGGTTTGTTGGCTTCTTGGTTTGTTGGTTTGTTGGCTTGTTGGTTTGTTGTTTGTTGGCTTGTTGGCTTGTTGGTTTGTTGGTTTGTTGGCTTGTTGGCTTGTTGGTTTGTTGGTTTGTTGCTTTGTTGGTTTGTTGGTTTGTTGGCTTGTTGGCTTGTTGGTTTGTTAGTTTGTTGGCTTTTTGGTTACTTGGTTTGTTGGTTTGTTGGTTTGTTGGCTTGTTGGTTTGTTGGCTTGTTGGTTTGTTGGTTTGTTGGTTTGTTGGCTTGTTGGCTTGTTGGTTTGTTGGTTTGTTGGTTTGTTGGTTTGTTGGTTTGTTGGTTTTTTAGTTTGTTGGTTTGTTGGTTTGTTGGCTTGTTGGTTTGTTGGTTTGTTGGCTTGTTGGCTTGTTGGTTTGTTGGTTTGTTGGCTTGTTGGTTACTTAGTTTGTTGGTTTGTTTGTTTGTTGGTTTGTTGGCTTGTTGGCTTGTTGGTTTGTTGGTTTGTTGGTTTGTTGGTTTGTTGGTTTGTTGGTTTGTTGGTTTGTTGGCTTGCTGGTTTGTTGGTTTGTTGGTTTGTTGGCTTGTTGGCTTGTTGGTTTGTCGGTTTGTTGGTTTATTTGTTTGTTGGTTTGTTGGCTTGTTGGTTTGTTGGTTTGTTGGCTTGTTGGCTTGTTGGTTTGTTGGTTTGTTGGCTTGTTGGCTTGTTGGTTTGTTGGTTTGTTGGCTTGTTGGTTTGTTGGCTTGTTGGTTTGTTGGTTTGTTGGTTTGTTGGTTTGTTGGCTTGTTGGTTTGTTGGTTTGTTGGCTTTTTGGCTTGTTGGTTTGTTGGTTTGTTGGTTTGTTGGCTTGTTGGTTTGTTAGTTGGTTGGCTTGTTGCTTTGTTGGTTTGTTGGTTTGTTGGCTTGTTGGTTACTTAGCTTGTTGGTTTGTTGGCATGTTGGTTTGTTGGTTTGTTGGTTTGTTGACTTGTTGGTTTGTTGGTTTAATGGATTGTTGGCTTGTTGGTTTGTTGGTTTGTTGGTTTGTTGGCTTGTTGGTTTGTTGGTTTGTTGGTTTGTTTGCTTGTTGGCTTGTTGGTTTTGTGGTTTGTTGGTTTGTTGGTTTGTTGGTTTGTTGGTTTGTTGGCTTGTTGGTTTGTTGGTTTGTTGGTTTGTTGGCTTGTTGGCTTGTTGGCTTGTTGGTTTGTTGGTTTGTTGGTTTGTTGGTTTATTTGTTTGTTGGTTTGTTGGCTTGTTGGTTTGTTGGTTTGTTGGCTTGCTGGCTTGTTGGTTTGTCCGTTTGTTGGCTTGTTGGCTTGTTGGTTTGTCGGTTTGTTGGCTTGTTGGCTTGTTGGTTTGTTGGTTTGTTGGCCTGTTGGCTTGTTGGTTTGTTGGTTTGTTGGTTTGTTGGCTTGTTGGTTTGTTGGGTTGTTGGCTTGTTGGCTTGTTGGTTTGTTGGTTTGTTGGTTTGTTGGCTTGTTGGTTTGTTGGTTTGTTGGCTTGTTGGTTTGTTGGTTTGTTGGTTTGTTGGCTTGTTGGCTTGTTGGTTTGTTGGTTTGTTGGTTTATTTGTTTGTTGGTTTGTTGGCTTGTTGGTTTGTTGGTTTGTTGGCTTGTTGGCTTGTTGTTTTGTCGGTTTGTTGGCTTGTTGGCTTGTTGGTTTGTTGGTTTGTTGGCTTGTTGGCTTGTTGGTTTGTTGGTTTGTTGGTTTGTTGGTTTGTTGGCTTGTTGGCTTGTTGGTTTGTTGGTTTGTTGGCTTGTTGGTTTGTGGGCTTGTTGGTTTGTTGATTTGTTGGTTTGTTCGCTTGTTGGCTTGTTGGTTTGTTGTTTTGTTGGTTTGTTGGCTTGTTGCTTTGTTAGTTTGTTGGTTTGTTGGTTTGCTGGTTTGTTGGTTTGTTGGTTTGTTGGCTTGTTGGTTTGTTGGTTTGTTGTCTTGTTAGTTTGTTGGTTTGTTGGCTTGTTGGCTTGTTGGTTTGTTGGTTTGTTGGTTTTTTAGGTTTGTTGGCTTTTTGGCTTGTTGGTTTGTTGGTTTGTTGGCTTGTTGGTTTGTTGGCTTGTTGGTTTGTTGGTTTGTTGGTTTGTTGGTTTGTTGGCTTGTTGGCTTGTTGGTTTGTTGGTTTGTTGGTTTGTTGGCTTGTTGCTTTGTTAGTTTGTTGGTTTGTTGGTGTGTTGGTTTGTTGGTTTGTTGGCTTGTTGGTTTGTTGGCTTGTTGGTTTGTTGGTTTGTTGCTTTGTTGGTTTGTTGGTTTGTTGGCTTGTTGGCTTGTTGGTTTGTTAGTTTGTTGGCTTTTTGGTTACTTGGTTTGTTGGTTTGTTGGTTTGTTGTCTTGTTGGTTTGTTGGCTTGTTGGTTTGTTGGTTTGTTGGTTTGTTGGCTTGTTGGCTTGTTGGTTTGTTGGTTTGTTGGTTTGTTGGTTTGTTGCTTTGTTCGTTTGATGGTTTGTTGGTTTGTCGGCTTCTTGGTTTGTTAGTTTGTTGCTTTGTTCGTTTGATGGTTTGTTGGTTTGTTGGTTTGTTGGTTTGTTGGCTTGTTGGTTTGATGGTTTGTTGCTTTGTTGGTTTGTTGGTTTGTTGGCTTGTTGGCTTGTTGGTTTGTTAGCTTGTTGGCTTTTTGGTTACTTGGTTTGTTGGTTTGTTGGTTTGTTGGCTTGTTGGTTTGTGGGCTTGTTGGTTTGTTGGTTTGTTGGTTTGTTGGCTTGTTGGCTTGTTGGTTTGTTGGTTTGTTGGTTTGTTGGTTTGTTGGTTTGTTGGTTTTTTGGTTTGTTGGTTTGTTGGTTTGTTGGCTTGTTGGTTTGTTGGTTTGTTGGCTTGTTGGCTTGTTGGTTTGTTGGTTTGTTGGCTTGTTGGTTACTTAGTTTGTTGGTTTGTTGGTTTGTTGGTTTGTTGGCTTGTTGGCTTGTTGGTTTGTTGGTTTGTTGGTTTGTTGGTTTGTTGGTTTGTTGATTTGTTGGCTGGCTGGTTTGTTGGTTTGTTGGTTTGTTGGCTTGTTGGCTTGTTGGTTTGTTGGTTTGTTGGTTAATTTGTTTGTTGGTTTGTTGGCTTGTTGGCTTGTTGGTTTGTTAGTTTGTTGGCTTTTTGGTTACTTGGTTTGTTGGTTTGTTGGTTTGTTGGCTTGTTGGTTTGTTGGTTTGTTGGCTTCTTGGTTTGTTAGTTTGTTGCTTTGTTCGTTTGATGGTTTGTTGGTTTGTTGGCTTCTTGGTTTGTTAGTTTGTTGCTTTGTTCGTTTGATGGTTTGTTGGTTTGTTGGTTTGTTGGCTTGTTGGTTTGTTGGTTTGTTGGCTTCTTGGTTTGTTAGTTTGTTGCTTTGTTCGTTTGATGGTTTGTTGGTTTGTTGGCTTCTTGGTTTGTTAGTTTGTTGCTTTGTTCGTTTGATGGTTTGTTGGTTTGTTGGTTTGTTGGTTTGTTGGTTTGTTGGTTTGTTGGTTTGTTGGCTTGTTGGTTTGTTAGTTTCTTGTATTTTTGGTTTGTTGGTTTGTTGGTTTGTTGCTTTGTTGGTTTGTTGGTTTGTTGGTTTGTTGGCTTGTTGGCTTGTTGGTTTGTTGGTTTGTTGGTTTGTTGGCTTGTTGGTTTGTTGGTTTGTTGGTTTGTTGGTTTGTTGGCTTTTTGGTTTGTTGGTTTGTTGGTTTGTTGGGTTGTTGGCTTGTTGCTTTGTTGGCTTGTTGGTTTGTTAGTTTGTTGGCTTTTTGGTTACTTGGTTTGTTGGCTTGTTAGTTTGTTGGTTTGTTGGCTTGTTGGCTTGTTGCTTTGTTGGTTTGTTGGTTTGTTGGCTTGTTGGCTTGTTGGTTTGTTAGTTTGTTGGCTTTTTGGTTACTTGGTTTGTTGGTTTGTTGGCTTGTTGGTTTGTTGGTTAGTTCGTTTGTTGGCTTGTTAGTTTGTTGGTTTGTTGGCTTGTTGGCTTGTTGGTTTGTTGGCTTGTTGGTTTGTTGGTTTTTTGATTTGTTGGTTTGTTGGTTTGTTGGTTTGTTGGTTTGTTGGTTTGTTGGCTTGTTGGTTTGTTGGTTTGTTGGCTTGTTGGTTTGTTAGTTTCTTGGATTTTTGGTTTGTTGGTTTGTTGGTTTGTTGGTTTGGTGATTTGTTGGTTTGTTGGTTTTTTGGCTTGTTGGCTTGTTGGTTTGTTGGTTTGTCGGTTTGTTGGCTTGTTGGTTTGTTGGTTTGTTGGTTTGTTGGTTTGTTGGTTTGTTGGCTTGTTGGTTTGTTGGTTTGTTGGTTTGTTGGTTTGTTGATTTGTTGGCTTGTTGGTTTGTTGGTTTGTTGGCTTGTTGGTTTGTTGGCTTGTTGGTTTGTTGGTTTGTTGGCTTGTTGGTTACTTAGTTTGTTGGTTTGTTGGTTTGTTGGTTTGTTGGATTGTTGGCTTGTTGGCTTGTTGGTTTGTTGGTGTGTTGGTTTGTTGGTTTGTTGGTTTGTTGGTTTGTTGGCTTGCTGGTTTGTTGGCTTGTTGGTTTGTTGGCTTGTTGGCTTGTTGGTTTGTTAGTTTGTTGGTTTATTTGTTTATTTGTTTGTTGGTTTGTTGGCTTGTTGGTTTTTTGGTTTGTTGGCTTGTTGGCTTATTGGTTTGTTGGTTTGTTGCTTTGTTGGTTTGTTGGTTTGTTGGCTTGTTGGCTTGTTGGTTTGTTGGTTTGTTGGCTTGTTGGTTTGTTGGTTTGTTGGTTTGTTGGCTTGTTGGCTTGTTGGTTTGTTGGTTTGTTGGTTTGTTGGTTTGTTGGTTTGTTGGCTTCTTGGTTTGTTAGTTTGTTGCTTTGTTCATTTGATGGTTTGTTGGTTTATTGGTTACTTGGTTTGTTGGTTTGTTGGTTTGTTGGTTTGTTGGTTTGTTGGCTTGTTGGCTTGTTGGCTTGTTGGTTTGTTGGTTTGTTGGTTTGTTGATTTGTTGGCTTGTTGGTTTGTTGGTTTGTTGGCTTGTTGGTTTGTTGGCTTGTTGGTTTGTTGGTTTGTTGGCTTGTTGGCTTGTTGGTTTGTTGGTTTGTTGGCTTGTTGGTTTGTTGGCTTCTTGGTTTGTTGGTTTGTTGGTTTGTTGGCTTGTTGGCTTGTTGGTTTGTTGGTTTGTTGGTTTGTTGGCTTGTTGCTTTGTTAGTTTGTTGGTTTGTTGGTTGTTGGTTTGTTGGTGTGTTGGTTTGTTGGTTTGTTTGCTTCTTGGTTTGTTGGTTTGTTGGCTTGTTGGTTTGTTGTTTGTTGGCTTGTTGGCTTGTTGGTTTGTTGGTTTGTTGGCTTGTTGGCTTGTTGGTTTGTTGGTTTGTTGCTTTGTTGGTTTGTTGGTTTGTTGGCTTGTTGGCTTGTTGGTTTGTTAGTTTGTTGGCTTTTTGGTTACTTGGTTTGTTGGTTTGTTGGTTTGTTGGCTTGTTGGTTTGTTGGCTTGTTGGTTTGTTGGTTTGTTGGTTTGTTGGCTTCTTGGCTTGTTGGTTTGTTGGTTTGTTGGTTTGTTGGTTTGTTGGTTTGTTGGTTTTTTAGTTTGTTGGTTTGTTGGTTTGTTGGCTTGTTGGTTTGTTGGTTTGTTGGCTTGTTGGCTTGTTGGTTTGTTGGTTTGTTGGCTTGTTGGTTACTTAGTTTGTTGGTTTGTTGGTTTGTTTGTTTGTTGGTTTGTTGGCTTGTTGGCTTGTTGGGTTGTTGGTTTGTTGGTTTGTTGGTTTGTTGGTTTGTTGGTTTGTTGGTTTGTTGGCTTGCTGGTTTGTTGGTTTGTTGGTTTGTTGGCTTGTTGGCTTGTTGGTTTGTTGGTTTGTTGGTTTATCTGTTTGTTGGTTTGTTGGCTTGTTGGTTTGTTGGTTTGTTGGCTTGTTGGCTTGTTGGCTTGTTGGTTTGTTGGTTTGTTGGCTTGTTGGCTTGTTGGTTTGTTGGTTTGTTGGCTTGTTGGTTTGTTGGCTTGTTGGTTTGTTGGTTTGTTGGTTTGTTGGTTTGTTGGCTTGTTGGTTTGTTGGTTTGTTGGCTTTTTGGCTTGTTGGTTTGTTGGTTTGTTGGTTTGTTGGCTTGTTGGTTTGTTGGTTGGTTGGCTTGTTGCTTTGTTGGTTTGTTGGTTTGTTGGCTTGTTGGTTACTTAGCTTGTTGGTTTGTCGGCATGTTGGTTTGTTGGTTTGTTGGTTTGTTGGCTTGTTGGTTTGTTGGTTTAATGGATTGTTGGCTTGTTGGTTTGTTGGTTTGTTGGTTTGTTGGCTTGTTGGTTTGTTGGTTTGTTGGTTTGTTGGCTTGTTGGCTTGTAGGTTTTGTGGTTTGTTGGTTTGTTGGTTTGTTGGTTTGTTGGTTTGTTTGCTTGTTGGTTTGTTGGTTTGTTGGTTTGTTGGCTTGTTGGCTTGTTGGCTTGTTGGTTTGTTGGTTTGTTGGTTTGTTGGTTTATTTGTTTGTTGGTTTGTTGGCTTGTTGGTTTGTTGGCTTGTTGGTTTGTTGGCTTGTTGGTTTGTTGGTTTGTTGGTTTGTTGGCTTGTTGGCTTGTTGGTTTGTTGGTTTGTTGGTTTGTTGGTTTGTTGGTTTGTTGGTTTTTTAGTTTGTTGGTTTGTTGGTTTGTTGGCTTGTTGGTTTGTTGGTTTGTTGGCTTGTTGGCTTGTTGGTTTGTTGGTTTGTTGGCTTGTTGGTTACTTAGTTTGTTGGTTTGTTGGTTTGTTTGTTTGTTGGTTTGTTGGCTTGTTGGCTTGTTGGGTTGTTGGTTTGTTGGTTTGTTGGTTTGTTGGTTTGTTGGTTTGTTGGTTTGTTGGCTTGCTGGTTTGTTGGTTTGTTGGTTTGTTGGCGTGTTGGCTTGTTGGTTTGTTGGTTTGTTGGTTTATCTGTTTGTTGGTTTGTTGGCTTGTTGGTTTGTTGGTGTGTTGGCTTGTTGGCTTGTTCGTTTGTTGGTTTGTTGGCTTGTTGGCTTGTTGGTTTGTTGGTTTGTTGGCTTGTTGGTTTGTTGGCTTGTTGGTTTGTTGGTTTGTTGGTTTGTTGGTTTGTTGGCTTGTTGGTTTGTTGGTTTGTTGGCTTTTTGGCTTGTTGGTTTGTTGGTTTGTTGGTTTGTTGGCTTGTTGGTTTGTTGGTTGGTTGGCTTGTTGCTTTGTTGGTTTGTTGGTTTGTTGGCTTGTTGGTTACTTAGCTTGTTGGTTTGTTGGCATGTTGGTTTGTTGGTTTGTTGGTTTGTTGGCTTGTTGGTTTGTTGGTTTAATGGATTGTTGGCTTGTTGGTTTGTTGGTTTGTTGGTTTGTTGGCTTGTTGGTTTGTTGGTTTGTTGGTTTGTTGGCTTGTTGGCTTGTAGGTTTTGTGGTTTGTTGGTTTGTTGGTTTGTTGGTTTGTTGGTTTGTTTGCTTGTTGGTTTGTTGGTTTGTTGGTTTGTTGGCTTGTTGGCTTTTTGGCTTGTTGGTTTGTTGGTTTGTTGGTTTGTTGGTTTATTTGTTTGTTGGTTTGTTGGCTTGTTGGTTTGTTGGCTTGTTGGCTTGTTGGTTTGTCGGTTTGTTGGCTTGTTGGCTTGTTGGTTTGTCGGTTGGTTGGCTTGTTGGCTTGTTGGTTTGTTGGTTTGTTGGCTTGTTGGCTTGTTGGTTTGTTGGTTTGTTGGTTTGTTGGCTTGTTGGTTTGTTGGTTTGTTGGCTTGTTGGCTTGTTGGTTTGTTGGTTTGTTGGTTTGTTGGCTTGTTGGTTTGTTGGTTTGTTGGCTTGTTGGTTTGTTGGTTTGTTGGTTTGTTGGCTTGTTGGCTTGTTGGTTTGTTGGTTTGTTGGTTTATTTGTTTGTTGGTTTGTTGGCTTGTTGGTTTGTTGGTTTGTTGGCTTGTTGGCTTGTTGTTTTGTCGGTTTGTTGGCTTGTTGGCTTGTTGGTTTGTTGGTTGGTTGGCTTGTTGGCTTGTTGGTTTGTTGGTTTGTTGGTTTGTTGGCTTGTTGGCTTCTTGGTTTGTTGGTTTGTTGGCTTGTTGGTTTGTGGGCTTGTTGGTTTGTTGATTTGTTGGTTTGTTCGCTTGTTGGCTTGTTGGTTTGTTGTTTTGTTGGTTTGTTGGCTTGTTGCTTTGTTAGTTTGTTGGTTTGTTGGTTTGCTGGTTTGTTGGTTTGTTGGTTTGTTGGCTTGTTGGTTTGTTGGTTTGTTGTCTTGTTAGTTTATTGGTTTGTTGGCTTGTTGGCTTGTTGGTTTGTTGGTTTGTTGGCTTGTTGGCTTGTTGGTTTGTTGCTTTGTTGGTTTGTTGGTTTGTTGGCTTGTTGGCTTGTTGGTTTGTAAATTTGTTGGCTTTTTGGTTACTTGGTTTGTTGGTTTGTTGGTTACTTGGTTTGTTGGTTTGTTGGTTTGTTGGCTTGTTGGTTTGTTGGTTTGTTGGCTTGTTGGTTACTTAGTTTGTTGGTTTGTTGGTTTGTTGGTTTGTTGGTTTGTTGGCTTGTTGGCTTGTTGGTTTGTTGGTTTGTTGGTTTGTTGGTTTGTTGGATTGTTGGTTTGTTGGCTTACTGGTTTGTTGGTTTGTTGGTTTGTTGGTTTGTTGGCTTGTTGGCTTGTTGGTTTGTTGGTTTGATGGTTTATTTGTTTGTTGGTTTGTTGGCTTGTTGGTTTGTTGGTTTGTTGGCTTGTTGGCTTGTTGGTTTGTTGGTTTGTTGCTTTGTTGGTTTGTTGGTTTGTTGGCTTGTTGGCTTGTTGGTTTGTTGGTTTGTTGGTTTGTTGGCTTGTTGGTTTGTTGGTTTGTTGGTTTGTTGGCTTGTTGGCTTGTTGGCTTGTTGGTTTGTTGGTTTGTTGGTTTGTTGGTTTGTTGCCTTCTTGGTTTGTTAGTTTGTTGCTTTGTTCGTTTGATGATTTGTTGGTTTGTTGGTTACTTGGTTTGTTGGTTTGTTGGCTTGTTGGCTTGTTGGTTTGTTGCTTTGTTCGTTTGATGGTTTGTTGGTTTGTTGGTTTGTCGGTTTGTTGGCTTGTTGGCTTGTTGTTTTGTCGGTTTGTTGGCTTGTTGGCTTGTTGGTTTGTTGGTTGGTTGGCTTGTTGGCTTGTTGGTTTGTTGGTTTGTTGGTTTGTTGGCTTGTTGGCTTCTTGGTTTGTTGGTTTGTTGGCTTGTTGGTTTGTGGGCTTGTTGGTTTGTTGATTTGTTGGTTTGTTCGCTTGTTGGCTTGTTGGTTTGTTGTTTTGTTGGTTTGTTGGCTTGTTGCTTTGTTAGTTTGTTGGTTTGTTGGTTTGCTGGTTTGTTGGTTTGTTGGTTTGTTGGCTTGTTGGTTTGTTGGTTTGTTGTCTTGTTAGTTTATTGGTTTGTTGGCTTGTTGGCTTGTTGGTTTGTTGGTTTGTTGGCTTGTTGGCTTGTTGGTTTGTTGCTTTGTTGGTTTGTTGGTTTGTTGGCTTGTTGGCTTGTTGGTTTGTAAATTTGTTGGCTTTTTGGTTACTTGGTTTGTTGGTTTGTTGGTTACTTGGTTTGTTGGTTTGTTGGTTTGTTGGCTTGTTGGTTTGTTGGCTTGTTGGTTTGTTGGTTTGTTAGTTTGTTGGCTTGTTGGCTTGTTGGTTTGTTGGTTTGTTGGTTCGTTGGTTTGTTGGTTTGTTGGTTTTTTGGTTTGTTGGTTTGTTGGTTTGTTGGTTTGTTGGCTTGTTGGTTTGTTGGTTTGTTGGCTTGTTGGCTTGTTAGTTTGTTGGTTTCTTGGCTTGTTCGTTACTTAGTTTGTTGGTTTGTTGGTTTGTTGGTTTGTTGGCTTGTTGGCTTGTTGGTTTGTTGGTTTGTTGGTTTGTTGGTTTGTTGGTTTGTTGGTTTGTTGGTTTGTTGGCTTGCTGGTTTGTTGGTTTGTTGGTTTGTTGGCTTGTTGGCTTGTTGGTTTGTTGGTTTGTTGGTTTGTTGGTTTATTTGTTTGTTAGTTTGTTGGCTTGTTGGTTTGTTGGTTTGTTGGCTTGTTGGCTTGTTTGTTTGTTGGGTTGTTGGCTTGTTGGCTTGTTGGTTTGTTGGATTGTTAGCTTGTTGGTTTGTTGGCTTGTTGGTTTGTTGGTTTGTTGGTTTGTTGGCTTGTTGGTTTTTTGGTTTGTTGGCTTGTTGGTTTGTTGGTTTGTTGGTTTGTTGGTTTGTTGGCTTGTTGGTTTGTTGGTTTGTTAGCTTGTTGGTTTGTTGGTTTGTTGGTTCGTTGGTTTGTTGGTTTGTTGGTTTTTTGGTTTGTTTGTTTGTTGGTTTGTTGGTTTGTTGGCTTGTTGGTTTGTTGGTTTGTTGGCTTGTTGGCTTGTTAGTTTGTTGGTTTGTTGGCTTGTTCGTTACTTAGTTTGTTGGTTTGTTGGTTTGTTGGTTTGTTAACTTGTTGGCTTGTTGGTTTGTTGGTTTGTTGGTTTGTTGGTTTGTTGGTTTGTTGGTTTGTTGGCTTGCTGGTTTGTTGGTTTGTTGGTTTGTTGGTTTGTTTTTTTATTTGTTTGTTGGTTTGTTGGCTTGTTGGTTTGTTGGTTTGTTGGCTTGTTAGCTTGGTGGTTTGTTGGGTTGTTGGCTTGTTGGCTTGTTGGTTTGTTAGCTTGTTGGTTTGTTGGCTTGTTGGTTTGTTGATTTGTTGGTTTGTTGGTTTTTTGGTTTGTTGGTTTGTTGGTTTGTTGGCTTGTTGGTTTGTTGGTTTGTTGGCTTGTTGGCTTGTTGGTTTGTTGGTTTGTTGGCTTGTTGGTTACTTAGTTTGTTGGTTTGTTGGTTTGTTGGTTTGTTGGTTTGTTGGCTTGTTGGCTTGTTGGTTTGTTGGTTTGTTGGTTTGTTGGTTTGTTGGATTGTTGGTTTGTTGGCTTACTGGTTTGTTGGTTTGTTGGTTTGTTGGTTTGTTGGCTTGTTGGCTTGTTGGTTTGTTGGTTTGATGGTTTATTTGTTTGTTGGTTTGTTGGCTTGTTGGTTTGTTGGTTTGTTGGCTTGTTGGCTTGTTGGTTTGTTGGTTTGTTGCTTTGTTGGTTTGTTGGTTTGTTGGCTTGTTGGCTTGTTGGTTTGTTGGTTTGTTGGTTTGTTGGCTTGTTGGTTTGTTGGTTTGTTGGTTTGTTGGCTTGTTGGCTTGTTGGCTTGTTGGTTTGTTGGTTTGTTGGTTTGTTGGTTTGTTGCCTTCTTGGTTTGTTAGTTTGTTGCTTTGTTCGTTTGATGATTTGTTGGTTTGTTGGTTACTTGGTTTGTTGGTTTGTTGGCTTGTTGGCTTGTTGGTTTGTTGCTTTGTTCGTTTGATGGTTTGTTGGTTTGTTGGTTACTTGGTTTGTTGGTTTGTTGGTTTGTTGGTTTGTTGGTTTGTTGGTTTGTTGGCTTGTTGGTTTGTTGGTTTGTTGGCTTGTTGGTTACTTAGTTTGCTGGTTTGTTGGCATGTTGGTTTGTTGGTTTGTTGGTTTGTTGGTTTGTTGGTTTGTTGGCTTGTTAATTTGTTGGTTTGTTGGCTTGTTGGTTTGTTAGTTTGTTGGTTTGTTGGTTTGTTGGTTTGTTGGTTTGGTGGTTTGTTGGCTTGTTGGCTTGTTGGTTTGTTGGTTAGTTCGTTTGTTGGTTTGTTTGTTTGTTGGTTTGTTGGTTTGTTGGCTTGTTGGTTTGTTGGTTTGTTGGTTTGTTGGTTTGTTGGTTTGTTGGCTTGTTGGTTTGTTAGTTTCTTGGATTTTTGGTTTGTTGGTTTGTTGGTTTGTTGGTTTGTTGGTTTGTTGGTTTGTTGGCTTGTTGGTTGTTTAGTTTCTTGGATTTTTGGTTTGTTGGTTTGTTGGTTTGTTGGTTTGTTGATTTGTTGGTTTGTTGGTTTGTTGGCTTGTTGGTTGTTGGTTTGTTGGTTTGTTGGTTTGTTGGCTTGTTGGTTTGTTGGTTTGTTGGTTTGTTGGTTTGTTGGCTTGTTGGTTTGTTGGTTTGTTGGTTTGTTGGTTTGTTGGCTTTTTGGCTTGTTGGTTTGTTGGTTTGTTAGCTTGTTGGTTTGTTGGCTTGTTGGTTTGTTGGTTTGTTGGTTTGTTGGCTTGTTGGCTTGTTGGTTTGTTGGTTTGTTGGTTTGTTGGTTTGTTGGCTTGTTGCTTTGTTAGTTTGTTGGTTTGTTGGTGTGTTGGTTTGTTGGTTTGTTGGCTTGTTGGTTTGTTGGCTTGTTGGTTTGTTGGTTTGTTGCTTTGTTGGTTTGTTGGTTTGTTGGCTTGTTGGCTTGTTGGTTTGTTAGTTTGTTGGCTTTTTGGTTACTTGGTTTGTTGGTTTGTTGGTTTGTTGGCTTGTTGGTTTGTTGGCTTGTTGGTTTGTTGGTATGTTGGTTTGTTGGCTTGTTGGCTTGTTGGTTTGTTGGTTTGTTGGCTTGTTGGCTTCTTGGTTTGTTGGCTTGTTGGTTTGTTGGTTTGTTGGCTTGTTGGCTTGTTGTTTTGTCGGTTTGTTGGCTTGTTGGCTTGTTGGTTTGTTGGTTGGTTGGCTTGTTGGCTTGTTGGTTTGTTGGTTTGTTGGTTTGTTGGTTTGTTGGCTTGTTGGCTTCTTGGTTTGTTGGTTTGTTGGCTTGTTGGTTTGTGGGCTTGTTGGTTTGTTGATTTGTTGGTTTGTTCGCTTGTTGGCTTGTTGGTTTGTTGTTTTGTTGGTTTGTTGGCTTGTTGCTTTGTTAGTTTGTTGGTTTGTTGGTTTGCTGGTTTGTTGGTTTGTTGGTTTGTTGGCTTGTTGGTTTGTTGGTTTGTTGTCTTGTTAGTTTATTGGTTTGTTGGCTTGTTGGCTTGTTGGTTTGTTGGTTTGTTGGCTTGTTGGCTTGTTGGTTTGTTGCTTTGTTGGTTTGTTGGTTTGTTGGCTTGTTGGCTTGTTGGTTTGTAAATTTGTTGGCTTTTTGGTTACTTGGTTTGTTGGTTTGTTGGTTACTTGGTTTGTTGGTTTGTTGGTTTGTTGGCTTGTTGGTTTGTTGGCTTGTTGATTTGTTGGTTTGTTAGTTTGTTGGCTTGTTGGCTTGTTGGTTTGTTGGTTTGTTGGTTCGTTGGTTTGTTGGTTTGTTGGTTTTTTGGTTTGTTGGTTTGTTGGTTTGTTGGTTTGTTGGCTTGTTGGTTTGTTGGTTTGTTGGCTTGTTGGCTTGTTAGTTTGTTGGTTTCTTGGCTTGTTCGTTACTTAGTTTGTTGGTTTGTTGGTTTGTTGGTTTGTTGGCTTGTTGGCTTGTTGGTTTGTTGGTTTGTTGGTTTGTTGGTTTGTTGGTTTGTTGGTTTGTTGGTTTGTTGGCTTGCTGGTTTGTTGGTTTGTTGGTTTGTTGGCTTGTTGGCTTGTTGGTTTGTTGGTTTGTTGGTTTGTTGGTTTATTTGTTTGTTGGTTTGTTGGCTTGTTGGTTTGTTGGTTTGTTGGCTTGTTGGCTTGTTTGTTTGTTGGGTTGTTGGCTTGTTGGTTTGTTGGTTTGTTGGTTTGTTGGCTTGTTGGTTTTTTGGTTTGTTGGTTTTTTGGTTTGTTTGTTTGTTGGTTTGTTGGTTTGTTGGCTTGTTGGTTTGTTGGTTTGTTGGCTTGTTGGCTTGTTAGTTTGTTGGTTTGTTGGCTTGTTCGTTACTTAGTTTGTTGGTTTGTTGGTTTGTTGGTTTGTTAACTTGTTGGCTTGTTGGTTTGTTGGTTTGTTGGTTTGTTGGTTTGTTGGTTTGTTGGTTTGTTGGCTTGCTGGTTTGTTGGTTTGTTGGTTTGTTGGTTTGTTTTTTTATTTGTTTGTTGGTTTGTTGGCTTGTTGGTTTGTTGGTTTGTTGGCTTGTTAGCTTGGTGGTTTGTTGGGTTGTTGGCTTGTTGGCTTGTTGGTTTGTTAGCTTGTTGGTTTGTTGGCTTGTTGGTTTGTTGATTTGTTGGTTTGTTGGTTTTTTGGTTTGTTGGTTTGTTGGTTTGTTGGCTTGTTGGTTTGTTGGTTTGTTGGCTTGTTGGCTTGTTGGTTTGTTGGTTTGTTGGCTTGTTGGTTACTTAGTTTGTTGGTTTGTTGGTTTGTTGGTTTGTTGGTTTGTTGGCTTGTTGGCTTGTTGGTTTGTTGGTTTGTTGGTTTGTTGGTTTGTTGGATTGTTGGTTTGTTGGCTTACTGGTTTGTTGGTTTGTTGGTTTGTTGGTTTGTTGGCTTGTTGGCTTGTTGGTTTGTTGGTTTGATGGTTTATTTGTTTGTTGGTTTGTTGGCTTGTTGGTTTGTTGGTTTGTTGGCTTGTTGGCTTGTTGGTTTGTTGGTTTGTTGCTTTGTTGGTTTGTTGGTTTGTTGGCTTGTTGGCTTGTTGGTTTGTTGGTTTGTTGGTTTGTTGGCTTGTTGGTTTGTTGGTTTGTTGGTTTGTTGGCTTGTTGGCTTGTTGGCTTGTTGGTTTGTTGGTTTGTTGGTTTGTTGGTTTGTTGCCTTCTTGGTTTGTTAGTTTGTTGCTTTGTTCGTTTGATGATTTGTTGGTTTGTTGGTTACTTGGTTTGTTGGTTTGTTGGCTTGTTGGCTTGTTGGTTTGTTGCTTTGTTCGTTTGATGGTTTGTTGGTTTGTTGGTTACTTGGTTTGTTGGTTTGTTGGTTTGTTGGTTTGTTGGTTTGTTGGTTTGTTGGCTTGTTGGTTTGTTGGTTTGTTGGCTTGTTGGTTACTTAGTTTGCTGGTTTGTTGGCATGTTGGTTTGTTGGTTTGTTGGTTTGTTGGTTTGTTGGTTTGTTGGCTTGTTAATTTGTTGGTTTGTTGGCTTGTTGGTTTGTTAGTTTGTTGGTTTGTTGGTTTGTTGGTTTGTTGGTTTGGTGGTTTGTTGGCTTGTTGGCTTGTTGGTTTGTTGGTTAGTTCGTTTGTTGGTTTGTTTGTTTGTTGGTTTGTTGGTTTGTTGGCTTGTTGGTTTGTTGGTTTGTTGGTTTGTTGGTTTGTTGGTTTGTTGGCTTGTTGGTTTGTTAGTTTCTTGGATTTTTGGTTTGTTGGTTTGTTGGTTTGTTGGTTTGTTGGTTTGTTGGTTTGTTGGCTTGTTGGTTGTTTAGTTTCTTGGATTTTTGGTTTGTTGGTTTGTTGGTTTGTTGGTTTGTTGATTTGTTGGTTTGTTGGTTTGTTGGCTTGTTGGTTGTTGGTTTGTTGGTTTGTTGGTTTGTTGGCTTGTTGGTTTGTTGGTTTGTTGGTTTGTTGGTTTGTTGGCTTGTTGGTTTGTTGGTTTGTTGGTTTGTTGGTTTGTTGGCTTTTTGGCTTGTTGGTTTGTTGGTTTGTTAGCTTGTTGGTTTGTTGGCTTGTTGGTTTGTTGGTTTGTTGGTTTGTTGGCTTGTTGGCTTGTTGGTTTGTTGGTTTGTTGGTTTGTTGGTTTGTTGGCTTGTTGCTTTGTTAGTTTGTTGGTTTGTTGGTGTGTTGGTTTGTTGGTTTGTTGGCTTGTTGGTTTGTTGGCTTGTTGGTTTGTTGGTTTGTTGCTTTGTTGGTTTGTTGGTTTGTTGGCTTGTTGGCTTGTTGGTTTGTTAGTTTGTTGGCTTTTTGGTTACTTGGTTTGTTGGTTTGTTGGTTTGTTGGCTTGTTGGTTTGTTGGCTTGTTGGTTTGTTGGTATGTTGGTTTGTTGGCTTGTTGGCTTGTTGGTTTGTTGGTTTGTTGGCTTGTTGGCTTCTTGGTTTGTTGGCTTGTTGGTTTGTTGGTTTGTTGGCTTGTTGGCTTGTTGTTTTGTCGGTTTGTTGGCTTGTTGGCTTGTTGGTTTGTTGGTTGGTTGGCTTGTTGGCTTGTTGGTTTGTTGGTTTGTTGGTTTGTTGGTTTGTTGGCTTGTTGGCTTCTTGGTTTGTTGGTTTGTTGGCTTGTTGGTTTGTGGGCTTGTTGGTTTGTTGATTTGTTGGTTTGTTCGCTTGTTGGCTTGTTGGTTTGTTGTTTTGTTGGTTTGTTGGCTTGTTGCTTTGTTAGTTTGTTGGTTTGTTGGTTTGCTGGTTTGTTGGTTTGTTGGTTTGTTGGCTTGTTGGTTTGTTGGTTTGTTGTCTTGTTAGTTTATTGGTTTGTTGGCTTGTTGGCTTGTTGGTTTGTTGGTTTGTTGGCTTGTTGGCTTGTTGGTTTGTTGCTTTGTTGGTTTGTTGGTTTGTTGGCTTGTTGGCTTGTTGGTTTGTAAATTTGTTGGCTTTTTGGTTACTTGGTTTGTTGGTTTGTTGGTTACTTGGTTTGTTGGTTTGTTGGTTTGTTGGCTTGTTGGTTTGTTGGCTTGTTGATTTGTTGGTTTGTTAGTTTGTTGGCTTGTTGGCTTGTTGGTTTGTTGGTTTGTTGGTTCGTTGGTTTGTTGGTTTGTTGGTTTTTTGGTTTGTTGGTTTGTTGGTTTGTTGGTTTGTTGGCTTGTTGGTTTGTTGGTTTGTTGGCTTGTTGGCTTGTTAGTTTGTTGGTTTCTTGGCTTGTTCGTTACTTAGTTTGTTGGTTTGTTGGTTTGTTGGTTTGTTGGCTTGTTGGCTTGTTGGTTTGTTGGTTTGTTGGTTTGTTGGTTTGTTGGTTTGTTGGTTTGTTGGTTTGTTGGCTTGCTGGTTTGTTGGTTTGTTGGTTTGTTGGCTTGTTGGCTTGTTGGTTTGTTGGTTTGTTGGTTTGTTGGTTTATTTGTTTGTTGGTTTGTTGGCTTGTTGGTTTGTTGGTTTGTTGGCTTGTTGGCTTGTTTGTTTGTTGGGTTGTTGGCTTGTTGGCTTGTTGGTTTGTTGGATTGTTAGCTTGTTGGTTTGTTGGCTTGTTGGTTTGTTGGTTTGTTGGTTTGTTGGCTTGTTGGTTTTTTGGTTTGTTGGCTTGTTGGTTTGTTGGTTTGTTGGTTTGTTGGTTTGTTGGCTTGTTGGTTTGTTGGTTTGTTAGCTTGTTGGTTTGTTGGTTTGTTGGTTCGTTGGTTTGTTGGTTTGTTGGTTTTTTGGTTTGTTTGTTTGTTGGTTTGTTGGTTTGTTGGCTTGTTGGTTTGTTGGTTTGTTGGCTTGTTGGCTTGTTAGTTTGTTGGTTTGTTGGCTTGTTCGTTACTTAGTTTGTTGGTTTGTTGGTTTGTTGGTTTGTTAACTTGTTGGCTTGTTGGTTTGTTGGTTTGTTGGTTTGTTGGTTTGTTGGTTTGTTGGTTTGTTGGCTTGCTGGTTTGTTGGTTTGTTGGTTTGTTGGTTTGTTTTTTTATTTGTTTGTTGGTTTGTTGGCTTGTTGGTTTGTTGGTTTGTTGGCTTGTTAGCTTGGTGGTTTGTTGGGTTGTTGGCTTGTTGGCTTGTTGGTTTGTTAGCTTGTTGGTTTGTTGGCTTGTTGGTTTGTTGATTTGTTGGTTTGTTGGTTTTTTGGTTTGTTGGTTTGTTGGTTTGTTGGCTTGTTGGTTTGTTGGTTTGTTGGCTTGTTGGCTTGTTGGTTTGTTGGTTTGTTGGCTTGTTGGTTACTTAGTTTGTTGGTTTGTTGGTTTGTTGGTTTGTTGGTTTGTTGGCTTGTTGGCTTGTTGGTTTGTTGGTTTGTTGGTTTGTTGGTTTGTTGGATTGTTGGTTTGTTGGCTTACTGGTTTGTTGGTTTGTTGGTTTGTTGGTTTGTTGGCTTGTTGGCTTGTTGGTTTGTTGGTTTGATGGTTTATTTGTTTGTTGGTTTGTTGGCTTGTTGGTTTGTTGGTTTGTTGGCTTGTTGGCTTGTTGGTTTGTTGGTTTGTTGCTTTGTTGGTTTGTTGGTTTGTTGGCTTGTTGGCTTGTTGGTTTGTTGGTTTGTTGGTTTGTTGGCTTGTTGGTTTGTTGGTTTGTTGGTTTGTTGGCTTGTTGGCTTGTTGGCTTGTTGGTTTGTTGGTTTGTTGGTTTGTTGGTTTGTTGCCTTCTTGGTTTGTTAGTTTGTTGCTTTGTTCGTTTGATGATTTGTTGGTTTGTTGGTTACTTGGTTTGTTGGTTTGTTGGCTTGTTGGCTTGTTGGTTTGTTGCTTTGTTCGTTTGATGGTTTGTTGGTTTGTTGGTTTGTTGGTTTGTCGGTTTGTTGGCTTGTTGGCTTGTTGTTTTGTCGGTTTGTTGGCTTGTTGGCTTGTTGGTTTGTTGGTTGGTTGGCTTGTTGGCTTGTTGGTTTGTTGGTTTGTTGGTTTGTTGGCTTGTTGGCTTCTTGGTTTGTTGGTTTGTTGGCTTGTTGGTTTGTGGGCTTGTTGGTTTGTTGATTTGTTGGTTTGTTCGCTTGTTGGCTTGTTGGTTTGTTGTTTTGTTGGTTTGTTGGCTTGTTGCTTTGTTAGTTTGTTGGTTTGTTGGTTTGCTGGTTTGTTGGTTTGTTGGTTTGTTGGCTTGTTGGTTTGTTGGTTTGTTGTCTTGTTAGTTTATTGGTTTGTTGGCTTGTTGGCTTGTTGGTTTGTTGGTTTGTTGGCTTGTTGGCTTGTTGGTTTGTTGCTTTGTTGGTTTGTTGGTTTGTTGGCTTGTTGGCTTGTTGGTTTGTAAATTTGTTGGCTTTTTGGTTACTTGGTTTGTTGGTTTGTTGGTTACTTGGTTTGTTGGTTTGTTGGTTTGTTGGCTTGTTGGTTTGTTGGCTTGTTGGTTTGTTGGTTTGTTAGTTTGTTGGCTTGTTGGCTTGTTGGTTTGTTGGTTTGTTGGTTCGTTGGTTTGTTGGTTTGTTGGTTTTTTGGTTTGTTGGTTTGTTGGTTTGTTGGTTTGTTGGCTTGTTGGTTTGTTGGTTTGTTGGCTTGTTGGCTTGTTAGTTTGTTGGTTTCTTGGCTTGTTCGTTACTTAGTTTGTTGGTTTGTTGGTTTGTTGGTTTGTTGGCTTGTTGGCTTGTTGGTTTGTTGGTTTGTTGGTTTGTTGGTTTGTTGGTTTGTTGGTTTGTTGGTTTGTTGGCTTGCTGGTTTGTTGGTTTGTTGGTTTGTTGGCTTGTTGGCTTGTTGGTTTGTTGGTTTGTTGGTTTGTTGGTTTATTTGTTTGTTGGTTTGTTGGCTTGTTGGTTTGTTGGTTTGTTGGCTTGTTGGCTTGTTTGTTTGTTGGGTTGTTGGCTTGTTGGCTTGTTGGTTTGTTGGATTGTTAGCTTGTTGGTTTGTTGGCTTGTTGGTTTGTTGGTTTGTTGGTTTGTTGGCTTGTTGGTTTTTTGGTTTGTTGGCTTGTTGGTTTGTTGGTTTGTTGGTTTGTTGGTTTGTTGGCTTGTTGGTTTGTTGGTTTGTTAGCTTGTTGGTTTGTTGGTTTGTTGGTTCGTTGGTTTGTTGGTTAGTTGGTTTTTTGGTTTGTTTGTTTGTTGGTTTGTTGGTTTGTTGGCTTGTTGGTTTGTTGGTTTGTTGGCTTGTTGGCTTGTTAGTTTGTTGGTTTGTTGGCTTGTTCGTTACTTAGTTTGTTGGTTTGTTGGTTTGTTGGTTTGTTAACTTGTTGGCTTGTTGGTTTGTTGGTTTGTTGGTTTGTTGGTTTGTTGGTTTGTTGGTTTGTTGGCTTGCTGGTTTGTTGGTTTGTTGGTTTGTTGGTTTGTTTTTTTATTTGTTTGTTGGTTTGTTGGCTTGTTGGTTTGTTGGTTTGTTGGCTTGTTAGCTTGGTGGTTTGTTGGGTTGTTGGCTTGTTGGCTTGTTGGTTTGTTAGCTTGTTGGTTTGTTGGCTTGTTGGTTTGTTGATTTGTTGGTTTGTTGGTTTTTTGGTTTGTTGGTTTGTTGGTTTGTTGGCTTGTTGGTTTGTTGGTTTGTTGGCTTGTTGGCTTGTTGGTTTGTTGGTTTGTTGGCTTGTTGGTTACTTAGTTTGTTGGTTTGTTGGTTTGTTGGTTTGTTGGTTTGTTGGCTTGTTGGCTTGTTGGTTTGTTGGTTTGTTGGTTTGTTGGTTTGTTGGATTGTTGGTTTGTTGGCTTACTGGTTTGTTGGTTTGTTGGTTTGTTGGTTTGTTGGCTTGTTGGCTTGTTGGTTTGTTGGTTTGATGGTTTATTTGTTTGTTGGTTTGTTGGCTTGTTGGTTTGTTGGTTTGTTGGCTTGTTGGCTTGTTGGTTTGTTGGTTTGTTGCTTTGTTGGTTTGTTGGTTTGTTGGCTTGTTGGCTTGTTGGTTTGTTGGTTTGTTGGTTTGTTGGCTTGTTGGTTTGTTGGTTTGTTGGTTTGTTGGCTTGTTGGCTTGTTGGCTTGTTGGTTTGTTGGTTTGTTGGTTTGTTGGTTTGTTGCCTTCTTGGTTTGTTAGTTTGTTGCTTTGTTCGTTTGATGATTTGTTGGTTTGTTGGTTACTTGGTTTGTTGGTTTGTTGGCTTGTTGGCTTGTTGGTTTGTTGCTTTGTTCGTTTGATGGTTTGTTGGTTTGTTGGTTACTTGGTTTGTTGGTTTGTTGGTTTGTTGGTTTGTTGGTTTGTTGGTTTGTTGGTTTGTTGGCTTGTTGGTTTGTTGGTTTGTTGGCTTGTTGGTTACTTAGTTTGCTGGTTTGTTGGCATGTTGGTTTGTTGGTTTGTTAGTTTGTTGGTTTGTTGGTTTGTTGGCTTGTTAATTTGTTGGTTTGTTGGCTTGTTGGTTTGTTAGTTTGTTGGTTTGTTGGTTTGTTGGTTTGTTGGTTTGGTGGTTTGTTGGCTTGTTGGCTTGTTGGTTTGTTGGTTAGTTCGTTTGTTGGTTTGTTTGTTTGTTGGTTTGTTGGTTTGTTGGCTTGTTGGTTTGTTGGTTTGTTGGTTTGTTGGTTTGTTGGTTTGTTGGTTTGTTGGCTTGTTGGTTTGTTAGTTTCTTGGATTTTTGGTTTGTTGGTTTGTTGGTTTGTTGGTTTGTTGGTTTGTTGGTTTGTTGGCTTGTTGGTTGTTTAGTTTCTTGGATTTTTGGTTTGTTGGTTTGTTGGTTTGTTGGTTTGTTGATTTGTTGGTTTGTTGGTTTGTTGGCTTGTTGGTTGTTGGTTTGTTGGTTTGTTGGTTTGTTGGCTTGTTGGTTTGTTGGTTTGTTGGTTTGTTGGTTTGTTGGCTTGTTGGTTTGTTGGTTTGTTGGTTTGTTGGTTTGTTGGCTTTTTGGCTTGTTGGTTTGTTGGTTTGTTAGCTTGTTGGTTTGTTGGCTTGTTGGTTTGTTGGTTTGTTGGTTTGTTGGCTTGTTGGCTTGTTGGTTTGTTGGTTTGTTGGTTTGTTGGCTTGTTGCTTTGTTAGTTTGTTGGTTTGTTGGTGTGTTGGTTTGTTGGTTTGTTGGCTTGTTGGTTTGTTGGCTTGTTGGTTTGTTGGTTTGTTGCTTTGTTGGTTTGTTGGTTTGTTGGCTTGTTGGCTTGTTGGTTTGTTAGTTTGTTGGCTTTTTGGTTACTTGGTTTGTTGGTTTGTTGGTTTGTTGGCTTGTTGGTTTGTTGGCTTGTTGGTTTGTTGGTATGTTGGTTTGTTGGCTTGTTGGCTTGTTGGTTTGTTGGTTTGTTGGTTTGTTGGTTTGTTGGTTGTTGGTTTTTTGGTTTGTTGGTTTGTTGGTTTGCTGGCTTGTTGGTTTGTTGGTTTGTTGGCTTGTTGGCTTGTTGGTTTGTTGGTTTGTTGGCTTGTTGGTTACTTAGTTTGTTGGTTTGTTGGTTTGTTGGTTTGTTGGCTTGTTGGCTTGTTGGGTTGTTGGTTTGTTGGTTTGTTGGTTTGTTGGTTTGTTGATTTGTTGGCTTGCTGGTTTGTTGGTTTGTTGGTTTGTTGGCTTGTTGGCTTGTTGGTTTGTTGGTTTGTTGGTTTATTTGTTTGTTGGTTTGTTGGCTTGTTGGTTTGTTGGTTTGTTGGCTTGTTGGCTTGTTGGTTTGTTGGTTTGTTGCTTTGTTGGTTTGTTGGTTTGTTGGCTTGTTCGATTGTTGGTTTGTTGGTTTGTTGATTTGTTGGCTTGTTGGTTTGTTGGTTTGTTGGTTTGTTGGCTTGTTGGCTTGTTGGCTTGTTGGTTTGTTGGTTTGTTGGTTTGTTGGTTTGTTGGCTTCTTGGTTTGTTAGTTTGTTGCTTTGTTCGTTTGATGATTTGTTGGTTTGTTGGTTACTTGGTTTGTTGGTCTGTTGGCTTGTTAGCTTGTTGGTTTGTTGCTTTGTTCGTTTGATGGTTTATTGGTTTGTTGGTTACTTGGTTTGTTGGTTTGTTGGTTTGTTGGTTTGTTGGTTTGTTGGTTTGTTGGCTTGTTGGCTTGTTGGTTTGTTGGCTTGTTGGTTACTTAGTTTGCTGGTTTGTTGGCATGTTGGTTTGTTGGTTTGTTGGTTTGTTGGCTTGTTGGTTTGTTGGTTTGTTGGCTTGTTGGTTTGTTAGTTTGTTGGTTTGTTGGTTTGTTGGTTTGGTGGTTTGTTGGCTTGTTGGCTTGTTGGTTTGTTAGTTAGTTCGTTTGTTGGTTTGTTAGTTTGTTGGTTTGTTGGTTTGTTGGCTTGTTGGTTTGTTGGTTTGTTGGTTTGTTGGTTTGTTGGTTTGTTGGCTTGTTGGTTTGTTAGTTTCTTGGATTTTTGGTTTGTTGGTTTGTTGGTTTGTTGCTTTGTTGGTTTGTTGGTTTGTTGGCTTGTTGGCTTGTTGGTTTGTTGGTTTGTTGGTTTGTTGGCTTGTTGGTTTGTTGGTTTGTTGGTTTGTTGGTTTGTTGGCTTGTTGGTTTGTTGGTTTGTTGGTTTGTTGGCTTGTTGGCTTGTTGGTTTGTTGGCTTGTTGGTTTGTTAGTTTGTTGGCTTTTTGGTTACTTGGTTTGTTGGCTTGTTAGTTTGTTGGTTTGTTGGCTTGTTGCTTTGTTGGTTTGTTGGTTTGTTGGCTTGTTGGCTTGTTGGTTTGTTAGTTTGTTGGCTTTTTGGTTACTTGGTTTGTTGGTTTGTTGGCTTGTTGGTTTGTTGGTTAGTTCGTTTGTTGGTTTGTTAGTTTGTTGGTTTGTTGGCTTGTTGGCTTGTTGGTTTGTTGGCTTGTTGGTTTGTTGGTTTTTTGGTTTATTGGATTTTTGGTTTGTTGGTTTGTTGGCTTGTTGGCTTGTTGGTTTGTTGGTTTGTTGGTTTGTTAGCTTGTTGGTTTGTTGGCTTGTTGGTTTGTTGATTTGTTGGTTTGTTGGTTTTTTGGTTTGTTGGTTTGTTGGTTTGTTGGCTTGTTGGTTTGTTGGTTTGTTGGCTTGTTGGCTTGTTGGTTTGTTGGTTTGTTGGCTTGTTGGTTACTTAGTTTGTTGGTTTGTTGGTTTGTTGGTTTGTTGGTTTGTTGGCTTGTTGGCTTGTTGGTTTGTTGGTTTGTTGGTTTGTTGGTTTGTTGGATTGTTGGTTTGTTGGCTTACTGGTTTGTTGGTTTGTTGGTTTGTTGGTTTGTTGGCTTGTTGGCTTGTTGGTTTGTTGGTTTGATGGTTTATTTGTTTGTTGGTTTGTTGGCTTGTTGGTTTGTTGGTTTGTTGGCTTGTTGGCTTGTTGGTTTGTTGGTTTGTTGCTTTGTTGGTTTGTTGGTTTGTTGGCTTGTTGGCTTGTTGGTTTGTTGGTTTGTTGGTTTGTTGGCTTGTTGGTTTGTTGGTTTGTTGGTTTGTTGGCTTGTTGGCTTGTTGGCTTGTTGGTTTGTTGGTTTGTTGGTTTGTTGGTTTGTTGCCTTCTTGGTTTGTTAGTTTGTTGCTTTGTTCGTTTGATGATTTGTTGGTTTGTTGGTTACTTGGTTTGTTGGTTTGTTGGCTTGTTGGCTTGTTGGTTTGTTGCTTTGTTCGTTTGATGGTTTGTTGGTTTGTTGGTTACTTGGTTTGTTGGTTTGTTGGTTTGTTGGTTTGTTGGTTTGTTGGTTTGTTGGTTTGTTGGCTTGTTGGTTTGTTGGTTTGTTGGCTTGTTGGTTACTTAGTTTGCTGGTTTGTTGGCATGTTGGTTTGTTGGTTTGTTAGTTTGTTGGTTTGTTGGTTTGTTGGCTTGTTAATTTGTTGGTTTGTTGGCTTGTTGGTTTGTTAGTTTGTTGGTTTGTTGGTTTGTTGGTTTGTTGGTTTGGTGGTTTGTTGGCTTGTTGGCTTGTTGGTTTGTTGGTTAGTTCGTTTGTTGGTTTGTTTGTTTGTTGGTTTGTTGGTTTGTTGGCTTGTTGGTTTGTTGGTTTGTTGGTTTGTTGGTTTGTTGGTTTGTTGGTTTGTTGGCTTGTTGGTTTGTTAGTTTCTTGGATTTTTGGTTTGTTGGTTTGTTGGTTTGTTGGTTTGTTGGTTTGTTGGTTTGTTGGCTTGTTGGTTGTTTAGTTTCTTGGATTTTTGGTTTGTTGGTTTGTTGGTTTGTTGGTTTGTTGATTTGTTGGTTTGTTGGTTTGTTGGCTTGTTGGTTGTTGGTTTGTTGGTTTGTTGGTTTGTTGGCTTGTTGGTTTGTTGGTTTGTTGGTTTGTTGGTTTGTTGGCTTGTTGGTTTGTTGGTTTGTTGGTTTGTTGGTTTGTTGGCTTTTTGGCTTGTTGGTTTGTTGGTTTGTTAGCTTGTTGGTTTGTTGGCTTGTTGGTTTGTTGGTTTGTTGGTTTGTTGGCTTGTTGGCTTGTTGGTTTGTTGGTTTGTTGGTTTGTTGGCTTGTTGCTTTGTTAGTTTGTTGGTTTGTTGGTGTGTTGGTTTGTTGGTTTGTTGGCTTGTTGGTTTGTTGGCTTGTTGGTTTGTTGGTTTGTTGCTTTGTTGGTTTGTTGGTTTGTTGGCTTGTTGGCTTGTTGGTTTGTTAGTTTGTTGGCTTTTTGGTTACTTGGTTTGTTGGTTTGTTGGTTTGTTGGCTTGTTGGTTTGTTGGCTTGTTGGTTTGTTGGTATGTTGGTTTGTTGGCTTGTTGGCTTGTTGGTTTGTTGGTTTGTTGGTTTGTTGGTTTGTTGGTTGTTGGTTTTTTGGTTTGTTGGTTTGTTGGTTTGCTGGCTTGTTGGTTTGTTGGTTTGTTGGCTTGTTGGCTTGTTGGTTTGTTGGTTTGTTGGCTTGTTGGTTACTTAGTTTGTTGGTTTGTTGGTTTGTTGGTTTGTTGGCTTGTTGGCTTGTTGGGTTGTTGGTTTGTTGGTTTGTTGGTTTGTTGGTTTGTTGATTTGTTGGCTTGCTGGTTTGTTGGTTTGTTGGTTTGTTGGCTTGTTGGCTTGTTGGTTTGTTGGTTTGTTGGTTTATTTGTTTGTTGGTTTGTTGGCTTGTTGGTTTGTTGGTTTGTTGGCTTGTTGGCTTGTTGGTTTGTTGGTTTGTTGCTTTGTTGGTTTGTTGGTTTGTTGGCTTGTTCGATTGTTGGTTTGTTGGTTTGTTGATTTGTTGGCTTGTTGGTTTGTTGGTTTGTTGGTTTGTTGGCTTGTTGGCTTGTTGGCTTGTTGGTTTGTTGGTTTGTTGGTTTGTTGGTTTGTTGGCTTCTTGGTTTGTTAGTTTGTTGCTTTGTTCGTTTGATGATTTGTTGGTTTGTTGGTTACTTGGTTTGTTGGTCTGTTGGCTTGTTAGCTTGTTGGTTTGTTGCTTTGTTCGTTTGATGGTTTATTGGTTTGTTGGTTACTTGGTTTGTTGGTTTGTTGGTTTGTTGGTTTGTTGGTTTGTTGGTTTGTTGGCTTGTTGGCTTGTTGGTTTGTTGGCTTGTTGGTTACTTAGTTTGCTGGTTTGTTGGCATGTTGGTTTGTTGGTTTGTTGGTTTGTTGGCTTGTTGGTTTGTTGGTTTGTTGGCTTGTTGGTTTGTTAGTTTGTTGGTTTGTTGGTTTGTTGGTTTGGTGGTTTGTTGGCTTGTTGGCTTGTTGGTTTGTTAGTTAGTTCGTTTGTTGGTTTGTTAGTTTGTTGGTTTGTTGGTTTGTTGGCTTGTTGGTTTGTTGGTTTGTTGGTTTGTTGGTTTGTTGGTTTGTTGGCTTGTTGGTTTGTTAGTTTCTTGGATTTTTGGTTTGTTGGTTTGTTGGTTTGTTGCTTTGTTGGTTTGTTGGTTTGTTGGCTTGTTGGCTTGTTGGTTTGTTGGTTTGTTGGTTTGTTGGCTTGTTGGTTTGTTGGTTTGTTGGTTTGTTGGTTTGTTGGCTTGTTGGTTTGTTGGTTTGTTGGTTTGTTGGCTTGTTGGCTTGTTGGTTTGTTGGCTTGTTGGTTTGTTAGTTTGTTGGCTTTTTGGTTACTTGGTTTGTTGGCTTGTTAGTTTGTTGGTTTGTTGGCTTGTTGCTTTGTTGGTTTGTTGGTTTGTTGGCTTGTTGGCTTGTTGGTTTGTTAGTTTGTTGGCTTTTTGGTTACTTGGTTTGTTGGTTTGTTGGCTTGTTGGTTTGTTGGTTAGTTCGTTTGTTGGTTTGTTAGTTTGTTGGTTTCTTGGCTTGTTGGCTTGTTGGTTTGTTGGCTTGTTGGTTTGTTGGTTTTTTGGTTTATTGGATTTTTGGTTTGTTGGTTTGTTGGCTTGTTGGCTTGTTGGTTTGTTGGTTTGTTGGTTTGTTGGCTTGTTGGTTTGTTGGTTTGTTGGTTTGTTGGTTTGTTGGTTTGTTGGCTTCTTGGTTTGTTAGTTTGTTGCTTTGTTCGTTTGATGATTTGGCTTGTTAGCTTGTTGGTTTGTTGCTTTGTTCGTTTGATGGTTTATTGGTTTGTTGGTTACTTGGTTTGTTGGTTTGTTGGTTTGTTGGTTTGTTGGCTTGTTGGCTTGTTGGTTTGTTGGTTTGTTGGCTTGTTGGTTTGTTAGTTTGTTGGTTTGTTGGTTTGTTGGTTTGGTGGTTTGTTGGCTTGTTGGCTTGTTGGTTTGTTAGTTAGTTCGTTTGTTGGTTTGTTAGTTTGTTGGTTTGTTGGTTTGTTGGCTTGTTGGTTTGTTGGTTTGTTGGTTTGTTGGTTTGTTGGTTTGTTGGTTTGTTGGCTTGTTGGTTTGTTAGTTTCTTGGATTTTTGGTTTGTTGGTTTGTTGGTTTGTTGCTTTGTTGGTTTGTTGGTTTGTTGGCTTGTTGGCTTGTTGGTTTGTTGGTTTGTTGGTTTGTTGGCTTGTTGGTTTGTTGGTTTGTTGGTTTGTTGGTTTGTTGGCTTGTTGGTTTGTTGGTTTGTTGGTTTGTTGGCTTGTTGGCTTGTTGGTTTGTTGGCTTGTTGGTTTGTTAGTTTGTTGGCTTTTTGGTTACTTGGTTTGTTGGCTTGTTAGTTTGTTGGTTTGTTGGCTTGTTGCTTTATTGGTTTGTTGGTTTGTTGACTTGTTGGCTTGTTGGTTTGTTAGTTTGTTGGCTTTTTGGTTACTTGGTTTGTTGGTTTGTTGGCTTGTTGGTTTGTTGGTTAGTTCGTTTGTTGGTTTGTTAGTTTGTTGGTTTGTTGGCTTGTTGGCTTGTTGGTTTGTTGGCTTGTTGGTTTGTTGGTTTTTTGGTTTATTGGTTTGTTGGTTTGTTGGTTTGTTGGTTTGTTGGTTTGTTGGCTTGTTGGTTTGTTGGTTTGTTGGCTTGTTGGTTTGTTAGTTTCTTGGATTTTTGGTTTGTTGGTTTGTTGGTTTGTTGGTTTGTTGATTTGTTGGTTTGTTGGTTTGTTGGCTTGTTGGCTTGTTGGTTTGTTGGTTTGTTGGTTTGTTGGCTTGTTGGTTTGTTGGTTTGTTGGTTTGTTGGTTTGTTGGCTTTTTGGCTTGTTGGTTTGTTGGTTTGTTGGCTTGTTGGTTTGTTGGCTTGTTGGTTTGTTGGTTTGTTGGTTTGTTGGCTTGTTGGCTTGTTGGTGTGTTGGTTTGTTGGTTTGTTGGCTTGTTGCTTTGTTAGTTTGTTGGTTTGTTGGTATGTTGGTTTGTTGGTTTGTTGGCTTCTTGGTTTGTTGGCTTGTTGGTTTGTTGGTTTGTCGGTTTGTTGGCTTGTTGGTTTGTTGGTTTGTTGGTTTGTTGGTTTGTTGGTTTGTTGGCTTGTTGGTTTGTTGGTTTGTTGGTTTGTTGGTTTGTTGGCTTGTTGGTTTGTTGGTTTGTTGGTTTGTTGGCTTGTTGGCTTGTTGGTTTGTTAGTTTGTTGGCTTTTTGGTTACTTGGTTTGTTGTTTTGTTGGTTTGTTGGCTTGTTGGTTTGTTGGCTTGTTGGTTTGTTGGTTTGTTGGTTTGTTGGCTTGTTGGCTTGTTGGTTTGTTGATTTGTTGGTTTGTTGGTTTATTGGTTTGTTGGTTTTTTGGTTTGTTGGTTTGTTGGTTTGTTGGCTTGTTGGTTTGTTGGTTTGTTGGTTTGTTGGTTTGTTGGTTTGTTGGTTTGTTGGTTTGTTGGCTTGTTGGTTTGTTAGTTTCTTGGATTTTTGGTTTGTTGGTTTGTTGGTTTGTTGGTTTGTTGATTTGTTGGTTTGTTGGTTTGTTGGCTTGTTGGCTTGTTGGTTTGTTGGTTTGTTGGTTTGTTGGCTTGTTGGTTTGTTGGTTTGTTGGTTTGTTGGTTTGTTGGCTTGTTGGTTTGTTGGTTTGTTGGTTTGTTGGTTTGTTGGCTTTTTGGCTTGTTAGTTTGTTGGCTTGTTAGCTTGTTGGTTTGTTGGCTTGTTGGTTTGTTGGTTTGTTGGTTTGTTGGTTTGTTGGTTTGTTGGTTTGTTGGCTTGTTGGTTTGTTAGTTTCTTGGATTTTTGGTTTGTTGGTTTGTTGGTTTGTTGCTTTGTTGGTTTGTTGGTTTGTTGGCTTGTTGGCTTGTTGGTTTGTTGGTTTGTTGGTTTGTTGGCTTGTTGGTTTGTTGGTTTGTTGGTTTGTTGGTTTGTTGGCTTGTTGGTTTGTTGGTTTGTTGGTTTGTTGGCTTGTTGGCTTGTTGGTTTGTTGGCTTGTTGGTTTGTTAGTTTGTTGGCTTTTTGGTTACTTGGTTTGTTGGCTTGTTAGTTTGTTGGTTTGTTGGCTTGTTGCTTTATTGGTTTGTTGGTTTGTTGGCTTGTTGGCTTGTTGGTTTGTTAGTTTGTTGGCTTTTTGGTTACTTGGTTTGTTGGTTTGTTGGCTTGTTGGTTTGTTGGTTAGTTCGTTTGTTGGTTTGTTAGTTTGTTGGTTTGTTGGCTTGTTGGCTTGTTGGTTTGTTGGCTTGTTGGTTTGTTGGTTTTTTGGTTTATTGGTTTGTTGGTTTGTTGGTTTGTTGGTTTGTTGGTTTGTTGGCTTGTTGGTTTGTTGGTTTGTTGGCTTGTTGGTTTGTTAGTTTCTTGGATTTTTGGTTTGTTGGTTTGTTGGTTTGTTGGTTTGTTGATTTGTTGGTTTGTTGGTTTGTTGGCTTGTTGGCTTGTTGGTTTGTTGGTTTGTTGGTTTGTTGGCTTGTTGGTTTGTTGGTTTGTTGGTTTGTTGGTTTGTTGGCTTTTTGGCTTGTTGGTTTGTTGGTTTGTTGGCTTGTTGGTTTGTTGGCTTGTTGGTTTGTTGGTTTGTTGGTTTGTTGGCTTGTTGGCTTGTTGGTTTGTTTGTTTGTTGGTTTGTTGGCTTGTTGCTTTGTTAGTTTGTTGGTTTGTTGGTATGTTGGTTTGTTGGTTTGTTGGCTTCTTGGTTTGTTGGCTTGTTGGTTTGTTGGTTTGTCGGTTTGTTGGCTTGTTGGTTTGTTGGTTTGTTGGCTTGTTGGTTTGTTGGTTTGTTGGTTTGTTGGTTTGTTGGTTTGTTGGTTTGTTGGTTTGTTGGCTTCTTGGTTTGTTGGCTTGTTGGTTTGTTGGTTTGTCGGTTTGTTGGCTTGTTGGTTTGTTGGTTTGTTGGTTTGTTGGTTTGTTGGTTTGTTGGCTTGTTGGTTTGTTGGTTTGTTGGTTTGTTGGTTTGTTGGCTTGTTGGTTTGTTGGTTTGTTGGTTTGTTGGCTTGTTGGCTTGTTGGTTTGTTAGTTTGTTGGCTTTTTGGTTACTTGGTTTGTTGTTTTGTTGGTTTGTTGGCTTGTTGGTTTGTTGGCTTGTTGGTTTGTTGGTTTGTTGGTTTGTTGGCTTGTTGGCTTGTTGGTTTGTTGGTTTGTTGGTTTGTTGGTTTGTTGGTTTGTTGGTTTTTTGGTTTGTTGGTTTGTTGGTTTGTTGGCTTGTTGGTTTGTTGGTTTGTTGGTTTGTTGGTTTGTTGGTTTGTTGGTTTGTTGGTTTGTTGGCTTGTTGGTTTGTTAGTTTCTTGGATTTTTGGTTTGTTGGTTTGTTGGTTTGTTGGTTTGTTGATTTGTTGGTTTGTTGGTTTGTTGGCTTGTTGGCTTGTTGGTTTGTTGGTTTGTTGGTTTGTTGGCTTGTTGGTTTGTTGGTTTGTTGGTTTGTTGGTTTGTTGGCTTGTTGGTTTGTTGGTTTGTTGGTTTGTTGGTTTGTTGGCTTTTTGGCTTGTTGGTTTGTTGGCTTGTTAGCTTGTTGGTTTGTTGGCTTGTTGGTTTGTTGGTTTGTTGGTTTGTTGGCTTGTTGGCTTGTTGGTTTGTTGGTTTGTTGGTTTGTTGGCTTGTTGCTTTGTTAATTTGTTGGTTTGTTGGTGTGTTGGTTTGTTGGTGTGTTGGTTTGTTGGTTTGTTGGCTTGTTGGTTTGTTGGCTTGTTGGTTTGTTGGTTTGTTGCTTTGTTGGTTTGTTGGTTTGTTGGCTTGTTGGCTTGTTGGTTTGTTAGTTTGTTGGCTTTTTGGTTACTTGGTTTGTTGGTTTGTTGGTTTGTTGGCTTGTTGGTTTGTTGGCTTGTTGGTTTGTTGGTTTGTTGGTTTGTTGGCTTGTTGGCTTGTTGGTTTGTTGGTTTGTTGGTTTGTTGGTTTGTTGGTTGTTGGTTTTTTGGTTTGTTGGTTTGTTGGTTGGTTGGCTTGTTGGTTTGTTGGTTTGTTGGCTTGTTGGCTTGTTGGTTTGTTGGTTTGTTGGCTTGTTGGTTACTTAGTTTGTTGGTTTGTTGGTTTGTTGGTTTGTTGGCTTGTTGGCTTGTTGGTTTGTTGGTTTGTTGGTTTGTTGGTTTGTTGGTTTGTTGATTTGTTGGCTTGCTGGTTTGTTGGTTTGTTGGTTTGTTGGCTTGTTGGCTTGTTGGTTTGTTGGTTTGTTGGTTTATTTGTTTGTTGGTTTGTTGGCTTGTTGGTTTCTTGGTTTGTTGGCTTGTTGGCTTGTTGGTTTGTTGGTTTGTTGCTTTGTTGGTTTGTTGGCTTGTTGGCTTGTTGGTTTGTTGGTTTGTTGGTTTGTTGGCTTGTTGGTTTGTTGGTTTGTTGGTTTGTTGGTTTGTTGGCTTGTTGGCTTGTTGGCTTGTTGGTTTGTTGGTTTGTTGGTTTGTTGGTTTGTTGGCTTCTTGGTTTGTTAGTTTGTTGCTTTGTTCGTTTGATGATTTGTTGGTTTGTTGGTTACTTGGTTTGTTGGTTTGTTGGCTTGTTAGCTTGTTGGTTTGTTGCTTTGTTCGTTTGATGGTTTATTGGTTTGTTGGTTACTTGGTTTGTTGGTTTGTTGGTTTGTTGGTTTGTTGGTTTGTTGGTTTGTTGGCTTGTTGGTTTGTTGGTTTGTTGGCTTGTTGGTTACTTAGTTTGCTGGTTTGTTGGCATGTTGGTTTGTTGGTTTGTTGGTTTGTTGGCTTGTTGGTTTGTTGGTTTGTTGGTTTGTTGGTTTGTTGGTTTGTTGGCTTGTTGGTTTGTTGGTTTGTTGGTTTGTTGGCTTGTTGGCTTGTTGGTTTGTTGGCTTGTTGGTTTGTTAGTTTGTTGGCTTTTTGGTTACTTGGTTTGTTGGCTTGTTAGTTTGTTGGTTTGTTGGCTTGTTGCTTTATTGGTTTGTTGGTTTGTTGGCTTGTTGGCTTGTTGGTTTGTTAGTTTGTTGGCTTTTTGGTTACTTGGTTTGTTGGTTTGTTGGCTTGTTGGTTTGTTGGTTAGTTCGTTTGTTGGTTTGTTAGTTTGTTGGTTTGTTGGCTTGTTGGCTTGTTGGTTTGTTGGCTTGTTGGTTTGTTGGTTTTTTGGTTTATTGGTTTGTTGGTTTGTTGGTTTGTTGGTTTGTTGGTTTGTTGGCTTGTTGGTTTGTTGGTTTGTTGGCTTGTTGGTTTGTTAGTTTCTTGGATTTTTGGTTTGTTGGTTTGTTGGTTTGTTGGTTTGTTGATTTGTTGGTTTGTTGGTTTGTTGGCTTGTTGGCTTGTTGGTTTGTTGGTTTGTTGGTTTGTTGGCTTGTTGGTTTGTTGGTTTGTTGGTTTGTTGGTTTGTTGGCTTTTTGGCTTGTTGGTTTGTTGGTTTGTTGGCTTGTTGGTTTGTTGGCTTGTTGGTTTGTTGGTTTGTTGGTTTGTTGGCTTGTTGGCTTGTTGGTTTGTTTGTTTGTTGGTTTGTTGGCTTGTTGCTTTGTTAGTTTGTTGGTTTGTTGGTATGTTGGTTTGTTGGTTTGTTGGCTTCTTGGTTTGTTGGCTTGTTGGTTTGTTGGTTTGTCGGTTTGTTGGCTTGTTGGTTTGTTGGTTTGTTGGCTTGTTGGTTTGTTGGTTTGTTGGTTTGTTGGTTTGTTGGTTTGTTGGTTTGTTGGTTTGTTGGCTTCTTGGTTTGTTGGCTTGTTGGTTTGTTGGTTTGTCGGTTTGTTGGCTTGTTGGTTTGTTGGTTTGTTGGTTTGTTGGTTTGTTGGTTTGTTGGCTTGTTGGTTTGTTGGTTTGTTGGTTTGTTGGTTTGTTGGCTTGTTGGTTTGTTGGTTTGTTGGTTTGTTGGCTTGTTGGCTTGTTGGTTTGTTAGTTTGTTGGCTTTTTGGTTACTTGGTTTGTTGTTTTGTTGGTTTGTTGGCTTGTTGGTTTGTTGGCTTGTTGGTTTGTTGGTTTGTTGGTTTGTTGGCTTGTTGGCTTGTTGGTTTGTTGGTTTGTTGGTTTGTTGGTTTGTTGGTTTGTTGGTTTTTTGGTTTGTTGGTTTGTTGGTTTGTTGGCTTGTTGGTTTGTTGGTTTGTTGGTTTGTTGGTTTGTTGGTTTGTTGGTTTGTTGGTTTGTTGGCTTGTTGGTTTGTTAGTTTCTTGGATTTTTGGTTTGTTGGTTTGTTGGTTTGTTGGTTTGTTGATTTGTTGGTTTGTTGGTTTGTTGGCTTGTTGGCTTGTTGGTTTGTTGGTTTGTTGGTTTGTTGGCTTGTTGGTTTGTTGGTTTGTTGGTTTGTTGGTTTGTTGGCTTGTTGGTTTGTTGGTTTGTTGGTTTGTTGGTTTGTTGGCTTTTTGGCTTGTTGGTTTGTTGGCTTGTTAGCTTGTTGGTTTGTTGGCTTGTTGGTTTGTTGGTTTGTTGGTTTGTTGGCTTGTTGGCTTGTTGGTTTGTTGGTTTGTTGGTTTGTTGGCTTGTTGCTTTGTTAATTTGTTGGTTTGTTGGTGTGTTGGTTTGTTGGTGTGTTGGTTTGTTGGTTTGTTGGCTTGTTGGTTTGTTGGCTTGTTGGTTTGTTGGTTTGTTGCTTTGTTGGTTTGTTGGTTTGTTGGCTTGTTGGCTTGTTGGTTTGTTAGTTTGTTGGCTTTTTGGTTACTTGGTTTGTTGGTTTGTTGGTTTGTTGGCTTGTTGGTTTGTTGGCTTGTTGGTTTGTTGGTTTGTTGGTTTGTTGGCTTGTTGGCTTGTTGGTTTGTTGGTTTGTTGGTTTGTTGGTTTGTTGGTTGTTGGTTTTTTGGTTTGTTGGTTTGTTGGTTGGTTGGCTTGTTGGTTTGTTGGTTTGTTGGCTTGTTGGCTTGTTGGTTTGTTGGTTTGTTGGCTTGTTGGTTACTTAGTTTGTTGGTTTGTTGGTTTGTTGGTTTGTTGGCTTGTTGGCTTGTTGGTTTGTTGGTTTGTTGGTTTGTTGGTTTGTTGGTTTGTTGATTTGTTGGCTTGCTGGTTTGTTGGTTTGTTGGTTTGTTGGCTTGTTGGCTTGTTGGTTTGTTGGTTTGTTGGTTTATTTGTTTGTTGGTTTGTTGGCTTGTTGGTTTGTTGGTTTGTTGGCTTGTTGGCTTGTTGGTTTGTTGGTTTGTTGCTTTGTTGGTTTGTTGGCTTGTTGGCTTGTTGGTTTGTTGGTTTGTTGGTTTGTTGGCTTGTTGGTTTGTTGGTTTGTTGGTTTGTTGGTTTGTTGGCTTGTTGGCTTGTTGGCTTGTTGGTTTGTTGGTTTGTTGGTTTGTTGGTTTGTTGGCTTCTTGGTTTGTTAGTTTGTTGCTTTGTTCGTTTGATGATTTGTTGGTTTGTTGGTTACTTGGTTTGTTGGTTTGTTGGCTTGTTAGCTTGTTGGTTTGTTGCTTTGTTCGTTTGATGGTTTATTGGTTTGTTGGTTACTTGGTTTGTTGGTTTGTTGGTTTGTTGGTTTGTTGGTTTGTTGGTTTGTTGGCTTGTTGGTTTGTTGGTTTGTTGGCTTGTTGGTTACTTAGTTTGCTGGTTTGTTGGCATGTTGGTTTGTTGGTTTGTTGGTTTGTTGGCTTGTTGGTTTGTTGGTTTGTTGGCTTGTTGGTTTGTTGGTTTGTTAGTTTGTTGGTTTGGTGGTTTGTTGGTTTGTTGGTTTGGTGGTTTGTTGGCTTGTTGGCTTGTTGGTTTGTTAGTTAGTTCGTTTGTTGGTTTGTTAGTTTGTTGGTTTGTTGGTTTGTTGGCTTGTTGGTTTGTTAGTTTGTTGGTTTGTTGGTTTGTTGGTTTGTTGGTTTGTTGGTTTGTTGGCTTGTTGGTTTGTTAGTTTCTTGGATTTTTGGTTTGTTGGTTTGTTGGTTTGTTGGTTTGTTGGCTTGTTGGTTTGTTGGTTTGTTGGCTTTTTGGCTTGTTGGTTTGTTGGTTTGTTGGTTTGTTGGCTTGTTGGTTTGTTGGTTGGTTGGCTTGTTGCTTTGTTGGTTTGTTGGTTTGTTGGCTTGTTGGTTACTTAGCTTGTTGGTTTGTTGGTTTGTTGGCTTGTTGGTTTGTTGGTTTGTTGGTTTGTTGGTTTGTTGGCTTGTTGGTTTGTTGGTTTGTTGGTTTGTTGGCTTGTTGGTTTGTTGGTTTGTTGGTTTGTTGGTTTGTTGGCTTGTTGGCTTGTTGGTTTGTTGGTTTGTTGGTTTGTTAGTTTGTTAGTTTGTTGGCTTTTTGGTTACTTGGTTTGTTGGCTTGTTACTTTGTTGGTTTGTTGGCTTGTTGCTTTGTTGGTTTGTTGGTTTGTTGGCTTGTTGGCTTGTTAGTTTGTTAGTTTGTTGGCTTTTTGGTTACTTGGTTTGTTGGTTTGTTGGCTTGTTGGTTTGTTGGTTAGTTCGTTTGTTGGTTTGTTAGTTTGTTGGTTTGTTGGCTTGTTGGCTTGTTGGTTTGTTGGCTTGTTGGTTTGTTGGTTTTTTGGTTTATTGGTTTGTTGGTTTGTTGGTTTGTTGGTTTGTTGGTTTTTTGGCTTGTTGGTTTGTTGGTTTGTTAGTTTCTTGGATTTTTGGTTTGTTGGTTTGTTGGTTTGTTGGTTTGTTGGTTTGTTGGTTTGTTGGCTTGTTGGTTTGTTAGTTTCTTGGATTTTTGGTTTGTTGGTTTGTTGGTTTGTTGGTTTGTTGATTTGTTGGTTTGTTGGTTTGTTGGCTTGTTGGCTTGTTGGTTTGTTGGTTTGTTGGTTTGTTGGTTTGTTGGTTTGTTGGTTTGTTGGTTTGTTGGTTTGTTGGCTTGTTGGTTTGTTAGTTTCTTGGATTTTTGGTTTGTTGGTTTGTTGGTTTGTTGGTTTGTTGATTTGTTGGTTTGTTGGTTTGTTGGCTTGTTGGCTTGTTGGTTTGTTGGTTTGTTGGTTTGTTGGCTTGTTGGTTTGTTGGTTTGTTGGTTTGTTGGTTTGTTGGCTTGTTGGTTTGTTGGTTTGTTGGTTTGTTGGTTTGTTGGCTTTTTGGCTTGTTGGTTTGTTGGCTTGTTAGCTTGTTGGTTTGTTGGCTTGTTGGTTTGTTGGTTTGTTGGTTTGTTGGCTTGTTGGCTTGTTGGTTTGTTGGTTTGTTGGTTTGTTGGCTTGTTGCTTTGTTAATTTGTTGGTTTGTTGGTGTGTTGGTTTGTTGGTGTGTTGGTTTGTTGGTTTGTTGGCTTGTTGGTTTGTTGGCTTGTTGGTTTGTTGGTTTGTTGCTTTGTTGGTTTGTTGGTTTGTTGGCTTGTTGGCTTGTTGGTTTGTTAGTTTGTTGGCTTTTTGGTTACTTGGTTTGTTGGTTTGTTGGTTTGTTGGCTTGTTGGTTTGTTGGCTTGTTGGTTTGTTGGTTTGTTGGTTTGTTGGCTTGTTGGCTTGTTGGTTTGTTGGTTTGTTGGTTTGTTGGTTTGTTGGTTGTTGGTTTTTTGGTTTGTTGGTTTGTTGGTTGGTTGGCTTGTTGGTTTGTTGGTTTGTTGGCTTGTTGGCTTGTTGGTTTGTTGGTTTGTTGGCTTGTTGGTTACTTAGTTTGTTGGTTTGTTGGTTTGTTGGTTTGTTGGCTTGTTGGCTTGTTGGTTTGTTGGTTTGTTGGTTTGTTTGTTTGTTGGTTTGTTGATTTGTTGGCTTGCTGGTTTGTTGGTTTGTTGGTTTGTTGGCTTGTTGGCTTGTTGGTTTGTTGGTTTGTTGGTTTATTTGTTTGTTGGTTTGTTGGCTTGTTGGTTTGTTGGTTTGTTGGCTTGTTGGCTTGTTGGTTTGTTGGTTTGTTGCTTTGTTGGTTTGTTGGCTTGTTGGCTTGTTGGTTTGTTGGTTTGTTGGTTTGTTGGCTTGTTGGTTTGTTGGTTTGTTGGTTTGTTGGTTTGTTGGCTTGTTGGCTTGTTGGCTTGTTGGTTTGTTGGTTTGTTGGTTTGTTGGTTTGTTGGCTTCTTGGTTTGTTAGTTTGTTGCTTTGTTCGTTTGATGATTTGTTGGTTTGTTGGTTACTTGTTTTGTTGGTTTGTTGGCTTGTTAGCTTGTTGGTTTGTTGCTTTGTTCGTTTGATGGTTTATTGGTTTGTTGGTTACTTGGTTTGTTGGTTTGTTGGTTTGTTGGTTTGTTGGTTTGTTGGTTTGTTGGCTTGTTGGTTTGTTGGTTTGTTGGCTTGTTGGTTACTTAGTTTGCTGGTTTGTTGGCATGTTGGTTTGTTGGTTTGTTGGTTTGTTGGCTTGTTGGTTTGTTGGTTTGTTGGCTTGTTGGTTTGTTGGTTTGTTAGTTTGTTGGTTTGTTGGTTTGTTGGTTTGTTGGTTTGGTGGTTTGTTGGCTTGTTGGCTTGTTGGTTTGTTAGTTAGTTCGTTTGTTGGTTTGTTAGTTTGTTGGTTTGTTGGTTTGTTGGCTTGTTGGTTTGTTAGTTTGTTGGTTTGTTGGTTTGTTGGTTTGTTGGTTTGTTGGCTTGTTGGTTTGTTAGTTTCTTGGATTTTTGGTTTGTTGGTTTGTCGGTTTGTTGCTTTGTTGGTTTGTTGGTTTGTTGGCTTGTTGGCTTGTTGGTTTGTTGGTTTGTTGGTTTGTTGGCTTGTTGGTTTGTTGGTTTGTTGGTTTGTTGGTTTGTTGGCTTGTTGGTTTGTTGGTTTGTTGGTTTGTTGGCTTGTTGGTTTGTTGGTTTGTTGGTTTGTTGGTTTGTTGGCTTGTTGGCTTGTTGGTTTGTTGGCTTGTTGGTTTGTTAGTTTGTTGGCTTTTTGGTTACTTGGTTTGTTGGCTTGTTACTTTGTTGGTTTGTTGGCTTGTTGCTTTGTTACTTTGTTGGTTTGTTGGCTTGTTGGCTTGTTAGTTTGTTAGTTTGTTGGCTTTTTGGTTACTTGGTTTGTTGGTTTGTTGGCTTGTTGGTTTGTTGGTTAGTTCGTTTGTTGGTTTGTTAGTTTGTTGGTTTGTTGGCTTGTTGGCTTGTTGGTTTGTTGGCTTGTTGGTTTGTTGGTTTTTTGGTTTATTGGTTTGTTGGTTTGTTGGTTTGTTGGTTTGTTGGTTTTTTGGCTTGTTGGTTTGTTGGTTTGTTAGTTTCTTGGATTTTTGGTTTGTTGGTTTGTTGGTTTGTTGGTTTGTTGATTTGTTGGTTTGTTGGTTTGTTGGCTTGTTGGTTTGTTGGTTTTTTGGCTTGTTGGTTTGTTGGTTTGTTGGCTTGTTGGTTTGTTGGCTTGTTGGTTTGTTGGTTTGTTGGTTTGTTGGCTTGTTGGCTTGTTGGTTTGTTGGTTTGTTGGTTTGTTGGCTTGTTGCTTTGTTAGTTTGTTGGTTTGTTGGTATGTTGGTTTGTTGGTTTGTTGGCTTCTTGGTTTGTTGGCTTGTTGGTTTGTTGGTTTGTTGGTTTGTTGCTTTGTTGGTTTGTTGTTTTGTTGGTTTGTTGGCTTGTTGGTTTGTTGGCTTGTTGGTTTGTTGGTTTGTTGGTTTGTTGGCTTGTTGGCTTGTTGGTTTGTTGGTTTGTTGGTTTGTTGGTTTGTTGGTTTGTTGGTTTTTTGGTTTGTTGGTTTGTTGGTTTGTTGGCTTGTTGGCTTGTTGGTTTGTTGGTTTGTTGGCTTGTTGGCTTGTTGGTTTGTTGGTTTGTTGGCTTGTTGGTTACTTAGTTTGTTGGTTTGTTGGTTTGTTGGCTTGCTGGTTTGTTGGTTTGTTGGTTTGTTGGCTTGTTGGCTTGTTGGTTTGTTGGTTTGTTGGTTTATTTGTTTGTTGGTTTGTTGGCTTGTTGGTTTGTTGGTTTGTTGGCTTGTTGGCTTGTTGGTTTGTTGGTTTGTTGCTTTGTTGGTTTGTTGATTTGTTGGCTTGTTGGCTTGTTGGTTTGTTGGTTTGTTGGTTTGTTGGCTTGTTGGTTTGTTGGTTTGTTGGTTTGTTGGTTTGTTGGCTTGTTGGCTTGTTGGTTTGTTGGTTTGTTGGTTTGTTGGTTTGTTGGTTTGTTGGCTTCTTGGTTTGTTAGTTTGTGGCTTTGTTCGTTTGATGGTTTGTTGGTTTGTTGGTTACTTGGTTTGTTGGTTTGTTAATTTGTTGGCTTGTTGGCTTGTTGGTTTGTTGGTTTGTTGGTTTGTTGGCTTGTTGGTTTGTTGGTTTGTTGGTTTGTTGGTTTGTTGGCTTGTTGGTTTGTTGGTTTGTTGGTTTGTTGGCTTGTTGGTTTGTTGGTTTGTTGGTTTGTTGGTTTGTTGGCTTGTTGGTTTGTTAGTTTGTTGGCTTTTTGGTTACTTGGTTTGTTGGCTTGTTACTTTGTTGGTTTGTTGGCTTGTTGCTTTGTTGGTTTGTTGGTTTGTTGGCTTGTTAGCTTGTTAGTTTGTTAGTTTGTTGGCTTTTTGGTTACTTGGTTTGTTGGTTTGTTGGCTTGTTGGTTTGTTGGTTAGTTCGTTTGTTGGTTTGTTAGTTTGTTGGTTTGTTGGCTTGTTGGCTTGTTGGTTTGTTGGCTTGTTGGTTTGTTGGTTTTTTGGTTTATTGGTTTGTTGGTTTGTTGGTTTGTTGGTTTGTTGGTTTTTTGGCCTGTTGGTTTGTTGGTTTGTTAGTTTCTTGGATTTTTGGTTTGTTGGTTTGTTGGTTTGTTGGTTTGTTGATTTGTTGGTTTGTTGGTTTGTTGGCTTGTTGGCTTGTTGGTTTGTTGGTTTGTTGGTTTGTTGGCTTGTTGGTTTGTTGGTTTGTTGGTTTGTTGGTTTGTTGGCTTTTTGGCTTGTTGGTTTGTTGGTTTGTTGGCTTGTTGGTTTGTTGGCTTGTTGGTTTGTTGGTTTGTTGGTTTGTTGGCTTGTTGGCTTGTTGGTTTGTTGGTTTGTTAGTTTGTTGGCTTGTTGCTTTGTTAGTTTGTTGGTTTGATGGTATGTTGGTTTGTTGGTTTGTTGGCTTCTTGGTTTGTTGGCTTGTTGGTTCGTTGGTTTGTTGGTTTGTTGCTTTGTTGGGTTGTTGGTTTGTTGGCTTGTTGGCTTGTTGGTTTGTTAGTTTGTTGGCTTTTTGGTTACTTGGTTTGTTGTTTTGTTGGTTTGTTGGCTTGTTGGTTTGTTGGCTTGTTGGTTTGTTGGTTTGTTGGTTTGTTGGCTTGTTGGCTTGTTGGTTTGTTGGTTTGTTGGTTTGTTGGTTTGTTGGTTTGTTGGTTTGTTGGTTTTTTGGTTTGTTGGTTTGTTGGTTTGTTGGTTTGTTGGCTTGTTGGCTTGTTGGTTTGTTGGTTTGTTGGCTTGTTGGCTTGTTGGTTTGTTGGTTTGTTGGCTTGTTGGTTACTTAGTTTGTTGGTTTGTTGGATTGTTGGCTTGTTGGCTTGTTGGTTTGTTGGTTTGTTGGTTTGTGGGTTTGTTGGGTTGTTGGCTTGCTGGTTTGTTGGTTTGTTGGTTTGTTGGCTTGTTGGCTTGTTGGTTTGTTGGTTTGTTGGTTTATTTGTTTGTTGGTTTGCTGGCTTGTTGGTTTGTTGGTTTGTTGGCTTGTTGGCTTGTTGGTTTGTTGGTTTGTTGCTTTGTTGGTTTGTTGATTTGTTGGCTTATTGGCTTGTTGGTTTGTTGGTTTGTTGGTTTGTTGGCTTGTTGGTTTGTTGGTTTGTTGGTTTGTTGGTTTGTTGGCTTGTTGGCTTGTTGGTTTGTTGGTTTGTTGGTTTGTTGGTTTGTTGGTTTGTTGGCTTCTTGGTTTGTTAGTTTGTGGCTTTGTTCGTTTGATGGTTTGTTGGTTTGTTGGTTACTTGGTTTGTTGGTTTGTTGGTTTGTTGGTTTGTTGGTTTGTTGGCTTGTTGGCTTGTTGGTTTGTTGGTTTGTTGGTTTGTTGATTTGTTGGCTTGTTGGTTTGTTGGTTTGTTGGCATGTTGGTTTGTTGGTTTGTTGGTTTGTTGGCTTGTTGGCTTGTTGGTTTGTTGGTTTGTTGGCTTGTTGGTTTGTTGGCTTGTTGGTTTGTTGGTTTGTTGGTTTGTTGGCTTGTTGGCTTGTTGGTTTGTTGCTTTGTTGGTTTGTTGGCTTGTTGCTTTGTTAGTTTGTTGGTTTGTTGGTTGTTGGTTTGTTGGTGTGTTGGTTTGTTGGTTTGTTGGCTTCTTGGTTTGTTGGTTTGTTGGCTTGTTGGTTTGTTGTTTGTTGGCTTGTTGGCTTGTTGGTTTGTTGGTTTGTTGGCTTGTTGGCTTGTTGGTTTGTTGGTTTGTTGCTTTGTTGGTTTGTTGGTTTGTTGGCTTGTTGGCTTGTTGGTTTGTTAGTTTGTTGGCTTTTTGGTTACTTGGTTTGTTGGTTTGTTGGTTTGTTGGCTTGTTGGTTTGTTGGCTTGTTGTTTTGTTGGTTTGTTGGTTTGTTGGCTTGTTGGCTTGTTGGTTTGTTGGTTTGTTGGTTTGTTGGTTTGTTGGTTTGTTGGTTTTTTAGTTTGTTGGTTTGTTGGTTTGTTGGCTTGTTGGTTTGTTGGATTGTTGGCTTGTTGGCTTGTTGGTTTGTTGGTTTGTTGGCTTGTTGGTAACTTAGTTTGTTGGTTTGTTGGTTTGTTTGTTTGTTGGTTTGTTGGCTTGTTGGCTTGTTGGTTTGTTGGTTTGTTGGTTTGTTGGTTTGTTGGTTTGTTGGTTTGTTGGTTTGTTGGTTTGTTGGCTTGCTGGTTTGTTGGTTTGTTGGTTTGTTGGCTTGTTGGCTTGTTGGCTTGTTGGTTTGTTGGTTTATTTGTTTGTTGGTTTGTTGGCTTGTTGGTTTGTTGGTTTGTTGGCTTGTTGGCTTGTTGGTTTGTTGGTTTGTTGGTTTGTTGGTTTGTTGGTTTGTTGGTTTGTTGGCTTGTTGGTTTGTTGGCTTGTTGGTTTGTTGGCTTGTTGGTTTGTTGGTTTGTTGGTTTGTTGGTTTGTTGGCTTGTTGGTTTGTTGGTTTGTTGGCTTTTTAACTTGTTGGTTTGTTGGTTTGTTGGTTTGTTGGCTTGTTGGCTTGTTGGTTTGTTGGTTTGTTGGTTTGTTGATTTGTTGGCTTGTTGGTTTGTTGGTTTGTTGGCTTGTTGGTTTGTTGGTTTGTTGGTTTGTTGGTTTGTTGGCTTGTTGGCTTGTTGGTTTGTTGGTTTGTTGGTTTGTTGGTTTGTTGGCTTGTTGGTTTGTTGGTTTGTTGGTTTGTTGGCTTGTTGGCTTGTTGGTTTGTTGGTTTGTTGGTTTGTTGGCTTGTTGCTTTGTTAGTTTGTTGGTTTGTTGGTTGTTGGCTTGTTGGTGTGTTGGTTTGTTGGTTTGTTGGCTTCTTGGTTTGTTGGTTTGTTGGCTTGTTGGTTTGTTGTTTGTTGGCTTGTTGGCTTGTTGGTTTGTTGGTTTGTTGGCTTGTTGGCTTGTTGGTTTGTTGGTTTGTTGGTTTGTTGCTTTGTTGGTTTGTTGGTTTGTTGGCTTGTTGGCTTGTTGGTTTGTTAGTTTGTTGGCTTTTTCGTTAATTGGTTTGTTGGTTTGTTGGTTTGTTGGCTTGTTGGTTTGTTGGCTTGTTGGTTTGTTGGTTTGTTGGTTTGTTGGCTTGTTGGCTTGTTGGTTTGTTGGTTTGTTGGTTTGTTGGTTTGTTGGTTTGTTGGTTTTTTAGTTTGTTGGTTTGTTGGTTTGTTGGCTTGTTGGTTTGTTGGTTTGTTGGCTTGTTGGCTTGTTGGTTTGTTGGTTTGTTGGCTTGTTGGTTACTTAGTTTGTTGGTTTGTTGGTTTGTTTGTTTGTTGGTTTGTTGGCTTGTTGGCTTGTTGGTTTGTTGGTTTGTTGGTTTGTTGGTTTGTTGGTTTGTTGGTTTGTTGGTTTGTTGTTTTGTTGGCTTGCTGGTTTGTTGGTTTGTTGGTTTGTTGGCTTGTTGGCTTGTTGGCTTGTTGGCTTGTTGGTTTGTTGGTTTATTTGTTTGTTGGTTTGTTGGCTTGTTGGTTTGTTGGTTTGTTGGCTTGTTGGCTTGTTGGTTTGTTGGTTTGTTGGTTTGTTGGCTTGTTGGCTTGTTGGTTTGTTGGTTTGTTGGCTTGTTGGTTTGTTGGCTTGTTGGTTTGTTGGTTTGTTGGTTTGTTGGTTTGTTGGCTTGTTGGTTTGTTGGTTTGTTGGCTTTTTGGCTTGTTGGTTTGTTGCTTTGTTGGTTTGTTGGCTTGTTGGTTTGTTGGTTGGTTGGCTTGTTGCTTTGTTGGTTTGTTGGTTTGTTGGTTTGTTGGCTTGTTGGCTTGTTGGTTACTTAGTTTGTTGGTTTGTTGGCATGTTGGTTTGTTGGTTTTTTAGTTTGTTGGTTTGTTGGTTTGTTGGCTTGTTGGTTTGTTGGTTTGTTGGCTTGTTGGCTTGTTGGTTTGTTGGTTTGTTGGCTTGTTGGTTACTTAGTTTGTTGGTTTGTTGGTTTGTTTGTTTGTTGGTTTGTTGGCTTGTTGGTTTGTTGGCTTGTTGGCTTGTTGGTTTGTTGGTTTGTTGGTTTGTTGATTTGTTGGCTTGTTGGTTTGTTGGTTTGTTGGCTTGTTGGTTTGTTGGTTTGTTGGTTTGTTGGTTTGTTGGCTTGTTGGCTTGTTGGTTTGTTGGTTTGTTGGTTTGTTGGTTTGTTGGCTTGTTGGTTTGTTGGTTTGTTGGTTTGTTGGCTTGTTGGCTTGTTGGTTTGTTGGTTTGTTGGTTTGTTGGCTTGTTGCTTTGTTAGTTTGTTGGTTTGTTGGTTGTTGGCTTGTTGGTGTGTTGGTTTGTTGGTTTGTTGGCTTCTTGGTTTGTTGGTTTGTTGGCTTGTTGGTTTGTTGTTTGTTGGCTTGTTGGCTTGTTGGTTTGTTGGTTTGTTGGCTTGTTGGCTTGTTGGTTTGTTGGTTTGTTGGTTTGTTGCTTTGTTGGTTTGTTGGTTTGTTGGCTTGTTGGCTTGTTGGTTTGTTAGTTTGTTGGCTTTTTCGTTAATTGGTTTGTTGGTTTGTTGGTTTGTTGGCTTGTTGGTTTGTTGGCTTGTTGGTTTGTTGGTTTGTTGGTTTGTTGGCTTGTTGGCTTGTTGGTTTGTTGGTTTGTTGGTTTGTTGGTTTGTTGGTTTGTTGGTTTTTTAGTTTGTTGGTTTGTTGGTTTGTTGGCTTGTTGGTTTGTTGGTTTGTTGGCTTGTTGGCTTGTTGGTTTGTTGGTTTGTTGGCTTGTTGGTTACTTAGTTTGTTGGTTTGTTGGTTTGTTTGTTTGTTGGTTTGTTGGCTTGTTGGCTTGTTGGTTTGTTGGTTTGTTGGTTTGTTGGTTTGTTGGTTTGTTGGTTTGTTGGTTTGTTGTTTTGTTGGCTTGCTGGTTTGTTGGTTTGTTGGTTTGTTGGCTTGTTGGCTTGTTGGCTTGTTGGCTTGTTGGTTTGTTGGTTTATTTGTTTGTTGGTTTGTTGGCTTGTTGGTTTGTTGGTTTGTTGGCTTGTTGGCTTGTTGGTTTGTTGGTTTGTTGGTTTGTTGGCTTGTTGGCTTGTTGGTTTGTTGGTTTGTTGGCTTGTTGGTTTGTTGGCTTGTTGGTTTGTTGGTTTGTTGGTTTGTTGGTTTGTTGGCTTGTTGGTTTGTTGGTTTGTTGGCTTTTTGGCTTGTTGGTTTGTTGCTTTGTTGGTTTGTTGGCTTGTTGGTTTGTTGGTTGGTTGGCTTGTTGCTTTGTTGGTTTGTTGGTTTGTTGGTTTGTTGGCTTGTTGGCTTGTTGGTTACTTAGTTTGTTGGTTTGTTGGCATGTTGGTTTGTTGGTTTTTTAGTTTGTTGGTTTGTTGGTTTGTTGGCTTGTTGGTTTGTTGGTTTGTTGGCTTGTTGGCTTGTTGGTTTGTTGGTTTGTTGGCTTGTTGGTTACTTAGTTTGTTGGTTTGTTGGTTTGTTTGTTTGTTGGTTTGTTGGCTTGTTGGCTTGTTGGTTTGTTGGTTTGTTGGTTTGTTGGTTTGTTGGTTTGTTGGTTTGTTGTTTTGTTGGCTTGCTGGTTTGTTGGTTTGTTGGTTTGTTGGCTTGTTGGTTTGTTGGTTTAATGGATTGTTGGCTTGTTGGTTTGTTGGTTTGTTGGCTTGTTGGCTTGTTGGTTTGTTGGTTTGTTGGTTTGTTGGTTTGTTGGTTTGTTGGCTTCTTGGTTTGTAAGTTTGTGGCTTTGTTCGTTTGATGGTTTGTTGGTTTGTTGGTTACTTGGTTTGTTGGTTTGTTGGTTTGTTGGTTTGTTGGTTTGTTGGCTTGTTGGCTTGTTGGTTTGTTGGTTTGTTGGTTTGTTGATTTGTTGGCTTGTTGGTTTGTTGGTTTGTTGGCATGTTGGTTTGTTGGTTTGTTGGTTTGTTGGTTTGTTGGCTTGTTGGCTTGTTGGTTTGTTGGTTTGTTGGCTTGTTGGTTTGTTGGCTTGTTGGTTTGTTGGTTTGTTGGTTTGTTGGCTTTTTGGTTACTTGGTTTGTTGGTTTGTTGGCTTGTTGGTTTGTTGGCTTGTTGGTTTGTTGGTTTGTTGGTTTGTTGGCTTGTTGGCTTGTTGGTTTGTTGGTTTGTTGGTTTGTTGGTTTGTTGGTTTGTTGGTTTGTTGGTTTTTTAGTTTGTTGGTTTGTTGGTTTGTTGGCTTGTTGGTTTGTTGGTTTGTTGGCTTGTTGGCTTGTTGGTTTGTTGGTTTGTTGGCTTGTTGGTTACTTAGTTTGTTGGTTTGTTGGTTTGTTTGTTTGTTGGTTTGTTGGCTTGTTGGCTTGTTGGTTTGTTGGTTTGTTGGTTTGTTGGTTTGTTGGTTTGTTGGTTTGTTGGTTTGTTGGCTTGCTGGTTTGTTGGTTTGTTGGTTTGTTGGCTTGTTGGCTTGTTGGCTTGTTGGTTTGTTGGTTTATTTGTTTGTTGGTTTGTTGGCTTTTTGGTTTGTTGGTTTGTTGGCTTGTTGGCTTGTTGGTTTGTTGGTTTGTTGGATTGTTGGTTTGTTGGCTTGTTGGCTTGTTGGTTTGTTGGTTTGTTGGCTTGTTGGTTTTTTGGCTTGTTGGTTTGTTGGTTTGTTGGTTTGTTGGTTTGTTGGTTTGTTGGCTTGTTAGTTTGTTGGTTTGTTGGCTTTTTCGCTTGTTGGTTTGTTGGTTTGTTGGTTTGTTGGCTTGTTGGCTTGTTGGTTTGTTGGTTTGTTGGTTTGTTGATTTGTTGGCTTGTTGGTTTGTTGGTTTGTTGGCTTGTTGGTTTGTTGGTTTGTTGGTTTGTTGGTTTGTTGGCTTGTTGGCTTGTTGGTTTGTTGGTTTGTTGGCTTGTTGGTTTGTTGGCTTGTTGGTTTGTTGGTTTGTTGGTTTGTTGGCTTGTTGGCTTGTTGGTTTGTTGGTTTGTTGGTTTGTTGGCTTATTGCTTTGTTAGTTTGTTGGTTTGTTGGTTGTTGGCTTGTTGGTGTGTTGGTTTGTTGGTTTGTTGGCTTCTTGGTTTGTTGGTTTGTTGGCTTGTTGGTTTGTTGTTTGTTGGCTTGTTGGCTTGTTGGTTTGTTGGTTTGTTGGCTTGTTGGCTTGTTGGTTTGTTGGTTTGTTGCTTTGTTGGTTTGTTGGTTTGTTGGCTTGTTGGCTTGTTGGTTTGTTAGTTTGTTGGCTTTTTGGTTAATTGGTTTGTTGGTTTGTTGGTTTGTTGGCTTGTTGGTTTGTTGGCTTGTTGGTTTGTTGGTTTGTTGGTTTGTTGGCTTGTTGGCTTGTTGGTTTGTTGGTTTGTTGGTTTGTTGGTTTGTTGGTTTGTTGGTTTGTTGGTTTTTTAGTTTGTTGGTTTGTTGGTTTGTTGGCTTGTTGGTTTGTTGGTTTGTTGGTTTGTTGGCTTGTTGGCTTGTTGGTTTGTTGGTTTGTTGGCTTGTTGGTTACTTAGTTTGTTGGTTTGTTGGTTTGTTTGTTTGTTGGTTTGTTGGCTTGTTGGCTTGTTGGTTTGTTGGTTTGTTGGTTTGTTGGTTTGTTGGTTTGTTGGTTTGTTGGTTTGTAGTTTTGTTGGCTTGCTGGTTTGTTGGTTTGTTGGTTTGTTGGCTTGTTGGCTTGTTGGCTTGTTGGCTTGTTGGTTTGTTGGTTTATTTGTTTGTTGGTTTGTTGGCTTGTTGGCTTGTTGGTTTGTTGGCTTGTTGGCTTGTTGGTTTGTTGGTTTGTTGGTTTGTTGGCTTGTTGGCTTGTTGGTTTGTTGGTTTGTTGGCTTGTTGGTTTGTTGGCTTGTTGGTTTGTTGGTTTGTTGGTTTGTTGGTTTGTTGGCTTGTTGGTTTGTTGATTTGTTGGCTTTTTGGCTTGTTGGTTTGTTGGTTTGTTGGTTTGTTGGCTTGTTGGTTTGTTGGTTGGTTGGCTTGTTGCTTTGTTGGTTTGTTGGTTTGTTGGTTTGTTGGCTTGTTGGTTACTTAGTTTGTTGGTTTGTTGGCATGTTGGTTTGTTGGTTTGTTGGTTTGTTGGCTTGTTGGTTTGTTGGTTTAATGGATTGTTGGCTTGTTGGTTTGTTGGTTTGTTGGTTTGTTGGTTTGTTGGCTTGTTGGTTTGTTGGTTTGTTGGTTTGTTGGCTTGTTGGCTTGTTGGTTTGGTGGTTTGTTGGTTTGTTGGTTTGTTGGTTTGTTGGTTTGTTGGTTTGTTGGCTTGTTGGTTTGTTGGTTTGTTGGTTTGTTGGTTTGTTGGCTTTTTGGCTTGTTGGTTTGTTGGTTTGTTGGTTTGTTGGCTTGTTGGTTTGTTGGTTGGGTGGCTTGTTGCTTTGTTGGTTTGTTGGTTTGTTGGTTTGTTGGCTTGTTGGTTACTTAGTTTGTTGGTTTGTTGGCATGTTGGTTTGTTGGTTTGTTGGTTTGTTGGCTTGTTGGTTTGTTGGTTTAATAGATTGTTGGCTTGTTGGTTTGTTGGTTTGTTGGTTTGTTGGTTTGTTGGCTTGTTGGTTTGTTGGTTTGTTGGCTTGTTGGCTTGTTGGTTTGTTGGTTTGTTGGCTTGTTGGTTTGTTGGCTTGTTGGTTTGTTGGTTTGTTGGTTTGTTGGCTTGTTGGCTTGTTGGTTTGTTGGTTTGTTGGTTTGTTGGCTTGTTGCTTTGTTAGTTTGTTGGTTTGTTGGTTGTTGGCTTGTTGGTGTGTTGGTTTGTTGGTTTGTTGGCTTCTTGGTTTGTTGGTTTGTTGGCTTGTTGGTTTGTTGTTTGTTGGCTTGTTGGCTTGTTGGTTTGTTGGTTTGTTGGCTTGTTGGCTTGTTGGTTTGTTGGTTTGTTGCTTTGTTGGTTTGTTGGTTTGTTGGCTTGTTGGCTTGTTGGTTTGTTAGTTTGTTGGCTTTTTGGTTAATTGGTTTGTTGGTTTGTTGGTTTGTTGGCTTGTTGGTTTGTTGGCTTGTTGGTTTGTTGGTTTGTTGGTTTGTTGGCTTGTTGGCTTGTTGGTTTGTTGGTTTGTTGGTTTGTTGGTTTGTTGGTTTGTTGGTTTGTTGGTTTTTTAGTTTGTTGGTTTGTTGGTTTGTTGGCTTGTTGGTTTGTTGGTTTGTTGGCTTGTTGGCTTGTTGGTTTGTTGGTTTGTTGGCTTGTTGGTTACTTAGTTTGTTGGTTTGTTGGTTTGTTTGTTTGTTGGTTTGTTGGCTTGTTGGCTTGTTGGTTTGTTGGTTTGTTGGTTTGTTGGTTTGTTGGTTTGTTGGTTTGTTGTTTTGTTGGCTTGCTGGTTTGTTGGTTTGTTGGTTTGTTGGCTTGTTGGCTTGTTGGCTTGTTGGCTTGTTGGTTTGTTGGTTTATTTGTTTGTTGGTTTGTTGGCTTGTTGGTTTGTTGGTTTGTTGGCTTGTTGGCTTGTTGGTTTGTTGGTTTGTTGGTTTGTTGGCTTGTTGGCTTGTTGGTTTGTTGGTTTGTTGGCTTGTTGGTTTGTTGGCTTGTTGGTTTGTTGGTTTGTTGGTTTGTTGGTTTGTTGGCTTGTTGGTTTGTTGGTTTGTTGGCTTTTTGGCTTGTTGGTTTGTTGGTTTGTTGGTTTGTTGGCTTGTTGGTTTGTTGGTTGGTTGGCTTGTTGCTTTGTTGGTTTGTTGGTTTGTTGGTTTGTTGGCTTGTTGGTTACTTAGTTTGTTGGTTTGTTGGCATGTTGGTTTGTTGGTTTGTTGGTTTGTTGGCTTGTTGGTTTGTTGGTTTAATGGATTGTTGGCTTGTTGGTTTGTTGGTTTGTTGTTTTGTTGGTTTGTTGGCTTGTTGGTTTGTTGGTTTGTTGGTTTGTTGGCTTGTTGGCTTGTTGGTTTGGTGGTTTGTTGGTTTGTTGGTTTGTTGGTTTGTTGGTTTGTTGGTTTGTTGGCTTGTTGGTTTGTTGGTTTGTTGGTTTGTTGGTTTGTTGGCTTGTTGGCTTGTTGGCTTGTTGGTTTGTTGGTTTGTTGGTTTATTTGTTTGTTGGTTTGTTGGCTTGTTGGTTTGTTGGTTTGTTGGCTTGTTGGCTTGTTGGTTTGTCGGTTTGTTGGCTTGTTGGCTTGTTGGTTTGTCGGTTTGTTGGCTTGTTGGCTTGTTGGTTTGTTGGTTTGTTGGCTTGTTGGCTTGTTGGTTTGTTGATTTGTTGGTTTGTTGGCTTGTTGGTTTGTTGGTTTGTTGGCTTGTTGGCTTGTTGGTTTGTTGGTTTGTTGGTTTGTTGGCTTGTTGGTTTGTTGGTTTGTTGGCTTGTTGGTTTGTTGGTTTGTTGGTTTGTTGGCTTGTTGGCTTGTTGGTTTGTTGGTTTGTTGGTTTGTTGGTTTATTTGTTTGTTGGTTTGTTGGCTTGTTGGTTTGTTGGTTTGTTGGCTTGTTGGCTTGTTGTTTTGTCGGTTTGTTGGCTTGTTGGCTTGTTGGTTTGTTGGTTTGTTGGCTTGTTGGCTTTTTGGTTACTTGGTTTGTTGGTTTGTTGGTTACTTGGTTTGTTGGTTTGTTGGTTTGTTGGCTTGTTGGTTTGTTGGCTTGTTGGTTTGTTGGTTTGTTAGTTTGTTGGCTTGTTGGCTTGTTGGTTTGTTGGTTTGTAAGTTCGTTGGTTTGTTGGTTTGTTGGTTTTTTGGTTTGTTGGTTTGTTGGTTTGTTGGTTTGTTGGCTTGTTGGTTTGTTGGTTTGTTGTCTTGTTGGCTTGTTAGTTTGTTGGTTTGTTGGCTTGTTCGTTACTTAGTTTGTTGGTTTGTTGGTTTGTTGGCTTGTTGGTTTGTTGGTTTGTTGGTTTGTTGGTTTGTTGGTTTGTTGGTTTGTTGGCTTGCTGGTTTGTTGGTTTGTTGGTTTGTTGGCATGTTGGCTTGTTGGTTTGTCGGTTTGTTGGTTTATTTGTTTGTTGGTTAGTTGGCTTGTTGGCTTGTTGGTTTGTTGGTTTGTTGGCTTGTTGGCTTGTTGGTTTGTTGGGTTGTTGGCTTGTTGGCTTGTTGGTTTGTTGGTTTGTTAGCTTGTTGGTTTGTTGGCTTATTGGTTTGTTGGTTTATTGGTTTGTTGGTTTGTTGGTTTGTTGGTTTGTTGGCTTGTTGGTTTGTTGGTTTGTTGGCTTGTTGGTTACTTAGTTTGTTGGTTTGTTGGCATGTTGGTTTGTTGGTTTGTTGGCTTGTTGGTTTGTTGGTTTGTTGGCTTGTTGGCTTGTTGGTTTGTTGGTTTGTTGGTTTGTTGGCTTGTTGGTTTGTTGGTTTGTTGGTTTGTTGGCTTGTTGGCTTGTTGGCTTGTTGGTTTGTTGGTTTGTTGGTTTGTTGGTTTGTTGGTGTGTTGGTTTGTTGGCTTGTTGGTTTATTTGTTTGTTGGTTTGTTGGCTTGTTGATTTGTTGGTTTGTTGGCTTGTTGGCTTGTTGGTTTGTCGGTTTGTTTGCTTGTTGGCTTGTTGGTTTGTTGGTTTGTTGGCTTTTTGGTTACTTGGTTTATTGGTTTGTTGGTTTGTTGGCTTCTTGGTTTGTTGGTTTGTTGGCTTGTTGGCTTGTTGGTTTGTTGGCTTGTTGGTTTGTTGGTTTGTTGGTTTGTTGGTTTTTTGGTTTGTTGGTTTTTTGGTTTCTTGGTTTGTTGGTTTGTTGGCTTGTTGGTTTGTTGGTTTGTTGGTTTGTTGGCTTGTTGGCTTGTTGGTTTGTTGGTTTGTTGGTTTGTTGGTTTGTTGGTTTGTTGGTTTTTTAGTTTGATGGTTTGTTGGTTTGTTGGCTTGTTGGTTTGTTGGTTTGTTGGCTTGTTGGTTTGTTGGTTTGTTGGTTTGTTGGCTTGTTGGTTACTTAGTTTGTTAGTTTGTTGGCTTGTTGGTTTGTTGGCTTGTTGGTTTGTTGGTTTGTTGGTTTGTTGGTTTGTTGGCTTGTTGGTTTGTTGGTTTGTTGGCTTTTTGGCTTGTTGGTTTGTTGGTTTGTTGGTTTGTTGGCTTGTTGGTTTGTTGGTTGGTTGGCTTGTTGCTTTGTTGGTTTGTTGGTTTGTTGGTTTGTTGGCTAGTTGGTTACTTAGTTTGTTGGTTTGTTGGCATGTTGGTTTGTTGGTTTGTTGGTTTGTTGGCTTGTTGGTTTGTTGGTTTAATGGATTGTTGGCTTGTTGGTTTATTGGTTTGTTGGTTTGTTGGCTTGTTGGTTTGTTGGTTTGTTGGTTTGTTGGCTTGTTGGCTTGTTGGTTTGGTGGTTTGTTGGTTTGTTGGTTTGTTGGTTTGTTGGTTTGTTGGTTTGTTGGCTTGTTGGTTTGTTGGTTTGTTGGTTTGTTGGCTTGTTGTATTGTTGGCTTGTTGGTTTGTTGGTTTGTTGGTTTATTTGTTTGTTGGTTTGTTTGCTTGTTGGTTTGTTGGTTTGTTGGCTTGTTGGCTTGTTGGTTTATCGGTTTGTTGGCTTGTTGGCTTGTTGGTTTGTCGTTTTGTTGGCTTGTTGGCTTGTTGGTTTGTTGGTTTGTTGGCTTGTTGGCTTGTTGGTTTGTTGGTTTGTTGGTTTGTTGGCTTGTTGGTTTGTTGGTTTGTTGGCTTGTTGGCTTGTTGGTTTGTTGGTTTGTTGGTTTGTTGGCTTGTTGGTTTGTTGGTTTGTTGGCTTGTTGGTTTGTTGGTTTGTTGGTTTGTTGGCTTGTTGGCTTGTTGGTTTGTTGGTTTGTTGGTTTATTTGTTTGTTGGTTTGTTGGCTTGTTGGTTTGTTGGTTTGTTGGCTTGTTGGCTTGTTGTTTTGTCGGTTTGTTGGCTTGTTGGCTTGTTGGTTTGTTGGTTTGTTGGCTTGTTGGCTTGTTGGTTTGTTAGTTTGTTGGTTTCTTGGCTTGTTGGCTTGTTGGTTTGTTGGTTTGTTGGCTTGTTGGCTTGTTGGTTTGTTGCTTTGTTGGTTTGTTGGTTTGTTGGCTTGTTGGCTTGTTGGTTTGTTAGTTTGTTGGCTTTTTGGTTACTTGGTTTGTTGGTTTGTTGGTTACTTGGTTTGTTGGTTTGTTGGTTTGTTGGCTTGTTGGTTTGTTGGCTTGTTGGTTTGTTGGTTTGTTAGTTTGTTGGCTTGTTGGCTTGTTGGTTTGTTGGTTTGTTAGTTCGTTGGTTTGTTGGTTTGTAGGTTTTTTGGTTTGTTGGTTTGTTGGTTTGTTGGTTTGTTGGCTTGTTGGTTTGTTGGTTTGTTGGCTTGTTGGCTTGTTAGTTTGTTGGTTTGTTGGCTTGTTCGTTACTTAGTTTGTTGGTTTGTTGGTTTGTTGGTTTGTTGGCTTGTTGGCTTGTTGGTTTGTTGGTTTGTTGGTTTGTTGGTTTGTTGGTTTGTTGGTTTGTTGGCTTGTTGGTTTGTTGGTTTGTTGGTTTGTTGGCATGTTGGCTTGTTGGTTTGTTGGTTTGTTGGTTTATTTGTTTGTTGGTTGGTTGGCTTGTTGGTTTGTTGGTTTGTTGGCTTGTTGGCTTGTTGGTTTGTTGGGTTGTTGGCTTGTTGGCTTGTTGGTTTGTTGGTTTGTTAGCTTGTTGGTTTGTTGGCTTGTTGGTTTGTTGGTTTGTTGGTTTGTTGGCTTGTTGGTTTGTTGGTTTGTTGGCTTGTTGGCTTGTTGGTTTGTTGGTTTGTTTGTTTGTTGGATTGTTGGCTTGTTGGCTTGTTGGTTTGTTGGTTTGTTGGTTTTTTGGTTTGTTGGTTTGTTGGTTTGTTGGCTTGCTGGTTTGTTGGTTTGTTTGTTTGTTGGCTTGTTGGCTTGTTGGTTTGTTGGTTTGTTGGTTTATTTGTTTGTTGGTTTGTTGGCTTGTTGGTTTGTTGTTTTGTTGGCTTGTTGGCTTGTTGGTTTGTTGGTTTGTTGGCTTGTTGGCTTGTTGGTTTGTTGGTTTGTTGGCTTGTTGGTTTGTTGGCTTGTTGGTTTGTTGGTTTGTTGGTTTGTTGGTTTGTTGGTTTGTTGGTTTGTTGGTTTGTTGGTTTTTGGCTTGTTGGTTTGTTGGTTTGTTGGTTTGTTGGTTGGTTGGCTTGTTGTTTTGTTGGTTTGTTGGTTTGTTGGCTTGTTGGTTACTTAGTTTGTTGGTTTGTTGGCATGTTGGTTTGTTGGTTTGTTGGTTTGTTGGCTTGTTGGTTTGGTGGTTTAATCATTTGTTGGCTTGTTGGTTTGTTGGTTTGTTGGTTTGTTGGCTTGTTGGTTTGTTGGTTTGATGGTTTGTTGGCTTGTTGGCTTGTTGGCTTGTTGGTTTGGTGGTTTGTTGGTTTGTTGGTTTGTTGGTTTGCTGGTTTGTTGGCTTGTTGGTTTGTTGGTTTGTTGGTTTGTTGGCTTGTTGGCTTGTTGGCTTGTTGGTTTGTTGGTTTGTTGGTTTATTTGTTTGTTGGTTTGTTGGCTTGTTGGTTTGTTGGTTTGTTGGTTTGTTGGTTTGTTGGTTTGTTGGTTTGTTGGTTTGTTGGTTTTTTAGTTTGATGGTTTGTTGGTTTGTTGGCTTGTTGGTTTGTTGGTTTGTTGGCTTGTTGGCTTGTTGGTTTGTTGGTTTGTTGGCTTGTTGGTTACTTAGTTTGTTGGTTTGTTGGCTTATTGGTTACATAGTTTGTTGGCTTGTTGGCTTGTTGGTTTGTTGGCTTGTTGGTTACTTAATTTGTTGGTTTGTTAACATGTTGGTTTGTTGGTTTGTTGGCTTGTTGGTTTGTTGGTTTGTTGGTTTGTTGGCTTGTTGGTTTGTTGGTTTGTTGGCTTGTTGGCTTGTTGGTTTGTTGGTTTGTTGGTTTGTTGGTTTGTTGGCTTGTTGGTTTGTTGGTTTGTTGGCTTGTTGGTTTGTTGGTTTGTTGGCTTGTTGGTTACTTAGTTTGTTGGTTTGTTGGCATGTTGGTTTGTTGGTTTGTTGGCTTGTTGGTTTGTTGATTTGTTGGCTTGTTGGCTTGTTGGTTTGTTGGTTTGTTGGTTTGTTGGCTTGTTGGTTTGTTGGTTTGTTGGTTTGTTGGCTTGTTGGCTTGTTGGCTTGTTGGTTTGTTGGTTTGTTGGTTTGTTGGTTTGTTGGTGTGTTGGTTTGTTGGCTTGTTGGTTTGTCGGTTTGTTGGTTTGTTGGCTTGTTGGCTTGTTGGTTTGTTGGTTTGTTGGTTTATTTGTTTGTTGGTTTGTTGGCTTGTTGATTTGTTGGTTTGTTGGCTTGTTGGCTTGTTGGTTTGTCGGTTTGTTTGCTTGTTGGCTTGTTGGTTTGTTGGTTTGTTGGCTTTTTGGTTACTTGGTTTGTTGGTTTGTTGGTTTGTTGGCTTGTTGGTTTGTTGGCTTGTTGGTTTGTTGGTTTGTTAGTTTGTTGGCTTGTTGGCTTGTTGGTTTGTTGGTTTGTTAGTTCGTTGGTTTGTTGGTTTGTAGGTTTTTTGGTTTGTTGGTTTGTTGGTTTGTTGGTTTGTTGGCTTGTTGGTTTGTTGGTTTGTTGGCTTGTTGGCTTGTTAGTTTGTTGGTTTGTTGGCTTGTTCGTTACTTAGTTTGTTGGTTTGTTGGTTTGTTGGTTTGTTGGCTTGTTGGCTTGTTGGTTTGTTGGTTTGTTGGTTTGTTGGTTTGTTGGTTTGTTGGTTTGTTGGCTTGTTGGTTTGTTGGTTTGTTGGTTTGTTGGCATGTTGGCTTGTTGGTTTGTTGGTTTGTTGGTTTATTTGTTTGTTGGTTGGTTGGCTTGTTGGTTTGTTGGTTTGTTGGCTTGTTGGCTTGTTGGTTTGTTGGGTTGTTGGCTTGTTGGCTTGTTGGTTTGTTGGTTTGTTAGCTTGTTGGTTTGTTGGCTTGTTGGTTTGTTGGTTTGTTGGTTTGTTGGCTTGTTGGTTTGTTGGTTTGTTGGCTTGTTGGCTTGTTGGTTTGTTGGTTTGTTTGTTTGTTGGATTGTTGGCTTGTTGGCTTGTTGGTTTGTTGGTTTGTTGGTTTTTTGGTTTGTTGGTTTGTTGGTTTGTTGGCTTGCTGGTTTGTTGGTTTGTTTGTTTGTTGGCTTGTTGGCTTGTTGGTTTGTTGGTTTGTTGGTTTATTTGTTTGTTGGTTTGTTGGCTTGTTGGTTTGTTGTTTTGTTGGCTTGTTGGCTTGTTGGTTTGTTGGTTTGTTGGCTTGTTGGCTTGTTGGTTTGTTGGTTTGTTGGCTTGTTGGTTTGTTGGCTTGTTGGTTTGTTGGTTTGTTGGTTTGTTGGTTTGTTGGTTTGTTGGTTTGTTGGTTTGTTGGTTTGTTGGTTTTTGGCTTGTTGGTTTGTTGGTTTGTTGGTTTGTTGGTTGGTTGGCTTGTTGTTTTGTTGGTTTGTTGGTTTGTTGGCTTGTTGGTTACTTAGTTTGTTGGTTTGTTGGCATGTTGGTTTGTTGGTTTGTTGGTTTGTTGGCTTGTTGGTTTGGTGGTTTAATCATTTGTTGGCTTGTTGGTTTGTTGGTTTGTTGGTTTGTTGGCTTGTTGGTTTGTTGGTTTGTTGGTTTGTTGGCTTGTTGGCTTGTTGGCTTGTTGGTTTGGTGGTTTGTTGGTTTGTTGGTTTGTTGGTTTGCTGGTTTGTTGGCTTGTTGGTTTGTTGGTTTGTTGGTTTGTTGGCTTGTTGGCTTGTTGGCTTGTTGGTTTGTTGGTTTGTTGGTTTATTTGTTTGTTGGTTTGTTGGCTTGTTGGTTTGTTGGTTTGTTGGTTTGTTGGTTTGTTGGTTTGTTGGTTTGTTGGTTTGTTGGTTTTTTAGTTTGATGGTTTGTTGGTTTGTTGGCTTGTTGGTTTGTTGGTTTGTTGGCTTGTTGGCTTGTTGGTTTGTTGGTTTGTTGGCTTGTTGGTTACTTAGTTTGTTGGTTTGTTGGCTTATTGGTTACTTAGTTTGTTGGCTTGTTGGCTTGTTGGTTTGTTGGCTTGTTGGTTACTTAATTTGTTGGTTTGTTGGCATGTTGGTTTGTTGGTTTGTTGGCTTGTTGGTTTGTTGGTTTGTTGGTTTGTTGGCTAGTTGGTTTGTTGGTTTGTTGGCTTGTTGGCTTGTTGGTTTGTTGGTTTGTTGGTTTGTTGGTTTGTTGGCTTGTTGGTTTGTTGGTTTGTTGGCTTGTTGGTTTGTTGGTTTGTTGGCTTGTTGGTTACTTAGTTTGTTGGTTTGTTGGCATGTTGGTTTGTTGGTTTGTTGGCTTGTTGGTTTGTTGGTTTGTTGGCTTGTTGGCTTGTTGGTTTGTTGGTTTGTTGGTTTGTTGGCTTGTTGGTTTGTTGGTTTGTTGGTTTGTTGGCTTGTTGGCTTGTTGGCTTGTTGGTTTGTTGGTTTGTTGGTTTGTTGGTTTGTTGGTGTGTTGGTTTGTTGGCTTGTTGGTTTGTCGGTTTGTTGGTTTGTTGGCTTGTTGGCTTGTTGGTTTGTTGGTTTGTTGGTTTATTTGTTTGTTGGTTTGTTGGCTTGTTGATTTGTTGGTTTGTTGGCTTGTTGGCTTGTTGGTTTGTCGGTTTGTTTGCTTGTTGGCTTGTTGGTTTGTTGGTTTGTTGGCTTTTTGGTTACTTGGTTTGTTGGTTTGTTGGTTTGTTGGTTTGTTGGCTTCTTGGTTTGTTGGTTTGTTGGTTTGTTGGTTTTTTGGTTTGTTGGTTTTTTGGTTTCTTGGTTTGTTGGTTTGTTGGCTTGTTGGTTTGTTGGTTTGTTGGTTTGTTGGCTTGTTGGCTTGTTGGTTTGTTGGTTTGTTGGTTTGTTGGTTTGTTGGTTTGTTGGTTTTTTAGTTTGATGGTTTGTTGGTTTGTTGGCTTGTTGGTTTGTTGGTTTGTTGGCTTGTTGGCTTGTTGGTTTGTTGGTTTGTTGGCTTGTTGGTTACTTAGTTTGTTGGTTTGTTGGCTTGTTGGTTACTTAGTTTGTTGGTTTGTTGGTTTGTTGGCTTGTTTGTTTGTTGGTTTGTTGGCTTGTTGGCTTGTTGGTTTGTTGGTTTGTTGGTTTTTTGGTTTGTTGGTTTGTTGGTTTGTTGGCTTGCTGGTTTGTTGGTTTGTTGGTTTGTTGGCTTGTTGGCTTGTTGGTTTGTTGGTTTGTTGGTTTATTTGTTTGTTGGTTTGTTGGCTTGTTGGTTTGTTGGTTTGTTGGCTTGTTGGCTTGTTGGTTTGTTGGTTTGTTGGCTTGTTGGCTTGTTGGTTTGTTGGTTTGTTGGCTTGTTGGTTTGTTGGCTTGTTGGTTTGTTGGTTTGTTGGTTTGTTGGTTTGTTGGCTTGTTGGTTTGTTGGTTTGTTGGTTTTTGGCTTGTTGGTTTGTTGGTTTGTTGGTTTGTTGGTTGGTTGGCTTGTTGTTTTGTTGGTTTGTTGGTTTGTTGGCTTGTTGGTCACTTAGTTTGTTGGTTTGTTGGCATGTTGGTTTGTTGGTTTGTTGGTTTGTTGGCTTGTTGGTTTGGTGGTTTAATGGATTGTTGGCTTGTTGGTTTGTTGGTTTGTTGGTTTGTTGGTTTGTTGGCTTGTTGGTTTGTTGGTTTGTTGGTTTTTTGGCTTGTTGGCTTGTTGGCTTGTTGGTTTGGTGGTTTGTTGGTTTGTTGGTTTGTTGGTTTGCTGGTTTGTTGGCTTGTTGGTTTGTTGGTTTGTTGGTTTGTTGGCTTGTTGGCTTGTTGGTTTGTTGGTTTGTTGGTTTATTTGTTTGTTGGTTTGTTGGCTTGTTGGTTTGTTGGTTTGTTGGCTTGTTTGCTTGTTGGTTTGTCGGTTTGTTGGCTTGTTGGCTTGTTGGTTTGTCGGTTTGTTGGCTTGTTGGCTTGTTGGTTTGTTGGATTGTTGGCTTGTTGGCTTGTTGGTTTGTTGGTTTGTTGGTTTCTTGGCTTGTTGGTTTGTTGGTTTGTTGGCTTGTTGGCTTGTTGGTTTGTTGGTTTCTTGGTTTCTTGGCTTGTTGGTTTGTTGGCTTGTTGGTTTGTTGGTATGTTGGTTTGTTGGCTTGTTGGCTTGTTGGTTTATTGGTTTGTTGGTTTGTTGGTTTATTTGTTTGTTGGTTTGTTGGCTTGTTGGTTTGTTGGTTTGTTGGCTTGTTGGCTTGTTGTTTTGTCGGTTTGTTGGCTTGTTGGCTTGTTGGTTTGTTGGTTTGTTGGCTTGTTGGCTTGTTGGTTTGTTGGTTTGTTGGTTTGTTGGTTTGTTGGCTTGTTGGCTTGTTGGTTTGTTGGTTTGTTGGCTTGTTGGTTTGTTGGTTTGGTGGTTTGTTGGTTTGTTGGTTTGTTGGTTTGTTCGCTTGTTGGCTTGTTGGTTTGTTGGTTTGTTGGTTTGTTGGCTTGTTGCTTTGTTAGTTTGTTGGTTTGTTGGTTTGCTGGTTTGTTGGTTTGTTGGTTTGTTGGCTTGTTGGTTTGTTGGTTTGTTGGTTTGTTGGTTTGTTGGTTTGTTGGTTTGTTGGCTTGTTGGATTGTCGGTTTGTTGGTTTGTTAGCTTGTTGGCTTGTTGGTTTGTTCGTTTGTTGGTTTATTTGTTTGTTGGTTTGTCGTCTTGTTGATTTGTTGGTTTGTTGGCTTGTTGGCTTGTTGGTTTGTCGGTTTGTTTGCTTGTTGGTTTGTTGGTTTGTTGGCTTTTTGGTTACTTGGTTTGTTGGTTTGTTGGTTTGTTGGTTTGTTGGCTTCTTGGTTTGTTGGTTTGTTGGTTTGTTGGTTTGTTGGCTTGTTGGCTTGTTGGTTTGTTGGCTTGGTGGTTTGTTGGTTTGTTGGTTTGTTGGTTTTTTGGTTTGTTGGTTTTTTGGTTTGTTGGTTTGTTGGTTTGTTGGCTTGTTGGTTTGTTGGTTTGTTGGTTTGTTGGCTTGTTGGCTTGTTGGTTTGTTGGTTTGTTGGTTTGTTGGTTTGTTGGTTTGTTGGTTTGTTGGTTTTTTAGTTTGATGGTTTGTTGGTTTGTTGGCTTGTTGGTTTGTTGGTTTGTTGGCTTGTTGGCTTGTTGGTTTGTTGGTTTGTTGGCTTGTTGGTTACTTAGTTTGTTGGTTTGTTGGCTTGTTAGTTAGTTAGTTTGTTGGTTTGTTGGTTTGTTTGTTTGTTGGTTTGTTGGCTTGTTGGCTTGTTGGTTTGTTGGTTTGTTGGTTTTTTGGTTTGTTGGTTTGTTGGTTTGTTGGCTTGCTGGTTTGTTGGTTTGTTGGTTTGTTGGCTTGTTGGCTTTTTGGTTTTTTGGTTTGTTGGTTTATTTGTTTGTTGGTTTGTCGGCTTGTTGGTTTGTTGGTTTGTTGGCTTGTTGGCTTGTTGGTTTGTTGGTTTGTTGGCTTGTTGGCTTGTTGGTTTGTTGGTTTGTTGGTTTGTTGGCTTGTTGGTTTGTTGGCTTGTTGGTTTGTTGGTTTGTTGGTTTGTTGGTTTGTTGGCTTGTTAGCTTGTTGGTTTGTTGGTTTGTTGGCTTGTTGGTTACTCAGTTTGTTAGTTTGTTGGTTTGTTGGTTTGTTTGTTTGTTGGTTTGTTGGCTTGTTGGTTTGTTGGTTTGTTGGCTTGTTGGTTACTTAGTTTGTTGGTTTGTTGGCATGTTGGTTTGTTGGTTTGTTGGTTTGTTGGCTTGTTGGTTTGTTGGTTTGTTGGTTTTTGGCTTGTTGGTTTGTTGGTTTCTTGGTTTGTTGGCTTGTTGGTTTGTTGGTTGGTTGGTTTGTTGCTTTGTTGGTTTGTTGGTTTGTTGGCTTGTTGGTTACTTAGTTTGTTGGTTTGTTGGCATGTTGGTTTGTTGGTTTGTTGGTTTGTTGGTTTGTTGGCTTGTTGGTTTGTTGGTTTGTTGGTATGTTGGTTTGTTGATTTGTTGGCTTGTTGGTTTGTTGGTTTGTTGGTTTGTTGGCTTGTTGGCTTGTTGGCTTGTTGGTTTGTTGGTTTGTTGGTTTATTTGTTTGTTGGCTTGTTCGTTTGTTGGTTTGTTGGCTTGTTTGCGTGTTGGTTTGTCGGTTTGTTGGCTTGTTGGCTTGTTGGTTTGTCGGTTTGTTGGCTTGTTGGCTTGTTGGTTTGTTGGTTTGTTGGCTTGTTGGCTTGTTGGTTTGTTGGTTTGTTGGTTTGTTGGCTTGTTGGTTTGTTGGTTTGTTGGCTTGTTGGCTTGTTGGTTTGTTGGTTTGTTGGTTTGTTGGCTTGTTGGTTTGTTGGCTTGTTGGCTTGTTGGTTTGTTGGTTTGTTGGTTTGTTGGTTTGTTGGTTTGTTGGTTTGTTCGCTTGTTGGCTTGTTGGTTTGTTCGTTTGTTGGTTTGTTGGCTTGTTGCTTTGTTAGTTTGTTGGTTTGTTGGTTTGCTGGTTTGTTGGTTTGTTGGTTTGTTGGCTTGTTGGTTTGTTGGTTTGTTGGCTTGTTGGCTTGTTGGTTTGACGGTTTGTTGGCTTGTTGGCTTGTTGGTTTGTTGGTTTGTTGGCTTGTTGGCTTGTTGGTTTGTTGGTTTGTTGGTTTATTGGCTTGTTGGTTTGTTGGTTTGTTGGCTTGTTGGCTTGTTGGTTTGTTGGTTTGTTGGTTTGTTGGTTTGTTGGCTTGTTGCTTTGTTGGTTTATTTGTTTGTTGGTTTGTTGGCTTGTTGGTTTGTTGGTTTGTTGGCTTGTTGGCTTGTTGGTTTGTTGGGTTGTTGGCTTGTTGGCTTGTTGGTTTGTTAGCTTGTTGGTTTGTTGGCTTGTTGGTTTGTTGGTTTGTTGGTTTGTTGGCTTGTTGGTTTGTTGGTTTGTTGGCTTGTTGGGTTGTTGGTTTGTTGGTTTGTTGGCTTGTTGGTTTGTTGGTTTGTTGGCTTGTTGGTTTGTTGGTTTGTTGGCTTGTTGGTTACTTAGTTTGTTGGTTTGCTGGCATGTCGGTTTGTTGGTTTGTTGGCTTGTTGGTTTGTTGGTTTGTTGGCTTGTTGGCTTGTTGGTTTGTTGGTTTGTTGGTTTGTTGGTTTGTTGGTTTGTTGGTTTGTTGGTTTGTTGGCTTGTTGGCTTGTTGGCTTGTTGGTTTGTTGGTTTGTTGGTTTGTTGGCTTGTTGGTTTGTTGGCTTGTTGGTTTGTCGGTTTGTTGGTTTGTTGGCTTGTTGGCTTGTTGGTTTGTTGGTTTGTTGGTTTATTTGTTTGTTAGTTTGTTGGCTTGTTGATTTGTTGGTTTGTTGGCTTGTTGTCTTGTTGGTTTGTCGGTTTGTTTGCTTGTTGGTTTGTTGGGTTGTTGGCTTGTTGGCTTGTTGGTTTGTTGGTTTGTTAGCTTGTTGGTTTGTTGGCTTGTTGGTTTGTTGGTTTGTTGGTTTGTTGGCTTGTTGGTTTGTTGGTTTGTTGGCTTGTTGGCTTGTTGGTTTGTTGGTTTGTTGGTTTGTTGGTTTGTTGGCTTGTTGGTTTGTTGGTTTGTTGGCTTGTTGGTTTGTTGGTTTGTTCGCTTGTTGGTTACTTAGTTTGTTGGTTTGTTGGCATGTTGGTTTGTTGGTTTGTTGGCTTGTTGGTTTGTTGGTTTGTTGGCTTGTTGGCTTGTTGGTTTGTTGGTTTGTTGGTTTGTTGGCTTGTTGGTTTGTTGGTTTGTTGGTTTGTTGGCTTGTTGGCTTGTTGGCTTGTTGGTTTGTTGGTTTGTTGGTTTGTTGGTGTGTTGGTTTGTTGGCTTGTTGGTTTGTCGGTTTGTTGGTTTGTTGGCTTGTTGGCTTGTTGGTTTGTTGGTTTGTTGGTTTATTTGTTTGTTGGTTTGTTGGCTTGTTGATTTGTTGGTTTGTTGGCTTGTTGGCTTGTTGGTTTGTCGGTTTGTTTGCTTGTTGGCTTGTTGGTTTGTTGGTTTGTTGGCTTTTTGGTTACTTGGTTTGTTGGTTTGTTGGCTTGTTGGTTTGTTGGCTTGTTGGTTTGTTGGTTTGTTGGTTTGTTGGTTTTTTGGTTTGTTGGTTTTTTGGTTTCTTGGTTTGTTGGTTTGTTGGCTTGTTGGTTTGTTGGTTTGTTGGTTTGTTGGCTTGTTGGCTTGTTGGTTTGTTGGTTTGTTGGTTTGTTGGTTTGCTGGTTTGTTGGTTTTTTAGTTTGATGGTTTGTTGGTTTGTTGGCTTGTTGGTTTGTTGGTTTGTTGGCTTGTTGGCTTGTTGGTTTGTTGGTTTGTTGGCTTGTTGGTTACTTAGTTTGTTGGTTTGTTGGCTTGTTGGTTACTTAGTTTGTTGGTTTGTTGGTTTGTTTGTTTGTTGGTTTGTTGGCTTGTTTGTTTGTTGGTTTGTTGGCTTGTTGGCTTGTTGGTTTGTTGGTTTGTTGGTTTTTTGGTTTGTTGGTTTGTTGGTTTGTTGGCTTGCTGGTTTGTTGGTTTGTTGGTTTGTTGGCTTGTTGGCTTGTTGGTTTGTTGGTTTGTTGGTTTATTTGTTTGTTGGTTTGTTGGCTTGTTGGTTTGTTGGTTTGTTGGCTTGTTGGCTTGTTGTTTTGTTGGTTTGTTGGCTTGTTGGCTTGTTGGTTTGTTGGTTTGTTGGCTTGTTGGTTTGTTGGCTTGTTGGTTTGTTGGTTTGTTGGTTTGTTGGTTTGTTGGCTTGTTGGTTTGTTGGTTTGTTGGTTTTTGGCTTGTTGGTTTGTTGGTTTGTTGGTTTGTTGGTTGGTTGGCTTGTTGTTTTGTTGGTTTGTTGGTTTGTTGGCTTGTTGGTCACTTAGTTTGTTGGTTTGTTGGCATGTTGGTTTGTTGGTTTGTTGGTTTGTTGGCTTGTTGGTTTGGTGGTTTGTTTTTTTGTTGGTTTGTTGGTTTGCTGGTTTGTTGGCTTGTTGGTTTGTTGGTTTATTGGTTTGTTGGCTTGTTGGCTTGTTGGCTTGTTGGTTTGTTGGTTTGTTGGTTTATTTGTTTGTTGGTTTGTTGGCTTGTTGGTTTGTTGGTTTGTTGGCTTGTTTGCTTGTTGGTTTGTCGGTTTGTTGGCTTGTTGGCTTGTTGGTTTGTCGGTTTGTTGGCTTGTTGGCTTGTTGGTTTGTTGGATTGTTGGCTTGTTGGTTTTTTGGTTTGTTGGTTTTTTGGTTTCTTGGTTTGTTGGTTTGTTGGCTTGTTGGTTTGTTGGTTTGTTGGTTTTTGGCTTGTTGGTTTGTTGGTTTCTTGGTTTGTTGGCTTGTTGGTTTGTTGGTTGGTTGGTTTGTTGCTTTGTTGGTTTGTTGGTTTGTTGGCTTGTTGGTTACTTAGTTTGTTGGTTTGTTGGCATGTTGGTTTGTTGGTTTGTTGGTTTGTTGGCTTGTTGGTTTGTTGGTTTGTTGGTATGTTGGTTTGTTGATTTGTTGGCTTGTTGGTTTGTTGGTTTGTTGGTTTGTTGGCTTGTTGGCTTGTTGGCTTGTTGGTTTGTTGGTTTGTTGGTTTATTTGTTTGTTGGTTTGTTGGCTTGTTGGTTTGTTGGTTTGTTGGCTTGTTTGCGTGTTGGTTTGTCGGTTTGTTGGCTTGTTGGCTTGTTGGTTTGTCGGTTTGTTGGCTTGTTGGCTTGTTGGTTTGTTGGTTTGTTGGCTTGTTGGCTTGTTGGTTTATTGGTTTGTTGGTTTGTTGGCTTGTTGGTTTGTTGGTTTGTTGGCTTGTTGGCTTGTTGGTTTGTTGGTTTGTTGGTTTGTTGGCTTGTTGGTTTGTTGGCTTGTTGGCTTGTTGGTTTGTTGGTTTGTTGGTTTGTTGGTTTGTTGGTTTGTTGGTTTGTTCGCTTGTTGGCTTGTTGGTTTGTTCGTTTGTTGGTTTGTTGGCTTGTTGCTTTGTTAGTTTGTTGGTTTGTTGGTTTGCTGGTTTGTTGGTTTGTTGGTTTGTTGGCTTGTTGGTTTGTTGGTTTGTTGGCTTGTTGGCTTGTTGGTTTGACGGTTTGTTGGCTTGTTGGCTTGTTGGTTTGTTGGTTTGTTGGCTTGTTGGCTTGTTGGTTTGTTGGTTTGTTGGTTTATTGGCTTGTTGGTTTGTTGGTTTGTTGGCTTGTTGGCTTGTTGGTTTGTTGGTTTGTTGGTTTGTTGGCTTGTTGCTTTGTTGGTTTATTTGTTTGTTGGTTTGTTGGCTTGTTGGTTTGTTGGTTTGTTGGCTTGTTGGCTTGTTGGTTTGTTGGGTTGTTGGCTTGTTGGCTTGTTGGTTTGTTAGCTTGTTGGTTTGTTGGCTTGTTGGTTTGTTGGTTTGTTGGTTTGTTGGCTTGTTGGTTTGTTGGTTTGTTGGCTTGTTGGCTTGTTGGTTTGTTGGTTTGTTGGCTTGTTGGTTTGTTGGTTTGTTGGCTTGTTGGTTTGTTGGTTTGTTGGCTTGTTGGTTACTTAGTTTGTTGGTTTGCTGGCATGTCGGTTTGTTGGTTTGTTGGCTTGTTGGTTTGTTGGTTTGTTGGCTTGTTGGCTTGTTGGTTTGTTGGTTTGTTGGTTTGTTGGTTTGTTGGTTTGTTGGTTTGTTGGTTTGTTGGCTTGTTGGCTTGTTGGCTTGTTGGTTTGTTGGTTTGTTGGTTTGTTGGCTTGTTGGTTTGTTGGCTTGTTGGTTTGTCGGTTTGTGGTTTGTTGGCTTGTTGGCTTGTTGGTTTGTTGGTTTGTTGGTTTATTTGTTTGTTAGTTTGTTGGCTTGTTGATTTGTTGGTTTGTTGGCTTGTTGTCTTGTTGGTTTGTCGGTTTGTTTGCTTGTTGGTTTGTTGGGTTGTTGGCTTGTTGGCTTGTTGGTTTGTTGGTTTGTTAGCTTGTTGGTTTGTTGGCTTGTTGGTTTGTTGGTTTGTTGGTTTGTTGGCTTGTTGGTTTGTTGGCTTGTTGGTTTGTTGGTTTGTTGGCTTGTTGGCTTGTTGGTTTGTTGGTTTGTTGGTTTGTTGGTTTGTTGGCTTGTTGGTTTGTTGGTTTGTTGGCTTGTTGGTTTGTTGGTTTGTTCGCTTGTTGGTTACTTAGTTTGTTGGTTTGTTGGCATGTTGGTTTGTTGGTTTGTTGGCTTGTTGGTTTGTTGGTTTGTTGGCTTGTTGGCTTGTTGGTTTGTTGGTTTGTTGGTTTGTTGGCTTGTTGGTTTGTTGGTTTGTTGGTTTGTTGGCTTGTTGGCTTGTTGGCTTGTTGGTTTGTTGGTTTGTTGGTTTGTTGGTTTGTTGGTGTGTTGGTTTGTTGGCTTGTTGGTTTGTCGGTTTGTTGGTTTGTTGGCTTGTTGGCTTGTTGGTTTGTTGGTTTGTTGGTTTATTTGTTTGTTGGTTTGTTGGCTTGTTGATTTGTTGGTTTGTTGGCTTGTTGGCTTGTTGGTTTGTCGGTTTGTTTGCTTGTTGGCTTGTTGGTTTGTTGGTTTGTTGGCTTTTTGGTTACTTGGTTTGTTGGTTTGTTGGCTTGTTGGTTTGTTGGCTTGTTGGTTTGTTGGTTTGTTGGTTTGTTGGTTTTTTGGTTTGTTGGTTTTTTGGTTTCTTGGTTTGTTGGTTTGTTGGCTTGTTGGTTTGTTGGTTTGTTGGTTTGTTGGCTTGTTGGCTTGTTGGTTTGTTGGTTTGTTGGTTTGTTGGTTTGTTGGTTTGTTGGTTTTTTAGTTTGATGGTTTGTTGGTTTGTTGGCTTGTTTGTTTGTTGGTTTGTTGGCTTGTTGGCTTGTTGGTTTGTTGGTTTGTTAGTTTTTTGGTTTGTTGGTTTGTTGGTTTGTTGGCTTGCTGGTTTGTTGGTTTGTTGGTTTGTTGGCTTGTTGGCTTGTTGGTTTGTTGGTTTGTTGGTTTATTTGTTTGTTGGTTTGTTGGCTTGTTGGTTTGTTGGTTTGTTGGCTTGTTGGCTTGTTGTTTTGTTGGTTTGTTGGCTTGTTGGCTTGTTGGTTTGTTGGTTTGTTGGCTTGTTGGTTTGTTGGCTTGTTGGTTTGTTGGTTTGTTGGTTTGTTGGTTTGTTGGCTTGTTGGTTTGTTGGTTTGTTGGTTTTTGGCTTGTTGGTTTGTTGGTTTGTTGGTTTGTTGGTTGGTTGGCTTGTTGTTTTGTTGGTTTGTTGGCTTGTTGGTCACTTAGTTTGTTGGTTTGTTGGCATGTTGGTTTGTTGGTTTGTTGGTTTGTTGGCTTGTTGGTTTGGTAGTTTAATGGATTGTTGGCTTGTTGGTTTGTTGGTTTGTTGGTTTGTTGGCTTGTTGGTTTGTTGGTTTGTTGGTTTGTTGGCTTGTTGGCTTGTTGGCTTGTTGGTTTGGTGGTTTGTTTTTTTGTTGGTTTGTTGGTTTGCTGGTTTGTTGGCTTGTTGGTTTGTTGGTTTATTGGTTTGTTGGCTTGTTGGCTTGTTGGCTTGTTGGTTTGTTGGTTTGTTGGTTTATTTGTTTGTTGGTTTGTTGGCTTGTTGGTTTGTTGGTTTGTTGGCTGGTTTGCTTGTTGGTTTGTCGGTTTGTTGGCTTGTTGGCTTGTTGGTTTGTCGGTTTGTTGGCTTGTTGGCTTGTTGGTTTGTTGGATTGTTGGCTTGTTGGCTTGTTGGTTTGTTAGTTTGTTGGTTTCTTGGCTTGTTGGTTTGTTGGTTTGTTGGCTTGTTGGCTTGTTGGTTTGTTGGTTTGTTGGTTTGTTGGCTTGTTGGTTTGTTGGCTTGTTGGTTTGTTGGTTTGTTGGTTTGTTGGCTTGTTGGCTTGTTGGTTTATTGGTTTATTGGTTTGTTGGTTTATTTGTTTGTTGGTTTGTTGGCTTGTTGGTTTGTTGGTTTGTTGGCTTGTTGGCTTGTTGTTTTGTCGGTTTGTTGGCTTGTTGGCTTGTTGGTTTGTTGGTTTGTTGGCTTGTTGGCTTGTTGGTTTGTTGGTTTGTTGGTTTGTTGGTTTGTTGGCTTGTTGGCTTGTTGGTTTGTTGGTTTGTTGGCTTGTTGGTTTGTTGGTTTGTTGGTTTGTTGGTTTGTTGGTTTGTTGGTTTGTTCGCTTGTTGGCTTGTTGGTTTGTTGGTTTGTTGGTTTGTTGGCTTGTTGCTTTGTTAGTTTGTTGGTTTGTTGGTTTGCTGGTTTGTTGGTTTGTTGGTTTGTTGGCTTGTTGGTTTTTTGGTTTGTTGGTTTGTTGGTTTGTTGGTTTGTTGGTTTGTTGGCTTGTTGGATTCTCGGTTTGTTGGTTTGTTGGCTTGTTGGCTTGTTGGTTTGTTGGTTTGTTGGTTTGTTGGTTTATTTGTTTGTTGGTTTGTCGTCTTGTTGATTTGTTGGTTTGTTGGCTTGTTGGCTTGTTGGTTTGTCGGTTTGTTTGCTTGTTGGTTTGTTAGTTTGTTGGCTTTTTGGTTACTTGGTTTGTTGGTTTGTTGGTTTGTTGGTTTGTTGGCTTCTTGGTTTATTGGTTTGTTGGTTTGTTGGCTTGTTGGCTTGTTGGTTTGTTGGCTTGGTGGTTTGTTGGTTTGTTGGTTTGTTGGTTTTTTGGTTTGTTGGTTTTTTGGTTTGTTGGTTTGTTGGTTTGTTGGTTTGTTGGCTTGTTGGCTTGTTGGCTTGTTGGTTTGTTGGTTTGTTGGTTTGTTGGTTTGTTGGTTTGTTGGTTTTTTAGTTTGATGGTTTGTTGGTTTGTTGGCTTGTTGGTTTGTTGGTTTGTTGGCTTGTTGGCTTGTTGGTTTGTTGGTTTGTTGGCTTGTTGGTTACTTAGTTTGTTGGTTTGTTGGCTTGTTGGTTACTTAGTTTGTTGGTTTGTTGGTTTGTTTGTTTGTTGGTTTGTTGGCTTGTTGGCTTGTTGGTTTGTTGGTTTGTTGGTTTTTTGGTTTGTTGGTTTGTTGGTTTGTTGGCTTGCTGGTTTGTTGGTTTGTTGGTTTGTTGGCTTGTTGGTTTGTTGGTTTGTTGGTTTGTTGGCTTGTTGGTTTGTTGGCTTGTTGGTTTGTTGGTTTTTTAGTTTGATGGTTTGTTGGTTTGTTGGCTTGTTGGTTTGTTGGTTTGTTGGCTTGTTGGCTTGTTGGTTTGTTGGTTTGTTGGCTTGTTGGTTACTTAGTTTGTTGGTTTGTTGGCTTGTTGGTTACTTAGTTTGTTGGTTTGTTGGTTTGTTTGTTTGTTGGTTTGTTGGCTTGTTGGCTTGTTGGTTTGTTGGTTTGTTGGTTTTTTGGTTTGTTGGTTTGTTGGTTTGTTGGCTTGCTGGTTTGTTGGTTTGTTGGTTTGTTGGCTTGTTGGTTTGTTGGTTTGTTGGTTTGTTGGCTTGTTGGTTTGTTGGCTTGTTGGCTTGTTGGCTTGTTGGTTTGTTGGTTTGTTGGTTTGTTGGTTTGTTGGCTTGTTGGTTTGTTGGTTTGTTGGCTTGTTGGCTTGTTGGTTTATTGGTTTGTTGGTTTGTTGGCTTGTTGGTTTGTTGGTTTGTTGGCTTGTTGGCTTGTTGGTTTGTTGGTTTGTTGGTTTGTTGGCTTGTTGGTTTGTTGGCTTGTTGGCTTGTTGGTTTGTTGGTTTGTTGGTTTGTTGGTTTGTTGGTTTGTTGGTTTGTTCGCTTGTTGGCTTGTTGGTTTGTTCGTTTGTTGGTTTGTTGGCTTGTTGCTTTGTTAGTTTGTTGGTTTGTTGGTTTGCTGGTTTGTTGGTTTGTTGGTTTGTTGGCTTGTTGGTTTGTTGGTTTGTTGGCTTGTTGGCTTGTTGGTTTGACGGTTTGTTGGCTTGTTGGCTTGTTGGTTTGTTGGTTTGTTGGCTTGTTGGCTTGTTGGTTTGTTGGTTTGTTGGTTTATTGGCTTGTTGGTTTGTTGGTTTGTTGGCTTGTTGGCTTGTTGGTTTGTTGGTTTGTTGGTTTGTTGGCTTGTTGCTTTGTTGGTTTATTTGTTTGTTGGTTTGTTGGCTTGTTGGTTTGTTGGTTTGTTGGCTTGTTGGCTTGTTGGTTTGTTGGGTTGTTGGCTTGTTGGCTTGTTGGTTTGTTAGCTTGTTGGTTTGTTGGCTTGTTGGTTTGTTGGTTTGTTGGTTTGTTGGCTTGTTGGTTTGTTGGTTTGTTGGCTTGTTGGCTTGTTGGTTTGTTGGTTTGTTGGCTTGTTGGTTTGTTGGTTTGTTGGCTTGTTGGTTTGTTGGTTTGTTGGCTTGTTGGTTACTTAGTTTGTTGGTTTGCTGGCATGTCGGTTTGTTGGTTTGTTGGCTTGTTGGTTTGTTGGTTTGTTGGCTTGTTGGCTTGTTGGTTTGTTGATTTGTTGGTTTGTTGGTTTGTTGGTTTGTTGGTTTGTTGGCTTGTTGGCTTGTTGGCTTGTTGGTTTGTTGGTTTGTTGGTTTGTTGGCTTGTTGGTTTGTTGGTTTGTTGGCTTGTTGGTTTGTCGGTTTGTTGGTTTGTTGGCTTGTTGGCTTGTTGGTTTGTTGGTTTGTTGGCTTGTTGGTTACTTAGTTTGTTGGTTTGTTGGCTTGTTGGTTACTTAGTTTGTTGGTTTGTTGGTTTGTTTGTTTGTTGGTTTGTTGGCTTGTTTGTTTGTTGGTTTGTTGGCTTGTTGGCTTGTTGGTTTGTTGGTTTGTTGGTTTTTTGGTTTGTTGGTTTGTTGGTTTGTTGGCTTGCTGGTTTGTTGGTTTGTTGGTTTGTTGGCTTGTTGGCTTGTTGGTTTGTTGGTTTGTTGGTTTATTTGTTTGTTGGTTTGTTGGCTTGTTGGTTTGTTGGTTTGTTGGCTTGTTGGCTTGTTGTTTTGTTGGTTTGTTGGCTTGTTGGCTTGTTGGTTTGTTGGTTTGTTGGCTTGTTGGTTTGTTGGCTTGTTGGTTTGTTGGTTTGTTGGTTTGTTGGTTTGTTGGCTTGTTGGTTTGTTGGTTTGTTGGTTTTTGGCTTGTTGGTTTGTTGGTTTGTTGGTTTGTTGGTTGGTTGGCTTGTTGTTTTGTTGGTTTGTTGGTTTGTTGGCTTGTTGGTCACTTAGTTTGTTGGTTTGTTGGCATGTTGGTTTGTTGGTTTGTTGGTTTGTTGGCTTGTTGGTTTGGTAGTTTAATGGATTGTTGGCTTGTTGGTTTGTTGGTTTGTTGGTTTGTTGGCTTGTTGGTTTGTTGGTTTGTTGGTTTGTTGGCTTGTTGGCTTGTTGGCTTGTTGGTTTGGTGGTTTGTTTTTTTGTTGGTTTGTTGGTTTGCTGGTTTGTTGGCTTGTTGGTTTGTTGGTTTATTGGTTTGTTGGCTTGTTGGCTTGTTGGCTTGTTGGTTTGTTGGTTTGTTGGTTTATTTGTTTGTTGGTTTGTTGGCTTGTTGGTTTGTTGGTTTGTTGGCTTGTTTGCTTGTTGGTTTGTCGGTTTGTTGGCTTGTTGGCTTGTTGGTTTGTCGGTTTGTTGGCTTGTTGGCTTGTTGGTTTGTTGGATTGTTGGCTTGTTGGCTTGTTGGTTTGTTAGTTTGTTGGTTTCTTGGCTTGTTGGTTTGTTGGTTTGTTGGCTTGTTGGCTTGTTGGTTTGTTGGTTTGTTGGTTTGTTGGCTTGTTGGTTTGTTGGCTTGTTGGTTTGTTGGTTTGTTGGTTTGTTGGCTTGTTGGCTTGTTGGTTTATTGGTTTATTGGTTTGTTGGTTTATTTGTTTGTTGGTTTGTTGGCTTGTTGGTTTGTTGGTTTGTTGGCTTGTTGGCTTGTTGTTTTGTCGGTTTGTTGGCTTGTTGGCTTGTTGGTTTGTTGGTTTGTTGGCTTGTTGGCTTGTTGGTTTGTTGGTTTGTTGGTTTGTTGGTTTGTTGGCTTGTTGGCTTCTTAGTTTGTTGGTTTGTTGGCTTGTTGGTTTGTTGGTTTGTTGGTTTGTTGGTTTGTTGGTTTGTTGGTTTGTTCGCTTGTTGGCTTGTTGGTTTGTTGGTTTGTTGGTTTGTTGGCTTGTTGCTTTGTTAGTTTGTTGGTTTGTTGGTTTGCTGGTTTGTTGGTTTGTTGGTTTGTTGGCTTGTTGGTTTTTTGGTTTGTTGGTTTGTTGGTTTGTTGGTTTGTTGGTTTGTTGGCTTGTTGGATTGTCGGTTTGTTGGTTTGTTGGCTTGTTGGCTTGTTGGTTTGTTGGTTTGTTGGTTTGTTGGTTTATTTGTTTGTTGGTTTGTCGTCTTGTTGATTTGTTGGTTTGTTGGCTTGTTGGCTTGTTGGTTTGTCGGTTTGTTTGGTTGTTGGTTTGTTAGTTTGTTGGCTTTTTGGTTACTTGGTTTGTTGGTTTGTTGGTTTGTTGGTTTGTTGGCTTCTTGGTTTATTGGTTTGTTGGTTTGTTGGCTTGTTGGCTTGTTGGTTTGTTGGCTTGGTGGTTTGTTGGTTTGTTGGTTTGTTGGTTTTTTGGTTTGTTGGTTTTTTGGTTTGTTGGTTTGTTGGTTTGTTGGCTTGTTGGTTTGTTGGTTTGTTGGTTTGTTGGCTTGTTGGCTTGTTGGTTTGTTGGTTTGTTGGTTTGTTGGTTTGTTGGTTTGTTGGTTTTTTAGTTTGATGGTTTGTTGGTTTGTTGGCTTGTTGGTTTGTTGGTTTGTTGGCTTGTTGGCTTGTTGGTTTGTTGGTTTGTTGGCTTGTTGGTTACTTAGTTTGTTGGTTTGTTGGCTTGTTGGTTACTTAGTTTGTTGGTTTGTTGGTTTGTTTGTTTGTTGGTTTGTTGGCTTGTTGGCTTGTTGGTTTGTTGGTTTGTTGGTTTTTTGGTTTGTTGGTTTGTTGGTTTGTTGGCTTGCTGGTTTGTTGGTTTGTTGGTTTGTTGGCTTGTTGGCTTGTTGGTTTTTTGGTTTGTTGGTTTATTTGTTTGTTGGTTTGTTGGCTTGTTGGTTTGTTGGTTTGTTGGCTTGTTGGCTTGTTGGTTTGTTGGTTTGTTGGCTTGTTGGCTTGTTGGTTTGTTGGTTTGTTGGCTTGTTGGTTTGTTGGCTTGTTGGTTTGTTGGTTTGTTGGTTTGTTGGTTTGTTGGCTTGTTGGTTTGTTGGTTTGTTGGTTTTTGGCTTGTTGGTTTGTTGGTTTGTTGGTTTGTTGGCTTGTTGGTTTGTTGGTTGGTTGGTTTGTTGCTTTGTTGGTTTGTTGGTTTGTTGGCTTGTTGGTTACTTAGTTTGTTGGTTTGTTGGCATGTTGGTTTGTTGGTTTGTTGGTTTGTTGGCTTGTTGGTTTGTTGGTTTGTTGGTTTTTGGCTTGTTGGTTTGTTGGTTTGTTGGTTTGTTGGCTTGTTGGTTTGTTGGTTGGTTGGTTTGTTGCTTTGTTGGTTTGTTGGTTTGTTGGCTTGTTGGTTACTTAGTTTGTTGGTTTGTTGGCCTGTTGGTTTGTTGGTTTGTTGGCTTGTTGGTTTGTTGGTTTGTTGGTTTGTTGGTTTGTTGGTTTGTTGGCTTGTTGGTTTGTTGGTTTGTTGGCTTGTTGGTTTGTTGGTTTGTTGGTTTGTTGGTTTGTTGGCTTGCTGGCTTGTTGGCTTGTTGGTTTGTTGGTTTGTTGGTTTATTTGTTTGTTGGTTTGTTGGCTTGTTGGTTTGTTGGTTTGTTGGTTTGTTTGCGTGTTGGTTTGTCGGTTTGTTGGCTTGTTGGCTTGTTGGTTTGTCGGTTTGTTGGCTGGTTGGCTTGTTGGTTTGTTGGTTTGTTGGCTTGTTGGCTTGTTGGTTTGTTGGTTTGTTGGTTTGTTGGCTTGTTCGTTTGTTGGTTTGTTGGCTTGTTGGCTTGTTGGTTTGTTGGTTTGTTGGTTTGTTGGCTTGTTGGTTTGTTGGCTTGTTGGCTTGTTGGTTTGTTGGTTTGTTGGTTTGTTGGTTTGTTGGTTTGTTGGTTTGTTCGCTTGTTGGCTTGTTGGTTTGTTCGTTTGTTGGTTTGTTGGCTTGTTGCTTTGTTAGTTTGTTGGTTTGTTGGTTTGCTGGTTTGTTGGTTTGTTGGTTTGTTGGCTTGTTGGTTTGTTGGTTTGTTGGCTTGTTGGCTTGTTGGTTTGACGGTTTGTTGGCTTGTTGGCTTGTTGGTTTGTTGGTTTGTTGGCTTGTTGGCTTGTTGGTTTGTTGGTTTGTTGGTTTGTTGGCTTGTTGGTTTGTTGGTTTGTTGGCTTGTTGGCTTGTTGGTTTGTTGGTTTGTTGGTTTGTTGGTTTGTTGGCTTGTTGGTTTGTTGGCTTGTTGGTTTGTTGGTGTGTTGTTTTGTTGGCTTGTTGGCTTGTTGGTTTGTTGGTTTGTTGGTTTGTTGGTTTATTTGTTTCTTGGTTTGTTGGCTTGTTGGTTTGTTGGTTTGTTGGCTTGTTGGCTTGTTGTTTTGTCGGTTTGTTGGCTTGTTGGCTTGTTGGTTTATTGGTTTTTTTGGCTTGTTGGCTTGTTGGTTTGTTGGTTTGTTGGTTTGTTGGCTTGTTGGCTTGTTAGCTTGTTGGTTTGTTGGTTTGTTGGCTTGTTGGTTTGTTGGTTTGTTGGTTTGTTGGTTTGTTGGTTTGTTGGTTTGTTCGCTTGTTCGCTTGTTGGCTTGTTGGTTTGTTGGTTTGTTGGTTTGTTGGCTTGTTGCTTTGTTGGTTTATTTGTTTGTTGGTTTGTTGGCTTGTTGGTTTGTTGGTTTGTTGGCTTGTTGGCTTGTTGGTTTGTTGGTTTGTTGGGTTGTTGGCTTGTTGGCTTGTTGGTTTGTTGGTTTGTTAGCTTGTTGGTTTGTTGGCTTGTTGGTTTGTTGGTTTGTTGGTTTGTTGGCTTGTTGGTTTGTTGGTTTGTTGGCTTGTTGGCTTGTTGGTTTGTTGGTTTGTTGGTTTGTTGGTTTGTTGGCTTGTTGGTTTGTTGGTTTGTTGGCTTGTTGGTTTGTTGGTTTGTTGGCTTGTTGGTTACTTAGTTTGTTGGTTTGTTGGCATGTCGGTTTGTTGGTTTGTTGGCTTGTTGGTTTGTTGGTTTGTTGGCTTGTTGGCTTGTTGGTTTGTTGGTTTGTTGGTTTGTTGGCTTGTTGGTTTGTTGGTTTGTTGGTTTGTTGGCTTGTTGGCTTGTTGGCTTGTTGGTTTGTTGGCTTTTTGGTTATTTGGTTTGTTGGTTTGTTGGTTTGTTGGCTTCTTGGTTTGTTGGTTTGTTGGTTTGTTGGCTTGTTGGCTTGTTGGTTTATTGGCTTGTTGGTTTATTGGTTTGTTGGTTTGTTGGTTTTTTGGTTTGTTGGTTTTTTGGTTTGTTGGTTTGTTGGTTTGTTGGCTTGTTGGTTTGTTGGTTTGTTGGCTTGTTAGCTTGTTGGTTTGTTGGTTTGTTGGCTTGTTGGTTACTTAGTTTGTTAGTTTGTTGGTTTGTTGGTTTGTTTGTTTGTTGGTTTGTTGGCTTGTTAGTTTATTTGTTTGTTGGTTTGTTGGCTTGTTGGTTTGTTGGTTTATTGGCTTGTTGGTTTGTTAGTTTGTTGGCTTTTTGGTTACTTGGTTTGTTGGTTTGTTGGTTTATTGGTTTGTTGGTTTGTTGTCTTGATGGTTTGTTGGTTTGTTGGTTTGTTGGCTTCTTGGCTTGTTGGTTTGTTGGTTTGTTGGTTTGTTGGTTTGTTGGTTTTTTGGTTTGTTGGTTTGTTGGTTTTTTGGTTTGTTGGTTTGTTGGCTTGTTGGTTTGTTGGTTTGTTGGTTTGTTGGTTTGTTGGCTTGTTGGTTTGTTGGTTTGTTGGCTTGTTGGTTTGTTGGTTTGTTGGTTTGTTGGCTTGTTGGCTTGTTGGTTTGTAGTTTGTTGGCTTGTTGGTTTGTTGGTTTTTTGGTTTGTTGGTTTGTTGGCTTGTTGGTTTGTTGGTTTGTTGGTTTGTTGGCTTGTTGGTTTGTTGGTATGTTGGCTCGTTGGATTGTTGGTTTGTTGGTTTGTTGGCTTGTTGGCTTGTTGGCTTGTTGGTTTGTTGGTTTGTTGGCTTGTTGGCTTGTTGGTTTGTTGGTTTGTTGGCTTGTTGGTTTGTTGGTTTGTTGGTTTGTTGGCTTGTTGTTTTGTTGGTTTGTTGGCTTGTTGGTTTGTTGGTTTGTTGGTTCGTTGGCTTGTTGGCTTGTTGGTTTGTTGGTTTGTTGGCTTGTTGGTTTGTTGGTTTGTTGGCTTGTTGGCTTGTTGCTTTGTTGGTTTGATGGCTTGTTGGCTTGTTGGCTTGTTGGTTTATGGTTTGTTGGCTTTTTGGTTACTTGGTTTGTTGGTTTGTTGGTTTGTTGGCTTGTTGGTTTGTTGGTTTGTTGGTTTGTTGGTTTGTTGGCTTGTTGGCTTGTTGGTTTGTTGGCTTGTTGGTTTGTTGGTTTGTTGGTTTGTTGGTTTGTTGGTTTGTTGGTTTTTTGGTTTGGTGGTTTGTTGGTTTGTTGGCTTGTTGGTTTGTTGGTTTGTTGGGTTGTTGGCTTGTTGGTTTGTTGGTTTGTTGGCTTGTTGGTTACTTAGTTTGTTAGTTTGTTGGTTTGTTGGTTTGTTTGTTTGTTGGTTTGTTGGTTTGTTGGTTTATTTGTTTGTTGGTTTGTTGGCTTGTTGGTTTGTTGGCTTATTGGTTTATTGGCTTGTTGGTTTGTTAGTTTGTTGGCTTTTTGGTTACTTGGTTTGTTGGTTTGTTGGTTTGTTGGCTTGTTGGTTTGTTGGCTTGTTGGTTTGTTGGTTTGTTGGTTTGTTGGTTTGTTGGCTTGTTGGCTTGTTGGTTTGTTGGTTTGTTGGTTTGTTGGTTTGTTGGTTTGTTGGTTTGTTGGTTTGTTGGTTTTTTGGTTTGTTGGCTTGTTGGTTTGTTGGTTTGTTGGTTTGTTGGCTTGTTGGTTTGTTGGTTTGTTGGCTTGTTGGTTTGTTGGTTTGTTGGTTTGTTGGCTTGTTGGCTTGTTGGTTGGTTGGTTTGTTGGCTTGTTGGTTTGTTGGTTTTTTGGTTTGTTGGTTTGTTGGTTTGTTGGCTTGTTGGTTTGTTGGTTTGTTGGTTTGTTGGCTTGTTGGTTTGTTGGTTTGTTGGCTTGTTGGTTTGTTGGTTTGTTGGTTTGTTGGCTTGTTGGCTTGTTGGTTTGTTGGTTTGTTGGCTTGTTGGTTTGTTGGCTTATTGGTTTGCTGGTTTGTTGGCTTGTTGGCTTGTTGGCTTGTTGGTTTGTTAGTTTGTTGGCTTTTTGGTTACTTGGTTTGTTGGTTTGGTGGTTTGTTGGTTTGTTGGTTTGTTGGTTTGTTGGTTTGTTGGTTTGTTGGCTTGTTGGTTTGTTGGTTTGTTGGATTGTTGGTTTGTTGGTTTGTTGGTTTGTTGGCTTGTTGGCTTGTTCGTTTGTTGGTTAGTTGGTTTGTTGGTTTGTTGTTTTGTTGGCTTGTTGGTTTATTGGTTTGTTGGCTTATTGGCTTGTTGGTTTGTTGGTTTGTTGGCTTGTTGGTTTCTTGGTTTGTTGGTTTGTTGGTGTGTTGGTTTGTTGGCTTGTTGGTTTGTTGGTTTGTTGGTTTGTTGGCTTTTTGGTTTGTTGGTTTATTTATTTGTTGGTTTGTTGGCTTGTTGGTTTGTTGGTTTGTTGGTTTGTTGGTTTGTTAGTTTGTTGGTTTGTTGGCTTCTTGGTTTGTTGGTTTGTTGGCTTGTTGGCTTGTTGGTTTGCTGGTTTGTTTGTTGGTTTGTTGGCTTGTTGTTTTGTTGGTTTGTTGGCTTGTTGGCTTGTTGGTTTGTTGGTTTGTTGGCTTGTTGGTTTGTTGGTTTGTTGGTTTGTTGGCTTGTTGGCTTGTTGGTTTGTAGTTTGTTGGCTTGTTGGTTTGTTGGTTTTTTGGTTTGTTGGTTTGTTGGCTTGTTGGTTTGTTGGTTTGTTGGTTTGTTGGCTTGTTGGTTTGTTGGTTTGTTGGCTCGTTGGATTGTTGGTTTGTTGGTTTGTTGGCTTGTTGGCTTGTTGGCTTGTTGGTTTGTTGGTTTGTTGGCTTGTTGGTTTGTTGGTTTGTTGGCTTGTTGGTTTGTTGGTTTGTTGGTTTGTTGGTTTGTTGGCTTGTTGTTTTGTTGGTTTGTTGGCTTGTTGGTTTGTTGGTTTGTTGGTTCGTTGGCTTGTTGGCTTGTTGGTTTGTTGGTTTGTTGGTTTGTTGGCTTGTTGGTTTGTTGGTTTGTTGGCTTGTTGGCTTGTTGCTTTGTTGGTTTGATGGCTTGTTGGCTTGTTGGCTTGTTGGTTTATGGTTTGTTGGCTTTTTGGTTACTTGGTTTGTTGGTTTGTTGGTTTGTTGGCTTGTTGGTTTGTTGGTTTGTTGGTTTGTTGGATTGTTGGCTTGTTGGTTTGTTGGCTTGTTGGTTTGTTGGTTTGTTGGTTTGTTGGTTTGTTGGTTTGTTGGTTTTTTGGTTTGGTGGTTTGTTGGTTTGTTGGCTTGTTGGTTTGTTGGTTTGTTGGGTTGTTGGCTTGTTGGTTTGTTGGTTTGTTGGCTTGTTGGTTACTTAGTTTGTTAGTTTGTTGGTTTGTTGGTTTGTTGGTTTATTTGTTTGTTGGTTTGTTGGCTTGTTGGTTTGTGGGCTTATTGGTTTATTGGCTTGTTGGTTTGTTAGTTTGTTGGCTTTTTGGTTACTTGGTTTGTTGGTTTGTTGGTTTGTTGGCTTGTTGGTTTGTTGGCTTGTTGGTTTGTTGGTTTGTTGGTTTGTTGGTTTGTTGGCTTGTTGGCTTGTTGGTTTGTTGGTTTGTTGGTTTGTTGGTTTGTTGGTTTGTTGGTTTGTTGGTTTGTTGGTTTGTTGGTTTGTTGGTTTGTTGGTTTTTTGGTTTGTTGGCTTGTTGGTTTGTTGGTTTGTTGGTTTGTTGGCTTGTTGGTTTGTTGGTTTGTTGGCTTGTTGGTTTGTTGGTTTGTTGGTTTGTTGGCTTGTTGGCTTGTTGGTTTGTTGGTTTGTTGGCTTGTTGGTTTGTTGGTTTTTTGGTTTGTTGGTTTGTTGGTTTGTTGGCTTGTTGGTTTGTTGGTTTGTTGGTTTGTTGGCTTGTTGGTTTGTTGGTTTGTTGGCTTGTTGGTTTGTTGGTTTGTTGGTTTGTTGGCTTGTTGGCTTGTTGGTTTGTTGGTTTGTTGGCTTGTTGGTTTGTTGGCTTATTGGTTTGCTGGTTTGTTGGCTTGTTGGCTTGTTGGCTTGTTGGTTTGTTAGTTTGTTGGCTTTTTGGTTACTTGGTTTGTTGGTTTGTTGGTTTGTTGGTTTGTTGGTTTGTTGGTTTGTTGGTTTGTTGGCTTGTTGGTTTGTTGGTTTGTTCGATTGTTGGTTTGTTGGTTTGTTGGTTTGTTGGCTTGTTGGCTTGTTCGTTTGTTGGTTAGTTGGTTTGTTGGTTTGTTGGTTTGTTGGCTTGTTGGTTTGTTGGTTTGTTGGCTTGTTGGCTTGTTGGTTTGTTGGTTTGTTGGCTTGTTGGTTTCTTGGTTTGTTGGTTTGTTGGTTACTTAGTTTGTTGGTTTGTTGGCTTGTTGGTTACTTAGTTTGTTGGTTTGTTGGTTTGTTTGTTTGTTGGTTTGTTGGCTTGTTTGTTTGTTGGTTTGTTGGCGTGTTGGCTTGTTGGTTTGTTGGTTTGTTGGTTTTTTGGTTTGTTGGTTTGTTGGTTTGTTGGCTTGCTGGTTTGTTGGTTTGTTGGTTTGTTGGCTTGTTGGCTTGTTGGTTTGTTGGTTTGTTGGTTTATTTGTTTGTTGGTTTGTTGGCTTGTTGGTTTGTTGGTTTGTTGGCTTGTTGGCTTGTTGGTTTGTTGGTTTGTTGGCTTGTTGGCTTGTTGGTTTGTTGGTTTGTTGGCTTGTTGGTTTGTTGGCTTGTTGGTTTGTTGGTTTGTTGGTTTGTTGGTTTGTTGGCTTGTTGGTTTGTTGGTTTGTTGGTTTTTGGCTTGTTGGTTTGTTGGTTTGTTGGTTGGTTGGCTTGTTGTTTTGTTGGTTTGTTGGTTTGTTGGCTTGTTGGTCACTTAGTTTGTTGGTTTGTTGGCATGTTGGTTTGTTGGTTTGTTGGTTTGTTGGCTTGTTGGTTTGGTGGTTTAATGGATTGTTGGCTTGTTGGTTTGTTGGTTTGTTGGTTTGTTGGCTTGTTGGTTTGTTGGTTTGTTGGTTTGTTGGCTTGTTGGCTTGTTGGCTTGTTGGTTTGGTGGTTTGTTGGTTTGTTGGTTTGTTGGTTTGCTGGTTTGTTGGCTTGTTGGTTTGTTGGTTTGTTGGTTTGTTGGCTTGTTGGCTTGTTGGCTTGTTGGTTTGTTGGTTTGTTGGTTTGTTGGTTTGTTGGTTTGCTGGTTTGTTGGCTTGTTGGTTTGTTGGTTTGTTGGTTTGTTGGCTTGTTGGCTTGTTGGCTTGTTGGTTTGTTGGTTTGTTGGTTTATTTGTTTGTTGGTTTGTTGGCTTGTTGGTTTGTTGGTTTGTTGGCTTGTTTGCTTGTTGGTTTGTCGGTTTGTTGGCTTGTTGGCTTGTTGGTTTGTCGGTTTGTTGGCTTGTTGGCTTGTTGGTTTGTTGGATTGTTGGCTTGTTGGCTTGTTGGTTTGTTGGTTTGTTGGTTTCTTGGCTTGTTGGTTTGTTGGTTTGTTGGCTTGTTGGCTTGTTGGTTTGTTGGTTTGTTGGTTTGTTGGCTTGTTGGTTTGTTGGCTTGTTGGTTTGTTGGTTTGTTGGTTTGTTGGCTTGTTGGCTTGTTGGTTTATTGGTTTATTGGTTTGTTGGTTTATTTGTTTGTTGGTTTGTTGGCTTGTTGGTTTGTTGGTTTGTTGGCTTGTTGGCTTGTTGTTTTGTCGGTTTGTTGGCTTGTTGGCTTGTTGGTTTGTTGGTTTGTTGGCTTGTTGGCTTGTTGGTTTGTTGGTTTGTTGGTTTGTTGGTTTGTTGGCTTGTTGGCTTGTTGGTTTGTTGGTTTGTTGGCTTGTTGGTTTGTTGGTTTGTTGGTTTGTTGGTTTGTTGGTTTGTTGGTTTGTTCGCTTGTTGGCTTGTTGGTTTGTTGGTTTGTTGGTTTGTTGGCTTGTTGCTTTGTTAGTTTGTTGGTTTGTTGGTTTGCTGGTTTGTTGGTTTGTTGGTTTGTTGGCTTGTTGGTTTTTTGGTTTGTTGGTTTGTTGGTTTGTTGGTTTGTTGGTTTGTTGGCTTGTTGGATTGTCGGTTTGTTGGTTTGTTGGCATGTTGGCTTGTTGGTTTGTTGGTTTGTTGGTTTATTTGTTTGTTGGTTTGTCGTCTTGTTGATTTGTTGGTTTGTTGGCTTGTTGGCTTGTTGGTTTGTCGGTTTGTTTGCTTGTTGGTTTGTTGGCTTGTTGGTTTGTTGGTTTGTTGGCTTGTTTGCTTGTTGGTTTGTCGGTTTGTTGGCTTGTTGGCTTGTTGGTTTGTCGGTTTGTTGGCTTGTTGGCTTGTTGGTTTGTTGGATTGTTGGCTTGTTGGCTTGTTGGTTTGTTGGTTTGTTGGTTTCTTGGCTTGTTGGTTTGTTGGTTTGTTGGCTTGTTGGCTTGTTGGTTTGTTGGTTTGTTGGTTTGTTGGCTTGTTGGTTTGTTGGCTTGTTGGTTTGTTGGTTTGTTGGTTTGTTGGCTTGTTGGCTTGTTGGTTTATTGGTTTATTGGTTTGTTGGTTTATTTGTTTGTTGGTTTGTTGGCTTGTTGGTTTGTTGGTTTGTTGGCTTGTTGGCTTGTTGTTTTGTCGGTTTGTTGGCTTGTTGGCTTGTTGGTTTGTTGGTTTGTTGGCTTGTTGGCTTGTTGGTTTGTTGGTTTGTTGGTTTGTTGGTTTGTTGGCTTGTTGGCTTGTTGGTTTGTTGGTTTGTTGGCTTGTTGGTTTGTTGGTTTGTTGGTTTGTTGGTTTGTTGGTTTGTTGGTTTGTTCGCTTGTTGGCTTGTTGGTTTGTTGGTTTGTTGGTTTGTTGGCTTGTTGCTTTGTTAGTTTGTTGGTTTGTTGGTTTGCTGGTTTGTTGGTTTGTTGGTTTGTTGGCTTGTTGGTTTTTTGGTTTGTTGGTTTGTTGGTTTGTTGGTTTGTTGGTTTGTTGGCTTGTTGGATTGTCGGTTTGTTGGTTTGTTGGCATGTTGGCTTGTTGGTTTGTTGGTTTGTTGGTTTATTTGTTTGTTGGTTTGTCGTCTTGTTGATTTGTTGGTTTGTTGGCTTGTTGGCTTGTTGGTTTGTCGGTTTGTTTGCTTGTTGGTTTGTTGGTTTGTTGGCTTTTTGGTTACTTGGTTTGTTGGTTTGTTGGTTTGTTGGTTTGTTGGCTTCTTGATTTATTGGTTTGTTGGTTTGTTGGCTTGTTGGCTTGTTGGTTTGTTGGCTTGGTGGTTTGTTGGTTTGTTGGTTTGTTGGTTTTTTGGTTTGTTGGTTTTTTGGTTTGTTGGTTTGTTAGTTTGTTGGCTTGTTGGTTTGTTGGTTTGTTGGTTTGTTGGCTTGTTGGCTTGTTGGTTTGTTGGTTTGTTGGTTTGTTGGTTTGTTGGTTTGTTGGTTTTTTAGTTTGATGGTTTGTTGGTTTGGTGGCTTGTTGGTTTGTTGGTTTGTTGGCTTGTTGGCTTGTTGGTTTGTTGGTTTGTTGGCTTGTTGGTTACTTAGTTTGTTGGTTTGTTGGCTTGTTGGTTACTTAGTTTGTTGGTTTGTTGGTTTGTTTGTTTGTTGGTTTGTTGGCTTGTTGGCTTGTTGGTTTGTTGGTTTGTTAGTTTTTTGGTTTGTTGGTTTGTTGGTTTGTTGGCTTGCTGGTTTGTTGGTTTGTTGGTTTGTTGGCTTGTTGGCTTGTTGGTTTTTTGGTTTGTTGGTTTATTTGTTTGTTGGTTTGTTGGCTTGTTGGTTTGTTGGTTTGTTGCCTTGTTGGCTTGTTGGTTTGTTGGTTTGTTGGCTTGTTGGCTTGTTGGTTTGTTGGTTTGTTGGCTTGTTGGTTTGTTGGCTTGTTGGTTTGTTGGTTTGTTGGTTTGTTGGTTTGTTGGCTTGTTGGTTTGTTGGTTTGTTGGTTTTTGGCTTGTTGGTTTGTTGGTTTGTTGGTTTGTTGGCTTGTTGGTTTGTTGGTTGGTTGGTTTGTTGCTTTGTTGGTTTGTTGGTTTGTTGGCTTGTTGGTTACTTAGTTTGTTGGTTTGTTGGCATGTTGGTTTGTTGGTTTGTTGGTTTGTTGGCTTGTTGGTTTGTTGGTTTGTTGGTTTTTGGCTTGTTGGTTTGTTGGTTTGTTGGTTTGTTGGCTTGTTGGTTTGTTGGTTGGTTGGTTTGTTGCTTTGTTGGTTTGTTGGTTTGTTGGCTTGTTGGTTACTTAGTTTGTTGGTTTGTTGGCATGTTGGTTTGTTGGTTTGTTGGTTTGTTGGCTTGTTGGTTTGTTGGTTTGTTGGTTTGTTGGTTTGTTGGTTTGTTGGCTTGTTGGTTTGTTGGTTTGTTGGTTTGTTGGCTTGTTGGCTTGTTGGCTTGTTGGTTTGTTGGTTTGTTGGTTTATTTGTTTGTTGGTTTGTTGGCTTGTTGGTTTGTTGGTTTGTTGGCTTGTTTGCGTGTTGGTTTGTCGGTTTGTTGGCTTGTTGGCTTGTTGGTTTGTCGGTTTGTTGGCTGGTTGGCTTGTTGGTTTGTTGGTTTGTTGGCTTGTTGGCTTGTTGGTTTGTTGGTTTGTTGGTTTGTTGGCTTGTTGGTTTGTTGGTTTGTTGGCTTGTTGGCTTGTTGGTTTGTTGGTTTGTTGGTTTGTTGGCTTGTTGGTTTGTTGGCTTGTTGGCTTGTTGGTTTGTTGGTTTGTTGGTTTGTTGGTTTGTTGGTTTGTTGGTTTGTTCGCTTGTTGGCTTGTTGGTTTGTTCGTTTGTTGGTTTGTTGGCTTGTTGCTTTGCTAGTTTGTTGGTTTGTTGGTTTGCTGGTTTGTTGGTTTGTTGGTTTGTTGGCTTGTTGGCTTGTTGGTTTGTTGCTTTGTTGGCTTGTTGGCTTGTTGGTTTGTTGGTTTGTTGGTTTGTTGGCTTGTTGGTTTGTTGGTTTGTTGGCTTGTTGGCTTGTTGGTTTGTTGGTTTGTTGGTTTGTTGGTTTGTTGGTTTGTTGGCTTGTTGGTTTGTTGGCTTGTTGGTTTGTTGGTTTGTTGGTTTGTTGGCTTGTTGGCTTGTTGGTTTGTTGGTTTGTTGGTTTGTTGGTTTATTTGTTTCTTGGTTTGTTGGCTTGTTGGTTTGTTGGTTTGTTGGCTTGTTGGCTTGTTGTTTTGTCGGTTTGTTGGCTTGTTGGCTTGTTGGTTTATTGGTTTGTTGGCTTGTTGGCTTGTTGGTTTGTTGGTTTGTTGGTTTGTTGGCTTGTTGGCTTGTTAGCTTGTTGGTTTGTTGGTTTGTTGGCTTGTTGGTTTGTTGGTTTGTTGGTTTGTTGGTTTGTTGGTTTGTTGGTTTGTTCGCTTGTTGGCTTGTTGGTTTGTTGGTTTGTTGGTTTGTTGGCTTGTTGCTTTGTTGGTTTATTTGTTTGTTGGTTTATTGGCTTGTTGGTTTGTTGGTTTGTTGGCTTGTTGGCTTGTTGGTTTGTTGGTTTGTTGGGTTGTTGGCTTGTTGGCTTGTTGGTTTGTTGGTTTGTTAGCTTGTTGGTTTGTTGGCTTGTTGGTTTGTTGGTTTGTTGGTTTGTTGGCTTGTTGGTTTGTTGGTTTGTTGGCTTGTTGGCTTGTTGGTTTGTTGGTTTGTTGGTTTGTTGGTTTGTTGGTTTGTTGGTTTGTTGGCTTGTTGGTTTGTTGGTTTGTTGGCTTGTTGGTTTGTTGGTTTGTTGGCTTGTTGATTACTTAGTTTGTTGGTTTGTTGGCATGTCGGTTTGTTGGTTTGTTGGCTTGTTGGTTTGTTGGTTTGTTGGCTTGTTGGCTTGTTGGTTTGTTGGTTTGTTGGTTTGTTGGCTTGTTGGTTTGTTGGTTTGTTGGTTTGTTGGCTTGTTGGCTTGTTGGCTTGTTGGTTTGTTGGTTTGTTGGTTTGTTGGTTTGTTGGTTTGTTGGCTTGTTGGTTTGTCGGTTTGTTGGTTTGTTGGCTTGTTGGCTTGTTGGTTTGTTGGTTTGTTGGTTTATTTGTTTGTTGGTTTGTTGGCTTGTTGATTTGTTGGTTTGTTGGCTTGTTGGCTTGTTGGTTTGTCGGTTTGTTTGCTTGTTGGCTTGTTGGTTTGTTGGTTTGTTGGTTTGTTGGCTTTTTGGTTACTTGGTTTGTTGGTTTGTTGGTTTGTTGGCTTCTTGGTTTGTTGGTTTCTTGATTTGTTGGCTTGTTGGCTTGTTGGTTTATTGGCTTGTTGGTTTGTTGGTTTGTTGGTTTGTTGGTTTTTTGGTTTGTTGGTTTTTTGGTTTGTTGGTTTGTTGGTTTGTTGGCTTGTTGGTTTGTTGGTTTGTTGGCTTGTTAGCTTGTTGGTTTGTTGGTTTGTTGGCTTGTTGGTTACTTAGTTTGTTAGTTTGTTGGTTTGTTGGTTTGTTTGTTTGTTGGTTTGTTGGCTTGTTGGTTTATTTGTTTGTTGGTTTGTTGGCTTGTTGGTTTGTTGGCTTGTTGGCTTGTTGGTTTATTGGCTTGTTGGTTTGTTAGTTTGTTGGCTTTTTGGTTACTTGGTTTGTTGGTTTGTTGGTTTGTTGGTTTGTTGGTTTGTGGTCTTGTTGGCTTGTTGGTTTGTTGGTTTGTTGGTTTGTTGGCTTGTTGGTTTGTTGGCTTGTTGGTTTGTTGGTTTGTTGGTTTGTTGGCTTGTTGGCTTGTTGGTTTGTTGGTTTGTTGGTTTGTTGGTTTATTTGTTTCTTGGTTTGTTGGCTTGTTGGTTTGTTGGTTTGTTGGCTTGTTGGCTTGTTGTTTTGTCGGTTTGTTGGCTTGTTGGCTTGTTGGTTTATTGGTTTGTTGGCTTGTTGGCTTGTTGGTTTGTTGGTTTGTTGGTTTGTTGGCTTGTTGGCTTGTTAGCTTGTTGGTTTGTTGGTTTGTTGGCTTGTTGGTTTGTTGGTTTGTTGGTTTGTTGGTTTGTTGGTTTGTTGGTTTGTTCGCTTGTTGGCTTGTTGGTTTGTTGGTTTGTTGGTTTGTTGGCTTGTTGCTTTGTTGGTTTATTTGTTTGTTGGTTTATTGGCTTGTTGGTTTGTTGGTTTGTTGGCTTGTTGGCTTGTTGGTTTGTTGGTTTGTTGGGTTGTTGGCTTGTTGGCTTGTTGGTTTGTTGGTTTGTTAGCTTGTTGGTTTGTTGGCTTGTTGGTTTGTTGGTTTGTTGGTTTGTTGGCTTGTTGGTTTGTTGGTTTGTTGGCTTGTTGGCTTGTTGGTTTGTTGGTTTGTTGGTTTGTTGGTTTGTTGGTTTGTTGGTTTGTTGGCTTGTTGGTTTGTTGGTTTGTTGGCTTGTTGGTTTGTTGGTTTGTTGGCTTGTTGATTACTTAGTTTGTTGGTTTGTTGGCATGTCGGTTTGTTGGTTTGTTGGCTTGTTGGTTTGTTGGTTTGTTGGCTTGTTGGCTTGTTGGTTTGTTGGTTTGTTGGTTTGTTGGCTTGTTGGTTTGTTGGTTTGTTGGTTTGTTGGCTTGTTGGCTTGTTGGCTTGTTGGTTTGTTGGTTTGTTGGTTTGTTGGTTTGTTGGTTTGTTGGCTTGTTGGTTTGTCGGTTTGTTGGTTTGTTGGCTTGTTGGCTTGTTGGTTTGTTGGTTTGTTGGTTTATTTGTTTGTTGGTTTGTTGGCTTGTTGATTTGTTGGTTTGTTGGCTTGTTGGCTTGTTGGTTTGTCGGTTTGTTTGCTTGTTGGCTTGTTGGTTTGTTGGTTTGTTGGTTTGTTGGCTTTTTGGTTACTTGGTTTGTTGGTTTGTTGGTTTGTTGGCTTCTTGGTTTGTTGGTTTCTTGATTTGTTGGCTTGTTGGCTTGTTGGTTTATTGGCTTGTTGGTTTGTTGGTTTGTTGGTTTGTTGGTTTTTTGGTTTGTTGGTTTTTTGGTTTGTTGGTTTGTTGGTTTGTTGGCTTGTTGGTTTGTTGGTTTGTTGGCTTGTTAGCTTGTTGGTTTGTTGGTTTGTTGGCTTGTTGGTTACTTAGTTTGTTAGTTTGTTGGTTTGTTGGTTTGTTTGTTTGTTGGTTTGTTGGCTTGTTGGTTTATTTGTTTGTTGGTTTGTTGGCTTGTTGGTTTGTTGGCTTGTTGGCTTGTTGGTTTATTGGCTTGTTGGTTTGTTAGTTTGTTGGCTTTTTGGTTACTTGGTTTGTTGGTTTGTTGGTTTGTTGGTTTGTTGGTTTGTGGTCTTGATGGTTTGTTGGTTTGTTGGTTTGTTGGCTTGTTGGCTTGTTGGTTTGTTGGTTTGTTGATTTGTTGGTTTGTTGGTTTTTTGGTTTGTTGGTTTGTTGGTTTTTTGGTTTGTTGGTTTGTTGGCTTGTTGGTTTGTTGGTTTGTTGGTTTGTTGGTTTGTTGGCTTGTTGGTTTGTTGGTTTGTTGGGTTGTTGGCTTGTTGGTTTGTTGGTTTGTTGGCTTGTTGGTTACTTAGTTTGTTAGTTTGTTGGTTTGTTGGCTTGTTGGTTTGTTGGTTTGTTGGCTCGTTGGATTGTTGGTTTGTTGGTTTGTTGGCTTGTTGGCTTGTTGGCTTGTTGGTTTGTTGGTTTGTTGGCTTGTTGGCTTGTTGGTTTGTTGGTTTGTTGGCTTGTTGGTTTGTTGGTTTGTTGGTTTGTTGGCTTGTTGTTTTGTTGGTTTGTTGGCTTGTTGGTTTGTTGGTTTGTTGGTTCGTTGGCTTGTTGGCTTGTTGGTTTGTTGGTTTGTTGGCTTGTTGGTTTGTTGGTTTGTTGGCTTGTTGGCTTGTTGCTTTGTTGGTTTGATGGCTTGTTGGCTTGTTGGCTTGTTGGTTTATGGTTTGTTGGCTTTTTGGTTACTTGGTTTGTTGGTTTGTTGGTTTGTTGGCTTGTTGGTTTGTTGGTTTGTTGGTTTGTTGGTTTGTTGGCTTGTTGGCTTGTTGGTTTGTTGGCTTGTTGGTTTGTTGGTTTGTTGGTTTGTTGGTTTGTTGGTTTGTTGGTTTTTTGGTTTGGTGGTTTGTTGGTTTGTTGGCTTGTTGGTTTGTTGGTTTGTTGGGTTGTTGGCTTGTTGGTTTGTTGGTTTGTTGGCTTGTTGGTTACTTAGTTTGTTAGTTTGTTGGTTTGTTGGTTTGTTTGTTTGTTGGTTTGTTGGTTTAATGGTTTATTTGTTTGTTGGTTTGTTGGCTTGTTGGTTTGTTGGCTTATTGGTTTATTGGCTTGTTGGTTTGTTAGTTTGTTGGCTTTTTGGTTACTTGGTTTGTTGGTTTGTTGGTTTGTTGGCTTGTTGGTTTGTTGGCTTGTTGGTTTGTTGGTTTGTTGGTTTGTTGGTTTGTTGGCTTGTTGGCTTGTTGGTTTGTTGGTTTGTTGGTTTGTTGGTTTGTTGGTTTGTTGGTTTGTTGGTTTGTTGGTTTGTTGGTTTGTTGGTTTTTTGGTTTGTTGGCTTGTTGGTTTGTTGGTTTGTTGGTTTGTTGGCTTGTTGGTTTGTTGGTTTGTTGGCTTGTTGGTTTGTTGGTTTGTTGGTTTGTTGGCTTGTTGGCTTGTTGGTTTGTTGGTTTGTTGGCTTGTTGGTTTGTTGGTTTTTTGGTTTGTTGGTTTGTTGGTTTGTTGGCTTGTTGGTTTGTTGGTTTGTTGGTTTGTTGGCTTGTTGGTTTGTTGGTTTGTTGGCTTGTTGGTTTGTTGGTTTGTTGGTTTGTTGGCTTGTTGGCTTGTTGGTTTGTTGGTTTGTTGGCTTGTTGGTTTGTTGGCTTATTGGTTTGCTGGTTTGTTGGCTTGTTGGCTTGTTGGCTTGTTGGTTTGTTAGTTTGTTAGTTTGTTGGCTTTTTGGTTACTTGGTTTGTTGGTTTGCTGGTTTGTTGGTTTGTTGGTTTGTTGGTTTGTTGGTTTGTTGGCTTGTTGGTTTGTTGGTTTGTTGGATTGTTGGTTTGTTGGTTTGTTGGTTTGTTGGCTTGTTGGCTTGTTCGTTTGTTGGTTAGTTGGTTTGTTGGTTTGTTGGTTTGTTGGCTTGTTGGTTTGTTGGTTTGTTGGCTTGTTGGCTTGTTGGTTTGTTGGTTTGTTGGCTTGTTGGTTTCTTGGTTTGTTGGTTTGTTGGTGTGTTGGTTTGTTGGCTTGTTGGTTTGTTGGTTTGTTGGTTTGTTGGCTTTTTGGTTTGTTGGTTTATTTATTTGTTGGTTTGTTGGCTTGTTGGTTTGTTGGTTTGTTGGTTTGTTGGTTTGTTAGTTTGTTGGTTTGTTGGTTTGTTGGCTTCTTGGTTTGTTGGTTTGTTGGCTTGTTGGCTTGTTGGTTTGCTGGTTTGTTTGTTGGTTTGTTGGCTTGTTGTTTTGTTGGTTTGTTGGCTTGTTGGCTTGTTGGTTTGTTGGTTTGTTGGCTTGTTGGTTTGTTGGTTTGTTGGTTTGTTGGCTTGTTGGCTTGTTGGTTTGTAGTTTGTTGGCTTGTTGGTTTGTTGGTTTTTTGGTTTGTTGGTTTGTTGGCTTGTTGGTTTGTTGGTTTGTTGGTTTGTTGGCTTGTTGGTTTGTTGGTTTGTTGGCTCGTTGGATTGTTGGTTTGTTGGTTTGTTGGCTTGTTGGCTTGTTGGCTTGTTGGTTTGTTGGTTTGTTGGCTTGTTGGCTTGTTGGTTTGTTGGTTTGTTGGCTTGTTGGTTTGTTGGTTTGTTGGTTTGTTGGCTTGTTGTTTTGTTGGTTTGTTGGCTTGTTGGTTTGTTGGTTTGTTGGTTCGTTGGCTTGTTGGCTTGTTGGTTTGTTGGTTTGTTGGCTTGTTGGTTTGTTGGTTTGTTGGCTTGTTGGCTTGTTGCTTTGTTGGTTTGATGGCTTGTTGGCTTGTTGGCTTGTTGGTTTATGGTTTGTTGGCTTTTTGGTTACTTGGTTTGTTGGTTTGTTGGTTTGTTGGCTTGTTGGTTTGTTGGTTTGTTGGTTTGTTGGATTGTTGGCTTGTTGGTTTGTTGGCTTGTTGGTTTGTTGGTTTGTTGGTTTGTTGGTTTGTTGGTTTGTTGGTTTGTTGGTTTTTTGGTTTGGTGGTTTGTTGGTTTGTTGGCTTGTTGGTTTGTTGGTTTGTTGGGTTGTTGGCTTGTTGGTTTGTTGGTTTGTTGGCTTGTTGGTTACTTAGTTTGTTAGTTTGTTGGTTTGTTGGTTTGTTTGTTTGTTGGTTTGTTGGTTTGTTGATTTATTTGTTTGTTGGTTTGTTGGCTTGTTGGTTTGTTGGCTTATTGGTTTATTGGCTTGTTGGTTTGTTAGTTTGTTGGCTTTTTGGTTACTTGGTTTGTTGGTTTGTTGGTTTGTTGGCTTGTTGGTTTGTTGGCTTGTTGGTTTGTTGGTTTTTGGTTTGTTGGTTTGTTGGCTTGTTGGCTTGTTGGTTTGTTGGTTTGTTGGTTTGTTGGTTTGTTGGTTTGTTGGTTTGTTGGTTTGTTGGTTTGTCGGTTTGTTGGTTTTTTGGTTTGTTGGCTTGTTGGTTTGTTGGTTTGTTGGTTTGTTGGCTTGTTGGTTTGTTGGTTTGTTGGCTTGTTGGTTTGTTGGTTTGTTGGTTTGTTGGCTTGTTGGCTTGTTGGTTTGTTGGTTTGTTGGTTTGTTGGCTTGTTGGTTTGTTGGTTTGTTGGCTTGTTGGTTTGTTGGTTTGTTGGTTTGTTGGCTTGTTGGCTTGTTGGTTTGTTGGTTTGTTGGCTTGTTGGTTTGTTGGCTTATTGGTTTGCTGGTTTGTTGGCTTGTTGGCTTGTTGGCTTGTTGGTTTGTTAGTTTGTTGGCTTTTTGGTTACTTGGTTTGTTGGTTTGTTGGTTTGTTGGTTTGTTGGTTTGTTGGTTTGTTGGTTTGTTGGCTTGTTGGTTTGTTGGTTTGTTCGATTGTTGGTTTGTTGGTTTGTTGGTTTGTTGGCTTGTTGGCTTGTTCGTTTGTTGGTTAGTTGGTTTGTTGGTTTGTTGGTTTGTTGGCTTGTTGGTTTGTTGGTTTGTTGGCTTGTTGGCTTGTTGGTTTGTTGGTTTGTTGGCTTGTTGGTTTCTTGGTTTGTTGGTTTTTTGGTGTGTTGGTTTGTTGGCTTGTTGGTTTGTTGGTTTGTTGGTTTGTTGGCTTTTTGGTTTGTTGGTTGATTTATTTGTTGGTTTGTTGGCTTGTTGGTTTGTTAGTTTGTTGGTTTGTTGGTTTGTTAGTTTGTTGGTTTGTTGGTTTGTTGGCTTCTTGGTTTGTTGGTTTGTTGGCTTGTTGGCTTGTTGGTTTGCTGGTTTGTTTGTTGGTTTGTTGGCTTGTTGTTTTGTTGGTTTGTTGGCTTGTTGGTTTGTTGGTTTGTTAGTTTATTGGCTTTTTGGTTAGTTGGTTTGTTGGTTTGTTGGTTTGTTGGTTTGTTGGCTTCTTGGTTTGTTGGTTTGTTGGTTTGTTGGTTTGTTGGCTTGTTGGCTTGTTGGTTTGTTGGCTTATTGGTTTGTTGGTTTGTTGGTTTGTTGGTTTGTTGGTTTTTTGGTTTGTTGGTTTGTTGGTTTGTTGGCTTGTTGGTTTGTTGGTTTGTTGGCTTGTTGGCTTATTGGTTTGTTGGTTTGTTGGCTTGTTGGTTAATTAGTTTGTTAGTTTGTTGGTTTGTTTGTTTGTTGGTTTGTTGGTTTGTTGGTTTATTTGTTTGTTGATTTGTTGGCTTGTTGGTTTGTTGGCTTGTTGGCTTGTTGGTTTATTGGCTTGTTGGTTTGTTAGTTTGTTGGCTTTTTGGTTACTTGGTTTGTTGGTTTGTTGGTTTGTTGGCTTGTTGGTTTGTTGACTTGTTGGTTTGTTGGTTAATTGGCTTGTTGGTTTGTTGGTTTGTTGGTTTTTTGGCTTGTTGGCTTGTTGGTTTGTTGGTTTGTTGGCTTGTTGGTTTGTTGGTTTTTTGGTTTGTTGGTTTGTTGGCTTGTTGGTTTGTTGGTTTGTTGGTTTGTTGGCTTGTTGGTTTGTTGGTTTGTTGGCTTGTTGGTTTGTTGGTTTGTTGGTTTGTTGGCTTGTTGGCTTGTTGGTTTTTTGGTTTGTTGGCTTGTAGGTTTGTTGGCTTGTTGGTTTGTTGGTTTGTTGGCTTGTTGGCTTGTTGGCTTGTTGGTTTGTTAGATTGTTGGCTTTTTGGTTACTTGGTTTGTTGGTTTGTTGGTTTGTTGGTTTGTTGGCTTGTTGGTTTGTTGGTTTGTTGGTTTGTTGGTTTGTTGGCTTGTTGGTTTGTTCGCTTGTTGGTTTGTTGGTTTGTTGGTTTGTTGGCTTGTTGGCTTGTTGGTTTGTTGGTTTGTTGGTTTGTTGGTTTGTTGGTTTGTTGGTTTTTTGCTTTGTTGGTTTGTTGGTTTGTTGGTTTGTTGGTTTGTTGGTTTGTTGGTTTGTTGGCTTGTTGTTTTGTTGGTTTGTTGGCTTGTTGGTTTGTTGGTCTGTTGGTTTGTTGGCTTGTTGGCTTGTTGGTTTGTTGGTTTGTTGGCTTGTTGGTTTGTTGGTTTGTTGGCTTGTTGGCTTGTTGTTTTGTTGGTTTGTTGGCTTGTTGGTTTATTGGCTTGTTGGTTTGTTGGTTTGTTGGCTTGTTGGCTTGTTGGCTTGTTGGTTTGTTAGTTTGTTGGCTTTTTGGTTACTTATTTTGTTGGTTTGTTGGTTTGTTGGTTTGTTGGTTTGTTGGTTTGTTGGTTTGTTGGTTTGTTGGCTTGTTGGTTTATTGGCTTGTTGGTTTGTTGGTTTGTTGGTTTGTTGGCTTGTTGGCTTGTTCGTTTGTTGGTTTGTTGGTTTGTTGGTTTGTTGGTTTGTTGGTTTGTTGGCTTGTTGGCTTGTTGGCTTGTTGGCTTGTTGGTTTGTTGGTTTGTTGGTTTGTTGGTTTGTTGGTTTGTTGGCTTGTTGGTTTGTTGGTTTGTTGGTTTGTTGGTGTTGGTTTTTTGGTTTGTTGGTTTATTTGTTTGTTGGTTTGTTGGCTTGTTGGTTTGTTGGTTTGTTGGTTTGTTGGTTTGTTAGTTTGTTGGTTTGTTGGTTTGTTGGCTTGTTGGTTTGTTGGTTTGTTGGCTTGTTGGCTTGTTGGTTTGTTGGTTTGTTGGTTTGTTGGTTACTTAGTTTATTGGTTTGTTGGTTAGTTCGTCTGTTGGTTTGTTAGGTTGTTGGTTTGTTGGCTTGTTGGCTTGTTGGTTTCTTGGTTTGTTGGTTTGTTGGTTTGTTGGTTTGTTGGTTTGTTGGTTTGTTGGTTTGATGGTTTATTTGTTTGCTGGTTTGTTGGCTTGTTGGTTTGTTGGTTTGTTGGTTTGTTTGCTTGTTGGTTTGTTGGTTTGTTGGTTTGTTGGTTTGTTGGTTTGTTGGTTTGTTGGTTTTTTGGTTTGTTGGTTTATTTGTTTGTTGGTTTGTTGGCTTGTTGGTTTGTTGGTTTGTTGGCTTGTTGGCTTGTTGTTTTGTCGGTTTGTTGGCTTGTTGGCTTGTTGGTTTATTGGTTTGTTGGCTTGTTGGCTTGTTGGTTTGTTGGTTTGTTGGTTTGTTGGCTTGTTGGCTTGTTAGCTTGTTGGTTTGTTGGTTTGTTGGCTTGTTGGTTTGTTGGTTTGTTGGTTTGTTGGTTTGTTGGTTTGTTGGTTTGTTCGCTTGTTGGCTTGTTGGTTTGTTGGTTTGTTGGTTTGTTGGCTTGTTGCTTTGTTGGTTTATTTATTTGTTGGTTTGTTGGCTTGTTGGTTTGTTGGTTTGTTGGCTTGTTGGCTTGTTGGCTTGTTGGTTTGTTGGTTTGTTGGGTTGTTGGCTTGTTGGCTTGTTGGTTTGTTGGTTTGTTAGCTTGTTGGTTTGTTGGCTTGTTGGTTTGTTGGTTTGTTGGTTTGTTGGCTTGTTGGTTTGTTGGTTTGTTGGCTTGTTGGCTTGTTGGTTTGTTGGTTTGTTGGTTTGTTGGTTTGTTGGCTTGTTGGTTTGTTGGTTTGTTGGCTTGTTGGTTTGTTGGTTTGTTGGCTTGTTGGTTACTTAGTTTGTTGGTTTGTTGGCATGTCGGTTTGTAGGTTTGTTGGCATGTTGGTTTGTTGGTTTGTTGGCTTGTTGGCTTGTTGGTTTGTTGGTTTGTTGGTTTGTTGGCTTGTTGGTTTGTTGGTTTGTTGGTTTGTTGGCTTGTTGGTTTGTTGGTTTGTTAGTTTGTTGGTTACTTAGTTTATTGGTTTGTTGGTTAGTTCGTCTGTTGGTTTGTTAGTTTGTTGGTTTGTTGGTTTGTTGGCTTTTTGGCTTGTTGGTTTGTTGGTTTTTTGGTTAGTTGGTTTGTTGGTTTGTTGGTTTGTTGGTTTGTTGGTTTGTTGGTTTGTTGGTTTATTTGTTTGTTGGTTTGTTGGCTTGTTGGTTTGTTGGTTTGTTGGTTTGTTTGCTTGTTGGTTTGTTGGTTTGTTGGTTTGTTGGTTTGTTGGTTTGTTGGTTTGTTGGTTTGTTGGCTTGTTGGTTTTTTGGTTTGTTGGTTTATTTGTTTGTTGGTTTGTTGGCTTGTTGATTTGTTGGTTTGTTGGGTTGTTGGTTTGTTGGTTTGTTGGCTTGTTGGTTTGTTGGTTTGTTGGTTTGTTGGCTTGTTGGCTTGTTGGTTTGTTAATTTGTTGGTTTTTTGGTTTGTTGGTTTGTTGGTTTGTTGGTTTGTTGGTTTGTTGGTTTATTTGTTTGTTGGTTTGTTGGTTTATTTGTTTGTTGGTTTGTTGGCTTGTTGGTTTGTTGGTTTGTTGGCTTGTTGGCTTGTTGGCTTGTTGGCTTGTTGGTTTGTTGGTTTGTTGGCTTGTTGGTTTGTTGGTTTGTTGGTTTGTTGGTTTTTTGGTTTGTTGGTTTTTTGGTTTGTTGGTTTGTTCGCTTGTTGGCTTGTTGGTTTGTTGGCTTGTTGGTTTGTTAGTTTGTTGGCTTTTTGGTTACTTGGTTTGTTGGTTTGTTGGTTTGTGGGCTTGTTGGTTTGTTGGCTTGTTGGTTTGTTGGTTTGTTGGTTTGTTGGCTTGTTGGCTTGTTGTTTTGTTAGTTTGTTGGCTTTTTGGTTACTTGGGTTGTTGGTTTGTTGGTTTGTGGGCTTGTTGGTTTGTTGGCTTGTTGGTTTGTTGGTTTGTTGGTTTGTTGGCTTGTTGGCTTGTTGTTTTGTTGGTTTGTTGGTTTGTTGGTTTGTTGGTTTGTTGGTTTTTTGGTTTGTTGGTTTGTTGGTTTATTGGCTTGTTGGCTTGTTTGTTCGTTGGCTTGTTGGTTTGTTGGTTTGTTGGTTTGTTGGCTTGTTGGCTTGTTGGTTTGTTGGTTTGTTGGTTTGTTGGTTTGTTGGTTTGTTGATTTGTTGGTTTGTTGGCTTGTTGGTTTGTTGGTTTGTTGGCTTGTTGGCTTGTTGGTTTGTTGGTTTGTTGGGTTGTTGGTTACTTAGTTTGTTAGTTTGTTGGTTTGTTGGTTTGTTGGCTTGTGGGCTTGTTGGTTTGTTGGTTCGTTCGTTTGTTGGTTTGTTTGTTTGTTGGTTTGTTGGCTTGTTGGCTTGTTGGTTTGTTGGCTTGTTGGCTTGTTGGTTTGTTAGTTTGTTGGCTTTTTGGTTACTTGGGTTGTTGGTTTGTTGATTTATTTGTTTGTTGGTTTGTTGGCTTGTTGGCTTGTTGGTTTGTTAGTTTGTTAGTTTGTTGGCTTTTTGGTAACTTGATTTGTTGGTTTGTTGGTTTGTTGGCTTGTTGGTTTGTTGGTTTGTTGGTTTTTTGGTTTGTTGGTTTGTTGGTTTGTTGGCTTGTTGGTTTGATGGTTTGTTGGCTTGTTGGTTTGTTGGTTTGTTGGCTTGTTGGCTTGTTGGTTTGTTGGTTTGTTGGCTTGTTAGTTACTTAGTTTGTTGGTTTGTTAGTTTGTTGGTTCGTTGGTTTGTTGGCTTGTTGGCTTGTTGGTTTGTTGGTTTGTTTGCTTGTTGGTTTGTTGGTTTGTTAGTTTGTTGGCTTTTTGGTTACTTGGTTTGTTGGTTTGTTGGTTTGTTGGCTTGTTGGCTTGTTGCCTTGTTTGTTTGTTGGTTTGTTGGCTTGTTGGTTTGTTGGTTTGTTGGCTTGTTGGCTTGTTGCTATGTTGGTTTGTTGGTTTGTTGGCTTGTTGGTTTGTTGGCTTGTTGGCTTGTTGGTTTGTTAGTTTGTTGGCTTTTTGGTTACTTGGTTTGTTGGTTTTGTTGGTTTGTTGGTTTGTTGGTTTGTTGGTTTGTTGGTTTGTTGGTGTGTTGGTTTGTTGGTTTGTTGGTTTTTTGGTTTGTTGGTTTGTTGGTTTGTTGGTTTGTTGGTTTGCTAGTTTTTTGGTTTGTTGGTTTATTTGTTTGTTGGTTTGTTGGCTTGTTGGTTTATTTGTTTATTGGTTTGTTGGTTTGTTGGCTTGTTGGTTTGTTGGTTTATTGGTTTGTTGGCTTGTTGGCTTGTTGGTTTGTTGGTTTGTTGGTTTATTTGTTTGTTGGTTTGTTGGTTTGTTGGTTTGTTGGTTTGTCGGTTTGTTGGTTTGTTGGTTTGTTGGTTTGTTGGTTTGTTGGCTTGTTGGTTTATTGGTTTGTTGGTTTGTTGGCTTGTTGGTTTGTTGGTTTGTTGGCTTGTTGGTTACTTAGTTTGTTGGCTTGTTGGCTTGTTGGTTTGTTGGTTTGTTGGCTTGTTGGCTTGTTGCTTTATTGGTTTGTTAGTTTGTTGGCTTGTTGGCTTGTTGGTTTGTTACTTTGTTGGCTTTTTGGTTACTTGGTTTGTTGGTTTGTTGGTTTGTTGGTTTGTTGGCTTGTTGGTTTGTTGGTTTGTTGGCTTGTTGGCTTGTTGGTTTGTTGGTTTGTTGGGTTGTTGGTTACTTAGTTTGTTGGTTTGTTGGTTTGTTGGTTTGTTGGCTTGTGGGCTTGTTGGTTTGTTGGTTAGTTCGTTTATTGGTTTGTTTGTTTGTAGGTTTGTTGGCTTGTTGGCTTGTTGGTTTGTTGGTTTTTTTGGTTTGTTGGTTTGTTGGTTTGTTGGTTTGTTGGTTTATTGGTTTATTTGTTTGTTGGTTTGTTGGCTTGTTGGTTTGTTGGTTTGTTGGTTTGTTGGCTTGTTGGCTTGTTGGTTTGTTAGTTTGTTGGCTTTTTGGTTACTTGGTTTGTTGGTTTGTTGGTTTGTTGGCTTGTTGGCTTGTTGGTTTGTTGGTTTGTTGGCTTGTTGGTTTGTTGGTTGGTTGGCTTGTTGGCTTGTTGCTTTGTTGGTTTGTTGGTTTGTTGGCTTGTTGGTTTGTTGGCTTGTTGGCTTGTTGGTTTTTTAGTTTTTTGGCTTTTTAGTAACTTGGTTTGTTGGTTTGTTGGCTTGTTGGTTTGTTGGTTTGTTGGTTTGTTGGTTTGTTGGTTTGTTGGTTTTTTGGTTTGTTAGCTTGTTGGTTTGTTGGTTTGTTGGTTTGTTGGTTTGTTGGCTTGTTGGTTTGTTGGTTTGTTGGTTTGTTGGCTTATTGGCTTGTTGGTTTGTTGGTTTGTTGGTTTTTTGGTTTGTTGGTTTGTAGGTTTGTTGGTTTGTTAATTTGTTGGTTTGTTGGTTTATTTGTTTGTTGGTTTGTTGGTTTATTTGTTTGTTGGTTTGTTGGCTTGTTGGTTTGTTGGTTTGTTGGTTTGCTGCTTTGTTCGTTTGATGGTTTGTTGGTTTGATGGTTACTTGGTTTGTTGGTTTGTTGGTTTGTTGGTTTGTTGGTTTGTTGGCTTGTTGGCTTGTTGGTTTGTTGGTTTGTTGGCTTGTTGGTTACTTAGTTTGTTGGCATGTTGGTTTGTTGGTTTGATGGTTTGTAGGTTTGTTGGTTTGTTAATTTGTTGGTTTGTTGGTTTATTTGTTTGTTGGTTTGTTGGTTTATTTGTTTGTTGGTTTGTTGGCTTGTTGGTTTGTTGGTTTGTTGGTTTGCTGCTTTGTTCGTTTGATGGTTTGTTGGTTTGTTGGTTACTTGGTTTGTTGGTTTGTTGGTTTGTTGGTTTGTTGGTTTGTTGGCTTGTTGGCTTGTTGGTTTGTTGGTTTGTTGGCTTGTTGGTTACTTAGTTTGTTGGCATGTTGGTTTGTTGGTTTGTTGGTTTGTTGGCTTGTTGGTTTGTTGGTTTGTTGGCTTGTTGGCTTGTTGGTTTGTTGGTTTGTTGGTTTGTTGGTTTGTTGGTTTGTTGGCTTGTTGGTTTGTTGGTTTGTTGGGTTGTTGGTTGTTAGTTTGTTGGTTTGTTAGCTTGTTGGCTTGTTGGTTTGTTGGTTTGTTGGCTTGTTGGTTTGTTGGTTTGTTGGCTTGTTGGCTTGTTGCCTTGTTCGTTTGATGGTTTGTTGGTTTATTGGTTTTTTGGTTTGTTGGTTTTTTGGTTTGGTGCTTTGTTGGTTTGTTGGTTTGTTGGCTTGTTGGCTTGTTGGTTTGTTGACTTGTTGGCTTGTTGGTTTGTTGGTTTGTTGGGTTGTTGGTTTGTTGGTTTGTTGGGTTGTTGGTTACTTAGTTTGTTGGTTTGTTGGTTTGTTGGTTTGTTGGCTTGTTGGCTTGTTGGTTTTTTGGTTAGTTCGTTTGTTGGTTTGTTGGTTTGTTGGTTTGTTGGCTTGTTCGCTTGTTGGTTTGTTGGTTTTTTGGTTTGTTGGTTTGTTGGTTTGTTGGTTTGTTGGTTTGTGGTTTATTTGTTTGTTGGTTTGTTGGCTTGTTGCTTTGTTGGTTTGTTGGTTTGTTGGCTTGTAGGCTTGTTGGTTTGTTAGTTTGTTGGCTTGTTGGTTTGTTGGTTGGTTGGCTTGTTGGCTTGTTGCTTTGTTGGTTTGTTGGCTTGTTGGTTTGTTGGTTGGTTGGCTTGTTGGCTTGTTGCTTTGTTGGTTTGTTGGTTCGTTGGCTTGTTGGTTTGTTCGCTTGTTGGCTTGTTGGTTTGTTAGTTTGTTGGCTTTTTGGTTACTTGGTTTGTTGGTTTGTTGGCTTGTTGGTTTGTTGGTTCGTTGGTTTGTTGGTTTGTTGGTTTGTTGGTTTTTTGGTTTGTTGGTTTGTTGGTTTGTTGGCTTGTTGGTTTGATGGTTTATTGGCTTGTTGTTTTGTTGGTTTGTTGGCTTTTTGGCTTGTTGGTTTGTTGGTTTGTTGGCTTGTTGGTTACTTAGTTTTTTGGTTTGTTGGTTTGTTGGTTTGTTGGTTTGTTGGCTTGTTGGCTTGTTGGTTTGTTAGTTTGTTGGCTTGTTGGCTTGTTAGTTTGTTAGTTTGTTGGCTTTTTGGTTCCTTGGTTTGTTGGCTTGTTGGCTTGTTGGTTTGTTGGTTTGTTGGCTTGTTGGTTTGTTGGTTTGTTGGCTTGTTGGCTTGTTGGCTTGTTGGTTTGTTAGTTTGTTTGTTTGTTGGCTTGTTGGTTTGTTGGTTTGTTGGGTTGTTGGTTGTTGGTTTGTTGGTTTGTTAGCTTGTTGGCTTGTTGGTTTGTTGGTTTGTTGGCTTGTTGGTTTGTTGGTTTGTTGGCTTGTTGGCTTGTTGCCTTGTTCGTTTGATGGTTTGTTGGTTTATTGGTTTTTTGGTTTGTTGGTTTTTTGGTTTGGTGCTTTGTTGGTTTGTTGGTTTGTTGGCTTGTTGGCTTGTTGGTTTGTTGACTTGTTGGCTTGTTGGTTTGTTGGTTTGTTGGGTTGTTGGTTTGTTGGTTTGTTGGGTTGTTGGTTACTTAGTTTGTTGGTTTGTTGGTTTGTTGGTTTGTTGGCTTGTTGGCTTGTTGGTTTTTTGGTTAGTTCGTTTGTTGGTTTGTTGGTTTGTTGGTTTGTTGGCTTGTTCGCTTGTTGGTTTGTTGGTTTTTTGGTTTGTTGGTTTGTTGGTTTGTTGGTTTGTTGGTTTGTGGTTTATTTGTTTGTTGGCTTGTTGGCTTGTTGCTTTGTTGGTTTGTTGGTTTGTTGGCTTGTAGGCTTGTTGGTTTGTTAGTTTGTTGGCTTTTTGGTTACTTGGTTTGTTGGTTTATTGGTTTGTTGGTTTGTTGGCTTGTAGGCTTGTTGGTTTGTTAGTTTGTTGGCTTTTTGGTTACTTGGTTTGTTGGTTTATTGGTTTGTTGGCTTGTAGGCTTGTTGGTTTGTTGGTTTGTTGGCTTGTTGGCTTGTTGGTTTGTTAGTTTGTTGGCTTTTTGGTTACTTGGTTTGTTGGTTTGTTGGCTTGTTGGTTTGTTGGTTCGTTGGTTTGTTGGTTTGTTGGTTTGTTGGTTTTTTGGTTTGTTGGTTTGTTGGTTTGTTGGCTTGTTGGTTTGATGGTTTATTGGCTTGTTGTTTTGTTGGTTTGTTGGCTTTTTGGCTTGTTGGTTTGTTGGTTTGTTGGCTTGTTGGTTACTTAGTTTTTTGGTTTGTTGGTTTGTTGGTTTGTTGGTTTGTTGGCTTGTTGGCTTGTTGGTTTGTTAGTTTGTTGGCTTGTTGGCTTGTTGGTTTGTTAGTTTGTTGGCTTTTTGGTTACTTGGTTTGTTGGCTTGTTGGCTTGTTGGTTTGATGGTTTGTTGGCTTGTTGGTTTGTTGGTTTGTTGGCTTGTTGGCTTGTTGGTTTGTTAGTTTGTTAGTTTGTTGGCTTTTTGGTAACTTGATTTGTTGGTTTGTTGGTTTGTTGGCTTGTTGGTTTGTTGGTTTGTTGGTTTTTTGGTTTGTTGGTTTGTTGGTTTGTTGGCTTGTTGATTTGTTGGTTTGTTGGGTTGTTGGTTTGTTGGTTTGTTGGCTTGTTGGTTTGTTGGTTTGTTGGTTTGTTGGCTTGTTGGCTTGTTGGTTTGTTAATTTGTTGGTTTTTTGGTTTGTTGGTTTGTTGGTTTGTTGGTTTGTTGGTTTGTTGGTTTATTTGTTTGTTGGTTTGTTGGTTTATTTGTTTGTTGGTTTGTTGGCTTGTTGGTTTGTTGGTTTGTTGGCTTGTTGGCTTGTTGGCTTGTTGGTTTGTTGGTTTGTTGGCTTGTTGGTTTGTTGGTTTGTTGGTTTGTTGGTTTTTTGGTTTGTTGGTTTTTTGGTTTGTTGGTTTGTTCGCTTGTTGGCTTGTTGGTTTGTTGGCTTGTTGGTTTGTTAGTTTGTTGGCTTTTTGGTTACTTGGTTTGTTGGTTTGTTGGTTTGTGGGCTTGTTGGTTTGTTGGCTTGTTGGTTTGTTGGTTTGTTGGTTTGTTGGCTTGTTGGCTTGTTGTTTTGTTAGTTTGTTGGCTTTTTGGTTACTTGGGTTGTTGGTTTGTTGGTTTGTGGGCTTGTTGGTTTGTTGGCTTGTTGGTTTGTTGGTTTGTTGGTTTGTTGGCTTGTTGGCTTGTTGTTTTGTTGGTTTGTTGGTTTGTTGGTTTGTTGGTTTGTTGGTTTTTTGGTTTGTTGGTTTGTTGGTTTATTGGCTTGTTGGCTTGTTTGTTCGTTGGCTTGTTGGTTTGTTGGTTTGTTGGTTTGTTGGCTTGTTGGCTTGTTGGTTTGTTGGTTTGTTGGTTTGTTGGTTTGTTGGTTTGTTGATTTGTTGGTTTGTTGGCTTGTTGGTTTGTTGGTTTGTTGGCTTGTTGGCTTGTTGGTTTGTTGGTTTGTTGGGTTGTTGGTTACTTAGTTTGTTAGTTTGTTGGTTTGTTGGTTTGTTGGCTTGTGGGCTTGTTGGTTTGTTGGTTCGTTCGTTTGTTGGTTTGTTTGTTTGTTGGTTTGTTGGCTTGTTGGCTTGTTGGTTTGTTGGCTTGTTGGCTTGTTGGTTTGTTAGTTTGTTGGCTTTTTGGTTACTTGGGTTGTTGGTTTGTTGATTTATTTGTTTGTTGGTTTGTTGGCTTGTTGGCTTGTTGGTTTGTTAGTTTGTTAGTTTGTTGGCTTTTTGGTAACTTGATTTGTTGGTTTGTTGGTTTGTTGGCTTGTTGGTTTGTTGGTTTGTTGGTTTTTTGGTTTGTTGGTTTGTTGGTTTGTTGGCTTGTTGGTTTGATGGTTTGTTGGCTTGTTGGTTTGTTGGTTTGTTGGCTTGTTGGCTTGTTGGTTTGTTGGTTTGTTGGCTTGTTAGTTACTTAGTTTGTTGGTTTGTTAGTTTGTTGGTTCGTTGGTTTGTTGGCTTGTTGGCTTGTTGGTTTGTTGGTTTGTTTGCTTGTTGGTTTGTTGGTTTGTTAGTTTGTTGGCTTTTTGGTTACTTGGTTTGTTGGTTTGTTGGTTTGTTGGCTTGTTGGCTTGTTGCCTTGTTTGTTTGTTGGTTTGTTGGCTTGTTGGTTTGTTGGTTTGTTGGCTTGTTGGCTTGTTGCTATGTTGGTTTGTTGGTTTGTTGGCTTGTTGGTTTGTTGGCTTGTTGGCTTGTTGGTTTGTTAGTTTGTTGGCTTTTTGGTTACTTGGTTTGTTGGTTTTGTTGGTTTGTTGGTTTGTTGGTTTGTTGGTTTGTTGGTTTGTTGGTGTGTTGGTTTGTTGGTTTGTTGGTTTTTTGGTTTGTTGGTTTGTTGGTTTGTTGGTTTGTTGGTTTGCTAGTTTTTTGGTTTGTTGGTTTATTTGTTTGTTGGTTTGTTGGCTTGTTGGTTTATTTGTTTATTGGTTTGTTGGTTTGTTGGCTTGTTGGTTTGTTGGTTTATTGGTTTGTTGGCTTGTTGGCTTGTTGGTTTGTTGGTTTGTTGGTTTATTTGTTTGTTGGTTTGTTGGTTTGTTGGTTTGTTGGTTTGTTGGTTTGTTGGTTTGTTGGTTTGTTGGTTTGTTGGTTTGTTGGCTTGTTGGTTTATTGGTTTGTTGGTTTGTTGGCTTGTTGGTTTGTTGGTTTGTTGGCTTGTTGGTTACTTAGTTTGTTGGCTTGTTGGCTTGTTGGTTTGTTGGTTTGTTGGCTTGTTGGCTTGTTGCTTTATTGGTTTGTTAGTTTGTTGGCTTGTTGGCTTGTTGGTTTGTTACTTTGTTGGCTTTTTGGTTACTTGGTTTGTTGGTTTGTTGGTTTGTTGGTTTGTTGGCTTGTTGGTTTGTTGGTTTGTTGGCTTGTTGGCTTGTTGGTTTGTTGGTTTGTTGGGTTGTTGGTTACTTAGTTTGTTGGTTTGTTGGTTTGTTGGTTTGTTGGCTTGTGGGCTTGTTGGTTTGTTGGTTAGTTCGTTTATTGGTTTGTTTGTTTGTAGGTTTGTTGGCTTGTTGGCTTGTTGGTTTGTTGGTTTTTTTGGTTTGTTGGTTTGTTGGTTTGTTGGTTTGTTGGTTTATTGGTTTATTTGTTTGTTGGTTTGTTGGCTTGTTGGTTTGTTGGTTTGTTGGTTTGTTGGCTTGTTGGCTTGTTGGTTTGTTAGTTTGTTGGCTTTTTGGTTACTTGGTTTGTTGGTTTGTTGGTTTGTTGGCTTGTTGGCTTGTTGGTTTGTTGGTTTGTTGGCTTGTTGGTTTGTTGGTTGGTTGGCTTGTTGGCTTGTTGCTTTGTTGGTTTGTTGGTTTGTTGGCTTGTTGGTTTGTTGGCTTGTTGGCTTGTTGGTTTTTTAGTTTTTTGGCTTTTTAGTAACTTGGTTTGTTGGTTTGTTGGCTTGTTGGTTTGTTGGTTTGTTGGTTTGTTGGTTTGTTGGTTTGTTGGTTTTTTGGTTTGTTGGCTTGTTGGTTTGTTGGTTTGTTGGTTTGTTGGTTTGTTGGTTTGTTGGTTTTTTGGTTTGTTAGCTTGTTGGTTTGTTGGTTTGTTGGTTTGTTGGTTTGTTGGCTTGTTGGTTTGTTGGTTTGTTGGTTTGTTGGCTTATTGGCTTGTTGGTTTGTTGGTTTGTTGGTTTTTTGGTTTGTTGGTTTGTAGGTTTGTTGGTTTGTTAATTTGTTGGTTTGTTGGTTTATTTGTTTGTTGGTTTGTTGGTTTATTTGTTTGTTGGTTTGTTGGCTTGTTGGTTTGTTGGTTTGTTGGTTTGCTGCTTTGTTCGTTTGATGGTTTGTTGGTTTGATGGTTACTTGGTTTGTTGGTTTGTTGGTTTGTTGGTTTGTTGGTTTGTTGGCTTGTTGGCTTGTTGGTTTGTTGGTTTGTTGGCTTGTTGGTTACTTAGTTTGTTGGCATGTTGGTTTGTTGGTTTGATGGTTTGTAGGTTTGTTGGTTTGTTAATTTGTTGGTTTGTTGGTTTATTTGTTTGTTGGTTTGTTGGTTTATTTGTTTGTTGGTTTGTTGGCTTGTTGGTTTGTTGGTTTGTTGGTTTGCTGCTTTGTTCGTTTGATGGTTTGTTGGTTTGTTGGTTACTTGGTTTGTTGGTTTGTTGGTTTGTTGGTTTGTTGGTTTGTTGGCTTGTTGGCTTGTTGGTTTGTTGGTTTGTTGGCTTGTTGGTTACTTAGTTTGTTGGCATGTTGGTTTGTTGGTTTGTTGGTTTGTTGGTTTGTTGGCTTGTTGGTTTGTTGGTTTGTTGGCTTGTTGGCTTGTTGGTTTGTTGGTTTGTTGGTTTGTTGGTTTGTTGGTTTGTTGGCTTGTTGGTTTGTTGGTTTGTTGGGTTGTTGGTTGTTAGTTTGTTGGTTTGTTAGCTTGTTGGCTTGTTGGTTTGTTGGTTTGTTGGCTTGTTGGTTTGTTGGTTTGTTGGCTTGTTGGCTTGTTGCCTTGTTCGTTTGATGGTTTGTTGGTTTATTGGTTTTTTGGTTTGTTGGTTTTTTGGTTTGGTGCTTTGTTGGTTTGTTGGTTTGTTGGCTTGTTGGCTTGTTGGTTTGTTGACTTGTTGGCTTGTTGGTTTGTTGGTTTGTTGGGTTGTTGGTTTGTTGGTTTGTTGGGTTGTTGGTTACTTAGTTTGTTGGTTTGTTGGTTTGTTGGTTTGTTGGCTTGTTGGCTTGTTGGTTTTTTGGTTAGTTCGTTTGTTGGTTTGTTGGTTTGTTGGTTTGTTGGCTTGTTCGCTTGTTGGTTTGTTGGTTTTTTGGTTTGTTGGTTTGTTGGTTTGTTGGTTTGTTGGTTTGTGGTTTATTTGTTTGTTGGTTTGTTGGCTTGTTGCTTTGTTGGTTTGTTGGTTTGTTGGCTTGTAGGCTTGTTGGTTTGTTAGTTTGTTGGCTTGTTGGTTTGTTGGTTGGTTGGCTTGTTGGCTTGTTGCTTTGTTGGTTTGTTGGCTTGTTGGTTTGTTGGTTGGTTGGCTTGTTGGCTTGTTGCTTTGTTGGTTTGTTGGTTCGTTGGCTTGTTGGTTTGTTCGCTTGTTGGCTTGTTGGTTTGTTAGTTTGTTGGCTTTTTGGTTACTTGGTTTGTTGGTTTGTTGGCTTGTTGGTTTGTTGGTTCGTTGGTTTGTTGGTTTGTTGGTTTGTTGGTTTTTTGGTTTGTTGGTTTGTTGGTTTGTTGGCTTGTTGGTTTGATGGTTTATTGGCTTGTTGTTTTGTTGGTTTGTTGGCTTTTTGGCTTGTTGGTTTGTTGGTTTGTTGGCTTGTTGGTTACTTAGTTTTTTGGTTTGTTGGTTTGTTGGTTTGTTGGTTTGTTGGCTTGTTGGCTTGTTGGTTTGTTAGTTTGTTGGCTTGTTGGCTTGTTAGTTTGTTAGTTTGTTGGCTTTTTGGTTCCTTGGTTTGTTGGCTTGTTGGCTTGTTGGTTTGTTGGTTTGTTGGCTTGTTGGTTTGTTGGTTTGTTGGCTTGTTGGCTTGTTGGCTTGTTGGTTTGTTAGTTTGTTTGTTTGTTGGCTTGTTGGTTTGTTGGTTTGTTGGGTTGTTGGTTGTTGGTTTGTTGGTTTGTTAGCTTGTTGGCTTGTTGGTTTGTTGGTTTGTTGGCTTGTTGGTTTGTTGGTTTGTTGGCTTGTTGGCTTGTTGCCTTGTTCGTTTGATGGTTTGTTGGTTTATTGGTTTTTTGGTTTGTTGGTTTTTTGGTTTGTTGGTTTTTTGGTTTGGTGCTTTGTTGGTTTGTTGGTTTGTTGGCTTGTTGGCTTGTTGGTTTGTTGACTTGTTGGCTTGTTGGTTTGTTGGTTTGTTGGGTTGTTGGTTTGTTGGTTTGTTGGGTTGTTGGTTACTTAGTTTGTTGGTTTGTTGGTTTGTTGGTTTGTTGGCTTGTTGGCTTGTTGGTTTTTTGGTTAGTTCGTTTGTTGGTTTGTTGGTTTGTTGGTTTGTTGGCTTGTTCGCTTGTTGGTTTGTTGGTTTTTTGGTTTGTTGGTTTGTTGGTTTGTTGGTTTGTTGGTTTGTGGTTTATTTGTTTGTTGGCTTGTTGGCTTGTTGCTTTGTTGGTTTGTTGGTTTGTTGGCTTGTAGGCTTGTTGGTTTGTTAGTTTGTTGGCTTTTTGGTTACTTGGTTTGTTGGTTTATTGGTTTGTTGGCTTGTAGGCTTGTTGGTTTGTTGGTTTGTTGGCTTGTTGGTTTGTTGGTTGGTTGGCTTGTTGGCTTGTTGCTTTGTTGGTTTGTTGGTTCGTTGGCTTGTTGGTTTGTTGGCTTGTTGGCTTGTTGGTTTGTTAGTTTGTTGGCTTTTGGTTTATTTGTTTGTTGGTTTGTTGGCTTGTTGGTTTGTTGGTTTGTTGGTTTGTTGGTTTGTTGGCTTGTTGGTTTGTTGGTTTATCGGTTTGTTGGCTTTTTGGCTTGTTGGTTTGTTGGTTTGTTGGTTTATTTGTTTGTTGGTTTGTTTGTTTGTTGTTTTGTTGGTTTGTTGGTTTGTTGGTTTGTTGGTTTGTTGGCTTGTTGGTTTGTTGGTTTGTTGGTTTGTTGGCTTGTTGGTTTGTTGGTTTGTTGGCTTGTTGGTTACTTAGTTTGTTGGTTTGTTGGCTTGTTGGTTTGTTGGTTTGTTGGCTTGTTGGCTTGTTGGTTTGTTGGTTTATTGGTTTGTTGGTTTGTTGCTTTGTTGGTTTGTTGGTTTGTTGGTTTGTTGGCTTGTTGGCTTGTTGGTTTTTTGGTTAGTTCGTTTGTTGGTTTGTTGGTTTGTTGGCTTGTTGGCTTGTTGGTTTGTTAGTTTGTTGGCTTTTTGGTTACTTGGTTTGTTGGTTTGTTGGTTTGTTGGCTTGTTGGCTTGTTGGTTTGTTGGTTTGTTGGCTTGTTGGTTTGTTGGTTGGTTGGCTTGTTGGCTTGTTGCTTTGTTGGTTTGTTGGTTTGTTGGCTTGTTGGTTTGTTGGCTTGTTGGCTTGTTGGTTTTTTAGTTTTTTGGCTTTTTAGTAACTTGGTTTGTTGGTTTGTTGGCTTGTTGGTTTGTTGGTTTGTTGGTTTGTTGGTTTGTTGGTTTGTTGGTTTTTTGGTTTGTTAGCTTGTTGGTTTGTTGGTTTGTTGGTTTGTTGGTTTGTTGGCTTGTTGGTTTGTTGGTTTGTTGGTTTGTTGGCTTATTGGCTTGTTGGTTTGTTGGTTTGTTGGTTTTTTGGTTTGTTGGTTTGTAGGTTTGTTGGTTTGTTAATTTGTTGGTTTGTTGGTTTATTTGTTTGTTGGTTTGTTGGTTTATTTGTTTGTTGGTTTGTTGGCTTGTTGGTTTGTTGGTTTGTTGGTTTGCTGCTTTGTTCGTTTGATGGTTTGTTGGTTTGATGGTTACTTGGTTTGTTGGTTTGTTGGTTTGTTGGTTTGTTGGTTTGTTGGCTTGTTGGCTTGTTGGTTTGTTGGTTTGTTGGCTTGTTGGTTACTTAGTTTGTTGGCATGTTGGTTTGTTGGTTTGATGGTTTGTAGGTTTGTTGGTTTGTTAATTTGTTGGTTTGTTGGTTTATTTGTTTGTTGGTTTGTTGGTTTATTTGTTTGTTGGTTTGTTGGCTTGTTGGTTTGTTGGTTTGTTGGTTTGCTGCTTTGTTCGTTTGATGGTTTGTTGGTTTGTTGGTTACTTGGTTTGTTGGTTTGTTGGTTTGTTGGTTTGTTGGTTTGTTGGCTTGTTGGCTTGTTGGTTTGTTGGTTTGTTGGCTTGTTGGTTACTTAGTTTGTTGGCATGTTGGTTTGTTGGTTTGTTGGTTTGTTGGCTTGTTGGTTTGTTGGTTTGTTGGCTTGTTGGCTTGTTGGTTTGTTGGTTTGTTGGTTTGTTGGTTTGTTGGTTTGTTGGCTTGTTGGTTTGTTGGTTTGTTGGGTTGTTGGTTGTTAGTTTGTTGGTTTGTTAGCTTGTTGGCTTGTTGGTTTGTTGGTTTGTTGGCTTGTTGGTTTGTTGGTTTGTTGGCTTGTTGGCTTGTTGCCTTGTTCGTTTGATGGTTTGTTGGTTTATTGGTTTTTTGGTTTGTTGGTTTTTTGGTTTGGTGCTTTGTTGGTTTGTTGGTTTGTTGGCTTGTTGGCTTGTTGGTTTGTTGACTTGTTGGCTTGTTGGTTTGTTGGTTTGTTGGGTTGTTGGTTTGTTGGTTTGTTGGGTTGTTGGTTACTTAGTTTGTTGGTTTGTTGGTTTGTTGGTTTGTTGGCTTGTTGGCTTGTTGGTTTTTTGGTTAGTTCGTTTGTTGGTTTGTTGGTTTGTTGGTTTGTTGGCTTGTTCGCTTGTTGGTTTGTTGGTTTTTTGGTTTGTTGGTTTGTTGGTTTGTTGGTTTGTTGGTTTGTGGTTTATTTGTTTGTTGGTTTGTTGGCTTGTTGCTTTGTTGGTTTGTTGGTTTGTTGGCTTGTAGGCTTGTTGGTTTGTTAGTTTGTTGGCTTGTTGGTTTGTTGGTTGGTTGGCTTGTTGGCTTGTTGCTTTGTTGGTTTGTTGGCTTGTTGGTTTGTTGGTTGGTTGGCTTGTTGGCTTGTTGCTTTGTTGGTTTGTTGGTTCGTTGGCTTGTTGGTTTGTTCGCTTGTTGGCTTGTTGGTTTGTTAGTTTGTTGGCTTTTTGGTTACTTGGTTTGTTGGTTTGTTGGCTTGTTGGTTTGTTGGTTCGTTGGTTTGTTGGTTTGTTGGTTTGTTGGTTTTTTGGTTTGTTGGTTTGTTGGTTTGTTGGCTTGTTGGTTTGATGGTTTATTGGCTTGTTGTTTTGTTGGTTTGTTGGCTTTTTGGCTTGTTGGTTTGTTGGTTTGTTGGCTTGTTGGTTACTTAGTTTTTTGGTTTGTTGGTTTGTTGGTTTGTTGGTTTGTTGGCTTGTTGGCTTGTTGGTTTGTTAGTTTGTTGGCTTGTTGGCTTGTTAGTTTGTTAGTTTGTTGGCTTTTTGGTTCCTTGGTTTGTTGGCTTGTTGGCTTGTTGGTTTGTTGGTTTGTTGGCTTGTTGGTTTGTTGGTTTGTTGGCTTGTTGGCTTGTTGGCTTGTTGGTTTGTTAGTTTGTTTGTTTGTTGGCTTGTTGGTTTGTTGGTTTGTTGGGTTGTTGGTTGTTGGTTTGTTGGTTTGTTAGCTTGTTGGCTTGTTGGTTTGTTGGTTTGTTGGCTTGTTGGTTTGTTGGTTTGTTGGCTTGTTGGCTTGTTGCCTTGTTCGTTTGATGGTTTGTTGGTTTATTGGTTTTTTGGTTTGTTGGTTTTTTGGTTTGGTGCTTTGTTGGTTTGTTGGTTTGTTGGCTTGTTGGCTTGTTGGTTTGTTGACTTGTTGGCTTGTTGGTTTGTTGGTTTGTTGGGTTGTTGGTTTGTTGGTTTGTTGGGTTGTTGGTTACTTAGTTTGTTGGTTTGTTGGTTTGTTGGTTTGTTGGCTTGTTGGCTTGTTGGTTTTTTGGTTAGTTCGTTTGTTGGTTTGTTGGTTTGTTGGTTTGTTGGCTTGTTCGCTTGTTGGTTTGTTGGTTTTTTGGTTTGTTGGTTTGTTGGTTTGTTGGTTTGTTGGTTTGTGGTTTATTTGTTTGTTGGCTTGTTGGCTTGTTGCTTTGTTGGTTTGTTGGTTTGTTGGCTTGTAGGCTTGTTGGTTTGTTAGTTTGTTGGCTTTTTGGTTACTTGGTTTGTTGGTTTATTGGTTTGTTGGTTTGTTGGCTTGTAGGCTTGTTGGTTTGTTAGTTTGTTGGCTTTTTGGTTACTTGGTTTGTTGGTTTATTGGTTTGTTGGCTTGTAGGCTTGTTGGTTTGTTGGTTTGTTGGCTTGTTGGCTTGTTGGTTTGTTAGTTTGTTGGCTTTTTGGTTACTTGGTTTGTTGGTTTGTTGGCTTGTTGGTTTGTTGGTTCGTTGGTTTGTTGGTTTGTTGGTTTGTTGGTTTTTTGGTTTGTTGGTTTGTTGGTTTGTTGGCTTGTTGGTTTGATGGTTTATTGGCTTGTTGTTTTGTTGGTTTGTTGGCTTTTTGGCTTGTTGGTTTGTTGGTTTGTTGGCTTGTTGGTTACTTAGTTTTTTGGTTTGTTGGTTTGTTGGTTTGTTGGTTTGTTGGCTTGTTGGCTTGTTGGTTTGTTAGTTTGTTGGCTTGTTGGCTTGTTGGTTTGTTAGTTTGTTGGCTTCTTGGTTTGTTGGCTTGTTGGCTTGTTGGTTTGATGGTTTGTTGGCTTGTTGGTTTGTTGGTTTGTTGGCTTGTTGGCTTGTTGGTTTGTTAGTTTGTTAGTTTGTTGGCTTTTTGGTAACTTGATTTGTTGGTTTGTTGGTTTGTTGGCTTGTTGGTTTGTTGGTTTGTTGGTTTTTTGGTTTGTTGGTTTGTTGGTTTGTTGGCTTGTTGATTTGTTGGTTTGTTGGGTTGTTGGTTTGTTGGTTTGTTGGCTTGTTGGTTTGTTGGTTTGTTGGTTTGTTGGCTTGTTGGCTTGTTGGTTTGTTAATTTGTTGGTTTTTTGGTTTGTTGGTTTGTTGGTTTGTTGGTTTGTTGGTTTGTTGGTTTATTTGTTTGTTGGTTTGTTGGTTTATTTGTTTGTTGGTTTGTTGGCTTGTTGGTTTGTTGGTTTGTTGGCTTGTTGGCTTGTTGGCTTGTTGGCTTGTTGGTTTGTTGGTTTGTTGGCTTGTTGGTTTGTTGGTTTGTTGGTTTGTTGGTTTTTTGGTTTGTTGGTTTTTTGGTTTGTTGGTTTGTTCGCTTGTTGGCTTGTTGGTTTGTTGGCTTGTTGGTTTGTTAGTTTGTTGGCTTTTTGGTTACTTGGTTTGTTGGTTTGTTGGTTTGTGGGCTTGTTGGTTTGTTGGCTTGTTGGTTTGTTGGTTTGTTGGTTTGTTGGCTTGTTGGCTTGTTGTTTTGTTAGTTTGTTGGCTTTTTGGTTACTTGGGTTGTTGGTTTGTTGGTTTGTGGGCTTGTTGGTTTGTTGGCTTGTTGGTTTGTTGGTTTGTTGGTTTGTTGGCTTGTTGGCTTGTTGTTTTGTTGGTTTGTTGGTTTGTTGGTTTGTTGGTTTGTTGGTTTTTTGGTTTGTTGGTTTGTTGGTTTATTGGCTTGTTGGCTTGTTTGTTCGTTGGCTTGTTGGTTTGTTGGTTTGTTGGTTTGTTGGCTTGTTGGCTTGTTGGTTTGTTGGTTTGTTGGTTTGTTGGTTTGTTGGTTTGTTGATTTGTTGGTTTGTTGGCTTGTTGGTTTGTTGGTTTGTTGGCTTGTTGGCTTGTTGGTTTGTTGGTTTGTTGGGTTGTTGGTTACTTAGTTTGTTAGTTTGTTGGTTTGTTGGTTTGTTGGCTTGTGGGCTTGTTGGTTTGTTGGTTCGTTCGTTTGTTGGTTTGTTTGTTTGTTGGTTTGTTGGCTTGTTGGCTTGTTGGTTTGTTGGCTTGTTGGCTTGTTGGTTTGTTAGTTTGTTGGCTTTTTGGTTACTTGGGTTGTTGGTTTGTTGATTTATTTGTTTGTTGGTTTGTTGGCTTGTTGGCTTGTTGGTTTGTTAGTTTGTTAGTTTGTTGGCTTTTTGGTAACTTGATTTGTTGGTTTGTTGGTTTGTTGGCTTGTTGGTTTGTTGGTTTGTTGGTTTTTTGGTTTGTTGGTTTGTTGGTTTGTTGGCTTGTTGGTTTGATGGTTTGTTGGCTTGTTGGTTTGTTGGTTTGTTGGCTTGTTGGCTTGTTGGTTTGTTGGTTTGTTGGCTTGTTAGTTACTTAGTTTGTTGGTTTGTTAGTTTGTTGGTTCGTTGGTTTGTTGGCTTGTTGGCTTGTTGGTTTGTTGGTTTGTTTGCTTGTTGGTTTGTTGGTTTGTTAGTTTGTTGGCTTTTTGGTTACTTGGTTTGTTGGTTTGTTGGTTTGTTGGCTTGTTGGCTTGTTGCCTTGTTTGTTTGTTGGTTTGTTGGCTTGTTGGTTTGTTGGTTTGTTGGCTTGTTGGCTTGTTGCTATGTTGGTTTGTTGGTTTGTTGGCTTGTTGGTTTGTTGGCTTGTTGGCTTGTTGGTTTGTTAGTTTGTTGGCTTTTTGGTTACTTGGTTTGTTGGTTTTGTTGGTTTGTTGGTTTGTTGGTTTGTTGGTTTGTTGGTTTGTTGGTGTGTTGGTTTGTTGGTTTGTTGGTTTTTTGGTTTGTTGGTTTGTTGGTTTGTTGGTTTGTTGGTTTGCTAGTTTTTTGGTTTGTTGGTTTATTTGTTTGTTGGTTTGTTGGCTTGTTGGTTTATTTGTTTATTGGTTTGTTGGTTTGTTGGCTTGTTGGTTTGTTGGTTTATTGGTTTGTTGGCTTGTTGGCTTGTTGGTTTGTTGGTTTGTTGATTTATTTGTTTGTTGGTTTGTTGGTTTGTTGGTTTGTTGGTTTGTTGGTTTGTTGGTTTGTTGGTTTGTTGGTTTGTTGGTTTGTTGGTTTGTTGGCTTGTTGGTTTATTGGTTTGTTGGTTTGTTGGCTTGTTGGTTTGTTGGTTTGTTGGCTTGTTGGTTACTTAGTTTGTTGGCTTGTTGGTTTGTTGGTTTGTTGGCTTGTTGGCTTGTTGCTTTATTGGTTTGTTAGTTTGTTGGCTTGTTGGCTTGTTGGTTTGTTACTTTGTTGGCTTTTTGGTTACTTGGTTTGTTGGTTTGTTGGTTTGTTGGTTTGTTGGCTTGTTGGTTTGTTGGTTTGTTGGCTTGTTGGCTTGTTGGTTTGTTGGTTTGTTGGGTTGTTGGTTACTTAGTTTGTTGGTTTGTTGGTTTGTTGGTTTGTTGGCTTGTGGGCTTGTTGGTTTGTTGGTTAGTTCGTTTATTGGTTTGTTTGTTTGTAGGTTTGTTGGCTTGTTGGCTTGTTGGTTTGTTGGTTTTTTTGGTTTGTTGGTTTGTTGGTTTGTTGGTTTGTTGGTTTATTGGTTTATTTGTTTGTTGGTTTGTTGGCTTGTTGGTTTGTTGGTTTGTTGGTTTGTTGGCTTGTTGGCTTGTTGGTTTGTTAGTTTGTTGGCTTTTTGGTTACTTGGTTTGTTGGTTTGTTGGTTTGTTGGCTTGTTGGCTTGTTGGTTTGTTGGTTTGTTGGCTTGTTGGTTTGTTGGTTGGTTGGCTTGTTGGCTTGTTGCTTTGTTGGTTTGTTGGTTTGTTGGCTTGTTGGTTTGTTGGCTTGTTGGCTTGTTGGTTTTTTAGTTTTTTGGCTTTTTAGTAACTTGGTTTGTTGGTTTGTTGGCTTGTTGGTTTGTTGGTTTGTTGGTTTGTTGGTTTGTTGGTTTGTTGGTTTTTTGGTTTGTTAGCTTGTTGGTTTGTTGGTTTGTTGGTTTGTTGGTTTGTTGGCTTGTTGGTTTGTTGGTTTGTTGGTTTGTTGGCTTATTGGCTTGTTGGTTTGTTGGTTTGTTGGTTTTTTGGTTTGTTGGTTTGTAGGTTTGTTGGTTTGTTAATTTGTTGGTTTGTTGGTTTATTTGTTTGTTGGTTTGTTGGTTTATTTGTTTGTTGGTTTGTTGGCTTGTTGGTTTGTTGGTTTGTTGGTTTGCTGCTTTGTTCGTTTGATGGTTTGTTGGTTTGATGGTTACTTGGTTTGTTGGTTTGTTGGTTTGTTGGTTTGTTGGTTTGTTGGCTTGTTGGCTTGTTGGTTTGTTGGTTTGTTGGCTTGTTGGTTACTTAGTTTGTTGGCATGTTGGTTTGTTGGTTTGATGGTTTGTAGGTTTGTTGGTTTGTTAATTTGTTGGTTTGTTGGTTTATTTGTTTGTTGGTTTGTTGGTTTATTTGTTTGTTGGTTTGTTGGCTTGTTGGTTTGTTGGTTTGTTGGTTTGCTGCTTTGTTCGTTTGATGGTTTGTTGGTTTGTTGGTTACTTGGTTTGTTGGTTTGTTGGTTTGTTGGTTTGTTGGTTTGTTGGCTTGTTGGCTTGTTGGTTTGTTGGTTTGTTGGCTTGTTGGTTACTTAGTTTGTTGGCATGTTGGTTTGTTGGTTTGTTGGTTTGTTGGTTTGTTGGCTTGTTGGTTTGTTGGTTTGTTGGCTTGTTGGCTTGTTGGTTTGTTGGTTTGTTGGTTTGTTGGTTTGTTGGTTTGTTGGCTTGTTGGTTTGTTGGTTTGTTGGGTTGTTGGTTGTTAGTTTGTTGGTTTGTTAGCTTGTTGGCTTGTTGGTTTGTTGGTTTGTTGGCTTGTTGGTTTGTTGGTTTGTTGGCTTGTTGGCTTGTTGCCTTGTTCGTTTGATGGTTTGTTGGTTTATTGGTTTTTTGGTTTGTTGGTTTTTTGGTTTGGTGCTTTGTTGGTTTGTTGGTTTGTTGGCTTGTTGGCTTGTTGGTTTGTTGACTTGTTGGCTTGTTGGTTTGTTGGTTTGTTGGGTTGTTGGTTTGTTGGTTTGTTGGGTTGTTGGTTACTTAGTTTGTTGGTTTGTTGGTTTGTTGGTTTGTTGGCTTGTTGGCTTGTTGGTTTTTTGGTTAGTTCGTTTGTTGGTTTGTTGGTTTGTTGGTTTGTTGGCTTGTTCGCTTGTTGGTTTGTTGGTTTTTTGGTTTGTTGGTTTGTTGGTTTGTTGGTTTGTTGGTTTGTGGTTTATTTGTTTGTTGGTTTGTTGGCTTGTTGCTTTGTTGGTTTGTTGGTTTGTTGGCTTGTAGGCTTGTTGGTTTGTTAGTTTGTTGGCTTGTTGGTTTGTTGGTTGGTTGGCTTGTTGGCTTGTTGCTTTGTTGGTTTGTTGGCTTGTTGGTTTGTTGGTTGGTTGGCTTGTTGGCTTGTTGCTTTGTTGGTTTGTTGGTTCGTTGGCTTGTTGGTTTGTTCGCTTGTTGGCTTGTTGGTTTGTTAGTTTGTTGGCTTTTTGGTTACTTGGTTTGTTGGTTTGTTGGCTTGTTGGTTTGTTGGTTCGTTGGTTTGTTGGTTTGTTGGTTTGTTGGTTTTTTGGTTTGTTGGTTTGTTGGTTTGTTGGCTTGTTGGTTTGATGGTTTATTGGCTTGTTGTTTTGTTGGTTTGTTGGCTTTTTGGCTTGTTGGTTTGTTGGTTTGTTGGCTTGTTGGTTACTTAGTTTTTTGGTTTGTTGGTTTGTTGGTTTGTTGGTTTGTTGGCTTGTTGGCTTGTTGGTTTGTTAGTTTGTTGGCTTGTTGGCTTGTTAGTTTGTTAGTTTGTTGGCTTTTTGGTTCCTTGGTTTGTTGGCTTGTTGGCTTGTTGGTTTGTTGGTTTGTTGGCTTGTTGGTTTGTTGGTTTGTTGGCTTGTTGGCTTGTTGGCTTGTTGGTTTGTTAGTTTGTTTGTTTGTTGGCTTGTTGGTTTGTTGGTTTGTTGGGTTGTTGGTTGTTGGTTTGTTGGTTTGTTAGCTTGTTGGCTTGTTGGTTTGTTGGTTTGTTGGCTTGTTGGTTTGTTGGTTTGTTGGCTTGTTGGCTTGTTGCCTTGTTCGTTTGATGGTTTGTTGGTTTATTGGTTTTTTGGTTTGTTGGTTTTTTGGTTTGGTGCTTTGTTGGTTTGTTGGTTTGTTGGCTTGTTGGCTTGTTGGTTTGTTGACTTGTTGGCTTGTTGGTTTGTTGGTTTGTTGGGTTGTTGGTTTGTTGGTTTGTTGGGTTGTTGGTTACTTAGTTTGTTGGTTTGTTGGTTTGTTGGTTTGTTGGCTTGTTGGCTTGTTGGTTTTTTGGTTAGTTCGTTTGTTGGTTTGTTGGTTTGTTGGTTTGTTGGCTTGTTCGCTTGTTGGTTTGTTGGTTTTTTGGTTTGTTGGTTTGTTGGTTTGTTGGTTTGTTGGTTTGTGGTTTATTTGTTTGTTGGCTTGTTGGCTTGTTGCTTTGTTGGTTTGTTGGTTTGTTGGCTTGTAGGCTTGTTGGTTTGTTAGTTTGTTGGCTTTTTGGTTACTTGGTTTGTTGGTTTATTGGTTTGTTGGCTTGTAGGCTTGTTGGTTTGTTGGTTTGTTGGCTTGTTGGTTTGTTGGTTGGTTGGCTTGTTGGCTTGTTGCTTTGTTGGTTTGTTGGTTCGTTGGCTTGTTGGTTTGTTGGCTTGTTGGCTTGCTGGTTTGTTAGTTTGTTGGCTTTTTGGTTACTTGGTTTGTTGGTTTGTTGGCTTGTTGGTTTGTTGGTTCGTTGGTTTGTTGGTTTGTTGGTTTGTTGGTTTTTTGGTTTGTTGGTTTGTTGGTTTGTTGGCTTGTTGGTTTGATGGTTTATTGGCTTGTTGTTTTGTTGGTTTGTTGGCTTTTTGGCTTGTTGGTTTGTTGGTTTGTTGGCTTGTTGGTTACTTAGTTTTTTGGTTTGTTGGTTTGTTGGTTTGTTGGTTTGTTGGCTTGTTGGCTTGTTGGTTTGTTAGTTTGTTGGCTTGTTGGCTTGTTGGTTTGTTAGTTTGTTGGCTTTTTGGTTACTTGGTTTGTTGGCTTGTTGGCTTGTTGGTTTGTTGGTTTGTTGGCTTGTTGGTTTGTTGGTTTGTTGGCTTGTTGGCTTGTTGGCTTGTTGGTTTGTTAGTTTGTTTGTTTGTTGGTTTGTTGGTTTGTTGGTTTGTTGGTTTGTTGGTTTGTTGGTTTTTTGGTTTGTTGGTTTGTTGGTTTGTTGGTTTGTTGGTTTTTTGGTTTGTTGGTTTATTTGTTTGTTGGTTTGTTGGCTTGTTGGTTTGTTGGTTTGTTGGTTTGTTGGTTTGTTGGCTTGTTGGTTTGTTGGTTTATCGGTTTGTTGGCTTTTTGGCTTGTTGGTTTGTTGGTTTGTTGGTTTATTTGTTTGTTGGTTTGTTTGTTTGTTGTTTTGTTGGTTTGTTGGTTTGTTGGTTTGTTGGTTTGTTGGCTTGTTGGTTTGTTGGTTTGTTGGTTTGTTGGCTTGTTGGTTTGTTGGTTTGTTGGCTTGTTGGTTACTTAGTTTGTTGGTTTGTTGGCTTGTTGGTTTGTTGGTTTGTTGGCTTGTTGGCTTGTTGGTTTGTTGGTTTATTGGTTTGTTGGTTTGTTGCTTTGTTGGTTTGTTGGTTTGTTGGTTTGTTGGCTTGTTGGCTTGTTGGTTTTTTGGTTAGTTCGTTTGTTGGTTTGTTGGTTTGTTGGTTTGTTGGTTTGTTGGCTTGTTCGCTTGTTGGTTTGTTGGTTTTTTGGTTTGTTGGTTTGTTGGTTTGTTGGTTTGTTGGTTTGTGGTTTATTTGTTTGTTGGTTTGTTGGCTTGTTGCTTTGTTGGTTTGTTGGTTTGTTGGCTTGTAGGCTTGTTGGTTTGTTAGTTTGTTGGCTTTTTGGTTACTTGGTTTGTTGGTTTATTGGTTTGTTGGCTTGTAGGCTTGTTGGTTTGTTGGTTTGTTGGCTTGTTGGTTTGTTGGTTGGTTGGCTTGTTGGCTTGTTGCTTTGTTGGTTTGTTGGTTCGTTGGCTTGTTGGTTTGTTGGCTTGTTGGCTTGTTGGTTTGTTAGTTTGTTGGCTTTTTGGTTACTTGGTTTGTTGGTTTGTTGGCTTTTTGGTTACTTGGTTTGTTGGCTTGTTGGCTTGTTGGTTTGTTGGTTTGTTGGCTTGTTGGTTTGTTGGTTTGTTGGCTTGTTGGCTTGTTGGCTTGTTGGTTTGATGGTTTATTGGCTTGTTGTTTTGTTGGTTTGTTGGCTTTTTGGCTTGTTGGTTTGTTGGTTTGTTGGCTTGTTGGTTACTTAGTTTTTTGGTTTGTTGGTTTGTTGGTTTGTTGGTTTGTTGGCTTGTTGGCTTGTTGGTTTGTTAGTTTGTTGGCTTGTTGGCTTGTTGGTTTGTTAGTTTGTTGGCTTTTTGGTTACTTGGTTTGTTGGCTTGTTGGCTTGTTGGTTTGTTGGTTTGTTGGCTTGTTGGTTTGTTGGTTTGTTGGCTTGTTGGCTTGTTGGCTTGTTGGTTTGTTAGTTTGTTTGTTTGTTGGTTTATTGGTTTGTTGGTTTGTTGGTTTGTTGGTTTGTTGGTTTTTTGGTTTGTTGGTTTGTTGGTTTGTTGGTTTGTTGGTTTTTTGGTTTGTTGGTTTATTTGTTTGTTGGTTTGTTGGCTTGTTGGTTTGTTGGTTTGTTGGTTTGTTGGTTTGTTGGTTTGTTGGCTTGTTGGTTTGTTGGTTTATCGGTTTGTTGGCTTTTTGGCTTGTTGGTTTGTTGGTTTGTTGGTTTATTTGTTTGTTGAGTTGTTTGTTTGTTGTTTTGTTGGTTTGTTGGTTTGTTGGTTTGTTGGTTTGTTGGCTTGTTGGTTTGTTGGTTTGTTGGTTTGTTGGCTTGTTGGTTTGTTGGTTTGTTGGCTTGTTGGTTACTTAGTTTGTTGGTTTGTTGGCTTGTTGGTTTGTTGGTTTGTTGGCTTGTTGGCTTGTTGGTTTGTTGGTTTATTGGTTTGTTGGTTTGTTGCTTTGTTGCTTTGTTGGTTTGTTGGTTTGTTGGCTTGTTGGCTTGTTGGCTTGTTGGATTGTTGGTTTGTTAGTTTGTTGGCTTTTTGGTTACTTGGTTTGTTGGTTTGCTGGTTTGTTGGCTTGTTGGTTTGTTGGCTTGTTGCTTTGTTGGTTTGTTGGTTTGTTGGATTGTTTACTTGTTGGTTTGTTGGTTTGTTGGTTTGTTGGTTTGTTGGATTGTTGGCTTGTTGGTTTGTTGGTTTGTTGGCTTGTTGGCTTGTTGGTTTGTTGGTTTGTTGGCTTGTTGGTTTGTTGGCTTGTTGGTTTGTAGGTTTGTTGGTTTGTTGGTTTGTTGGCTTGTTGGTTTGTTGGTTTGTTGGCTTGTTGCTTACTTAGTTTGTTGGTTTGTTGGCATATTGGTTTGTTGGTTTGTTGGTTTGTTGGCTTGTTGGTTACTTAGTTTGTTGGTTTGTTGGCATGTTGGTTTGTTGGTTTGTTGGTATATTGGCTGGTTGATTTGTTGGCTTGTTGGTTTGTTGCTTTGTTCGTTTGATGGTTTGTTGGTTTGTTGGTTACTTAGTTTGTTGGTTTGTTGGTTTGTTGGCTTGTTGGTTTGTTGGCTTGTTGGTTTGTTGGTTTGTTGGCTTGTTGGCTTGTTGGTTTCTTGGTTTGTTGGCTTGTTGGTTTGTTAGTTTGTTGGCTTTTTGGTTACTTGGTTTGTTGGTTTGTTGGTTTGTTGGCTTGTTGGTTTGTTGGCTTGTTGGTTTGTTGGTTTGTTGGTTTGTTGGTTTGTTGGCTTGTTGATTTGTTGGTTTGTTGGTGTGTTGGCTTGTTGGCTTGTTGGTTTGTTGGTTTGTTGGCTTGTTGGTTTGTTGGTTTGTTGGCTTGTTGGCTTGTTGCTTTGTCCGTTTGGTGGTTTATTGGTTTGTTGGTTTTTTGGTTTGTTGGTTTTTTGGTTTGTTGCTTTGTTGGTTTGTTGGTTTGTTGGCTTGTTGGCTTGTTGGTTTGTTGGCTTGTTGGTTTGTTGGCTTGTTGGTTACTTGGTTTGTGGGTTTGTTGGTTTGTTGGCTTGTTGGTTTGTTGGCTTGTTCGTTTGTTGGTTTGTTGGTTTGTTGGTTTGTTGGTTTGTTGGTTTGTTGGTTTGTTGGCTTGTTGGCTTGTTGGTTTGTTGGTTTGTTGGTTTGTTGGTTTGTTGGTTTATTGGTTTGTTGGGTTGTTGGGTTGTTGGTTTGTTGGTTAATTCGTTTGTTGGTTTGTTAGTTTGTTGGTTTGTTGGCTTGTTGGCTTGTTGGCTTGTTGGTTTTTTGGTTTGTTGGTTTGTTGGTTTGTTGGTTTGTTAGTTTGTTGGTTTATTTGTTTGTTGGTTTGTTGGCTTGTTGGCTTGTTGGTTTGTTGGTTTGTTGGCTTGTTGGCTTGTTGCTTTGTTGGTTTGTTGGTTTGTTGGCTTTTTGGTTTGTTGGCTTGTTGGTTTGTTAGTTTGTTGGCTTTTTGGTTACTTGGTTTGTTGGTTTGTTGGTTTGTTGGATTGTTGGCTTGTTGGTTTGTTGGTTTGTTGGTTTGTTGGCTTGTTGGTTTGTTGGTTTGTTGGCTTGTTGGCTTGTTGGTTTGTTGGTTTGTTGGCTTGTTGGCTTGTTGGTTTGTTGGCTTGTTGGCTTGTTGGTTTGGTGGCTTGTTGGTTTGTTGGTTTGTTGGTTTGTTGGTTTGTTGGCTTGTTGGTTTGTTGGTTTATTGGTTTGTTGGCTTGTTGGTTTGTTGGTTTGTTGGTTTATTTGTTTGTTGGTTTGTTGGTTTGTTGGTTTGTTGGTTTGTTCGTTTGTTGGCTTGTTGGTTTGTTGGTTTGTTGGTTTGTTGGCTTGTTGGTTTGTTGGTTTGTTGGTTTGTTGGCTTGTTGGTTTGTTGGTTTGTTGGCTTGTTGGTTACTTAGTTTGTTGGTTTGTTGGCTTGTTGGTTTGTTGGTTTTTTGGTTTGTTGGTTTGTTGATTGTTGGCTTGTTGGTTTGTTGGTTTGTTGGCTTGTTGGCTTGTTGGTTTGTTGGTTTGTTGGCTTGTTGGCTTGTTGGTTTGTTGGTTTGTTGGTTTGTTGATTTGTTGCGTTGTTGCTTTGTTGGTTTGTTGGTTTGTTGGCTTGTTGGCTTGTTGGCTTGTTGGTTTGTTAGTTTGTTGGGTTTTTGGCTACTTGGTTTGTTGGTTTGTTGGTTTGTTCGCTTGTTGGTTTGTTGGCTTGTTGCTTTGTTGGTTTGTTGGTTTGTTGGATTGTTGGCTTGTTGGTTTGGTGGCTTGTTGGTTTGTTGGTTTGTTGGCTTGTTGGCTTGTTGGTTTGTTGGTTTGTTGGCTTGTTGGCTTGTTGGTTTGTTGGTTTGTTGGCTTATTGGTTTGTTGGCTTGTTGGTTTGTTGGTTTGTTGGTTTGTTGGTTTATTGGCTTGTTGGTTTGTTGGTTTGTTGGCTTGTTGGTTACTTAGTTTGTTGGTTTGTTGGCATATTGGTTTGTTGGTTTGTTGGCTTGTTGGTTACTTAGTTTGTTGGTTTGTTGGCATGTTGGTTTGTTGGTTTGTTGGTATATTGGCTGGTTGATTTGTTGGCTTGTTGGTTTGTTGCTTTGTTCGTTTGATGGTTTGTTGGTTTGTTGGTTACTTAGTTTGTTGGTTTGTTGGTTTGTTGGTTTGTTGGTTTGTTGGCTTGTTGGTTTGTTGGTTTGTTGGCTTGTTGGTTTGTTGGTTTGTTGGTTTGTTGGTTTGTTGGCTTGTTGGCTTGTTGGTTTGTTGGTTTGTTGGTTTTTTGTTTTGTTGGTTTGTTGGTTGGTTGGTTTGTTAATTTGTTGGTTTGTTGGTTTTTTTGTTTGTTGGTTTGTTGGTTTATTTGTTTGTTGGTTTGTTGGCTTGTTGGCTTGTTGGTTTGTTGGTTTGTTGGTTTGCTGCTTTGTTCGTTTGATGGTTTGTTGGTTTGTTGGTTACTTGGTTTGTTGGTTTGTTGGTTTGTTGGTTTGTTGGTTTGTTGGTTTGTTGGGTTGTTGGCTAGTTGGTTTGTTGGTTTGTTGGCTTGTTGGCTTGTTGGTTTGTTGGTTTGTTGGCTTGTTGGCTTGTTGATTTGTTGGTTTGTTGGTTTGTTGATTTGTTGCTTTGTTGCTTTGTTGGTTTGTTGGTTTGTTGGCTTGTTGGCTTGTTGGCTTGTTGGTTTGTTAGTTTGTTGGCTTTTTGGCTACTTGGTTTGTTGGTTTGTTGGTTTGTTGGTTTGTTGGTTTGTTGGTTTGTTGGCTTGTTGGTTTGTTGGTTTGTTGGTTTGTTGGCTTGTTGGTTTGTTGGTTTGTTGGTTTGTTGGTTTGTTGGCTTGTTGGTTTGTTGGTTTGTTGGCTTGTTGGTTACTTAGTTTGTTGGTTTGTTGGCTTGTTGGTTTGCTGGTTTTTTGGTTTGTTGGTTTGTTGATTGTTGGCTTGTTGGTTTGTTGGTTTGTTGGCTTGTTGGCTTGTTGGTTTGTTGGTTTGTTGGCTTGTTGGCTTGTTGGTTTGTTGGTTTGTTGGTTTGTTGATTTGTTGCTTTGTTGCTTTGTTGGTTTGTTGGTTTGTTGGCTTGTTGGCTTGTTGGCTTGTTGGTTTGTTAGTTTGTTAGTTTGTTGGCTTTTTGGCTACTTGGTTTGTTGGTTTGTTGGTTTGTTGGCTTGTTGGTTTGTTGGCTTGTTGGTTTGTTGGTTTGTTGGTTTGTTGGTTTGTTGGCTTGTTGGCTTGTTGGTTTGTTGGTTTGTTGGTTTTTTGTTTTGTTGGTTTGTTGGTTGGTTGGTTTGTTAATTTGTTGGTTTGTTGGTTTTTTTGTTTGTTGGTTTGTTGGTTTATTTGTTTGTTGGTTTGTTGGCTTGTTGGCTTGTTGGTTTGTTGGTTTGTTGGTTGCTGCTTTGTTCGTTTGATGGTTTGTTGGTTTGTTGGTTACTTGGTTTGTTGGTTTGTTGGTTTGTTGGTTTGTTGGTTTGTTGGTTTGTTGGCTTGTTGGCTTGTTGGTTTGTTGGTTTGTTGGCTTGTTGGCTTGTTGGTTTGTTGGTTTGTTGGCTTGTTGGCTTGTTGGTTTGTTGGTTTGTTGGTTTGTTGATTTGTTGCTTTGTTGCTTTGTTGGTTTGTTGGTTTGTTGGCTTGTTGGCTTGTTGGCTTGTTGGTTTGTTAGTTTGTTGGCTTTTTGGCTACTTGGTTTGTTGGTTTGTTGGTTTGTTGGTTTGTTGGTTTGTTGGTTTGTTGGTTTGTTGGCTTGTTGGTTTGTTGGTTTGTTGGTTTGTTGGCTTGTTGGTTTGTTGGTTTGTTGGTTTGTTGGCTTGTTGGTTTGTTGGTTTGTTGGCTTGTTGGTTACTTAGTTTGTTGGTTTGTTGGCTTGTTGGTTTGTTGGTTTTTTGGTTTGTTGGTTTGTTGATTGTTGGCTTGTTGGTTTGTTGGTTTGTTGGCTTGTTGGCTTGTTGGCTTGTTGGTTTGTTGGTTTGTTGGCTTGTTGGCTTGTTGGTTTGTTGGTTTGTTGGTTTAATGATTTGTTGCTTTGTTGCTTTGTTGGTTTGTTCGTTTGTTGGCTTGTTGGCTTGTTGGTTTGTTGGTTTGTTAGTTTGTTAGTTTGTTGGCTTTTTGGCTACATGGTTTGTTGGTTTGTTGGTTTGTTGGCTTGTTGGTTTGTTGGCTTGTTGCTTTGTTGGTTTGTTGGTTTGTTGGATTGTTGGCTTGTTGGTTTGTTGGCTTGTTGGTTTGTTGGTTTGTTGGCTTGTTGGCTTGTTGGTTTGTTGGTTTGTTGGCTTGTTGGCTTGTTGGTTTGTTGGTTTGTTGGCTTGTTGGTTTGTTGGATTGTTGGTTTGTTGGTTTGTTGGTTTGTTGGTTTGTTGGTTTGTTGGCTTGTTGGTTTGTTGGTTTGTTGGCTTGTTGGCTTGTTGGTTTGTTGGTTTGTTGGTTTGTTGATTTGTTGCTTTGTTGCTTTGTTGGTTTGTTGGTTTGTTGGCTTGTTGGCTTGTTGGCTTGTTGGTTTGTTAGTTTGTTGGCTTTTTGGCTACTTGGTTTGTTGATTTGTTGGTTTGTTGGCTTGTTGGTTTGTTGGCTTGTTGCTTTGTTGGTTTGTTGGTTTGTTGGATTGTTGGCTTGTTGGTTTGTTGGCTTGTTGGTTTGTTGGTTTGTTGGCTTGTTGGTTTGTTGGTTTGTTGGGTTGTTGGTTGTTGGTTTGTTGGTTTGTTAGCTTGTTGGCTTGTTGGTTTGTTGGTTTGTTGGCTTGTTGGTTTGTTGGCTTGTTGGCTTGTTGCCTTGTTCGTTTTATGGTTTGTTGGTTTATTGGTTTTTTTGGTTTGTTGGTTTTTTGGTTTGGTGCTTTGTTGGTTTGTTGGTTTGTTGGCTTGTTGGCTTGTTGGTTTGTTGGCTTGTTGGCTTGTTGGTTTGTTGGTTTGTTGGGTTGTTGGTTTGTTGGTTTGTTGGGTTGTTGGTTACTTAGTTTGTTGGTTTGTTGGTTTGTTGGTTTGTTGGCTTGTTGGCTTGTTGGTTTTTTGGTTAGTTCGTTTGTTGGTTTGTTGGTTTGTTGGTTTGTTGGCTTGTTCGCTTGTTGGTTTGTTGGTTTTTTGGTTTGTTGGTTTGTTGGTTTGTTGGTTTGTTGGTTTGTGGTTTATTTGTTTGTTGGTTTGTTGGCTTGTTGCTTTGTTGGTTTGTTGGTTTGTTGGCTTGTAGGCTTGTTGGTTTGTTAGTTTGTTGGCTTTTTGGTTACTTTGTTTGTTGGTTTATTGATTTGTTGGCTTGTAGGCTTGTTGGTTTGTTGGTTTGTTGGCTTGTTGGTTTGTTGGTTGGTTGGCTTGTTGGCTTGTTGCTTTGTTGGTTTGTTGGTTCGTTGGCTTGTTGGTTTGTTGGCTTGTTGGCTTGTTGGTTTGTTAGTTTGTTGGCTTTTTGGTTACTTGGTTTGTTGGTTTGTTGGCTTGTTGGTTTGTTGGTTTGTTGGTTTGTTGGTTTGTTGGTTTGTTGGTTTTTTGGTTTGTTGGTTTGTTGGTTTGTTGGTTTGTTGGCTTGTTGGTTTGATGGTTTATTGGCTTGTTGCTTTGTTGGTTTGTTGGCTTTTTGGCTTGTTGGTTTGTTGGTTTGTTGGCTTGTTGGTTACTTAGTTTTTTGGTTTGTTGGTTTGTTGGTTTGTTGGCTTGTTGGCTTGTTGGTTTGTTGGTTTGTTGGCTTGTTGGCTTGTTGGTTTGTTAGTTTGTTGGCTTTTTAGTTACTTGGTTTGTTGGCTTGTTGGCTTGTTGGTTTGTTGGTTTGTTGGCTTGTTGGTTTGTTGGTTTGTTGGCTTGTTGGCTTGTTGGCTTGTTGGTTTGTTAGTTTGTTTGTTTGTTGGTTTGTTGGTTTGTTGGTTTGTTGGTTTGTTGGTTTTTTGGTTTGTTGGTTTGTTGGTTTGTTGGTTTGTTGGTTTTTTGGTTTGTTGGTTTATTTGTTTGTTGGTTTGTTGGCTTGTTGGTTTGTTGGTTTGTTGGTTTGTTGGTTTGTTGGCTTGTTGGTTTGTTGGTTTATTGGTTTGTTGGCTTTTTGGCTTGTTGGTTTGTTGGTTTGTTGGTTTGTTTGTTTGTTGGTTTGTTTGTTTGTTTGTTTGTTTGTTTGTTGTTTTGTTGGTTTGTTGGTTTGTTGGTTTGTTGGCTTGTTGGTTTGTTGGTTTGTTGGTTTGTTAGCTTGTTGGTTTGTTGGTTTGTTGGCTTGTTGGTTACTTAGTTTGTTGGTTTGTTGGCTTGTTGGTTTGTTGGTTTTTTGGTTTGTTGGTTTGTTGATTGCTGGCTTGTTGGTTTTTTGGCTTGTTGGCTTGTTGGTTTGTTGGTTTGTTGGCTTGTTGGCTTGTTGGTTTGTTGGTTTATTGGTTTGTTGGTTTGTTGCTTTGTTGCTTTGTTGGTTTGTTGGTTTGTTGGCTTGTTGGCTTGTTGGATTGTTGGTTTGTTAGTTTGTTGGCTTTTTGGTTACTTGGTTTGTTGGTTTGTTGGTTTGTTGGCTTGTTGGTTTGTTGGCTTGTTGCTTTGTTGGTTTGTTGGTTTGTTGGATTGTTTACTTGTTGGTTTGTTGGTTTGTTGGTTTGTTGGCTTGTTGGTTTGTTGGTTTGTTGGATTGTTGGCTTGTTGGTTTGTTGGTTTGTTGGCTTGTTGGCTTGTTGGTTTGTTTGTTTGTTGGCTTGTTGGTTTGTTGGCTTGTTGGTTTGTTGGTTTGTTGGTTTGTTGGTTTGTTGGTTTGTTGGCTTGTTGGTTTGTTGGTTTGTTGGCTTGTTGCTTACTTAGTTTGTTGGTTTGTTGGCCTATTGGTTTGTTGGTTTGTTGGCTTGTTGGTTACTTAGTTTGTTGGTTTGTTGGCATGTTGGTTTGTTGGTTTGTTGGTATATTGGCTGGTTGATTTGTTGGCTTGTTGGTTTGTTGCTTTGTTCGTTTGATGGTTTGTTGGTTTGTTGGTTACTTAGTTTGTTGGTTTGTTGGTTTGTTGGCTTGTTGGTTTGTTGGCTTTTTGGTTTGTTGGCTTGTTGGCTTGTTGGTTTCTTGGTTTGTTGGCTTGTTGGTTTGTTAGTTTGTTGGCTTGTTGGTTACTTGGTTTGTTGGTTTGTTGGTTTGTTGGCTTGTTGGTTTGTTGGCTTGTTGGTTTGTTGGTTTGTTGGTTTGTTGGCTTGTTGATTTGTTGGTTTGTTGGCTTGTTGGCTTGTTGGTTTGTTGGTTTGTTGGCTTGTTGGTTTGTTGGTTTGTTGGCTTGTTGGCTTGTTGCTTTGTCCGTTTGGTGGTTTATTGGTTTGTTGGTTTTTTGGTTTGTTGGTTTTTTGGTTTGTTGCTTTGTTGGTTTGTTGGTTTGTTGGCTTGTTGGCTTGTTGGTTTGTTGGCTTGTTGGTTTGTTGGCTTGTTGGTTACTTGGTTTGTGGGTTTGTTGGTTTGTTGGCTTGTTGGTTTGTTGGCTTGTTCGTTTGTTGGTTTGTTGGTTTGTTGGTTTGTTGGTTTGTTGGTTTGTTGGTTTGTTGGTTTGTTGGCTTGTTGGCTTGTTGGTTTGTTGGTTTGTTGGTTTGTTGGTTTGTTGGTTTGTTGGTTTGTTGGTTTGTTGGTTTTTTGGTTTGTTGGGTTGTTGGGTTGTTGGTTTGTTGGTTAATTCGTTTGTTGGTTTGTTAGTTTGTTGGTTTGTTGGCTTGTTGGCTTGTTGGTTTGTTGGTTTTTTGGTTTGTGGTTTGTTGGTTTGTTGGTTTGTTAGCTTGTTGGTTTATTTGTTTGTTGGTTTGTTGGCTTGTTGGCTTGTTGGTTTGTTGGTTTGTTGGCTTGTTGGCTTGTTGCTTTGTTGGTTTGTTGGTTTGTTGGCTTTTTGGTTTGTTGGCTTGTTGGTTTGTTAGTTTGTTGGCTTTTTGGTTACTTGGTTTGTTGGTTTGTTGGTTTGTTGGATTGTTGGCTTGTTGGTTTGTTGGTTTGTTGGTTTGTTGGCTTGTTGGTTTGTTGGTTTGTTGGCTTGTTGGCTTATTGGTTTGTTGGTTTGTTGGCTTGTTGGCTTGTTGGTTTGTTGGTTTGTTGGCTTGTTGGTTTGGTGGCTTGTTGGTTTGTTGGTTTGTTGGTTTGTTGGTTTGTTGGCTTGTTGGTTTGTTGGTTTATTGGTTTGTTGGCTTGTTGGCTTGTTGGTTTGTTGGTTTGTTGGTTTATTTGTTTGTTGGTTTGTTGGTTTGTTGGTTTGTTGGTTTGTTGGTTTGTTGGCTTGTTGGTTTGTTGGTTTGTTGGTTTGTTGGCTTGTTGGTTTGTTGGTTTGTTGGTTTGTTGGCTTGTTGGTTTGTTGGTTTGTTGGCTTGTTGGTTACTTAGTTTGTTGGTTTGTTGGCTTGTTGGTTTGTTGGTTTTTTGGTTTGTTGGTTTGTTGATTGTTGGCTTGTTGGTTTGTTGGTTTGTTGGCTTGTTGGCTTGTTGGTTTGTTGGTTTGTTGGCTTGTTGGCTTGTTGGTTTGTTGGTTTGTTGGTTTGTTGATTTGTTGCTTTGTTGCTTTGTTGGTTTGTTGGTTTGTTGGCTTGTTGGCTTGTTGGCTTGTTGGCTTGTTGGTTTGTTAGTTTGTTGGCTTTTTGGCTACTTGGTTTGTTGGTTTGTTGGTTTGTTGGCTTGTTGGTTTGTTGGCTTGTTGCTTTGTTGGTTTGTTGGTTTGTTGGATTGTTGGCTTGTTGGTTTGTTGGCTTGTTGGTTTGTTGGTTTGTTGGCTCTTTGGCTTGTTGGTTTGTTGGTTTGTTGGCTTGTTGGCTTGTTGGTTTGTTGGTTTGTTGGCTTGTTGGTTTGTTGGCTTGTTGGTTTGTTGGTTTGTTGGTTTGTTGGTTTGTTGGCTTGTTGGTTTGTTGGTTTGTTGGCTTGTTGGTTACTTAGTTTGTTGGTTTGTTGGCATATTGGTTTGTTGGTTTGTTGGCTTGTTGGTTACTTAGTTTGTTGGTTTGTTGGCATGTTGGTTTGTTGATTTGTTGGTATATTGGCTGGTTGATTTGTTGGCTTGTTGGTTTGTTGCTTTGTTCGTTTGATGGTTTGTTGGTTTGTTGGTTACTTAGTTTGTTGGTTTGTTGGTTTGTTGGTTTGTTGGTTTGTTGGCTTGTTGGTTTGTTGGTTTGTTGGCTTGTTGGTTTGTTGGTTTGTTGGTTTGTTGGTTTGTTGGCTTGTTGGCTTGTTGGTTTGTTGGTTTGTTGGTTTTTTGGTTTGTTGGTTTGTTGGTTTGTTGGTTTGTTAATTTGTTGGTTTGTTGGTTTATTTGTTTGTTGGTTTGTTGGTTTATTTGTTTGTTGGTTTGTTGGCTTGTTGGTTTGTTGGTTTGTTGGTTTGCTGCTTTGTTCGTTTGATGGTTTGCTGGTTTGTTGGTTACTTGGTTTGTTGGTTTGTTGGTTTGTTGGTTTGTTGGTTTGTTGGCTTGTTGGCTTGTTGGTTTGTTGGTTTGTTGGCTTGTTGGCTTGTTGGTTTGTTGGTTTGTTGGCTTGTTGGCTTGTTGGTTTGTTGGTTTGTTGGTTTGTTGATTTGTTGCTTTGTTGCTTTGGTAGTTTGTTGGTTTGTTGGCTTGTTGGCTTGTTGGCTTGTTGGTTTGTTAGTTTGTTGGCTTTTTGGCTACTTGGTTTGTTGGTTTGTTGGTTTGTTGGTTTGTTGGTTTGTTGGTTTGTTGGTTTGTTGGTTTGTTGGCTTGTTGGTTTGTTGGTGTGTTGGTTTGTTGGCTTGTTGGTTTGTTGGTTTGTTGGTTTGTTGGCTTGTTGGTTTGTTGGTTTGTTGGCTTGTTGGTTACTTAGTTTGTTGGTTTGTTGGCTTGTTGGTTTGTTGGTTTTTTGGTTTGTTGGTTTGTTGATTGTTGGCTTGTTGGTTTGTTGGTTTGTTGGCTTGTTGGCTTGTTGGTTTGTTGGTTTGTTGGCTTGTTGGCTTGTTGGTTTGTTGGTTTGTTGGTTTGTTGATTTGTTGCTTTGTTGCTTTGTTGGTTTGTTGGTTTGTTGGCTTGTTGGCTTGTTGGCTTGTTGGTTTGTTAGTTTGTTGGCTTTTTGGCTACTTGGTTTGTTGGTTTGTTGGTTTGTTGGCTTGTTGGTTTGTTGGCTTGTTGCTTTGTTGGTTTGTTGGTTTGTTGGATTGTTGGCTTGTTGGTTTGTTGGCTTGTTGGTTTGTTGGTTTGTTGGCTTGTTGGCTTGTTGGTTTGTTGGTTTGTTGGCTTCTTGGCTTGTTGGTTTGTTGGTTTGTTGGCTTGTTGGTTTGTTGGCTTGTTGGTTTGTTGGTTTGTTGGTTTGTTGGTTTGTTGGCTTGTTGGTTTGTTGGTTTGTTGGCTTGTTGGTTACTTAGTTTGTTGGTTTGTTGGCATATTGGTTTGTTGGTTTGTTGGCTTGTTGGTTACTTAGTTTGTTGGTTTGTTGGCATGTTGGTTTGTTGGTTTGTTGGTATATTGGCTGGTTGATTTGTTGGCTTGTTGGTTTGTTGCTTTGTTCGTTTGATGGTTTGTTGGTTTGTTGGTTACTTAGTTTGTTGGTTTGTTGGTTTGTTGGTTTGTTGGTTTGTTGGCTTGTTGGTTTGTTGGTTTGTTGGCTTGTTGGTTTGTTGGTTTGTTGGTTTGTCGGTTTGTTGGCTTGTTGGCTTGTTGGTTTGTTGGTTTGTTGGTTTTTTGGTTTGTTGGTTTGTTGGTTTGTTAATTTGTTGGTTTGTTGGTTTATTTGTTTGTTGGTTTGTTGGTTTATTTGTTTGTTGGTTTGTTGGCTTGTTGGTTTGTTGGTTTGTTGGTTTGCTGCTTTGTTCGTTTGATGGTTTGTTGGTTTGTTGGTTACTTCGTTTGTTGGTTTGTTGGTTTGTTGGTTTGTTGGTTTGTTGGCTTGTTGGCTTGTAGGTTTGTTGGTTTGTTGGCTTGTTGGTTACTTAGTTTGTTGGCATGTTGGTTTGTTGGTTTGTTGGTTTGTTGGTTTGTTGGCTTGTTGGTTTGTTGGTTTGTTGGCTTGTTGGCTTGTTGGTTTGTTGGTTTGTTGGTTTGTTGGTTTGTTGGTTTGTTGGCTTGTTGGTTTGTTGGTTTGTTGGGTTGTTGGTTGTTGGTTTGTTGGTTTGTTAGCTTGTTGGCTTGTTGGTTTGTTGGTTTGTTGGCTTGTTGGTTTGTTGGTTTGTTGGCTTGTTGGCTTGTTGCCTTGTTCGTTTGATGGTTTGTTGGTTTATTGGTTTTTTGGTTTGTTGGTTTTTTGGTTTGGTGCTTTGTTGGTTTGTTGGTTTGTTGGCTTTTTGGCTTGTTGGTTTGTTGGCTTGTTGGCTTGTTGGTTTGTTGGTTTGTTGGGTTGTTGGTTTGTTGGTTTGTTGGGTTGTTGGTTACTTAGTTTGTTGGTTTGTTGGTTTGTTGGTTTGTTGGCTTGTTGGCTTGTTGGTTTTTTGGTTAGTTCGTTTGTTGGTTTGTTGGTTTGTTGGTTTGTTGGCTTGTTCGCTTGTTGGTTTGTTGGTTTTTTGGTTTGTTGGTTTGTTGGTTTGTTGGTTTGTGGTTTATTTGTTTGTTGGTTTGTTGGCTTGTTGCTTTGTTGGTTTGTTGGTTTGTTGGTTGGTTGGCTTGTTGGTTTGTTGGTTGGTTGGCTTGTTGGCTTGTTGCTTTGTTGGTTTGTTGGTTTGTTGGCTTGTTGGTTTGTTGGCTTGTTGGCTTGTTGGTTTGTTAGTTTGTTGGCTTTTTGGTTACTTGGTTTGTTGGTTTATTGGTTTGTTGGCTTGTAGGCTTGTTGGTTTGTTGGTTTGTTGGCTTGTTGGTTTGTTGGTTGGTTGGCTTGTTGGCTTGTTGCTTTGTTGGTTTGTTGGTTTGTTGGCTTGTTGGTTTGTTGGCTTGTTGGCTTGTTGGTTTGTTAGTTTGTTGGCTTTTTGGTTACTTGGTTTGTTGGTTTGTTGGCTTGTTGGTTTGTTGGTTTGTTGGTTTGTTGGTTTGTTGGTTTGTTGGTTTTTTGGTTTGTTGGTTTGTTGGTTTGTTGGCTTGTTGGCTTGTTGGTTTGTTGGTTTGTTGGCTTGTTGGCTTGTTGGTTTGTTGGTTTATTGGTTTGTTGGTTTGTTGCTTTGTTGCTTTGTTGGTTTGTTGGTTTGTTGGCTTGTTGGCTTGTTGGATTGTTGGTTTGTTAGTTTGTTGGCTTTTTGGTTACTTGGTTTGTTGGTTTGTTGGTTTGTTGGTTTGTTGGCTTGTTGGTTACTTAGTTTTTTGGTTTGTTGGTTTGTTGGTTTGTTGGTTTGTTGGCTTGTTGGCTTGTTGGTTTGTTGGTTTGTTGGCTTGTTGGCTTGTTGGTTTGTTAGTTTGTTGGCTTTTTGGTTACTTGGTTTGTTGGCTTGTTGGCTTGTTGGTTTGTTGGTTTGTTGGCTTGTTGGTTTGTTGGTTTGTTGGCTTGTTGGCTTGTTGGCTTGTTGGTTTGTTAGTTTGTTTGTTTGTTGGTTTGTTGGTTTGTTGGTTTGTTGGTTTGTTGGTTTGTTGGTTTTTTGGTTTGTTGGTTTGTTGGTTTGTTGGTTTGTTGGTTTTTTGGTTTGTTGGTTTATTTGTTTGTTGGTTTGTTGGCTTGTTGGTTTGTTGGTTTGTTGGTTTGTTGGTTTGTTGGCTTGTTGGTTTGTTGGTTTATTGGTTTGTTGGCTTTTTGGCTTGTTGGTTTGTTGGTTTGTTGGTTTATTTGTTTGTTGGTTTGTTTGTTTGTTGTTTTGTTGGTTTGTTGGTTTGTTGGTTTGTTGGTTTGTTGGCTTGTTGGTTTGTTGGTTTGTTGGTTTGTTGGCTTGTTGGTTTGTTGGCTTGTTGGTTACTTAGTTTGTTGGTTTGTTGGCTTGTTGGTTTGTTGGTTTTTTGGTTTGTTGGTTTGTTGATTGCTGGCTTGTTGGTTTGTTGGCTTGTTGGCTTGTTGGTTTGTTGGTTTGTTGGCTTGTTGGCTTGTTGGTTTGTTGGTTTATTGGTTTGTTGGTTGGTTGCTTTGTTGCTTTGTTGGTTTGTTGGTTTGTTGGCTTGTTGGCTTGTTGGATTGTTGGTTTGTTAGTTTGTTGGCTTTTTGGTTACTTGGTTTGTTGGTTTGTTGGTTTGTTGGCTTGTTGGTTTGTTGGCTTGTTGCTTTGTTGGTTTGTTGGTTTGTTGGATTGTTTACTTGTTGGTTTGTTGGTTTGTTGGTTTGTTGGCTTGTTGGTTTGTTGGTTTGTTGGCTTGTTGGCTTGTTGGTTTGTTGGTTTGTTGGCTTGTTGGCTTGTTGGTTTGTTGGTTTGTTGGCTTGTTGGTTTGTTGGCTTGTTGGTTTGTTGGTTTGTTGGTTTGTTGGTTTGTTGGCTTGTTGGTTTGTTGGTTTGTTGGCTTGTTGCTTACTTAGTTTGTTGGTTTGTTGACATATTGGTTTGTTGGTTTGTTGGTTTGTTGGCTTGTTGGTTACTTAGTTTGTTGGTTTGTTGGCATGTTGGTTTGTTGGTTTGTTGGTATGTTGGTTGGTTGATTTGTTGGCTTGTTGGTTTGTTGCTTTGTTCGTTTGATGGTTTGTTGGTTTGTTGGTTACTTAGTTTGTTGGTTTGTTGGTTTGTTGGCTTGTTGGTTTGTTGGCTTGTTGGTTTGTTGGTTTGTTGGCTTGTTGGCTTATTGGTTTCTTGGTTTGTTGGTTTGTTGGCATTTTGGTTTGTTGGTTTGTTGGTATATTGGCTGGTTGATTTGTCGGCTTGTTGGTTTGTTGCTTTGTTCGTTTGATGGTTTGTTGGTTTGTTGGTTACTTAAATTGTTGGTTTGTTGGTTTGTTGGTTTGTTGGTTTGTTGGCTTGTTGGTTTGTTGGTTTGTTGGCTTGTTGGTTTGTTGGTTTGTTGGTTTGTTGGTTTGTTGGCTTGTTGGCTTGTTGGTTTGTTGGTTTGTTGGTTTTTTGGTTTGTTGGTTTGTTGGTTTGTTAATTTGTTGGTTTGTTGGTTTATTTGTTTGTTGGTTTGTTGGTTTATTTGTTTGTTGGTTTGTTGGCTTGTTGGTTTGTTGGTTTGTTGGTTTGCTGCTTTGTTCGTTTGATGGTTTGTTGGTTTGTTGGTTACTTGGTTTGTTGGTTTGTTGGTTTGTTGGTTTGTTGGTTTGTTGGCTTGTTGGCTTGTTGGTTTGTTGGTTTGTTGGCTTGTTGGCTTGTTGGTTTGTTGGTTTGTTGGCTTGTTGGCTTGTTGGTTTGTTGGTTTGTTGGTTTGTTGATTTGTTGCTTTGTTGCTTTGTTGGTTTGTTGGTTTGTTGGCTTGTTGGCTTGTTGGCTTGTTGGTTTGTTAGTTTGTTGGCTTTTTGGCTACTTGGTTTGTTGGTTTGTTGGCTTGTTGGCTTGTTGGTTTGTTGGTTTGTTGGCTTGTTGGCTTGTTGGTTTGTTGGTTTGTTGGTTTGTTGATTTGTTGCTTTGTTGCTTTGTTGGTTTGTTGGTTTGTTGGCTTGTTGGCTTGTTGGCTTGTTGGCTTGTTAGTTTGTTGGCTTTTTGGCTACTTGGTTTGTTGGTTTGTTGGTTTGTTGGCTTGTTGGTTTGTTGGCTTGTTGCTTTGTTGGTTTGTTGGTTTGTTGGATTGTTGGCTAGTTGGTTTGTTGGCTTGTTGGTTGGTTGGTTTGTTGGCTTGTTGGCTTGTTGGTTTGTTGGTTTGTTGGCTTGTTGGCTTGTTGGTTTGTTGGTTTGTTGGCTTGTTGGTTTGTTGGCTTGTTGGTTTGTTGGTTTGTTGGTTTGTTGGTTTGTTGGCTTGTTGGTTTGTTGGTTTGTTGGCTTGTTGGTTACTTAGTTTGTTGGTTTGTTGGCATATTGGTTTGTTGGTTTGTTGGCTTGTTGGTTACTTAGTTTGTTGCTTTGTTGGTTTGTTGGTTTGTTGGCTTGTTGGCTTGTTGGCTTGTTGGTTTGTTAGTTTGTTGGCTTTTTGGCTACTTGGTTTGTTGGTTTGTTGGTTTGTTGGTTTGTTGGTTTGTTGGCTTGTTGGTTTGTTGGTTTGTTGGTTTGTTGGTTTGTTGGTTTGTTGGTTTGATGGTTTGTTGGCTTGTTGGTTTGTTGGTTTGTTGGCTTGTTGGTTACTTAGTTTGTTGGTTTGTTGGCTTGTTGGTTTGTTGGTTTTTTGGTTTGTTGGTTTGTTGATTGTTGGCTTGTTGGTTTGTTGGTTTGTTGGCTTGTTGGCTTGTTGGTTTGTTGGTTTGTTGGCTTGTTGGCTTGTTGGTTTGTTGGTTTGTTGGTTTGTTGATTTGTTGCTTTGTTGCTTTGTTGGTTTGTTGGTTTGTTGGCTTGTTGGCTTGTTGGCTTGTTGGCTTGTTAGTTTGTTGGCTTTTTGGCTACTTGGTTTGTTGGTTGGTTGGTTTGTTGGCTTGTTGGTTTGTTGGCTTGTTGCTTTGTTGGTTTGTTGGTTTGTTGGATTGTTGGCTTGTTGGTTTGTTGGCTTGTTGGTTTGTTGGTTTGTTGGCTTGTTGGCTTGTTGGTTTGTTGGTTTGTTGGCTTGTTGGCTTGTTGGTTTGTTGGTTTGTTGGCTTGTAGGTTTGTTGGCTTGTTGGTTTGTTGGTTTGTTGGTTTGTTGGTTTGTTGGCTTGTTGGTTTGTTGGTTTGTTGGCTTGTTGGTTACTTAGTTTGTGGGTTTGTTGGCATATTGGTTTGTTGGTTTGTTGGCTTGTTGGTTACTTAGTTTGTTGGTTTGTTGGCATGTTGGTTTGTTGGTTTGTTGGTATATTGGCTGGTTGATTTGTTGGCTTGTTGGTTTGTTGCTTTGTTCGTTTGATGGTTTGTTGGTTTCTTGGTTACTTAGTTTGTTGGTTTGTTGGTTTGTTGGTTTGTTGGCTTGTTGGTTTGTTGGTTTGTTGGCTTGTTGGTTTGTTGGTTTGTTGGTTTGTTGGTTTGTTGGCTTGTTGGCTTGTTGGTTTGTTGGTTTGTTGGTTTTTTGGTTTGTTGGTTTGTTGGTTTGTTGGTTTGTTAATTTGTTGGTTTGTTGGTTTATTTGTTTGTTGGTTTGTTGGTTTATTTGTTTGTTGGTTTGTTGGCTTGTTGGTTTGTTGGTTTGTTGGTTTGCTGCTTTGTTCGTTTGATGGTTTGTTGGTTTGTTGGTTACTTGGTTTGTTGGTTTGTTGGTTTGTTGGTTTGTTGGTTTGTTGGCTTGTTGGCTTGTTGGTTTGTTGGTTTGTTGGCTTGTTGGTTACTTAGTTTGTTGGCATGTTGGTTTGTTGGTTTGTTGGTTTGTTGGTTTGTTGGCTTGTTGGTTTGTTGGTTTGTTGGCTTGTTGGCTTGTTGCTTTGTCCGTTTGGTGGTTTATTGGTTTGTTGGTTTTTTGGTTTGTTGGCTTTTTGGTTACTTGGTTTGTTGGTTTATTGGTTTGTTGGCTTGTAGGCTTGTTGGTTTGTTGGCTTGTTGGTTTGTTGGTTGGTTGGCTTGTTGGCTTGTTGGTTTGTTGGTTTGTTGGCTTGTTGGTTACTTAGTTTGTTGGTTTGTTGGCTCGTTGGTTTGTTGGTTTTTTGGTGTGTTGGTTTGTTGATTGCTGGCTTGTTGGTTTGTTGGCTTCTTGGCTTGTTGGTTTGTTGGTTTGTTGGCTTGTTGGCTTGTTGGTTTGTTGGTTTATTGGTTTGTTGGTTTGTTGCTTTGTTGCTTTGTTGGTTTGTTGGCTTGTTGGCTTGTTGGATTGTTGGTTTGTTAGTTTGTTGGCTTTTTGGTTACTTGGCTTGTTGGTTTGTTGGTTTGTTGGCTTGTTGGTTTGTTGGCTTGTTGCTTTGTTGGTTTGTTGGTTTGTTGGATTGTTTACTTGTTGGTTTGTTGGTTTGTTGGTTTGTTGGCTTGTTGGTTTGTTGGTTTGTTGGCTTGTTGGCTTGTTGGTTTGTTGGTTTGTTGGCTTGTTGGCTTGTTGGCTTGTTGGTTTGTTGGTTTGTTGGCTTGTTGGTTTGTTGGCTAGTTGGTTTGTTGGTTTGTTGGTTTGTTGGTTTGTTGGCTTGTTGGTTTGTTGGTTTGTTGGCTTGTTGCTTACTTAGTTTGTTGGTTTGTTGGCATATTGGTTTGTTGGTTTGTTAGTTTGTTGGCTTGTTGGTTACTTAGTTTGTTGGTGTGTTGGCATGTTGGTTTGTTGGTTTGTTGGTATGTTGGCTGGTTGATTTGTTGGCTTGTTGGTTTGTTGCTTTGTTCGTTTGATGGTTTGTTGGTTTGTTGGTTACTTAGTTTGTTGGTTTGTTGGTTTGTTGGCTTGTTGGTTTGTTGGCTTGTTGGTTTGTTGGTTTGTTGGCTTGTTGGCTTGTTGGTTTCTTGGTTTGTTGGCTTGTTGGTTTGTTAGTTTGTTGGCTTTTTGGTTACTTGGTTTGTTGGTTTGTTGGTTTGTTGGCTTGTTGGTTTGTTGGCTTGTTGGTTTGTTGGTTTGTTGGTTTGTTGGCTTGTTGATTTGTTGGTTTGTTGGCTTGTTGGCTTGTTGGTTTGTTGGTTTGTTGGCTTGTTGGTTTGTTGGTTTGTTGGCTTGTTGGCTTGTTGCTTTGTCCGTTTGGTGGTTTATTGGTTTGTTGGTTTTTTGGTTTCTTGGTTTTTTGGTTTGTTGCTTTGTTGGTTTGTTGGTTTGTTGGCTTGTTGGCTTGTTGGTTTGTTGGCTTGTTGGTTTGTTGGCTTGTTGGTTACTTGGTTTGTGGGTTTGTTGCTTTGTTGGCTTGTTGGTTTGTTGGTTTGTTGGTTTGTTGGTTTGTTGGTTTGTTGGTTTGTTGGTTTGTTGGCTTGTTGGCTTGTTGGTTTGTTGGTTTGTTGGTTTATTGGTTTGTTGGTTTATTGGTTTGTTGGTTTGTTGGGTTGTTGGGTTGTTGGTTTGTTGGTTAATTCGTTTGTTGGTTTGTTAGTTTGTTGGTTTGTTGGCTTGTTGGCTTGTTGGTTTGTTGGTTTTTTGGTTTGTTGGTTTGTTGGTTTGTTGGTTTGTTGGTTTGTTAGTTTGTTGGTTTATTTGTTTGTTGGTTTGTTGGCTTGTTGGCTTGTTGGTTTGTTGGTTTGTTGGCTTGTTGGCTTGTTGCTTTGTTGGTTTGTTGTTTTGTTGGCTTTTTGGTTTGTTGGCTTGTTGGTTTGTTAGTTTGTTGGCTTTTTGGTTACTTGGTTTGTTGGTTTGTTGGTTTGTTGGATTGTTGGCTTGTTGGTTTGTTGGTTTGTTGGTTTGTTGGCTTGTTGGTTTGTTGGTTTGTTGGCTTGTTGGCTTGTTGGTTTGTTGGTTTGTTGGCTTGTTGGCTTGTTGGTTTGTTGGTTTGTTGGCTTGTTGGTTTGGTTGCTTGTTGGTTTGTTGGTTTGTTGGTTTGTTGGTTTGTTGGCTTGTTGGTTTGTTGGTTTATTGGTTTGTTGGCTTGTTGGCTTGTTGGTTTGTTGGTTTGTTGGTTTATTTGTTTGTTGGTTTGTTGGTTTGTTGGTTTGTTGGTTTGTTGGTTTGTTGGCTTGTTGGTTTGTTGGTTTGTTGATTTGTTGGCTTGTTGGTTTGTTGGTTTGTTGGTTTGTTGGCTTGTTGGTTTGTTGGTTTGTTGGCTTGTTGGTTACTTAGTTTGTTGGTTTGTTGGCTTGTTGGTTTGTTGGTTTTTTGGTTTGTTGGTTTGTTGATTGTTGGCTTGTTGGTTTGTTGGTTTGTTGGCTTGTTGGCTTGTTGGTTTGTTGGTTTGTTGGTTTGTTGATTTGTTGCTTTGTTGCTTTGTTGGTTTGTTGGTTTGTTGGCTTGTTGGCTTGTTGGCTTGTTGGTTTGTTAGTTTGTTGGCTTTTTGGCTACTTGGTTTGTTGGTTTGTTGGTTTGTTGGCTTGTTGGTTTGTTGGCTTGTTGCTTTGTTGGTTTGTTGGTTTGTTGAATTGTTGGCTTGTTGGTTTGTTGGCTTGTTGGTTTGTTGGTTTGTTGGCTTGTTGGCTTGTTGGCTTGTTGGTTTGTTGGTTTGTTGGCTTGTTGGCTTGTTGGTTTGTTGGTTTGTTGGCTTGTTGGTTTGTTGGCTTGTTGGTTTGTTGGTTTGTTGGTTTGTTGGTTTGTTGGCTTGTTGGTTTGTTGGTTTGTTGGCTTGTTGGTTACTTAGTTTGTTGGTTTGTTGGCATATTGGTTTGTTGGTTTGTTGGCTTGTTGGTTACTTAGTTTGTTGGTTTGTTGGCATGTTGGTTTGTTGGTTTGTTGGTATATTGGCTGGTTGATTTGTTGGCTTGTCTGTTTGTTGCTTTGTTCGTTTGATGGTTTGTTGGTTTGTTGGTTACTTAGTTTGTTGGTTTGTTGGTTTGTTGGTTTGTTGGCTTGTTGGTTTGTTGGTTTGTTGGCTTGTTGGTTTGTTGGTTTGTGGGCTTGTTGGTTTGTTAGTTTGTTGGCTTTTTGGTTACTTGGTTTGTTGGTTTGTTGGTTTGTTGGCTTTTTGGTTTGTTGGCTTGTTGCTTTGTTGGTTTGTTGGTTTGTTGGATTGTTTACTTGTTGGTTTGTTGGTTTGTTGGTTTGTTGGCTTGTTGGTTTGTTGGTTTGTTGGCTTGTTGGCTTGTTGGTTTGTTGGTTTGTTGGCTTGTTGGCTTGTTGGTTTGTTGGTTTGTTGGCTTGTTGGTTTGTTGGCTTGTTGGTTTGTTGGTTTGTTGGTTTGTCGGTTTGTTGGCTTGTTGGTTTGTTGGTTTGTTGGCTTGTTGCTTACTTAGTTTGTTGGTTTGTTGGCATATTGGTTTGTTGGTTTGTTGGTTTGTTGGCTTGTTGGTTACTTAGTTTGTTGGTTTGTTGGCATGTTGGTTTGTTGGTTTGTTGGTATATTGGCTGGTTGATTTGTTGGCTTGTTGGTTTGTTGCTTTGTTCGTTTGATGGTTTGTTGGTTTGTTGGTTACTTAGTTTGTTGGTTTGTTGGTTTGTTGGCTTGTTGGTTTGTTGGCTTGTTGGTTTGTTGGTTTGTTGGCTTGTTGGCTTGTTGGTTTCTTGGTTTGTTGGCTTGTTGGTTTGTTAGTTTGTTGGCTTTTTGGTTACTTGGTTTGTTGGTTTGTTGGTTTGTTGGCTTGTTGGTTTGTTGGCTTGTTGGTTTGTTGGTTTGTTGGTTTGTTGGCTTGTTGATTTGTTGGTTTGTTGGTTTGTTGGCTTGTTGGCTTGTTGGTTTGTTGGTTTGTTGGCTTGTTGGTTTGTTGGTTTGTTGGCTTGTTGGCTTGTTGCTTTGTCCGTTTGGTGGTTTATTGGTTTGTTGGTTTTTTGGTTTGTTGGTTTTTTGGTTTGTTGCTTTGTTGGTTTGTTGGTTTGTTGGCTTGTTGGCTTGTTGGTTTGTTGGCTTGTTGGTTTGTTGGCTTGTTGGTTACTTGGTTTGTTGGTTTGTTGGTTTGTTGGCTTGTTGGTTTGTTGGCTTGTTCGTTTGTTGGTTTGTTGGTTTGTTGGTTTGTTGGTTTGTTGGCTTGTTGGCTTGTTAGTTTGTTGGTTTGTTGGTTTGTTGGTTTGTTGGTTTGTTGGTTTGTTGGGTTGTTGGTTTGTTGGTTAATTCGTTTGTTGGTTTGTTAGTTTGTTGGTTTGTTGGCTTGTTGGCTTGTTGGTTTGTTGGTTTTTTGGTTTGTTGGTTTGTTGGTTTGTTGGTTTGTTAGTTTGTTGGTTTATTTGTTTGTTGGTTTGTTGGCTTGTTGGCTTGTTGGTTTGTTGGTTTGTTGGCTTGTTGGCTTGTTGCTTTGTTGGTTTGTTGGTTTGTTGGCTTTTTGGTTTGTTGGCTTGTTGGTTTGTTAGTTTGTGGGCTTTTTGGTTACTTGATTTGTTGATTTGTTGGTTTGTTGGATTGTTGGCTTGTTGGTTTGTTGGTTTGTTGGTTTGTTGGCTTGTTGGTTTGTTGGTTTGTTGGCTTGTTGGCTTGTTGGTTTGTTGGTTTGTTGGCTTGTTGGTTTGTTGGTTTGTTGGTTTGTTGGCTTGTTGGTTTGTTGGTTTGTTGGCTTGTTGGTTACTTAGTTTGTTGGCTTGTTGGTTTGTTGGTTTTTTGGTTTGTTGGTTTGTTGATTGTTGGCTTGTTGGTTTGTTGGTTTGTTGGCTTGTTGGCTTGTTGGTTTGTTGGTTTGTTGGCTTGTTGGCTTGTTGGTTTGTTGGTTTGTTGGTTTGTTGGTTTGTTGCTTTGTTGGTTTGTTAGTTTGTTGGTTTGTTGGCTTGTTGGTTACTTAGTTTGTTGGCTTGTTGGTTTGTTGGTTTGTTGGCTTGTTGGCTTGTTGGCTTGTTGGTTTGTTAGTTTGTTGGCTTTTTGGCTACTTGGTTTGTTGGTTTGTTGGTTTGTTGGCTTGTTGGTTTGTTGGCTTGTTGCTTTGTTGGTTTGTTGGTTTGTTGGATTGTTGGCTTGTTGGTTTGTTGGCTTGTTGGTTTGTTGGTTTGTTGGCTTGTTGGCTTGTTGGTTTGTTGGTTTGTTGGCTTGTTGGCTTGTTGGTTTGTTGGTTTGTTGGCTTGTTGGTTTGTTGGCTTGTTGGTTTGTTGGTTTGTTGGTTTGTTGGTTTGTTGGCTTGTTGGTTTGTTGGTTTGTTAGCTTGTTGGTTACTTAGTTTGTTGGTTTGTTGGCATATTGGTTTGTTGGTTTGTTGGCTTGTTGGTTACTTAGCTTGTTGGTTTGTTGGCATGTTGGTTTGTTGGTTTGTTGGTATATTGGCTGGTTGATTTGTTGGCTTGTTGGTTTGTTGCTTTGTTCGTTTGATGGTTTGTTGGTTTGTTGGTTACTTAGTTTGTTGGCTTGTTGGTTTGTTAGTTTGTTGGCTTTTTGGTTACTTGGTTTGTTGGTTTGTTGGTTTGTTGGCTTGTTGGTTTGTTGGCTTGTTGGTTTGTTGGTTTGTTGGTTTGTTGGTTTGTTGGCTTTTATGTTTGTTGGTTTGTTGGTTTGTTGGCTTGTTGGCTTGTTGGTTTGTTGGTTTGTTGGCTTGTTGGATTGTTGGTTTGTTAGCTTGTTGGCTTGTTGCTTTGTCCGTTTGTTGGTTTGTTGGTTTGTTGGTTTTTTGGTTTGTTGGTTTTTTGGTTTGTTGCTTTGTTGGTTTGTTGGTTTGTTGGCTTGTTGGCTTGTTGGTTTGTTGGGCTTGTTGGTTTGTTGGCTTGTTGCTTACTTGGTTTGTTGGTTTGTTGGTTTGTTGGTTTGTTGGTTTGTTAGTTTGTTGGTTTGTTGGTTTGTTGACTTGTTGGTTTGTTGGTTTGTTGGCTTGTTGGCTTGTTGGTTTGTTGGTTTGTTGGTTCGTTGGTTTGTTGGTTTGTTGGCTTGTTGGGTTGTTGGTTTGTTGGTTAGTTCGTTTGTTGGTTTGTTAGTTTGTTGGTTTGTTGGCTTGTTGGCTTGTTGGTTTGTTGGTTTGTTGGTTTGTTGGTTTGTTAGTTTGTTGGTTTATTTGTTTGTTGGTTTGTTGGCTTGTTGGCTTGTTGGTTTGTTGGTTTGTTGGCTTGTTGGCTTGTTGTTTTGTTGGTTTGTTGGTTTGTTGGTTTGTTGGTTTGTGGGTTTGTTGGCTTGTTGGTTTGTTGGTTTGTTGGTTTGTTGGCTTGTTGGCTTGTTGGTTTGTTGGTTTGTTGGTTTATTTGTTTATTGGTTTGTTGGCTTGTTGGTTTGTTGGTTTGTTGGCTTGTTGGCTTGTTGGTTTGTTGGTTTGTTGGCTTGTTGGCTTGTTGGTTTGTTGGTTTGTTGGCTTGTTGGTTTGTTGGCTTGTTGGTTTGTTGGTTTGTTGGTTTGTTGGTTTGTTGGTTTGTTGGTTTGTTGATTTGTTCGCTTGTTGGCTTGTTGGTTTGTTTGTTTATTGGTTTGTTGGCTTGTTGGTTTGTTGGTTTGTTGGCTTGTTGGTTTGTTGGTTTGTTGGTTTGTTGGCTTGTTGGTTACTTAGTTTGTTGGTTTGTTGGCATGTTGGTTTGATGGTTTGTTGGTTTGTTGGCTTGTTGGTTTGTTGGTTTGTTGGTTTGTTGGCTTGTTGGCTTGTTGGTTTGTTGGTTTGTTGGTTTCTTGGCTTGTTGGTTTGTTGGTTTGTTAGTTTTTTGGCTTGTTGGCTTGTTGGTTTGTTGGTTTGTTGGTTTGTTGGTTTGTTGGTTTGTTGGTTTGTTGGTTTGTTGGCTTGTTGGTTTGTTGGTTTGTTGGTTTGTAGGTTTTTTGGCTTGTTGGCTTGTTGGTTTGTTCGTTTGTTGGTTTATTTGTTTGTTGGTTTGTTGGCTTGTTGGTTTGTTGGTTTGTTGGCTTGTTGGCTTGTTGGTTTGTTGGTTTGTTGGCTTGTTGGCTTGTTGGTTTGTTGGTTTGTTGGCTTGTTGGTTTGTTGGTTTGTTGGCTTGTTGGCTTGATGGTTTGTTGGTTTGTTGGTTTGTTGACTTGTTGGCTTGTTGGTTTGTTGGTTTGTTGGCTTGTTGGTTTGTTAGTTTGTTGGTTTGTTGGCTTGTTGGCTTGTTGGTTTGTTGGTTTGTTGCTTTGTTGGTTTGTTGGCTTGTTGGTTTGTTGTTTTGTTGGTTTGTTGGCTTGTTGGCTTTTTGGTTACTTGGTTTGTTGGTTTGTTAGTTTGTTGGTTTGTTGGCTTGTTGGTTTGTTGGCTTGTTGGCTTGTTGCTTTGTTGGTTTGTTGGTTTGTTGGCTTGTTTGCTTGTTGGTTTGTTAGTTTGTTGGCTTTTTGGTTACTTGGTTTGTTGGTTTGTTGGCTTGTTGGTTTGTTGGCTTGTTGGTTTGTTGGTTTGTTGGTTTGTTGGTTTGTTGGCTTGTTGGCTTGTTGGTTTGTTGGTTTGTTGGTTTGTTGGTTTGTTCGTTTGTTGGTTTGTTGGTTTATTTGTTTGTTAGTTTGTTGGTTTGTTGGTTTGTTGGTTTGTTGGTTTGTTGGTTTGTTGGTTTGTTGGTTTATTTGTTTGTTGGTTTGTTGGTTTGTTGGTTTGTTGGCTTGTTGGGTTGTTGGCTTGTTGGCTTGTTGGCTTGTTGGTTTGTTGGTTTGTTGGTTTGTTGGTTTGTTGGTTTGTTGGTTTGTTGGTTTTTTGGTTTGTTGGTTTATTTTTTTGTTGGTTTGTTGGCTTGTTGGTTTGTTGGTTTGTTGGTTTGTTGGTTTGTTGGCTTGTTGGTTTGTTGGTTTGTTGGTTTGTTGGCTTGTTGGCTTGTTGGTTTGTTGGTTTGTTGGTTTGTTGGTTTGTTGGTTTATTTGTTTGTTGGTTTGTTGGCTTGTTGGTTTGTTGGTTTGTTGGCTTGTTGGCTTGTTGGCTTGTTTGTTGGTTTGTTGGCTTGTTGGCTTGTTGGCTTGTTGGTTTGTTGGTTTGTTGGCTTGTTGGTTTGTTGGTTTGTTGGCTTGTTGGCTTGTTGCTTTGTTGGTTTGTTGGTTTGTTGGCTTGTTGGTTTGTTGGCTTGTTGGCTTGTTGGTTTGTTAGTTTGTTGGCTTTTTGGTTACTTGGTTTGTTGGTTTGTTGGCTTGTTGGTTTGTTGGCTTGTTGGTTTGTTGGTTTGTTGGTTTGTTGGTTTGTTGGTTTTTTGGTTTGTTGGTTTGTTGGTTTGTTGGTTTGTTGGTTTTTTTGTTTGTTGGTTTATTTGTTTGTTGGTTTGTTGGCTTGTTGGTTTGTTGGTTTGTTGGTTTGTTGGTTTGTTGGTTTGTTGGCTTGTTTGTTTTGTTGGTTTATTGGTTTGTTGGCTTGTTGGCTTGTTGGTTTGTTGGTTTGTTGATTTGTTGGTTTATTTGTTTGTTGGTTTGTTGGTTTGTTGGTTTGTTGGTTTGTTGGTTTGTTGGTTTGTTGGTTTGTTGGCTTGTTGGTTTGTTGGTTTGTTGGTTTGTTGGTTTGTTGGTCTGTTGGCTTGTTGGTTACTAAGTTTGTGGTTTGTTGGCTTGTTGGTTTGTTCGTTTTTTGGTTTGTTGGTTTGTTGGTTGTTGGCTTGTTGGTTTGTTGGTTTGTTGGTTTGTTCGCTTGTTGGCTTGTTGGTTTGTTAGTTTGTTGGCTTTTTGGTTACTTGGTTTGTTGGTTTGTTGGTTTGTTGGCTTGTTGGTTTGTTGGCTTGTTGGTTTGTTAGTTTGTTGGTTTGTTGGCTTTTATGTTTGTTGGTTTGTTGGTTTGTTGGCTTGTTGGCTTGTTGGTTTGTTGGTTTGTTGGCTTTTTGGTTTGTTGGTTTGTTAGCTTGTTGGCTTGTTGCTTTGTCCGTTTGTTGGTTTGTTGGTTTGTTGGTTTTTTGGTTTGTTGGTTTTTTGGTTTGTTGCTTTGTTGGTTTGTTGGTTTGTTGGCTTGTTGGCTTGTTGGTTTGTTGGGCTTGTTGGTTTGTTGGCTTGTTGCTTACTTGGTTTGTTGGTTTGTTGGTTTGTTGGTTTGTTGGTTTGTTGGTTTGTTAGTTTGTTGGTTTGTTGGTTTGTTGGCTTGTTCGTTTGTTGGTTTGTTGGTTTGTTGGTTTGTTGACTTGTTGGTTTGTTGGTTTGTTGGCTTGTTGGCTTGTTGGTTTGTTGGTTTGTTGGTTTGTTGGTTTGTTGGTTTGTTGGCTTGTTGGGTTGTTGGTTTGTTGGTTAGTTCGTTTGTTGGTTTGTTAGTTTGTTGGTTTGTTAGCTTGTTGGCTTGTTGGTTTGTTGGTTTGTTGGTTTGTTGGTTTGTTAGTTTGTTGGTTTATTTGTTTGTTGGTTTGTTGGCTTGTTGGCTTGTTGGTTTGTTGGTTTGTTGGCTTGTTGGCTTGTTGTTTTGTTGGTTTGTTGGTTTGTTGGTTTGTTGGTTTGTTGGTTTGTTGGCTTGTTGGTTTGTTGGTTTGTTGGTTTGTTGGCTTGTTGGCTTGTTGGTTTGTTGTTTTGTTGGTTTATTTGTTTATTGGTTTGTTGGCTTGTTGGTTTGTTGGTTTGTTGGCTTGTTGGCTTGTTGGTTTGTTGGTTTGTTGGCTTGTTGGCTTGTTGGTTTGTTGGTTTGTTGGCTTGTTGGTTTGTTGGCTTGTTGGTTTGTTGGTTTGTTGGTTTGTTGGTTTGTTGGTTTGTTGGTTTGTTGGTTTGTTGATTTGTTCGCTTGTTGGCTTGTTGGTTTGTTGGTTTGTTGGCTTGTTGGTTTGTTGGTTTGTTGGCTTGTTGGTTTGTTGGTTTGTTGGTTTGTTGGCTTGTTGGTTACTTAGTTTGTTGGTCTGTTGGCATGTTGGTTTGATGGTTTGTTGGTTTGTTGGCTTGTTGGTTTGTTGGTTTGTTGGTTTGTTGGCTTGTTGGCTTGTTGGTTTGTTGGTTTGTTGGTTTGTTGGCTTGTTGGTTTGTTGGTTTGTTAGTTTGTTGGCTTGTTGGCTTGTTGGTTTGTTGGTTTGTTGGTTTGTTGGTTTGTTGGTTAGTTGGTTTGTTGGTTTGTTGGTTTGTTGGCTTGTTGGTTTGTTGGTTTGTAGGTTTTTTGGCTTGTTGGCTTGTTGGTTTGTTCGTTTGTTGGTTTATTTGTTTGTTGGTTTGTTGGCTTGTTGGTTTGTTGGTTTGTTGGCTTGTTGGCTTGTTGGTTTGTTGGTTTGTTGGCTTGTTGGCTTGTTGGTTTGTTGGTTTGTTGGCTTGTTGGTTTGTTGGTTTGTTGGCTTGTTGGCTTGATGGTTTGTTTGTTTGTTGGTTTGTTGACTTGTTGGCTTGTTGGTTTGTTGGTTTGTTGGCTTTTTGGTTTGTTAGTTTGTTGGTTTGTTGGCTTGTTGGCTTGTTGGTTTGTTAGTTTGTTGCTTTGTTGGTTTGTTGGCTTGTTGGTTTGTTGTTTTGTTGGTTTGTTGGCTTGTTGGCTTGTTGGCTTTTTGGTTACTTGGTTTGTTGGTTTGTTAGTTTGTTGGTTTGTTGGCTTGTTGGTTTGTTGGCTTGTTGGCTTGTTGCTTTGTTGGTTTGTTGGTTTGTTGGCTTGTTTGCTTGTTGGTTTGTTAGTTTGTTGGCTTTTTGGTTACTTGGTTTGTTGGTTTGTTGGCTTGTTGGTTTGTTGGCTTGTTGGTTTGTTGGTTTGTTGGTTTGTTGGCTTGTTGGCTTGTTGGTTTGTTGGTTTGTTGGTTTGTTGGTTTGTTCGTTTGTTGGTTTGTTGGTTTATTTGTTTGTTAGTTTGTTGGTTTGTTGGTTTGTTGGTTTGTTGGTTTGTTGGTTTGTTGGTTTGTTGGTTTGTTGGTTTGTTGGTTTATTTGTTTGTTGGTTTGTTGGTTTGTTGGTTTGTTGGCTTGTTGGGTTGTTGGCTTGTTGGCTTGTTGGCTTGTTGGCTTGTTGGCTTGTTGGTTTGTTGGTTTGTTGGTTTGTTGGTTTGTTGGTTTTTTGGTTTGTTGGTTTATTTGTTTGTTGGTTTGTTGGCTTGTTGGTTTGTTGGTTTGTTGGTTTGTTGGTTTGTTGGCTTGTTGGTTTGTTGGTTTGTTGGTTTGTTGGCTTTTTGGCTTGTTGGTTTGTTGGTTTGTTGGTTTGTTGGTTTGTTGGTTTATTTGTTTGTTGGTTTGTTGGCTTGTTGGTTTGTTGGTTTGTTGGCTTGTTGGCTTGTTGGCTTGTTTGTTGGTTTGTTGGCTTGTTGGCTTGTTGGCTTGTTGGTTTGTTGGTTTGTTGGCTTGTTGGTTTGTTGGTTTGTTGGCTTGTTGGCTTGTTGCTTTGTTGGTTTGTTGGTTTGTTGGCTTGTTGGTTTGTTGGCTTGTTGGCTTGTTGGTTTGTTAGTTTGTTGGCTTTTTGGTTACTTGGTTTGTTGGTTTGTTGGTTTGTTGGTTTGTTGGCTTGTTGGTTTGTTGGTTTGTTGGTTTGTTGGTTTGTTGGTTTTTTGGTTTGTTGGTTTGTTGGTTTGTTGGTTTATTGGTTTTTTGGTTTGTTGGTTTATTTGTTTGTTGGTTTGTTGGCTTGTTGGTTTGTTGGTTTGTTGGTTTGTTGGTTTGTTGGCTTGTTGGTTTTGTTGGTTTATTGGTTTGTTGGCTTGTTGGCTTGTTGGTTTGTTGGTTTGTTGATTTGTTGGTTTATTTGTTTGTTGGTTTGTTGGTTTGTTGGTTTGTTGGTTTGTTGGTTTGTTGGTTTGTTGGTTTGTTGGCTTGTTGGTTTGTTGGTTTGTTGGTTTGTTGGTTTGTTGGTTTGTTGGCTTGTTGGTTACTAAGTTTGTGGTTTGTTGGCTTGTTGGTTTGTTCGTTTTTTGGTTTGTTGGTTTGTTGGTTGTTGGCTTGTTGGTTTGTTGGTTTGTTGGTTTGTTCGCTTGTTGGCTTGTTGGTTTGTTGGTTTGTTGGCTTGTTGGCTTGTTGGTTTGTTGGTTTGTTGGTTTGTTGGTTTGTTGCTTTGTTGGTTTGTTGGTTTGTTGGCTTGTTGGCTTGTTGGCTTGTTGGTTTGTTAGTTTGTTGGCTTTTTGGTTACTTGGTTTGTTGGTTTATTGGTTTGTTGGCTTGTTGGTTTGTTGGCTTGTTGGCTTGTTGGTTTGTTAGTTTGTTGGCTTTTTGGTTACTTGGTTTGTTGGTTTGTTGGTTTGTTGGTTTGTTGGTTTGTTGGCTTGTTGGCTTGTTGGTTTGTTGGTTTGTTGGTTTGTTGGCTTTGTTGGTTTGTTGGCTTGTTGGCTTGTTGTTTTGTTAGTTTGTTGGCTTTTTGGTTACTTGGTTTGTTGGTTTGTTGGTTTGTTGGTTTGTTGGCTTGTTGGTTTGTTGGTTTGTTGGCTTGTTCCTTTGTTGGTTTGTTGGTTTGTTGGCTTGTTGGCTTGTTGGTTTGTTGGTTTGTTGGTTTGTTGGTTTTTGGTTTGTTGGCTTGTTGGTTTGTTGGTTTGTTGGCTTGTTGGTTTGTTGGTTTGTTGGTTTGTTGGTTTGTTGGCTTGTTGGCTTGTTGGTTTGTTAGTTTGTTGGCTTTTTGGTTACTTGGTTTGTTGGTTTGTTGGTTTGTTGGTTTGTTGGCTTGTTGGTTTGTTGGTTTGTTGGCTTGTTGGTTTGTTGGTTTGTTGGCTTGTTGGCTTGTTGCTTTGTTGGTTTGTTGGTTTGTTGGCTTGTTGGTTTGTTGGCTTGTTGGCTTGTTGGTTTGTTAGTTTGTTGGCTTTTTGGTTACTTGGTTTGATGGTTTGTTGGTTTGTTGGCTTGTTGGTTTGTTGGTTTGTTGGTTTGTTGGCTTGTTGGCTTGTTGGTTTGTTGGTTTGTTGGTTTCTTGGCTTGTTGGTTTGTTGGTTTGTTAGTTTGTTGGCTTGTTGGCTTGTTGGTTTGTTGGTTTGTTGGTTTGTTGGTTTGTTGGTTTGTTGGTTTGTTGGTTTGTTGGTTTGTTGGCTTGTTGGTTTGTTGGTTTGTTGGTTTGTAGGTTTTTTGGCTTGTTGGCTTGTTGGTTTGTTCGTTTGTTGGTTTATTTGTTTGTTGGTTTGTTGGCTTGTTGGTTTGTTGGTTTGTTGGCTTGTTGGCTTGTTGGTTTGTTGGTTTGTTGGCTTGTTGGCTTGTTGGTTTGTTGGTTTGTTGGCTTGTTGGTTTGTTGGTTTGTTGGCTTGTTGGCTTGATGGTTTGTTGGTTTGTTGGTTTGTTGACTTGTTGGCTTGTTGGTTTGTTGGTTTGTTGGCTTGTTGGTTTGTTAGTTTGTTGGTTTGTTGGCTTGTTGGCTTGTTGGTTTGTTGGTTTGTTGCTTTGTTGGTTTGTTGGCTTGTTGGTTTGTTGTTTTGTTGGTTTGTTGGCTTGTTGGCTTTTTGGTTACTTAGTTTGTTGGTTTGTTAGTTTGTTGGTTTGTTGGCTTGTTGGTTTGTTGGCTTGTTGGCTTGTTGCTTTGTTGGTTTGTTGGTTTGTTGGCTTGTTTGCTTGTTGGTTTGTTAGTTTGTTGGCTTTTTGGTTACTTGGTTTGTTGGTTTGTTGGCTTGTTGGTTTGTTGGCTTGTTGGTTTGTTGGTTTGTTGGTTTGTTGGTTTGTTGGCTTGTTGGCTTGTTGGTTTGTTGGTTTGTTGGTTTGTTGGTTTGTTCGTTTGTTGGTTTGTTGGTTTATTTGTTTGTTAGTTTGTTGGTTTGTTGGTTTGTTGGTTTGTTGGTTTGTTGGTTTGTTGGTTTGTTGGTTTATTTGTTTGTTGGTTTGTTGGTTTGTTGGTTTGTTGGCTTGTTGGGTTGTTGGCTTGTTGGCTTGTTGGCTTGTTGGTTTGTTGGTTTGTTGGTTTGTTGGTTTGTTGGTTTGTTGGTTTGTTGGTTTTTTGGTTTGTTGGTTTATTTGTTTGTTGGTTTGTTGGCTTGTTGGTTTGTTGGTTTGTTGGTTTGTTGGTTTGTTGGCTTGTTGGTTTGTTGGTTTGTTGGTTTGTTGGCTTGTTGGCTTGTTGGTTTGTTGGTTTGTTGGTTTGTTGGTTTGTTGGTTTATTTGTTTGTTGGTTTGTTGGCTTGTTGGTTTGTTGGTTTGTTGGCTTGTTGGCTTGTTGGCTTGTTTGTTGGTTTGTTGGCTTGTTGGCTTGTTGGCTTGTTGGTTTGTTGGTTTGTTGGCTTGTTGGTTTGTTGGTTTGTTGGCTTGTTGGCTTGTTGCTTTGTTGGTTTGTTGGTTTGTTGGCTTGTTGGTTTGTTGGCTTGTTGGCTTGTTGGTTTGTTAGTTTGTTGGCTTTTTGGTTACTTGGTTTGTTGGTTTGTTGGCTTGTTGGTTTGTTGGCTTGTTGGTTTGTTGGTTTGTTGGTTTGTTGGTTTGTTGGTTTTTTGGTTTGTTGGTTTGTTGGTTTGTTGGTTTGTTGGTTTTTTGGTTTGTTGGTTTATTTGTTTGTTGGTTTGTTGGTTTGTTGGTTTGTTGGTTTGTTGGTTTGTTGGTTTGTTGGTTTGTTGGCTTGTTGGTTTGTTGGTTTGTTGGTTTGTTGGTTTGTTGGTTTGTTGGCTTGTTGGTTACTAAGTTTGTGGTTTGTTGGCTTGTTGGTTTGTTCGTTTTTTGGTTTGTTGGTTTGTTGGTTGTTGGCTTGTTGGTTTGTTGGTTTGTTGGTTTGTTCGCTTGTTGGCTTGTTGGTTTGTTGGTTTGTTGGCTTGTTGGCTTGTTGGTTTGTTGGTTTGTTGGTTTGTTGGTTTGTTGCTTTGTTGGTTTGTTGGTTTGTTGGCTTGTTGGCTTGTTGGCTTGTTGGTTTGTTAGTTTGTTGGCTTTTTGGTTACTTGGTTTGTTGGTTTATTGGTTTGTTGGCTTGTTGGTTTGTTGGCTTGTTGACTTGTTGGTTTGTTAGTTTGTTGGCTTTTTGGTTACTTGGTTTGTTGGTTTGTTGGTTTGTTGGTTTGTTGGTTTGTTGGCTTGTTGGCTTGTTGGTTTGTTGGTTTGTTGGTTTGTTGGCTTTGTTGGTTTGTTGGCTTGTTGGCTTGTTGTTTTGTTAGTTTGTTGGCTTTTTGGTTACTTGGTTTGTTGGTTTGTTGGTTTGTTGGTTTGTTGGCTTGTTGGTTTGTTGGTTTGTTGGCTTGTTCCTTTGTTGGTTTGTTGGTTTGTTGGCTTGTTGGCTTGTTGGTTTGTTGGTTTGTTGGTTTGTTGGTTTTTGGTTTGTTGGCTTGTTGGTTTGTTGGTTTGTTGGCTTGTTGGTTTGTTGGTTTGTTGGTTTGTTGGTTTGTTGGCTTGTTGGCTTGTTGGTTTGTTAGTTTGTTGGCTTTTTGGTTACTTGGTTTGTTGGTTTGTTGGTTTGTTGGTTTGTTGGCTTGTTGGTTTGTTGGTTTGTTGGCTTGTTGGTTTGTTGGTTTGTTGGCTTGTTGGCTTGTTGCTTTGTTGGTTTGTTGGTTTGTTGGCTTGTTGGTTTGTTGGCTTGTTGGCTTGTTGGTTTGTTAGTTTGTTGGCTTTTTGGTTACTTGGTTTGATGGTTTGTTGGTTTGTTGGCTTGTTGGTTTGTTGGTTTGTTGGTTTGTTGGCTTGTTGGCTTGTTGGTTTGTTGGTTTGTTGGTTTCTTGGCTTGTTGGTTTGTTGGTTTGTTAGTTTGTTGGCTTGTTGGCTTGTTGGTTTGTTGGTTTGTTGGTTTGTTGGTTTGTTGGTTTGTTGGTTTGTTGGTTTGTTGGTTTGTTGGCTTGTTGGTTTGTTGGTTTGTTGGTTTGTAGGTTTTTTGGCTTGTTGGCTTGTTGGTTTGTTCGTTTGTTGGTTTATTTGTTTGTTGGTTTGTTGGCTTGTTGGTTTGTTGGTTTGTTGGCTTGTTGGCTTGTTGGTTTGTTGGTTTGTTGGCTTGTTGGCTTGTTGGTTTGTTGGTTTGTTGGCTTGTTGGTTTGTTGGTTTGTTGGCTTGTTGGCTTGATGGTTTGTTGGTTTGTTGGTTTGTTGACTTGTTGGCTTGTTGGTTTGTTGGTTTGTTGGCTTGTTGGTTTGTTAGTTTGTTGGTTTGTTGGCTTGTTGGCTTGTTGGTTTGTTGGTTTGTTGCTTTGTTGGTTTGTTGGCTTGTTGGTTTGTTGTTTTGTTGGTTTGTTGGCTTGTTGGCTTTTTGGTTACTTGGTTTGTTGGTTTGTTAGTTTGTTGGTTTGTTGGCTTGTTGGTTTGTTGGCTTGTTGGCTTGTTGCTTTGTTGGTTTGTTGGTTTGTTGGCTTGTTTGCTTGTTGGTTTGTTAGTTTGTTGGCTTTTTGGTTACTTGGTTTGTTGGTTTGTTGGCTTGTTGGTTTGTTGGCTTGTTGGTTTGTTGGTTTGTTGGTTTGTTGGTTTGTTGGCTTGTTGGCTTGTTGGTTTGTTGGTTTGTTGGTTTGTTGGTTTGTTCGTTTGTTGGTTTGTTGGTTTATTTGTTTGTTAGTTTGTTGGTTTGTTGGTTTGTTGGTTTGTTGGTTTGTTGGTTTGTTGGTTTGTTGGTTTATTTGTTTGTTGGTTTGTTGGTTTGTTGGTTTGTTGGCTTGTTGGGTTGTTGGCTTGTTGGCTTGTTGGCTTGTTGGTTTGTTGGTTTGTTGGTTTGTTGGTTTGTTGGTTTGTTGGTTTGTTGGTTTTTTGGTTTGTTGGTTTATTTGTTTGTTGGTTTGTTGGCTTGTTGGTTTGTTGGTTTGTTGGTTTGTTGGTTTGTTGGCTTGTTGGTTTGTTGGTTTGTTGGTTTGTTGGCTTGTTGGCTTGTTGGTTTGTTGGTTTGTTGGTTTGTTGGTTTGTTGGTTTATTTGTTTGTTGGTTTGTTGGCTTGTTGGTTTGTTGGTTTGTTGGCTTGTTGGCTTGTTGGCTTGTTTGTTGGTTTGTTGGCTTGTTGGCTTGTTGGCTTGTTGGTTTGTTGGTTTGTTGGCTTGTTGGTTTGTTGGTTTGTTGGCTTGTTGGCTTGTTGCTTTGTTGGTTTGTTGGTTTGTTGGCTTGTTGGTTTGTTGGCTTGTTGGCTTGTTGGTTTGTTAGTTTGTTGGCTTTTTGGTTACTTGGTTTGTTGGTTTGTTGGCTTGTTGGTTTGTTGGCTTGTTGGTTTGTTGGTTTGTTGGTTTGTTGGTTTGTTGGTTTTTTGGTTTGTTGGTTTGTTGGTTTGTTGGTTTGTTGGTTTTTTGGTTTGTTGGTTTATTTGTTTGTTGGTTTGTTGGCTTGTTGGTTTGTTGGTTTGTTGGTTTGTTGGTTTGTTGGTTTGTTGGCTTGTTGGTTTTGTTGGTTTATTGGTTTGTTGGCTTGTTGGCTTGTTGGTTTGTTGGTTTGTTGATTTGTTGGTTTATTTGTTTGTTGGTTTGTTGGTTTGTTGGTTTGTTGGTTTGTTGGTTTGTTGGTTTGTTGGTTTGTTGGCTTGTTGGTTTGTTGGTTTGTTGGTTTGTTGGTTTGTTGGTCTGTTGGCTTGTTGGTTACTAAGTTTGTGGTTTGTTGGCTTGTTGGTTTGTTCGTTTTTTGGTTTGTTGGTTTGTTGGTTGTTGGCTTGTTGGTTTGTTGGTTTGTTGGTTTGTTCGCTTGTTGGCTTGTTGGTTTGTTAGTTTGTTGGCTTTTTGGTTACTTGGTTTGTTGGTTTGTTGGTTTGTTGGCTTGTTGGTTTGTTGGCTTGTTGGTTTGTTAGTTTGTTGGTTTGTTGGCTTTTATGTTTGTTGGTTTGTTGGTTTGTTGGCTTGTTGGCTTGTTGGTTTGTTGGTTTGTTGGCTTTTTGGTTTGTTGGTTTGTTAGCTTGTTGGCTTGTTGCTTTGTCCGTTTGTTGGTTTGTTGGTTTGTTGGTTTTTTGGTTTGTTGGTTTTTTGGTTTGTTGCTTTGTTGGTTTGTTGGTTTGTTGGCTTGTTGGCTTGTTGGTTTGTTGGGCTTGTTGGTTTGTTGGCTTGTTGCTTACTTGGTTTGTTGGTTTGTTGGTTTGTTGGTTTGTTGGTTTGTTGGTTTGTTAGTTTGTTGGTTTGTTGGTTTGTTGGCTTGTTCGTTTGTTGGTTTGTTGGTTTGTTGGTTTGTTGACTTGTTGGTTTGTTGGTTTGTTGGCTTGTTGGCTTGTTGGTTTGTTGGTTTGTTGGTTTGTTGGTTTGTTGGTTTGTTGGCTTGTTGGGTTGTTGGTTTGTTGGTTAGTTCGTTTGTTGGTTTGTTAGTTTGTTGGTTTGTTGGCTTGTTGGCTTGTTGGTTTGTTGGTTTGTTGGTTTGTTGGTTTGTTAGTTTGTTGGTTTATTTGTTTGTTGGTTTGTTGGCTTGTTGGCTTGTTGGTTTGTTGGTTTGTTGGCTTGTTGGCTTGTTGTTTTGTTGGTTTGTTGGTTTGTTGGTTTGTTGGTTTGTTGGTTTGTTGGCTTGTTGGTTTGTTGGTTTGTTGGTTTGTTGGCTTGTTGGCTTGTTGGTTTGTTGGTTTGTTGGTTTATTTGTTTATTGGTTTGTTGGCTTGTGGGTTTGTTGGTTTGTTGGCTTGTTGGCTTGTTGGTTTGTTGGTTTGTTGGCTTGTTGGCTTGTTGGTTTGTTGGTTTGTTGGCTTGTTGGTTTGTTGGCTTGTTGGTTTGTTGGTTTGTTGGTTTGTTGGTTTGTTGGTTTGTTGGTTTGTTGATTTGTTCGCTTGTTGGCTTGTTGGTTTGTTGGTTTGTTGGCTTGTTGGTTTGTTGGTTTGTTGGCTTGTTGGTTTGTTGGTTTGTTGGTTTGTTGGCTTGTTGGTTACTTAGTTTGTTGGTCTGTTGGCATGTTGGTTTGATGGTTTGTTGGTTTGTTGGCTTGTTGGTTTGTTGGTTTGTTGGTTTGTTGGCTTGTTGGCTTGTTGGTTTGTTGGTTTGTTGGTTTGTTGGCTTGTTGGTTTGTTGGTTTGTTAGTTTGTTGGCTTGTTGGCTTGTTGGTTTGTTGGTTTGTTGGTTTGTTGGTTTGTTGGTTAGTTGGTTTGTTGGTTTGTTGGTTTGTTGGCTTGTTGGTTTGTTGGTTTGTAGGTTTTTTGGCTTGTTGGCTTGTTGGTTTGTTCGTTTGTTGGTTTATTTGTTTGTTGGTTTGTTGGCTTGTTGGTTTGTTGGTTTGTTGGCTTGTTGGCTTGTTGGTTTGTTGGTTTGTTGGCTTGTTGGCTTGTTGGTTTGTTGGTTTGTTGGCTTGTTGGTTTGTTGGTTTGTTGGCTTGTTGGCTTGATGGTTTGTTTGTTTGTTGGTTTGTTGACTTGTTGGCTTGTTGGTTTGTTGGTTTGTTGGCTTTTTGGTTTGTTAGTTTGTTGGTTTGTTGGCTTGTTGGCTTGTTGGTTTGTTGGTTTGTTGCTTTGTTGGTTTGTTGGCTTGTTGGTTTGTTGTTTTGTTGGTTTGTTGGCTTGTTGGCTTGTTGGCTTTTTGGTTACTTGGTTTGTTGGTTTGTTAGTTTGTTGGTTTGTTGGCTTGTTGGTTTGTTGGCTTGTTGGCTTGTTGCTTTGTTGGTTTGTTGGTTTGTTGGCTTGTTTGCTTGTTGGTTTGTTAGTTTGTTGGCTTTTTGGTTACTTGGTTTGTTGGTTTGTTGGCTTGTTGGTTTGTTGGCTTGTTGGTTTGTTGGTTTGTTGGTTTGTTGGCTTGTTGGCTTGTTGGTTTGTTGGTTTGTTGGTTTGTTGGTTTGTTCGTTTGTTGGTTTGTTGGTTTATTTGTTTGTTAGTTTGTTGGTTTGTTGGTTTGTTGGTTTGTTGGTTTGTTGGTTTGTTGGTTTGTTGGTTTGTTGGTTTATTTGTTTGTTGGTTTGTTGGTTTGTTGGTTTGTTGGCTTGTTGGGTTGTTGGCTTGTTGGCTTGTTGGCTTGTTGGCTTGTTGGTTTGTTGGTTTGTTGGTTTGTTGGTTTGTTGGTTTTTTGGTTTGTTGGTTTATTTGTTTGTTGGTTTGTTGGCTTGTTGGTTTGTTGGTTTGTTGGTTTGTTGGTTTGTTGGCTTGTTGGTTTGTTGGTTTGTTGGTTTGTTGGCTTGTTGGCTTGTTGGTTTGTTGGTTTGTTGGTTTGTTGGTTTGTTGGTTTATTTGTTTGTTGGTTTGTTGGCTTGTTGGTTTGTTGGTTTGTTGGCTTGTTGGCTTGTTGGCTTGTTTGTTGGTTTGTTGGCTTGTTGGCTTGTTGGCTTGTTGGTTTGTTGGTTTGTTGGCTTGTTGGTTTGTTGGTTTGTTGGCTTGTTGGCTTGTTGCTTTGTTGGTTTGTTGGTTTGTTGGCTTGTTGGTTTGTTGGCTTGTTGGCTTGTTGGTTTGTTAGTTTGTTGGCTTTTTGGTTACTTGGTTTGTTGGTTTGTTGGTTTGTTGGTTTGTTGGCTTGTTGGTTTGTTGGTTTGTTGGTTTGTTGGTTTGTTGGTTTTTTGGTTTGTTGGTTTGTTGGTTTGTTGGTTTATTGGTTTTTTGGTTTGTTGGTTTATTTGTTTGTTGGTTTGTTGGCTTGTTGGTTTGTTGGTTTGTTGGTTTGTTGGTTTGTTGGCTTGTTGGTTTTGTTGGTTTATTGGTTTGTTGGCTTGTTGGCTTGTTGGTTTGTTGGTTTGTTGATTTGTTGGTTTATTTGTTTGTTGGTTTGTTGGTTTGTTGGTTTGTTGGTTTGTTGGTTTGTTGGTTTGTTGGTTTGTTGGCTTGTTGGTTTGTTGGTTTGTTGGTTTGTTGGTTTGTTGGTTTGTTGGCTTGTTGGTTACTAAGTTTGTGGTTTGTTGGCTTGTTGGTTTGTTCGTTTTTTGGTTTGTTGGTTTGTTGGTTGTTGGCTTGTTGGTTTGTTGGTTTGTTGGTTTGTTCGCTTGTTGGCTTGTTGGTTTGTTGGTTTGTTGGCTTGTTGGCTTGTTGGTTTGTTGGTTTGTTGGTTTGTTGGTTTGTTGCTTTGTTGGTTTGTTGGTTTGTTGGCTTGTTGGCTTGTTGGCTTGTTGGTTTGTTAGTTTGTTGGCTTTTTGGTTACTTGGTTTGTTGGTTTATTGGTTTGTTGGCTTGTTGGTTTGTTGGCTTGTTGGCTTGTTGGTTTGTTAGTTTGTTGGCTTTTTGGTTACTTGGTTTGTTGGTTTGTTGGTTTGTTGGTTTGTTGGCTTGTTGGCTTGTTGGTTTGTTGGTTTGTTGGTTTGTTGGCTTTGTTGGTTTGTTGGCTTGTTGGCTTGTTGTTTTGTTAGTTTGTTGGCTTTTTGGTTACTTGGTTTGTTGGTTTGTTGGTTTGTTGGTTTGTTGGCTTGTTGGTTTGTTGGTTTGTTGGCTTGTTCCTTTGTTGGTTTGTTGGTTTGTTGGCTTGTTGGCTTGTTGGTTTGTTGGTTTGTTGGTTTGTTGGTTTTTGGTTTGTTGGCTTGTTGGTTTGTTGGTTTGTTGGCTTGTTGGTTTGTTGGTTTGTTGGTTTGTTGGTTTGTTGGCTTGTTGGCTTGTTAGTTTGTTGGTTTGTTGGCTTGTTGGTTTGTTGGCTTGTTGGTTTGTTGGTTTGTTGGTTTGTTGGCTTGTTGGCTTGTTGGTTTGTTGGTTTGTTGGCTTGTTGGTTTGTTAGTTTGTTGGCTTTTTGGTTACTTGGTTTGTTGGTTTGTTGGTTTGTTGGCTTGTTGGTTTGTTGGCTTGTTGGTTTGTTGGTTTGTTGGTTTGTTGGCTTGTTGGTTTGTTGGTTTGTTGGTTTATTGGTTTGTTGGCTTGTTGGCTTGTTGGTTTGTTGGTTTGTTGGCTTGTTGGCTTGTTGGTTTGTTGGTTTGTTGGCTTGTTGGTTTGTTGGCTTGTTGGTTTGTTGGTTTGTTGGTTTGTTGGTTTGTTGGCTTGTTGGTTTGTTGGTTTGTTGGCTTGTTGGTTACTTAGTTTGTTGGTTTGTTGGCATATTGGTTTGTTGGTTGTTGGCTTGTTGGTTACTTAGTTTGTTGGTTTGTTGGTTTGTTGGTATATTGGCTGGTTGATTTGTTGGCTTGTTGGTTTGTTGCTTTGTTCGTTTGATGGTTTGTTGGTTTGTTGGTTACTTAGTTTGTTGGTTTGTTGGTTTGTTGGTTTGTTGGTTTGTTGGTTTGTTGGCTTGTTGGTTTGTTGGTTTGTTGGCTTGTTGGTTTGTTGGTTTGTTGGCTTGTTGGTTTGTTAGTTTGTTGGCTTTTTGGTTACTTGGTTTGTTGGTTTGTTGGTTTGTTGGCTTGTTGGTTTGTTGGCTTGTTGGTTTGTTGGTTTGTTGGTTTGTTGGCTTTTATGTTTGTTGGTTTGTTGGTTTGTTGGCTTGTTGGCTTGTTGGTTTGTTGGTTTGTTGGCTTGTTGGTTTGTTAGTTTGTTGGCTTGTTGGCTTGTTGCTTTGTCCGTTTGGTCGTTTGTTGGTTTGTTGGTTTCTTGGTTTGTTGGTTTTTTGGTTTGTTGCTTTGTTGGTTTATTGGTTTGTTGGCTTGTTGGCTTGTTGGTTTGTTGGCTTGTTGGTTTGTTGGTTTGTTGCTTACTTGGTTTGTTGGTTTGTTGGTTTGTTGGTTTGTTGGTTTGTTAGTTTGTTGGTTTGTTGGTTTGTTTGCTTGTTCGTTTGTTGATTTGTTGGTTTGTTGGTTTGTTGACTTGTTGGTTTGTTGGTTTGTTGGCTTGTTGGCTTGTTGGTTTGTTGGTTTGTTGGTTTGTTGGTTTGTTGGTTTGTTGGCTTGTTGGGTTGTTGGTTTGTTGGTTAGTTCGTTTGTTGGTTTGTTAGTTTGTTGGTTTGTTGGCTTGTTGGCTTGTTGGTTTGTTGGTTTGTTGGTTTGTTGGTTTGTTAGTTTGTTGGTTTATTTGTTTGTTGGTTTGTTGGCTTGTTGGCTTGTTGGTTTGTTGGTTTGTTGGCTTGTTGGCTTGTTGTTTTGTTGGTTTGTTGGTTTGTTCGTTTGTTGGTTTGTTGGTTTGTTGGCTTGTTGGTTTGTTGGTTTGTTGGTTTGTTGGCTTGTTGGCTTGTTGGCTTGTTGGTTTGTTGGTTTGTTGGTTTATTTGTTTATTGGTTTGTTGGCTTGTTGGTTTGTTGGTTTGTTGGCTTGTTGGCTTGTTGGTTTGTTGGTTTGTTGGCTTGTTGGCTTGTTGGTTTGTTGGTTTGTTGGCTTGTTGGTTTGTTGGCTTGTTGGTTTGTTGGTTTGTTGGTTTGTTGGTTTGTTGGTTTGTTGGTTTGTTGGTTTGTTCGCTTGTTGGCTTGTTGGTTTGTTGGTTTATTGGTTTGTTGGCTTGTTGGTTTGTTGGTTTGTTGGCTTGTTGGTTTGTTGGTTTGTTGGTTTGTTGGCTTGTTGGTTACTTAGTTTGTTGGTTTGTTGGCATGTTGGTTTGATGGTTTGTTGGTTTGTTGGCTTGTTGGTTTGTTGGTTTGTTGGTTTGTTGGCTTGTTGGCTTGTTGGTTTGTTGGTTTGTTGGTTTGTTGGCTTGTTGGTTTGTTGGTTTGTTGGTTTGTTGGTTTGTTGGCTTGTTGGTTTGTTGGTTTGTAGGTTTTTTGGCTTGTTGGCTTGTTGGTTTGTTCGTTTGTTGGTTTATTTGTTTGTTGGTTTGTTGGCTTGTTGGTTTGTTGGTTTGTTGGCTTGTTGGCTTGTTGGTTTGTTGGTTTGTTGGCTTGTTGGCTTGTTGGTTTGTTGGTTTGTTGGCTTCTTGGTTTGTTGGTTTGTTGGCTTGTTGGCTTGATGGTTTGTTGGTTTGTTGGTTTGTTGACTTGTTGGCTTGTTGGTTTGTTGGTTTGTTGGCTTGTTGGTTTGTTGGTTTGTTGGTTTGTTGGTTTGTTGGCTTGTTAGCTTGTTGGTTTGTTGGTTTGTTGGTTTGTTGGTTTTTGGTTTGTTGGCTTGTTGGTTTGTTGGTTTGTTGGCTTGTTGGTTTGTTGGTTTGTTGGTTTGTTGGTTTGTTGGCTTGTTGGCTTGTTAGTTTGTTGGTTTGTTGGCTTGTTGGTTTGTTGGCTTGTTGGTTTGTTGGTTTGTTGGTTTGTTGGTTTGTTGGCTTGTTGGCTTGTTGGTTTGTTGGTTTGTTGGCTTGTTGGTTTGTTAGTTTGTTGGCTTTTTGGTTACTTGGTTTGTTGGTTTGTTGGTTTGTTGGCTTGTTGGTTTGTTGGCTTGTTGGTTTGTTGGTTTGTTGGTTTGTTGGTTTGTTGGCTTGTTGGTTTGTTGGTTTGTTGGTTTATTGGTTTGTTGGCTTGTTGGCTTGTTGGTTTGTTGGTTTGTTGGCTTGTTGGCTTGTTGGTTTGTTGGTTTGTTGGCTTGTTGGTTTGTTGGCTTGTTGGTTTGTTGGTTTGTTGGTTTGTTGGTTTGTTGGCTTGTTGGTTTGTTGGTTTGTTGGCTTGTTGGTTACTTAGTTTGTTGGTTTGTTGGCATATTGGTTTGTTGGTTGTTGGCTTGTTGGTTACTTAGTTTGTTGGTTTGTTGGTTTGTTGGTATATTGGCTGGTTGATTTGTTGGCTTGTTGGTTTGTTGCTTTGTTCGTTTGATGGTTTGTTGGTTTGTTGGTTACTTAGTTTGTTGGTTTGTTGGTTTGTTGGTTTGTTGGCTTGTTGGTTTTTTGGTTTGTTGGCTTGTTGGTTTGTTGGTTTGTTGGCTTGTTGGTTTGTTAGTTTGTTGGCTTTTTGGTTACTTGGTTTGTTGGTTTGTTGGTTTGTTGGCTTGTTGGTTTGTTGGCTTGTTGGTTTGTTGGTTTGTTGGTTTGTTGGCTTTTATGTTTGTTGGTTTGTTGGTTTGTTGGCTTGTTGGCTTGTTGGTTTGTTGGTTTGTTGGCTTGTTGGTTTGTTGGTTTGTTAGCTTGTTGGCTTGTTGCTTTGTCCGTTTGGTGGTTTGTTGGTTTGTTGGTTTCTTGGTTTGTTGGTTTTTTGGTTTGTTGCTTTGTTGGTTTGTTGGTTTGTTGGCTTGTTGGCTTGTTGGTTTGTTGGTTTGTTGCTTACTTGGTTTGTTGGTTTGTTGGTTTGTTGGTTTGTTGGTTTGTTAGTTTGTTGGTTTGTTGGTTTGTTGGCTTGTTCGTTTGTTGATTTGTTGGTTTGTTGGTTTGTTGACTTGTTGGTTTGTTGGTTTGTTGGCTTGTTGGCTTGTTGGTTTGTTGGTTTGTTGGTTTGTTGGTTTGTTGGTTTGTGGGCTTGTTGGGTTGTTGGTTTGTTGGTTAGTTCGTTTGTTGGTTTGTTAGTTTGTTGGTTTGTTGGCTTGTTGGCTTGTTGGTTTGTTGGTTTGTTGGTTTGTTGGTTTGTTAGTTTGTTGGTTTATTTGTTTGTTTGGCTTGTTGGCTTGTTGGTTTGTTGGTTTGTTGGCTTGTTGGCTTGTTGTTTTGTTGGTTTGTTGGTTTGTTCGTTTGTTGGTTTGTTGGTTTGTTGGCTTGTTGGTTTGTTGGTTTGTTGGTTTGTTGGCTTGTTGGCTTGTTGGTTTGTTGGTTTGTTGGTTTATTTGTTTATTGGTTTGTTGGCTTGTTGGTTTGTTGGTTTGTTGGCTTGTTGGCTTGTTGGTTTGTTGGTTTGTTGGCTTGTTGGCTTGTTGGTTTGTTGGTTTGTTGGCTTGTTGGTTTGTTGGCTTGTTGGTTTGTTGGTTTGTTGGTTTGTTGGTTTGTTGGTTTGTTGGTTTGTTGGTTTGTTCGCTTGTTGGCTTGTTGGTTTGTTGGTTTATTGGTTTGTTGGCTTGTTGGTTTGTTGGCTTGTTGGCTTGTTGGTTTGTTGGCTTGTTGGCTTGTTGGTTTGTTAGTTTGTTGGCTTTTTGGTTACTTGGTTTGTTGGCTTTTTGGTTTGTTGGCTTGTTGGTTTGTTGGTTTGTTGGTTTGTTGGCTTTTATGTTTGTTGGTTTGTTGGTTTGTTGGCTTGTTGGCTTGTTGGTTTGTTGGTTTGTTGGCTTGTTGGTTTGTTGGTTTGTTAGCTTGTTGGCTTGTTGCTTTGTCCGTTTGGTGGTTTGTTGGTTTGTTGGTTTCTTGGTTTGTTGGTTTTTTGGTTTGTTGCTTTGTTGGTTTGTTGGTTTGTTGGCTTGTTGGCTTGTTGGTTTGTTGGCTTGTTGGTTTGTTGGTTTGTTGCTTACTTGGTTTGTTGGTTTGTTGGTTTGTTGGTTTGTTGGTTTGTTAGTTTGTTGGTTTGTTGGTTTGTTGGCTTGTTCGTTTGTTGATTTGTTGGTTTGTTGGTTTGTTGACTTGTTGGTTTGTTGGTTTGTTGGCTTGTTGGCTTGTTGGTTTGTTGGTTTGTTGGTTTGTTGGTTTGTTGGTTTGTTGGCTTGTTGGGTTGTTGGTTTGTTGGTTAGTTCGTTTGTTGGTTTGTTAGTTTGTTGGTTTGTTGGCTTGTTGGCTTGTTGGTTTGTTGGTTTGTTGGTTTGTTGGTTTGTTAGTTTGTTGGTTTATTTGTTTGTTGGTTTGTTGGCTTGTTGGCTTGTTGGTTTGTTGGTTTGTTGGCTTGTTGGCTTGTTGTTTTGTTGGTTTGTTGGTTTGTTCGTTTGTTCGTTTGTTGGTTTGTTGGCTTGTTGGTTTGTTGGTTTGTTGGTTTGTTGGCTTGTTGGCTTGTTGGTTTGTTGGTTTGTTGGTTTATTTGTTTATTGGTTTGTTGGCTTGTTGGTTTGTTGGTTTGTTGGCTTGTTGGCTTGTTGGTTTGTTGGTTTGTTGGCTTGTTGGCTTGTTGGTTTGTTGGTTTGTTGGCTTGTTGGTTTGTTGGCTTGTTGGTTTGTTGGTTTGTTGGTTTGTTGGTTTGTTGGTTTGTTGGTTTGTTGGTTTGTTCGCTTGTTGGCTTGTTGGTTTGTTGGTTTATTGGTTTGTTGGCTTGTTGGTTTGTTGGTTTGTTGGCTTGTTGGTTTGTTGGTTTGTTGGTTTGTTGGTTTGTTGGCTTGTTGGTTACTTAGTTTGTTGGTTTGTTGGCATGTTGGTTTGATGGTTTGTTGGTTTGTTGGCTTGTTGGTTTGTTGGTTTGTTGGTTTGTTGGCTTGTTGGCTTGTTGGTTTGTTGGTTTGTTGGTTTGTTGGCTTGTTGGTTTGTTGGTTTGTTGGTTTGTTGGTTTGTTGGCTTGTTGGTTTGTTGGTTTGTAGGTTTTTTGGCTTGTTGGCTTGTTGGTTTGTTCGTTTGTTGGTTTATTTGTTTGTTGGTTTGTTGGCTTGTTGGTTTGTTGGTTTGTTGGCTTGTTGGCTTGTTGGTTTGTTGGTTTGTTGGCTTGTTGGCTTGTTGGTTTGTTGGTTTGTTGGCTTCTTGGTTTGTTGGTTTGTTGGCTTGTTGGCTTGATGGTTTGTTGGTTTGTTGGTTTGTTGACTTGTTGGCTTGTTGGTTTGTTGGTCTGTTGGCTTGTTGGTTTGTTAGTTTGTTGGTTTGTTGGCTTGTTGGCTTGTTGGTTTGTTGGTTTGTTGCTTTGTTGGTTTGTTGGCTTGTTGGTTTGTTGTTTTGTTGGTTTGTTGGCTTGTTGGCTTTTTGGTTACTTGGTTTGTTGGTTTGTTAGTTTGTTGGTTTGTTGGCTTGTTGGTTTGTTGGCTTGTTGGCTTGTTGCTTTGTTGGTTTGTTGGTTTGTTGGCTTGTTTGCTTGTTGGTTTGTTAGTTTGTTGGCTTTTTGGTTACTTGGTTTGTTGGTTTGTTGGCTTGTTGGCTTGTTGGTTTGTTGGTTTGTTGGTTTGTTGGTTTGTTCGTTCGTTGGTTTGTTGGTTTATTTGTTTGTTAGTTTGTTGGTTTGTTGGTTTGTTGGTTTTTGGTTTGTTGGTTTGTTGGTTTATTTGTTTGTTGGTTTGTTGGTTTGTTGGTTTGTTGGTTTGTTGGCTTGTTGGGTTGTTGGCTTGTTGGCTTGTTGGCTTGTTGGCTTGTTGGTTTGTTGGTTTGTTGGTTTGTTGGTTTGTTGGTTTTTTGGTTTTTTGGTTTGTTGGTTTATTTGTTTGTTGGTTTGTTGGCTGGTTGGTTTGTTGGTTTGTTGGTTTGTTGGTTTGTTGGCTTGTTGGTTTGTTGGTTTGTTGGTTTGTTGGCTTGTTGGCTTGTTGGTTTGTTGGTTTGTTGGTTTGTTGGTTTGTTGGTTTATTTGTTTGTTGGTTTGTTGGCTTGTTGGTTTGTTGGTTTGTTGGCTTGTTGGCTTGTTGGCTTGTTTGTTGGTTTGTTGGCTTGTTGGCTTGTTGGCTTGTTGGTTTGTTGGTTTGTTGGCTTGTTAATTTGTTGGTTTGTTGGCTTGTTGGCTTGTTGCTTTGTTGGTTTGTTGGTTTGTTGGCTTGTTGGTTTGTTGGCTTGTTGGCTTGTTGGTTTGTTAGTTTGTTGGCTTTTTGGTTACTTGGTTTGTTGGTTTGTTGGTTTGTTGGTTTGTTGGTTTTTTGGTTTGTTGGTTTGTTGGTTTGTTGGTTTTTTGGTTTGTTGGCTTGTTGGCTTGTTGGTTTGTTGGTTTGTTGATTTGTTGGTTTATTTGTTTGTTGGTTTGTTGGTTTTATTGGTTTGTTGGTTTGTTGGTTTGTTGGCTTGTTGGCTTGTTGGCTTATTTGTTGGTTTGTTGGCTTGTTGGCTTGTTGGCTTGTTGGTTTGTTGGTTTGTTGGCTTGTTAATTTGTTGGTTTGTTGGCTTGTTGGCTTGTTGCTTTGTTGGTTTGTTGGTTTGTTAGCTTGTTGGTTTGTTGGCTTGTTGGCTTGTTGGTTTGTTAGTTTGTTGGCTTTTTGGTTACTTGGTTTGTTGGTTTGTTGGTTTGTTGGCTTGTTGGTTTGTTGGTTTGTTGGTTTGTTGGTTTGTTGGTTTTTTGGTTTGTTGGTTTGTTGGTTTGTTGGTTTGTTGGTTTTTTGGTTTGTTGGTTTGTTTGTTTGTTGGTTTGTTGGCTTGTTGGTTTGTTGGTTTGTTGGTTTGTTGGTTTGTTGGCTTGTTGGTTTTGTTGGTTTATTGGTTTGTTGGCTTGTTGGCTTGTTGGTTTGTTGGTTTGTTGATTTGTTGGTTTATTTGTTTGTTGGTTTGTTGGTTTTATTGGTTTGTTGGTTTGTTGGTTTGTTGGTTTGTTGGTTTGTTGGTTTGTTGGTTTGTTGGTTTGTTGGTTTGTTGGTTTGTTGGTTTGTTGGTTTGTTGGTTTGTTGGCTTGTTGGTTACTAAGTTTGTGGTTTGTTGGCTTGTTGGTTTGTTGGTTTTTTGGTTTGTTGGTTTGTTAGTTTGTTGGCTTTTTGGTTACTTGGTTTGTTGGTTTGTTGGTTTGTTGGTTTGTTGGCTTGTTGGTTTGTTAATTTGTTGGTTTGTTGGCTTGTTGGCTTGTTGCTTTGTTGGTTTGTTGGTTTGTTGGCTTGTTGGTTTGTTGGCTTGTTGGCTTGTTGGTTTGTTAGTTTGTTGGCTTTTTGGTTACTTGGTTTGTTGGTTTGTTGGTTTATTGGTTTGTTGGCTTGTTGGCTTGCTGGTTTGTTGGTTTGTTGATTTGTTGGTTTATTTGTTTGTTGGTTTGTTGGTTTTATTGGTTTGTTGGTTTGTTGGTTTGTTGGTTTGTTGGTTTGTTGGTTTGTTGGTTTGTTGGTTTGTTGGCTTGTTGGCTTGTTGGTTTGTTGGTTTGTTGGCTTGTTGGCTTGTTGGTTTGTTGGTTTGTTGGTTTGTTGGTTTGTTGCTTTGTTGGTTTGTTGGTTTGTTGGCTTGTTGGCTTGTTGGCTTGTTGGTTTGTTAGTTTGTTGGCTTTTTGGTTACTTGGTTTGTTGGTTTATTGGTTTGTTGGCTTGTTGGTTTGTTGGCTTGTTGGCTTGTTGGTTTGTTAGTTTGTTGGCTTTTTGGTTACTTGGTTTGTTGGTTTGTTGGTTTGTTGGTTTGTTGGCTTGTTGGCTTGTTGGTTTGTTGGTTTGTTGGTTTGTTGGCTTGTTGGTTTGTTGGCTTGTTGTTTTGTTATTTTGTTGGCTTTTTGGTTACTTGGTTTGTTGGTTTGTTGGTTTGTTGGTTTGTTGGCTTGTTGGTTTGTTGGTTTGTTGGCTTGTTTCTTTGTTGGTTTGTTGGTTTGTTGGCTTGTTGGCTTGTTGGTTTGTTGGTTTGTTGGTTTGTTGGTTTTTGGTTTGTTGGCTTGTTGGTTTGTTGGTTTGTTGGCTTGTTGGTTTGTTGGTTTGTTGGTTTGTTGGTTTGTTGGCTTGTTGGCTTGTTGGTTTGTTGGTTTGTTGGCTTGTTGGTTTGTTGGCTTGTTGGTTTGTTGGTTTGTTGGTTTGTTGGCTTGTTAGCTTGTTGGTTTGTTGGTTTGTTGGCTTGTTGGTTTGTTAGTTTGTTGGCTTTTTGGTTACTTGGTTTGTTGGTTTGTTGGTTTGTTGGCTTGTTGGTTTGTTGGCTTGTTAGTTTGTTGGTTTGTTGGTTTGTTGGCTTGTTGGTTTGTTGGTTTGTTGGTTTGTTGGTTTGTTGGCTTGTTGGCTTGTTGGTTTGTTGGTTTGTTGGCTTGTTGGCTTGTTGGTTTGTTGGTTTGTTGACTTGTTGGCTTGGTGGTTAGTTCGTTTGTTGGTTTGTTAGTTTGTTGGTTTGTTGGCTTGTTGGCTTGTTGGTTTGTTGGTTTTTTGGTTTGTTGGTTTGTTGGTTTGTTGGTTTGTTAGTTTGTTGGTTTATTTGTTCGTTGGTTTGTTGGTTTGTAGGCTTGTTTGCTTGTTGGTTCGTTGGTTAGTTCGTTTGTTGGTTTGTTAGTTTAATGGTTTGTTGGCTTGTTGGCTTGTTGGTTTGTTGGTTTTTTGGTTTGTTGGTTTGTTGGTTTGTTGGTTTGTTAGTTTGTTGGTTTATTGGTTTATTTGTTTGTTGGCTTGTTGGCTTGTTGGTTTGTTGGTTTGTTGGCTTGTTGGCTTGTTGGTTTGTTGGTTTGTTGGTTTGTTGGATTGTTGGCTTGTTGGTTTGTTGGCTTGTTGGTTTGTTGGTTTGTTGGTTTGTTGGTTTGTTGGTTTGTTGGCATGTTGGTTTGATGGTTTGTTGGTTTGTTGGCTTGTTGGTTTGTTGGTTTGTTGGTTTGTTGGCTTGTTGGCTTGTTGGTTTGTTGGTTTGTTGGTTTGTTGGCTTGTTGGTTTGTTGGTTTGTTAGTTTGTTGGCTTGTTGGCTTGTTGGGTTGTTGGTTTGTTGGTTTGTTGGTTTGTTGGTTTGTTGGTTTGTTGGTTTGTTGGCTTGTTGGTTTGTTGGTTTGTAGGTTTTTTGGCTTGTTGGCTTGTTGGTTTGTTCGTTTGTTGGTTTATTTGTTTGTTGGTTTGTTGGCTTGTTGGTTTGTTGGTTTGTTGGCTTGTTGGCTTGTTGGTTTGTTGGTTTGTTGGCTTGTTGGCTTGTTGGTTTGTTGGTTTGTTGGCTTCTTGGTTTGTTGGTTTGTTGGCTTGTTGGCTTGATGGTTTGTTGGTTTGTTGGCTTGTTGACTTGTTGGCTTGTTGGTTTGTTGGTTTGTTGGCTTGTTAGTTTGTTAGTTTGTTGGTTTGTTGGCTTGTTGGCTTGTTGGTTTGTTGGTTTGTTGCTTTGTTGGTTTGTTGGCTTGTTGGTTTGTTGTTTTGTTGGTTTGTTGGCTTGTTGGCTTTTTGGTTACTTGGTTTGTTGGTTTGTTAGTTTGTTGGTTTGTTGGCTTGTTGGTTTGTTGGCTTGTTGGCTTGTTGCTTTGTTGGTTTGTTAGTTGTTGGCTTGTTTGCTTGTTGGTTTGTTAGTTTGTTGGCTTTTTGGTTACTTGGTTTGTTGGTTTGTTGGCTTGTTGGTTTGTTGGCTTGTTGGTTTGTTGGTTGTTGGTTTGTTGGCTTGTTGGCTTGTTGGTTTGTTGGTTTGTTGGTTTGTTGGTTTGTTCGTTTGTTGGTTTGTTTGTTTATTTGTTTGTTAGTTTGTTGGTTTGTTGGTTTGTTGGTTTGTTGGTTTGTTGGTTTGTTGGTTTATTTGTTTGTTGGTTTGTTGGTTTGTTGGTTTGTTGGCTTGTTGGGTTGTTGGCTTGTTGGCTTGTTGGCTTGTTGGCTTGTTGGTTTGTTGGTTTGTTGGTTTGTTGGTTTGTTGGTTTTTTGGTTTGTTGGTTTATTTGTTTGTTGGTTTGTTGGCTTGTTGGTTTGTTGGTTTGTTGGTTTGTTGGTTTGTTGGCTTGTTGGTTTGTTGGTTTGTTGGTTTGTTGGCTTGTTGGCTTGTTGGTTTGTTGGTTTGTTGGTTTGTTGGTTTGTTGGTTTATTTGTTTGTTGGTTTGTTGGCTTGTTGGTTTGTTGGTTTGTTGGCTTGTTGGCTTGTTGGCTTTTTTGTTGGTTTGTTGGCTTGTTGGCTTGTTGGCTTGTTGGTTTGTTGGTTTGTTGGCTTGTTAATTTGTTGGTTTGTTGGCTTGTTGGCTTGTTGCTTTGTTGGTTTGTTGGTTTGTTGGCTTGTTGGTTTGTTGGCTTGTTGGCTTGTTGGTTTGTTAGTTTGTTGGCTTTTTGGTTACTTGGTTTGTTGGTTTGTTGGTTTGTTGGTTTGTTGGCTTGTTGGTTTGTTGGTTTGTTGGTTTGTTGGTTTGTTGGTTTTTTGGTTTGTTGGTTTGTTGGTTTGTTGGTTTGTTGGTTTTTTGGTTTGTTGGTTTGTTTGTTTGTTGGTTTGTTGGCTTGTTGGTTTGTTGGTTTGTTGGTTTGTTGGTTTGTTGGCTTGTTGGTTTTGTTGGTTTATTGGTTTGTTGGCTTGTTGGCTTGTTGGTTTGTTGGTTTGTTGATTTGTTGGTTTATTTGTTTGTTGGTTTGTTGGTTTTATTGGTTTGTTGGTTTGTTGGTTTGTTGGTTTGTTGGTTTGTTGGTTTGTTGGTTTGTTGGTTTGCTGGTTTGTTGGTTTGTTGGTTTGTTGGTTTGTTGGTTTGTTGGCTTGTTGGTTACTAAGTTTGTGGTTTGTTGGCTTGTTGGTTTGTTGGTTTTTTGGTTTGTTTTTTTGTTGGTTGTTGGCTTGTTGGTTTGTTGGTTTGTTGGTTTGTTGGCTTGTTGGCTTGTTGGTTTGTTGGTTTGTTGGCTTGTTGGCTTGTTGGTTTGTTGGTTTGTTGGTTTGTTGGTTTGTTGCTTTGTTGGTTTGTTGGTTTGTTGGCTTGTTGGCTTGTTGGCTTGTTGGTTTGTTAGTTTGTTGGCTTTTTGGTTACTTGGTTTGTTGGTTTATTGGTTTGTTGGCTTGTTGGTTTGTTGGCTTGTTGGCTTGTTGGTTTGTTAGTTTGTTGGCTTTTTGGTTACTTGGTTTGTTGGTTTGTTGGTTTGTTGGCTTGTTGGCTTGTTGGTTTGTTGGTTTGTTGGTTTGTTGGTTTGTTGGCTTGTTGGTTTGTTGGCTTGTTGGCTTGTTGTTTTGTTAGTTTGTTGGCTTTTTGGTTACTTGGTTTGTTGGTTTGTTGGTTTGTTGGTTTGTTGGCTTGTTGGTTTGTTGGTTTGTTGGCTTGTTCCTTTGTTGGTTTGTTGGTTTGTTGGCTTGTTGGCTTGTTGGTTTGTTGGTTTGTTGGTTTGTTGGTTTTTGGTTTGTTGGCTTGTTGGTTTGTTGGTTTGTTGGCTTGTTGGTTTGTTGGTTTGTTGGTTTGTTGGTTTGTTGGCTTGTTGGCTTGTTGGTTTGTTGGTTTGTTGGCTTGTTGGTTTGTTGGCTTGTTGGTTTGTTGGTTTGTTGGTTTGTTGGCTTGTTGGCTTGTTGGTTTGTTGGTTTGTTGGCTTGTTGGTTTGTTAGTTTGTTGGCTTTTTGGTTACTTGGTTTGTTGGTTTGTTGGTTTGTTGGCTTGTTGGTTTGTTGGCTTGTTGGTTTGTTGGTTTGTTGGTTTGTGGGTTTTTTGGTTTGTTGGTTTGTTGGTTTATTGGTTTGTTGGCTTGTTGGCTTGTTGGTTTGTTGGTTTGTTGGCTTGTTGGCTTGTTGGTTTGTTGGTTTGTTGACTTGTTGGCTTGGTGGTTAGTTCGTTTGTTGGTTTGTTAGTTTGTTGGTTTGTTGGCTTGTTGGCTTGTTGGTTTGTTGGTTTTTTGGTTTGTTGGTTTGTTGGTTTGTTGGTTTGTTAGTTTGTTGGTTTATTTGTTTGTTGGTTTGTTGGTTTGTTGGCTTGTTGGCTTGTTGGTTTGTTGGTTAGTTCGTTTGTTGGTTTGTTAGTTTAATGGTTTCTTGGCTTGTTGGCTTGTTGGTTTGTTGGTTTTTTGGTTTGTTGGTTTGTTGGTTTGTTGGTTTGTTAGTTTGTTGGTTTATTGGTTTATTTGTTTGTTGGCTTGTTGGCTTGTTGGTTTGTTGGTTTGTTGGCTTGTTGGCTTGTTGGTTTGTTGGCTTGTTGGCTTGTTGTTTTGTTGGTTTGTTGGTTTGTTGGATTGTTGGCTTGTTGGTTTGTTGGTTTGTTGGTTTGTTGGTTTGTTGGCTTGTTGGCTTGTTGGTTTGTTGGTTTGTTGGCTTGTTGGCTTGTTGGTTTGTTGGTTTGTTGGCTTGTTGGTTTGTTGGCTTGTTGGTTTGTTGGTTTGTTGGTTTGTTGGTTTGTTGGTTTGCTGGTTTGTTGGTTTGTTGGCTTGTTGGTTTGTTGGTTTGTTGGCTTGTTGGTTACTTAGTTTGTTGGTTTGTTGGTATATTGGTTTGTTGGTTTGTTGGCTTGTTGGTTACTTAGTTTGTTGGTTTGTTGGCATGTTGGTTTGTTGGTTTGTTGGTATATTGGCTGGTTGATTTGTTGGCTTGTTGGTTTGTTGCTTTGTTCGTTTGATGGTTTGTTAGTTTGTTGGTTACTTAGTTTGTTGGTTTGTTGGTTTGTTGGCTTGTTGGTTTGTTGGCTTGTTGGTTTGTTGGCTTGTTGGTTTGTTGGTTTGTTGGCTTATTGGCTTGTTGATTTGTTGGTTTGTTGGCTTGTTGGTTTGTTAGTTTGTTGGCTTTTTGGTTACTTGGTTTGTTGGTTTGTTGGTTTGTTGGCTTGTTGGTTTGTTGGCTTGTTGGTTTGTTGGTTTGTTGGTTTGTTGGCTTGTTGGTTTGTTGGTTTGTTGGTTTGTTGGCTTGTTGGCTTGTTGGTTTGTTGGTTTGTTGGCTTGTTGGTTTGTTGGTTTGTTGGCTTGTTGGCTTGTTGCTTTGTCCGTTTGTTGGTTTGTTGGCTTGTTGGCTTGTTGGTTTGTTGGCTTGTTGGTTTGTTGGCTTGTTGGTTACTTGGTTTGTTGGTTTGTTGGTTTGTTAGTTTGTTGGTTTGTTGGCTTGTTCGTTTGTTGGTTTGTTGGTTTGTTGGTTTGTTGACTTGTTGGTTTGTTGGTTTGTTGGCTTGTTGGCTTGTTGTTTTGTTGGTTTGTTGGTTTGTTGGTTTGTTGGTTTGTTGGCTTGTTGGGTTGTTGGTTTGTTGGTTAGTTCGTTTGTTGGTTTGTTAGTTTGTTGGTTTATTGGTTTATTTGTTTGTTGGCTTGTTGGCTTGTTGGTTTGTTGGTTTGTTGGCTTGTTGGCTTGTTTGTTTTTTGGTTTGTTGGTTTGTTGGTTTGTTGGTTTGTTAGTTTGTTGGTTTATTGGTTTATTTGTTTGTTGGCTTGTTGGCTTGTTGGTTTGTTGGTTTGTTGGCTTGTTGGCTTGTTGGTTTGTTGGTTTGTTGGTTTGTTGGATTGTTGGATTGTTGGCTTGTTGGTTTGTTGGCTTGTTGGTTTGTTGGTTTGTTGGCTTGTTGGCTTGTTGGTTTGTTGGTTTGTTGGCTTGTTGGCTTGTTGGTTTGTTGGTTTGTTGGTTTGTTGGTTTGTTGGCTTGTTGGTTTGTTGGTTTGTTGGTTTGTTGGTTTGTTGGTTTGTTGGTTTGTTGGCTTGTTGGTTTGTTGGTTTGTTGGCTTGTTGGTTACTTAGTTTGTTGGTTTGTTGGCGTATTGGTTTGTTGGTTTGTTGGCTTGTTGGTTACTTAGTTTGTTGGTTTGTTGGCATGTTGGTTTGTTGGTTTGTTGGTATATTGGCTGGTTGATTTGTTGGCTTGTTGGTTTGTTGCTTTGTTCGTTTGATGGTTTGTTGGTTTGTTGGTTACTTAGTTTGTTGGTTTGTTGGTTTGTTGGCTTGTTGGTTTGTTGGCTTGTTGGTTTGTTGGCTTGTTGGTTTGTTGGTTTGTTGGCTTGTTGGCTTGTTGATTTGTTGGTTGTTGGCTTGTTGGTTTGTTAGTTTGTTGGCTTTTTGGTTACTTGGTTTGTTGGTTTGTTGGTTTGTTGGCTTGTTGGTTTGTTGGCTTGTTGGTTTGTTGGTTTGTTGGTTTGTTGGCTTGTTGGTTTGTTGGTTTGTTGGCTTGTTGGCTTGTTGGTTTGTTGGTTTGTTGGCTTGTTGGTTTGTTGGTTTGTTGGCTTGTTGGCTTGTTGCTTTGTCCGTTTGGTGGTTTGTTGGTTTGTTGGTTTTTTGGTTTGTTGGTTTTTTGGTTTGTTGCTTTGTTGGTTTGTTGGTTTGTTGGCTTGTTGGCTTATTGGTTTGTTGGCTTGTTGGTTTGTTGGCTTGTTGGTTACTTGGTTTGTTGGTTTGTTGGTTTGTTGGTTTGTTGGTTTGTTGGCTTGTTCGTTTGTTGGTTTGTTGGTTTGTTGGTTTGTTGACTTGTTGGTTTGTTGGTTTGTTGGCTTGTTGGCTTGTTGTTTTGTTGGTTTGTTGGTTTGTTGGTTTGCTGGTTTGTTGGCTTGTTGGGTTGTTGGTTTGTTGGTTAGTTCGTTTGTTGGTTTGTTAGTTTGTTGGTTTGTTGGCTTGTTGGCTTGTTGGTTTGTTGGTTTGTTGGTTTTTTGGTTTGTTGGTTTGTTGGTTTGTTGGTTTGTTAGTTTGTTGGTTTATTTGTTTGTTGGTTTGTTGGCTTGTTGGCTTGTTGGTTTGTTGGTTTGTTGGCTTGTTGGCTTGTTGTTTTGTTGGTTTGTTGGTTTGTTGGTTTGTTGGTTTGTTGGTTTGTTGGCTTGTTGGTTTGTTGGTTTGTTGGCTTGTTGGCTTGTTGGTTTGTTGGTTTGTTGGTTTATTTGTTTATTGGTTTGTTGGCTTGTTGGTTTGTTGGTTTGTTGGCTTGTTGGCTTGTTGGTTTGTTGGTTTGTTGGCTTGTTGGCTTTTTGGTTTGTTGGTTTGTTGGGTTGTTGGTTTGTTGGCTTGTTGGTTTGTTGGTTTGTTGGTTTGTTGGTTTGTTGGTTTGTTGGTTTGTTCGCTTGTTGACTTGTTGGTTTGTTAGTTTATTGGTTTGTTGGCTTGTTGGTTTGTTGGTTTGTTGGCTTGTTGGTTTGTTGGTTTGTTGGTTTGTTGGCTTGTTGGTTACTTAGTTTGTTGGTTTGTTGGCATGTTGGTTTGATGGTTTGTTGGTTTGTTGGCTTGTTGGTTTGTTGGTTTGTTGGTTTGTCGGCTTGTTGGTTTGTTGGTTTGTTGGCTTGTTGGCTTGTTGGTTTGTTGGTTTGTTGGCTTGTTGGCTTGTTGGTTTGTTGGTTTGTTGGCTTGTTGGTTTGTTGGTTTGTTGGCTTGTTGGTTTGTTGGTTTGTTGGCTTGTTGGCTTGATGGTTTGTTGGTTTGTTGGTTTGTTGACTTGTTGGTTGTTGGTTTGTTGGTTTGTTGGCTTGTTGGTTTGTTAGTTTGTTGGTTTGTTGGCTTGTTGGCTTGTTGGTTTGTTGGTTTGTTGGTTTGTTGGTTTGTTGGTTTGTTGGCTTGTTGGTTTGTTGTTTTGTTGGTTTGTTGGCTTGTTGGCTTTTTGGTTACTTGGTTTGTTGGTTTGTTAGTTTGTTGGTTTGTTGGTTTGTTGGCTTGTTGGTTTGTTGGCTTGTTGGCTTGTTGCTTTGTTGGTTTGTTGGCTTGTTTGCTTGTTGGTTTGTTAGTTTGTTGGCTTTTTGGTTACTTGGTTTGTTGGTTTGTTGGTTTGTTGGCTTGTTGGTTTGTTGGCTTGTTCGTTTGTTGGTTTGTTGGTTTGTTGGCTTGTTGGCTTGTTGGTTTGTTGGTTTGTTGGTTTGTTGGTTTGTTGGTTTGTTGGTTTGTTGGTTTGTTCGTTTGTCGGTTTGTTGGTTTATTTGCTTGTTAGTTTGTTGGTTTGTTGGTTTGTTGGTTTGTTGGTTTGTTGGTTTATTTGTTTGTTGGTTTGTTGGTTTGTTGGTTTGTTGGCTTGTTGGGTTGTTGGCTTGTTGGCTTGTTGGCTTGTTGGCTTGTTGGCTTGTTGGCTTGTTGGCTTGTTGGTTTGTTGGTTTGTTGGTTTGTTGGTTTGTTGGTTTTTTGGTTTGTTGGTTTATTTGTTTGTTGGTTTGTTGGCTTGTTGGTTTGTTGGTTTGTTGGTTTGTTGGTTTGTTGGCTTGTTGGTTTGTTGGTTTGTTGGTTTGTTGGTTTGTTCGTTTGTCGGTTTGTTGGTTTATTTGTTTGTTAGTTTGTTGGTTTGTTGGTTTGTTGGTTTGTTGGTTTGTTGGTTTATTTGTTTGTTGGTTTGTTGGTTTGTTGGTTTGTTGGTTTGTTGGCTTGTTGGGTTGTTGGCTTGTTGGCTTGTTGGCTTGTTGGCTTGTTGGCTTGTTGGTTTGTTGGTTTGTTGGTTTGTTGGTTTGTTGGTTTGTTGGTTTTTTGGTTTGTTGGTTTATTTGTTTGTTGGTTTGTTGGCTTGTTGGTTTGTTGGTTTGTTGGTTTGTTGGTTTGTTGGCTTGTTGGTTTGTTGGTTTGTTGGTTTGTTGGTTTGTTGGTTTGTAGGTTTGTTGGCTTGTTGGCTTGTTGGTTTGTTGGTTTGTTGGTTTGTTGGTTTATTTGTTTGTTGGTTTGTTGGCTTGTTGGTTTGTTGGTTTGTTGGCTTGTTGGCTTGTTGGCTTGTTTGTTGGTTTGTTGGTTTGTTGGCTTGTTGGCTTGTTGGTTTGTTGGTTTGTTGGCTTGTTGGTTTGTTGGTTTGTTGGCTTGTTGTCTTGTTGCTTTGTTGGTTTGTTGGTTTGTTTGCTTGTTGGTTTGTTGGCTTGTTGGCTTGTTGGTTTGTTAGTTTGTTGGCTTTTTGGTTACTTGGTTTGTTGGTTTGTTGGTTTGTTGGCTTGTTGGTTTGTTGGTGTGTTGGTTTGTTGGTTTGTTGGTTTTTTGGTTTGTTGGTTTGTTGGTTTGTTGGTTTGTTGGTTTTTTGGTTTGTTGGTTTATTTGTTTGTTGGTTTGTTGGCTTGTTGGTTTGTTGGTTTGTTGGTTTGTTGGCTTGTTGGTTTTGTTGGTTTATTGGTTTGTTGGCTTGTTGGCTTGTTGGTTTGTTGGTTTGTTGATTTGTTGGTTTATTTGTTTGTTGGTTTGTTGGTTTGTTGGTTTGTTGGTTTGTTGGTTTGTTGGTTTGTTGGCTTGTTGGTTTGTTGGTTTGTTGGTTTGTTGGTTTGTTGGTTTGTTGGCTTGTTGGTTACTAAGTTTGTGGTTTGTTGGCTTGTTGGTTTGTTGGTTTTTTGGTTTGTTGGTTTGTTGGTTGTTGGCTTGTTGGTTTGTTGGTTTGTTGGCTTGTTGGCTTGCTGGTTTGTTGGTTTGTTGGCTTGTTGGCTTGTTGGTTTGTTGGTTTGTTGGTTTGTTGGTTTGTTGCTTTGTTGGTTTGTTGGTTTGTTGGCTTGTTGGCTTGTTGGCTTGTTGGTTTGTTAGTTTGTTGGCTTTTTGGTTACTTGGTTTGTTGGTTTATTGGTTTGTTCGCTTGTTGGTTTGTTGGCTTGTTCGCTTGTTGGTTTGTTAGTTTGTTGGCTTTTTGGTTACTTGGTTTGTTGGTTTGTTGGTTTGTTGGCTTGTTGGTTTGTTAGTTTGTTGGTTTGTTGGCTTGTTGGTTTGTTGGCTTGTTGGCTTGTTGGTTTGTTAGTTTGTTGGCTTTTTGGTTACTTGGTTTGTTGGTTTGTTGGTTTGTTGGTTTGTTGGCTTGTTGGTTTGTTGGTTTGTTGGCTTGTTGCTTTGTTGGTTTGTTGGTTTGTTGGTTTGTTGGCTTGTTGGCTTGTTGGTTTGTTGGTTTGTTGGTTTGTTGGTTTGTTGGTTTGTTGGCTTGTTGGATTATTGGTTTGTTGGCTTGTTGGTTTGTTGGTTTGTTGGTTTGTTGGTTTGTTGGCTTGTTGGCTTGTTGGTTTGTTGGTTTGTTGGCTTGTTGGTTTGTTGGCTTGTTGGTTTGTTGGTTTGTTGGTTTGTTGGCTTGTTGGCTTGTTGGTTTGTTGGTTTGTTGGCTTGTTGGTTTGTTAGTTTTTTGGCTTTTTGGTTACTTGGTTTGTTGGTTTGTTGGTTTGTTGGCTTGTTGGTTTGTTGGCTTGTTGGTTTGTTGGTTGGTTGGTTTGTTGGCTTGTTGGTTTGTTGGTTTGTTGGCTTGTTGGTTTGTTGGCTTGTTGGTTTGTTGGTTTGTTGGTTTGTTGGCTTGTTGGCTTGTTGGTTTGTTGGTTTGTTGGCTTGTTGGTTTGTTAGTTTTTTGGCTTTTTGGTTACTTGGTTTGTTGGTTTGTTGGTTTGTTGGCTTGTTGGTTTGTTGGCTTGTTGGTTTGTTGGTTGGTTGGTTTGTTGGCTTGTTGGCTTGTTGGTTTGTTGGTTTGTTGGTTTATTGGTTTGTTGGCTTGTTGGCTTGTTGGTTTGTTGGTTTGTTGGCTTGTTGGTTTGTTGGTTTGTTGACTTGTTGGCTTGTTGGTTAGTTTGTTTGTTGGTTTGTTAGTTTGTTGGTTTGTTGGCTTGTTGGCTTGTTGGTTTGTTGGTTTTTTGTTTTGTTGGTTTGTTGGTTTGTTGGTTTGTTAGTTTGTTGGTTTATTTGTTTGTTCGTTTGTTGGTTTGTTAGTTTGTTGGTTTGTTGGCTTGTTGGCTTGTTGGTTTGTTGGTTTTTTGGTTTGTTGGTTTGTTGGTTTGTTGGTTTGTTAGTTTGTTGGTTTGTTGGCTTATTGGTTTGTTGGCTTGTTGGTTTGTTGGTTTGTTGGTTTGTTGGCTTGTTGGCTTGTTGGTTTGTTGGTTTGTTGGTTTATTGGTTTGTTGGCTTGTTGGCTTGTTGGTTTGTTGGTTTGTTGGCTTGTTGGTTTGTTGGTTTGTTGACTTGTTGGCTTGTTGGTTAGTTTGTTTGTTGGTTTGTTAGTTTGTTGGTTTGTTGGCTTGTTGGCTTGTTGGTTTGTTGGTTTTTTGGTTTGTTGGTTTGTTGGTTTGTTGGTTTGTTAGTTTGTTGGTTTATTTGTTTGTTGGTTTGTTGGTTTGTTGGCTTGTTGGCTTGTTGGTTTGTTGGTTAGTTCGTTTGTTGGTTTGTTAGTTTAATGGTTTGTTGGCTTGTTGGCTTGTTGGTTTGTTGGTTTTTTGGTTTGTTGGTTTGTTGGTTTGTTGGTTTGTTAGTTTGTTGGTTTATTGGTTTATTTGTTTGTTGGTTTGTTGGCTTGTTGGCTTGTTGGTTTGTTGGTTTGTTGGCTTGTTGGCTTGTTGGTTTGTTGGTTTGTTGGTTTGTTGGTTTGTTGGTTTGTTGGTTTGTTGGCTTGTTGATTTGTTGGTTTGTTGGTTTGTTGGCTTGTTGGCTTGTTGGTTTGTTGGTTTGTTGGTTTGTTGGTTTATTTGTTTATTGGTTTGTTGGCTTGTTGGTTTGTTGGTTTGTTGGCTTGTTGGCTTGTTGGTTTGTTGGTTTGTGGGCTTGTTGGCTGGTTGGTTTGTTGGTTTGTTGGCTTGTTGGTTTGTTGACTTGTTGGTTTGTTGGTTTGTTGGTTTGTTGGTTTGTTGGTTTGTTCACTTGTTGGCTTGTTGGTTTGTTGGTTTGTTGGTTTGTTTGTTTGTTGGCCTGTTGGTTTGTTGGTTTGTTGGCTTGTTGGTTTGTTGGTTTGTTGGTTTGTTGGCTTGTTGGTCACTTAGTTTGTTGGTTTGTTGGCATGTTGGTTTGTTGGCTTGTTGGTTTGTTGGTTTGTTAGTTTGTTGGCTTGTTGGCTTGTTGGTGTGTTGGTTTGTTGGTTTGTTGGTTTGTTGGTTTGTTTGTTGATTGGCTTGTTGGTTTGTTGGTTTGTTGGTTTGTTGGCTTGTTGGCTTGTTGGTTTGTTGGTTTGTTGGTTTATTTGTTTGTTGGTTTGTTGGCTTGTTGATTTGTTGGTTTGTTGGCTTGTTGGCTTGTTGGTTTGTTGGTTTGTTGACTTGTTGGCTTGTTGGTTTGTTGATTTGTTGACTTGTTGGCTTGTTGGTTTGTTGGTTTGTTGGCTTTTTGGTTTGTTAGTTTGTTGGTTTGTTGGCTTGTTGGCTTGTTGGTTTGTTGGTTTGTTGGTTTGTTGGTTTGTTGGCTTGTTGGTTTATTGGTTTGTTGGTTTGTTGGCTTTTTGGCTTTTTGGTTACTTGGTTTGTTGGTTTGTTGGTTTGTTGGTTTGTTGGTTTGTTGGCTTGTTGGTTTGTTGGCTTATTGGCTTATTGCTTTGTTGGTTTGTTGGTTTGTTGCCTTGTTTGCTTGTTGGTTTGTTAGTTTGTTGGCTTTTTGGTTACTTGGTTTGTTGGTTTGTTGGTTTGTTGGCTTGTTGGTTTGTTGGCTTGTTGGTTTGTTGGTTTGTTGGTTTGTTGGCTTGTTGGTTTGTGGGTTTGTTGGCTTGTTTGCTTGTTGGTTTGTTAGTTTGTTGGCTTTTTGGTTACTTGGTTTGTTGGTTTGTTGGTTTGTTGGCTTGTTGGTTTGTTGGCTTGTTGGTTTGTTGGTTTGTTGGTTTGTTGGTTTGTTGGTTTGTTGGTTTGTTGGTTTGTTGGTTTGTTGGTTTATTGGCTTGTTGGTTTGTTGGTTTCTTGGTTTGTTGGCTTGTTGGCTTGTTGGTTTGTTGGTTTGTTGGTTTATTTGTTTGTTGGTTTGTTGGCTTGTTGGATTGTTGGTTTGTTAGCTTGTGGGCTTGTTGGTTTGTTGGTTTGTTGGCTTGTTGGCTTGTTGGTTTGTTGGTTTGTTGGCTTGTTGGTTTGTTGGTTTGTTGGCTTGTTGGCTTGTTGGTTTGTTGGTTTGTTGGCTTGTTGGTTTGTTAGTTTGTTGGTTTGTCGGCTTGTTGGCTTGTTGGTTTGTTGGTTTGTTGGTTTGTTGGTTTGTTGGCTTGTTGGTTTGTTGGTTTGTTGGCTTGTTGGCTTTTTGGTTACTTGGTTTGTTGCTTTGTTGGTTTGTTGGTTTGTTGGTTTGTTGGTTTGTTGGTTTGTTGGTTTGTTGGTTTGTTGGCTTGTTGGTTTGTTGGCTTGTTGGCTTATTGCTTTGTTGGTTTGTTGGTTTGTTGGCTTGTTTAATTGTTGGTTTGTTGGCTTGTTGATTTGTTGGTTTGTTGGCTTGTTGGCTTGTTGGTTTGTTGGTTTGTTGACTTGTTGGCTTGTTGGTTTGTTGGTTTGTTGGCTTGTTGGTTTGTTGGTTTGTTGGCTTGTTGGCTTGTTGGTTTGTTGGTTTGTTGGTTTGTTGACTTGTTGGCTTGTTGGTTTGTTGGTTTGTTGGCTTGTTGGTTTGTTAGTTTGTTGGTTTGTTGGCTTGTTGGCTTGTTGGTTTGTTGGTTTGTTGGTTTGTTGGCTTGTTGGCTTGTTGCTTTGTTGGTTTGTTGGTTCGTTGGCTTGTTGGTTTGTTGGCTTGTTGGCTTGTTGGTTTGTTAGTTTGTTGGCTTTTTGGTTACTTGGTTTGTTGGTTTGTTGGTTTGTTGGCTTGTTGGTTTGTTGGCTTGTTGGTTTGTTGGTTTGTTGGTTTGTTGGCTTGTTGGTTTGTGGGTTTGTTGGCTTGTTTGCTTGTTGGTTTGTTAGTTTGTTGGCTTTTTGGTTACTTGGTTTGTTGGTTTGTTGGTTTGTTGGCTTGTTGGTTTGTTGGCTTGTTGGTTTGTTGGTTTGTTGGTTTGTTGGTTTGTTGGTTTGTTGGTTTGTTGGCTTGTTGGTTTGTTGGCTTGTTGGCTTGTTGGTTTGTTGGTTTGTTGGTTTATTTGTTTGTTGGTTTGTTGGTTTGTTGGTTTGTTGGCTTGTTGGTTTGTTGGTTTGTTGGCTTGTTGGCTTGTTGGTTTGTTGGCTTGTTGGCTTGTTGGTTTGTTGGTTTGTTGGTTTGTTGACTTGTTGGCTTGTTGGTTTGTTGGTTTGTTGGCTTGTTGGTTTGTTGGTTTGTTGGTTTGTTGGCTTGTTGGCTTTTTGGTTACTTGGTTTGTTGGTTTGTTGGTTTGTTGGTTTGTTGGTTTGTTGGCTTGTTGGTTTGTTGGCTTATTGGCTTATTGCTTTGTTGGTTTGTTGGTTTGTTGCCTTGTTTGCTTGTTGGTTTGTTAGTTTGTTGGCTTTTTGGTTACTTTGTTTGTTGGTTTGTTGGTTTGTTGGCTTGTTGGTTTGTTGGCTAGTTGGTTTGTTGGTTTGTTGGTTTTTTGGCTTGTTGGTTTGTGGGTTTGTTGGCTTGTTTGCTTGTTGGTTTGTTAGTTTGTTGGCTTTTTGGTTACTTGGTTTGTTGGTTTGTTGGTTTGTTGGCTTGTTGGTTTGTTGGCTTGTTGGTTTGTTGGTTTGTTGGTTTGTTGGTTTGTTGGTTTGTTGGTTTGTTGGTTTGTTGGTTTATTGGCTTGTTGGTTTGTTGGTTTGTTGGTTTGTTGGCTTGTTGGCTTGTTGGTTTGTTGGTTTGTTGGTTTATTTATTTGTTGGTTTGTTGGCTTGTTGGTTTGTTGGTTTGTTGGCTTGTGGGCTTGTTGGTTTGTTGGTTTGTTGGCTTGTTGGCTTGTTGGTTTGTTGGTTTGTTGGCTTGTTGGTTTGTTGGTTTGTTGGCTTGTTGGCTTGTTGGTTTGTTGGTTTGTTGGCTTGTTGGTTTGTTAGTTTGTTGGTTTGTTGGCTTGTTGGCTTGTTGGTTTGTTGGTTTGTTGGTTTGTTGGTTTGTTGGCTTGTTGGTTTGTTGGTTTGTTGGCTTGTTGGCTTTTTGCTTACTTGGTTTGTTGGTTTGTTGGTTTGTTGGTTTGTTGGTTTGTTGGTTTGTTGGTTTGTTGGTTTGTTGGTTTGTTGGCTTGTTGGTTTGTTGGCTTGTTGGCTTATTGCTTTGTTGGTTTGTTGGTTTGTTGGCTTGTTTGCTTGTTGGTTTGTTAGTTTGTTGGCTTTTTGGTTACTTGGTTTGTTGGTTTGTTGGTTTGTTGGCTTGTTGGTTTGTTGGCTTGTTGGTTTGTTGGTTTGTTGGTTTGTTGGCTTGTTGGTTTGTTGGCTTGTTGGTTACTAAGTTTGTGGTTTGTTGGCTTGTTGGTTTGTTGGTTTTTTGGTTTGTTGGTTTGTTGGTTGTTGGCTTGTTGGTTTGTTGGTTTGTTGGCTTGTTGGCTTGTTGGTTTGTTGGTTTGTTGGCTTGTTGGCTTGTTGGTTTGTTGGTTTGTTGGTTTGTTGGTTTGTTGGTTTGTTGCTTTGTTGGTTTGTTGGTTTGTTGGCATGTTGGCTTGTTGGCTTGTTGGTTTGTTAGTTTGTTGGCTTTTTGGTTACTTGGTTTGTTGGTTTATTGGTTTGTTGGCTTGTTGGTTTGTTGGCTTGTTGGCTTGTTGGTTTGTTAGTTTCTTGGCTTTTTGGTTACTTGGTTTGTTGGTTTGTTGGTTTGTTGGTTTGTTGGCTTGTTGGTTTGTTGGTTTGTTGGTTTGTTGGCTTGTTGGTTTGTTGGCTTGTTGGCTTGTTGGTTTGTTAGTTTGTTGGCTTTTTGGTTGGCTTTTTGGTTACTTGGTTTGTTGGTTTGTTGGTTTGTTGACTTGTTGGTTTGTTGGCTTGTTGGTTTGTTGGTTTGTTGGTTTGTTGATTTGTTGGTTTGTTGGTTTGTTGGTTTGTTGGTTTGTTTGTTTATTGGCTTGTTGGTTTGTTGGTTTGTTGGTTTGTTGGCTTGTTGGCTTGTTGGTTTGTTGGTTTGTTGGTTTATTTGTTTGTTGGTTTGTTGGCTTGTTGGTTTGTTGGTTTGTTGGCTTGTGGGCTTGTTGGTTTATTGGTTTGTTGGCTTGTTGGCTTGTTGGTTTGTTGGTTTGTTGGCTTGTTGGTTTGTTGGTTTGTTGGCTTGTTGGCTTGTTGGTTTGTTGGTTTGTTGGTTTGTTGACTTGTTGGCTTGTTGGTTTGTTGGTTTGTTGGCTTGTTGGTTTGTTAGTTTGTTGGTTTGTTGGCTTGTTGGTTTGTTGGTTTGTTGGTTTGTTGGTTTGTTGGCTTGTTGGTTTGTTGGCTTGTTGGCTTTTTGGTTACTTGGTTTGTTGGTTTGTGGGTTTGTTGGTTTGTTGGTTTGTTGGTTTGTTGGCTTGTTGGTTTGTTGGCTTATTGCTTTGTTGGTTTGTTGGTTTGTTGGCTTGTTTGCTTGTTGGTTTGTTAGTTTGTTGGCTTTTTGGTTACTTGGTTTGTTGGTTTGTTGGTTTGTTGGCTTGTTGGTTTGTTGGCTTGTTGGTTTGTTGGTTTGTTGGTTTGTTGGCTTGTTGGCTTGTTGGTTTGTTGGTTTGTTGGTTTGTTGGTTTGTTGGTTTGTTCGTTTGTTGGTTTGTTGGTTTATTTGTTTGTTGGTTTGTTGGTTTGTTGGTTTGTAGGTTTGTTGGTTTGTTGGCTTATTTGTTTGTTGGTTTGTTGGTTTGTTGGCTTGTTGGTTTGTTGGCTTGTTGGCTTGTTGGCTTGTTGGCTTGTTGGCTTGTTGGTTTGTTGGTTTGTTGGTTTGTTGGTTTTTTGGTTTGTTGCTTTATTTGTTTGTTGGTTTGTTGGCTTGTTGGTTTGTTGGTTTGTTGGTTTGTTGGCTTGTTGGTTTGTTGGTTTGTTGGTTTGTTGGCTTGTTGGCTTGTTGGTTTGTTGGTTTGTTGGTTTATTTGTTTGTTGGTTTGTTGGCTTGCTGGTTTGTTGGTTTGTTGGTTTGTTGGCTTGTTGGTTTGTTGGTTTGTTGGTTTTTTGGTTTGTTGGTTTGTTGGTTTGTTGGCTTGTTGGCTTGTTGGTTTGTTGGTTTGTTGGCTTGTTGGTTTGTTGGTTTGTTGGCTTTTTTGCTTGTTGCTTTGTTGGCTTTTTGGTTACTTGGTTTGTTAGTTTGTTGGTTTGTTGGCTTGTTGGTTTGTTGGCTTGTTGGTTTGTTGGTTTGTTGGTTTGTTGGCTTGTTGGCTTTTTGGTTTGTTGGTTTTTTGGTTTGTTGGTTTGTTGGTTTGTTGGTTTGTTGGTTTGTTGGCTTGTTGGCTTGTTGGTTTGTTGGCTTGTTGGTTTGTTGGCTTGTTGGTTACTTGGTTTGTTGGTTTGTTGGTTTGTTGGTTTGTTGGCTTGTTGGTTTGCTGGTTTGTTGGTTTGTTGGTTTGTTTGTTTGTTGGTTTGTTGGCTTGTTGGCTTGTTGGTTTGTTGGTTTGTTGGCTTGTTGGTTACTTAGTTTGCTGGTTTGTTGGCATGTTGGTTTGTTGGTTTGTTGGTTTGTTGGCTTGTTGGTTTGTTGGTTTGTTGGCTTGTTGGTTTGTTAGTTTGTTGGTTTGTTGGTTTGGTGGTTTGTTGGCTTGTTGGCTTGTTGGTTTGTTGGTTAGTTCGTTTGTTGGTTTGTTAGTTTGTTGGTTTGTTGGCTTGTTGGCTTGTTGGTTTATTGGTTTTTTGGTTTGTTGGTTTGTTGGTTTGTTGGTTTGTTGGTTTGTTGGTTTGTTGGCTTGTTGGCTTGTTGGTTTGTTCGTTTGTTGGTTTGTTAGTTTGTTGGCTTTTTGGTTACTTGGTTTGTTGGCTTGTTGGTTTGTTGGTTTATTTGTTTATTGGTTTGTTGGCTTGTTGGTTTGTTGGTTTGTTGGCTTGTTGGCTTGTTGGTTTGTTGGTTTGTTGGCTTGTTGGCTGGTTGGTTTGTTGGTTTGTTGGCTTTTTGGTTTGTTAGTTTGTTGGTTTGTTGGCTTGTTGGCTTGTTGGTTTGTTGGTTTGTTGGTTTGTTGGTTTGTTGGCTTGTTGGTTTGTTGGTTTGTTGGTTTGTTGGCTTGTTGGCTTTTTGGTTACTTGGTTTGTTGGTTTGTTGGTTTGTTGGTTTGTTGGTTTGTTGGCTTGTTGGTTTGTTGGCTTATTGGCTTATTGCTTTGTTGGTTTGTTGGTTTGTTGCCTTGTTTGCTTGTTGGTTTGTTAGTTTGTTGGCTTTTTGGTTACTTGGTTTGTTGGTTTGTTGGTTTGTTGGCTTGTTGGTTTGTTGGCTTGTTGGTTTGTTGGTTTGTTGGTTTGTTGGCTTGTTGGTTTGTGGGTTTGTTGGCTTGTTTGCTTGTTGGTTTGTTAGTTTGTTGGCTTTTTGGTTACTTGGTTTGTTGGTTTGTTGGTTTGTTGGCTTGTTGGTTTGTTGGCTTGTTGGTTTGTTGGTTTGTTGGTTTGTTGGTTTGTTGGTTTGTTGGTTTGTTGGTTTGTTGGTTTGTTGGTTTATTGGCTTGTTGGTTTGTTGGTTTGTTGGTTTGTTGGCTTGTTGGCTTGTTGGTTTGTTGGTTTGTTGGTTTATTTGTTTGTTGGTTTGTTGGCTTGTTGGATTGTTGGTTTGTTGGCTTGTGGGCTTGTTGGTTTGTTGGTTTGTTGGCTTGTTGGCTTGTTGGTTTGTTGGTTTGTTGGCTTGTTGGTTTGTTGGTTTGTTGGCTTGTTGGCTTGTTGGTTTGTTGGTTTGTTGGCTTGTTGGTTTGTTAGTTTGTTGGTTTGTCGGCTTGTTGGCTTGTTGGTTTGTTGGTTTGTTGGTTTGTTGGTTTGTTGGCTTGTTGGTTTGTTGGTTTGTTGGCTTGTTGGCTTTTTGGTTACTTGGTTTGTTGCTTTGTTGGTTTGTTGGTTTGTTGGTTTGTTGGTTTGTTGGTTTGTTGGTTTGTTGGTTTGTTGGCTTGTTGGTTTGTTGGCTTGTTGGCTTATTGCTTTGTTGGTTTGTTGGTTTGTTGGCTTGTTTGTTTGTTGGTTTGTTGGCTTGTTGATTTGTTGGTTTGTTGGTTTGTTGGCTTGTTGGTTTGTTGGTTTGTTGGTTTGTTGACTTGTTGGCTTGTTGGTTTGTTGGTTTGTTGGCTTGTTGGTTTGTTGGTTTGTTGGCTTGTTGGCTTGTTGGTTTGTTGGTTTGTTGGTTTGTTGACTTGTTGGCTTGTTGGTTTGTTGGTTTGTTGGCTTGTTGGTTTGTTAGTTTGTTGGTTTGTTGGCTTGTTGGCTTGTTGGTTTGTTGGTTTGTTGGTTTGTTGGCTTGTTGGCTTGTTGCTTTGTTGGTTTGTTGGTTCGTTGGCTTGTTGGTTTGTTGGCTTGTTGGCTTGTTGGTTTGTTAGTTTGTTGGCTTTTTGGTTACTTGGTTTGTTGGTTTGTTGGTTTGTTGGCTTGTTGGTTTGTTGGCTTGTTGGTTTGTTGGTTTGTTGGTTTGTTGGCTTGTTGGTTTGTGCGTTTGTTGGCTTGTTGGTTTGTTGGTTTGTTGGTTTGTTGGTTTGTTGGTTTGTTGGCTTGTTGGTTTGTTGGCTTGTTGGCTTGTTGGTTTGTTGGTTTGTTGGTTTATTTGTTTGTTGGTTTGTTGGCTTGTTGATTTGTTGGCTAGTTGGCTTGTTGGTTTGTTGGTTTGTTGACTTGTTGGCTTGTTGGTTTGTTGGTTTGTTGGCTTGTTGGTTTGTTGGTTTGTTGGCTTGTTGGCTTGTTGGTTTGTTGGTTTGTTGGTTTGTTGACTTGTTGGCTTGTTGGTTTGTTGGTTTGTTGGCTTGTTGGTTTGTTGGTTTGTTGGTTTGTTGGCTTGTTGGTTTTTTGGTTACTTGGTTTGTTGGTTTGTTGGTTTGTTGGTTTGTTGGTTTGTTGGCTTGTTGGTTTGTTGGCTTATTGGCTTATTGCTTTGTTGGTTTGTTGGTTTGTTGCCTTGTTTGCTTGTTGGTTTGTTAGTTTGTTGGCTTTTTGGTTACTTTGTTTGTTGGTTTGTTGGTTTGTTGGCTTGTTGGTTTGTTGGCTAGTTGGTTTGTTGGTTTGTTGGTTTTTTGGCTTGTTGGTTTGTGGGTTTGTTGGCTTGTTTGCTTGTTGGTTTGTTAGTTTGTTGGCTTTTTGGTTACTTGGTTTGTTGGTTTGTTGGTTTGTTGGCTTGTTGGTTTGTTGGCTTGTTGGTTTGTTGGTTTGTTGGTTTGTTGGTTTGTTGGTTTGTTGGTTTGTTGGTTTGTTGGTTTATTGGCTTGTTGGTTTGTTGGTTTGTTGGTTTGTTGGCTTGTTGGCTTGTTGGTTTGTTGGTTTGTTGGTTTATTTGTTTGTTGGTTTGTTGGCTTGTTGGTTTGTTGGTTTGTTGGCTTGTGGGCTTGTTGGTTTGTTGGTTTGTTGGCTTGTTGGCTTGTTGGTTTGTTGGTTTGTTGGCTTGTTGGTTTGTTGGTTTGTTGGCTTGTTGGCTTGTTGGTTTGTTGGTTTGTTGGCTTGTTGGTTTGTTAGTTTGTTGGTTTGTTGGTTTGTTGGTTTGTTGGTTTGTTGGTTTGTTGGCTTGTTGGTTTGTTGGTTTGTTGGCTTGTTGGCTTTTTGCTTACTTGGTTTGTTGGTTTGTTGGTTTGTTGGTTTGTTGGTTTGTTGGTTTGTTGGTTTGTTGGTTTGTTGGTTTGTTGGCTTGTTGGTTTGTTGGCTTGTTGGCTTATTGCTTTGTTGGTTTGTTGGTTTGTTGGCTTGTTTGCTTGTTGGTTTGTTAGTTTGTTGGCTTTTTGGTTACTTGGTTTGTTGGTTTGTTGGTTTGTTGGCTTGTTGGTTTGTTGGCTTGTTGGTTTGTTGGTTTGTTGGTTTGTTGGCTTGTTGGTTTGTTGGCTTGTTGGTTACTAAGTTTGTGGTTTGTTGGCTTGTTGGTTTGTTGGTTTTTTGGTTTGTTGGTTTGTTGGTTGTTGGCTTGTTGGTTTGTTGGTTTGTTGGCTTGTTGGCTTGTTGGTTTGTTGGTTTGTTGGCTTGTTGGCTTGTTGGTTTGTTGGTTTGTTGGTTTGTTGGTTTGTTGGTTTGTTGCTTTGTTGGTTTGTTGGTTTGTTGGCATGTTGGCTTGTTGGCTTGTTGGTTTGTTAGTTTGTTGGCTTTTTGGTTACTTGGTTTGTTGGTTTATTGGTTTGTTGGCTTGTTGGTTTGTTGGCTTGTTGGCTTGTTGGTTTGTTAGTTTCTTGGCTTTTTCGTTACTTGGTTTGTTGGTTTGTTGGTTTGTTGGTTTGTTGGCTTGTTGGTTTGTTGGTTTGTTGGTTTGTTGGCTTGTTGGTTTGTTGGCTTGTTGGCTTGTTGGTTTGTTAGTTTGTTGGCTTTTTGGTTGGCTTTTTGGTTACTTGGTTTGTTGGTTTGTTGGTTTGTTGACTTGTTGGTTTGTTGGTTTGTTGGTTTGTTGGTTTGTTGATTTGTTGGTTTGTTGGTTTGTTGGTTTGTTGGTTTGTTTGTTTATTGGCTTGTTGGTTTGTTGGTTTGTTGGTTTGTTGGCTTGTTGGCTTGTTGGTTTGTTGGTTTGTTGGTTTATTTGTTTGTTGGTTTGTTGGCTTGTTGGTTTGTTGGTTTGTTGGCTTGTGGGCTTGTTGGTTTATTGGTTTGTTGGCTTGTTGGCTTGTTGGTTTGTTGGTTTGTTGGCTTGTTGGTTTGTTGGTTTGTTGGCTTGTTGGCTTGTTGGTTTGTTGGTTTGTTGGTTTGTTGACTTGTTGGCTTGTTGGTTTGTTGGTTTGTTGGCTTGTTGGTTTGTTAGTTTGTTGGTTTTTTGGCTTGTTGGCTTGTTGGTTTGTTGGTTTGTTGGTTTGTTGGTTTGTTGGCTTGTTGGTTTGTTGGTTTGTTGGCTTGTTGGCTTTTTGGTTACTTGGTTTGTTGGTTTGTGGGTTTGTTGGTTTGTTGGTTTGTTGGTTTGTTGGCTTGTTGGTTTGTTGGCTTATTGCTTTGTTGGTTTGTTGGTTTGTTGGCTTGTTTGCTTGTTGGTTTGTTAGTTTGTTGGCTTTTTGGTTACTTGGTTTGTTGGTTTGTTGGTTTGTTGGCTTGTTGGTTTGTTGGCTTGTTGGTTTGTTGGTTTGTTGGTTTGTTGGCTTGTTGGCTTGTTGGTTTGTTGGTTTGTTGGTTTGTTGGTTTGTTGGTTTGTTCGTTTGTTGGTTTGTTGGTTTATTTGTTTGTTGGTTTGTTGGTTTGTTGGTTTGTTGGTTTGTTGGTTTGTTGGTTTGTTGGCTTATTTGTTTGTTGGTTTGTTGGTTTGTTGGCTTGTTGGTTTGTTGGCTTGTTGGCTTGTTGGCTTGTTGGCTTGTTGGTTTGTTGGTTTGTTGGTTTGTTGGTATTTTGGTTTGTTGCTTTATTTGTTTGTTGGTTTGTTGGCTTGTTGGTTTGTTGGTTTGTTGGTTTGTTGGCTTGTTGGTTTGTTGGTTTGTTGGTTTGTTGGCTTGTTGGCTTGTTGGTTTGTTGGTTTGTTGGTTTATTTGTTTGTTGGTTTGTTGGCTTGCTGGTTTGTTGGTTTGTTGGTTTGTTGGCTTGTTGGTTTGTTGGTTTGTTGGTTTTTTGGTTTGTTGGTTTGTTGGTTTGTTGGCTTGTTGGCTTGTTGGTTTGTTGGTTTGTTGGCTTGTTAGTTTGTTGGTTTGTTGGCTTTTTTGCTTGTTGCTTTGTTGGCTTTTTGGTTACTTGGTTTGTTAGTTTGTTGGTTTGTTGGCTTGTTGGTTTGTTGGCTTGTTGGTTTGTTGGTTTGTTGGTTTGTTGGCTTGTTGGCTTTTTGGTTTGTTGGTTTTTTGGTTTGTTGGTTTGTTGGTTTGTTGGTTTGTTGGTTTGTTGGCTTGTTGGCTTGTTGGTTTGTTGGCTTGTTGGTTTGTTGGCTTGTTGGTTACTTGGTTTGTTGGTTTGTTGGTTTGTTGGTTTGTTGGCTTGTTGGCTTGTCGGTTTGTTGGTTTGTTGGTTTGTTGGTTTGTTGGCTTGTCGGTTTGTTGGTTTGTTATTTTGTTGGCTTTTTGGTTACTTGGTTTGTTGGTTTGTTGGCTTGTTGGCTTGTTGGTTTGTTGTTTTGTTCGTTTGATGGTTTGTTGGTTTGTTGGTTACTTGGTTTGTTGGTTTGTTGGTTTGTTGGTTTGTTGGTTTGTTGGCTTGTTGGCTTGTTGGTTTGTTGGTTTGTTGGCTTGTTGGTTACTTAGTTTGCTGGTTTGTTGGCATGTTGGTTTGTTGGTTTGTTGGTTTGTTGGCTTGTTGGTTTGTTGGTTTGTTGGCTTGTTGGTTTGTTAGTTTGTTGGTTTGTTGGTTTGGTGGTTTGTTGGCTTGTTGGCTTGTTGGTTTGTTGGTTAGTTCGTTTGTTGGTTTGTTAGTTTGTTGGTTTGTTGGCTTGTTGGCTTGTTGGTTTATTGGTTTTTTGGTTTGTTGGTTTGTTGGTTTGTTGGTTTGTTGGTTTGTTGGTTTGTTGGCTTGTTGGCTTGTTGGTTTGTTCGTTTGTTGGTTTGTTAGTTTGTTGGCTTTTTGGTTACTTGGTTTGTTGGCTTGTTGGTTTGTTGGTTTATTTGTTTATTGGTTTGTTGGCTTGTTGGTTTGTTGGTTTGTTGGCTTGTTGGCTTGTTGGTTTGTTGGCTTGTTGGCTGGTTGGTTTGTTGGTTTGTTGGCTTGTTGGTTTGTTAACTTGTTGGTTTGTTGGTTTGTTGGTTTGTTGGTTTGTTGGTTTGTTCGCTTGTTGGCTTGTTGGTTTGTTGGTTTGTTGGTTTGTTGGTTTGTTGGTTTGTTGGTTTGTTGGCCTGTTGGTTTGTTGGTTTGTTGGCTTGTTGGTTTGTTGGTTTGTTGGTTTGTTGGCTTGTTGGTCACTTAGTTTGTTGGTTTGTTGGCATGTTGGTTTGATGGTTTGTTGGTTTGTTGCCTTGTTGGTTTGTTGGTTTGTTGGTTTGTTGGCTTGTTGGCTTGTTGGCTTGTTGGTTTGTTGGTTTGTTGGTTTGTTGGCTTGTTGGTTTGTTGGTTTTTTAGTTTGTTGGCTTGTTGGCTTGTTGGTGTGTTGGTTTGTTGGTTTGTTGGTTTGTTGGTTTGTTTGTTTATTGGCTTGTTGGTTTGTTGGTTTGTTGGTTTGTTGGCTTGTTGGCTTGTTGGTTTGTTGGTTTGTTGGTTTATTTGTTTGTTGGTTTGTTGGCTTGTTGATTTGTTGGTTTGTTGGCTTGTTGGCTTGTTGGTTTGTTGGTTTGTTGACTTGTTGGCTTGTTGGTTTGTTGGTTTGTTGGCTTGTTGGTTTGTTGGTTTGTTGGCTTGTTGGCTTGTTGGTTTGTTGGTTTGTTGGTTTGTTGACTTGTTGGATTGTTGGGTTGTTGGTTTGTTGGTTTGTTGGCTTGTTGGTTTGTTGGTTTGTTGGTTTGTTGGCTTGTTGGCTTTTTGGTTTGTTGGTTTTTTGGTTTGTTGGTTTGTTGGTTTGTTGGTTTGTTGGTTTGTTGGCTTGTTGGCTTGTTGGTTTGTTGGCTTGTTGGTTTGTTGGCTTGTTGGTTACTTGGTTTGTTGGTTTGTTGGTTTGTTGGTTTGTTGGCTTGTTGGTTTGCTGGTTTGTTGGTTTGTTGGTTTGTTGGTTTGGTGGTTTGTTGGCTTGTTGGCTTGTTGGTTTGTTGGTTAGTTGTTTGTTGGCTTGTCGGTTTTGTTGGTTTGTTGGTTTGTTGGTTTGTTGGCTTGTCGGTTTGTTGGTTTGTTATTTTGTTGGCTTTTTGGTTACTTGGTTTGTTGGCTTGTTGGCTTGTTGGTTTGTTGGTTTGTTGGCTTGTTGGTTACATAGTTTGCTGGTTTGTTGGCATGTTGGTTTGTTGGTTTGTTGGTTTGTTGGCTTGTTGGTTTGTTGGTTTGTTGGCTTGTTGGTTTGTTAGTTTGTTGGTTTGTTGGTTTGGTGGTTTGTTGGCTTGTTGGCTTGGTGGTTTGTTGGTTAGTTCGTTTGTTGGTTTGTTAGTTTGTTGGTTTGTTGGCTTGTTGGCTTGTTGGTTTATTGGTTTTTTGGTTTGTTGGTTTGTTGGTTTGTTGGTTTGTTGGTTTGTTGGCTTGTTGGCTTGTTGGTTTGTTCGTTTGTTGGTTTGTTAGTTTGTTGGCTTTTTGGTTACTTGGTTTGTTGGCTTGTTGGTTTGTTGGTTTGTTGGCTTGTTGGCTTGTTGCTTTGTTGGTTTGTTGGTTTGTTGGCTTGTTGGCTTGTTGGTTTGTTAGTTTGTTGGCTTTTTGGTTACTTGGTTTGTTGGTTTGTTGGCTTGTTGGTTTGTTGGTTAGTTCGTTTGTTGGTTTGTTAGTTTCTTGGTTTGTTGGCTTGTTGGTTTGTTGGCTTGTTTGCTTGTTGGTTTGTTAGTTTGTTGGCTTTTTGGTTACTTGGTTTGTTGGTTTGTTGGTTTGTTGGCTTGTTGGTTTGTTGGCTTGTTGGTTTGTTGGTTTGTTGGCTTGTTGGCTTGTTGGTTTGTTCGTTTGTTGGTTTGTTAGTTTGTTGGCTTTTTGGTTACTTGGTTTGTTGGCTTGTTGGTTTGTTGGTTTGTTGGCTTGTTGGCTTGTTGCTTTGTTGGTTTGTTGGTTTGTTGGCTTGTTGGCTTGTTGGTTTGTTAGTTTGTTGGCTTTTTGGTTACTTGGTTTGTTGGTTTGTTGGCTTGTTGGTTTGTTGGTTAGTTCGTTTGTTGGTTTGTTAGTTTCTTGGTTTGTTGGCTTGTTGGTTTGTTGGCTTGTTTGCTTGTTGGTTTGTTAGTTTGTTGGCTTTTTGGTTACTTGGTTTGTTGGTTTGTTGGTTTGTTGGCTTGTTGGTTTGTTGGCTTGTTGGTTTGTTGGTTTGTTGGTTTGTTGGCTTGTTGGCTTGTTGGTTTGTTGGTTTGTTGGTTAGTTCGTTTGTTGGTTTGTTAGATTCTTGGTTTGTTGGTTTGTTGGTTTGTTGGCTTGTTTGCTTGTTGGTTTGTTGGTTTGTTGGTTTGTTGGCTTGTTGGCTTGTAGGTTTGTTGGTTTGTTGGTTTATTTGTTTGTTGGTTTGTTGGCTTGTTGATTTGTTGGTTTGTTGGCTTGTTGGCTTGTTGGTTTGTTGGTTTGTTGACTTGTTGGCTTGTTGGTTTGTTGGTTTGTTGGCTTGTTGGTTTGTTGGTTTGTTGGCTTGTTGGCTTGTTGGTTTGTTGGTTTGTTGGTCACTTAGTTTGTTGGTTTGTTGGCATGTTGGTTTGTTGGTTAGTTCGTTTGTTGGTTTGTTAGTTTCTTGGTTTGTTGGCTTGTTGGTTTGTTGGCTTGTTTGCTTGTTGGTTTGTTAGTTTGTTGGCTTTTTGGTTACTTGGTTTGTTGGTTTGTTGGTTTGTTGGCTTGTTGGTTTGTTGGCTTGTTGGTTTGTTGGTTAGTTCGTTTGTTGGTTTGTTAGTTTCTTGGTTTGTTGGCTTGTTCGTTTGTTGGCTTGTTTGCTTGTTGGTTTGTTAGTTTGTTGGCTTTTTGGTTACTTGGTTTGTTGGTTTGTTGGTTTGTTGGCTTGTTGGTTTGTTGGCTTGTTGGTTTGTTGGTTTGTTGGTTTGTTGGCTTGTTGGCTTGTTGGTTTGTTGGTTTGTTGGTTAGTTCGTTTGTTGGTTTGTTAGTTTCTTGGTTTGTTGGTTTGTTGGTTTGTTGGCTTGTTTGCTTGTTGGTTTGTTAGTTTGTTGGCTTTTTGGTTACTTGGTTTGTTGGTTTGTTGGTTTGTTGGCTTGTTGGTTTGTTGGCTTGTTGGTTTGTTGGTTTGTTGGTTTGTTGGCTTGTTGGCTTGTTGGTTTGTTGGTTTGTTGGTTTGTTGGTTTGTTGGTTTGTTCGTTTGTTGGTTTGTTGGTTTATTTGTTTGTTGGTTTGTTGGTTTGTTGGTTTGTTGGTTTGTTGGTTTGTTGGTTTGTTGGCTTATTTGTTTGTTGGTTTGTTGGTTTGTTGGCTTGTTGGTTTGTTGGCTTGTTGGCTTGTTGGCTTGTTGGCTTGTTGGTTTGTTGGTTTGTTGGTTTGTTGGTATTTTGGTTTGTTGCTTTATTTGTTTGTTGGTTTGTTGGCTTGTTGGTTTGTTGGTTTGTTGGTTTGTTGGCTTGTTGGTTTGTTGGTTTGTTGGTTTGTTGGCTTGTTGGCTTGTTGGTTTGTTGGTTTGTTGGTTTATTTGTTTGTTGGTTTGTTGGCTTGCTGGTTTGTTGGTTTGTTCGTTTGTTGGCTTGTTGGTTTGTTGGTTTGTTGGTTTTTTGGTTTGTTGGTTTGTTGGTTTGTTGGCTTGTTGGCTTGTTGGTTTGTTGGTTTGTTGGCTTGTTGGTTTGTTGGTTTGTTGGCTTTTTTGCTTGTTGCTTTGTTGGCTTTTTGGTTACTTGGTTTGTTAGTTTGTTGGTTTGTTGGCTTGTTGGTTTGTTGGCTTGTTGGTTTGTTGGTTTGTTGGTTTGTTGGCTTGTTGGCTTTTTGGTTTGTTGGTTTTTTGGTTTGTTGGTTTGTTGGTTTGTTGGTTTGTTGGTTTGTTGGCTTGTTGGCTTGTTGGTTTGTTGGCTTGTTGGTTTGTTGGCTTGTTGGTTACTTGGTTTGTTGGTTTGTTGGTTTGTTGGTTTGTTGGCTTGTTGGTTTGCTGGTTTGTTGGTTTGTTGGTTTGTTGGTTTGTTGGTTTGTTGGCTTGTCGGTTTGTTGGTTTGTTGGTTTGTTGGTTTGTTGGCTTGTCGGTTTGTTGGTTTGTTATTTTGTTGGCTTTTTGGTTACTTGGTTTGTTGGTTTGTTGGCTTGTTGGCTTGTTGGTTTGTTGTTTTGTTCGTTTGATGGTTTGTTGGTTTGTTGGTTACTTGGTTTGTTGGTTTGTTGGTTTGTTGGTTTGTTGGTTTGTTGGCTTGTTGGCTTGTTGGTTTGTTGGTTTGTTGGCTTGTTGGTTACTTAGTTTGCTGGTTTGTTGGCATGTTGGTTTGTTGGTTTGTTGGTTTGTTGGCTTGTTGGTTTGTTGGTTTGTTGGCTTGTTGGTTTGTTAGTTTGTTGGTTTGTTGGTTTGGTGGTTTGTTGGCTTGTTGGCTTGTTGGTTTGTTGGTTAGTTCGTTTGTTGGTTTGTTAGTTTGTTGGTTTGTTGGCTTGTTGGCTTGTTGGTTTATTGGTTTTTTGGTTTGTTGGTTTGTTGGTTTGTTGGTTTGTTGGTTTGTTGGTTTGTTGGCTTGTTGGCTTGTTGGTTTGTTCGTTTGTTGGTTTGTTAGTTTGTTGGCTTTTTGGTTACTTGGTTTGTTGGCTTGTTGGTTTGTTGGTTTATTTGTTTATTGGTTTGTTGGCTTGTTGGTTTGTTGGTTTGTTGGCTTGTTGGCTTGTTGGTTTGTTGGTTTGTTGGCTTGTTGGCTGGTTGGTTTGTTGGTTTGTTGGCTTGTTGGTTTGTTAACTTGTTGGTTTGTTGGTTTGTTGGTTTGTTGGTTTGTTGGTTTGTTCGCTTGTTGGCTTGTTGGTTTGTTGGTTTGTTGGTTTGTTGGTTTGTTGGTTTGTTGGTTTGTTGGCCTGTTGGTTTGTTGGTTTGTTGGCTTGTTGGTTTGTTGGTTTGTTGGTTTGTTGGCTTGTTGGTCACTTAGTTTGTTGGTTTGTTGGCATGTTGGTTTGATGGTTTGTTGGTTTGTTGCCTTGTTGGTTTGTTGGTTTTTTGGTTTGTTGGCTTGTTGGCTTCTTGGTTTGTTGGTTTGTTGGTTTGTTGGCTTGTTGGTTTGTTGGTTTTTTAGTTTGTTGGCTTGTTGGCTTGTTGGTGTGTTGGTTTGTTGGTTTGTTGGTTTGTTGGTTTGTTTGTTTATTGGCTTGTTGGTTTGTTGGTTTGTTGGTTTGTTGGCTTGTTGGCTTGTTGGTTTGTTGGTTTGTTGGTTTATTTGTTTGTTGGTTTGTTGGCTTGTTGATTTGTTGGTTTGTTGGCTTGTTGGCTTGTTGGTTTGTTGGTTTGTTGACTTGTTGGCTTGTTGGTTTGTTGGTTTGTTGGCTTGTTGGTTTGTTGGTTTGTTGGCTTGTTGGCTTGTTGGTTTGTTGGTTTGTTGGTTTGTTGACTTGTTGGATTGTTGGGTTGTTGGTTTGTTGGTTTGTTGGCTTGTTGGTTTGTTGGTTTGTTGGTTTGTTGGCTTGTTGGCTTTTTGGTTTGTTGGTTTTTTGGTTTGTTGGTTTGTTGGTTTGTTGGTTTGTTGGTTTGTTGGCTTGTTGGCTTGTTGGTTTGTTGGCTTGTTGGTTTGTTGGCTTGTTGGTTACTTGGTTTGTTGGTTTGTTGGTTTGTTGGTTTGTTGGCTTGTTGGTTTGCTGGTTTGTTGGTTTGTTGGTTTGTTGGTTTGGTGGTTTGTTGGCTTGTTGGCTTGTTGGTTTGTTGGTTAGTTGTTTGTTGGCTTGTCGGTTTTGTTGGTTTGTTGGTTTGTTGGTTTGTTGGCTTGTCGGTTTGTTGGTTTGTTATTTTGTTGGCTTTTTGGTTACTTGGTTTGTTGGCTTGTTGGCTTGTTGGTTTGTTGGTTTGTTGGCTTGTTGGTTACATAGTTTGCTGGTTTGTTGGCATGTTGGTTTGTTGGTTTGTTGGTTTGTTGGCTTGTTGGTTTGTTGGTTTGTTGGCTTGTTGGTTTGTTAGTTTGTTGGTTTGTTGGTTTGGTGGTTTGTTGGCTTGTTGGCTTGGTGGTTTGTTGGTTAGTTCGTTTGTTGGTTTGTTAGTTTGTTGGTTTGTTGGCTTGTTGGCTTGTTGGTTTATTGGTTTTTTGGTTTGTTGGTTTGTTGGTTTGTTGGTTTGTTGGTTTGTTGGTTTGTTGGCTTGTTGGCTTGTTGGTTTGTTCGTTTGTTGGTTTGTTAGTTTGTTGGCTTTTTGGTTACTTGGTTTGTTGGCTTGTTGGTTTGTTGGTTTGTTGGCTTGTTGGCTTGTTGCTTTGTTGGTTTGTTGGTTTGTTGGCTTGTTGGCTTGTTGGTTTGTTAGTTTGTTGGCTTTTTGGTTACTTGGTTTGTTGGTTTGTTGGCTTGTTGGTTTGTTGGTTAGTTCGTTTGTTGGTTTGTTAGTTTCTTGGTTTATTGGCTTGTTGGTTTGTTGGCTTGTTGGTTTGTTGGTTTTTTGGTTTGTTGGTTTGTTGGTTTGTTGGTTTGTTGGTTTGTTGGCTTGTTGGTTTGTTGGTTTGTTGGCTTGTTGGTTTGTTAGTTTCTTGGATTTTTGGTTTGTTGGTTTGTTGGTTTGTTGCTTTGTTGGTTTGTTGGTTTGTTGGCTTGTTGGCTTGTTGGTTTGTTGGTTTGTTGGTTTGTTGGTTTGTTGGTTTATTGGTTTGTTGGTTTGTTGGCTTGTTGGTATTTGGTTTGTTGGTTTGTTGGTTTCTTGGTTTGTTAGTTTGTTGCTTTGTTCGTTTGATGGTTTGTTGGTGTGTTGGTTACTTGGTTTGTTGGTTTGTTGGTTTGTTGGTTTGTCGGTTTGTTGGCTTGTTGGCTTGTTGGTTTGTTGGCTTGTTGGTTTGTTGATTTGTTGGCTTGTTGGTTTGTTTGTTTGTTGGCTTGTTAGTTTGTTGGTTTGTTGGTTTGTTGGTTTGTTGACTTGTTGGCTTGTTGGTTTGTTGGTTTGTTGGCTTGTTGGTTTGTTGGCTTGTTGGTTTGTTGGTTTGTTGGTTTGTTGGTTTGTTGGCTTGTTGGTTTGTTGGTTTGTTGGTTTGTTGGCTTGTTGCTTTGTTAGTTTGTTGGTATGTTGGTGTGTTGGTTTGTTGGTTTGTTGGCTTGTTGGTTTGTTGGTTTGTTGGCTTGTTGGTTTGTTGTTTGTTGGCTTGTTGGCTTGTTGGTTTGTTGGTTTATTGGCTTGTTGGCTTGTTGGTTTATTGGTTTGTTGCTTTGTTGGTTTGTTGGTTTGTTGGCTTCTTGGCTTGTTGGTTTGTTAGTTTGTTGGCTTTTTGGTTACTTGGTTTGTTGGTTTATTGGTTTGTTGGTTTGTTGGTTTGTTGGCTTGTTGGTTTGTTGGTTTGTTGGCTTGTTGGCTTGTTGGTTTGCTGGTTTGTTGGCTTGTTGGTTACTTAGTTTGTTGGTTTGTTGGTTTGTTGGTTTGTTGGTTTGTTGGTTTGTTGGCTTGTTGGCTTGTTAGTTTGTTGGTTTGTTGGTTTGTTGGTTTGTTGGCTTGCTGGTTTGTTGGTTTGTTGGTTTGTTGGTTTGTTGGCTTGTTGGCTTGTTGGTTTGTTGGTTTGTTGGTTTATTTGTTTGTTGGTTTGTTGGCCTGTTGGTTTGTTGGTTTGTTGGCTTGTTGGCTTGTTGGTTTGTTGGTTTGTTGCTTTGTTGGTTTGTTGGTTTGTTGGCTTGTTTACTTGTTGGTTTGTTGGTTTGTTGGTTTGTTGGCTTTTTGGTTTGTTGGTTTGTTGGTTTGTTGGTTTGTTGGTGTGTTGGCTTGTTGGCTTGTTGGTTTGTTGGTTTGTTGGTTTGTTGATTTGTTGGCTTGTTGGTTTGTTTGTTTGTTGGCTTGTTGGTTTGTTGGTTTGTTGGTTTGTTGGTTTGTTGGTTTGTTGGCTTGTTGGCCTGTTGGTTTGTTGGTTTGTTGGTTTGTTGGCTTGTTGGTTTGTTGGCTTGTTGGTTTGTTGGTTTGTTGGTTTGTTGGCTTGTTGGCTTGTTGGTTTGTTGGTTTGTTGGTTTGTTGGCTTGTTGCTTTGTTAGTTTGTTGGTTTGTTGGTTGTTGGTTTGTTGGTGTGTTGGTTTGTTGGTTTGTTGGCTTGTTGGTTTGTTGGTTTGTTGGCTTGTTGGTTTGTTGTTTGTTGGCTTGTTGGCTTGTTGGTTTGTTGGTTTGTTGGCTTGTTGGCTTGTTGGTTTGTTGGTTTGTTGCTTTGTTGGTTTGTTGGTTTCTTGGCTTGTTGGCTTGTTGGTTAGTTAGTTTGTTGGCTTTTTGGTTACTTGGTTTGTTGGTTTGTTGTTTTGTTGGCTTGTTGGTTTGTTGGGTTGTTGGTTTGTTGGTTTGTTGGTTTGTTGGCTTGTTGGCTTGTTGGCTTGTTAGTTTGTTGGTTTGTTGGTTTGTTGGTTTTTTGGTTTGTTGGTTTGTTGGTTTGTTGGCTTGTTGGTTTGTTGGTTTGTTGGCTTGTTGGCTTGTTGGTTTGCTGGTTTGTTGGCTTGTTGGTTACTTAGTTTGTTGGTTTGTTGGTTTGTTTGTTTGTTGGTTTGTTGGCTTGTTGGCTTGTTGGTTTGTTGTTTTGTTGGTTTGTTGGTTTGTTGGTTTGTTGGTTTGTTGGCTTACTGGTTTGTTGGTTTGTTGGTTTGTTGGCTCGTTGGGTTGTTGGTTTGTTGGTTTGTTGGTTTATTTGTTTGTTGGTTTGTTGGCTTGTTGGTTTGTTGGTTTGTTGGCTTGTTGGCTTGTTGGTTTGTTGGTTTGTTGGCTTGTTGGCTTGTTGGTTTGTTGGTTTGTTGGCTTGTTGGTTTGTTGGCTTGTTGGTTTGTTGGTTTGTTGGTTTGTTGGCTTTTTGGGTTGTTGGTTTGTTGGTTTGTTGGTTTGTTGGCTTGTTGGTTTGTTGGTTGGTTGGCTTGTTACTTTGTTGGTTTGTTGGTTTGTTGGCTCGTTGGGTTGTTGGTTTGTTGGTTTGTTGGTTTATTTGTTTGTTGGTTTGTTGGCTTGTTGGTTTGTTGGTTTGTTGGCTTGTTGGCTTGTTGGTTTGTTGGTTTGTTGGCTTGTTGGCTTGTTGGTTTGTTGGTTTGTTGGCTTGTTGGTTTGTTGGCTTGTTGGTTTGTTGGTTTGTTGGTTTGTTGGCTTTTTGGCTTGTTGGTTTGTTGGTTTGTTGGCATGTTGGTTTGTTGGTTTGTTGGTTTGTTGGCTTGTTGGTTTGTTGGTTTAATGGCTTGTTGGCTTGTTGGTTTGTTGGTTTGTTGGTTTGTTGGCTTGTTGGTTTGTTGGTTTGTTGGTTTGTTGGCTTGTTGGCTTGTGGGTTTGGTGGTTTGTTGGTTTGTTGGTTTGTTGGTTTGTTGGTTTGTTGGCTTGTTGGTTTGTTGGTTTGTAGGTTTGTTGGCTTGTTGGCTTGGTGGCTTGTTGGTTTGTTGGTTTGTTGTTTTATTTGTTTGTTGGTTCGTTGGCTTGTTGGTTTGTTGGTTTGTTGGCTTGTTGGCTTGTTGGTTTGTCGGTTTGTTGGCTTGTTGGCTTGTTGGTTTGTTGGTTTGTTGGCTTGTTGGCTTGTTGGTTTGTTGGTTTGTTGGTTTGTTGGCTTGTTGGTTTGTTGGTTTGTTGGTTTGTTGGCTTGTTGGCTTGTTGGTTTGTTGGTTTGTTGGTTTGTTGGTTTATTGTTTGTTGGTTTGTTGGCTTGTTGGCTTGTTGTTTTGTCGATTTGTTGGCTTGTTGGCTTGTTGGTTTGTTGGTTTGTTGGCTTGTTGGCTTGTTGGTTTGTTGGTTTGTTGGTTTGTTGGCTTGTTGGCTTGTTGGTTTGTTGGTTTGTTGGCTTGTTGGTTTGTTGGTTTGTTGGCTTGTTGGTTTGTTGGTTTGTTGGCTTGTTGGCTTGTTGGTTTGTTGGTTTGTTGGCTTGTTGGCTTGTTGGTTTGTTGCTTTGTTGGTTTGTTAGTTTGTTGGGTTGTTGGCTTGTTGGTTTGTTAGTTTGTTGGCTATTTGGTTACTTGGTTTGTTGGTTTGTTGGTTACTTGGTTTGTTGGTTTTTTGGTTTGTTGGCTTGTTGGTTTTTTGGCTTGTTGGTTTGTTGGTTTGTTAGTTTGTTGGCTTGTTGGCTTGTTGGTTTGTTTGTTTGTTGGTTCGTTGTTTGTTGGTTTGTTGGTTTGTTGGTTTGTTGGTTTGTTGGTTTGTTGGTTTGTTGGCTTGTTGGTTTGTTGTTTTGTTGGCTTGTTGGTTTGTTGGTTTGTTGGCTTGTTGGCTTGTTGGTTTGTTGGTTTGTTGGCTTGTTGGCTTGTTGGTTTGTAGGTTTGTTGCGTTGTTGGTTTGTTGGTTTGTTGGCTTGTTGGCTTGTTGAATTGTTAGTTTGTTGGCTTTTTGGTTACTTGGTTTGTTGGTTTGTTGGTTTGTGGGTTTGTTGGTTTGGTGGTTTGTTGACTTGTTGGCTTGTTGGTTTGTTGGTTAGATCGTTTGTTGGTTTGTTAGTTTGTTGGTTTGTTGGCTTGTTGGCTTGTTGGTTTGTTGGTTTTTTGGTTTTTTGGTTTGTTGGCTTGTTGGCTTGTTGGTTGGTTGGCTTGTTGGTTTGTTAGTTTGTTGGCTTTTTGGTTACTTGGTTTGTTGGCTTGTTGGTTTGTTGGTTTGTTGGCTTGTTGGCTTGTTGCTTTGTTGGTTTGTTGGTTTGTTGCTTTGTTGGCTTGTTGGCTTGTTGGCTTGTTAGTTTGTTGGCTTTTTGGTTACTTGGTTTGTTGGTTTGTTGGCTTGTTGGATTGTTGGTCAGTTCATTTGTTGGTTTGTTAGTTTGTTGGTTTGTTGGCTTGTTGGCTTGTTGGTTTGTTGGTTAGTTCGTTTGTTGGTTTGTTAGTTTGTTGGTTTGTTGGCTTGTTGGCTTGTTGGTTTGTTGGCTTGTTGGTTTGTTGGTTTTTTGGTTTGTTGGTTTGTTGGTTTGTTGGTTTGTTGGTTTGTTGGTTTGTTGGCTTGTTGGTTTGTTGGTTTGTTGGCTTGTTGGTTTGTTAGGTTCTTGGATTTTTGGTTTGTTGGTTTGTGGGTTTGTTGCTTTGTTGGTTTGTTGGTTTGTTGGCTTGTTGGTTTGTTGGTTTGTTGGTTTGCTGGCTTGTTGGTTTGTTGGTTTGTTGGTTTGTTGGTTTGTTGGCTTGTTGTTTTGTTGGTTTGTTGGTTTGTTAGTTTGTTGGCTTCTTGGTTTGTTAGTTTGTTGCTTTGTCGTTTGATGGTTTGTTTGTTTGTTGGTTACTTGGTTTGTTGGTTTGTTGGTTTGTTGGTTTGTTGGTTTGTTGGTTTGTTGGCTTGTTGCCTTGTTGGTTTGTTGGTTTGTTGGTTTGCTGATTTGTTGGCTTGTTGTTTTGTTGGTTTGTTGGCTAGTTGGTTTGTTGGTTTGTTGGCTTGTTGGCTTGTTGGTTTGTTAGTTTGTTGGCTTGTTGGTTTGTTGGCTTGTTGGTTTGTTGGTTTGTTGGTTTGTTGGCTTGTTGGCTTGTTGGTTTGTTGGTTTGTTAGTTTGTTGGCTTGTTGCTTTTTTAGTTTGTTGGTTTGTTGGTGTGTTGGTTTGTTGGTTTGTTGGTTTGTTGGCTTGTTGGTTTGTTGGTTTGTTGGCTTGTTGGTTTGTTGTTTGTTGGCTTGTTGGCTTGTTGGTTTGTTGGTTTGTTGGTTTGTTGGTTTGTTGGCTTGTTGGCTTGTTGGTTTGTTGGTTTGTTGGTTTGTTGGCTTGTTGGCTTGTTGGTTTGTTAGTTTGTTGGCTTTTTGGTTACTTGGTTTGTTGGTTTGTTGGTTTGTTGGCTTGTTGGTTTGTTGGCTTGTTGGTTTGTTGGTTTGTTGGTTTGTTGGCTTGTTGGCTTGTTCGTTTGTTGGTTTGTTGGTTTGTTGGTTTGTTGGTTTGTTGGTTTGTTGGTTTTTTGGTTTGTTGGTTTGTTGGTTTGTTGGCTTGTTGGTTTGTTGGTTTGTTGGCTTGTTGGCTTGTTGGTTTGTTGGTTTGTTGTCTTGTTTGTTACTTAGTTTGTTGGTTTGTTGGTTTGTTGATTTGTTGGTTTGTTGGCTTGTTGGCTTGTTGGTTTGTTGGTTTGTTGGTTTGTTCGCTTGTTGGCTTGTTGGTTTGTTGGTTTGTTGGTTTGTTGGCTTGTTGCTTTGTTAGTTTGTTGGTTTATTGGTTTGCTGGTTTGTTGGTTTGTTGGTTTGTTGGCTTGTTGGTTTGTTGGTTTGTTGGCTTGTTGGTTTGTTGGTTTGTTGGCTTGTTGGCTTGTTGGCTTGTTGGTTTGTTGCTTTGTTGGTTTGTTGGTTTGTTAACTTGTTGGCTTGTTGGTTTGTTAGTTTGTTGGCTTTTTGGTTACTTGGTTTGTTGGTTTGTTGGTTACTTGGTTTGTTGGTTTGTTGGTTTCTTGGCTTGTTGGTTTGTTGGCTTGTTGGTTTGTTGGTTTGTTACTTTGTTGGCTTGTTGGCTTGTTGGTTTGTTGGTTTGTTGGTTCGTTGGTTTGTTGGTTTGTTGGTTTTTTTGTTTTTTGGTTTGTTGGTTTGTTGGCTTGTTGGTTTGTTGGTTTGTTGGCTTGTTGGCTTGTTAGTTTGTTGGTTTGTTGGCTTGTTGGTTACTTAGTTTGTTGGTTTGTTGGTTTGTTGGTTTGTTGGCTTGTTGGCTTCTTGCTTTGTTGGTTTGTTGGTTTGTTGGTTTGTTGGTTTGTTGGTTTGTTGGCTTGCTGGTTTGTTGGTTTGTTGGTTTGTTGGCTTGTTGGTTTGTTGGTTTGTTGGTTTGTTGGTTTGTTGGTTTGTTGGTTTGTTGGCTTGCTGGTTTGTTGGTTTGTTGGTTTGTTGGCTTGTTGGTTTGTTGGTTTGTTGGCTTGTTGGTTTGTTGGTTTGTTGGTTTGTTGGCTTGTTGGCTTGTTGGTTTGTTGGTTTGTTGGTTTGTTGGTTTGTTGGTTTGTTGGTTTGTTGGTTTGTTGGTTTGTTGGTTTGTTGGCTTGTTGGTTTGTCGGTTTGTTGGTTTGTTGGCTTGTTGGCTTGTTGGTTTGTTGGTTTGTTGGTTTATTTGTTTGTTGGTTTGTTGGCTTGTTGGTTTGTTGGTTTGTTGGCTTGTTGGCTTGTTGGTTTGTCGGTTTGTTTGCTTGTTGGCTTGTTGGTTTGTTGGTTTGTTGGCTTGTAGGCTTGTTGGTTTGTTGGTTTGTTAGTTTGTTGCCTTGTTGGTTTGTTGGTTTGTTGGCTTGTTGGCTTGTTGGTTTGTTGGTTTGTTGGTTTGTTGGCTTGTTGGTTTGTTGGCTTGTTGGTTTGTTGGTTTGTTGGTTTGTTTGTTGGCTTGTTGGTTTGTTGGCTTGTTGGTTTGTTGGTTTGTTGGTTTGTTGGTTTGTTGGTTTGTTGGTTTGTTGGTTTGTTGGTTTATTTGTTTGTTAGTTTATTTGTTTGTTGGTTTGTTGGCTTGTTGGTTTATTGGTTTGTTGGCTTGTTGGTTTGTTGGTTTGTTGGCTTGTTGGTTTGTTGGTTTGTTGGTTTGTTGGTTTGTTGGTTTGTTGTTTTTTGGTTTGTTGGTTTGTTGGTTTGTTGGTTTGTTGGTTTTTTGGTTTGTTGGTTTGTTGGCTTGTTGGTTTGTTGGTTTGTTGGTTTGTTGGTTTGTTTGCTTGTTGGCTTGTTGGTTTGTTGGTTTGTTGGTTTGTTGGTTTGTTGGTTTGTTGGTTTTATGGTTTGTTGGTTTGTTAGTTTGTTGGCTTTTTGGTTACTTGGTTTGTTGGTTTATTGGTTTGTTGGTTTGCTGGCTTGTTGGTTTGTTGGTTTGTTGGTTTGTTGGTTTGTTGGTTTTTTGGTTTGTTGGTTTGTTGGTTTGTTGGTTTGTTGGTTTGTTGGTTTGTTGGTTTGTTGGCTTGTTGGTTTGTTGGTTTGTTGGCTTGTTGGTTTGTTGGTTTGTTGGTTTGTTGGCTTGTTGGCTTGTTGGTTTGTTGGTTAGTTGGCTTGTTGGTTTGTTGGCTTGTTGGTTTGTTGGTTTGTTGGTTTGTTGGCTTGTTGGCTTGTTGCTTTGTTGCTTTGTTGGTTTGTTGGCTTGTTGGTTTGTTGGCTTGTTGGCTTGTTGGTTTGTTAGTTTGTTGGCTTTTTGGTAACTTGGTTTGTTAGTTTGTTGGTTTGTTGGTTTGTTGGTTTGTTGGTTTGTTGGTTTGTTGGTTTTTTGGTTTGTTGGTTTGTTGATTTGTTGGTTTGTTGGTTTGTTGGCTTGTTGGTTTGTTGGTTTGTTGGCTTGTTGGTTTGTTGGTTTGTTGGTTTGTTGGCTTGTTGGTTTGTTGGCTTGTTGGTTTATTGGCTTGTTGGTTTGTTGGTTTGTTGGTTTGTTGGCTTGTTGGCTTCTTCGTTTGTTGGTTTGTTGGTTTGTTGGTTTGTTGGTTTGTTGGTTTGTTGGTTTTTTGGTTTGTTGGTTTGTTGGTTTGTTGGCTTGTTGGTTTGTTGGTTTGTTGGCTTGTTGGCTTGTTGATTTGTTGGTTTGTTGGCTTGTTGGTTTGTTGGTTTGTTGGTTTGTTGGTTTGTTGGTTTGTTGGTTTTTTGGTTTGTTGGTTTGTTGATTTGTTGGTTTGTTGGTTTGTTGGCTTGTTGGTTTGTTGGTTTGTTGGCTTGTTGGTTTGTTGGTTTGTTGGTTTGTTGGCTTGTTGGTTTGTTGGCTTGTTGGTTTATTGGCTTGTTGGTTTGTTGGTTTGTTGGTTTGTTGGCTTGTTGGCTTGTTCGTTTGTTGGTTTGTTGGTTTGTTGGTTTGTTGGTTTGTTGGTTTGTTGGTTTTTTGGTTTGTTGGTTTGTTGGTTTGTTGGTTTGTTGGCTTGTTGGTTTGTTGGTTTGTTGGCTTGTTGGCTTGTTGGCTTGTTGGCTTGTTGGTTTGTTGGTTTGTTGGTTTGTTCGCTTGTTGGCTTGTTGGTTTTTTTGGTTTGTTGGTTTGTTGGCTTGTTGCTTTGTTAGTTTGTTGGTTTGTTGGTTTGCTGGTTTGTTGGTTTGTTGGTTTGTTGGCTTGTTGGTTTGTTGGTATGTTGGCTTGTTGGTTTGTTGGTTTGTTGGCTTGTTGGCTTGTTGGTTTGTTGGTTTGTTGGCTTGTTGGCTTGTTGGCTTGTTGGTTTGTTGCTTTGTTGGTTTGTTGGTTTGTTGGCTTGTTGGCTTGTTGGTTTGTTAGTTTGTTGGCTTTTTGGTTACTTGGTTTGTTGGTTTGTTGGTTACTTGGTTTGTTGGTTTGTTGGTTTGTTGGCTTGTTGGTTTGTTGGCTTGTTGGTTTGTTGGTTTGTTACTTTGTTGGCTTGTTGGCTTGTTGGTTTGTTGGTTTGTTGGTTCGTTGGTTTGTTGGTTTGTTGGTTTTTTTGTTTTTTGGTTTGTTGGTTTGTTGGCTTGTTGGTTTGTTGGTTTGTTGGCTTGTTGGCTTGTTAGTTTGTTGGTTTGTTGGCTTGTTGGTTACTTAGTTTGTTGGTTTGTTGGTTTGTTGGCTTGTTGGCTTGTTGGTTTGTTGGTTTGTTGGTTTGTTGGTTTGTTGGTTTGTTGGTTTGTTGGTTTGTTGGCTTGCTGGTTTGTTGGTTTGTTGGTTTGTTGGTTTGTTGGTTTGTTGGTTTGTTGGTTTGTTGGTTTGTTGGTTTGTTGGTTTGTTGGCTTGTTGGTTTGTTGGTTTGTTGGTTTGTTGGTTTGTTGGCTTGTTGGTTACTTAGTTTGTTGGTTTGTTGGCATGTTGGTTTGTTGGTTTGTTGGTTTGTTGGCTTGTTGGTTTGTTGGTTTGTTGGTTTGTTGGCTTGTTGGCTTGTTGGTTTGTTGGTTTGTTGGTTTGTTGGCTTGTTGGTTTGTTGGTTTGTTGGTTTGTTGGCTTGTTGGCTTGTTGGTTTGTTGGTTTGTTGGTTTTTATGGTTTGTTGGTTTGTTGGTTTGTTGGTTTGTTGGTTTGTTGGCTTGTTGGTTTGTCGGTTTGTTGGTTTGTTGGCTTGTTGGCTTGTTGGTGTGTTGGTTTGTTGGTTTATTTGTTTGTTGGTTTGTTGGCTTGTTGGTTTGTTGGTTTGTTGGCTTGTTGGCTTGTTGGTTTGTCGGTTTGTTTGCTTGTTGGCTTGTTGGTTTGTTGGTTTGTTGGCTTGTAGGCTTGTTGGTTTGTTGGTTTGTTAGTTTGTTGCCTTGTTGGTTTGTTGGTTTGTTGGCTTGTTGGCTTGTTGGTTTGTTGGTTTGTTGGTTTGTTGGCTTGTTGGTTTGTTGGCTTGTTGGTTTGTTGGTTTGTTGGTTTGTTTGTTGGCTTGTTGGTTTGTTGGTTTGTTGGTTTGTTGGTTTGTTGGTTTGTTGGTTTGTTGGTTTGTTGGTTTGTTGGTTTGTTGGTTTGTTGGTTTGTTGGTTTGTTGGTTTGTTGGTTTATTGGTTTGTTAGTTTATTTGTTTGTTGGTTTGTTGGCTTGTTGGTTTATTGGTTTGTTGGCTTGTTGGTTTGTTGGTTTGTTGGCTTGTTGGTTTGTTGGTTTGTTGGTTTGTTGGTTTGTTGGTTTGTTGTTTTTTGGTTTGTTGGTTTGTTGGTTTGTTGGTTTGTTGGTTTTTTGGTTTGTTGGTTTGTTGGCTTGTTGGTTTGTTGGTTTGTTGGTTTGTTGGTTTGTTGGTTTGTTGGCTTGTTGGCTTGTTGGTTTGTTGGTTTGTTGGTTTGTTGGTTTGTTGGTTTGTTGGTTTTTTGGTTTGTTGGTTTGTTGGCTTGTTGGTTTGTTGGTTTGTTGGTTTGTTGGTTTGTTGGTTTGTTGGTTTGTTGGTTTGTTGGTTTGTTGGTTTGTTGGTTTGTTAGTTTGTTGGCTTTTTGGTTACTTGGTTTGTTGGTTTATTGGTTTGTTGGTTTGCTGGCTTGTTGGTTTGTTGGTTTGTTGGTTTGTTGGTTTGTTGGCTTTTTGGTTTGTTGGTTTGTTGGTTTGTTGGTTTGTTGGTTTGTTGGTTTGTTGGCTTGTTGGTTACTTAGTTTGTTGGTTTGTTGGTTTGTTGGTTTGTTGGCTTGTTGGTTTGTTGGTTTGTTGGCTTGTTGGCTTGTTGGTTTGTTGGTTTGTTGGTTTGTTGGCTTGTTGGTTTGTTGGTTTGTTGGTTTGTTGGCTTGTTGGTTTGTTGGTTTGTTGGTTTGTTGGTTTTTATGGTTTGTTGGTTTGTTGGTTTGTTGGTTTGTTGGTTTGTTGGTTTGTTGGCTTGTTGGTTTGTCGGTTTGTTGGTTTGTTGGCTTGTTGGCTTGTTGGTTTGTTGGTTTGTTGGTTTATTTGTTTGTTGGTTTGTTGGCTTGTTGGTTTGTTGGTTTGTTGGCTTGTTGGCTTGTTGGTTTGTCGGTTTGTTTGCTTGTTGGCTTGTTGGTTTGTTGGTTTGTTGGCTTGTAGGCTTGTTGGTTTGTTGGTTTGTTAGTTTGTTGCCTTGTTGGTTTGTTGGTTTGTTGGCTTGTTGGCTTGTTGGTTTGTTGGTTTGTTGGTTTGTTGGCTTGTTGGTTTGTTGGCTTGTTGGTTTGTTGGTTTGTTGGTTTGTTTGTTGGCTTGTTGGTTTGTTGGTTTGTTGGTTTGTTGGTTTGTTGGTTTGTTGGTTTGTTGGTTTGTTGGTTTGTTGGTTTGTTGGTTTGTTGGTTTGTTGGTTTATTGGTTTGTTAGTTTATTTGTTTGTTGGTTTGTTGGCTTGTTGGTTTATTGGTTTGTTGGCTTGTTGGTTTGTTGGTTTGTTGGTTTGTTGGTTTGTTGGTTTGTTGGTTTGTTGGTTTGTTGTTTTTTGGTTTGTTGGTTTGTTGGTTTGTTGGTTTGTTGGTTTTTTGGTTTGTTGGTTTGTTGGCTTGTTGGTTTGTTGGTTTGTTGGTTTGTTGGTTTGTTGGCTTGTTGGCTTGTTGGTTTGTTGGTTTGTTGGTTTGTTGGTTTGTTGGTTTGTTGGTTTTTTGGTTTGTTGGTTTGTTGGCTTGTTGGTTTGTTGGTTTGTTGGCTTGTTGGTTTGTTGTTTGTTGGCTTGTTGGCTTGTTGGTTTGTTGGTTTGTTGGCTTGTTGGCTTGTTGGTTTGTTGGTTTGTTTCTTTGTTGGTTTGTTGGTTTGTTGGCTTGTTGGCTTGTTGGTTTGTTAGTTTGTTGGCTTTTTGGTTACTTGGTTTGTTGGTTTGTTGGTTTGTTAGCTTGTTGGTTTGTTGGCTTGTTGGTTTGTTGGTTTGTTGGTTTGTTGGCTTGTTGGCTTGTTGGTTTGTTGGTTTGTTGGTTTGTTGGTTTGTTGGCTTGTTGGTTACTTAGTTTGTTGGTTTGTTGGTTTGTTGGTTTGTTGGTTTGTTGGCTTGTTGGTTTGTTGGTTTGTTGGTTTATTGGTTTGTTAGTTTATTTGTTTGTTGGTTTGTTGGCTTGTTGGTTTATTGGTTTGTTGGTTTGTTGGTTTGTTGGTTTGTTGGTTTGTTGTTTTTTGGTTACTTGGTTTGTTGGTTTATTGGTTTGTTGGTTTGCTGGCTTGTTGGTTTGTTGGTTTGTTGGTTTGTTGGTTTGTTGGCTTTTTGGTTTGTTGGTTTGTTGGTTTGTTGGTTTGTTGGTTTGTTGGTTTGTTGGTTTGTTGGCTTGTTGGTTTGTTGGTTTGTTGGCTTGTTGGTGTGTTGGTTTGTTGGTTTGTTGGCTTGTTGGCTTGTTGGTTTGTTGGTTAGTTGGCTTGTTGGTTTGTTGGCTTGTTGGTTTGTTGGTTTGTTGGTTTGTTGGCTTGTTGGCTTGTTGGTTTGTTGGTTTGTTGGCTTGTTGGCTTGTTGGTTTGTTGGTTTGTTGGCTTGTTGGCTTGTTGCTTTGTTGCTTTGTTGGTTTGTTGGCTTGTTGGTTTGTTGGCTTGTTGGCTTGTTGGTTTGTTAGTTTGTTGGCTTTTTGGAAACTTGGTTTGTTAGTTTGTTGGTTTGTTGGCTTGTTGGTTTGTTGGTTTGTTGGTTTGTTGGTTTGTTGGTTTGTTGGTTTTTTGGTTTGTTGGTTTGTTGATTTGTTGGTTTGTTGGTTTGTTGGCTTGTTGGTTTGTTGGTTTGTTGGCTTGTTGGTTTGTTGGTTTGTTGGTTTGTTGGCTTGTTGGTTTGTTGGTTTGTTGGCTTTTTGGTAACTTGGTTTGTTAGTTTGTTGGTTTGTTGGCTTGTTGGTTTGTTGGTTTGTTGGTTTGTTGGTTTGTTGGTTTGTTGGTTTTTTGGTTTGTTGGTTTGTTGATTTGTTGGTTTGTTGGTTTGTTGGCTTGTTGGTTTGTTGGTTTGTTGGTTTGTTGGCTTGTTGGTTTGTTGGTTTGTTGGTTTGTTGGCTTGTTGGTTTGTTGGTTTGTTGCTTTGTTGGTTTGTTGGTTTGTTAGCTTGTTGGCTTGTTGGTTTGTTGGCTTGTTGGTTTGTTAGTTTGTTGGCTTTTTGGTTACTTGGTTTGTTGGTTTGTTGGTTTGTTGGTTTGTTGGCTTGTTGGTTTGTTGGTTTGTTGGTTTGTTGGTTTGTTGGTTTGTTGGTTTGTTGGTTTGTTGGTTTGTTGGTTTGTTGGTTTGTTGGTTTTTTGGTTTGTTGGTTTGTTGGTTTGTTGGTTTGTTAGTTTGCTGGTTTGTTGATTTGTTGGTTTATTTGTTTGTTGGTTTGTTGGCTTGTTGGTTTGTTGGTTTGTTGGTTTATTTGTTTGTTGGTTTGTTGGCTTGTTGGTTTGTTGGTTTGTTGGTTTGTTGTCTTGTTGGTTTGTTGGTTTGTTGGCTTGTTGGCTTGTTGGTTTGTTGGTTTGTTGGTTTGTTGGTTTGTTGGTTTGTTGGTATGTTGCTTTGTTGGTTTTTTGGTTTGTTGGTGTGTTGGTTTGTTGGCTTGTTGGTTTTTTGGTTTGTTGGTTTGTTGGGTTGTTGGTTTTTTGGCTTGTTGGCTTGTTGGTTACTTAGTTTGTTGGTTTGTTGGTTTGTTGGCTTGTTGGTTTGCTGGCTTGTTGCTTTGTTGGTTTGTTGGTTTGTTGGCTTGTTGGTTTGTTGGCTTTTTGGTTTGTTGGCTTGTTGGTTTGTTGGTTTGTTTGTTTGTTTGGATTGTTGGTTTGTTATTTTGTTGGCTTGTTGGCTTGTTGGTTTGTTGGTTTGTTGGTTTGTTGGTTTGTTGGCTTGTTGGCTTGTGTTTGTTGGTTTGTTCGCTTGTTGGTTTGTTGGTTTGTGGGTTTGTTGGCTTGTGTGCTTGTTGGTTTGTTGGTTTGTTGGCTTGTTGGTTTGTTGGCTTGTTGGTTTGTTGGTTTGTTGGTTTGTTGGTTTGTTGGCTTGTTGGCTTGTTGGTTTGTTGGTTTGTTGGCTTGTTGGTTACTTAGTTTGTTGGCTTGTTTGTTTGTTGGTTTGTTGATTTGTTGATTTGTTGGCTTGTTGGTTTGTTGGTTTGTTGGCTTGTTGGTTTGTTGGTTTGTTGGTTTGTTGGTTTGTTGGCTTGTTGGCTTGTTGGTTTGTTGGGTTGTTGGCTTGTTGGTTTGTTGGCTTGTTGGTTTGTTGGTTTGTTGGTTTGTTGGTTTGTTGGCTTGTTGGTTTGTTGGTTTGTTGGTTTGTTGGCTTGTTGCTTTGTTAGTTTGTTGGTTTGTTAGTGTGTTGGTTTGTTGGTTTGTTGGCTTGTTGGTTTGTTGGTTTGTTGGCTTGTTGGTTTGTTGTTTGTTGGCTTGTTGGCTTGTTGGTTTGTTGGTTTGTTGGCTTGTTGGCTTGTTGGTTTGTTGGTTTGTTGCTTTGTTGGTTTGTTGGTTTGTTGGCTTGTTGGCTTGTTGGTTTGTTAGTTTGTTGGCTTTTTGGTTACTTGGTTTGTTGGTTTGTTGGTTTGTTGGCTTGTTGGTTTGTTGGCTTGTTGGTTTGTTGGTTTGTTGGTTTGTTGGCTTGTTGGCTTGTTGGTTTGTTGGTTTGTTGGTTTGTTGGTTTGTTGGTTTGTTGGTTTTTTGGTTTGTAGGTTTGTTGGTTTGTTGGCTTGTTGGTTTGTTGGTTTGTTGGCTTGTTGGCTTGTTGATTTGTTGGTTTGTTGGCTTGTTGGTTACTTAGTTTGTTGGTTTGTTGGTTTGTTGGTTTGTTGGCTTGTTGGCTTGTTGGCTTGTTGGTTTGTTGGTTTGTTGGTTTGTTGGTTTGTTGGTTTGTTGGTTTGTTGGTTTGTTGGTTTGTTGGCTTGCTGGTTTGTTGGTTTGTTGGTTTGTTGGCTTTTTGGCTTGTTGGTTTGTTGGTTTGTTGGTTTATTTGTTTGTTGGTTTGTTGGCTTGTTGGTTCGTTGGTTTGTTGGCTTGTTGGCTTGTTGGTTTGTTGGTTTGTTGCTTTGTTGGTTTGTTGGTTTGTTGGTTTGTTGGCTTGTTGGCTTGTTGGTTTGTTGGTTTGTTGGTTTGTTGGCTTGTTGGTTTGTTGGTTTGTTGGTTTGTTGGCTTGTTGGCTTGTTGGTTTGGTGGTTTGTTGGTTTGTTGGTTTGTTGGTTTGTTGGCTTGTTGGTTTGTTGGTTTGTTGGTTTGTTGGCTTGTTGGCTTGTTGGCTTGTTGGTTTGTTGGTTTGTTGGTTTATTTGTTTGTTGGTTTGTTGGCTTGTTGGTTTGTTGGTTTGTTGGCTTGTTGGCTTGTTGGTTTGTCGGTTTGTTGGCTTGTTGGCTTGTTGGTTTGTTGGTTTGTTGGCTTGTTGGCTTGTTGGTTTGTTGGTTTGTTGGTTTGTTGGCTTGTTGGTTTGTTGGTTTGTTGGCTTGTTGGCTTGTTGGTTTGTTGGTTTGTTGGTTTGTTGGTTTTTTGGCTTGTTGGCTTGTTGGTTACTTAGTTTGTTGGTTTGTTGGTTTGTTGGCTTGTTGGTTTGCTGGCTTGTTGCTTAGTTGGTTTGTTGGTTTGTTGGCTTGTTGGTTTGTTGGTTTGTTTGTTTGTTTGGATTGTTGGTTTGTTGGTTTGTTGGCTTGTTGGCTTGTTGGTTTGTTGGTTTGTTGGTTTGTTGGTTTGTTGGCTTGTTGGTTTGTTGGTTTGTTCGCTTGTTGGTTTGTTGGTTTGTTGGTTTGTTGGCTTGTTGGCTTGTTGGTTTGTTGGTTTGTTGGCTTGTTGGTTTGTTGGCTTGTTGGTTTGTTGGTTTGTTGGTTTGTTGGTTTGTTGGCTTGTTGGCTTGTTGGATTGTTGGTTTGTTGGCTTGTTGGTTTGTTGGCTTGTTGGTTTGTTGGTTTGTTGGTTTGTTGGTTTGTTGGCTTGTTGGTTTGTTGGTTTGTTGGTTTGTTGGCTTGTTGCTTTGTTAGTTTGTTGGTTTGTTGGTGTGTTGGTTTGTTGGTTTGTTGGCTTGTTGGTTTGTTGGGTTGTTGGCTTGTTGGTTTGTTGTTTGTTGGCTTGTTGGCTTGTTGGTTTGTTGGTTTGTTGGCTTGTTGGCTTGTTGGTTTGTTGGTTTGTTGCTTTGTTGGTTTGTTGGTTTGTTGGCTTGTTGGCTTGTTGGTTTGTTAGTTTGTTGGCTTTTTGGTTACTTGGTTTGTTGGTTTGTTAGTTTGTTGGCTTGTTGGTTTGTTGGCTTGTTGGTTTGTTGGTTTGTTGGTTTGTTGGCTTGTTGGCTTGTTGGTTTGTTGGTTTGTTGGTTTGTTGGTTTGTTGGTTTTTTGGTTTGTTGGTTTGTTGGTGTGTTGGTTTGTTGGTTTGTTGGCTTGTTGGTTTGTTGGTTTGTTGGCTTGTTGGTTTGTTGTTTGTTGGCTTGTTGGCTTGTTGGTTTGTTGGTTTGTTGGCTTGTTGGCTTGTTGGTTTGTTGGTTTGTTTCTTTGTTGGTTTGTTGGTTTGTTGGCTTGTTGGCTTGTTGGTTTGTTAGTTTGTTGGCTTTTTGGTTACTTGGTTTGTTGGTTTGTTGGTTTGTTAGCTTGTTGGTTTGTTGGCTTGTTGGTTTGTTGGTTTGTTGGTTTGTTGGCTTGTTGGCTTGTTGGTTTGTTGGTTTGTTGGTTTGTTGGTTTGTTGGCTTGTTGGTTACTTAGTTTGTTGGTTTGTTGGTTTGTTGGTTTGTTGGCTTGTTGGCTTGTTGGTTTGTTGGCTTGTTGGTTTGTTGGTTTGTTGGTTTGTTGGTTTGTTGGTTTGTTGGTTTGTTGGCTTGCTGGTTTGTTGGTTTGTTGGTTTGTTGGCTTGTTGGCTTGTTGGTTTGTTGGTTTGTTGGTTTATTTGTTTGTTGGTTTGTTGGCTTGTTGGTTCGTTGGTTTGTTGGCTTGTTGGCTTGTTGGTTTGTTGGTTTGTTACTTTGTTGGTTTGTTGGTTTGTTGGCTTGTTGGCTTGTTGGTTTGTTGGTTTGTTGGTTTGTTGGCTTGTTGGTTTGTTGGTTTGTTGGTTTGTTGGCTTGTTGGCTTGTTGGTTTGGTGGTTTGTTGGTTTGTTGGTTTGTTGGTTTGTTGGTTTGTTGGCTTGTTGGTTTGTTGGTTTGTTGGCTTGTTGGCTTGTTGGCTTGTTGGTTTGTTGGTTTGTTGGTTTATTTGTTTGTTGGTTTGTTGGCTTATTGGTTTGTTGGTTTGTTGGCTTGTTGGCTTGTTGGTTTGTCGGTTTGTTGGCTTGTTGGCTTGTTGGTTTGATGGTTTGTTGGCTTGTTGGCTTGTTGGTTTGTTGGTTTGTTGGTTTGTTGGCTTGTTGGTTTGTTGGTTTGTTGGCTTGTTGGCTTGTTGGTTTGTTGGTTTGTTGCTTTGTTGGTTTGTTGGTTTGTTGGCTTGTTGGCTTGTTGGTTTGTTAGTTTGTTGGCTTTTTGGTTACTTGGTTTGTTGGTTTGTTGGTTTGTTGGCTTGTTGGTTTGTTGGCTTGTTGGTTTGTTGGTTTGTTGGTTTGTTGGCTTGTTGGCTTGTTGGTTTGTTGGTTTGTTGGTTTGTTGGTTTGTTGGTTTTTTGGTTTGTTGGTTTGTTGGTGTGTTGGTTTGTTGGTTTGTTGGCTTGTTGGTTTGTTGGTTTGTTGGCTTGTTGGTTTGTTGTTTGTTGGCTTGTTGGCTTGTTGGTTTGTTGGTTTGTTGGCTTGTTGGCTTGTTGGTTTGTTGGTTTGTTTCTTTGTTGGTTTGTTGGTTTGTTGGCTTGTTGGCTTGTTGGTTTGTTAGTTTGTTGGCTTTTTGGTTACTTGGTTTGTTGGTTTGTTGGTTTGTTAGCTTGTTGGTTTGTTGGCTTGTTGGTTTGTTGGTTTGTTGGTTTGTTGGCTTGTTGGCTTGTTGGTTTGTTGGTTTGTTGGTTTGTTGGTTTGTTGGCTTGTTGGTTACTTAGTTTGTTGGTTTGTTGGTTTGTTGGTTTGTTGGTTTGTTGGCTTGTTGGCTTGTTGGTTTGTTGGCTTGTTGGTTTGTTGGTTTGTTGGTTTGTTGGTTTGTTGGTTTGTTGGTTTGTTGGTTTGTTGGCTTGCTGGTTTGTTGGTTTGTTGGTTTGTTGGCTTGTTGGCTTGTTGGTTTGTTGGTTTGTTGGTTTATTTGTTTGTTGGTTTGTTGGCTTGTTGGTTCGTTGGTTTGTTGGCTTGTTGGCTTGTTGGTTTGTTGGTTTGTTACTTTGTTGGTTTGTTGGTTTGTTGGCTTGTTGGCTTGTTGGTTTGTTGGTTTGTTGGTTTGTTGGCTTGTTGGTTTGTTGGTTTGTTGGTTTGTTGGCTTGTTGGCTTGTTGGTTTGGTGGTTTGTTGGTTTGTTGGTTTGTTGGTTTGTTGGTTTGTTGGCTTGTTGGTTTGTTGGTTTGTTGGCTTGTTGGCTTGTTGGCTTGTTGGTTTGTTGGTTTGTTGGTTTATTTGTTTGTTGGTTTGTTGGCTTATTGGTTTGTTGGTTTGTTGGCTTGTTGGCTTGTTGGTTTGTCGGTTTGTTGGCTTGTTGGCTTGTTGGTTTGATGGTTTGTTGGCTTGTTGGCTTGTTGGTTTGTTGGTTTGTTGGTTTGTTGGCTTGTTGGTTTGTTGGTTTGTTGGCTTGTTGGCTTGTTGGTTTGTTGGTTTGTTGGTTTCTTGGCTTGTTGGTTTGTTGGCTTGTTGGTTTGTTGGTTTGTTGGTTTGTTGGCTTGTTGGCTTGTTGGTTTGTTGGTTTGTTGATTTGTTGATTTGTTGGTTTATTTGTTTGTTGGTTTGTTGGCATGTTGGTTTGTTGGTTTGTTGGCTTGTTGGCTTGTTGTTTTGTCGGTTTGTTGGCTTGTTGGCTTGTTGGTTTGTTGGTTTGTTGGCTTGTTGGCTTGTTGGTTTGTTGGTTTGTTGGTTTGTTGGCTTGTTGGCTTGTTGGTTTGTTGGTTTGTTGGCCTGTTGGTTTGTTGGCTTGTTGGTTTGTTGGTTTGTCGGTTTGTTCGCTTGTTGGCTTGTTGTTTTGTTGGTTTGTTGGTTTGTTGGCTTGTTGCTTTGTTAGTTTGTTGGTTTGTTGGTTTGCTGGTTTGTTGGTTTGTTGGTTTGTTGGCTTGTTGGTTTGTTGGTTTGTTGGCTTGTTGGTTTGTTGGTTTGTTGGCTTGTTGGCTTGTTGGTTTGTTGGTTTGTTGGCTTGTTGGCTTGTTGGTTTGTTGCTTTGTTGGTTTGTTGGTTTGTTGGCTTGTTGGCTTGTTGGTTTGTTATTTTGGTGGCTTTTTGGTTACTTGGTTTGTTGGTTTGTTGGTTACTTGGTTTGTTGGTTTGTTGGTTTGTTGGCTTGTTGGTTTTTTGGCTTGTTGGTTTGTTGGTTTGTTAGTTTGTTGGCTTGTTGGCTTGTTTGTTTGTTGGTTTGTTGGTTCGTTGGTTTGTTGGTTTGTTGGTTTGTTGGTTTGTTGGTTTGTTGGTTTGTTGGCTTGTTGGTTTGTTGGTTTGTTGGCTTGTTGGTTTGTTGGTTTGTTGGCTTGTTGGCTTGTTGGTTTGTTGGTGTGTTGGCTTGTTGGCTTGTTGGCTTGTTGGTTTGTTAGTTTGTTGGCTTTTTGGTTACTTGGTTTGTTGGTTTGTTGGTTACTTGGTTTGTTGGTTTGTTGGTTTGTTGGCTTGTTGGTTTTTTGGCTTGTTGGTTTGTTGGTTTGTTAGTTTGTTGGTTTGTTGGCTTGTTGGTTTGTTGGTTTGTTGGCTTGTTGGCTTGTTGGTTTGTTGGTGTGTTGGCTTGTTGGTTTGTTGGTTTGTTGGTTCGTTGGTTTGTTGGTTTGTTGGTTTGTTGGTTTGTTGGCTTGTTGGTTTGTTGGCTTGTTGGTTTGTTGGTTTGTTTGTTTGTTTGGATTGTTGGTTTGTTGGTTTGTTGGCTTGTTGGCTTGTTGGTTTGTTGGTTTGTTGCTTTGTTGGTTTGTTGGCTTGTTGGTTTGTTGGTTTGTTCGCTTGTTGGTTTGTTGGTTTGTTGGTTTGTTGGCTTGTTGGCTTGTTGGTTTGTTGGTTTGTTGGCTTGTTGGTTTGTTGGCTTGTTGGTTTGTTGGTTTGTTGGTTTGTTGGTTTGTTGGTTTGTTGGCTTGTTGGCTTGTTGGTTTGTTGGTTTGTTGGCTTGTTGGTTACTTAGTTTGTTGGCTTGTTGGTTTGTTGGTTTGTTGGTTTGTTGGTTTGTTGGCTTGTTGGTTTGTTGGTTTGTTGGCTTGTTGGTTTGTTGGTTTGTTGGTTTGTTGGTTTGTTGGCTTGTTGGCTTGTTGGTTTGTTGGTTTGTTGGCTTGTTGGTTTGTTGGCTTGTTGGTTTGTTGGTTTGTTGGTTTGTTGGTTTGTTGGTTTGTTGGCTTGTTGGTTTGTTGGTTTGTTGGTTTGTTTGCTAGTTGCTTTGTTAGTTTGTTAGTTTGTTGGTGTGTTGGTTTGTTGGTTTGTTGGCTTGTTGGTTTGTTGGTTTGTTGGCTTGTTGGTTTGTTGTTTGTTGGCTTGTTGGCTTGTTGGTTTGTTGGTTTGTTGGCTTCTTGGCTTGTTGGTTTGTTGGTTTGTTGCTTTGTTGGTTTGTTGGTTTGTTGGCTTGTTGGCTTGTTGGTTTGTTAGTTTGTTGGCTTTTTGGTTACTTGGTTTGTTGGTTTGTTGGTTTGTTGGCTTGTTGGTTTGTTGGCTTGTTGGCTTGTTGGTTTGTTGGTTTGCTGGTTTGTTGGCTTGTTGGCTTGTTGGTTTGTTGGTTTGTTGGTTTGTTGGTTTGTTGGTTTGTTGGTTTTTTGGTTTGTTGGTTTGTTGGTTTGTTGGCTTGTTGGTTTGTTGGTTTGTTGGCTTGTTGGCTTATTAGTTTGTTGGTTTGTTGGCTTGTTGGTTACTTAGTTTGTTGGTTTGTTGGTTTGTTGGTTTGTTGGCTTGTTGGCTTGTTGGTTTGTTGGTTTGTTGGTTTGTTGGTTTGTTGGTTTGTTGGTTTGTTGGCTTGCTGGTTTGTTGGTTTGTTGATTTGTTGGCTTGTTGGCTTGTTGGTTTGTTGGTTTGTTGGTTTATTTTTTTGTTGGTTTGTTGGTTCGTTGGTTTTGTTGGCTTGTTGGCTTGATGGTTTGTTGGTTTGTTGCTTTGTTGGTTTGTTGGTTTGTTGGCTTGTTGGCTTGTTGGTTAGTTGGTTTGTTGGTTTGTTGGCTTGTTGGTTTGTTGGTTTGTTGGTTTGTTGGCTTGTTGGCTTGTTGGTTTGGTGTTTTGTTCGTTTGTTGGTTTGTTGGTTTGTTGGTTTGTTGGCTTGTTGGTTTGTTGGTTTGTTGGTTTGTTGGCTTGTTGGCTTGTTGGCTTGTTGGTTTGTTGGTTTGTTGGTTTGTTGGTTTGTTGGTGTGTTGGCTTGTTGGCTTGTTGGTTTGTTGGTTTGTTGCGTTGTTGGTTTGTTGGTTTGTTGGCTTGTTGGCTTGTTGGTTTGTTAGTTTGTTGGCTTTTTGGTTACTTGGTTTGTTGGTTTGTTGGTTACTTGGTTTGTTGGTTTGTTGGTTTATTGGCTTGTTGGTTTTTTGGCTTGTTGGTTTGTTGGTTTGTTAGTTTGTTGGTTTGTTGGCTTGTTGGTTTGTTGGTTTGTTGGCTTGTTGGCTTGTTGGTTTGTTGGTGTGTTGGCTTGTTGGTTTGTTGGTTTGTTGGTTCGTTGGTTTGTTGGTTTGTTGGTTTGTTGGCTTGTTGGTTTGTTGGCTTGTTGCTTTGTTGGTTTGTTTGTTTGTTTGGATTGTTGGTTTGTTGGTTTGTTGGCTTGTTGGCTTGTTGGTTTGTTGGTTTGTTGGTTTGTTGGTTTGTTGGCTTGTTGGTTTGTTGGTTTGTTCGCTTGTTGGTTTGTTGGTTTGTTGGTTTGTTGGCTTGTTGGCTTGTTGGTTTGTTGGTTTGTTGGCTTGTTGGTTTGTTGGCTTGTTGGTTTGTTGGTTTGTTGGTTTGTTGGTTTGTTGGTTTGTTGGTTTGTTGGTTTGTTGGTTTGTTGGTTTGTTGGCTTGTTCGTTTGTTGGTTTGTTGGCTTGTTGGTTTGTTGGTTTGTTGGTTTGTTGGTTTGTTGGCTTGTTGGCTTGTTGGTTTGTTGGTTTGTTGGCTTGTTGGTTTGTTGGCTTGTTGGTTTGTTGGTTTGTTGGTTTGTTGGTTTGTTGGCTTGTTGGTTTGTTGGTTTGTTGGTTTGTTGGCTTGTTGCTTTGTTAGTTTGTTAGTTTGTTGGTGTGTTGGTTTGTTGGTTTGTTGGCTTGTTGGTTTGTTGGTTTGTTTGCTTGTTGGTTTGTTGTTTGTGGGCTTGTTGGCTTGTTGGTTTGTTGGTTTGTTGGCTTCTTGGCTTGTTGGTTTGTTGGGTTGTTGCTTTGTTGGTTTGTTGGTTTGTTGGCTTGTTGGCTTCTTGGTTTGTTAGTTTGTTGGCTTTTTGGTTACTTGGTTTGCTGGTTTGTTGGTTTGTTGGCTTGTTGGTTTGTTGGCTTGTTGGCTTGTTGGTTTGTTGGTTTGTTGGTTTGTTGGCTTGTTGGCTTGTTGGTTTGTTGGTTTGTTGGTTTGTTGGTTTGTTGGTTTTTTGGTTTGTTGGTTTGTTGGTTTGTTGGCTTGTTGGTTTGTTGGTTTGTTGGCTTGTTGGCTTGTTGGTTTGTTGGTTTGTTGGCTTGTTGGTTACTTAGTTTGTTGGTTTGTTGGTTTGTTGGTTTGTTGGTTTGTTGGCTTGTTGGCTTGTAGGTTTGTTGGTTTGTTGGTTTGTTGGTTTGTTGGTTTGTTGGTTTGTTGGCTTGCTGGTTTGTTGGTTTGTTGGTTTGTTGGCTTGTTGGCTTGTTGGTTTGTTGGTTTGTTGGTTTATTTGTTTGTTGGTTTGTTGGCTTGTTGGTTCGTTGGTTTGTTGGCTTGTTGGCTTGTTGGTTTGTTGGTTTGTTGCTTTGTTGGTTTGTTGGTTTGTTGGCTTGTTGGCTTGTTGGTTTGTTGGTTTGTTGGTTTGTGGGCTTGTTGGTTTGTTGGTTTGTTGGTTTGTTGGCTTGTTGGCTTGTTGGTTTGGTGGTTTGTTGGTTTGTTGGTTTGTTGGTTTGTTGGTTTGTTGGCTTGTTGGTTTGTTGGTTTGTTGGTTTGTTGGCTTGTTGGCTTGTTGGCTTGTTGGTTTGTTGGTTTGTTGAATTATTTGTTTGTTGGTTTGTTGGCTTGTTGGTTTGTTGGTTTGTTGGCTTGTTGGCTTGTTGGTTTGTCGGTTTGTTAGCTTGTTGGCTTGTTGGTTTGTTGGTTTGTTGGCTTGTTGGCTTGTTGGTTTGTTGGTTTGTTGGTTTGTTGGCTTGTTGGTTTGTTGGTTTGTTGGCTTGTTGGCTTGTTGGTTTATTGGTTTGTTGGTTTGTTGGCTTGTTGGTTTGTTGGCTTGTTGGTTTGTTGGTTTGTTGGTTTGTTGGCTTGTTGGCTTGTTGGTTTGTTGGTTTGTTGATTTGTTGGTTTATTTGTTTGTTGATTTGTTGGCATGTTAGTTTGTTGGTTTGTTGGCTTGTTGGCTTGTTGTTTTGTCGGTTTGTTGGCTTGTTGGCTTGTTGGTTTCTTGGTTTGTTGGCTTGTTGGCTTGTTGGTTTGCTTGTTTGTTGGTTTGTTGGTTTGTTGGCTTGTTGGTTTGTTGCTTTGTTAGTTTGTTGGTTTGTTGGTTTGCTGGTTTGTTGGTTTGTTGGTTTGTTGGCTGTTGGTTTGTTGGTTTGTTGGCTTGTTGGTTTGTTGGTTTGTTGGCTTGTTGGCTTGTTGGTTTGTTGGTTTGTTGGCTTGTTGGCTTGTTGGTTTGTTGCTTTGTTGGTTTGTTGGTTTATTGGCTTATTGGCTTGTTGGTTTGTTAGTTTGTTGGCTTTTTGGTTACTTGGTTTGTTGGTTTGTTGGTTACTTGGTTTGTTGGTTTGTTGGTTTGTTGGCTTGTTGGTTTTTTGGCTTGTTGGTTTGTTGGTTTGTTAGTTTGTTGGCTTGTTGGCTTGTTGGTTTGTTGGTTTGTTGGTTCGTTGGTTTGTTGGTTTGTTGGTTTGTTGGTTTGTTGGTTTGTTGGTTTGTTGGCTTGTTGGTTTGTTGGTTTGTTGGCTTGTTGGTTTGTTGGTTTGTTGGCTTGTTGGCTTGTTGGTTTGTTGGTGTGTTGGCTTGTTGGCTTGTTGGTTTGTTAGTTTGTTGCGTTGTTGGTTTGTTGGTTTGTTGGCTTGTTGGCTTGTTGATTTGTTAGTTTGTTAGTTTGTTGGCTTTTTGGTTACTTGGTTTGTTGGTTTGTTGGTTTGTTGGCTTGTTGGTTTGGTGGTTTGTTGGCTTGTTGGCTTGTTGGTTTGTTGGTTAGTTCGTTTGTTGGTTTGTTAGTTTGTTGGATTGTTGGCTTGTTGGCTTGTTGGTTTGTTGGTTTTTCGGTTTGTTGGTTTGTTGGTTTGTAGGTTTGTTGGTTTGTTGGTTTGTTGGCTTGTTGGCTTGTTGGTTTGTTGGCTTGTTGGTTTGTTAGTTTGTTGGCTTTTTGGTTACTTGGTTTGTTGGCTTGTTGGTTTGTTGGTTTGTTGGCTTGTAGGCTTTTTGCTTTGTTGGTTTGTTGGTTTGTTGGCTTGTTGGCTTGTTGGTTTGTTAGTTTGTTGGCTTTTTGGTTACTTGGTTTGTTGGTTTGTTGGCTTGTTGGTTTGTTGGTTAGTTCGCTTGTTGGTTCGTTAGTTTGTTGGCTTGTTGGCTTGTTGGCTTGTTGGTTTGTTGGCTTGTTGGTTTGTTGGTTTTTTGGTTTGTTGGTTTGTTGGTTTGTTGGTTTGTTGGTTTGTTGGTTTGTTGGTTTGTTGGTTTGTTGGTTTGTTGGCTTGTTGGTTTGTTGGTTTGTTGGCTTGTTGGTTTGTTAGGTTCTTGGATTTTTGGTTTGTTGGTTTGTTGGTTTGTTGCTTTGTTGGTTTGTTGGTTTTTGGCTTGTTGGCTTGTTGGTTTGTTGGTTTATTGGTTTGTTGGCTTGTTGGTTTGTTGGTTTGTTGGTTTGTTGGTTTGTTGGCTTGTTGGTTTGTTGGCTTGTTGGCTTGTTGGTTACTTAGTTTCTTGGTTTGTTGGTTTGTTGGTTTGTTGGTTTGTTGGCTTGTTGGCTTGTTGGTTTGTTGGTTTGTTGGTTTGTTGGTTTGTTGGTTTGTTGGTTTGTTGGCTTGCTGGTTTGTTGGTTTGTTGGTTTGTTGGTTTGTTGGCTTGTTGGCTTGTTGGTTTGTTGGTTTGTTGGTTTATTTGTTTGTTGGTTTGTTGGCTTGTTGGTTCGTTGGTTTGTTGGCTTGTTGGCTTGTTGGTTTGTTGGTTTGTTGGTTTGTTGGCTTGTTGGTTTGTTGGTTTGTTGGTTTGTTGGCTTGTTGGCTTGTTATTTTGGTGGTTTGTTGGTTTGTTGGTTTGTTGGTTTGTTGGTTTGTTGGCTTGTTGGTTTGTTGGTTTGTTGGTTTGTTGGCTTGTTGGCTTGTTGGCTTGTTGGTTTGTTGGTTTGTTGGTTTATTTGTTTGTTGGTTTGTTGGCTTGTTGGTTTGTTGGTTTGTTGGCTTGTTGGCTTGTTGGTTTGTTGGTTTGTTGGCTTCTTGGCTTGTTGGTTTGTTGGGTTGTTGCTTTGTTGGTTTGTTGGTTTGTTGGCTTGTTGGCTTGTTGGTTTGTTGGTTTGTTGGCTTGTTGGTTACTTAGTTTGTTGGTTTGTTGGTTTGTTGGTTTGTTGGTTTGTTGGCTTGTTGGCTTGTTGGTTTGTTGGTTTGTTGCTTTGTTGGCTTGTTGGTTTGTTGGCTTGTTGGCTTGTTGGTTTGTTGGTTTGTTGGTTTGTTGGCTTGTTGGTTTGTTGGTTTGTTGGTTTGTTGGCTTGTTGGCTTGTTGGTTTGGTGGTTTGTTGGTTTGTTGGTTTGTTGGTTTGTTGGTTTGTTGGCTTGTTGGTTTGTTGGCTTGTTGGCTTGTTGGCTTGTTGGTTTGTTGGTTTGTTGGTTTATTTGTTTGTTGGTTTGTTGGCTTGTTGGTTTGTTGGTTTGTTGGCTTGTTGGCTTGTTGGCTTGTTGGTTTGTCGGTTTGTTAGCTTGTTGGCTTGTTGGTTTGTTGGTTTGTTGGCTTGTTGGCTTGTTGGTTTGTTGGTTTGTTGGTTTGTTGGCTTGTTGGTTTGTTGGTTTGTTGGCTTGTTGGCTTGTTGGTTTATTGGTTTGTTGGTTTGTTGGCTTGTTGGTTTGTTGGCTTGTTGGTTTGTTGGTTTGTTGGTTTGTTGGCTTGTTGGCTTGTTGGTTTGTTGGTTTGTTGGTTTGTTGATTTGTTGGTTTATTTGTTTGTTGGTTTGTTGGCATGTTGGTTTGTTGGTTTGTTGGCTTGTTGGCTTGTTGTTTTTTCGGTTTGTTGGCTTGTTGGCTTGTTGGTTTCTTGGTTTGTTGGCTTGTTGGCTTGTTGGTTTGCTGGTTTGTTGGTTTGTTGGCTTGTTGGTTTGTTGCTTTGTTAGTTTGTTAGTTTGTTGGTTTGTTGGTTTGCTGGTTTGTTGGTTTGTTGGTTTGTTGGCTGTTGGTTTGTTGGCTTGTTGGTTTGTTGGTTTGTTGGCTTGTTGGCTTGTTGGTTTGTTGGTTTGTTGGCTTGTTGGCTTGTTGGTTTGTTGCTTTGTTGGTTTGTTGGTTTATTGGCTTATAGGCTTGTTGGTTTGTTAGTTTGTTGGCTTTTTGGTTACTTGGTTTGTTGGTTTGTTGGTTACTTGGTTTGTTGGTTTGTTGGTTTGTTGGCTTGTTGGTTTTTTGGCTTGTTGGTTTGTTGGTTTGTTAGTTTGTTGGCTTGTTGGCTTGTTGGTTTGTTGGTTTGTTGGTTCGTTGGTTTGTTGGTTTGTTGGTTTGTTGGTTTGTTGGTTTGTTGGTTTGTTGGCTTGTTGGTTTGTTGGTTTGTTGGCTTGTTGGTTTGTTGGTTTGTTGGCTTATTGGCTTGTTGGTTTGTTGGTGTGTTGGCTTGTTGGCTTGTTGGTTTGTTGGTTTGTTGCGTTGTTGGTTTGTTGGTTTGTTGGCTTGTTGGCTTGTTGGTTTGTTAGTTTGTTGGCTTTTTGGTTACTTGGTTTGTTGGTTTGTTGGTTTGTTGGCTTGTTGGTTTGGTGGTTTGTTGGCTTGTTGGCTTGTTGGTTTGTTGGTTAGTTTGTTTGTTGGTTTGTTAGTTTGTTGGTTTGTTGGCTTGTTGGCTTGTTGGTTTGTTGGTTTTTCGGTTTGTTGGTTTGTTGGTTTGTAGGTTTGTTGGTTTGTTGGTTTGTTGGCTTGTTGGCTTGTTGGTTTGTTGGCTTGTTGGTTTGTTAGTTTGTTGGCTTTTTGGTTACTTGGTTTGTTGGCTTGTTGGTTTGTTGGTTTGTTGGCTTGTAGGCTTGTTGCTTTGTTGGTTTGTTGGTTTGTTGGCTTGTTGGCTTGTTGGTTTGTTAGTTTGTTGGCTTTTTGGTTACTTGGTTTGTTGGTTTGTTGGCTTGTTGGTTTGTTGGTTAGTTCGCTTGTTGGTTCGTTAGTTTGTTGCTTTGTTGGCTTGTTGGTTTGTTGGTTTGTTGGCTTGTTGGTTTTTTGGTTTTTTGGTTTGTTGGTTTGTTGGTTTGTTGGTTTGTTGGTTTGTTGGTTTGTTGGTTTGTATGTTTGTTGGTTTGTTGGCTTGTTGGTTTGTTGGTTTGTTGGCTTGTTGGTTTGTTAGGTTCTTGGATTTTTGGTTTGTTGGTTTGTTGGTTTGTTGCTTTGTTGGTTTGTTGGTTTGTTGGCTTGTTGGCTTGTTGGTTTGTTGGTTTGTTGGTTTGTTGGCTTGTTGGTTTGTTGGTTTGTTGGTTTGTTGCTTTGTTGGCTTGTTGGTTTGTTGGTTTGTTGGTTTGTTGGTTTGTTGGCTTCTTGGTTTGTTAGTTTGTTGCTTTGTTCGTTTGATGGTTTGTTGGTTTGTTGGTTTGTTGGCTTGTTGGCTTGTTGGTTTGTTGGTTTGTTGGTTTGTTGGCTTGTTGGTTTGTTGGTTTGTTGGTTTGTTGGTTTGTTGGCTTGTTGGTTTGTTGGTTTGTTGGTTTGTTGGCTTCTTGGTTTGTTAGTTTGTTGCTTTGTTCGTTTGATGGTTTGTGGGTTTGTTGGTTTGTTGGCTTGTTGGCTTGTTGGTTTGTTGGTTTGTTGGTTTGTTGGTTTGTTGGTTTGTTGGTTTTTTGGTTTGTTGGTTTGTTGGTTTGTTGGCTTGTTGGTTTGTTGGTTTGTTGGCTTGTTGGCTTAATGGTTTGTTGGTTTGCTGGCTTGTTGGTTACTTAGTTTGTTGGTTTGTTGGTTTGTTGGTTTGTTGGCTTGTTGGCTTGTTGGTTTGTTGGTTTGTTGGTTTGTTGGTTTGTTGGTTTGTTGGTTTGTTGGTTTGTTGGCTTGCTGGTTTGTTGGTTTGTTGGTTTGTTGGCTTGTTGGCTTGTTCGTTTGTTGCTTTGTTCGTTTGATGGTTTGTTGGTTTGTTGGTTACTTGGTTAGTTGGCTTGTTGGCTTGTTGGTTTGTTGGTTTGTTGGCTTGTTGGCTTGTTGGTTTGTTGGTTTGTTGGTTTGTTGCTTTGTTGGTTTGTTGGTTTGTTGGCTTGTTGGCTTGTTGGTTTGTTAGTTTGTTGGCTTTTTGGTTACTTGGTTTGTTGGTTTGTTGGTTTGTTGGCATTTTGGTTTGTTGGCTTGTTGGTTTGTTGGTTTGTTGGTTTGTTGGCTTGTTGGCTTGTTGGTTTGTTGGTTTGTTGGTTTGTTGGTTTGTTGGTTTGTTGGTTTTTCGGTTTGCTGGTTTGTTGGTTGGTTGGCTTGTTGGTTTGTTGGCTTGTTGGTTTGTTGGTTTGTTGGCTTGTTGGTTACTTAGTTTGTTGGTTTGTTGGTTTGTTTGTTTGTTGGTTTGTTGGTTTGTTGCTTTGTTGGTTTGTTGGTTTGTTGGCTTGTTGGCTTGTTGGTTTGTTGTTTTGTTGGTTTGTTGGCTTGTTGGTTTGTTGGTTTGTTGGTTTGTTGGCTTGTTGGTTTGTTGGTTTGTTGGTTTGTTGGTTTGTTGGCTTCTTGATTTGTTCGTTTGTTCCTTTGTTCGTTTGATGGTTTGTTGGTTTGTTGGTTACTTGGTTAGTTGGCTTGTTGGCTTGTTGGTTTGTTGGTTTGTTGGCTTGTTGGCTTGTTGGTTTGTTGGTTTGTTGCTTTGTTGGTTTGTTGGTTTGTTGGCTTGTTGGCTTGTTGGTTTGTTAGTTTGTTGGCTTTTTGGTTACTTGGTTTGTTGGTTTGTTGGTTTGTTGGCATGTTGGTTTGTTGGCTTGTTGGTTTGTTGGTTTGTTGGTTTGTTGGTTTGTTGGTTTGTTCGTTTGTTGGCTTGCTGGTTTGTTGGTTTGTTGGCTTGTTGGCTTGTTGGTTTGTTTGTTTGTTGGTTTATTTGTTTGTAGGCTTGTTGGTTTGTTGGTTTGTTGGCTTGTTGGCTTGTTGGTTTGTTGGTTTGTTGGCTTGTTGGCTTGTTGGTTTGTTGGTTTGTTGGCTTGTTGGTTTGTTGGCTTGTTGGTTTGTTGGTTTGTTGGCTTGTTGGCTTGTTGGCTTGTTGGTTTGTTGGTTTGTTGGTTTATTTGTTTGTTGGTTTGTTGGCTTGTTGGTTTGTTGGTTTGTTGGCTTGTTGGCTTGTTGGTTTGTTGGTTTGTTGGCTTCTTGGCTTGTTGGTTTGTTGGGTTTTTGCTTTGTTGGTTTGTTGGTTTGTTGGCTTGTTGGCTTCTTGGTTTGTTAGTTTGTTGGCTTTTTGGTTACTTGGTTTGTTGGTTTGTTGGTTTGTTGGTTACTTAGTTTCTTGGTTTGTTGGTTTGTTGGTTTGTTGGTTTGTTGGCTTGTTGGCTTGTTGGTTTGTTGGTTTGTTGGTTTGTTGGTTTGTTGGTTTGTTGGTTTGTTGGCTTGCTGGTTTGTTGGTTTGTTGGTTTGTTGGCTTGTTGGCTTGTTGGTTTGTTGGTTTGTTGGTTTATTTGTTTGTTGGTTTGTTGGCTTGTTGGTTCGTTGGCTTGTTGGCTTGTTGGTTTGTTGGTTTGTTGGTTTGTTGGCTTGTTGGTTTGTTGGTTTGTTGGTTTGTTGGCTTGTTGGCTTGTTGGTTTGGTGGTTTGTTGGTTTGTTGGTTTGTTGGTTTGTTGATTTGTTGGCTTGTTGGTTTGTTGGTTTGTTGGTTTGTTGGCTTGTTGGCTTGTTGGCTTGTTGGTTTGTTGGTTTGTTGGTTTATTTGTTTGTTGGTTTGTTGGCTTGTTGGTTTGTTGGTTTGTTGGCTTGTTGGCTTGTTGGTTTGTTGGTTTGTTGGCTTCTTGGCTTGTTGGTTTGTTGGGTTGTTGCTTTGTTGGTTTGTTGGTTTGTTGGCTTGTTGGCTTCTTGGTTTGTTAGTTTGTTGGCTTTTTGGTTACTTGGTTTGTTGGTTTGTTGGCTTGTTGGTTTGTTGGCTTGTTGGCTTGTTGGTTTGTTGGTTTGTTGGTTTGTTGGCTTGTTGGCTTGTTGGTTTGTTGGTTTGTTGGTTTGTTGGTTTGTTGGTTTTTTGGTTTGTTGGTTTGTTGGTTTGTTGGCTTGTTGGTTTGTTGGTTTGTTGGCTTGTTGGCTTGTTGGTTTGTTGGTTTGTTGGCTTGTTGGTTACTTAGTTTGTTGGTTTGTTGGTTTGTTGGTTTGTTGGTTTGTTGGCTTGTTGGCTTGTTGGTTTGTTGGTTTGTTGGTTTGTTGGTTTGTTGGTTTGTTGGTTTGTTGGTTTATTTGTTTGTTGGTTTGTTGGCTTGTTGGTTCGTTGGTTTGTTGGCTTGTTGGCTTGTTGGTTTGTTGGTTTGTTGCTTTGTTGGTTTGTTGGTTTGTTGGCTTGTTGGCTTGTTGGTTTGTTGGTTTGTTGGTTTGTTGGCTTGTTGGTTTGTTGGTTTGTTGGTTTGTTGGCTTGTTGGCTTGTTGGTTTGGTGGTTTGTTGGTTTGTTGGTTTGTTGGCTTGTTGGTTTGTTGGTTTGTTGGTTTGTTGGTTTGTTGGCTTGTTGGCTTGTTGGCTTGTTGGTTTGTTGGTTTGTTGGTTTATTTGTTTGTTGGTTTGTTGGCTTGTTGGTTTGTTGGTTTGTTGGCTTGTTGGCTTGTTGGTTTGTCGGTTTGTTAGCTTGTTGGCTTGTTGGTTTGTTGGTTTGTTGGCTTGTTGGCTTGTTGGTTTGTTGGTTTGTTGGTTTGTTGGCTTGTTGGTTTGTTGGTTTGTTGGCTTGTTGGCTTGTTGGTTTATTGGTTTGTTGGTTTGTTGGCTTGTTGGTTTGTTGGCTTGTTGGTTTGTTGGTTTGTTGGTTTGTTGGCTTGTTGGCTTGTTGGTTTGTTGGTTTGTTGATTTGATGGTTTATTTGTTTGTTGGTTTGTTGGCATGTTGGTTTGTTGGTTTGTTGGCTTGTTGGCTTGTTGTTTTGTCGGTTTGTTGGCTTGTTGGCTTGTTGGTTTCTTGGTTTGTTGGCTTGTTGGCTTGTTGGTTTGCTGGTTTGTTGGTTTGTTGGTTTGTTGGCTTGTTGGTTTGTTGCTTTGTTAGTTTGTTGGTTTGTTGGTTTGCTGGTTTGTTGGTTTGTTGGTTTGTTGGCTGTTGGTTTGTTGGTTTGTTGGCTTGTTGGTTTGTTGGTTTGTTGGCTTGTTGGCTTGTTGGTTTGTTGGTTTGTTGGCTTGTTGGCTTGTTGGTTTGTTGCTTTGTTGGTTTGTTGGTTTATTGGCTTATTGGCTTGTTGGTTTGTTAGTTTGTTGGCTTTTTGGTTACTTGGTTTGTTGGTTTGTTGGTTACTTGGTTTGTTGGTTTGTTGGTTTGTTGGCTTGTTGGTTTTTTGGCTTGTTGGTTTGTTGGTTTGTTAGTTTGTTGGCTTGTTGGCTTGTTGGTTTGTTGGTTTGTTGGTTTGTTGGTTCGTTGGTTTGTTGGTTTGTTGGTTTGTTGGTTTGTTGGTTTGTTGGTTTGTTGGCTTGTTGGTTTGTTGCTTTGTTGGCTTGTTGGTTTGTTGGTTTGTTGGCTTGTTGGCTTGTTGGTTTGTTGGTGTGTTGGCTTGTTGGCTTGTTGGTTTGTTGGTTTGTTGCGTTGTTGGTTTGTTGGTTTGTTGGCTTGTTGGCTTGTTGGTTTGTTAGTTTGTTGGCTTTTTGGTTACTTGGTTTGTTGGTTTGTTGGTTTGTTGGCTTGTTGGTTTGGTGGTTTGTTGGCTTGTTGGCTTGTTGGTTTGTTGGTTAGTTCGTTTGTTGGTTTGTTAGTTTGTTGGTTTGTTGGCTTGTTGGCTTGTTGGTTTGTTGGTTTTTTGGTTTGTTGGTTTGTTGGTTTGTAGGTTTGTTGGTTTGTTGGTTTGTTGGCTTGTTGGCTTGTTGGTTTGTTTGCTTGTTGGTTTGTTAGTTTGTTGGCTTTTTGGTTACTTGGTTTGTTGGCTTGTTGGTTTGTTGGTTTGTTGGCTTGTAGGCTTGTTGCTTTGTTGGTTTGTTGGTTTGTTGGCTTGTTGGCTTGTTGGTTTGTTAGTTTGTTGGCTTTTTGGTTACTTGGTTTGTTGGTTTGTTGGCTTGTTGGTTTGTTGGTTAGTTCGCTTGTTGGTTCGTTAGTTTGTTGGTTTGTTGGCTTGTTGGCTTGTTGGTTTGTTGGCTTGTTGGTTTGTTGGTTTTTTGGTTTGTTGGTTTGTTGGTTTGTTGGTTTGTTGGTTTGTTGGTTTGTTGGTTTGTTGGCTTGTTGGTTTGTTGGTTTGTTGGCTTGTTGGTTTGTTAGGTTCTTGGATTTTTGGTTTGTTGGTTTGTTGGTTTGTTGCTTTGTTGTTTTTTTGGTTTGTTGGCTTGTTGGCTTGTTGGTTTGTTGGTTTGTTGGTTTGTTGGCTTGTTGGTTTGTTGGTTTGTTGGTTTGTTGGTTTGTTGGCTTGTTGGTTTGTTGGTTTGTTGGTTTGTTGGCTTCTTGGTTTGTTAGTTTGTTGCTTTGTTCGTTTGATGGTTTGTTGGTTTGTTGGTTTGTTGGCTTGTTGGCTTGTTGGTTTGTTGGTTTGTTGGTTTGTTGGCTTGTTGGTTTGTTGGTTTGTTGGTTTGTTGGTTTGTTGGCTTGTTGGTTTGTTGGTTTGTTGGTTTGTTGGCTTCTTGGTTTGTTAGTTTGTTGCTTTGTTCGTTTGATGGTTTGTGGGTTTGTTGGTTTGTTGGCTTGTTGGCTTGTTGGTTTGTTGGTTTGTTGGTTTGTTGGTTTGTTGGTTTGTTGGTTTGTTGGTTTTTTGGTTTGTTGGTTTGTTGGTTTGTTGGCTTGTTGGTTTGTTGGTTTGTTGGCTTGTTGGCTTAATGGTTTGTTGGTTTGCTGGCTTGTTGGTTACTTAGTTTGTTGGTTTGTTGGTTTGTTGGTTTGTTGGCTTGTTGGCTTGTTGGTTTGTTGGTTTGTTGGTTTGTTGGTTTGTTGGTTTGTTGGTTTGTTGGCTTGCTGGTTTGTTGGTTTGTTGGTTTGTTGGCTTGTTGGCTTGTTGGCTTGTTCGTTTGTTGGTTTGTTGGTTTATTTGTTTGTTGTTTTGTTGGCTTGTTGGTTTGTTGGTTTGTTGGCTTGTTGGCTTGTTGGTTTGTTGGTTTGTTGCTTTGTTGGTTTGTTGGTTTGTTGGCTTGTTGGCTTGTTGGTTTGTTGTTTTGTTGGTTTGTTGGCTTGTTGGTTTGTTGGTTTGTTGGTTTGTTGGCTTGTTGGTTTGTTGGTTTGTTGGTTTGTTTGTCTGTTGGCTTCTTGATTTGTTCGTTTGTTGCTTTGTTTATTTGATGGTTTGTTGGTTTGTTGGTTACTTGGTTAGTTGGCTTGTTGGCTTGTTGGTTTGTTGGTTTGTTGGCTTGTTGGCCTGTTGGTTTGTTGGTTTGTTGCTTTGTTGGTTTGTTGGTTTGTTGGCTTGTTGGCTTGTTGGTTTGTTAGTTTGTTGGCTTTTTGGTTACTTGGTTTGTTGGTTTGTTGGTTTGTTGGCTTGTTGGTTTGTTGGCTTGTTGGTTTGTTGGTTTGTTGGTTTGTTGGCTTGTTGGCTTGTTGGTTTGTTGGTTTGTTGGTTTGTTGGTTTGTTGGTTTGTTGGTTTTTCGGTTTATTGGTTTGTTGGTTGGTTGGCTTGTTGGTTTGTTGGCTTGTTGGTTTGTTGGTTTGTTGGCTTGTTGGTTACTTAGTTTGTTGGTTTGTTGGTTTGTTTGTTTGTTGGTTTGTTGGCTTGTTAGCTTGTTGGTTTGTAGGTATGTTGGTTTGTTGGTTTGCTGGTTTGTTAGTTTGTTGGCTTGCTGGTTTGTTGGTTTGTTGGCTTGTTGGCTTGTTGGTTTGTTGGTTTGTTGGTTTATTTGTTTGTTGGTTTGTTGGCTTGTTGGTTTGTTGGTTTGTTGGCTTGTTGGCTTGTTGGTTTGTTGGTTTGTTGGCTTGTTGGCTTGTTGGTTTGTTGGTTTGTTGGCTTGTTGGTTTGTTGGCTTGTTGGTTTGTTGGTTTGTTGGTTTGTTGGCTTGTTGGTTTGTTGGTTTGTTGGCTTTTTGGCTTGTTGGTTTGTTCGTTTGTTGGTTTGTTGGCTTGTTGGTTTGTTGGTTGGTTGGCTTGTTGCTTTGTTGGTTTGTTGGTTTGTTGGCTTGTTGGCTACTTAGTTTGTTGGTTTGTTGGCATGTTGGTTTGTTGGTTTGTTGGTTTGTTGTCTTGTTGGTTTGTTGGTTTAATGGCTTGTTGGCTTGTTGGTTTGTTGGTTTGTTGGTTTGTTGGCTTGTTGGTTTGTTGGTTTGTTGGTTTGTTGGTTTGTTGGTTTGTTGGGTTGTTGGCTTGTTTGCTTGTTGGTTTGTTGGTTTGTTGGTTTATTTAAGTGTTGGTTTGTTGGCTTGTTGGTTTGTTGGTTTGTTGGCTTGTTGGCTTGTTGGTTTGTCGGTTTGTTGGCTTGTTGGCTTGTTGGTTTGTTGGTTTGTTGGCTTGTTGGCTTGTTGATTTGTTGGTTTGTTGGTTTGTTGGCTTGTTGGTTTGTTGGTTTGTTGGCTTGTTGGCTTGTTGGTTTGTTGGTTTGTTGGTTTGTTGGCTTGTTGGTTTGTTGGCTTGTTGGTTTGTTGGTTTGTTGGTTGGTTGGTTTGTTGGCTTGTTGGCTTGTTGGTTTGTTGGCTTGTTGGTTTGTTGGTTTGTTGGTTTGTTGGCTTGTTGGCTTGTTGGTTTGTTGGTTTGTTGATTTGTTGGTTTATTTATTTGTTGGTTTGTTGGCATGTTGGTTTGTTGGTTTGTTGGCTTGTTGGCTTGTTGTTTTGTCGGTTTGTTGGCTTGTTGGCTTGTTGGTTTCTTGGTTTGTTGGCTTGTTGGCTTGTTGGTTTGCTGGTTTGTTAGTTTGTTGGTTTGTTGGCTTGTTGGTTTGTTGCTTTGTTAGTTTGTTGGTTTGTTGGTTTGCTGGTTTGTTGGTTTGTTGGTTTGTTGGCTGTTGGTTTGTTGGTTTGTTGGCTTGTTGGTTTGTTGGTTTGTTGGCTTGTTGGCTTGTTGGTTTGTTGGTTTGTTGGCTTGTTGGCTTGTTGGTTTGTTGCTTTGTTGGTTTGTTGGCTTATTGGCTTATTGGTTACTTGGTTTGTTGGTTTGTTGGTTACTTGGTTTGTTGGTTTGTTGGTTTGTTGGCTTGTTGGTTTTTTGGCTTGTTGGTTTGTTGGTTTGTTAATTTGTTGGCTTGTTGGCTTGTTGGTTTGTTGGTTTGTTGGTTTGTTGGTTTGTTGGTTTGTTGGCTTGTTGGTTTGTTGGTTTGTTGGCTTGTTGGTTTGTTGGTTTGTTGGCTTGTTGGCTTGTTGGTTTGTTGGTGTGTTGGCTTGTTGGCTTGTTGGTTTGTTGGTTTGTTGCGTTGTTGGTTTGTTGGTTTGTTGGCTTGTTGGCTTGTTGGTTTGTTAGTTTGTTGGCTTTTTGGTTACTTGGTTTGTTGGTTTGTTGGTTTGTTGGCTTGTTGGTTTGGTGGTTTGTTGGCTTGTTGGCTTGTTGGTTTGTTGGTTAGTTCGTTTGTTGGTTTGTTAGTTTGTTGGTTTGTTGGCTTGTTGGCTTGTTGGTTTGTTGGTTTTTCGGTTTGTTGGTTTGTTGGTTTGTAGGTTTGTTGGTTTGTTAGTTTGTTGGCTTGTTGGCTTGTTGGTTTGTTGGCTTGTTGGTTTGTTAGTTTGTTGGCTTTTTGGTTACTTGGTTTGTTGGCTTGTTGGCTTGTTGGTTTGTTGGTTAGTTCGCTTGTTGGTTCGTTAGTTTGTTGGTTTGTTGGCTTGTTGGCTTGTTGGTTTGTTGGCTTGTTGGTTTGTTGGTTTTTTGGTTTGTTGGTTTGTTGGTTTGTTGGTTTGTTGGTTTGTTGGTTTGTTGGTTTGTTGGTTTGTTGGCTTGTTGGTTTGTTGGTTTGTTGGCTTGTTGGTTTGTTAGGTTCTTGGATTTTTGGTTTGTTGGTTTGTTGGTTTGTTAGTTTGTTGGCTTTTTGGTTACTTGGTTTGTTGGTTTGTTAGTTTGTTGGCTTTTTGGTTACTTGGTTTGTTGGTTTGTTGGTTACTTGGTTTGTTGGTTTGTTGGTTTGTTGGCTTGTTGGTTTTTTGGCTTGTTGGTTTGTTGGTTTGTTAGTTTGTTGCCTTGTTGGCTTGTTGGTTTGTTGGTTTGTTGGTTCGTTGGTTTGTTGGTTTGTTGGTTTGTTGGTTTGTTGGTTTGTTGGTTTGTTGGCTTGTTGGTTTGTTGGTTTGTTGGCTTGTTGGTTTGTTGGTTTGTTGGCTTGTTGGTTCGTTAGTTTGTTGGTTTGTTGGCTTGTTGGCTTGTTGGTTTGTTGGCTTGTTGGTTTGTTGGTTTTTTGGTTTGTTGGTTTGTTGGTTTGTTGGTTTGTTGGTTTGTTGGTTTGTTGGTTTGTTGGTTTGTTGGTTTGTTGGCTTGTTGGTTTGTTGGTTTGTTGGCTTGTTGGTTTGTTAGGTTCTTGGATTTTTGGTTTGTTGGTTTGTTGGTTTGTTGCTTTGTTGTTTTGTTGGTTTGTTGGCTTGTTGGCTTGTTGGTTTGTTGGTTTGTTGGTTTGTTGGTTTGTTGGTTTGTTGGTTTGTTGGTTTGTTGGTTTGTTGGTTTGTTGGTTTGTTGGCTTGTTGGTTTGTTGGTTTGTTGGCTTGTTGGTTTGTTAGGTTCTTGGATTTTTGGTTTGTTGGTTTGTTGGTTTGTTGCTTTGTTGTTTTGTTGGTTTGTTGGCTTGTTGGCTTGTTGGTTTGTTGGTTTGTTGGTTTGTTGGCTTGTTGGTTTGTTGGTTTGTTGGTTTGTTGGTTTGTTGGCTTGTTGGTTTGTTGGTTTGTTGGTTTGTTGGCTTCTTGGTTTGTTAGTTTGTTGCTTTGTTCGTTTGATGGTTTGTTGGTTTGTTGGTTTGTTGGCTTGTTGGCTTGTTGGTTTGTTGGTTTGTTGGTTTGTTGGCTTGTTGGTTTGTTGGTTTGTTGGTTTGTTGGTTTGTTGGCTTGTTGGTTTGTTGGTTTGTTGGTTTGTTGGCTTCTTGGTTTGTTAGTTTGTTGCTTTGTTCGTTTGATGGTTTGTGGGTTTGTTGGTTTGTTGGCTTGTTGGCTTGTTGGTTTGTTGGTTTGTTGGTTTGTTGGTTTGTTGGTTTGTTGGTTTTTTGGTTTGTTGGTTTGTTGGTTTGTTGGCTTGTTGGTTGTTGGTTTGTTGGCTTGTTGGCTTAATGGTTTGTTGGTTTGCTGGCTTGTTGGTTACTTAGTTTGTTGGTTTGTTGGTTTGTTGGTTTGTTGGCTTGTTGGCTTGTTGGTTTGTTGGTTTGTTGGTTTGTTGGTTTGTTGGTTTGTTGGTTTGTTGGTTTGTTGGCTTGCTGGTTTGTTGGTTTGTTGGTTTGTTGGCTTGTTGGCTTGTTGGCTTGTTCGTTTGTTGGTTTGTTGGTTTATTTGTTTGTTGTTTTGTTGGCTTGTTGGTTTGTTGGTTTGTTGGCTTGTTGGCTTGTTGGTTTGTTGGTTTGTTGCTTTGTTGGTTTGTTGGTTTGTTGGCTTGTTGGCTTGTTGGTTTGTTGTTTTGTTGGTTTGTTGGCTTGTTGGTTTGTTGGTTTGTTGATTTGTTGGCTTGTTGGTTTGTTGGTTTGTTGGTTTGTTGGTTTGTTGGCTTCTTGATTTGTTCGTTTGTTGCTTTGTTCGTTTGATGGTTTGTTGGTTTGTTGGTTACTTGGTTAGTTGGCTTGTTGGCTTGTTGGTTTGTTGGTTTGTTGGCTTGTTGGCCTGTTGGTTTGTTGGTTTGTTGCTTTGTTGGTTTGTTGGTTTGTTGGCTTGTTGGCTTGTTGGTTTGTTAGTTTGTTGGCTTTTTGGTTACTTGGTTTGTTGGTTTGTTGGTTTGTTGGCTTGTTGGTTTGTTGGCTTGTTGGTTTGTTGGTTTGTTGGTTTGTTGGCTTGTTGGCTTGTTGGTTTGTTGGTTTGTTGGTTTGTTGGTTTGTTGGTTTGTTGGTTTTTCGGTTTGTTGGTTTGTTGGTTGGTTGGCTTGTTGGTTTGTTGGCTTGTTGGTTTGTTGGTTTGTTGGCTTGTTGGTTACTTAGTTTGTTGGTTTGTTGGTTTGTTTGTTTGTTGGTTTGTTGGCTTGTTAGCTTGTTGGTTTGTAGGTTTGTTGGTTTGTTGGTTTGCTGGTTTGTTAGTTTGTTGGCTTGCTGGTTTGTTGGTTTGTTGGCTTGTTGGCTTGTTGGTTTGTTGGTTTGTTGGTTTATTTGTTTGTTGGTTTGTTGGCTTGTTGGTTTGTTGGTTTGTTGGCTTGTTGGCTTGTTGGTTTGTTGGTTTGTTGGCTTGTTGGCTTGTTGGTTTGTTGGTTTGTTGGCTTGTTGGTTTGTTGGTTTGTTGGTTTGTTGGTTTGTTGGTTTGTTGGCTTGTTGGTTTGTTGGTTTGTTGGCTTTTTGGCTTGTTGGTTTGTTCGTTTGTTGGTTTGTTGGCTTGTTGGTTTGTTGGTTGGTTGGCTTGTTGCTTTGTTGGTTTGTTGGTTTGTTGGCTTGTAGGCTACTTAGTTTGTTGGTTTGTTGGCATGTTGGTTTGTTGGTTTGTTGGTTTGTTGGCTTGTTGGTTTGTTGGTTTAATGGCTTGTTGGCTTGTTGGTTTGTTGGTTTGTTGGTTTGTTGGCTTGTTGTTGGTTTGTTGGTTTGTTGGTTTGTTGGGTTGTTGGCTTGTTTGCTTGTTGGTTTGTTGGTTTGTTGGTTTATTTAAGTGTTGGTTTGTTGGCTTGTTGGTTTGTTGGTTTGTTGGCTTGTTGGCTTGTTGGTTTGTCGGTTTGTTGGCTTGTTGGCTTGTTGGTTTGTTGGTTTGTTGGCTTGTTGGCTTGTTGGTTTGTCGGTTTGTTGGCTTGTTGGTTTGTTGGTTTGTTGGCTTGTTGGCTTGTTGGTTTGTTGATTTGTTGGTTTGTTGGCTTATTGGTTTGTTGGCTTATTGGTTTGTTGGTTTGTTGGTTGGTTGGTTTGTTGGCTTGTTGGCTTGTTGGTTTGTTGGTTTGTTGGTTTGTTGGTTTATTTGTTTGTTGATTTGTTGGCTTGTTGGTTTGTTGGTTTGTTGGCTTGTTGGCTTGTTGTTTTGTCGGTTTGTTGGCTTGTTGGCTTGTTGGTTTGTTGGTTTTTTGGCTTGTTGGCTTGTTGGTTTGTTGGTTTGTTGGCTTGTTGGTTTGTTGGCTTGTTGGTTTGTTGGTTTGTTGGTTTGTTCGCTTGTTGGCTTGTTGGTTTGTTGGTTTGTTGGCTTGTTGGTTTGTTGGTTTGTTGGCTTGTTGGCTTGTTGGTTTGTTGGTTTGTTGGTTTGTTGGCTTGTTGGTTTGTTGGCTTGTTGGTTTGTTGGTTTGTTGGTTTGTTGGTTTGTTGGTTTGTTGGCTTGTTGGCTTGTTGGTTTGTTGGTTTGTTGGTTTGTTGGTTTGTTGGCTTGTTTGTTTGTTGGCTTGTTGGTTTGTTGGTTTGTTGGTTTGTTGGCTTGTTGGTTTGTTGGTTTGTCGGTTTGTTGGTTTGTTGGTTTGTTGGTTTGTTGGTTTGTTGGTTTGTTAGTTTGTTGGTTTGTTAGTTTATTTGTTTGTTGGTTTGTTGGCTTGTTGGTTTATTGGTTTGTTGGCTTGTTGGTTTGTTGGTTTGTTGGCTAATTGGTTTGTTGGTTTGTTGGTTTGTTGGTTTGTTGGTTTGTTGGTTTGTTGTTTTTTGGTTTGTTGGTTGGTTGGTTTGTTGGTTTGTTGGTTTTTTGGTTTGTTGGTTTGTTGGCTTGTTGGTTTGTTGGTTTGTTGGTTTGTTGGCTTGTTGGCTTGTTGGTTTGTTGGTTTGTTGGTTTGTTGGTTTGTTGGTTTGTTGGTTTGTTGGTTTGTTGGTTTTTTGGTTTGTTGGTTTGTTGGTTTGTTGGCTTGTTGGTTTGTTGGTTTGTTGGTTTGTTGGTTTGTTGGTTTGTTGGCTTGTTGGCTTGTTGGTTTGTTAGTTTGTTGGTTTTTTGGTTACTTGGTTTGTTGGTTTGTTGATTTGTTGGTTTGCTGGCTTGTTGGTTTGTTGGTTTGTTGGATTGTTGGTTTGTTGGTTTGTTGGTTTTTTGGTTTGTTGGTTTGTTGGTTTGTTGGTTTGTTGGTTTGTTGGTTTGTTGGTTTGTTGGTTTGTTGGCTTGTTTCTTTGTGGTTTGTTGGCTTGTTGCTTTGTTGGTTTGTTGGTTTGTTGGCTTGTTGGCTTGTTGGTTTGTTGGTTAGTTGGCTTGTTGTTTTGTTGGCTTGTTGGTTTGTTGGTTTGTAGGTTTGTTGGCTTGTTGGCTTGTTGGTTTGTTGGTTTGTTGGCTTGTTGGTTTGTTGGTTTGTTGGCTCGTTGGCTTGTTGCATTGTTGCTTTGTTGGTTTGTTGGCTTGTTGGTTTGTTGGCTTGTTGGCTTGTTGGTTTGTTAGTTTGTTGGCTTTTTGGTAACTTGGTTTGTTGGTTTGTTGGCCTGTTGGTTTGATGGTTTGTTGGTTTGTTGGTTTGTTGGTTTGTTGGTTTTTTGGTTTGTTGGTTTGTTGATTTGTTGGTTTGTTGGTTTGTTGGCTTGTTGGTTTGTTGGTTTGTTGGCTTGTTGGTTTGTTGGTTTGTTGGTTTGTTGGCTTGTTGGTGTGTTGGTTTGTTGCTTTGTTGGTTTGTTGGTTTGTTGGCTTGTTCACTTGATGGTTTGTTGGTTTGTTGGTTTGTTAGTTTGTTGGCTTTTTGGTTACTTGGTTTGTTGGTTTGTTGGTTTGTTGGTTTGTTGGCTTGTTGGTTTGTTGGTTTGTTGGTTTGTTAATTTGTTGGTTTGTTGGTTTGTTGGTTTGTTGGTTTGTTGGTTTGTTGCTTTTTTGGTTTGTTGTTTTGTTAGTTTGTTGGCTTGTTGGTTTGTTAGTTTATTTGTTTGTTGGTTTGTAGGCTTGTTGGTTTATTGGTTTGTTGGCTTGTTGGTTTGTTGGTTTGTTGGCTTATTGGTTTGTTGGTTTGTTGGTTTGTTGGTTTGTTGGTTTGTTGTTTTTTGGTTTGTTGGTTTGTTGGTTTGTTGGTTTGTTGGTTTTTTGGTTTGTTGGTTTGTTGGCTTGTTGGTTTGTTGGTTTGTTGGTTTGTTGGTTTGTTGGTTTGTTGGCTTGTTGGCTTGTTGGTTTGTTGGTTTGTTGGTTTGTTGGTTTGTTGGTTTGTTGGTTTTTTGGTTTGTTGGTTTGTTGGTTTTTTGGCTTGTTGGTTTGTTGGTTTGTTGGTTTGTTGGTTTGTTGGCTTGTTGGCTTGTTGGTTTGTTAGTTTGTTGGTTTTTTGGTTACTTGGTTTGTTGGTTTGTTGGTTTGTTGGTTTGCTGGCTTGTTGGTTTTTTGGTTTGTTGGTTTGTTGGTTTGTTGGTTTTTTGGTTTGTTGGTTTGTTGGTTTGTTGGTTTGTTGGTTTGTTGGTTTGTTGGTTTGTTGGTTTGTTGGTTTGTTGGCTTGTTGCTTTGTTGGTTTGTTGGCTTGTTGGTTTGTTGGTTTGTTGGTTTATTGGCTTGTTGGCTTGTTGGTTTGTTGGTTAGTTGGCTTGTTGGTTTGTTGGCTTGTTGGTTTGTTGGTTTGTTGGTTTGTTGGCTTGTTGGCTTGTTGGTTTGTTGGTTTGTGTGCTTGTTGGTTTGTTGGTTTGTTGGCTTGTTGGCTTGTTGCTTTGTTGCTTTGTTGGTTTGTTGGCTTGTTGGTTTGTTGGCTTGTTGGCTTGTTGGTTTGTTAGTTTGTTGGCTTTTTGGTAACTTGGTTTGTTGGTTTGTTGGTTTGTTTGCCTGTTGGTTTGTTGGTTTGTTGGTTTGTTGGTTTGTTGGTTTGTTGGTTTTTTGGTTTGTTGGTTTGTTGATTTGTTGGTTTGTTGGTTTGTTGGCTTGTTGGTTTATTGGTTTGTTGGCTTGTTGGTTTGTTGGTTTGTTGGTTTGTTGGCTTGTTGGTTTGTTGGTTTGTTGCTTTGTTTGGTTTGTTGGTTTGTTGGCTTGTTGGCTTGTTGGTTTGTTGGCTTGTTGGTTTGTTAGTTTGTTGGCTTTTTGATTACTTGGTTTGTTGGTTTGTTGGTTTGTTGGTTTGTTGGCTTGTTGGTTTGTTGGTTTGTTGGTTTGTTGGTTTGTTGGTTTGTTGGTTTGTTGGTTTGTTGGTTTGTTGGTTTGTTGGTTTGTTGGTTTGTTGGTTTTTTGGTTTGTTGGTTTGTTAGTTTGTTGGCTTGTTGGTTTGTTAGTTTGTTGGCTTGTTGGTTTGTTGGCTTGTTGGCTTGTTGGTTTGTTGGTTTGTTGGCTTGTTGGTTTCTTGGCTTGTTGGTTTGTTGGCTTGTTGGTTTGTTGGTTTGTTGGCATGTTGGCTTGTTGGCTTGTTGCTTTGTTGGTTTGTTGGTTTGTTGGTTTGTTGGTTTGTTGGTTTGTTAGTTTGTTGGTTTGTTAGTTTGTTGGTTTGTTGGTTTGTTGGTTTATTTGTTTGTTGGTTTGTTGGCTTGTTGGTTTGTTGGTTTGTTGGTTTGTTGGCTTGTTGGTTTGTTGGTTTGTTGGCTTGTTGGCTTGCTGGTTTGTTGGTTTGTTGGTTTGTTGGTTTGTTGGTTTGTTGGTATGTTGCTTTGTTGGTTTTTAGGTTTGTTGGTGTGTTGGTTTGTTGGCTTGTTGGTTTGTTGGTTTGTTGGTTTGTTGGTTTGTTGGTTCGTTGGTTTGTTGGCTTGTTGGCTTGTTGGTTACTTAGTTTGTTGGTTTGTTGGTTTGTTTAATTGTTGGTTTGCTGGCTTGTTGCTTTGTTGTTTTGTTGGTTTGTTTAATTGTTGGTTTGTTGGCTTGTTGGTTTGTTGGCTTCTTGGTTTGTTGGTTTGTTTGTTTGTTTGGATTGTTGGTTTGTTGGTTTGTTGGCTTGTTGGCTTGTTGGTTTGTTGGTTTGTTGGTTTGTTGGTTTGTTGGCTTGTTGGTTTGTTGGTTTGTTGGCTTGTTGGTTTTTTGGTTTGTTGGTTTGTTGGTTTGTTGGCTTGTTGGCTTGTTGGTTTGTTGGTTTGTTGGCTTGTTGGTTTGTTGGCTTGTTGGTTTGTTGGTTTGTTGGTTTGTTGGTTTGTTGGCTTGTTGGCTTGTTGGTTTGTTGGTTTGTTGGCTTGTTGGTTACTTAGTTTGTTGGTTTGTTGGCATGTTGGTTTGTTGGTTTGTTGTTTGTTGGCTTGTTGGTTACTTAGTTTGTTGGTTTGTTGGCATGTTGGTTTGTTGGTTTGTTAGTTTGTTCGCTTGTTGGTTTGTTGGTTGGTTGGCTTGTTGGCTTGTTGGTTTGTTGGTTTGTTGGTTTGTTGGCTTGCTGGTTTGTTCGTTTGTTGGCTTGTTGGCTTGTTGGTTTGTTGGTTTGTTGGTTTGTTGGCTTGTTGGTTTGTTGGCTTGTTGGTTTGTTGGTTAGTTGGTTTGTTGGCTTGTTTACTTGTTGGTTTGTTGGTTTGTTGGCTTGTTGGTTACTTAGTTTGTTGTTTTGTTGGCATGTTGGTTTGTTGGTTTGTTAGTTTGTTGGCTTGTTGGTTTGTTTGTTTGTTGGCTTGTTGGCTTGTTGGTTTGTTGGCTTGTTGGTTTGTTGGTTTGTTGGTTTGTTGGTTTGTTGGCTTGTTGGCTTGTTGGTTTGTTGGTTTGTTGGCTTGTTGGTTACTTAGTTTGTTGGTTTGTTGGCATGTTGGTTTGTTGGTTTGTTGGTTTGTTGGCTTGTTGGTTACTTAGTTTGTTGGTTTGTTGGCATGTTGGTTTGTTGGTTTGTTGTTTGTTGGCTTGTTGGTTACTTAGTTTGTTGGTTTGTTGGCATGTGGGGTTTGTTGGTTTGTTAGTTTGTTCGCTTGTTGGTTTGTTGGTTTGTTGGCTTGTTGGCTTGTTGGTTTGTTGGTTTGTTGGTTTGTTGGCTTGTTGGTTTGTTGGTTTGTTGGCTTGTTGGCTTGTTGGTTTGTTGGTTTGTTGGTTTGTTGGCTTGTTGGTTTATTGGCTTGTTGGTTTGTTGGTTAGTTGGTTTGTTGGCTTGTTTACTTGTTGGTTTGTTGGTTTGTTGGCTTGTTGGTTACTTAGTTTGTTGGTTTGTTGGCATGTTGGTTTGTTGGTTTGTTAGTTTGTTGGCTTGTTGGTTTGTTGGTTTGTTGGTTTGTTGGTTTATTTGTTTGTTGGTTTGTTGGCTTGTTGGTTTGTTGGTTTGTTGGTTTGTTGGTTTGTTGGTTTGTTGGTTTGTTGGTTTGTTGGTTTGTTGGTTTGTTGGTTTGTTGGTTTGTTGGTTTTTTGGTTTGTTGGTTTGTTAGTTTGTTGGCTTGTTGGTTTGTTGGTTTGTTGGCTTGTTGGTTTGTTGGCTTGTTGGCTTGTTGGCTTGTTGGTTTGTTGGCTTGTTGGTTTGTTGGTTTGTTGGTTTGTTGGTTTGTTGGCTTGTTGGCTTGTTGGTTTGTTGGTTTGTTGGCTTGTTGGTTACTTAGTTTGTTGGTTTGTTGGCATGTTGGTTTGTTGGTTTGTTAGTTTGTTGGCTTGTTGGTTTGTTGGTTTATTGGTTTGTTGGCTTGTTGGTTTGTTGGTTTGTTGGTTTGTTGGTTTGATGGCTTGTTGGTTTGTTGGTTTGTTGGCTTGTTGGTTTGTTGGTTTGTTGGTTTGTTGGCTTGTTGGCTTGTTGGATTGTTGGTTTGTTGGTTTGTTGGCTTGTTGGCTTCTTGGTTTGTTGGTTTGTTGGCTTGTTGGTTTGTTGGCTTGTTGGTTTGTTGGTTTGTTGGTTTTTTGGCTTGTTGGCTTGTTGGTTTTTTGGTTTGTTGGCTTGTTGGTTACTTAGTTTGTTGGTTTGTTGGCATGTTGGTTTGGTGGTTTGTTGGTTTGTTGGTTTGTTGGTTTGTTGGCTTGTTGGTTTGTTGGTTTGTTGGCTTGTTGTTTTGTTGGTTTGTTGGTTTGTTGATTTGTTGGTTTGTTGGCTTGTTGGTTTGTTGGTTTGTTGGCTTGTTGGCTTGTTGGTTTGTTGGTTTGATGGTTTGTTGGCTTGTTGGTTTGTTGGCTTGTTGGTTTGTTGGTTTGTTGGTTTATTGGCTTGTTGGCTTGTTGGTTTGTTGGTTTGTTGGTTTGTTGGTTTATTTGTTCGTTGGTTAGTTGGCTTGTTGGTTTGTTGGTTTGTTGGTTTGTTGGTTTGTTGGTTTGTTGGTTTGTTGGTTTTTTTGGTTTGTTGGTTTGTTGGTTTGTTGGCTTGTTGGTTTGTTGGTTTGTTGGTTTGTTGGTTTGTTGGTTTGTTGGTTTATTGGCTTGTTGGCTTGTTGGTTACTTAGTTTGTTGGTTTGTTGGTTTGTTGGCTTGTTGGTTTGTTGGCTGGTTGCTTTGTTGGTTTGTTGGTTTGTTGGCTTGTTGGTTTGTTGGCTTGTGGGTTTGTTGGCTTGTTGGTTTGTTGGTTTGTTGGTTTGTTGGTTTGTTGGCTTGTTGGTTTGTTGGTTTGTTGGCTTGTTGGCTTGTTGGTTTGTAGGTTTGTTGGTTTGTTGGTTTGTTGGCTTGTTGGTTTGTTGGTTTGTTGGCTTGTTGGTTTGTTGGTTTGTTGGTTTGTTGGCTTGTTGGCTTGTTGGCTTGTTGGTTTGTTGGTTTGTTGGCTTGTTGGCTTGTTGGTTTGTTGGTTTGTTGGTTTGTTGATTTGTTGGTTTGTTGGCTTGTTGGCTTGTTGGTTTGTTGGTTTGTTGGCTTGTTGGTTACTTAGTTTGTGTGTTTGTTGGCATGTTGTTTTGTTGGTTTGTTGGTTTGTTGGCTTGTTGGTTACTTAGTTTGTTGGCTTGTTGGCTTGTTGGTTTGTTGGTTTGTTGGTTTGTTTGTTTGTTGGTTTGTTGGTTTGTTGGTTTGTTGGTTTTTTGGTTTGTTGGTTTGTTGGTTTGTTGGCTTGTTGGTTTGTTGGTTTGTTGGTTTGTTGGTTTGTTGGTTTGTTGGCTTGTTGGCTTGTTGGTTTGTTAGTTTGTTGGCTTTTTGGTTACTTGGTTTGTTGGTTTGTTGGTTGTTGGTTTGTTGGCTTGTTGGTTTGTTGGTTTGTTGGTTTGTTGGTTTGTTGGTTTGTTGGTTTTTTGGTTTGTTGGTTTGTTGGTTTGTTGGTTTGTTGGTTTGTTGGTTTGTTGGCTTGTTGGTTTGTTGGTTTGTTGGCTTGTTGGGTTGTTGGTTTGTTGGTTTGTTGGCTTGTTGGCTTGTTGCTTTGTTGGTTTGTTGGCTTGTTGGTTTGTTGGCTTGTTGGTTTGTTGGTTTGTTGGTTTGTTGGGTTGTTGGCTTGTTGGTTTGTTGGTTTGTTGGTTTGTTGGTTTGTTGGTTTGTTGGTTTTTTGGTTTGTTGGTTTGTTGGTTTTTTGGCTTGTTGGTTTGTTGGTTTGTTGGTTTGTTGGTTTGTTGGCTTGTTGGCTTGTTGGTTTGTTAGTTTGTTGGTTTTTTGGTTACTTGGTTTGTTGGTTTGTTGGTTTGTTGGTTTGCTGGCTTGTTGGTTTTTTGGTTTGTTGGTTTGTTGGTTTGTTGGTTTTTTGGTTTGTTGGTTTGTTGGTTTGTTGGTTTGTTGGTTTGTTGGTTTGTTGGTTTGTTGGCTTGTTGCTTTGTTGGTTTGTTGGCTTGTTGGTTTGTTGGTTTGTTGGTTTATTGGCTTGTTGGCTTGTTGGTTTGTTGGTTAGTTGGCTTGTTGGTTTGTTGGCTTGTTGGTTTGTTGGTTTGTTGGTTTGTTGGCTTGTTGGCTTGTTGGTTTGTTGGTTTGTGTGTTTGTTGGTTTGTTGGTTTGTTGGCTTGTTGGCTTGTTGCTTTGTTGCTTTGTTGGTTTGTTGGCTTGTTGGTTTGTTGGCTTGTTGGCTTGTTGGTTTGTTAGTTTGTTGACTTTTTGGTAACTTGGTTTGTTGGTTTGTTGGTTTGTTTGCCTGTTGGTTTGTTGGTTTGTTGGTTTGTTGGTTTGTTGGTTTGTTGGTTTTTTGGTTTGTTGGTTTGTTGATTTGTTGGTTTGTTGGTTTGTTGGCTTGTTGGTTTGTTGGTTTGTTGGCTTGTTGGTTTGTTGGTTTGTTGGTTTGTTGGCTTGTTGGTTTGTTGGTTTGTTGCTTTGTTTGGTTTGTTGGTTTGTTGGCTTGTTGGCTTGTTGGTTTGTTGGCTTGTTGGTTTGTTAGTTTGTTGGCTTTTTGATTACTTGGTTTGTTGGTTTGTTGGTTTGTTGGTTTGTTGGCTTGTTGGTTTGTTGGTTTTTTGGTTTGTTGGTTTGTTGGTTTGTTGGTTTGTTGGTTTGTTGGTTTGTTGGTTTGTTGGTTTGTTGGTTTTTTGGTTTGTTGGTTTGTTAGTTTGTTGGCTTGTTGGTTTGTTGGTTTGTTGGCTTGTTGGTTTGTTGGCTTGTTGGCTTGTTGGTTTGTTGGTTTGTTGGCTTGTTGGTTTCTTGGCTTGTTGGTTTGTTGGCTTGTTGGTTTGTTGGTTTGTTGGCATGTTGGCTTGTTGGCTTGTTGCTTTGTTGGTTTGTTGGTTTGTTGGTTTGTTGGTTTGTTGGTTTGTTAGTTTGTTGGTTTGTTAGTTTGTTGGTTTGTTGGTTTGTTGGTTTATTTGTTTGTTGGTTTGTTGGCTTGTTAGTTTGTTGGTTTGTTGGCTTGTTGGTTTGTTGGTTTGTTGGCTTGTTGGCTTGTTGGTTTGTTGGTTTGTTGGTTTGTTGGTTTGTTGGTTTGTTGGTATGTTGCTTTGTTGGTTTTTAGGTTTGTTGGTGTGTTGGTTTGTTGGCTTGTTGGTTTGTTGGTTTGTTGGTTTGTTGGTTTGTTGGTTCGTTGGTTTGTTGGCTTGTTGGCTTGTTGGTTACTTAGTTTGTTGGTTTGTTGGTTTGTTTAATTGTTGGTTTGCTGGCTTGTTGCTTTGTTGTTTTGTTGGTTTGTTGGCTTGTTGGTTTGTTGGCTTGTTGGTTTGTTGGCTTCTTGGTTTGTTGGTTTGTTTGTTTGTTTGGATTGTTGGTTTGTTGGTTTGTTGGCTTGTTGGCTTGTTGGTTTGTTGGTTTGTTGGTTTGTTGGTTTGTTGGCTTGTTGTTTTGTTGGTTTGTTGGCTTGTTGGTTTGTTGGTTTGTTGGTTTGTTGGTTTGTTGGTTTGTTGGCTTGTTGGCTTGTTGGTTTGTTGGTTTGTTGGCTTGTTGGTTTGTTGGCTTGTTGGTTTGTTGGTTTGTTGGTTTGTTGGTTTGTTGGCTTGTTGGCTTGTTGGTTTGTTGGTTTGTTGGCTTGTTGGTTACTTAGTTTGTTGGTTTGTTGGCATGTTGGTTTGTTGGTTTGTTGTTTGTTGCTTTGTTGGTTTGTTGGCTTGTTGGTTTGTTGGCTTGTTGGTTTGTTGGTTTGTTGGTTTGTTGGCTTGTTGGCTTGTTGGTTTGTTGGTTTGTTGGCTTGTTGGTTTGTTGGTTTGTTGGCTTGTTGGCTTGTTGCTTTGTTGGTTTGTTGGTTTTTTGGCTTGTTGGTTTGTTGGCTTGTTGGCTTGTTAGTTTGTTAGTTTGTTGGCTTTTTGGTAACTTGGTTTGTTGGTTTGTTGGTTTGTTGGCTTGTTGGTTTGTTGGTTTGTTGGTTTGTTGGTTTGTTGGTTTGTTGGTTTGTTGGTTTTTTGGTTTTTTGGTTTGTTGGTTTGTTGGTTTGTTGGTTTGTTGGTTTGTTGGCTTGTTGGTTTGTTGGTTTCTTGGCTTGTTGGTTTGTTGGTTTGTTGGTTTGTTAGCTTGTTGGTTTGTTGGTTTGTTGCTTTGTTGGTTTGTTGGTTTGTTGGCTTGTTGGCTTGTTGGTTTGTTGGTTTGTTGGTTTGTTGGTTTGTTGGTTTTTTGGTTTCTTGGTTTGTCGGTTTGTTAGTTTGTTGGCTTGTTGGTTTGTTGGTTTGTTGGCTTGTTGGTTTGTTGGTTTGTTGGCTTGTTGGCTTGTTGGTTTGTTGGTTTGTTAGTTTGTTGGCTTCTTGGTTACTTGGTTTGTTGGTTTGTTGGTTTGTTGGTTTGTTGGCTTGTTGGTTTGTTGGTTTGTTGGTTTTTTGGTTTGTTGGTTTGTTGGTTTTTTGGTTTGTTGGTTTGTTAGTTTGTTGGCTTGTTGGTTTGTTGGTTTGTTGGCTTGTTGGTTTGTTGGTTTGTTGGCTTGTTGCCTTGTTGGTTTGTTGGTTTGTTGGTTTTTTGGTTTGTTGGTTTGTTGGCTTGTTGGTTTGTTGGTTTGTTGGTTTTTTGGTTTGTTGGTTTGTTGGTTTGTTGGTTTGTTGGTTTGTTGGTTTGTTGGCTTGTTGGTTTGTTGGTTTGTTGGCTTGTTGGTTTGTTGGTTTGTTGGTTTGTTGGTTTGTTGGCTTGTTGGCTTATTGCTTTGTTGGTTTGTTGGCTTGTTGGTTTGTTGGCTTGTTGGTTTGTTGGTTTGTTGGTTTGTTGGCTTGTTAACTTGTTGGTTTGTTGGTTTGTTGGCTTGTTGGTTTGTTGGTTTGTTGGCTTGTTGGCTTGTTGCTTTGTTGGTTTGTTGGTTTGTTGGCTTGTTGGTTTGTTGGCTTGTTGGCTTGTTGGTTTGTTAGTTTGTTGGCTTTTTGGTATCTTGGTTTGCTGGTTTGTTGGTTTGTTGGCTTGTTGGTTTGTTGGTTTGTTGGTTTGTTGGTTTGTTGGTTTGTTGGTTTGTTGGTTTTTTGGTTTGTTGGTTTGTTGGTTTGTTGGTTTGTTGGTTTGTTGGCTTGTTGGTTTGTTGGTTTGTTGGCTTGTTGGTTTGTTGGCTTGTTGGTTTGTTGGTTTGTTAGTTTGTTGGCTTGTTGGTTTGTTGGTTTGTTGGCTTGTTGGTTTGTTGGCTTGTTGGTTTGTTGGTTTGTTGGTTTGTTGGCTTGTTGGCTTGTTGGTTTGTTGGTTTGTTGGCTTGTTGGTTACTTAGTTTTTTGGTTTGTTGGCATGTTGGTTTGTTGGTTTGTTGGCTTGTTGGTTACTTAGTTTGTTGGTTTGTTGGCATGTTGGTTTGTTGGTTTGTTAGTTTGTTTGCTTGTTGGTTTGTTGGTTTATTGGTTTGTTGGCTTGTTGGTTTGTTGGTTTGTTGGTTCGTTGGTTTGTTGGTTTGTTGGTTTGTTGGTTTGTTGGTTTATTTGTTTGTTGGTTTGTTGGCTTGTTGGTTTGTTGGTTTGTTGGCTTGTTGGCTTGTTGGTTTGTTGGTTTGTTGGCTTGTTGGCTTGTTGGTTTGTTGGTTTGTCAGCTTGTTGGTTTGTTGGCTTGTTGGTTTGTTGGTTTGTTGGTTTGTTGGCTTGTTGGTTTGTTGGTTTGTTGGCTTGTTGGCTTGTTGGTTTGTTGGTTTGTTGGTTTTTTGGTTTGTTGGCTTGTTGGTTTGTTGGTTTGTTGGCTTGTTGGTTTGTTGGTTTGTTGGCTTCTTGGTTACTTAATTTGTTGGTTTGTTGGCATGTTGGTTTGTTGGTTTGTTGGTTTGTTGGCTTGTTGGTTTGTTGGTTTGTTGGTTTGTTGGCTTGTTGGCTTGTTGGTTTGTTGGTTTGTTGGCTTGTTGGTTTCTTGGTTTGTTGGTTTGTTGGCTTGTTGGCTTGTTGGTTTGTTGGTTTGTTGGTTTGTTGGTTTGTTGGTTTGTTGGTTTGTTGGTTTGTTGGTTTGTTGGTTTGTTGGCTTGTTGGCTTGTTGGTTTGTCGGTTTGTTGGTTTGTTGGCTTGTTGGCTTGTTGGTTTGTTGGTTTGTTGGTTTATTTGTTTGTTGGTTTGTTGGCTTGTTGGTTTGTTGGTTTGTTGGCTTGTTGGCTTGTTGGTTTGTCGGTTTGTTTGCTTGTTGGCTTGTTGGTTTGTTGGTTTGTTGGCTTGTAGGCTTGTTGGTTTGTTGGTTTGTTGGTTTGTTGCCTTGTTGGTTTGTTGGTTTGTTGGCTTGTTGGCTTGTTGGTTTGTTGGTTTGTTGGTTTGCTGGCTTGTTGGTTTGTTGGCTTGTTGGTTTGTTGGTTTGTTGGTTTGTTGGTTTGTTGGCTTGTTGGTTTGTTGGTTTGTTGGTTTGTTGGTTTGTTGGTTTGTTGGTTTGTTGGTTTGTTGGTTTGTTGGTTTGTTGGTTTGTTGGTTTGTTAGTTTATTTGTTTGTTGGTTTGTTGGCTTGTTGGTTTATTGGTTTGTTGGCTTGTTGGTTTGTTGGTTTGTTGGCTTGTTGGTTTGTTGGTTTGTTGGTTTGTTGGTTTGTTGGTTTGTTGGTTTGTTGGTTTGTTGGTTTGTTGTTTTTTGGTTTGTTGGTTTGTTGGTTTGTTGGTTTGTTGGTTTTTTGGTTTGTTGGTTTGTTGGCTTGTTTTTTTGTTGGTTTGTTGGTTTGTTGGTCTGTTGGTTTGTTGGCTTGTTGGCTTGTTGGTTTGTTGGTTTGTTGGTTTGTTGGTTTGTCGGTTTGTTGGTTTGTTGGTTTGTTGGTTTTTTGGTTTGTTGGTTTGTTGGTTTGTTGGCTTGTTGGTTTGTTGGTTTGTTGGTTTGTTGGTTTGTTGTTTTGTTGGCTTGTTGGCTTGTTGGTTTGTTAGTTTGTTGGCTTTTTGGTTACTTGGTTTGTTGGTTTGTTGGTTTGTTGGTTTGCTGGCTTGTTGGTTTGTTGGTTTGTTGGTTTGTTGGTTTGTTGGTTTGTTGGTTTTTTGGTTTGTTGGTTTGTTGGTTTGTTGGTTTGTTGGTTTGTTGGTTTGTTGGCTTGTTGGCTTGTTGGTTTGTTGGTTTGTTGGCTTGTTGGCTTGTTGGTTTGTTGGTTTGTTGGTTTGTTGGCTTGTTGGCTTGTTGGTTTGTTGATTAGTTGGCTTGTTGGTTTGTTGGCTTGTTGGTTTGTTGGTTTGTTGGTTTGTTGGCTTGTTGGCTTGTTGGTTTGTTGGTTTGTTGGTTTGTTGGTTTGTTGGTTTGTTGGCTTGTTGGCTTGTTGCTTTGTTGCTTTGTTGGTTTTTTGGCTTGTTGGTTTGTTGGCTTGTTGGCTTGTTGGTTTGTTAGTTTGTTGGCTTTTTGGTAACTTGGTTTGTTGGTTTGTTGGTTTGTTGGCCTGTTGGTTTGTTGGTTTGTTGGTTTGTTGGTTTGTTGGTTTGTTGGTTTTTTGGTTTTTTGGTTTGTTGGTTTGTTGATTTGTTGGTTTGTTGGTTTGTTGGCTTGTTGGTTTGTTGGTTTGTTGGCTTGTTGGTTTGTTGGTTTGTTGGTTTGTTGGCTTGTTGGTTTGTTGGTTTGTTGCTTTGTTGGTTTGTTGGTTTGTTGGCTTTTTGGCTTGTTGGTTTGTTGGCTTGTTGGTTTGTTAGTTTGTTGGCTTTTTGGTTACTTGGTTTGTTGGTTAGTTGGTTTGTTGGTTTGTTGGTTTGTTGGTTTTTTGGTTTGTTGGTTTGTTAGTTTGTTGGTTTGTTGGTTTGTTGGCTTGTTGGTTTCTTGGCTTGTTGGTTTGTTGGCTTGTTGGTTTGTTGGTTTGTTGGCATGTTGGCTTGTTGGTTTGTTGGTTTGTTGGTTTGTTGGTTTGTTGGTTTGTTGGTTTGTTGGTTTGTTAGTTTGTTGGTTTGTTAGTTTGTTGGTTTGTTGGTTTGTTGGTTTATTTGTTTGTTGGTTTGTTGGCTTATTGGTTTGTTGTTTGTTGGTTTGTTGGCTTGTTGGTTTGTTGGTTTGTTGGCTTGTTGGCTTGTTGGTTTGTTGGTTTGTTGGTTTGTTGGTTTGTTGGTATGTTGCTTTGTTGGTTTTTTGGTTTGTTGGTGTGTTGGTTTGTTGGCTTGTTGGTTTGTTGGCTTGTTGGTTTGTTGGCTTCTTGGTTTGTTGGTTTGTTTGTTTGTTTGGATTGTTGGTTTGTTGGTTTGTTGGCTTGTTGGCTTGTTGGTTTGTTGGTTTGTTGGTTTGTTGGTTTATTGGCTTGTTGGTTTGTTGGTTTGTTGGCTTGTTGGTTTGTTGGTTTGTTGGTTTGTTGGCTTGTTGGCTTGTTGGTTTGTTGGTTTGTTGGCTTGTTGGTTTGCTGGCTTGTTGGTTTGTTGGCTTGTTGGTTTGCTGGCTTGTTGCTTTGTTGGTTTGTTGGTTTGTTGGCTTGTTGGTTTGTTGGCTTGTTGGTTTGTTGGCTTTTTGGTTTGTTGGTTTGTTTGTTTGTTTGGATTGTTGGTTTGTTGGCTTGTTGGCTTGTTGGCTTGTTGGTTTGTTGGTTTGTTGGTTTGTTGGTTTGTTGGCTTGTTGGTTTGTTGGTTTGTTGGTTTGTTGGCTTGTTGGTTTGTTGGTTTGTTGGCTTGTTGGCTTGTTGGTTTGTTGGTTTGTTGGTTTTTGGTTTGTTGGCTTGTTGATTTGTTGGTTTGTTGGCTTGTTGGCATGTTGGTTTGTTGGTTTGTTGGTTTGTTGGCTTGTTGGTTTGTTGGTTTGTTGGCTTGTTGGCTTGTTGGTTTGTTGGTTTGTTGGTTTGTTAGCTTGTTGGTTTGTTGGTTTGTTGGTTTGTTGGCTTGTTGGCTTGTTGGTTTGTTGGTTTGTTGGTTTGTTGGTTTGTTGGTTTGTTGGTTTGTTGGTTTGTTGGTTTGTTGGCTTGTAGGTTTGTCGGTTTGTTGGTTTGTTGGCTTGTTGGTTTGTTGGTTTTTTGGTTTTTTGGTTTGTTGGTTTGTTGATTTGTTGGTTTGTTGGTTTGTTGGCTTGTTGGTTTGTTGGTTTGTTGGCTTGTTGGTTTGTTGGTTTGTTGGTTTGTTGGCTTGTTGGTTTGTTGGTTTGTTGCTTTGTTGGTTTGTTGGTTTGTTGGCTTTTTGGCTTGTTGGTTTGTTGGCTTGTTGGTTTGTTAGTTTGTTGGCTTTTTGGTTACTTGGTTTGTTGGTTAGTTGGTTTGTTGGTTTGTTGGTTTGTTGGTTTTTTGGTTTGTTGGTTTGTTAGTTTGTTGGTTTGTTGGTTTGTTGGCTTGTTGGTTTCTTGGCTTGTTGGTTTGTTGGCTTGTTGGTTTGTTGGTTTGTTGGCATGTTGGCTTGTTGGTTTGTTGGTTTGTTGGTTTGTTGGTTTGTTGGTTTGTTGGTTTGTTGGTTTGTTAGTTTGTTGGTTTGTTAGTTTGTTGGTTTGTTGGTTTGTTGGTTTATTTGTTTGTTGGTTTGTTGGCTTATTGGTTTGTTGTTTGTTGGTTTGTTGGCTTGTTGGTTTGTTGGTTTGTTGGCTTGTTGGCTTGTTGGTTTGTTGGTTTGTTGGTTTGTTGGTTTGTTGGTATGTTGCTTTGTTGGTTTTTTGGTTTGTTGGTGTGTTGGTTTGTTGGCTTGTTGGTTTGTTGGCTTGTTGGTTTGTTGGCTTCTTGGTTTGTTGGTTTGTTTGTTTGTTTGGATTGTTGGTTTGTGGGTTTGTTGGCTTGTTGGCTTGTTGGTTTGTTGGTTTGTTGGTTTGTTGGTTTATTGGCTTGTTGGTTTGTTGGTTTGTTGGCTTGTTGGTTTGTTGGTTTGTTGGTTTGTTGGTTTGTTGGCTTGTTGGTTTGTTGGTTTGTTGGCTTGTTGGTTTGCTGGCTTGTTGGTTTGTTGGCTTGTTGGTTTGCTGGCTTGTTGCTTTGTTGGTTTGTTGGTTTGTTGGCTTGTTGGTTTGTTGGCTTGTTGGTTTGTTGGCTTTTTGGTTTGTTGGTTTGTTTGTTTGTTTGGATTGTTGGTTTGTTGGTTTGTTGGCTTGTTGGCTTGTTGGCTTGTTGGTTTGTTGGTTTGTTGGTTTGTTGGTTTGTTGGCTTGTTGGTTTGTTGGTTTGTTGGTTTGTTGGCTTGTTGGTTTGTTGGTTTGTTGGCTTGTTGGCTTGTTGGTTTGTTGGTTTGTTGGTTTTTGGTTTGTTGGCTTGTTGATTTGTTGGTTTGTTGGCTTGTTGGTTTGTTGGTTTGTTGGCTTGTTGGTTACTTAGTTTGTTGGTTTGTTGGCATGTTGGTTTGTTGGTTTGTTGGTTTGTTGGCTTGTTGGTTTGTTGGTTTGTTGGCTTGTTGGCTTGTTGGTTTGTTGGTTTGTTGGTTTGTTGGCTTGTTGGTTTGTTGGTTTGTTGGTTTGTTGGCTTGTTGGCTTGTTGGTTTGTTGGTTTGTTGGTTTGTTGGTTTGTTGGTTTGTTGGCTTGTAGGTTTGTCGGTTTGTTGGTTTGTTGGCTTGTTGGCTTGTTGGTTTGTTGGTTTGTTGGTTTGTTTGTTTGTTGGTTTGTTGGCTTGTTGGTTTGTTGGTTTGTTGGCTTGTTGGCTTGTTGGTTTGTCGGTTTGTTTGCTTGTTGGCTTGTTAGTTTGTTGGTTTGTTGGTTTATAGGCTTGTTGGTTTGTTGGTTTGTTGGTTTGTTGCCTTGTTGGTTTGTTGGCTTGTTGGCTTGCTGGTTTGTTGTTTTGTTGGTTTGCTGGCTTGTTGGTTTGTTGGCTTGTTGGTTTCTTGGTTTGTTGGTTTGTTGGCTTGTTGGTTTGTTGGTTTGTTGGTTTGTTGGTTTGTTGGTTTGTTGGTTTGTTGGTTTGTTGGTTTGTTGGTTTGTTGGTTTGTTAGTTTATTTGTTTGTTGGTTTGTTGGCTTGTTGGTTTATTAGTTTGTTGGCTTGTTGGTTTGTTGGTTTGTTGGCTTGTTGGTTTGTTGGTTTGTTGGTTTGTTGGTTTGTTGGTTTGTTGGTTTGTTGGTTTGTTGTTTTTTGGTTTGTTGGTTTGTTGGTTTGTTGGTTTGTTGGTTTTTTGGTTTGTTGGTTTGTTGGCTTGTTGGTTTGTTAGGATTGTCGGTTTGTTGGTTTGTTGGTTTGTTGGTTTGTTGGTTTGTTGGTTTGTTAGTTTGTTGGTTTGTTAGTTTGTTGGTTTGTTGGTTTGTTGGTTTATTTGTTTGTTGGTTTGTTGGCTTGTTGGTTTGTTGTTTGTTGGTTTGTTGGCTTGTTGGTTTGTTGGTTTGTTGGCTTGTTGGCTTGTTGGTTTGTTGGTTTGTTGGTTTGTTGGTTTGTTGGTATGTTGCTTTGTTGGTTTTTTGGTTTGTTGGTGTGTTGGTTTGTTGGCTTGTTGGTTTGTTGGCTTGTTGGTTTGTTGGCTTCTTGGTTTGTTGGTTTGTTTGTTTGTTTGGATTGTTGGTTTGTTGGTTTGTTGGCTTGTTGGCTTGTTGGTTTGTTGGTTTGTTGGTTTGTTGGTTTATTGGCTTGTTGGTTTGTTGGTTTGTTGGCTTGTTGGTTTGTTGGTTTGTTGGTTTGTTGGCTTGTTGGCTTGTTGGTTTGTTGGTTTGTTGGCTTGTTGGTTTGCTGGCTTGTTGGTTTGTTGGCTTGTTGGTTTGCTGGCTTGTTGCTTTGTTGGTTTGTTGGTTTGTTGGCTTGTTGGTTTGTTGGCTTGTTGGTTTGTTGGCTTTTTGGTTTGTTGGTTTGTTTGTTTATTTGGATTGTTGGTTTGTTGGTTTGTTGGCTTGTTGGCTTGTTGGCTTGTTGGTTTGTTGGTTTGTTGGTTTGTTGGTTTGTTGGCTTGTTGGTTTGTTGGTTTGTTGGTTTGTTGGCTTGCTGGTTTGTTGGTTTGTTGGCTTGTTGGCTTGTTGGTTTGTTGGTTTGTTGGTTTTTGGTTTGTTGGCTTGTTGATTTGTTGGTTTGTTGGCTTGTTGGTTTGTTGGTTTGTTGGCTTGTTGGTTACTTAGTTTGTTGGTTTGTTGGCATGTTGGTTTGTTGGTTTGTTGGTTTGTTGGCTTGTTGGTTTGTTGGTTTGTTGGCTTGTTGGCTTGTTGGTTTGTTGGTTTGTTGGTTTGTTTGCTTGTTGGTTTGTTGGTTTGTTGGTTTGTTGGCTTGTTGGCTTGTTGGTTTGTTGGTTTGTTGGTTTGTTGGTTTGTTGGTTTTTTGGTTTGTTGGTTTGTTGGTTTGTTGGTTTGTTGGCTTGTAGGTTTGTCGGTTTGTTGGTTTGTTGGCTTGTTGGCTTGTTGGTTTGTTGGTTTGTTGGTTTATTTGTTTGTTGGTTTGTTGGCTTGTTGGTTTGTTGGTTTGTTGGCTTGTTGGCTTGTTGGTTTGTCGGTTTGTTTGCTTGTTGGCTTGTTAGTTTGTTGGTTTGTTGGTTTATAGGCTTGTTGGTTTGTTGGTTTGTTGGTTTGTTGCCTTGTTGGTTTGTTGGCTTGTTGGCTTGCTGGTTTGTTGGTTTGTTGGTTTGCTGGCTTGTTGGTTTGTTGGCTTGTTGGTTTCTTGGTTTGTTGGTTTGTTGGCTTGTTGGTTTGTTGGTTTGTTGGTTTGTTGGTTTGTTGGTTTGTTGGTTTGTTGGTTTGTTGGTTTGTTCGTTTGTTGGTTTGTTGGTTTGTTAGTTTATTTGTTTGTTGGTTTGTTGGCTTGTTGGTTTATTAGTTTGTTGGTTTGTTGGTTTGTTGGCTTGTTGGTTTGTTGGTTTGTTGGTTTGTTGGTTTGTTGGTTTGTTGGTTTGTTGGTTTGTTGTTTTTTGGTTTGTTGGTTTGTTGGTTTGTTGGTTTGTTGGTTTTTTGGTTTGTTGGTTTGTTGGCTTGTTGGTTTGTTGGGATTGTCGGTTTGTTGGTTTGTTGGTTTGTTGGCTTGTTGGCTTGTTGGTTTGTTGGTTTGTTGGTTTGTTGGTTTGTTGGTTTGTTGGTTTGTTGGTTTTTTGGTTTGTTGGTTTGTTGGTTTGTTGGCCTGTTGGTTTGTTGGTTTGTTGGTTTGTTGGTTTGTTGTTTTGTTGGCTTGTTGGCTTGTTGGTTTGTTAGTTTGTTGGCTTTTTGGTTACTTGGTTTGTTGGTTTGTTGGTTTGCTGGCTTGTTGGTTTGTTGGTTTGTTTGTTTGTTGGTTTGTTGGTTTGTTGGTTTGTTGGTTTTTTGGTTTGTTGGTTTGTTGGTTTGTTGGTTTGTTGGTTTGTTGGTTTGTTGGTTTGGTGGCTTGTTGGCTTGTTGGTTTGTTGGTTTGTTGTCTTGTTGGTTTGTTGGTTTGTTGGTTTGTTGGCTTGTTGGCTTGTTGGTTTGTTGGTTAGTTGGCTTGTTGGTTTGTTGGCTTGTTGGTTTGTTGGTTTGTTGGTTTGTTGGCTTGTTGGCTTGTTGGTTTGTTGGTTTGTTGGCTTGTTGGGTTGTTAGTTTGTTGGCTTTTTGGTAACTTGGTTTGTTGGCTTGTTGGCTTGTTGCTTTGTTGCTTTGTTGGTTTGTTGGTTTGTTGGTTTGTTGGCTTGTTGGCATGTTGGTTTGTTAGTTTGTTGGCTTTTTGGTAACTTGGTTTGTTGGTTTGTTGGTTTGTTGGCCTGTTGGTTTGTTGGTTTGTTGGTTTGTTGGTTTGTTGGTTTGTTGGTTTTTTGGTTTGTTGGTTTGTTGATTTGTTGGTTTGTTGGTTTGTTGGCTTGTTGGTTTGTTGGTTTGTTGGCTTGTTGGTTTGTTGGTTTGTTGGCTTGTTGGCTTGTTGGTTTGTTGGTTTGTTGGTTTGTTGGTTTATTGGCTTGTTGGTTTGTTGGTTTGTTGGCTTGTTGGTTTGTTGGTTTGTTGGTTTGTTGGCTTGTTTGCTTGTTGGTTTGTTGGTTTGTTGGCTTGTTGGTTTGCTGGCTTGATGGTTTGTTGGCTTGTTGGTTTGCTGGCTTATTGCTTTGTTGGTTTGTTGGTTTGTTGGCTTGTTGGTTTGTTGGCTTGTTGGTTTGTTGGCTTCTTGGTTTGTTGGTTTGTTTGTTTGTTTGGATTGTTGGTTTGTTGGTTTGTTGGCTTGTTGGCTTGTTGGTTTGTTGGTTTGTTGGTTTGTTGGTTTTTGGTTTGTTGGCTTGTTGATTTGTTGGTTTGTTGGCTTGTTGGTTTGTTGGTTTGTTGGCTTGTTGGTTACTTAGTTTGTTGGTTTGTTGGCATGTTGGTTTGTTGGTTTGTTGGTTTGTTGGCTTGTTGGTTTGTTGGTTTGTTGGCTTGTTGGTTTGTTGGTTTGTTGGTTTGGTGGTTTGTTGGCTTGTTGGTTTGTTGGTTTGTTGGTTTGTTGGCTTGTTGGCTTGTTGGTTTGTTGGTTTGTTGGTTTGTTGGTTTGTTGGTTTGTTGGTTTGTTGGTTTGTTGGTTTGTTGGTTTGTTGGCTTGTTGGTTTGTCGGTTTGTTGGTTTGTTGGATTGTTGGCTTGTTAGTTTGTTGGTTTGTTGGTTTATTTGTTTGTTGGTTTGTTGGCTTGTTGGTTTGTTGGTTTGTTGGCTTGTTGGCTTGTTGGTTTGTCGGTTTGTTTGCTTGTTGGCTTGTTGGTTTGTTGGTTTGTTGGTTTGTAGGCTTGTTGGTTTGTTGGTTTGTTGGTTTGTTGCCTTGTTGGTTTGTTGGCTTGTTGGCTTGCTGGTTTGTTGGTTTGTTGGTTTGCTGGCTTGTTGGTTTGTTGGCTTGTTGGTTTGTTGGTTTGTTGGTTTGTTGGCTTGTTGGTTTGTTGGTTTGTTGGTTTGTTGGTTTGTTGGTTTGTTGGTTTGTTGGTTTGTTGGTTTGTTGGTTTGTTGATTTGTTAGTTTATTTGTTTGTTGGTTTGTTGGCTTGTTGGTTTATTGGTTTGTTGGCTTGTTGGTTTGTTGGTTTGTTGGCTTGTTGGTTTGTTGGTTTGTTGGTTTGTTGGTTTGTTGGTTTGTTGGTTTGTTGGTTTGTTGGTTTGTTGGTTTGTTGTTTTTTGGTTTGTTGGTTTGTTGGTTTGTTGGTTTGTTGGTTTTTTGGTTTGTTGGTTTGTTGGCTTGTTGGTTTGTTGGTTTGTCGGTTTGTTGGTTTGTTGGTTTGTTGGCTTATTGGCTTGTTGGTTTGTTGGTTTGTTGGTTTGTTGGTTTGTTGGTTTGTTGGTTTGTTGGTTTTTTGGTTTGTTGGTTTGTTGGTTTGTTGGCTTGTTGGTTTGTTGGTTTGTTGGTTTGTTGGTTTGTTGTTTTGTTGGCTTGTTGGCTTGTTGGTTTGTTAGTTTGTTGGCTTTTTGGTTACTTGGTTTGTTGGTTTGTTGGTTTGCTGGCTTGTTGGTTTGTTGGTTTGTTGGTTTGTTGGTTTGTTGGTTTGTTGGTTTTTTGGTTTGTTGGTTTGTTGGTTTGTTGGTTTGTTGGTTTGTTGGTTTGTTGGCTTGTTGGCTTGTTGGTTTGTTGGTTTGTTGGCTTGTTGGTTTGTTGGTTTGTTGGTTTGTTGGCTTGTTGGCTTGTTGGTTTGTTGGTTAGTTGGCTTGTTGGTTTGTTGGCTTGTTGGTTTCCTGGTTTGTTGGTTTGTTGGCTTGTTGGCTTGTTGGTTTGTTGGTTTGTTGGCTTGTTGGTTTGTTAGTTTGTTGGCTTTTTGGTAACTTGGTTTGTTGGCTTGTTGGCTTGTTGCTTTGTTGCTTTGTTGGTTTGTTGCTTTGTTGGTTTGTTGGCTTGTTGGCATGTTGGTTTGTTAGTTTGTTGGCTTTTTGGTAACTTGGTTTGTTGGTTTGTTGGCCTGTTGGTTTGTTGGTTTGTTGGTTTGTTGGTTTGTTGGTTTGTTGGTTTTTTGGTTTGTTGGTTTGTTGATTTGTTGGTTTGTTGGTTTGTTGGCTTGTTGGTTTGTTGGTTTGTTGGCTTGTTGGTTTGTTGGTTTGTTGGTTTGTTGGCTTGTTGGTTTGTTGGTTTGTTGCTTTGTTGGTTTGTTGGTTTGTTGGCTTGTTGGCTTGTTGATTTGTTGGCTTGTTGGTTTGTTAGTTTGTTGGCTTTTTGGTTACTTGGTTTGTTGGTTTGTTGGTTTGTTGGTTTGTTAGTTTGTTGGCTTGTTGGTTTGTTGGTTTGTTGGTTTGTTGGTTTGTTGGTTTGTTGGTTTGTTGGTTTGTTGGTTTGTTGGTTTGTTGGTTTGTTGGTTTTTTGGTTTGTTGGTTTGTTAGTTTGTTGGCTTGTTGGTTTGTTGGTTTGTTGGCTTGTTGGTTTGTTGGTTTGTTGGCTTGTTGGCTTGTTGGTTTGTTGGTTTGTTGGCTTGTTGGTTTCTTGGCTTGTTGGTTTGTTGGCTTGTTGGTTTGTTGGTTTGTTGGCATGTTGGCTTGTTGGCTTGTTGGTTTGTTGGTTTGTTGGTTTGTTGGTTTGTTGGTTTGTTAGTTTGTTGGTTTGTTAGTTTGTTGGTTTGTTGGTTTGTTGGTTTATTTGTTTGTTGGTTTGTTGGCTTGTTGGTTTGTTGGTTTGTTGGTTTGTTGGCTTGTTGGTTTGTTGGTTTGTTGGCTTGTTGGCTTGTTGGTTTGTTGGTTTGTTGGTTTGTTCGTATGTTGCTTTGTTGGTTTTTTGGTTTGTTGGTGTGTTAGTTTGTTGGCTTGTTGGCTTGTTGGTTTGTTGGTTTGTTGGTTTGTTGGTTTGTTGGCTTGTTGGTTTGTTGGTTTGTTGGCTTGTTGGTTTGTTGGTTTGTTGGTTTGTTGGCTTGTTGGCTTGTTGGTTTGTTGGTTTGTTGGCTTGTTGGTTTGTTGGCTTGTTGGTTTGTTGGTTTGTTGGTTTGTTGGTTTGTTGGCTTGTTGGCTTGTTGGTTTGTTGGTTTGTTGGCTTGTTGGCTTGTTGGTTACTTAGTTTGTTGGTTTGTTGGCATGTTGGTTTGTTGGTTTGTTGGTTTGTTGGTTTGTTGGCTTGTTGGTTATTTAGTTTGTTGGTTTGTTGGCATGTTGGTTTGTTGGTTTGTTAGTTTGTTGGCTTGTTGGTTTGTTCGTTTGTTGGTTTGTTGGCTTGTTGGTTTGTTGGTTTGTTGGCTTGTTGGGTTGTTGGTATGTTGGTTTGTTGGTTTGTTGGCTTGTTGGTTTGTTGGCTTGTTGGTTTGTTGGTTTGTTGGTTTGTTGGATTGTTGGCTTGTTGGTTTGTTGGTTTGTTGGCTTGTTGATTACTTAGTTTGTTGGTTTGTTGGCATGTTGGTTTGTTGGTTTGTTAGTTTGTTGGCTTGTTGGTTTGTTGGTTTGTTGGCTTGTTGGTTTGTTGGCTTGTTGGTTTGTTGGTTTGTTGGTTTGTTGGTTTGTTGGCTTGTTGGCTTGTTGGTTTGTTGGTTTGTTGGCTTGTTGGTTACTTAGTTTGTTGGTTTGTTGGCATGTTGGTTTGTTGGTTTGTTAGTTTGTTGGCTTGTTGGTTTGTTGGTTTATTGGTTTGTTGGCTTGTTGGTTTGTTGGTTTGTTGGTTTGTTGGTTTGTTGGCTTGTTGGTTTGTTGGTTTGTTGGCTTGTTTGTTTGTTGGTTTGTTGGTTTGTTGGCTTGTTGGCTTGTTGGTTTGTTGGTTTGTTGGTTTGTTGGCTTGTTGGCTTGTTGGTTTGTTGGTTTGTTGGCTTGTTGGTTTGTTGGCTTGTTGGTTTGTTGGTTTGTTGGTTTGTTGGTTTGTTGGCTTGTTGGCTTGTTGGTTACTTAGTTTGTTGGTTTGTTGGCATGTTGGTTTGTTGGTTTGTTGGTTTGTTGGTTTGTTGGTTTGTTGGCTTGTTGGTTTGTTGGTTTGTTGGCTTGTTGGCTTGTTGGTTTGTTGGTTTGTTGGTTTGTTGGCTTGTTGGTTTGTTGGTTTGTTGGCTTGTTGGCTTGTTGGTTTGTTGGCTTGTTGGCTTGTTAGTTTGTTGGCTTGTTGGTTGGTTGGTTTGTTGGTTTGTTGGCTTGTTGGCTTGTTGGTTTGTTGGTTTGTTGGTTTGTTGGTTTATTTGTTTGTTGGTTTGTTGGCTTGTTGGATTGTTGGTTTGTTGGTTTGTTGGTTTGTTGGTTTGTTGGTTTGTTGGTTTGTTGGTTTTTTTGGTTTGTTGGTTTGTTGACCTGTTGGTTTGTTGGTTTGTTGGTTTGTTGGTTTGTTGGTTTGTTGGTTTGTTGGTTTGTTGGTTTGTTGGTTTGTTGGTTTGTTGGTTTGTTGGCTTGTTGGTTGATTAGTTTGTTGGTTTGTTGGCATGTTGGTTTGTTGGTTTGTTAGTTTGTTGGCTTGTTGGTTTGTTGGTTTGTTGGCTTGTTGGTTTGTTGGCTTGTTGGTTTGTTGGTTTGTTGGTTTGTTGGTTTGTTGGCTTGTTGGCTTGTTGGTTTGTTGGTTTGTTGGCTTGTTGGTTACTTAGTTTGTTGGTTTGTTGGCATGTTGGTTTGTTGGTTTGTTGGTTTGTTGGCTTGTTGGTTACTTAGTTTGTGTGTTTGTTGGCATGTTGTTTTGTTGGTTTCTTGGTTTGTTGGCTTGTTGGTTACTTAGTTTGTTGGCTTGTTGGCTTGTTGGTTTGTTGGTTTGTTGGTTTGTTGGTTTGTTGGTTTGTTGGCTTTTTGGTTTGTTGGTTTGTTGGTTTGTTGGCTTGTTGGCTTGTTGGTTTGTTGGTTTGTTGGTTTGTTGGTTTGTTGGTTTTTTGGTTTGTTGGTTTGTTGGTTTGTTGGTTTGTTGGTTTGTTGGCTTGTTGGTTTGTTGGTTTCTTGGCTTGTTGGTTTGTTGGTTTGTTGGTTTGTTGGCTTGTTGGTTTGTTGGTTTGTTGCTTTGTTGGTTTGTTGGTTTGTTGGCTTGTTGGCTTGTTGGTTTGTTGGTTTGTTGGTTTGTTGGTTTGTTGGTTTGTTGGTTTTTTGGTTTTTTGGTTTGTTGAATTGCTAGTTTGTTGGCTTGTTGGTTTGTTGGTTTGTTGGCTTGTTGGTTTGTTGGTTTGTTGGCTTGTTGGCTTGTTGGCTTGTTGGTTACTTAGTTTGTTGGTTTGTTGGCTTGTTGGTTTGTTGGTTTCTTGGCTTGTTGGTTTGTTGGTTTGTTGGTTTGTTGGTTTGTTGGTTTGTTGGTTTGTTGGTTTTTTGGTTTGTTGGTTTGTTGGTTTGTTGGCTTGTTGGTTTGTTGGTTTGTTGGTTTGTTGGTTTGTTGTTTTGTTGGCTTGTTGGCTTGTTGGTTTGTTAGTTTGTTGGCTTTTTGGTTACTTGGTTTGTTGGTTTGTTGGTTTGCTGGCTTGTTGGTTTGTTGGTTTGTTGGTTTGTTGGTTTGTTGGTTTGTTGGTTTTTTGGTTTGTTGGTTTGTTGGTTTGTTGGTTTGTTGGTTTGTTGGTTTGTTGGCTTGTTGGCTTGTTGGTTTGTTGGTTTGTTGGCTTGTTGGTTTGTTGGTTTGTTGGTTTGTTGGCTTGTTGGCTTGTTGGTTTGTTGGTTAGTTGGCTTGTTGGTTTGTTGGCTTGTTGGTTTCCTGGTTTGTTGGTTTGTTGGCTTGTTGGCTTGTTGGTTTGTTGGTTTGTTGGCTTGTTGGTTTGTTAGTTTGTTGGCTTTTTGGTAACTTGGTTTGTTGGCTTGTTGGCTTGTTGCTTTGTTGCTTTGTTGGTTTGTTGCTTTGTTGGTTTGTTGGCTTGTTGGCATGTTGGTTTGTTAGTTTGTTGGCTTTTTGGTAACTTGGTTTGTTGGTTTGTTGGTTTGTTGGCCTGTTGGTTTGTTGGTTTGTTGGTTTGTTGGTTTGTTGGTTTGTTGGTTTTTTGGTTTGTTGGTTTGTTGATTTGTTGGTTTGTTGGTTTGTTGGCTTGTTGGTTTGTTGGTTTGTTGGCTTGTTGGTTTGTTGGTTTGTTGGTTTGTTGGCTTGTTGGTTTGTTGGTTTGTTGCTTTGTTGGTTTGTTGGTTTGTTGGCTTGTTGGCTTGTTGATTTGTTGGCTTGTTGGTTTGTTAGTTTGTTGGCTTTTTGGTTACTTGGTTTGTTGGTTTGTTGGTTTGTTGGTTTGTTAGTTTGTTGGCTTGTTGGTTTGTTGGTTTGTTGGTTTGTTGGTTTGTTGGTTTGTTGGTTTGTTGGTTTGTTGGTTTGTTGGTTTGTTGGTTTTTTGGTTTGTTGGTTTGTTAGTTTGTTGGCTTGTTGGTTTGTTGGTTTGTTGGCTTGTTGGTTTGTTGGTTTGTTGGCTTGTTGGCTTGTTGGTTTGTTGGTTTGTTGGCTTGTTGGTTTCTTGGCTTGTTGGTTTGTTGGCTTGTTGGTTTGTTGGTTTGTTGGCATGTTGGCTTGTTGGCTTGTTGGTTTGTTGGTTTGTTGGTTTGTTGGTTTGTTGGTTTGTTAGTTTGTTGGTTTGTTAGTTTGTTGGTTTGTTGGTTTGTTGGTTTATTTGTTTGTTGGTTTGTTGGCTTGTTGGTTTGTTGGTTTGTTGGTTTGTTGGCTTGTTGGTTTGTTGGTTTGTTGGCTTGTTGGCTTGTTGGTTTGTTGGTTTGTTGGTTTGTTCGTATGTTGCTTTGTTGGTTTGTTGGTGTGTTAGTTTGTTGGCTTGTTGGCTTGTTGGTTTGTTGGTTTGTTGGTTTGTTGGTTTGTTGGCTTGTTGGTTTGTTGGTTTGTTGGCTTGTTGGTTTGTTGGTTTGTTGGTTTGTTGGCTTGTTGGCTTGTTGGTTTGTTGGCTTGTTGGCTTGTTGGTTTGTTGGCTTGTTGGTTTGTTGGTTTGTTGGTTTGTTGGTTTGTTGGCTTTTTGGCTTGTTGGTTTGTTGGTTTGTTGGCTTGTTGGCTTGTTGGTTACTTAGTTTGTTGGTTTGTTGGCATGTTGGTTTGTTGGTTTGTTGGTTTGTTGGTTTGTTGGCTTGTTGGTTACTTAGTTTGTTGGTTTGTTGGCATGTTGGTTTGTTGGTTTGTTAGTTTGTTGGCTTGTTGGTTTGTTCGTTTGTTGGTTTGTTGGCTTGTTGGTTTGTTGGTTTGTTGGCTTGTTGGGTTGTTGGTATGTTGGTTTGTTGGTTTGTTGGCTTGTTGGTTTGTTGGCTTGTTGGTTTGTTGGTTTGTTGGTTTGTTGGATTGTTGGCTTGTTGGTTTGTTGGTTTGTTGGCTTGTTGATTACTTAGTTTGTTGGTTTGTTGGCATGTTGGTTTGTTGGTTTGTTAGTTTGTTGGCTTGTTGGTTTGTTGGTTTGTTGGCTTGTTGGTTTGTTGGCTTGTTGGTTTGTTGGTTTGTTGGTTTGTTGGTTTGTTGGCTTGTTGGCTTGTTGGTTTGTTGGTTTGTTGGCTTGTTGGTTACTTAGTTTGTTGGTTTGTTGGCATGTTGGTTTGTTGGTTTGTTAGTTTGTTGGCTTGTTGGTTTGTTGGTTTATTGGTTTGTTGGCTTGTTGGTTTGTTGGTTTGTTGGTTTGTTGGTTTGTTGGCTTGTTGGTTTGTTGGTTTGTTGGCTTGTTTGTTTGTTGGTTTGTTGGTTTGTTGGCTTGTTGGCTTGTTGGTTTGTTGGTTTGTTGGTTTGTTGGCTTGTTGGCTTGTTGGTTTGTTGGTTTGTTGGCTTGTTGGTTTGTTGGCTTGTTGGTTTGTTGGTTTGTTGGTTTGTTGGTTTGTTGGCTTGTTGGCTTGTTGGTTTGTTGGTTTGTTGGCTTGTTGGTTACTTAGTTTGTTGGTTTGTTGGCATGTTGGTTTGTTGGTTTGTTGGTTTGTTGCTTTGTTGGTTTGTTGGCTTGTTGGTTTGTTGGTTTGTTGGCTTGTTGGCTTGTTGGTTTGTTGGTTTGTTGGTTTGTTGGCTTGTTGGTTTGTTGGTTTGTTGGCTTGTTGGCTTGTTGGTTTGTTGGCTTGTTGGCTTGTTAGTTTGTTGGCTTGTTGGTTGGTTGGTTTGTTGGTTTGTTGGCTTGTTGGCTTGTTGGTTTGTTGGTTTGTTGGTTTGTTGGTTTATTTGTTTGTTGGTTTGTTGGCTTGTTGGATTGTTGGTTTGTTGGTTTGTTGGTTTGTTGGTTTGTTGGTTTGTTGGTTTGTTGGTTTTTTTGGTTTGTTGGTTTGTTGACCTGTTGGTTTGTTGGTTTGTTGGTTTGTTGGTTTGTTGGTTTGTTGGTTTGTTGGTTTGTTGGTTTGTTGGTTTGTTGGTTTGTTGGTTTGTTGGTTTGTTGGTTTGTTGGTTTGTTGGCTTGTTGGTTGATTAGTTTGTTGGTTTGTTGGCATGTTGGTTTGTTGGTTTGTTAGTTTGTTGGCTTGTTGGTTTGTTGGTTTGTTGGCTTGTTGGTTTGTTGGCTTGTTGGTTTGTTGGTTTGTTGGTTTGTTGGTTTGTTGGCTTGTTGGTTTGTTGGTTTGTTGGTTTGTTGGCTTGTTGGTTACTTAGTTTGTTGGTTTGTTGGCATGTTGGTTTGTTGGTTTGTTGGCTTGTTGGTTACTTAGTTTGTGTGTTTGTTGGCATGTTGTTTTGTTGGTTTCTTGGTTTGTTGGCTTGTTGGTTACTTAGTTTGTTGGCTTGTTGGCTTGTTGGTTTGTTGGTTTGTTGGTTTGTTGGTTTGTTGGTTTGTTGGCTTTTTGGTTTGTTGGTTTGTTGGTTTGTTGGCTTGTTGGCTTGTTGGTTTGTTGGTTTGTTGGTTTGTTGGTTTGTTGGTTTTTTGGTTTGTTGGTTTGTTGGTTTGTTGGTTTGTTGGTTTGTTGGCTTGTTGGTTTGTTGGTTTCTTGGCTTGTTGGTTTGTTGGTTTGTTGGTTTGTTGGCTTGTTGGTTTGTTGGTTTGTTGCTTTGTTGGTTTGTTGGTTTGTTGGCTTGTTGGCTTGTTGGTTTGTTGGTTTGTTGGTTTGTTGGTTTGTTGGTTTGTTGGTTTGTTGGTTTTTTGGTTTTTTGGTTTGTTGAATTGCTAGTTTGTTGGCTTGTTGGTTTGTTGGTTTGTTGGCTTGTTGGTTTGTTGGTTTGTTGGCTTGTTGGCTTGTTGGTTTGTTGGTTTTTAGTTTGTTGGCTTCTTGGTTACTTGGTTTGTTGGTTTGTTGGTTTGTTGGTTTGTTGGCTTGTTGGTTTGTTGGTTTGTTGGTTTGTTGGTTTGTTGGTTTTTTGGTTTGTTGGTTTGTTAGTTTGTTGGCTTGTTGGTTTGTTGGTTTGTTGGCTTGTTGATTTGTTGGTTTGTTGGTTTGTTGGCTTGTTGGCTTGTTGGTTTGTTGGTTTGTTGGTTTGTTGGCTTGTTGGCTTGTTGCTTTGTTGGTTTGTTGGTTTGTTGGCTTGTTGGTTTGTTGGCTTGTTGGCTTGTTGGTTTGTTAGTTTGTTGGCTTTTTGTTAACTTGGTTTGTTGGTTTGTTGGTTTGTTGGCTTGTTGGTTTGTTGGTTTGTTGGTTTGTTGGTTTGTTGGTTTGTTGGTTTGTTGGTTTGTTGGTTTGTTGGTTTGTTGGTTTGTTGGTTTTTTGGTTTGTTGGTTTGTTGGTTTGTTGGTTTGTTGGCTTGTTGGTTTGTTGGTTTGTTGGCTTGCTGGTTAGTTGGCTTGTTGGCTTGTTGGTTTGTTAGTTTGTTGGCTTGTTGGTTTGTTGGTTTGTTGGCTTGTTGGTTTGTTGGCTTGTTGGTTTGTTGGTTTGTTGGTTTGTTGGTTTGTTGGCTTGTTGGCTTGTTGGTTTGTTGGTTTGTTGGCTTGTTGATTACTTAGTTTGTTGGTTTGTTGGCATGTTAGTTTGTTGGTTTGTTGGTTTGTTGGCTTGTTGGTTACTTAGTTTGTTGGTTTGTTGGCATGTTGGTTTGTTGGTTTGATAGTTTGTTGGCTTGTTGGTTTGTTGGTTTAATGGTTTGTTGGCTTGTTGGTTTGTTGGTTTGTTGGTTTGTTGGTTTGTTGGCTTGTTGGTTTGTTGCTTTGTTGGCTTGTTGGTTTGTTGGTTTGTTGGTTTGTTGGTTTGTTGGCTTGTTGGCTTGTTGGTTTGTTGGTTTGTTGGTTTGTTGGCTTGTTGGCTTGTTGGTTTGTTGGTTTGTTGGCTTGTTGGTTTGTTGGCTTGTTGGTTTGTTGGTTTGTTGGTTTGTTGGTTTGTTGGCTTGTTGGCTTGTTGGTTTTTTGGTTTGTTGGCTTGTTGGTTACTTAGTTTGTTGGTTTGTTGGCATGTTGGTTTGTTGGTTTGTTGGTTTGTTGGTTTGTTGGTTTGTTGGCTTGTTGGTTTGTTGGTTTGTTGGCTTGTTGGCTTGTTGGTTTTTTGGTTTGTTGGTTTGTTGGCTTGTTGGTTTGTTGGTTTGTTGGCTTGTTGGCTTGTTGGTTTGTTGGTTTGTTGGTTTGTTGGCTTGTTGGTTTGTTGGCTTGTTGGTTTGTTGGTTTGTTGGTTTGTTGGCTTGTTGGCTTGTTGGTTTGTTGGTTTGTTGGTTTGTTGGTTTATTTGTTTGTTGGTTTGTTGGCTTGTTGGTTTGTTGGTTTGTTGGTTTTTTGGTTTGTTGGCTTGTTGGTTTGTTGGTTTGTTGGTTTTTTTGGTTTGTTGGTTTGTTGGTTTGTTGGCTTGTTGGTTTGTTGGTTTGTTGGTTTGTTGGTTTGTTGGTTTGTTGGTTTGTTGGTTTATTGGCTTGTTGGCTTGTTGGTTACTTAGTTTGTTGGTTTATTGGTTTGTTGGCTTGTTGGTTTGTATGCTTGTTGCTTTGTTGGTTTGTTGGTTTGTTGGCTTGTTGGTTTGTTGGCTTGTTGGTTTGTTGGCTTGTTGGTTTGTTGGTTTGTTGGTTTGTTGGATTGTTGGTTTGTTGGTTTGTTGGCTTGTTGGCTTGTTGGTTTGTAGGTTTGTTGGTTTGTTGGTTTGTTGGCTTGTTGGTTTGTTGGTTTGTTGGCTTGTTGGTTTGTTGGTTTGTTCGTTTGTTGGCTTGTTGGCTTGTTGGCTTGTTGGTTTGTTGGTTTGTTGGCTTGTTGGCTTGTTGGTTTGTTGGTTTGTTGGTTTGTTGGTTTGTTGGCTTGTTGGCTTGTTGGTTTGTTGGTTTGTTGGCTTGTCGGTTACTTAGTTTGTGCGTTTGTTGGCATGTTGTTTTGTTGGTTTGTTGGTTTGTTGGCTTGTTGGTTACTTAGTTTGTTTGCTTGTTGGCTTGTTGGTTTGTTGGTTTGTTGGTTTGTTAGTTTGTTGGTTTTTTGGTTTTTTGGTTTGTTGGTTTGTTGGTTTGTTGGCTTATTGGTTTGTTGGTTTGTTGGTTTGTTGGTTTGTTGGTTTTTTTGCTTGTTGGCTTGTTGGTTTGTTAGTTTGTTTGCTTTTTGGTTACTTGGTTTGTTGGTTTGTAGGTTTGTTGGTTTGTTGGTTTGTTGGCTTGTTGGTTTGCTGGTTTGTTGGTTTGTTGGTTTGTTGGTTTGTTGGTTTGTTGGTTTTTTGGTTTGTTGGTTTGTTGGTTTGTTGGTTTGTTGGTTTATTGGCTTGTTGGTTTGATGGTTTGTTGGCTTGTTGGGTTGTTGGTTTGTTGGTTTGTTGGCTTGTTGGCTTGTTGCTTTGTTGGTTTGTTGGCTTGTTGGTTTGTTGGCTTGTTGGTTTGTTGGTTTGTTGGTTTGTTGGCTTGTTGGCTTGTTTGCTTGTTGGTTTGTTGGTTTGTTGGCTTGTTGGTTTGTTGGTTTGTTGGCTTGTTGGCTTGTTGCTTTGTAGGTTTGTTGGTTTGTTGGCTTGTTGGTTTGTTGGCTTGTTGGCTTGTTAGTTTGTTAGTTTGTTGGCTTTTTGGTAACTTGGTTTGTTGGTTTGTTGGTTTGTTGGCTTGTTGGTTTGTTGGTTTGTTGGTTTGTTGGTTTGTTGGTTTGTTGGTTTTTTGGTTTGTTGGTTTGTTGGTTTGTTGGTTTATTGGTTTGTTGGCTTGTTGGTTTGTTGGTTTCTTGGCTTGTTGGTTTGTTGGTTTGTTGGTTTGTTGGCTTGTTGGTTTGTTGGTTTGTTGCTTTGTTGGTTTATTGGTTTGTTGGCTTGTTGGCTTGTTGGTTTGTTGGTTTGTTGGTTTGTTGGTTTGTTGGTTTTTTGGTTTTTTGGTTTGTTGGTTTGTTAGTTTGTTGGCTTGTTTGTTTTTTGGTTTGTTGGCTTGTTGGTTTGCTGGTTTGTTGGCTTGTTGGCTTGTTGGTTTGTTGGTTTGTTAGTTTGTTGGCTTCTTGGTTACTTGGTTTGTTGGTTTGTTGGTTTGTTGGTTTGTTGGCTTGTTGGTTTGTTGGTTTGTTGGTTTGTTGGTTTGTTGGTTTGTTGGTTTTTTGGTTTGTTGGTTTGTTAGTTTGTTGGCTTGTTGGTTTGTTGGTTTGTTGGCTTGTTGGTTTGTTGGTTTGTTGGCTTGTTGGCTTGTTGGTTTGTTGGTTTGTTGGTTTGTTGGTTTGTTGGCTTGTTGGTTTGTTGGTTTGTTGGTTTGTTGGTTTGTTGGTTTGTTGGTTTGTTGGTTTTTTGGTTTTTTGGTTTGTTGGTTTGTTGGTTTGTTGGTTTGTTGGTTTGTTGGTTTGTTGGTTTGTTGGTTTGTTGGCTTGTTGGCTTGTTGGTTTGTTGGCTTGTTGGTTTGTTGGTTTGTTGGTTTGTTGGTTTGTTGGCTTGTTGGCTTGTTGCTTTGTTGGTTTGTTGGCTTGTTGGTTTGTTGGCTTGTTGGTTTGCTGGCTTGTTGGCTTTTTGCTTTGTTGGTTTGTTGGTTTGTTGGCTTGTTGGTTTGTTGGCTTGTTGGCTTGTTGGTTTGTTAGTTTGTTGGCTTTTTGGTAACTTGGTTTGTTGGTTTGTTGGTTTGTTGGCTTGTTGGTTTGTTGGTTTGTTGGTTTGTTGGTTTGTTGGTTTGTTGGTTTGTTGGTTTGTTGGTTTTTTGGTTTGTTGGTTTGTTGGTTTGTTGGTTTGTTGGTTTGTTGGTTTGTTGGTTTGTTGGCTTGTTGGTTTGTTCGTTTGTTGGTTTGTTGGCTTGTTGGCTTGTTGGTTTGTTGGCTTATTGGTTTGTTGGTTTGTTGCTTTGTTGGTTTGTTGGTTTGTTGGCTTGTTGGCTTGTTGGTTTGTTGGCTTGTTGGTTTGTTAGTTTGTTGGCTTTTTGGTTACTTGGTTTGTTGGTTTGTTGGTTTGTTGGTTTGTTGGTTTGCTGGCTTGTTGGATTATTGGTTTGTTGGTTTGTTGGTTTGTTGGTTTTTTGGTTTGTTGGTTTGTTAGTTTGTTGGCTTGTTGGTTTGTTGGTTTGTTGGCTTGTTGGTTTGTTGGTTTGTTGGCTTGTTGGCTTTTTTGTTTGTTGGTTTGTTGGCTTGTTGGTTTCTTGGCTTGTTGGTTTGTTGGCTTGTTGGTTTGTTGGTTTGTTGGCTTGTTGGCTTGTTGGTTACTTAATTTGTTGGTTTGTTGGAATGTTGGCTTGTTGGCTTGTTGGTTTGTTGGTTTGTTGGTTTGTTGGTTTGTTGGTTTGTTGGCTTGGTGGCTTGTTGCTTTGTTGGTTTGTTGACTTGTTGGTTTGTTGGCTTGTTGGTTTGTTGGTTTGTTGGTTTGTTGGTTTGTTGGCTTGTTGGCTTGTTGGTTTGTTGGTTTGTTGGCTTGTTGGTTTGTTGGTTTGTTGGCTTGTTGGCTTGTTGCTTTGTTGGTTTGTTGGCTTGTTGGTTTGTTGGCTTGTTGGCTTGTTGGTTTGTTAGTTTGTTGGCTTTTTGGTAACTTGGTTTGTTGGTTTCTTGGTTTGTTGGTTTGTTGGCTTGTTGGTTTGTACGTTTGTTGGTTTGTTGGTTTGTTGGTTTTTTGGTTTGTTGGTTTGTTGGTTTGTTGGTTTGTTGGTTTGTTGGCTTGTTGGTTTGCTGGTTTGTTGGTTTGTTGGATTGTTGGCTTGTTGGTTTGTTGGCTTGTTGGTTTGTTAGTTTGTTGGTTTGTTGCTTTATTGGTTTGTTGGTTTGTTGGCTTGTTGGCTTGTTGGTTTGTTGGCTTGTTGGTTTGTTAGTTTGTTGGCTTTTTGGTTACTTGGTTTGTTGGTTTGTTGGTTTGCTGGCTTGTTGGTTTATTGGTTTGTTGGGTTGTTGGTTTGTTGGTTTGTTGGTTTTTTGGTTAGTTGGTTTGTTAGTTTGTTACCTTGTTGGTTTGTTGGTTTGTTGGCTTGTTGGTTTGTTGGTTTGTTGGCTTGTTGGCTTGTTGGTTTGTTGGTTTGTTGGCTTGTTGGTTTCTTGGCTTGTTGGTTTGTTGGTTTGTTGGTTTGTTGGCTTGTCTGTTACTTAATTTGTTGGTTTGTTGGAATGTTGGCTTGTTGGCTTGTTGGTTTGTTGGTTTGTTGGTTTGTTGGTTTGTTGGTTTGTTGGTTTGTTGGTTTGTTGGTTTGTTGGTTTGTTGGTTTGTTGGTTTGTTGGTTTGTTGGTTTGTTGGTTTGTTGGTTTGTTGGTTTGTTGGTTTGTTGGTTTGTTGGTTTGTTGGTTTGTTGGTTTGTTGGTTTGTTGGTTTATTTGTTTGTTGGTTTGTTGGTTTGTTGGTTTGTTGGTTTGTTGGCTTGTTGGTTTGTTGGTTTGTTGGCTTGTTGGCTTGTTGGTTTGTTGGTTTGTTGGTTTGTTGGTTTGTTGGTTTGTTGGTTTGTTGGTTTGTTGGTTTTTTGGTTTGTTGGTTTGTTGGTTTGTTGGCTTGTTGGTTTGTTGGTTTGTTGGTTTGTTGGTTTGTTGGCTTGTTGGCTTGTTTTTTACTTATTTTGTTGGTTTGTTGGTTTGTTGGCTTGTTGGCTTGTTGGTTTGTTGGTTTGTTGCTTTGTTGGTTTGTTGGTTTGTTGGCTTATTGGTGTGTTGGCTTATTGGTTTTTTGGCTTGTTGGTTTGTTGGTTTGTTGGTTTGTTGGCTTGTTGGTTTGTTGGTTTGTTGGCTTGTTGGCTTGTTGGTTTGTTGGTTTGTTGGTTTGTTGGCTTTTTGGTTTGTTGGCTTGTTAGTTTGTTGGTTTGTTGGTTTGTTGGCTTGTTGGCTTGTTGGTTTGTTGGTTTGTTGGCTTGTTGGTTTGTTGGTTTGTTGGTTTGTTGGTTTGTTGGTTTGTTGGTTTGTTGGCTTGTTGGCTTGTTGGTTTGTTGGTTTGTTGGCTTGTTGGTTACTTAGTTTGTTGGTTTGTTGGCATGTTGGTTTGTTGGTTTGTTGGTTTGTTGGATTGTTGGTTACTTAGTTTGTTGGTTTGTTGGCATGTTGGTTTGTTGGTTTGTTGGTTTGTTGGCTTGTTGGTTTGTTCGCTTGTTGGCTTGTTAGTTTGTTAGTTTGTTGGTTTGTTAGCTTGTTGGTTTGTTGGTTTGTTGGCTTGTTGGCTTGTTGGTTTGTTGGTTTGCTGGTTTGTTGGCTTGTTGGTTTGTTGGCTTGTTGGTTTGTTGGTTTGTTGGTTTGTTGGCTTGTTGGCTTGTTGGTTTGTTGGTGTGTTGGTTTGTTGGTTTATTTGCTTGTTGGTTTCTTGGCTTGTTGGTTTGTTGGTTTGTTGGTTTGTTGGCTTGTTGGTTTGTTGGTTTGTTGGCTTGTTGGTTTGTTGGTTTGTTAGTTTGTTGGCTTGTTGGCTTGTTGGTTTGTTGGTTTGTTGGTTTGTTGGCTTGTTGGCTTGTTGGTTTGTTGGTTTGTTGGCTTGTTGGTTTGTTGGCTTGTTGGTCTGTTGGTTTGTTGGTTTGTTGGTTTGTTGGCTTGTTGGCTTGTTGGTTTGTTGATTTGTTGGCTTGTTGGTTACTTAGTTTGTTGGTTTGTTGGCATGTTGGTTTGTTGGTTTGTTGGTTTGTTGGCTTGTTGGTTACTTAGTTTGTTGGTTTGTTGGCATGTTGGTTTGTTGGTTTGTTGGCTTGTTGGCTTGTTGGTTTGTTGGTTTGTTGGTTTTTTGGCTTGTTGGTTTGCTGGTTCGTTGGCTTGTTGGCTTGTTGGTTTGTTGGTTTGTTGGTTTGTTGGCTTGTTGGTTTGTTGGCTTGTTGGTTTGTTGGTTTGTGGGTTTGTTGGCTTGTTGGCTTGTTGGTTTGTTGGATTGTTGGTTTGTTGGTTTATTTGTTTGTTGGTTTGTTGGCTTGTTGGTTTGTTGGTTTGTTGGTTTGTTGGTTTGTTGGTTTGTTGGTTTGTTGGTTTTTTGGTTTATTGGTTTTTTGGTTTGTTGGTTTGTTGGTTTGTCGGCTTGTTGGTTTGTTGGTTTGTTGGTTTGTTGGTTTGTTGGTTTGTTGGTTTGTTGGTTTGTTGGCTTGTTGGCTTGTTGGTTACTTAGTTTGTTGGTTTGTTGGTTTGTTGGCTTGTTGTTTTGTTGGCTTATTGCTTTGTTGGTTTGTTGGTTTGTTGGCTTGTTGGTTTGTTGGCTTGTTGGTTTGTTGGCTTGTTGGTTTGTTGGTTTGTTAGCTTGTTGGCTTGTTGGTTTGTTGGTTTGTTGGCTTGTTGGCTTGTTGGTTTGTTGGTTTGTTGGTTTGTTGGCTTGTTGGTTTGTTGGTTTGTTGGCTTGTTGGTTTTTTGGTTTGTTGGTTTGTTGGCTTGTTGGCTTGTTGGTTTGTTGGTTTGTTGGCTTCTTGGTTTGTTGGATTGTTGGTTTGTTGGTTTGTTGGTTTGTTGGTTTGTTGGCTTGTTGGCTTGTTGGTTTGTTGGTTTGTTGGTTTGTTGGCTTGTTGGTTACTTAGTTTGTTGGTTTGTTGGCATTATGGTTTGTTGGTTTGTTGGTTTGTTGGCTTGTTGGTTACTTAGTTTGTTGGTTTGTTGGCATGTTGGTTTGTTGGTTTGTTGGTTTGTTGGCTTGTTGGTTTGTGTGTTTGTTGGCTTGTTGGCTTGTTGGTTTGTTGGTTTGTTGGTTTGTTGGCTTGTTGGTTTGTTGGTTTGTTGGCTTGTTGGATTGTTGGTTTGTTGGTTTGTTGGTTTGTTGGCTTGTTGGTTTGTTGGCTTGTTGGTTTGTTGGTTTGTTGGCTTGTTGGCTTGCTGGTTTGTTGGTTTGTTGGTTTGTTGGTTTATTTGTTTGTTCATTTGTTGGCTTGTTGGTTTGTTGGTTTGTTGGTTTGTTGGTTTGTTGGTTTGTTGGCTTGTTGGTTTGTTGGTTTGTTGGTTTGTTGGTTTTTTGGTTTGTTGGTTTGTTGGTTTGTTGGTTTGTTGTTTTGTTGGTTTGTTGGTATGTTGGTTTTTTGGTTTGTTGGTTTGTTGGTTTGTTGGCTTGTTGGTTTGTTGGTTTGTTGGTTTGTTGGTTTGTTGGTTTGTTGGTTTAATGGCTTGTTGGCTTGTTGGTTTGTTAGTTTGTTGGCTTTTTGGTTAATTGGTTTGTTGGTTTGTTGGTTTGTTGGTTTGTTGGCTTGTTGGTTTGTTGGTTTGTTGGTTTATTATTTTGTTGGTTTGTTGGTTTGTTGGTTTTTTGGTTTGTTGGTTTGTTGGTTTGTTGGTTTGTTGGTTTGTTGGCTTGTTGGTTTGTTGGTTTGTTGGCTTGTTGGTTTGTTGGTTTGTTGGTTTGTTGGCTTGTTGGCTTGTTGGTTTGTTGGTTAAATGGCTTGTTGGTTTGTTGGCTTGTTGGCTTGTTGGTTTGTTGGTTTGTTGGTTTGTTGGCTTGTTGGTTTGTTGGTTTGTTGGCTTGTTGGCTTGTTGCTTTGTTGGTTTGTTGGTTTGTTGGCTTGTTGGTTTGTTGGTTTGTTGCTTTGTTGGTTTGTTGGTTTGTTGGCTTGTTGGCTTGTTGGTTTGTTGGCTTGTTGGTTTGTTAGTTTGTTGGCTTTTTGGTTACTTGGTTTGTTGGTTTGTTGGTTTCTTGGTTTGTTGGCTTGTTGGTTTGTTGGTTTGTTGGTTTGTTGGTTTATTGGTTTGTTAGTTTGTTGGCTCGTTGGTTTGTTGGTTTGTTGGCTTGTTGGTTTGTTGGTTTGTTGGCTTGTTGGCTTGTTGGTTTTTTGGTTTGTTGGCTTGTTGGTTTCTTGGCTTGTTGGTTTGTTGGCTTGTTGGTTTGTGGGTTTGTTGGTTTATTGGCTTGTTGGTTACTTAGTTTGTTGGTTTATTGGCATGTTGGCTTGTTGGCTTGTTGGTTTGTTGGTTTGTTGGTTTGTTGGTTTGTTGGTTTGTTGGTTTGTTGGTTTGTTGGTTTGTTGGTTTGTTGGTTTGTTGGTTTGTTGGTTTGTTGGTTTGTTGGTTTGTTGGTTTGTTGGTTTGTTGGTTTATTTGTTTGTTGGTTTGTTGGCTTGTTGGTTTGTTGGTTTGTTGGTTTGTTGGCTTGTTGGTTTGTTGGTTTGTTGGCTTGGTGGCTTGTTGGTTTGTTGGTTTGTTGGTTTGTTGGTTTGTTGGTTTGTTGGTTTGTTGGTTTGTTGGTTTTTTGGTTTGTTGGTTTGTTGGTTTGTTGGCTTGTTGGTTTGTTGGTTTGTTGGTTTGTTGGTTTGTTGGTTTGTTGGTTTGTTGGCTTGTTGGCTTGTTGGTTACTTAGTTTGTTGGTTTGTTAGTTTGTTGGCTTGATGGTTTGTTGGTTTGTTGCTTTGTTGGTTTGTTGGTTTGTTGGCTTGTTGGTTTGTTGGTTTGTTGGCTTGTTGGCTTGTTGGTTTGTTGGTTTGTTGGTTTGTTGGTTTGTTGGCTTGTTGGTTTGTTGGTTTGTTGGCTTGTTTGTTTGTTGGTTTGTTGGTTTGTTGGCTTGTTGGCTTGTTGGTTTGTTGGTTTGTTGGTTTGTTGGCTTGTTGGTTTGTTGGCTTGTTGGTTTGTTGGTTTGTTGGTTTGTTGGTTTGTTGGCTTGTTGGCTTGTTGTTTTGTTGGTTTGCTGGCTTGTTGGTTTGTTGGTTTGTTGCTTTGTTGGTTTGTTGGTTTGTTGGTTTGTTGGCTTGTTGGCTTGTTGGTTTGTTGGCTTGTTGGTTTGTTAGTTTGTTGGCTTTTTGGTTACTTGGTTTGTTGGTTTGTTGGTTTCTTGGTTTGTTGGCTTGTTGGTTTGTTGGTTTGTTGGTTTGTTGGTTTGTTGGTTTGTTGGTTTATTGGTTTTTTGGTTTGTTGGTTTGTTAGTTTGTTGGCTCGTTGGTTTGTTGGTTTTTTGGCTTGTTGGTTTGTTGGTTTGTTGGCTTGTTGGCTTGTTGGTTTGTTGGTTTGTTGGCTTGTTGGTTTCTTGGCTTGTTGGTTTGTTGGCTTGTTGGTTTGTGGGTTTGTTGGTTTGTTGGCTTGTTGGTTACTTAGTTTGTTGGTTTATTGGCCTGTTGGCTTGTTGGCTTGTTGGTTTGTTGGTTTGTTGGCTTGTTGGCTTGTTGGTTTGTTGGTTTGTTGGTTTGTTGGTTTGTTGGTTTGTTGGTTTGTTGGTTTGTTGGTTTGTTGGTTTGTTGGTTTGTTGGTTTGTTGGTTTGTTGGTTTGTTGGTTTTTTGGTTTGTTGGTTTATTTGTTTGTTGGTTTGTTGGCTTGTTGGTTTGTTGGTTTGTTGGTTTGTTGGCTTGTTGGTTTGTTGGTTTGTTGGTTTGTTGGCTTGGTGGCTTGTTGGTCTGTTGGTTTGTTGGTTTGTTGGTTTGTTGGTTTGTTGGTTTATTGGTTTTTTGGTTTGTTGGTTTGTTGGTTTGTTGGCTTGTTGGTTTGTTGGTTTGTTGGTTTGTTGGTTTGTTAGTTTGTTGGTTTGTTGGCTTGTTGGCTTGTTGGTTACTTAGTTTGTTGGTTTGTTAGTTTGTTGGCTTGTTGGTTGGTTGGTTTGTTGCTTTGTTGGTTTGTTGGTTTGTTGGCTTGTTGGTTTGTTGGTTTGTTGGCTTGTTGGCTTGTTGCTTTGTTGGTTTGTTGGTTTGTTGGCTTATTGGTTTGTTGGCTTATTGGTTTTTTGGCTTGTTGGTTTGTTGGTTTGTTGGTTTGTTGGCTTGTTGGTTTGTTGGTTTGTTGGCTTGTTGGCTTGTTGGTTTGTTGGTTTGTTGGTTTGTTGGCTTTTTGGTTTGTTGGCTTGTTAGTTTGTTGGTTTGTTGGTTTGTTGGCTTGTTGGCTTGTTGGTTTGTTGGTTTGTTGGCTTGTTGGTTTGTTGGTTTGTTGGTTTGTTGGTTTGTTGGTTTGTTGGTTTGTTGGCTTGTTGGCTTGTTGGTTTGTTGGTTTGTTGGCTTGTTGGTTACTTAGTTTGTTGGTTTGTTGGCATGTTGGTTTGTTGGTTTGTTGGTTACTTAGTTTGTTGGTTTGTTGGCATGTTGGTTTGTTGGTTTGTTGGTTTGTTGGCTTGTTGGTTTGTTGGTTTGTTCGCTTGTTGGCTTGTTAGTTTGTTAGTTTGTTGGTTTGTTAGCTTGTTGGTTTGTTGGTTTGTTGGCTTGTTGGCTTGTTGGTTTGTTGGTTTGCTGGTTTGTTGGCTTGTTGGTTTGTTGGCTTGTTGGTTTGTTGGTTTGTTGGTTTGTTGGCTTGTTGGCTTGTTGGTTTGTTGGTGTGTTGGTTTGTTGGTTTATTTGCTTGTTGGTTTCTTGGCTTGTTGGTTTGTTGGTTTGTTGGTTTGTTGGCTTGTTGGTTTGTTGGTTTGTTGGCTTGTTGGTTTGTTGGTTTGTTAGTTTGTTGGCTTGTTGGCTTGTTGGTTTGTTGGTTTGTTGGTTTGTTGGCTTGTTGGCTTGTTGGTTTGTTGGTTTGTTGGCTTGTTGGTTTGTTGGCTTGTTGGTCTGTTGGTTTGTTGGTTTGTTGGTTTGTTGGCTTGTTGGCTTGTTGGTTTGTTGATTTGTTGGCTTGTTGGTTACTTAGTTTGTTGGTTTGTTGGCATGTTGGTTTGTTGGTTTGTTGGTTTGTTGGCTTGTTGGTTACTTAGTTTGTTGGTTTGTTGGCATGTTGGTTTGTTGGTTTGTTGGCTTGTTGGCTTGTTGGTTTGTTGGTTTGTTGGTTTTTTGGCTTGTTGGTTTGCTGGTTCGTTGGCTTGTTGGCTTGTTGGTTTGTTGGTTTGTTGGTTTGTTGGCTTGTTGGTTTGTTGGCTTGTTGGTTTGTTGGTTTGTGGGTTTGTTGGCTTGTTGGCTTGTTGGTTTGTTGGATTGTTGGTTTGTTGGTTTATTTGTTTGTTGGTTTGTTGGCTTGTTGGTTTGTTGGTTTGTTGGTTTGTTGGTTTGTTGGTTTGTTGGTTTGTTGGTTTTTTGGTTTATTGGTTTTTTGGTTTGTTGGTTTGTTGGTTTGTCGGCTTGTTGGTTTGTTGGTTTGTTGGTTTGTTGGTTTGTTGGTTTGTTGGTTTGTTGGTTTGTTGGCTTGTTGGCTTGTTGGTTACTTAGTTTGTTGGTTTGTTGGTTTGTTGGCTTGTTGTTTTGTTGGCTTATTGCTTTGTTGGTTTGTTGGTTTGTTGGCTTGTTGGTTTGTTGGCTTGTTGGTTTGTTGGCTTGTTGGTTTGTTGGTTTGTTAGCTTGTTGGCTTGTTGGTTTGTTGGTTTGTTGGCTTGTTGGCTTGTTGGTTTGTTGGTTTGTTGGTTTGTTGGCTTGTTGGTTTGTTGGTTTGTTGGCTTGTTGGTTTTTTGGTTTGTTGGTTTGTTGGCTTGTTGGCTTGTTGGTTTGTTGGTTTGTTGGCTTCTTGGTTTGTTGGATTGTTGGTTTGTTGGTTTGTTGGTTTGTTGGTTTGTTGGCTTGTTGGCTTGTTGGTTTGTTGGTTTGTTGGTTTGTTGGCTTGTTGGTTACTTAGTTTGTTGGTTTGTTGGCATTATGGTTTGTTGGTTTGTTGGTTTGTTGGCTTGTTGGTTACTTAGTTTGTTGGTTTGTTGGCATGTTGGTTTGTTGGTTTGTTGGTTTGTTGGCTTGTTGGTTTGTGTGTTTGTTGGCTTGTTGGCTTGTTGGTTTGTTGGTTTGTTGGTTTGTTGGCTTGTTGGTTTGTTGGTTTGTTGGCTTGTTGGATTGTTGGTTTGTTGGTTTGTTGGTTTGTTGGCTTGTTGGTTTGTTGGCTTGTTGGTTTGTTGGTTTGTTGGCTTGTTGGCTTGCTGGTTTGTTGGTTTGTTGGTTTGTTGGTTTATTTGTTTTTTCATTTGTTGGCTTGTTGGTTTGTTGGTTTGTTGGTTTGTTGGTTTGTTGGTTTGTTGGCTTGTTGGTTTGTTGGTTTGTTGGTTTGTTGGTTTTTTGGTTTGTTGGTTTGTTGGTTTGTTGGTTTGTTGTTTTGTTGGTTTGTTGGTATGTTGGTTTTTTGGTTTGTTGGTTTGTTGGTTTGTTGGCTTGTTGGTTTGTTGGTTTGTTGGTTTGTTGGTTTGTTGGTTTGTTGGTTTAATGGCTTGTTGGCTTGTTGGTTTGTTAGTTTGTTGGCTTTTTGGTTAATTGGTTTGTTGGTTTGTTGGTTTGTTGGCTTGTTGGTTTGTTGGTTTGTTGGTTTATTATTTTGTTGGTTTGTTGGTTTGTTGGTTTTTTGGTTTGTTTATTTGTTGGTTTGTTGGTTTGTTGGTTTGTTGGCTTGTTGGTTTGTTGGTTTGTTGGCTTGTTGGTTTGTTGGTTTGTTGGTTTGTTGGCTTGTTGGCTTGTTGGTTTGTTGGTTAAATGGCTTGTTGGTTTGTTGGCTTGTTGGCTTGTTGGTTTGTTGGTTTGTTGGTTTGTTGGCTTGTTGGTTTGTTGGTTTGTTGGCTTGTTGGCTTGTTGCTTTGTTGGTTTGTTGGTTTGTTGGCTTGTTGGTTTGTTGGTTTGTTGCTTTGTTGGTTTGTTGGTTTGTTGGCTTGTTGGCTTGTTGGTTTGTTGGCTTGTTGGTTTGTTAGTTTGTTGGCTTTTTGGTTACTTGGTTTGTTGGTTTGTTGGTTTCTTGGTTTGTTGGCTTGTTGGTTTGTTGGTTTGTTGGTTTGTTGGTTTATTGGTTTGTTAGTTTGTTGGCTCGTTGGTTTGTTGGTTTGTTGGCTTGTTGGTTTGTTGGTTTGTTGGCTTGTTGGCTTGTTGGTTTTTTGGTTTGTTGGCTTGTTGGTTTCTTGGCTTGTTGGTTTGTTGGCTTGTTGGTTTGTGGGTTTGTTGGTTTGTTGGCTTGTTGGTTACTTAGTTTGTTGGTTTATTGGCATGTTGGCTTGTTGGCTTGTTGGTTTGTTGGTTTGTTGGTTTGTTGGTTTATTTGTTTGTTGGTTTGTTGGCTTGTTGGTTTGTTGGTTTGTTGGTTTGTTGGCTTGTTGGTTTGTTGGTTTGTTGGCTTGGTGGCTTGTTGGTTTGTTGGTTTGTTGGTTTGTTGGTTTGTTGGTTTGTTGGTTTGTTGGTTTGTTGGTTTTTTGGTTTGTTGGTTTGTTGGTTTGTTGGCTTGTTGGTTTGTTGGTTTGTTGGTTTGTTGGTTTGTTGGTTTGTTGGTTTGTTGGCTTGTTGGCTTGTTGGTTACTTAGTTTGTTGGTTTGTTAGTTTGTTGGCTTGATGGTTTGTTGGTTTGTTGCTTTGTTGGTTTGTTGGTTTGTTGGCTTGTTGGTTTGTTGGTTTGTTGGCTTGTTGGCTTGTTGGTTTGTTGGTTTGTTGGTTTGTTGGTTTGTTGGCTTGTTGGTTTGTTGGTTTGTTGGCTTGTTTGTTTGTTGGTTTGTTGGTTTGTTGGCTTGTTGGCTTGTTGGTTTGTTGGTTTGTTGGTTTGTTGGCTTGTTGGTTTGTTGGCTTGTTGGTTTGTTGGTTTGTTGGTTTGTTGGTTTGTTGGCTTGTTGGCTTGTTGTTTTGTTGGTTTGCTGGCTTGTTGGTTTGTTGGTTTGTTGCTTTGTTGGTTTGTTGGTTTGTTGGTTTGTTGGCTTGTTGGCTTGTTGGTTTGTTGGCTTGTTGGTTTGTTAGTTTGTTGGCTTTTTGGTTACTTGGTTTGTTGGTTTGTTGGTTTCTTGGTTTGTTGGCTTGTTGGTTTGTTGGTTTGTTGGTTTGTTGGTTTGTTGGTTTGTTGGTTTATTGGTTTTTTGGTTTGTTGGTTTGTTAGTTTGTTGGCTCGTTGGTTTGTTGGTTTTTTGGCTTGTTGGTTTGTTGGTTTGTTGGCTTGTTGGCTTGTTGGTTTGTTGGTTTGTTGGCTTGTTGGTTTCTTGGCTTGTTGGTTTGTTGGCTTGTTGGTTTGTGTGTTTGTTGGTTTGTTGGCTTGTTGGTTACTTAGTTTGTTGGTTTATTGGCATGTTGGCTTGTTGGCTTGTTGGTTTGTTGGTTTGTTGGCTTGTTGGCTTGTTGGTTTGTTGGTTTGTTGGTTTGTTGGTTTGTTGGTTTGTTGGTTTGTTGGTTTGTTGGTTTGTTGGTTTGTTGGCTTGTTGGTTTGTTGGTTTGTTGGCTTGTTGGTTTGTTGGTTTGTTGGTTTGTTGGTTTGTTGGCTTGTTGGTTTGTTGGTTTGTTGGTTTGTTGGCTTGTTGGTTTGTTGGCTTGTTGGTTTGTTGGTTTGTTGGTTTGTTGGTTTGTTGGCTTGTTGGCTTGTTGGTTTGTTGGTTTGCTGGCTTTTTGGTTAGTTAGTTTGTTGGTTTGTTGGCATGTTGGTTTGTTGGTTTGTTGGTTTGTTGGCTTGTTGGTTACTTAGTTTGTTGGTTTGTTGGCATGTTGGTTTGTTGGTTTGTTGGTTTGTTGGCTTGTTGGCTTGTTGGTTTGTTGGTTTGTTGGCTTGTTGGCTTGTTGGTTTGTTGGTTTGTTGGTTTGTTGGCTTGTTGGTTTGTTGGTTTGTTGGCTTGTTGGCTTGTTAATTTGTTGGTTTGTTGGTTTGTTGGTTTGTTGGCTTGTTGGTTTGTTGGCTTGTTGGTTTGTTGGTTTGCTGGTTTGTTGGCTTGTTGGTTCGTTGGTTTGTGGGTTTGTTGGTTTGTTGGTTTATTTGTTTGTTGGTTTGTTGGCTTGTTGGTTTGTTGGTTTGTTGGTTTGTTGATTTGTTGGCTTGTTGGTTTGTTGGTTTGTTGGCTTGTTGGTTTGTTGGTTTGTTGGTTTGTTGGCTTGTTGGCTTGTTGGTTTGTTGGTTTGTTGGCTTGTTGGTTTGTTGGTTTCTGTGCTTGTTGGCTTGTTGCTTTGTTCGTTTGATGGTTTGTTGGTTTGTTGGTTTGTTGGTTTGTTGGTTTTTTGGTTTGTTGGTTTTTTGGTTTGTTGCTTTGTTGGTTTGTTGGTTTGTTGGCTTGTTGGCTTGTTGGTTTGTTGGCATGTTGGTTTGTTAGTTTGTTGGCTTTTTGGTTACTTGGTTTGTTGGTTTGTTGGCTTGTTGGCTTGTTGGTTTGTTGCTTTGTTCGTTTGATGGTTTGTTGGTTTGTTGGTTACTTGGTTTGTTGGTTTGTTGGTTTGTTGGCTTGTTGGTTTGTTGGCTTGTTGGTTTATTGGTTTGTTGGTTTGTTGGCTTGTTGGCTTGTTGGGTTGTTGGTTTGTTGGTTTGTTGGTTTGTTGGTTTATTGGCTTGTTGGTTTGTTGGTTTGTTGGTTTGTTGGCTTGTTGGCTTGTTGGTTTGTTGGTTTGTTGGCTTGTTGGTTTGTTGGTTTGTTGGCTTGTTGGCTTGTTGCTTTGTTCGTTTGATGGTTTGTTGGTTTGTTGGTTTGTTGGCTTGTTGGTTTGTTAATTTGTTGGTTTGTTGGTTTGTTGGTTTGTTGGTTTGTTGGTTTGTTGGTTTGTTGGATTGTTGGTTTGTTGGTTTGTTGGCTTGTTGGTTTGTTGGTTTGTTGGTTTGTTGGCTTGTTGGTTTGTTGGTTTGTTGGCTTATTATATTGTTGGTTTGTTGGTTTGTTGGTTTGTTGGTTTGTTCGTTTGTTGGTTTGTTGGTTAATTGGTTTGTTGGTTTGTTGGTTTGTTGGTTTGTTGGTTTATTTGTTTGTTGGTTTGTTGGTTTGTTGTTTTGTTGGTTTGTTGGTTTGTTGGTTTGTTGGTTTATTTGTTTGTTGGTTTGTTGGCTTGTTGGTTTGTTGGTTTGTTGGTTTGTTGGCTTGTTGGTTTGTTGGTTTGTTGGCTTGTTGGCTTGTTGGTTTGTTGGTTTTTTTGGTTTGTTGGTTTGTTGGTTTGTTGGTATTTTGGTTTGTTGGTTTGTTGGTTTGTTCGCTTGTTGGTTTGTTGGTTTGTTGGTTTGTTGGTTTGTAGGTTTGTTGGTTTGTTGGCTTGTTGGTTACTTAGTTTGTTGGTTTGTTGGTTTGTTTGCTTGTTGGTTTGTTGGCTTGTTGGTTTGTTGGCTTGTTGGTTTGTTGGTTTGTTGGTTTGTTGGCTTGTTGGTTTGTTGGTTTGTTGGCTTGTTGGCTTGTTGGTTTGTTGGTTTGTTGGTTTGTTAATTTGTTGGCTTGTTGGTTTATTGGTTTGTTGGCTTGTTGTTTTGTTGGCTCGTTGGCTTGTTGGTTTGTTGGTTTGCTGGCTTGTTGGTTTGTTGGCTTGTTGGTTTGTTGGTTTGTTGGTTTGTTGGCTTGTTGGCTTGTTGGTTTGTTGGTTTGTTGGCTTGTTGGTTTGTTGGTTTGTTGGCTTGTTGGCTTGTTGCTTTGTTCGTTTGATGGTTCGTTGGTTTGTTGGTTTGTTGGCTTGTTGGTTTGTTAGTTTGTTGGTTTGTTGGTTTGTTGGTTTGTTGGCTTGTTGGTTTGTTGGTTTGTTGGCTTGTTGGCTTGTTAATTTGTTGTTTTGTTGGTTTGTTGGTTTGTTGGCTTGTTGGTTTGTTGGCTTGTTGGTTTGTTGGTTTGCTGGTTCGTTGGCTTGTTGGCTTGTTAGTTTGTTGGTTTGTTGGTTTGTTGGTTTATTTGTTTGTTGGTTTGTTGGCTTGTTGGTTTGTTGGTTTGTTGGTTTGTTGATTTGTTGGCTTGTTGGTTTGTTGGTTTGTTGGCTTGTTGGTTTGTTGGTTTGTTGGTTTGTTGGCTTGTTGGCTTGTTGGTTTGTTGGTTTGTTGGCTTGTTGGTTTGTTGGTTTGTGTGCTTGTTGGTTTGTTGGTTTTTTGGTTTGTTGCTTTGTTGGTTTGTTGGTTTGTTGGCTTGTTGGCTTGTTGGTTTGTTGGCTTGTTGGTTTGTTAGTTTGTTGGCTTTTTGGTTACTTGGTTTGTTGGTTTGTTGGTTTGTTGGCTTGTTGGTTTGTTGCTTTGTTCGTTTGATGGTTTGTTGGTTTGCTGGTTACTTGGTTTGTTGGTTTGTTGGTTTGTTGGCTTGTTGGTTTGTTGGCTTGTTGGTTTACTGGTTTGTTGGTTTGTTGGCTTGTTGGCTTGTTGGTTTGTTGGTTTGTTGGTTTGTTGGTTTGTTGGCTTGTTGGTTTGTTGGTTTGTTGGTTTGTTGGCTTGTTGGCTTGTTGGTTTGTTGGTTTGTTGGCTTGTTGGTTTGTTGGTTTGTTGGCTTGTTGGCTTGTTGCTTTGTTCGTTTGATTGTTTGTTGATTTGTTGGTTTGTTGGCTTGTTGGTTTGTTAGTTTGTTGGTTTGTTGGTTTGTTGGTTTATTGGTTTGTTGGTTTGTTGGTTTGTTGGCTTGTTGGTTTGTTGGTTTGTTGGCTTGTTGGTTTGTTGGTTTGTTGGGTTGTTGGCTTGTTGGTTTGTTGGTTTGTTGGCTTGTTATATTGTTGGTTTGTTGGTTTGTTGGTTTGTTCGTTTGTTGGTTTGTTGGTTAATTGGTTTGTTGGTTTGTTGGTTTGTTGGTTTGTTGGTTTGTTGGTTTATTTGTTTGTTGGTTTGTTGGTTTGTTGGTTTGTTGGTTTGTTGGTTTATTTGTTTGTTGGTTTGTTGGTTTTTTGGTTTGTTGCTTTGTTGGTTTGTTGGTTTGTTGGCTTGTTGGCTTGTTGGTTTGTTGGCTTGTTGGTTTGTTAGTTTGTTGGCTTTTTGGTTACTTGGTTTGTTGGTTTGTTGGTTTGTTGGCTTGTTGGTTTGTTGCTTTGTTCGTTTGATGGTTTGTTGGTTTGTTGGTTACTTGGTTTGTTGGTTTGTTGGTTTGTTGGCTTGTTGGTTTGTTGGCTTGTTGGTTTATTGGTTTGTTGGTTTGTTGGCTTGTTGGCTTGTTGGTTTGTTGGTTTGTTGGTTTGTTGGTTTGTTGGCTTGTTGGTTTGTTGGTTTGTTGGTTTGTTGGCTTGTTGGCTTGTTGGTTTGTTGGTTTGTTGGCTTGTTGGTTTGTTGGTTTGTTGGCTTGTTGGCTTGTTGCTTTGTTCGTTTGATGGTTTGTTGATTTGTTGGTTTGTTGGCTTGTTGGTTTGTTAGTTTGTTGGTTTGTTGGTTTGTTGGTTTGTTGGTTTGTTGGTTTGTTGGTTTGTTGGTTTGTTGGCTTGTTGGTTTGTTGGTTTGTTGGCTTGTTGGTTTGTTGGTTTGTTGGCTTTTTGGCTTGTTGGTTTGTTGGTTTGTTGGCTTGTTATATTGTTGGTTTGTTGGTTTGTTGGTTTGTTGGTTTGTTCGTTTGTTGGTTTGTTGGTTAATTGGTTTGTTGGTTTGTTGGTTTGTTGGTTTGTTGGTTTGTTGGTTTGTTGGTTTGTTGGTTTATTTGTTTGTTGGTTTGTTGGTTTGTTGGTTTCTTGGTTTGTTGGTTTATTTGTTTGTTGGTTTGTTGGCTTGTTGGTTTGTTGGTTTGTTGGTTTGTTGGCTTGTTGGTTTGTTGGTTTGTTGGCTTGTTGGCTTGTTGGTTTGTTGGTTTGTTGGTTTGTTGGTTTGTTAGTTTGTTGGTTTTTTGGTTTGTTGGTTTGTTGGTTTGTTGGCTTGTTGGTTTGTTGGTTTGTTGGTTTGTTGGTTTGTTGGTTTGTTGGCTTGTTGGCTTGTTGGCTACTTAGTTTGTTGGTTTGTTGGTTTGTTGGCTTGTTGGTTTGTTGGCTTGTTTCTTTATTGGTTTGTTGGTTTGTTGGCTTGTTGGTTTGTTGGCTTGTTGGTTTGTTGGCTTGTTGGTTTGTTGGTTTGTTGGTTTGTTGGCTTGTTGGTTTGTTGGTTTGTTGGCTTGTTGGCTTGTTGGTTTGTTGGTTTTTTGGTTTGTTAATTTGTTGGCTTGTTGGTTTTTTGGTTTGTTGTCTTGTTGGTTTGTTGGCTTCTTGGCTTGTTGGTTTGTTGGTTTGCTGGCTTGTTGGTTTGTTGGCTTGTTGGTTTGTTGGTTTGTTGGTTTGCTGGCTTGTTGGTTTGTTGGTTTGTTGGCTTGTTGACTTGTTGCTTTGTTCGTTTGATAGTTTGTTGGTTTGTTGGTTTTTTGGTTTGTTGGTTTGTTGGTTTTTTGGTTTGTTGCTTTGTTCGTTTGTTGGTTTGTTGGCTTGTTGGCTTGTTGGTTTGTTGGCTTGTTGGTTTGTTAGTTTGTTGGCTTTTTGGTTACTTGGTTTGTTGGTTTGTTGGCTTGTTGGCTTGTTGGTTTGTTGCTTTGTTCGTTTGATGGTTTGTTGGTTTGTTGGTTACTTGGTTTGTTGGTTTGTTGGTTTGTTGGCTTGTTTGTTTGTTGGCTTGTTGGTTTATTGGTTTGTTGGTTTGTTGGCTTGTTGGCTTGTTGGTTTGTTGGTTTGTTGGTTTGTTGGTTTGTTGGCTTGTTGGTTTGTTGGTTTGTTGGTTTGTTGGCTTGTTGGCTTGTTGGTTTGTTGGTTTGTTGGTTTGTTGGTTTGTTAGCTTGTTGGCTTGTTGCTTTGTTCGTTTGATGGTTTGTTGGTTTGTTTTGTTGTTGGCTTGTTGGTTTGTTAGTTTGTTGGTTTGTTGGTTTGTTGGTTTGTTGGTTTGTTGGTTTGTTGGTTTGTTGGCTTGTTGGTTTGTTGGTTTGTTGGCTTGTTGGTTTGTTGTTTTGTTGGCTTGTTGGCTTGTTGGTTTGTTGGTTTGTTGGCTTGTTATATTGTTGGTTTGTTGGTTTGTTGGTTTGTTGGTTTGTTCGTTTGTTGGTTTGTTGGTTTGTTGGTTTGTTGGTTTGTTGGTTTGTTGGTTTGTTGGTTTATTTGTTTGTTGGTTTGTTGGCTTGTTGGTTTGTTGGTTTGTTGGTTTGTTGGCTTGTTGGTTTGTTGGTTTGTTGGCTTGTTGGCTTGTTGGTTTGTTGGTTTGTTGGTTTGTTGGTTTGTTGGTTTGTTGGTTTTTTGGTTTGTTGGTTTGTTGGTTTGTTGGCTTGTTGGTTTGTTGGTTTGTTGGTTTGTTGGTTTGTTGGTTTGTTGGCTTGTTGGCTTGTTGGTTACTTAGTTTGTTGGTTTGTTGGTTTGTTGGCTTGTTTCTTTGTTGTTTTGTTGGTTTGTTGGCTTGTTGGTTTGTTGGCTTGTTGGTTTGTTGGCTTGTTGGTTTGTTGGTTTGTTGGTTTGTTGGCTTGTTGGTTTGTTGGTTTGTTGGCTTGTTGGCTTGTTGGTTTGTTGGTTTTTTGGTTTGTTAATTTGTTGGCTTGTTGGTTTTTTGGTTTGTTGGCTTGTTGGTTTGTTGGCTTCTTGGCTTGTTGGTTTGTTGGTTTGCTGGCTTGTTGGTTTGTTGGCTTGTTGGTTTGTTGGTTTGTTGGTTTGTTGGTTTGTTGGCTTGTTGGCTTGTTGGTTTGTTGGTTTGTTGGCTTGTTGGTTTGTTGGTTTGTTGGCTTGTTGGCTTGTTGCTTTGTTCGTTTGATGGTTTGTTGGTTTGTTGGTTTGTTGGCTTGTTGGTTTGTTAGTTTGTTGGTTTGTTGGTTTGTTGGTTTGTTGGCTTGTTGGTTTGTTGGTTTGTTGGTTTGTTGGCTTGTTGGCTTGTTGGTTTGTTGGTTTTTTGGTTTGTTAATTTGTTGGCTTGTTGGTTTATTGGTTTGTTGGCTTGTTGGTTTGTTGGCTTGTTGGCTTGTTGGTTTGTTGGTTTGCTGGCTTGTTGGTTACTTAGTTTGTTGGTTTGTTGGCATGTTGGTTTGTTGGTTTGTTGGTTTGTTGGCTTGTTGGTTACTTAGTTTGTTGGTTTGTTGGCATGTTGGTTTGTTGGTTTGTTGGTTTGTTGGCTTGTTGGTTTGTTGGTTTGTTGGCTTGTTGGCTTCTTGGTTTGTTGGTTTGTTGGTTTGTTGGCTTGTTGGTTTGTTGGTTTGTTGTTTGGTGGCTTGTTAATTTGTTGGTTTGTTGGTTTGTTGGTTTGTTGGCTTGTTGGTTTGTTGGCTTGTTGGTTTGTTGGTTTGCTGGTTTGTTGGCTTGTTGGCTTGTTGGTTTGTTGGTTTGTTGGTTTGTTGGTTTATTTGTTTGTTGGTTTGTTGGCTTGTTGGTTTGTTGGTTTGTTGGTTTGTTGATTTGTTGGCTTGTTGGTTTGTTGGTTTGTTGGCTTGTTGGTTTGTTGGTTTGTTGGTTTGTTTGCTTGTTGGTTTGTTGGTTTGTTGGTTTGTTGGCTTGTTGGTTTGTTGGTTTGTTGGCTTGTTGGCTTGTTGGTTTGTTGGTTTGTTGATTTGTTGGCTTGTTGGTTTGTTGGTTTGTTGGCTTGTTGGTTTGTTGGTTTGTTGGTTTGTTTGCTTGTTGGCTTGTTGGTTTGTTGGTTTGTTGGCTTGTTGGTTTGTTGGTTTGTTGGCTTGTTGGCTTGTTGGTTTGTTGGTTTGTTGGTTTGTTGGCTTGCTGGTTTGTTGGTTTGTTGTTTTGTTGGCTTGTTAATTTGTTGGTTTGTTGGTTTGTTGGTTTGCTGGCTTATTGGTTTGTTGGCTTGTTGGTTTGTTGGTTTGCTGGTTTGTTGGCTTGTTGGCTTGTTGGTTTGTTGGTTTGTTGGTTTGTTGGTTTATTTGTTTGTTGGTTTGTTGGCTTGTTGGTTTGTTGGTTTGTTGGTTTGTTGATTTGTTGGCTTGTTGGTTTGTTGGTTTGTTGGCTTCTTGGTTTGTTGGTTTGTTGGTTTGTTTGCTTGTTGGCTTGTTGGTTTGTTGGTTTGTTGGCTTGTTGGTTTGTTGGTTTGTGTGCTTGTTGGCTTGTTGCTTTGTTCGTTTGATGGTTTGTTGGTTTGTTGGTTTTTTGGTTTGTTGGTTTTTTGGTTTGTTGCTTTGTTGGCTTGTTGGCTTGTTGGTTTGTTGGTTTGTTGGCTTGTTGGTTTGTTGGTTTGTTGGCTTGTTGGCTTGTTGCTTTGTTCGTTTGATGGTTTGTTGGTTTGTTGGTTTGTTGGCTTGTTGGTTTGTTAGTTTGTTGGTTTGTTGGTTTGTTGGTTTGTTGGTTTGTTGGTTTGTTGGTTTGTTGGTTTGTTGGTTTGTTGGCTTGTTGGTTTGTTGGTTTGTTGGCTTGTTGGTTTGTTGGTTTGTTGGCTTGTTGGTTTGTTGGTTTGTTGGCTTGTTATATTGTTGGTTTGTTGGTTTGTTGGTTTGTTCGTTTGTTGGTTTGTTGGTTAATTGGTTTGTTGGTTTGTTGATTTGTTGGTTTGTTGGTTTATTTGTTTGTTGGTTTGTTGGCTTGTTGGTTTGTTGGTTTGTTGGTTTGTTGGTTTGTTGGTTTGTTGGTTTGTTGGCTTGTTGGCTTGTTGGCTTGTTGGTTTGTTGGTTTGTTGGTTTGTTGGTTTGTTGGTTTGTTGGTTTGTTGGTTTGTTGGTTTTTTGGTTTGTTGGTTTGTTGGTTTGTTGGCTTGTTGGTTTGTTGGTTTGTTGGTTTGTTGGTTTGTTGGTTTGTTGGCTTGTTGGCTTGTTGGTTACTTAGTTTGTTGGTTTGTTGGTTTGTTGGCTTGTTGGTTTGTTGGCTTGTTTCTTTGTTGGTTTGTTGGTTTGTTGGCTTGTTGGTTTGTTGGCTTGTTGGTTTGTTGGCTTGTTGGTTTGTTGGTTTGTTGGTTTGTTGCATTGTTGGTTTGTTGGTTTGTTGGTTTGTTGGCTTGTTGGCTTGTTGGTTTGTTGGTTTGTTGATTTGTTGGCTTGTTGGTTTGTTGGTTTGTTGGCTTGTTGGTTTGTTGGTTTGTTGGTTTGTTTGCTTGTTGGCTTGTTGGTTTGTTGGTTTGTTGGCTTGTTGGTTTGTTGGTTTGTTGGCTTGTTGGCTTGTTGGTTTGTTGGTTTGTTGGTTTGTTGGCTTGCTGGTTTGTTGGTTTGTTGTTTTGTTGGCTTGTTAATTTGTTGGTTTGTTGGTTTGTTGGTTTGTTGGCTTATTGGTTTGTTGGCTTGTTGGTTTGTTGGTTTGCTGGTTTGTTGGCTTGTTGGCTTGTTGGTTTGTTGGTTTGTTGGTTTGTTGGTTTATTTGTTTGTTGGTTTGTTGGCTTGTTGGTTTGTTGGTTTGTTGGTTTGTTGATTTGTTGGCTTGTTGGTTTGTTGGTTTGTTGGCTTCTTGGTTTGTTGGTTTGTTGGTTTGTTTGCTTGTTGGCTTGTTGGTTTGTTGGTTTGTTGGCTTGTTGGTTTGTTGGTTTGTGTGCTTGTTGGCTTGTTGCTTTGTTCGTTTGATGGTTTGTTGGTTTGTTGGTTTTTTGGTTTGTTGGTTTTTTGGTTTGTTGCTTTGTTGGCTTGTTGGCTTGTTGGTTTGTTGGTTTGTTGGCTTGTTGGTTTGTTGGTTTGTTGGCTTGTTGGCTTGTTGCTTTGTTCGTTTGATGGTTTGTTGGTTTGTTGGTTTGTTGGCTTGTTGGTTTGTTAGTTTGTTGGTTTGTTGGTTTGTTGGTTTGTTGGTTTGTTGGTTTGTTGGTTTGTTGGTTTGTTGGCTTGTTGGTTTGTTGGTTTGTTGGCTTGTTGGTTTGTTGGTTTGTTGGCTTGTTGGTTTGTTGGTTTGTTGGCTTGTTATATTGTTGGTTTGTTGGTTTGTTGGTTTGTTGGTTTGTTGGTTTGTTCGTTTGTTGGTTTGTTGGTTAATTGGTTTGTTGGTTTGTTGATTTGTTGGTTTGTTGGTTTATTTGTTTGTTGGTTTGTTGGCTTGTTGGTTTGTTGGTTTGTTGGTTTGTTGGTTTGTTGGTTTGTTGGTTTGTTGGCTTGTTGGCTTGTTGGCTTGTTGGTTTGTTAGTTTGTTGGTTTGTTGGTTTGTTGGTTTGTTGGTTTGTTGGTTTGTTGGTTTTTTGGTTTGTTGGTTTGTTGGTTTGTTGGCTTGTTGGTTTGTTGGTTTGTTGGTTTGTTGGTTTGTTGGTTTGTTGGCTTGTTGGCTTGTTGGTTACTTAGTTTGTTGGTTTGTTGGTTTGTTGGCTTGTTGGTTTGTTGGCTTGTTTCTTTGTTGGTTTGTTGGTTTGTTGGCTTGTTGGTTTGTTGGCTTGTTGGTTTGTTGGCTTGTTGGTTTGTTGGTTTGTTGGTTTGTTGGCTTGTTGGTTTGTTGGTTTGTTGGCTTGTTGGCTTGTTGGTTTGTTGGTTTTTTGGTTTGCTAATTTGTTGACTTGTTAGTTTATTGGTTTGTTGACTTGTTGGTTTGTTGGTTTGTTGGTTAGTTCGTTTGTTGGTTTGTTAGTTTGTTAATTTGTTGGCTTGTTGGCTTGTTGGTTTGTTGGTTTTTTGGTTTGTTGGTTTGTTGGGTTGTTGGTTTGTTGGTTTGTTGGTTTGTTGGTTTGTTGGTTTGTTGGCTTGTTGGCTTGTTGGCTTGTTGGTTTGTTGGCCTGTTGGCTTGTTGGTTTGTTAGTTTGTTGGCTTTTTGGTTACTTGGTTTGTTGGTTGTTGGTTTGTTGGCTTGTTGGTTTGTTGGTTTGTTGGTTTGTTGGCTTGTTGGTTTGTTGGTTTTTTGGTTTGTTCGTTTGTTGGTTTGTTGGTTAATTGGTTTGTTGGCTTGTTGGTTTGTTGGTTTGTTGGTTTGTTGGCTTGTTGGCTTGTTGGTTTGTTGGTTTATTGGTTTGTTGGCTTGTTGGTTTGTTGGTTTATTTGTTTGTTGGTTTGTTGGCTTGTTGGTTTATTGGTTTGTTGGCTTGTTGGCTTGTTGGTTTGTTGGTTTGTTGGCTTGTTGGCTTGTTGGTTTGTTGGTTTGTTGGCTTGTTGGTTTGTTGGCTTGTTGGTTTGTTGGTTTGTTGGTTTGTTGGCTTGTTGGTTTGTTGGCTTGTTTGTTTTTTGTCTTGTTGGTTTGTTAGTTTGTTGGGTTGTTGGTTTGTTGGTTTGTTGGTTTGTTGGTTTGTTGGTTTGTTGGTTTATTTGCTTGTTGGTTTTTTGGCTTGTTGGTTTGTTGGTTTGTTGGTTTGTTGGTTTATTGGCTTGTTGGTTTGTTGGTTTGTTGGCTTGTTGGTTTGTTGGTTTGTTGGTTTGTTGGCTTGTTGGCTTGTTGGTTTGTTGGTTTTTTGGCTTGTTGGTTTGTTGGCTTGTTGGTTTGTTGGTTTGTTGGCTTGTTGGCTTGTTGCTTTGTTCGTTTGATAGTTTGTTGGTTTGTTGGTTTTTTGTTTTGTTGGTTTTTTGGTTTGTTGCTTTGTTGGTTTGTTGGTTTGTTGGCTTGTTGGCTTGTTGGTTTGTTGGCTTGTGGGTTTGTTAGTTTGTTGGCTTTTTGGTTACTTGGTTTGTTGGTTTGTTGGCTTGTTGGCTTGTTGGTTTGTTGCTTTGTTCGTGTGATGGTTTGTTGGCTTGTTGGTTTGTTGGCTTGTTGGCTTGTTGGTTTGTTGGTTTGTTGGTTTGTTTGTTTGTTGGTTTGTTGGTTTTTTGGTTTGTTGGTTTATTTTTTTTTGGTTTGTTGGCTTGTTAGTTTGTTGGTTTGTTGGTTTGTTGGCTTGTTGGTTTGTTGGTTTGTTGGTTTGTTGGCTTGTTGGCTTATTGGTTTGTTGGTTTGTTGGCTTGTTGGTTTGTTGGTTTGTTGGCTTGTTGGCTTTTTGCTTTGTTCGTTTGATGGTTTGTTGGTTTGTTGGTTTGTTAGCTTGTTGGTTTGTTAGTTTGTTGGTTTGTTGGTTTGTTGGTTTGTTGGTTTGTTGGTTTGTTGGTTTGTAGGTTTGTAGGTTTGTTGGCTTGTTGGTTTGTTGGTTTGTTGGCTTGTTGGTTTGTTGGTTTGTTGGCTTGTTGGCTTGTTGGTTTGTTGGTTTGTTGGCTTGTTGGTTTGTTGGTTTGTTGGCTTGTTGGCTTGTTGCTTTGTTCGTTTGATGGTTTGTTGATTTGTTGGTTTGTTGGCTTGTTGGTTTCTTAGTTTGTTGGTTTGTTGGTTTGTTGGTTTGTTGGTTTGTTGGTTTGTTGGTTTGTTGGCTTGTTGGTTTGTTGGTTTGTTGGCTTGTTGGTTTGTTGGTTTGTTGGCTTTTTGGCTTGTTGGTTTGTTGGTTTGTTGGCTTGTTATATTGTTGGTTTGTTGGTTTGTTGGTTTGTTGGTTTGTTCGTTTGTTGGTTTGTTGGTTAATTGGTTTGTTGGTTTGTTGGTTTGTTGGTTTGTTGGTTTGTTGGTTTGTTGGTTTATTTGTTTGTTGGTATGTTGGTTTGTTGGTTTCTTGGTTTGTTGGTTTATTTGTTTGTTGGTTTGTTGGCTTGTTGGTTTGTTGGTTTGTTGGTTTGTTGGCTTGTTGGTTTGTTGGTTTGTTGGCTTGTTGGCTTGTTGGTTTGTTGGTTTGTTGGTTTGTTGGTTTGTTAGTTTGTTGGTTTTTTGGTTTGTTGGTTTGTTGGTTTGTTGGCTTGTTGGTTTGTTGGTTTGTTGGTTTGTTGGTTTGTTGGTTTGTTGGTTTGTTGGCTTGTTGGCTTGTTGGCTACTTAGTTTGTTGGTTTGTTGGTTTGTTGGCTTGTTGGTTTGTTGGCTTGTTTCTTTATTGGTTTGTTGGTTTGTTGGCTTGTTGGTTTGTTGGCTTGTTGGTTTGTTGGCTTGTTGGTTTGTTGGTTTGTTGGTTTGTTGGCTTGTTGGTTTGTTGGTTTGTTGGCTTGTTGGCTTGTTGGTTTGTTGGTTTTTTGGTTTGTTAATTTGTTGGCTTGTTGGTTTTTTGGTTTGTTGTCTTGTTGGTTTGTTGGCTTCTTGGCTTGTTGGTTTGTTGGTTTGCTGGCTTGTTGGTTTGTTGGCTTGTTGGTTTGTTAGTTTGTTGGTTTGCTGGCTTGTTGGTTTGTTGGTTTGTTGGCTTGTTGACTTGTTGCTTTGTTCGTTTGATAGTTTGTTGGTTTGTTGGTTTTTTGGTTTGTTGGTTTGTTGGTTTTTTGGTTTGTTGCTTTGTTCGTTTGTTGGTTTGTTGGCTTGTTGGCTTGTTGGTTTGTTGGCTTGTTGGTTTGTTAGTTTGTTGGCTTTTTGGTTACTTGGTTTGTTGGTTTGTTGGCTTGTTGGCTTGTTGGTTTGTTGCTTTGTTCGTTTGATGGTTTGTTGGTTTGTTGGTTACTTGGTTTGTTGGTTTGTTGGTTTGTTGGCTTGTTTGTTTGTTGGCTTGTTGGTTTGTTGGCTTGTTGGTTTGTTAGTTTGTTGGCTTTTTGGTTACTTGGTTTGTTGGTTTGTTGGCTTGTTGGCTTGTTGGTTTGTTGCTTTGTTCGTTTGATGGTTTGTTGGTTTGTTGGTTACTTGGTTTGTTGGTTTGTTGGTTTGTTGGCTTGTTTGTTTGTTGGCTTGTTGGTTTGCTGGTTTGTTGGCTTGTTGGCTTGTTGGTTTGTTGGTTTGTTGGTTTGTTGGTTTGTTAGCTTGTTGGCTTGTTGCTTTGTTCGTTTGATGGTTTGTTGGTTTGTTTTGTTGTTGGCTTGTTGGTTTGTTAGTTTGTTGGTTTGTTGGTTTGTTGGTTTGTTGGTTTGTTGGTTTGTTGGTTTGTTGGCTTGTTGGTTTGTTGGTTTGTTGGCTTGTTGGTTTGTTGTTTTGTTGGCTTGTTGGCTTGTTGGTTTGTTGGTTTGTTGGCTTGTTATATTGTTGGTTTGTTGGTTTGTTGGTTTGTTCGTTTGTTGGTTTGTTGGTTTGTTGGTTTGTTGGTTTGTTGGTTTGTTGGTTTGTTGGTTTATTTGTTTGTTGGTTTGTTGGCTTGTTGGTTTGTTGGTTTGTTGGTTTGTTGGCTTGTTGGTTTGTTGGTTTGTTGGCTTGTTGGCTTGTTGGTTTGTTGGTTTGTTGGTTTGTTGGTTTGTTGGTTTGTTGGTTTTTTGGTTTGTTGGTTTGTTGGTTTGTTGGCTTGTTGGTTTGTTGGTTTGTTGGTTTGTTGGTTTGTTGGTTTGTTGGCTTGTTGGCTAGTTGGTTACTTAGTTTGTTGGTTTGTTGGTTTGTTGGTTTGTTGGTTTGTTGGCTTGTTTCTTTGTTGTTTTGTTGGTTTGTTGGCTTGTTGGTTTGTTGGCTTGTTGGTTTGTTGGCTTGTTGGTTTGTTGGTTTGTTGGTTTGTTGGCTTGTTGGTTTGTTGGTTTGTTGGCGTGTTGGCTTGTTGGTTTGTTGGTTTTTTGGTTTGTTAATTTGTTGGCTTGTTGGTTTTTTGGTTTGTTGGCTTGTTGGTTTGTTGGCTTCTTGGCTTGTTGGTTTGTTGGTTTGCTGGCTTGTTGGTTTGTTGGCTTGTTGGTTTGTTGGTTTGTTGGTTTGTTGGTTTGTTGGCTTGTTGGCTTGTTGGTTTGTTGGTTTGTTGGCTTGTTGGTTTGTTGGTTTGTTGGCTTGTTGGCTTGTTGCTTTGTTCGTTTGATGGTTTGTTGGTTTGTTGGTTTGTTGGCTTGTTGGTTTGTTAGTTTGTTGGTTTGTTGGTTTGTTGGTTTGTTGGCTTGTTGGTTTGTTGGTTTGTTGGTTTGTTGGCTTGTTGGCTTGTTGGTTTGTTGGTTTTTTGGTTTGTTAATTTGTTGGCTTGTTGGTTTATTGGTTTGTTGGCTTGTTGGTTTGTTGGCTTGTTGGCTTGTTGGTTTGTTGGTTTGCTGGCTTGTTGGTTACTTAGTTTGTTGGTTTGTTGGCATGTTGGTTTGTTGGTTTGTTGGTTTGTTGGCTTGTTGGTTACTTAGTTTGTTGGTTTGTTGGCATGTTGGTTTGTTGGTTTGTTGGTTTGTTGGCTTGTTGGTTTGTTGGTTTGTTGGCTTGTTGGCTTGTTGGTTTGTTGGTTTGTTGGTTTGTTGGCTTGTTGGTTTGTTGGTTTGTTGTTTGGTGGCTTGTTAATTTGTTGGTTTGTTGGTTTGTTGGTTTGTTGGCTTGTTGGTTTGTTGGCTTGTTGGTTTGTTGGTTTGCTGGTTTGTTGGCTTGTTGGCTTGTTGGTTTGTTGGTTTGTTGGTTTGTTGGTTTATTTGTTTGTTGGTTTGTTGGCTTGTTGGTTTGTTGGTTTGTTGGTTTGTTGATTTGTTGGCTTGTTGGTTTGTTGGTTTGTTGGCTTGTTGGTTTGTTGGTTTGTTGGTTTGTTTGCTTGTTGGTTTGTTGGTTTGTTGGTTTGTTGGCTTGTTGGTTTGTTGGTTTGTTGGCTTGTTGGCTTGTTGGTTTGTTGGTTTGTTGATTTGTTGGCTTGTTGGTTTGTTGGTTTGTTGGCTTGTTGGTTTGTTGGTTTGTTGGTTTGTTTGCTTGTTGGCTTGTTGGTTTGTTGGTTTGTTGGCTTGTTGGTTTGTTGGTTTGTTGGTTTGCTGGCTTGTTGGTTACTTAGTTTGTTGGTTTGTTGGCATGTTGGTTTGTTGGTTTGTTGGTTTGTTGGCTTGTTGGTTACTTAGTTTGTTGGTTTGTTGGCATGTTGGTTTGTTGGTTTGTTGGTTTGTTGGCTTGTTGGTTTGTTGGTTTGTTGGCTTGTTGGCTTGTTGGTTTGTTGGTTTGTTGGTTTGTTGGCTTGTTGGTTTGTTGGTTTGTTGTTTGGTGGCTTGTTAATTTGTTGGTTTGTTGGTTTGTTGGTTTGTTGGCTTGTTGGTTTGTTGGCTTGTTGGTTTGTTGGTTTGCTGGTTTGTTGGCTTGTTGGCTTGTTGGTTTGTTGGTTTGTTGGTTTGTTGGTTTATTTGTTTGTTGGTTTGTTGGCTTGTTGGTTTGTTGGTTTGTTGGTTTGTTGATTTGTTGGCTTGTTGGTTTGTTGGTTTGTTGGCTTGTTGGTTTGTTGGTTTGTTGGTTTGTTTGCTTGTTGGTTTGTTGGTTTGTTGGTTTGTTGGCTTGTTGGTTTGTTGGTTTGTTGGCTTGTTGGCTTGTTGGTTTGTTGGTTTGTTGATTTGTTGGCTTGTTGGTTTGTTGGTTTGTTGGCTTGTTGGTTTGTTGGTTTGTTGGTTTGTTTGCTTGTTGGCTTGTTGGTTTGTTGGTTTGTTGGCTTGCTGGTTTGTTGGTTTGTTGTTTTGTTGGCTTGTTAATTTGTTGGTTTGTTGGTTTGTTGGTTTGCTGGCTTATTGGTTTGTTGGCTTGTTGGTTTGTTTTTTTGCTGGTTTGTTGGCTTGTTGGCTTGTTGGTTTGTTGGTTTGTTGGTTTGTTGGTTTATTTGTTTGTTGGTTTGTTGGCTTGTTGGTTTGTTGGTTTGTTGGTTTGTTGATTTGTTGGCTTGTTGGTTTGTTGGTTTGTTGGCTTCTTGGTTTGTTGGTTTGTTGGTTTGTTTGCTTGTTGGCTTGTTGGTTTGTTGGTTTGTTGGCTTGTTGGTTTGTTGGTTTGTGTGCTTGTTGGCTTGTTGCTTTGTTCGTTTGATGGTTTGTTGGTTTGTTGGTTTTTTGGTTTGTTGGTTTTTTGGTTTGTTGCTTTGTTGGCTTGTTGGCTTGTTGGTTTGTTGGTTTGTTCGCTTGTTGGTTTGTTGGTTTGTTGGCTTGTTGGCTTGTTGCTTTGTTCGTTTGATGGTTTGTTGGTTTGTTGGTTTGTTGGCTTGTTGGTTTGTTAGTTTGTTGGTTTGTTGGTTTGTTGGTTTGTTGGTTTGTTGGTTTGTTGGTTTGTTGGTTTGTTGGCTTGTTGGTTTGTTGGTTTGTTGGCTTGTTGGTTTGTTGGTTTGTTGGCTTGTTGGTTTGTTGGTTTGTTGGCTTGTTATATTGTTGGTTTGTTGGTTTGTTGGTTTGTTGGTTTGTTGGTTTGTTCGTTTGTTGGTTTGTTGGTTAATTGGTTTGTTGGTTTGTTGATTTGTTGGTTTGTTGGTTTATTTGTTTGTTGGTTTGTTGGCTTGTTGGTTTGTTGGTTTGTTGGTTTGTTGGTTTGTTGGTTTGTTGGTTTGTTGGCTTGTTGGCTTGTTGGCTTGTTGGTTTGTTGGTTTGTTGGTTTGTTGGTTTGTTGGTTTGTTGGTTTGTTGGTTTGTTGGTTTTTTGGTTTGTTGGTTTGTTGGTTTGTTGGCTTGTTGGTTTGTTGGTTTGTTGGTTTGTTGGTTTGTTGGTTTGTTGGCTTGTTGGCTTGTTGGTTACTTAGTTTGTTGGTTTGTTGGTTTGTTGGCTTGTTGGTTTGTTGGCTTGTTTCTTTGTTGGTTTGTTGGTTTGTTGGCTTGTTGGTTTGTTGGCTTGTTGGTTTGTTGGCTTGTTGGTTTGTTGGTTTGTTGGTTTGTTGGCTTGCTGGTTTGTTGGTTTGTTGGTTTGTTGGCTTGTTGGCTTGTTGGTTTGTTGGTTTGTTGATTTGTTGGCTTGTTGGTTTGTTGGTTTGTTGGCTTGTTGGTTTGTTGGTTTGTTGGTTTGTTTGCTTGTTGGCTTGTTGGTTTGTTGGTTTGTTGGCTTGTTGGTTTGTTGGTTTGTTGGCTTGTTGGCTTGTTGGTTTGTTGGTTTGTTGGTTTGTTGGCTTGCTGGTTTGTTGGTTTGTTGTTTTGTTGGCTTGTTAATTTGTTGGTTTGTTGGTTTGTTGGTTTGTTGGCTTATTGGTTTGTTGGCTTGTTGGTTTGTTGGTTTGCTGGTTTGTTGGCTTGTTGGCTTGTTGGTTTGTTGGTTTGTTGGTTTGTTGGTTTATTTGTTTGTTGGTTTGTTGGCTTGTTGGTTTGTTGGTTTGTTGGTTTGTTGATTTGTTGGCTTGTTGGTTTGTTGGTTTGTTGGATTCTTGGTTTGTTGGTTTGTTGGTTTGTTTGCTTGTTGGCTTGTTGGTTTGTTGGTTTGTTGGCTTGTTGGTTTGTTGGTTTGTGTGCTTGTTGGCTTGTTGCTTTGTTCGTTTGATGGTTTGTTGGTTTGTTGGTTTTTTGGTTTGTTGGTTTTTTGGTTTGTTGCTTTGTTGGCTTGTTGGCTTGTTGGTTTGTTGGTTTGTTGGCTTGTTGGTTTGTTGGTTTGTTGGCTTGTTGGCTTGTTGCTTTGTTCGTTTGATGGTTTGTTGGTTTGTTGGTTTGTTGGCTTGTTGGTTTGTTAGTTTGTTGGTTTGTTGGTTTGTTGATTTGTTGGTTTGTTGGTTTGTTGGTTTGTTGGTTTGTTGGTTTGTTGGCTTGTTGGTTTGTTGGTTTGTTGGCTTGTTGGTTTGTTGGTTTGTTGGCTTGTTGGTTTGTTGGTTTGTTGGCTTGTTATATTGTTGGTTTGTTGGTTTGTTGGTTTGTTGGTTTGTTGGTTTGTTCGTTTGTTGGTTTGTTGGTTAATTGGTTTGTTGGTTTGTTGATTTGTTGGTTTGTTGGTTTATTTGTTTGTTGGTTTGTTGGCTTGTTGGTTTGTTGGTTTGTTGGTTTGTTGGTTTGTTGGTTTGTTGGTTTGTTGGCTTGTTGGCTTGTTGGCTTGTTGGTTTGTTAGTTTGTTGGTTTGTTGGTTTGTTGGTTTGTTGGTTTGTTGGTTTGTTGGTTTTTTGGTTTGTTGGTTTGTTGGTTTGTTGGCTTGTTGGTTTGTTGGTTTGTTGGTTTGTTGGTTTGTTGGTTTGTTGGCTTGTTGGCTTGTTGGTTACTTAGTTTGTTGGTTTGTTGGTTTGTTGGCTTGTTGGTTTGTTGGCTTGTTTCTTTGTTGGTTTGTTGGTTTGTTGGCTTGTTGGTTTGTTGGCTTGTTGGTTTGTTGGCTTGTTGGTTTGTTGGTTTGTTGGTTTGTTGGCTTGTTGGTTTGTTGGTTTGTTGGCTTGTTGGCTTGTTGGTTTGTTGGTTTTTTGGTTTGCTAATTTGTTGACTTGTTAGTTTATTGGTTTGTTGACTTGTTGGTTTGTTGGTTTGTTGGTTAGTTCGTTTGTTGGTTTGTTAGTTTGTTAATTTGTTGGCTTGTTGGCTTGTTGGTTTGTTGGTTTTTTGGTTTGTTGGTTTGTTGGGTTGTTGGTTTGTTGGTTTGTTGGTTTGTTGGTTTGTTGGTTTGTTGGCTTGTTGGCTTGTTGGCTTGTTGGTTTGTTGGCCTGTTGGCTTGTTGGTTTGTTAGTTTGTTGGCTTTTTGGTTACTTGGTTTGTTGGTTGTTGGTTTGTTGGCTTGTTGGTTTGTTGGTTTGTTGGTTTGTTGGCTTGTTGGTTTGTTGGTTTTTTGGTTTGTTCGTTTGTTGGTTTGTTGGTTAATTGGTTTGTTGGCTTGTTGGTTTGTTGGTTTGTTGGTTTGTTGGCTTGTTGGCTTGTTGGTTTGTTGGTTTGTTGGTTTGTTGGCTTGTTGGTTTGTTGGTTTATTTGTTTGTTGGTTTGTTGGCTTGTTGGTTTATTGGTTTGTTGGCTTGTTGGCTTGTTGGTTTGTTGGTTTGTTGGCTTGTTGGCTTGTTGGTTTGTTGGTTTGTTGGCTTGTTGGTTTGTTGGCTTGTTGGTTTGTTGGTTTGTTGGTTTGTTGGCTTGTTGGTTTGTTGGCTTGTTTGTTTTTTGTCTTGTTGGTTTGTTAGTTTGTTGGGTTGTTGGTTTGTTGGTTTGTTGGTTTGTTGGTTTGTTGGTTTGTTGGTTTATTTGCTTGTTGGTTTTTTGGCTTGTTGGTTTGTTGGTTTGTTGGTTTGTTGGTTTATTGGCTTGTTGGTTTGTTGGTTTGTTGGCTTGTTGGTTTGTTGGTTTGTTGGTTTGTTGGCTTGTTGGCTTGTTGGTTTGTTGGTTTTTTGGCTTGTTGGTTTGTGTGCTTGTTGGTTTGCTGGTTTGTTGGCTTGTTGGCTTGTTGCTTTGTTCGTTTGATAGTTTGTTGGTTTGTTGGTTTTTTGTTTTGTTGGCTTTTTGGTTTGTTGCTTTGTTGGTTTGTTGGTTTGTTGGCTTGTTGGCTTGTTGGTTTGTTGGCTTGTGGGTTTGTTAGTTTGTTGGCTTTTTGGTTACTTGGTTTGTTGGTTTGTTGGCTTGTTGGCTTGTTGGTTTGTTGCTTTGTTCGTGTGATGGTTTGTTGGCTTGTTGGTTTGTTGGCTTGTTGGCTTGTTGGTTTGTTGGTTTGTTGGTTTGTTTGTTTGTTGGTTTGTTGGTTTTTTGGTTTGTTGGTTTATTTTTTTTTGGTTTGTTGGCTTGTTAGTTTGTTGGTTTGTTGGTTTGTTGGCTTGTTGGTTTGTTGGTTTGTTGGTTTGTTGGCTTGTTGGCTTATTGGTTTGTTGGTTTGTTGGCTTGTTGGTTTGTTGGTTTGTTGGCTTGTTGGCTTTTTGCTTTGTTCGTTTGATGGTTTGTTGGTTTGTTGGTTTGTTAGCTTGTTGGTTTGTTAGTTTGTTGGTTTGTTGGTTTGTTGGTTTGTTGGTTTGTTGGTTTGTTGGTTTGTAGGTTTGTAGGTTTGTTGGCTTGTTGGTTTGTTGGTTTGTTGGCTTGTTGGTTTGTTGGTTTGTTGGCTTGTTGGCTTGTTGGTTTGTTGGTTCGTTGGCTTGTTGGCTTGTTGGTATGTTGGTTTGTTGGTTGGTTGGTTGGTTGGTTTGTTGGCTTGTTGGCTTGTTGGTTTGTTGGTTTGTTGGCTTGTTGGTTTGTTGGTTTGTTGGCTTGTTGGCTTGTTGCTTTGTTCATTTGATGGTTTGTTGGTTTGTTGGTTTGTTGGCTTGTTGGTTTGTTAGTTTGTTGGTTTGTTGGTTTGTTGGCTTGTTGGTTTGTTAGTTTGTTGGTTTGTTGGTTTGTTGGTTTGTTGGTTTGTTGGTTTGTTGGTTTGTTGGTTTGTTGGTTTATTTGCTTGTTGGTTTTTTGGCTTGTTGGTTTGTTGGTTTGTTGGTTTGTTGGTTTGTTGGCTTGTTGGCTTGTTGCTTTGTTCGTTTGATAGTTTGTTGGTTTGTTGGTTTTTTGGTTTGTTGGTTTTTTGGTTTGTTGCTTTGTTGGTTTGTTGGTTTGTTGGCTTGTTGGCTTGTTGGTTTGTTGGCTTGTTGGTTTGTTAGTTTGTTGGCTTTTTGGTTACTTGGTTTGTTGGTTTGTTGGCTTGTTGGCTTGTTGGTTTGTTGCTTTGTTCGTGCGATGGTTTGTTGGCTTGTTGGTTTGTTGGCTTGTTGGCTTGTTGGTTTGTTGGCTTGTTGGCTTGTTGGTTTGTTGGTTTGTTGGTTTGTTGGTTTGTTGGTTTTTTGGTTTGTTGGTTTGTTTTTTTTTTTGGTTTGTTGGCTTGTTGGTTTGTTGGTTTGTTGGTTTGTTGGTTTGTTGGTTTGTTGGCTTGTTGTTTTGTTGGTTTGTTGGTTTGTTGGCTTGTTGGCTTATTGGTTTGTTGGTTTGTTGGCTTGTTGGTTTGTTGGTTTGTTGGCTTGTTGGCTTTTTGCTTTGTTCGTTTGATGGTTTGTTGGTTTGTTGGTTTGTTGGCTTGTTGGTTTGTTAGTTTGTTGGTTTGTTGGTTTGTTGGTTTGTTGGTTTGTTGGTTTGTTGGTTTGTTGGTTTGTAGGTTTGTAGGTTTGTTGGCTTGTTGGTTTGTTGGTTTGTTGGCTTGTTGGATTGTTGGTTTGTTGGCTTGTTGGCTTGTTGGTTTGTTGCTTTGTTGGCTTGTTGGCTTGTTGGTATGTTGGTTTGTTGGTTTGTTGGTTTGTTCGTTTGTTGGTTTGTTCGTTTGTTAGTTTGTTGGTTAATTGGTTTGTTGGTTTGTTGGTTTGTTGGTTTGTTGGTTTGTTGGTTTGTTGGTTTGTTGATTTATTGGTTTTTTGGTTTGTTGGTTTATTTGTTTGTTGGTTTGTTGTCTTGTTGGTTTGTTGGTTTGTTGGTTTGTTGGTTTGTTGGCTTGTTGGTTGGTTGGTTTGTTGGTTTGTTGGCTTGTTGGCTTGTTGGTTTGTTGGTTTGTTGGCTTGTTGGTTTGTTGGTTTGTTGGCTTGTTGGCTTGTTGCTTTGTTCATTTGATGGTTTGTTGGTTTGTTGGTTTGTTGGCTTGTTGGTTTGTTAGTTTGTTGGTTTGTTGGTTTGTTGGTTTGTTGGTTTGTTGGTTTATTGGCTTGTTGGTTTGTTGGTTTGTTGGCTTGTTAGTTTGTTGGTTCGTTGGCTTGTTGGCTTGTTGGTTTGTTGGTTTGTTGGCTTGTTGGCTTGTTGGTTTGTTGGTTTGTTGGTTTGTTGGTTTGTTGGTTTGTTGGTTATTTCGTTTGTTGGTTTGTTAGTTTGTTGGTTTGTTGGCTTGTGGGCTTGTTGGTTTGTTGGTTTTTTGGTTTGTTGGTTTGTTGGTTTGTGGGTTTGTTGGTTTATTTGTTTGTTGGTTTGTTGGCTTATTGGTTTGTTGGTTTGTTGGTTTGTTGGCTTGTTGCCTTGTTGGTTTGTTAGTTTGTTGGCTTTTCGGTAACTTGGTTTGTTGGTTTGTTGGCTTGTTGGCTTGTTGGTTTGTTGGTTTGTTGGCTTGTTGGTTTGTTGGTTTGTTGGTTTGTTGGCTTGTTGCTTTGTTGGTTTTTTGGTTTGTTGGCTTGTTGGTTTGTTGGCTTGTTGGCTTGTTGGTTTGTTAGTTTGTTGGCTTTTTGGTTACTTGGTTTGTTGGTTTGTTGGTTTGTTGGTTTGTTGGTTTGTTGGATTGTTGGTTTGTTGGTTTGTTGGTTTGTTGGTCTGTTGGTTTGTTGGCTTGTTGGTTTGTTGGTTTGTTGGCTTGTTGGCTTGTTGGTTTGTTGGTTTGTTGGCTTGTTGGCTTGTTGGTTTGTTGGTTTGTTGGCTTGTTGGTTACTTAGTTTGTTGATTTGTTGGTTTGTTGGTTTGATGGTTTGTTGGTTTGTTGGCTTGTTGGCTTGTTGGTTTGTTGGTTTGTTGGTTTGGTGGCTTGTTGGCTTGTTGGTTTGTTAGTTTGTTGGCTTTTTGGTTACTTGGTTTGTTGGTTTGTTGGTTTGTTGGTTTGTTGGCTTGTTGGCTTGTTGGTTTGTTGGTTTGTTGGCTTGTTGGTTACTTAGTTTGTTGGTTTGTTGGTTTGTTGGTTTGATGGTTTGTTGGTTTGTTGGCTTGTTGGCTTGTTGGTTTGTTGGTTTGTTGGTTTGTTGGTTTGTTGGTTTGTTGGCTTGTTGTTTTGTTGGTTTGTTGGTTTGTTGGCTTGTTGGCTTATTGGTTTGTTGGTTTGTTGGCTTGTTGGTTTGTTGGTTTGTTGGCTTGTTGGCTTTTTGCTTTGTTCGTTTGATGGTTTGTTGGTTTGTTGGTTTGTTGGCTTGTTGGTTTGTTAGTTTGTTGGTTTGTTGGTTTGTAGGTTTGTTGGCTTGTTGGTTTGTTGGTTTGTTGGCTTGTTGGATTGTTGGTTTGTTGGCTTGTTGGCTTGTTGGTTTGTTGCTTTGTTGGCTTGTTGGCTTGTTGGTATGTTGGTTTGTTGGTTTGTTGGTTTGTTCGTTTGATGGTTTGTTCGTTTGTTAGTTTGTTGGTTAATTGGTTTGTTGGTTTGTTGGTTTGTTGGTTTGTTGGTTTGTTGGTTTGTTGATTTATTGGTTTTTTGGTTTGTTGGTTTATTTGTTTGTTGGTTTGTTGTCTTGTTGGTTTGTTGGTTTGTTGGTTTGTTGGTTTGTTGGCTTGTTGGTTGGTTGGTTTGTTGGTTTGTTGGCTTGTTGGCTTGTTGGTTTGTTGGTTTGTTGGCTTGTTGGTTTGTTGGTTTGTTGGCTTGTTGGCTTGTTGCTTTGTTCATTTGATGGTTTGTTGGTTTGTTGGTTTGTTGGCTTGTTGGTTTGTTAGTTTGTTGGTTTGTTGGTTTGTTGGTTTGTTGGTTTGTTGGTTTATTGGCTTGTTGGTTTGTTGGTTTGTTGGCTTGTTAGTTTGTTGGTTCGTTGGCTTGTTGGCTTGTTGGTTTGTTGGTTTGTTGGCTTGTTGGCTTGTTGGTTTGTTGGTTTGTTGGTTTGTTGGTTTGTTGGTTTGTTGGTTATTTCGTTTGTTGGTTTGTTAGTTTGTTGGTTTGTTGGCTTGTGGGCTTGTTGGTTTGTTGGTTTTTTGGTTTGTTGGTTTGTTGGTTTGTGGGTTTGTTGGTTTATTTGTTTGTTGGTTTGTTGGCTTATTGGTTTGTTGGTTTGTTGGTTTGTTGGCTTGTTGCCTTGTTGGTTTGTTAGTTTGTTGGCTTTTCGGTAACTTGGTTTGTTGGTTTGTTGGCTTGTTGGCTTGTTGGTTTGTTGGTTTGTTGGCTTGTTGGTTTGTTGGTTTGTTGGTTTGTTGGCTTGTTGCTTTGTTGGTTTTTTGGTTTGTTGGCTTGTTGGTTTGTTGGCTTGTTGGCTTGTTGGTTTGTTAGTTTGTTGGCTTTTTGGTTACTTGGTTTGTTGGTTTGTTGGTTTGTTGGTTTGTTGGTTTGTTGGATTGTTGGTTTGTTGGTTTGTTGGTTTGTTGGTTTGTTGGTTTGTTGGCTTGTTGGTTTGTTGGTTTGTTGGCTTGTTGGCTTATTGGTTTGTTGGTTTGTTGGCTTGTTGGCTTGTTGGTTTGTTGGTTTGTTGGCTTGTTGGTTACTTAGTTTGTTGGTTTGTTGGTTTGTTGGTTTGATGGTTTGTTGGTTTGTTGGCTTGTTGGCTTGTTGGTTTGTTGGTTTGTTGGTTTGGTGGCTTGTTGGCTTGTTGGTTTGTTAGTTTGTTGGCTTTTTGGTTACTTGGTTTGTTGGTTTGTTGGTTTGTTGGCTTGTTGGTTTGTTGGCTTGTTGGCTTGTTGGTTACTTAGTTTGTTGGTTTGTTGGTTTGTTGGCTTGTTGGTTTGTTGGCTTGTTGCTTTGTTGGTTTGTTGGTTTGTTGGTTTGTTGGTTTGTTGGTTTGTTGGCTTGTTGGCTTGTTGGTTCTTAGTTTGTTGGTTTGTTGGTTTGTTGGCTTGTTGGTTTGTTGGCTTGTTGCTTTGTTGGTTTGTTGGTTTGTTGGCTTGTTGGTTTGTTGGCTTGTTGGTTTGTTGGCTTGTTGGTTTGTTGGTTTGTTGGTTTGTTGGCTTGTTGGTTTGTTGGTTTGTTGGCTTGTTGGTTTATTGGTTTGTTGGCTTGTTGGTTTGTTGGTTTGTTGGCTTGTTGGCTTGTTGGTTTGTTGCTTTGTTCGTTTGATGGTTTGTTGGTTTGTTGGTTACTTGGTTTGTTGGTTTGTTGGTTTGTTGGCTTGTTGGTTTGTTGGCTTGTTGGTTTATTGGTTTGTTGGTTTGTTGGCTTGTTGGCTTGTTGGTTTGTTGGTTTGTTGGTTTGTTGGTTTGTTGGCTTGTTGGTTTGTTGGTTTGTTGGTTTGTTGGCTTGTTGGCTTGTTGGTTTGTTGGTTTGTTGGCTTGTTGGTTTGTTGGTTTGTTGGCTTGTTGGCTTGTTGCTTTGTTCGTTTGATGGTTTGTTGGTTTGTTGGTTTGTTGGCTTGTTGGTTTGTTAGTTTGTTGGTTTGTTGGTTTGTTGGTTTGTTGGTTTGTTGGTTTGTTGGTTTGTTGGTTTGTTGGCTTGTTGGTTTGTTGGTTTGTTGGCTTGTTGGTTTGTTGGTTTGTTGGCTTGTTGGCTTGTTGGTTTGTTGGTTTGTTGGCTTGTTATATTGTTGGTTTGTTGGTTTGTTGGTTTGTTGGTTTGTTCGTTTGTTGGTTTGTTGGTTAATTGGTTTGTTGGTTTGTTGGTTTGTTGGTTTGTTGGTTTGTTGGTTTATTTGTTTGTTGGTTTGTTGGTTTGTTGGTTTGTTGGTTTGTTGGTTTGTTGGTTTGTTGGTTTATTTGTTTGTTGGTTTGTTGGCTTGTTGGTTTGTTGGTTTGTTGGTTTGTTGGTTTGTTGGTTTGTTGGTTTGTTGGTTTGTTGGTTTGTTGGCTTGTTGGCTTGTTGGTTTGTTGGTTTGTTGGTTTGTTGGTTTGTTGGTTTGTTGGTTTGTTGGTTTGTTGGTTTTTTGGTTTGTTGGTTTGTTGGTGTGTTGGCTTGTTGTTTTGTTGGTTTGTTGGTTTGTTGGTTTGTTGGTTTGTTGGCTTGTTGGCTTGTTGGTTACTTAGTTTGTTGGTTTGTTGGCTTGTTGGTTTGTTGGCTTGTTTCTTTGTTGGCTTGTTGGTTTGTTGGCTTGTTGGTTTATTGGTTTGTTGGTTTGTTGGCTTGTTGGCTTGTTGGTTTGTTGGTTTGTTGGTTTGTTGGTTTGTTGGCTTGTTGGTTTGTTGGTTTGTTGGTTTGTTGGTTTGTTGGCTTGTTGGCTTGTTGGTTTGTTGGTTTGTTGGCTTGTTGGTTTGTTGGTTTGTTGGCTTGTTGGCTTGTTGCTTTGTTCGTTTGATGGTTTGTTGGTTTGTTGGTTTGTTGGCTTGTTGGTTTGTTAGTTTGTTGGTTTGTTGGTTTGTTGGTTTGTTGGTTTGTTGGTTTGTTGGTTTGTTGGTTTGTTGGCTTGTTGGTTTGTTGGTTTGTTGGCTTGTTGGTTTGTTGGTTTGTTGGCTTGTTGGCTTGTTGGTTTGTTGGTTTGTTGGCTTGTTATATTGTTGGTTTGTTGGTTTGTTGGTTTGTTGGTTTGTTCGTTTGTTGGTTTGTTGGTTAATTGGTTTGTTGGTTTGTTGGTTTGTTGGTTTGTTGGTTTGTTGGTTTATTTGTTTGTTGGTTTGTTGGTTTGTTGGTTTGTTGGTTTGTTGGTTTGTTGGTTTGTTGGTTTATTTGTTTGTTGGTTTGTTGGCTTGTTGGTTTGTTGGTTTGTTGGTTTGTTGGTTTGTTGGTTTGTTGGTTTGTTGGTTTGTTGGCTTGTTGGCTTGTTGGTTTGTTGGTTTGTTGGTTTGTTGGTTTGTTGGTTTGTTGGTTTGTTGGTTTTTTGGTTTGTTGGTTTGTTGGTGTGTTGGCTTGTTGGTTTGTTGGTTTGTTGGTTTGTTGGTTTGTTGGTTTGTTGGCTTGTTGGTTTGTTGGCTTGTTGGTTTGTTGGTTTGTTGGTTTGTTGGCTTGTTGGTTTGTTGGTTTGTTGGCTTGTTGGCTTGTTGGCTTGTTGGTTTGTTGGTTTTTTGGTTTGTTAATTTGTTGACTTGTTAGTTTATTGGTTTGTTGACTTGTTGGTTTGTTGGTTTGTTGGTTAGTTCGTTTGTTGGTTTGTTAGTTTGTTAATTTGTTGGCTTGTTGGCTTGTTGGTTTGTTGGTTTTTTGGTTTGTTGGTTTGTTGGGTTGTTGGTTTGTTGGTTTGTTGGTTTGTTGGTTAGTTGGCTTGTTGGCTTGTTGGCTTGTTGGTTTGTTAGTTTGTTGGCTTTTTGGTTACTTGGTTTGTTGGTTTTTGGTTTGTTGGCTTGTTGGTTTGTTGGTTTGTTGGTTTGTTGGCTTGTTGGATTGTTGGTTTTTTGGTTTGTTCGTTTGTTGGTTTGTTGGTTAATTGGTTTGTTGGCTTGTTGGTTTGTTCGTTTGTTGGTTTGTTGGTTTGTTGGCTTGTTGGTTTGTTGGTTTGTTGGTTTGTTGGCTTGGTGGTTTGTTGGTTTATTTGTTTGTTGGTTTGTTGGCTTGTTGGTTTGTTGGTTTGTTGGCTTGTTGGCTTGTTGGTTTGTTGGTTTGTTGGCTTGTTGGCTTGTTGGCTTGTTGGTTTGTTGGTTTGTTGGCTTGTTGGTTTGTTGGCTTGTTGGTTTGTTGGTTTGTTGGTTTGTTGGCTTGTTGGTTTGTTGGCTTGTTTGTTTTTTGTCTTGTTGGTTTGTTAGTTTGTTGGTTTGTTGGTTTGTTGGTTTGTTGGTTTGTTGGTTTGTTGGTTTGTTGGTTTATTTGCTTGTTGGTTTTTTGGCTTGTTGGTTTGTTGGTTTGTTGGTTTGTTGGTTTGTTGGCTTGTTGGTTTGTTGGTTTGTTGGCTTGTTGGTTTGTTGGTTTGTTGGTTTGTTGGCTTGTTGGCTTGTTGGTTTGTTGGTTTTTTGGCTTGTTGGTTTGTTGGCTTGTTGGTTTGTTGGTTTGTTGGCTTGTTGGCTTGTTGCTTTGTTCGTTTGATAGTTTGTTGGTTTGTTGGTTTTTTGGTTTGTTGGTTTTTTGGTTTGTTGCTTTGTTGGTTTGTTGGTTTGTTGGCTTGTTGGCTTGTTGGTTTGTTGGCTTGTTGGTTTGTTAGTTTGTTGGCTTTTTGGTTACTTGGTTTGTTGGTTTGTTGGCTTGTTGGCTTGTTGGTTTGTTGCTTTGTTCGTGTGATGGTTTGTTGGCTTGTTGGTTTGTTGGCTTGTTGGCTTGTTGGTTTGTTGGCTTGTTGGCTTGTTGGTTTGTTGGTTTGTTGGTTTGTTGGTTTGTTGGTTTGTTGGTTTGTTGGTTTGTTGGTTTTTTGGTTTGTTGGTTTATTTTTTTTTTGGTTTGTTGGCTTGTTGGTTTGTTGGGTTGTTGGTTTGTTGGTTTGTTGGCTTGTTGGTTTGTTGGTTTGTTGGTTTGTTGGCTTGTTGGCTTATTGGTTTGTTGGTTTGTTGGCTTGTTGGTTTGTTGGTTTGTTGGCTTGTTGGCTTTTTGCTTTGTTCGTTTGATGGTTTGTTGGTTTGTTGGTTTGTTGGCTTGTTGGTTTGTTAGTTTGTTGGTTTGTTGGTTTGTTGGTTTGTTGGTTTGTTGGTTTGTTGGTTTGTTGGTTTGTAGGTTTGTAGGTTTGTAGGTTTGTTGGCTTGTTGGTTTGTTGGTTTGTTGGCTTGTTGGTTTGTTGGTTTGTTGGCTTGTTGGCTTGTTGGTTTGTTGGTTTGTTGGCTTGTTGGCTTGTTGGTATGTTGGTTTGTTGGTTGGTTGGTTGGTTGGTTTGTTGGCTTGTTGGCTTGTTGGTTTGTTGGTTTGTTGGCTTGTTGGTTTGTTGGTTTGTTGGCTTGTTGGCTTGTTGCTTTGTTCATTTGATGGTTTGTTGGTTTGTTGGTTTGTTGGCTTGTTGGTTTGTTAGTTTGTTGGTTTGTTGGTTTGTTGGTTTGTTGGCTTGTTGGTTTGTTAGTTTGTTGGTTTGTTGGTTTGTTGGTTTGTTGGTTTGTTGGTTTGTTGGTTTGTTGGTTTATTTGCTTGTTGGTTTTTTGGCTTGTGGGTTTGTTGGTTTGTTGGTTTGTTGGTTTGTTGGCTTGTTGGTTTGTTGGTTTGTTGGTTTGTTGGCTTGTTGGCTTATTGGTTTGTTGGTTTGTTGGCTTGTTGGTTTGTTGGTTTGTTGGCTTGTTGGCTTTTTACTTTGTTCGTTTGATGGTTTGTTGGTTTGTTGGTTTGTTGGCTTGTTGGTTTGTTAGTTTGTTGGTTTGTTGGTTTGTTGGTTTGTTGGTTTGTTGGTTTGTTGGTTTGTAGGTTTGTAGGTTTGTTGGCTTGTTGGTTTGTTGGTTTGTTGGCTTGTTGGTTTGTTGGTTTGTTGGCTTGTTGGCTTGTTGGTTTGTTGGTTTGTTGGCTTGTTGGCTTGTTGGTATGTTGGTTTGTTGGTTGGTTGGTTGGTTGGTTTGTTGGCTTGTTGGCTTGTTGGTTTGTTGGTTTGTTGGCTTGTTGGTTTGTTGGTTTGTTGGCTTGTTGGCTTGTTGCTTTGTTCATTTGATGGTTTGTTGGTTTGTTGGTTTGTTGGCTTGTTGGTTTGTTAGTTTGTTGGTTTGTTGGTTTGTTGGTTTGTTGGCTTGTTGGTTTGTTAGTTTGTTGGTTTGTTGGTTTGTTGGTTTGTTGGTTTGTTGGTTTGTTGGTTTGTTGGTTTGTTGGTTTATTTGCTTGTTGGTTTTTTGGCTTGTTGGTTTGTTGGTTTGTTGGTTTGTTGGTTTGTTGGCTTGTTGGTTTGTTGGTTTGTTGGCTTGTTGGCTTGTTGGTTTGTTGGCTTGTTGGTTTGTTAGTTTGTTGGCTTTTTGGTTACTTGGTTTGTTGGTTTGTTGGCTTGTTGGCTTGTTGGTTTGTTGCTTTGTTCGTGTGATGGTTTGTTGGCTTGTTGGTTTGTTGGCTTGTTGGCTTGTTGGTTTGTTGGCTTGTTGGCTTGTTGGTTTGTTGGTTTGTTGGTTTGTTGGTTTGTTGGTTTTTTGGTTTGTTGGTTTGTTTTTTTTTTTGGTTTGTTGGCTTGTTGGTTTGTTGGTTTGTTGGTTTGTTGGTTTGTTGGCTTGTTGTTTTGTTGGTTTGTTGGTTTGTTGGCTTGTTGGATTATTGGTTTGTTGGTTTGTTGGCTTGTTGGTTTGTTGGTTTGTTGGCTTGTTGGCTTTTTGCTTTGTTCGTTTGATGGTTTGTTGGTTTGTTGGTTTGTTGGCTTGTTGGTTTGTTAGTTTGTTGGTTTGTTGGTTTGTTGGTTTGTTGGTTTGTTGGTTTGTTGGTTTGTAGGTTTGTAGGTTTGTTGGCTTGTTGGTTTGTTGGTTTGTTGGCTTGTTGGATTGTTGGTTTGTTGGCTTGTTGGCTTGTTGGTTTGTTGGTTTGTTGGCTTGTTGGCTTGTTGGTATGTTGGTTTGTTGGTTTGTTGGTTTGTTCGTTTGTTGGTTTGTTCGTTTGTTAGTTTGTTGGTTAATTGGTTTGTTGGTTAGTTGGTTTGTTGGTTTGTTGGTTTGTTGGTTTGTTGGTTTGTTGGTTTGTTGGTTCGTTGATTTATTGGTTTTTTGGTTTGTTGGTTTATTTGTTTGTTGGTTTGTTGTCTTGTTGGTTTGTTGTCTTGTTGGTTTGTTGGTTTGTTGGTTTGTTGGTTTGTTGGCTTGTTGGTTGGTTGGTTTGTTGGTTTGTTGGCTTGTTGGCTTGTTGGTTTGTTGGTTTGTTGGCTTGTTGGTTTGTTGGTTTGTTGGCTTGTTGGCTTGTTGCTTTGTTCATTTGATGGTTTGTTGGTTTGTTGGTTTGTTGGCTTGTTGGTTTGTTAGTTTGTTGGTTTGCTGGTTTGTTGGTTTGTTGGTTTGTTGGTTTATTGGCTTGTTGGTTTGTTGGTTTATTGGCTTGTTGGCTTGTTGGTTTGTTGGTTTGTTGGTTTGTTGGTTTGTTGGTTTGTTGGTTTGTTGGTTATTTCGTTTGTTGGTTTGTTAGTTTGTTGGTTTGTTGGCTTGTGGGCTTGTTGGTTTGTTGGTTTTTTGGTTTGTTGGTTTGTTGGTTTGTTGGTTTGTTGGTTTGTGGGTTTGTTAGTTTATTTGTTTGTTGCTTTGTTGGCTTATTGGTTTGTTGGTTTGTTGGTTTGTTGGCTTGTTGCCTTGTTGGTTTGTTAGTTTGTTGGCTTTTCGGTAACTTGGTTTGTTGGTTTGTTGGTTTGTTGGCTTGTTGGCTTGTTGGTTTGTTGGTTTGTTGGCTTGTTGGTTTGTTGGTTTGTTGGTTTGTTGGCTTGTTGCTTTGTTGGTTTTTTGGTTTGTTGGCTTGTTGGTTTGTTGGCTTGTTGGCTTGTTGGTTTGTTAGTTTGTTGGCTTTTTGGTTACTTGGTTTGTTGGTTTGTAGGTTTGTTGGTTTGTTGGTTTGTTGGATTGTTGGTTTGTTGGTTTGTTGGTTTGTTGGTTTGTTGGTTTGTTGGTTTGTTGGCTTGTTGGTTTGTTGGTTTGTTGGCTTGTTGGCTTGTTGGTTTGTTGGTTTGTTGGCTTGTTGGCTTGTTGGTTTGTTGGTTTGTTGGCTTGTTGGTTACTTAGTTTGTTGGTTTGTTGGTTTGTTGGTTTGTTGGTTTGTTGGCTTGTTGGCTTGTTGGTTTGTTGGTTTGTTGGTTTGGTGGCTTGTTGGCTTGTTGGTTTGTTAGTTTGTTGGCTTTTTGGTTACTTGGTTTGTTGGTTTGTTGGTTTGTTGGCTTGTTGGTTTGTTGGCTTGTTGGCTTGTTGGTTACTTAGTTTGTTGGTTTGTTCGTTTGTTGGCTTGTTGGTTTGTTGGCTTGTTGCTTTGTTGGTTTGTTGGTTTGTTGGTTTGTTGGTTTGTTGGTTTGTTGGTTTGTTGGCTTGTTGGTTACTTAGTTTGTTGGTTTGTTGGCTTGTTGGTGTGTTGGCTTGTTGCTTTGTTGGTTTGTTGGTTTGTTGGCTTGTTGGTTTGTTGGCTTGTTGGTTTGTTGGCTTGTTGGTTTGTTGGTTTGTTGGTTTGTTGGCTTGTTGGTTTGTTGGTTTGTTGGCTTGTTGGTTTATTGGTTTGTTGGCTTGTTGGTTTGTTGGTTTGTTGGTTAGTTCGTTTGTTGGTTTGTTAGTTTGTTGGTTTGTTGGCTTGTTGGCTTGTTGGTTTCTTGGTTTTTTGGTTTGTTGGTTTGTTGGCTTGTTGGCTTGTTGGTTTGTTAGTTTGTTGGCTTTTTGGTTACTTGGTTTGTTGGTTTGTTGGTTTGTTGGCTTGTTGGTTTGTTGGCTTGTTGGTTTGTTGGTTTGTTGGTTTGTTGGTTTGTTGGCTTGTTGGTTGGTTGGTTTTTTGGTTTGTTCGTTTGTTGATTTGTTGGTTAATTGGTTTGTTGGCTTGTTGGTTTGTTGGTTTGTTGGTTTGTTGGTTTGTTGGCTTGTTGGTTTGTTGGTTTGTTGGTTTGTTGGCTTGTTGGTTTGTTGGTTTATTTGTTTGTTGGTTTGTTGGCTTGTTAGTTTGTTGGTTTGTTGGCTTGTTGGCTTGTTAGTTTGTTGGTTTGTTGGTTTGTTGGCTTGTTGGTTTATTGGTTTGTTGGCTTGTTGGTTTGTTGGTTTGTTGGTTAGTTCGTTTGTTGGTTTGTTAGTTTGTTGGTTTTTTGGCTTGTTGGTTTGTTGGTTTGTTGGTTTGTTGGCTTGTTGGTTTGTTGGTTTGTTGGCTTGTTGGCTTGTTGCTTTGTTCGTTTGATGGTTTGTTGGTTTGTTGGTTTTTTGGTTTGTTGGTTTTTTGGTTTGTTGCTTTGTTGGTTTGTTGGTTTGTTGGCTTGTTGGTTTTTTGGCTTTTTGGTTTGTTAGTTTGTTGGCTTTTTGGTTACTTGGTTTGTTGGTTTGTTGGCTTGTTGGCTGGTTGGTTTGTTGCTTTGTTCGTGTGATGGTTTGTTGGCTTTTTGGTAACTTGGTTTGTTGGTTTGTTGGCTTGTTGGCTTGTTCGTTTGTTGGTTTGTTGGCTTGTTGGTTTGTTGGTTTGTTGGTTTGTTGGCTTGTTGCTTTGTTGGTTTTTTGGTTTGTTGGCTTGTTTGTTTGTTGGCTTGTTGGCTTGTTGGTTTGTTAGTTTGTTGGCTTTTTGGTTACTTGGTTTGTTGGTTTGTTGGTTTGTTGGTTTGTTGGTTTGTTGGTTTGTTGGGTTGTTGCTTTGTTGGTTTGTTGGTTTGTTGGTTTGTTGGCTTGTTGGTTTGTTGGCTTGTTGGTTTGTTGGCTTGTTGGTTTGTTGGTTTGTTGGTTTGTTGGTTTGTTGGCTTGTTGGTTTGTTGGTTTGTTGGTTTGTTGGCTTGTTGGTTTATTGGTTTGTTGGCTTGTTGGTTTGTTGGTTTGTTGGTTAGTTCGTTTGTTGGTTTGTTAGTTTGTTGGTTTGTTGGCTTGTTGGCTTGTTGGTTTGTTGGTTTTTTGGTTTGTTGGTTTGATGGCTTGTTGGTTTGTTGGTTTGTTGGTTTGTTGGTTTGTTGGTTTGTTGGTTTGTTGGCTTGTTGGCTTGTTGGTTTGTTGGCTTGTTGGCTTGTTGGTTTGTTAGTTTGTTGGCTTTTTGGTTACTTGGTTTGTTGGTTTGTTGGCTTGTTGGTTTGTTGGCTTGTTGGTTTGTTGGTTTGTTGGTTTGTTGGCTTGTTGGTTTGTTGGTTTTTTTGTTTGTTCGTTTGTTGGTTTGTTGGTTAATTGGTTTGTTGGCTTGTTGGTTTGTTGGTTTGTTGGTTTTTTTTTTTGGCTTGTTGGTTTGTTGGTTTGTTGGCTTGTTGGTTTGTTGGTTTATTTGTTTGTTGTTTTGTTGGCTTGTTGGTTTGTTGGTTTGTTGGCTTGTTGGCTTGTTAGTTTGTTGGTTTGTTGGCTTGTTGGCTTGTTGGTTTGTTGGTTTGTTGGCTTGTTGGTTTGTTGGCTTGTTGGTTTGTTGGTTTGTTGGTTTGTTGACTTGTTGGTTTGTTGGCTTGTTGGTTTGTTGGCTTGCTGGTTTGTTAGTTTGTTGGTTTGTTGGTTTGTTGGTTTGTTGGTTTGTTGGTTTATTTGTGTGTTGGTTTTTTGGCTTGTTGGTTTGTTGGTTTGTTGGTTTGTTGGTTTGTTGGCTTGTTGGTTTGTTGGTTTGTTGGCTTGTTGGTTTGTTTGTTTGTTGGTTTGTTGGCTTGTTGGCTTGTTGGTTTGTTGGTTTGTTGGCTTGTTGGTTTGTTGGTTTGTTGGCTTGTTGGTTTGTTGGTTTGTTGGCTTGTTGGTTTATTGGTTTGTTGGCTTGTTGGTTTGTTGGTTTGTTGGTTAGTTCGTTTGTTGGTTTGTTAGTTTGTTGGTTTGTTGGTTTGTTGGTTTGTTGGTTTGTTGGCTTGTTGGTTGGTTGGTTTTTTGGTTTGTTCGTTTGTTGATTTGTTGGTTAATTGGTTTGTTGGCTTGTTGGTTTGTTGGTTTGTTGGTTTGTTGGTTTGTTGGCTTGTTGGTTTGTTGGTTTGTTGGTTTGTTGGCTTGTTGGTTTGTTGGTTTATTTGTTTGTTGGTTTGTTGGCTTGTTGGTTTGTTGGTTTGTTGGCTTGTTGGCTTGTTAGTTTGTTGGTTTGTTGGTTTGTTGGCTTGTTGGTTTATTGGTTTGTTGGCTTGTTGGTTTGTTGGTTTGTTGGTTAGTTCGTTTGTTGGTTTGTTAGTTTGTTGGTTTTTTGGCTTGTTGGTTTGTTGGTTTGTTGGTTTGTTGGCTTGTTGGTTTGTTGGTTTGTTGGCTTGTTGGCTTGTTGCTTTGTTCGTTTGATGGTTTGTTGGTTTGTTGGTTTTTTGGTTTGTTGGTTTTTTGGTTTGTTGCTTTGTTGGTTTGTTGGTTTGTTGGCTTGTTGGTTTTTTGGCTTTTTGGTTTGTTAGTTTGTTGGCTTTTTGGTTACTTGGTTTGTTGGTTTGTTGGCTTGTTGGCTGGTTGGTTTGTTGCTTTGTTCGTGTGATGGTTTGTTGGCTTTTTGATAACTTGGTATGTTGGTTTGTTGGCTTGTTGGCTTGTTCGTTTGTTGGTTTGTTGTCTTGTTGGTTTGTTGGTTTGTTGGTTTGTTGGCTTGTTGCTTTGTTGGTTTTTTGGTTTGTTGGCTTGTTTGTTTGTTGGCTTGTTGGCTTGTTGGTTTATTAGTTTGTTGGCTTTTTGGTTACTTGGTTTGTTGGTTTGTTGGTTTGTTGGTTTGTTGGGTTGTTGCTTTGTTGGTTTGTTGGTTTGTTGGTTTGTTGGCTTGTTGGTTTGTTGGCTTGTTGGTTTGTTGGCTTGTTGGTTTGTTGGTTTGTTGGTTTGTTGGTTTGTTGGCTTGTTGGTTTGTTGGTTTGTTGGCTTGTTGGTTTATTGGTTTGTTGGCTTGTTGGTTTGTTGGTTTGTTGGTTAGTTCGTTTGTTGGTTTGTTAGTTTGTTGGTTTGTTGGCTTGTTGGCTTGTTGGTTTGTTGGTTTTTTGGTTTGTTGGTTTGATGGCTTGTTGGTTTGTTGGTTTGTTGGTTTGTTGGTTTGTTGGTTTGTTGGTTTGTTGGCTTGTTGGCTTGTTGGTTTGTTGGCTTGTTGGCTTGTTGGTTTGTTAGTTTGTTGGCTTTTTGGTTACTTGGTTTGTTGGTTTGTTGGCTTGTTGGTTTGTTGGCTTGTTGGTTTGTTGGTTTGTTGGTTTGTTGGCTTGTTGGTTTGTTGGTTTTTTTGTTTGTTCGTTTGTTGGTTTGTTGGTTAATTGGTTTGTTGGCTTGTTGGTTTGTTGGTTTGTTGGTTTGTTTGTTTTTTTGGCTTGTTGGTTTGTTGGTTTTTTGGTTTGTTGGCTTGTTGGTTTGTTGGTTTATTTGTTTGTTGTTTTGTTGGCTTGTTGGTTTGTTGGTTTGTTGGCTTGTTGGCTTGTTAGTTTGTTGGTTTGTTGGCTTGTTGGCTTGTTGGTTTGTTGGTTTGTTGGCTTGTTGGTTTGTTGGCTTGTTGGTTTGTTGGTTTGTTGGTTTGTTGACTTGTTGGTTTGTTGGCTTGTTGGTTTGTTGGCTTGTTGGTTTGTTAGTTTGTTGGTTTGTTGGTTTGTTGGTTTGTTGGTTTGTTGGTTTGTTGGTTTATTTGTGTGTTGGTTTTTTGGCTTGTTGGTTTGTTGGTTTGTTGGTTTGTTAGTTTGTTGGCTTGTTGGTTTGTTGGTTTGTTGGCTTGTTGGTTTGTTTGTTTGTTGGTTTGTTGGCTTGTTGGCTTGTTGGTTTGTTGGTTTGTTGGCTTGTTGGTTTGTTGGTTTGTTGGCTTGTTGGTTTGTTGGTTTGTTGGCTTGTTGGTTTATTGGTTTGTTGGCTTGTTGGTTTGTTGGTTTGTTGGTTAGTTCGTTTGTTGGTTTGTTAGTTTGTTGGTTTGTTGGCTTGTTGGCTTGTTGGTTTGTTGGTTTTTTGGTTTGTTGGTTTGATGGCTTGTTGGTTTGTTGGTTTGTTGGTTTGTTGGTTTGTTGGTTTGTTGGTTTGTTGGCTTGTTGGCTTGTTGGTTTGTTGGCTTGTTGGCTTGTTGGTTTGTTAGTTTGTTGGCTTTTTGGTTACTTGGTTTGTTGGTTTGTTGGCTTGTTGGTTTGTTGGCTTGTTGGTTTGTTGGTTTGTTGGTTTGTTGGCTTGTTGGTTTGTTGGTTTTTTTTGTTTGTTCGTTTGTTGGTTTGTTGGTTAATTGGTTTGTTGGCTTGTTGGTTTGTTGGTTTGTTGGTTTGTTGGTTTGTTGGCTTGTTGGCTTGTTGGTTTGTTGGTTTGTTGGTTTGTTGGCTTGTTGGTTTGTTGGTTTATTTGTTTGTTGTTTTGTTGGCTTGTTGGTTTGTTGGTTTGTTGGCTTGTTGGCTTGTTAGTTTGTTAGTTTGTTGGCTTGTTGGCTTGTTGGTTTGTTGGTTTGTTGGCTTGTTGGTTTGTTGGCTTGTTGGTTTGTTGGTTTGTTGGTTTGTTGACTTGTTGGTTTGTTGGCTTGTTGGTTTGTTGGCTTGTTGGTTTGTTAGTTTGTTGGTTTGTTGGTTTGTTGGTTTGTTGGTTTGTTGGTTTATTTGTGTGTTGGTTTTTTGGCTTGTTGGTTTGTTGGTTTGTTGGTTTGTTGGTTTGTTGGCTTGTTGGTTTGTTGGTTTGTTGGCTTGTTGGTTTGTTTGTTTGTTGGTTTGTTGGCTTGTTGGCTTGTTGGTTTGTTGGTTTGTTGGCTTGTTGGTTTGTTGGCTTGTTGGTTTGTTGGTTTGTTGGCTTGTTGGCTTTTTGCTTTGTTTGTTTGATGGTTTGTTGGTTTGTTGGTTTTTTGGTTTGTTGGTTTTTTGGTTTGTTGCTTTGTTGGTTTGTTGGTTTGTTGGCTTGTTGGTTTGTTGGCTTGTTGATTTGTTAGTTTGTTGGCTTTTTGGTTACTTGGTTTGTTGGTTTGTTGGCTTGTTGGCTGGTTGGTTTGTTGCTTTGTTCGTGTGATGGTTTGTTGGCTTGTTGGTTTGTTGGCTTGTTGGTTTGTTGGTTTGTTGGTTTGTTGGCTTGTTGGCTTGTTGGTTTGTTGGTTTGTTGGTTTGTTGGTTTGTTGGTTTTTTGGTTTGTTGGCTTGTTGGTTTGTTGGTTTGTTGGTTTGTTGGCTTGTTGGCTTGTTGGTTTGTTGGTTTGTTGCTTTGTTGGTTTGTTGGTTTGTTGGCTTGTTGGCTTGTTGGTTTGTTGGCTTGTTGGTTTGTTAGTTTGTTGGCTTTTTGGTTACTTGGTTTGTTGGTTTGTTGGCTTGTTGGCTGGTTGGTTTGTTGCTTTGTTCGTGTGATGGTTTGTTGGCTTGTTGGTTTGTTGGCTTGTTGGTTTGTTGGTTTGTTGGTTTGTTGGCTTGTTGGCTTGTTGCTTTGTTCATTTGATGGTTTGTTGGTTTGTTGGTTTGTTGGCTTGTTGGTTTGTTAGTTTGTTGGTTTGTTGGTTTGTTGGTTTGTTGGCTTGTTGGTTTGTTGGTTTGTTGGCTTGTTGGCTTTTTGCTTTGTTCGTTTGATGGTTTGTTGGTTTGTTGGCTTGTTGGTTTGTTAGTTTGTTGGTTTGTTGGTTTGTTGGTTTGTTGGTTTGTTGGTTTGTTGGTTTGTAGGTTTGTAGGTTTGTTGGCTTGTTGGTTTGTTGGTTTGTTGGCTTGTTGGTTTGTTGGTTTGTTGGCTTGTTGGCTTGTTGGTTTGTTGGTTTGTTGGCTTGTTGGCTTGTTGCTTTGTTCATTTGATGGTTTGTTGGTTTGTTGGTTTGTTGGCTTGTTGGTTTGTTAGTTTGTTGGTTTGTTGGTTTGTTGGTTTGTTGGTTTGTTGGTTTATTGGCTTGTTGGTTTGTTGGTTTATTGGCTTGTTGGCTTGTTGGTTTGTTGGTTTGTTGGTTTGTTGGTTTGTTGGTTTGTTGGTTTGTTGGTTTGTTGGTTATTTCGTTTGTTGGTTTGTTAGTTTGTTGGTTTGTTGGCTTGTGGGCTTGTTGGTTTGTTGGTTTTTTGGTTTGTTGGTTTGTTGGTTTGTTGGTTTGTGAGTTTGTTAGTTTATTTGTTTGTTGCTTTGTTGGCTTATTGGTTTGTTGGTTTGTTGGTTTGTTGGCTTGTTGCCTTGTTGGTTTGTTAGTTTGTTGGCTTTTCGGTAACTTGGTTTGTTGGTTTGTTGGTTTGTTGGCTTGTTGGCTTGTTGGTTTGTTGGTTTGTTGGCTTGTTGGTTTGTTGGTTTGTTGGTTTGTTGGCTTGTTGCTTTGTTGGTTTTTTGGTTTGTTGGCTTGTTGGTTTGTTGGCTTGTTGGCTTGTTGGTTTGTTAGTTTGTTGGCTTTTTGGTTACTTGGTTTGTTGGTTTGTAGGTTTGTTGGTTTGTTGGTTTGTTGGATTGTTGGTTTGTTGGTTTGTTGGTTTGTTGGTATGTTGGTTTGTTGGTTTGTTGGCTTGTTGGTTTGTTGGTTTGTTGGCTTGTTGGCTTGTTGGTTTGTTGGTTTGTTGGCTTGTTGGCTTGTTGGTTTGTTGGTTTGTGTGCTTGTTGGTTACTTAGTTTGTTGGTTTGTTGGTTTGTTGGTTTGTTGGTTTGTTGGCTTGTTGGCTTGTTGGTTTGTTGGTTTGTTGGTTTGGTGGCTTGTTGGCTTGTTGGTTTGTTAGTTTGTTGGCTTTTTGTTTACTTGGTTTGTTGGTTTGTTGGTTTGTTGGCTTGTTGGTTTGTTGGCTTGTTGGCTTGTTGGTTACTTAGTTTGTTGGTTTGTTGGTTTGTTGGCTTGTTGGTTTGTTGGCTTGTTGCTTTGTTGGTTTGTTGGTTTGTTGGTTTGTTGGTTTGTTGGTTTGTTGGCTTGTTGGCTTGTTGGTTACTTAGTTTGTTGGTTTGTTGGTTTGTTGGCTTGTTGGTTTGTTGGCTTGTTGCTTTGTTGGTTTGTTGGTTTGTTGGCTTGTTGGTTTGTTGGCTTGTTGGTTTGTTGGCTTGTTGGTTTGTTGGTTTGTTGGTTTGTTGGTTTGTTGGTTTGTTGGTTTGTTGGCTTGTTGGTTTATTGGTTTGTTGGCTTGTTGGTTTGTTGGTTTGTTGGTTAGTTCGTTTGTTGGTTTGTTAGTTTGTTGGTTTGTTGGCTTGTTGGCTTGTTGGTTTCTTGGTTTTTTGGTTTGTTGGTTTGTTGGCTTGTTGGCTTGTTGGTTTGTTAGTTTGTTGGCTTTTTGGTTACTTGGTTTGTTGGTTTGTTGGTTTGTTGGGTTGTTGGTTTGTTGGCTTGTTGGTTTGTTGGTTTGTTGGTTTGTTGGCTTGTTGGTTGGTTGGTTTTTTGGTTTGTTCGTTTGTTGATTTGTTGGTTAATTGGTTTGTTGGCTTGTTGGTTTGTTGGTTTGTTGGTTTGTTGGTTTGTAGGCTTGTTGGTTTGTTGGTTTGTTGGTTTGTTGGCTTGTTGGTTTGTTGGTTTATTTGTTTGTTGGTTTGTTGGCTTGTTGGTTTGTTGGTTTGTTGGCTTGTTGGCTTGTTAGTTTGTTGGTTTGTTGGTTTGTTGGCTTGTTGGTTTATTGGTTTGTTGGCTTGTTGGTTTGTTGGTTTGTTGGTTAGTTCGTTTGTTGGTTTGTTAGTTTGTTGGTTTTTTGGCTTGTTGGTTTGTTGGTTTGTTGGTTTGTTGGCTTGTTGGTTTGTTGGTTTGTTGGCTTGTTGGCTTGTTGCTTTGTTCGTTTGATGGTTTGTTGGTTTGTTGGTTTTTTGGTTTGTTGGTTTTTTGGTTTGTTGCTTTGTTGGTTTGTTGGTTTGTTGGCTTGTTGGTTTTTTGGCTTTTTGGTTTGTTAGTTTGTTGGCTTTTTGGTTACTTGGTTTGTTGGTTTGTTGGCTTGTTGGCTGGTTGGTTTGTTGCTTTGTTCGTGTGATGGTTTGTTGGCTTTTTGGTAACTTGGTTTGTTGGTTTGTTGGCTTGTTGGCTTGTTCGTTTGTTGGTTTGTTGGCTTGTTGGTTTGTTGGTTTGTTGGTTTGTTAGCTTGTTGCTTTGTTGGTTTTTTGGTTTGTTGGCTTGTTTGTTTGTTGGCTTGTTGGCTTGTTGGTTTGTTAGTTTGTTGGCTTTTTGGTTACTTGGTTTGTTGGTTTGTTGGTTTGTTGGTTTGTTGGTTTGTTGGTTTGTTGGGTTGTTGCTTTGTTGGTTTGTTGGTTTGTTGGTTTGTTGGCTTGTTGGTTTGTTGGCTTGTTGGTTTGTTGGCTTGTTGGTTTGTTGGTTTGTTGGTTTGTTGGTTTGTTGGCTTGTTGGTTTGTTGGTTTGTTGGTTTGTTGGCTTGTTGGTTTGTTGGCTTGTTGGCTTGTTGGTTTGTTGGCTTGTTGGCTTGTTGGTTTGTTAGTTTGTTGGCTTTTTGGTTACTTGGTTTGTTGGTTTGTTGGCTTGTTGGTTTGTTGGCTTGTTGGTTTGTTTGTTTGTTGGTTTGTTGGCTTGTTGGTTTGTTGGTTTTTTTGTTTGTTCGTTTGTTGGTTTGTTGGTTAATCGGTTTGTTGGCTTGTTGGTTTGTTGGTTTGTTGGTTTGTTTTTTTTTTTGGCTTGTTGATTTGTTGGTTTGTTGGTTTGTTGGCTTGTTGGTTTGTTGGTTTATTTGTTTGTTGTTTTGTTGGCTTGTTGGTTTGTTGGTTTGTTGGCTTGTTGGCTTGTTAGTTTGTTGGTTTGTTGGCTTGTTGGCTTGTTGGTTTGTTGGTTTGTTGGCTTGTTGGTTTGTTGGCTTGTTGGTTTGTTGGTTTGTTGGTTTGTTGACTTGTTGGTTTGTTGGCTTGTTGGTTTGTTGGCTTGTTGGTTTGTTAGTTTGTTGGTTTGTTGGTTTGTTGGTTTGTTGGTTTGTTGGTTTGTTGGTTTGTTGGTTTATTTGTGTGTTGGTTTTTTGGCTTGTTGGTTTGTTGGTTTGTTGGTTTGTTGGCTTGTTGGTTTGTTGGTTTGTTGGCTTGTTGGTTTGTTTGTTTGTTGGTTTGTTGGCTTGTTGGCTTGTTGGTTTGTTGGTTTGTTGGCTTGTTGGTTTGTTGGTTTGTTGGCTTGTTGGTTTGTTGGTTTGTTTGCTTGTTGGTTTATTGGTTTGTTGGCTTGTTGGTTTGTTGGTTTGTTGGTTAGTTCGTTTGTTGGTTTGTTAGTTTGTTGGTTTGTTGGCTTGTTGGCTTGTTGGTTTGTTGGTTTTTTGGTTTGTTGGTTTGATGGCTTGTTGGTTTGTTGGTTTGTTGGTTTGTTGGTTTGTTGGTTTGTTGGTTTGTTGGCTTGTTGGCTTGTTGGTTTGTTGGCTTGTTGTCTTGTTGGTTTGTTAGTTTGTTGGCTTTTTGGTTACTTGGTTTGTTGGTTTGTTGGCTTGTTGGTTTGTTGGCTTGTTGGTTTGTTGGTTTGTTGGTTTGTTGGCTTGTTGGTTTGTTGGTTTTTTTGTTTGTTCGTTTGTTGGCTTGTTGGTTAATTGGTTTGTTGGCTTGTTGGTTTGTTGGTTTGTTGGTTTGTTGGTTTGTTGGCTTGTTGGTTTGTTGGTTTGTTGGTTTGTTGGCTTGTTGGTTTATTGGTTTATTTGTTTGTTGTTTTGTTGGCTTGTTGGTTTGTTGGTTTGTTGGCTTGTTGGCTTGTTAGTTTGTTGGTTTGTTGGCTTGTTGGCTTGTTGGTTTGTTGGTTTGTTGGCTTGTTGGTTTGTTGGCTTGTTGGTTTGTTGGTTTGTTGGTTTGTTGACTTGTTGGTTTGTTGGCTTGTTGGTTTGTTGGCTTGTTGGTTTGTTAGTTTGTTGGTTTGCTGGTTTGTTGGTTTGTTGGTTTGTTGGTTTGTTGGTTTATTTGTGTGTTGGTTTTTTGGCTTGTTGGTTTGTTGGTTTGTTGGTTTGTTGGTTTGTTGGCTTGTTGGTTTGTTGGTTTGTTGGCTTGTTGGTTTGTTTGTTTGTTGGTTTGTTGGCTTGTTGGCTTGTTGGTTTGTTGGTTTGTTGGCTTGTTGGTTTGTTGGCTTGTTGGTTTGTTGGTTTGTTGGCTTGTTGGCTTTTTGCTTTGTTCGTTTGATGGTTTGTTGGTTTTTTGGTTTTTTGGTTTGTTGGTTTTTTGGTTTGTTGCTTTGTTGGTTTGTTGGTTTGTTGGCTTGTTGGTTTGTTGGCTTGTTGATTTGTTAGTTTGTTGGCTTTTTGGTTACTTGGTTTGTTGGTTTGTTGGCTTGTTGGCTGGTTGGTTTGTTGCTTTGTTCGTGTGATGGTTTGTTGGCTTGTTGGTTTGTTGGCTTGTTGGTTTGTTGGTTTGTTGGTTTGTTGGCTTGTTGGCTTGTTGGTTTGTTGGTTTGTTGGTTTGTTGGTTTGTTGGTATTTTGGTTTGTTGGCTTGTTGGTTTGTTGGTTTGTTGGTTTGTTGGCTTGTTGGCTTGTTGGTTTGTTGGTTTGTTGCTTTGTTGGTTTGTTGGTTTGTTGGCATGTTGGCTTGTTGGTTTGTTGGCTTGTTGGTTTGTTAGTTTGTTGGCTTTTTGGTTACTTGGTTTGTTGGTTTGTTGGCTTGTTGGCTGGTTGGTTTGTTGCTTTGTTCGTGTGATGGTTTGTTGGCTTGTTGGTTTGTTGGCTTGTTGGTTTGTTGGTTTGTTGGTTTGTTGGCTTGTTGCTTTGTTCATTTGATGGTTTGTTGGTTTGTTGGTTTGTTGGCTTGTTGGTTTGTTAGTTTGTTGGTTTGTTGGTTTGTTGGTTTGTTGGCTTGTTGGTTTGTTGGTTTGTTGGCTTGTTGGCTTTTTGCTTTGTTCGTTTGATGGTTTGTTGGTTTGTTGGTTTGTTGGCTTGTTGGTTTGTTAGTTTGTTGGTTTGTTGGTTTGTTGGTTTGTTGGTTTGTTGGTTTGTTGGTTTGTAGGTTTGTAGGTTTGTTGGCTTGTTGGTTTGTTGGTTTGTTGGCTTGTTGGTTTGTTGGTTTGTTGGCTTGTTGGCTTGTTGGTTTGTTGGTTTTTTGGCTTGTTGGCTTGTTGGTATGTTGGTTTGTTGGCTTGTTGGTTTGTTGGTTTGTTGGCTTGTTGGCTTGTTGCTTTGTTCATTTGATGGTTTGTTGGTTTGTTGGTTTGTTGGCTTGTTGGTTTGTTAGTTTGTTGGTTTGTTGGTTTGTTGGTTTGTTGGCTTGTTGGTTTGTTAGTTTGTTGGTTTGTTGGTTTGTTGGTTTGTTGGTTTGTTGGTTTGTTGGTTTGTTGGTTTATTTGCTTGTTGGTTTGTTGGCTTGTTGGTTTGTTGGTTTGTTGGCTTGTTGGCTTGCTGCTTTGTTCGTTTGATAGTTTGTTGGTTTGTTGGTTTTTTGGTTTGTTGCTTTGTTGGTTTGTTGGTTTGTTGGCTTGTTGGCTTATTGGTTTGTTGGCTTGTTGGTTTGTTGGTTTGTTGGTTTGTTGGTTTGTTGGCTTGTTTGTTTGTTGGTTTGTTGGCTTGTTGGTTTGTTGGTTTGTTGGCTTGTTGGCTTGTTGGCTTGTTGGTTTGTTGGTTTGTTGGCTTGTTGGTTTGTTGGCTTGTTGGTTTGTTGGTTTGTTGGCTTGTTGGCTTGCTGCTTTGTTCGTTTGATAGTTTGTTGGTTTGTTGGTTTTTTGGTTTGTTGCTTTGTTGGTTTGTTGGTTTGTTGGCTTGTTGGCTTATTGGTTTGTTGGCTTGTTGGTTTGTTAGTTTGTTGGCTTTTTGGTTACTTGGTTTGTTGGTTTGTTGGCTTGTTGGCTTGTTGGTTTGTTGCTTTGTTCGTGTGATGGTTTGTTGGCTTGTTGGTTTGTTGGTTTGTTGGCTTGTTGGCTTGTTGGTTTGTTGGTTTGTTGGTTTGTTGGTTTGTTGGTTTTTTGGTTTGTTGGTTTGTTTTTTTTTGGTTTGTTGGCTTGTTGGTTTGTTGGTTTGTTGGTTTGTTGGTTTGTTGGCTTGTTGTTTTGTTGGTTTGTTGGTTTGTTGGCTTGTTGGCTTATTGGTTTGTTGGTTTGTTGGCTTGTTGGTTTGTTGGTTTGTTGGCTGGTTGGCTTTTTGCTTTGTTCGTTTGATGGTTTGTTGGTTTGTTGGTTTGTTGGCTTGTTGGTTTGTTAGTTTGTTGGTTTGTTGGTTTGTTGGTTTGTTGGTTTGTTGGTTTGTTGGTTTGTTGGTTTGTAGGTTTGTAGGTTTGTTGGCTTGTTGGTTTGTTGGTTTGTTGGCTTGTTGGATTGTTGGTTTGTTGGCTTGTTGGCTTGTTGGTTTGTTGGTTTGTTGGCTTGTTGGCTTGTTGGTATCTTGGTTTGTTGGTTTGTTGGTTTGTTCGTTTGTTCGTTTGTTCGTTTGTTAGTTTGTTGGTTAATTGGTTTGTTGGTTTGTTGGTTTGTTGGTTTGTTGGTTTGTTGGTTTATTGGTTTGTTGGTTCGTTGATTTATTGGTTTTTTGGTTTGTTGGTTTATTTGTTTGTTGGTTTGTTGTCTTGTTGGTTTGTTGTCTTGTTGGTTTGTTGGTTTGTTGGTTTGTTGGTTTGTTGGCTTGTTGGTTGGTTGGTTTGTTGGTTTGTTGGCTTGTTGGCTTGTTGGTTTGTTGGTTTGTTGGCTTGTTGGTTTGTTGGTTTGTTGGCTTGTTGGCTTGTTGCTTTGTTCATTTGATGGTTTGTTGGTTTGTTGGTTTGTTGGCTTGTTGGTTTGTTAGTTTGTTGGTTTGTTGGTTTGTTGGTTTGTTGGTTTGTTGGTTTATTGGCTTGTTGGTTTGTTGGTTTATTGGCTTGTTGGCTTGTTGGTTTGTTGGTTTGTTGGTTTGTTGGTTTGTTGGTTTGTTGGTTTGTTGGTTATTTCGTTTGTTGGTTTGTTAGTTTGTTGGTTTGTTGGCTTGTTGGTTTGTTAGTTTGTTGGTTTGTTGGTTTGTTGGTTTGTTGGTTTGTTGGTTTGTTGGTTTGTTGGTTTGTAAGTTTATTTGTGTGTTGGTTTTTTGGCTTGTTGGTTTGTTGGTTTGTTGGTTTGTTGGCTTGTTGGTTTGTTGGTTTGTTGGCTTGTTGGTTTGTTTGTTTGTTGGTTTGTTGGCTTGTTGGCTTGTTGGTTTGTTGGTTTGTTGGCTTGTTGGTTTGTTGGTTTGTTGGCTTGTTGGTTTGTTGGTTTGTTTGCTTGTTGGTTTATTGGTTTGTTGGCTTGTTGGTTTGTTGGTTTGTTGGTTAGTTCGTTTGTTGGTTTGTTAGTTTGTTGGTTTGTTGGCTTGTTGGCTTGTTGGTTTGTTGGTTTTTTGGTTTGTTGGTTTGATGGTTTGTTGGTTTGTTGGTTTGTTGGTTTGTTGGTTTGTTGTTTTGTTGGTTTGTTGGCTTGTTGGCTTGTTGGTTTGTTGGTTTGTTGGCTTGTTGGTTTGTTGGCTTGTTACTTTGTTGGTTTGTTGGTTTGTTGGCTTGTTGGTTTGTTGGCTTGTTGGTTTGTTGGCTTGTTGGTTTGTTGGTTTGTTGGTTTGTTGGTTTGTTGGTTTGTTGGTTTGTTGGCTTGTTGGTTTATTGGTTTGTTGGCTTGTTGGTTTGTTGGTTTGTTGGTTAGTTCGTTTGTTGGTTTGTTAGTTTGTTGGTTTGTTGGCTTGTTGGCTTGTTGGTTTCTTGGTTTTTTGGTTTGTTGGTTTGTCGGCTTGTTGGCTTGTTGGTTTGTTAGTTTGTTGGCTTTTTGTTTACTTGGTTTGTTGGTTTGTTGGTTTGTTGGCTTGTTGGTTTGTTGACTTGTTGGCTTGTTGGTTACTTAGTTTGTTGGTTTGTTGGCTTGTTGGTTTGTTGGCTTGTTGCTTTGTTGGTTTGTTGGTTTGTTGGTTTGTTGGTTTGTTGGTTTGTTGGTTTGTTGGTTTGTTGGCTTGTTGGCTTGTTGGTTACTTAGTTTGTTGGTTTGTTGGTTTGTTGGCTTGTTGGTTTGTTGGCTTGTTGCTTTGTTGGTTTGTTGGTTTGTTGGCTTGTTGGTTTGTTGGCTTGTTGGTTTGTTGGCTTGTTGGTTTGTTGGTTTGTTGGTTTGTTGGTTTGTTGGTTTGTTGGCTTGTTGGTTTGTTGGCTTGTTGGCTTGTTGGTTTGTTGGTTTGTTGGTTTGTTGGTTTGTTGGTTTGTTGGTTTGTTGGCTTGTTGGTTTATTGGTTTGTTGGCTTGTTGGTTTGTTGGTTTGTTGGTTAGTTCGTTTGTTGGTTTGTTAGTTTGTTGGTTTGTTGGCTTGTTGGCTTGTTGGTTTCTTGGTTTTTTGGTTTGTTGGTTTGTTGGCTTGTTGGCTTGTTGGTTTGTTAGTTTGTTGGCTTTTTGGTTACTTGGTTTGTTGGTTTGTTGGTTTGTTGGGTTGTTGGTTTGTTGGCTTGTTGGTTTGTTGGTTTGTTGGTTTGTTGGCTTGTTGGTTGGTTGGTTTTTTGGTTTGTTCGTTTGTTGATTTGTTGGTTAATTGGTTTGTTGGCTTGTTGGTTTGTTGGTTTGTTGGTTTGTTGGTTTGTTGGCTTGTTGGTTTGTTGGTTTGTTGGTTTGTTGGCTTGTTGGTTTGTTGGTTTATTTGTTTGTTGGTTTGTTGGCTTGTTGGTTTGTTGGTTTGTTGGCTTGTTGGCTTGTTAGTTTGTTGGTTTGTTGGTTTGTTGGCTTGTTGGTTTATTGGTTTGTTGGCTTGTTGGTTTGTTGGTTTGTTGGTTAGTTCGTTTGTTGGTTTGTTAGTTTGTTGGTTTTTTGGCTTGTTGGTTTGTTGGTTTGTTGGTTTGTTGGCTTGTTGGTTTGTTGGTTTGTTGGCTTGTTGGCTTGTTGCTTTGTTCGTTTGATGGTTTGTTGGTTTGTTGGTTTTTTGGTTTGTTGGTTTTTTGGTTTGTTGCTTTGTTGGTTTGTTGGTTTGTTGGCTTGTTGGTTTTTGGGCTTTTTGGTTTGTTAGTTTGTTGGCTTTTTGGTTACTTGGTTTGTTGGTTTGTTGGCTTGTTGGCTGGTTGGTTTGTTGCTTTGTTCGTGTGATGGTTTGTTGGCTTTTTGGTAACTTGGTTTGTTGGTTTGTTGGCTTGTTGGCTTGTTCGTTTGTTGGTTTGTTGGCTTGTTGGTTTGTTGGTTTGTTGGTTTGTTGGCTTGTTGCTTTGTTGGTTTTTTGGTTTGTTGGCTTGTTTGTTTGTTGGCTTGTTGGCTTGTTGGTTTGTTAGTTTGTTGGCTTTTTGGTTACTTGGTTTGTTGGTTTGTTGGTTTGTTGGTTTGTTGGTTTGTTGGTTTGTTGGGTTGTTGCTTTGTTGGTTTGTTGGTTTGTTGGTTTGTTGGCTTGTTGGTTTGTTGGCTTGTTGGTTTGTTGGCTTGTTGGTTTGTTGGTTTGTTGGTTTGTTGGTTTGTTGGCTTGTTGGTTTGTTGGTTTGTTGGCTTGTTGGTTTATTGGTTTGTTGGCTTGTTGGTTTGTTGGTTTGTTGGTTTGTTGGTTTGTTGGTTTGTTGGTTTGTTGGTTTGTTGGCTTGTTGGTTTATTGGTTTGTTGGCTTGTTGGTTAGTTCGTTTGTTGGTTTGTTGGTTTGTTGGCTTGTTGGTTTGTTGGCTTGTTGCTTTGTTGGTTTGTTGGTTTGTTGGTTTGTTGGTTTGTTGGTTTGTTGGTTTGTTGGCTTGTTGGCTTGTTGGTTACTTAGTTTGTTGGTTTGTTGGTTTGTTGGCTTGTTGGTTTGTTGGCTTGTTGCTTTGTTGGTTTGTTGGTTTGTTGGCTTGTTGGTTTGTTGGATTGTTGGTTTGTTGGTTTGTTGGTTTGTTGGTTTGTTGGTTTGTTGGCTTGTTGGTTTGTTGGCTTGTTGGTTTGTTGGTTTGTTGGTTTGTTGGTTTGTTGGTTTGTTGGTTTGTTGGCTTGTTGGTTTATTGGTTTGTTGGCTTGTTGGTTTGTTGGTTTGTTGGTTAGTTCGTTTGTTGGTTTGTTAGTTTGTTGGTTTGTTGGCTTTTTGTTTACTTGGTTTGTTGGTTTGTTGGTTTGTTCGCTTGTTGGTTTGTTGGCTTGTTGGCTTGTTGGTTACTTAGTTTGTTGGTTTGTTGGTTTGTTGGCTTGTTGGTTTGTTGGCTTGTTGCTTTGTTGGTTTGTTGGTTTGTTGGTTTGTTGGTTTGTTGGTTTGTTGGTTTGTTGGCTTGTTGGCTTGTTGGTTACTTAGTTTGTTGGTTTGTTGGTTTGTTGGCTTGTTGGTTTGTTGGCTTGTTGCTTTGTTGGTTTGTTGGTTTGTTGGCTTGTTGGTTTGTTGGCTTGTTGGTTTGTTGGCTTGTTGGTTTGTTGGTTTGTTGGTTTGTTGGTTTGTTGGTTTGTTGGCTTGTTGGTTTGTTGGCTTGTTGGTTTGTTGGTTTGTTGGTTTGTTGGTTTGTTGGTTTGTTGGTTTGTTGGCTTGTTGGTTTATTGGTTTGTTGGCTTGTTGGTTTGTTGGTTTGTTGGTTAGTTCGTTTGTTGGTTTGTTAGTTTGTTGGGTTGTTGGCTTGTTGGCTTGTTGGTTTCTTGGTTTTTTGGTTTGTTGGTTTGTTGGCTTGTTGGCTTGTTGGTTTGTTAGTTTGTTGGCTTTTTGGTTACTTGGTTTGTTGGTTTGTTGGTTTGTTGGGTTGTTGGTTTGTTGGCTTGTTGGTTTGTTGGTTTGTTGGTTTGTTGGCTTGTTGGTTGGTTGGTTTTTTGGTTTGTTCGTTTGTTGATTTGTTGGTTAATTGGTTTGTTGGCTTGTTGGTTTGTTGGTTTGTTGGTTTGTTGGTTTGTTGGCTTGTTGGTTTGTTGGTTTGTTGGTTTGTTGGCTTGTTGGTTTGTTGGTTTATTTGTTTGTTGGTTTGTTGGCTTGTTGGTTTGTTGGTTTGTTGGCTTGTTGGCTTGTTAGTTTGTTGGTTTGTTGGTTTGTTGGCTTGTTGGTTTATTGGTTTGTTGGCTTGTTGGTTTGTTGGTTTGTTGGTTAGTTCGTTTGTTGGTTTGTTAGTTTGTTGGTTTTTTGGCTTGTTGGTTTGTTGGTTTGTTGGTTTGTTGGCTTGTTGGTTTGTTGGTTTGTTGGCTTGTTGGCTTGTTGCTTTGTTCGTTTGATGGTTTGTTGGTTTGTTGGTTTTTTGGTTTGTTGGTTTTTTGGTTTGTTGCTTTGTTGGTTTGTTGGTTTGTTGGCTTGTTGGTTTTTTGGCTTTTTGGTTTGTTAGTTTGTTGGCTTTTTGGTTACTTGGTTTGTTGGTTTGTTGGCTTGTTGGCTGGTTGGTTTGTTGCTTTGTTCGTGTGATGGTTTGTTGGCTTTTTGGTAACTTGGTTTGTTGGTTTGTTGGCTTGTTGGCTTGTTCGTTTGTTGGTTTGTTGGCTTGTTGGTTTGTTGGTTTGTTGGTTTGTTGGCTTGTTGCTTTGTTGGTTTTTGGTTTGTTGGCTTGTTTGTTTGTTGGCTTGTTGGCTTGTTGGTTTGTTAGTTTGTTGGCTTTTTGGTTACTTGGTTTGTTGGTTTGTTGGTTTGTTGGTTTGTTGGTTTGTTGGTTTGTTGGGTTGTTGCTTTGTTGGTTTGTTGGTTTGTTGGTTTGTTGGCTTGTTGGTTTGTTGGCTTGTTGGTTTGTTGGCTTGTTGGTTTGTTGGTTTGTTGGTTTGTTGGTTTGTTGGCTTGTTGGTTTGTTGGTTTGTTGGCTTGTTGGTTTATTGGTTTGTTGGCTTGTTGGTTTGTTGGTTTGTTGGTTAGTTCGTTTGTTGGTTTGTTAGTTTGTTGGTTTGTTGGCTTGTTGGCTTGTTGGTTTGTTGGTTTTTTGGTTTGTTGGTTTGATGGCTTGTTGGTTTGTTGGTTTGTTGGTTTGTTGGTTTGTTGGTTTGTTGGTTTGTTGGCTTGTTGGCTTGTTGGTTTGTTGGCTTGTTGGCTTGTTGGTTTGTTAGTTTGTTGGCTTTTTGGTTACTTGGTTTGTTGGGTTGTTGGCTTGTTGGTTTGTTGGCTTGTTGGTTTGTTGGTTTGTTGGTTTGTTGGCTTGTTGGTTTGTTGGTTTTTTTGTTTGTTCGTTTGTTGGTTTGTTGGTTAATTGGTTTGTTGGCTTGTTGGTTTGTTGGCTTGTTGGCTTGTTGGTTTGTTAGTTTGTTGGCTTTTTGGTTACTTGGTTTGTTGGCTTGTTGGTTTGTTGGTTTATTTGTTTGTTGTTTTGTTGGCTTGTTGGTTTGTTGGTTTGTTGGCTTGTTGGCTTGTTAGTTTGTTGGTTTGTTGGCTTGTTGGCTTGTTGGTTTGTTGGTTTGTTGGCTTGTTGGTTTGTTGGTTTGTTGGCTTGTTGGTTTGTTGGTTTGTTGGTTTGTTGGCTTGTTGGTTTGTTGGCTTGTTGGCTTGTTGGTTTGTTGGCTTGTTGGCTTGTTGGTTTGTTAGTTTGTTGGCTTTTTGGTTACTTGGTTTGTTGGTTTGTTGGCTTGTTGGTTTGTTGGCTTGTTGGTTTGTTTGTTTGTTGGTTTGTTGGCTTGTTGGTTTGTTGGTTTTTTTGTTTGTTCGTTTGTTGGTTTGTTGGTTAATCGGTTTGTTGGCTTGTTGGTTTGTTGGTTTGTTGGTTTGTTTTTTTTTTTGGCTTGTTGATTTGTTGGTTTGTTGGTTTGTTGGCTTGTTGGTTTGTTGGTTTATTTGTTTGTTGTTTTGTTGGCTTGTTGGTTTGTTGGTTTGTTGGCTTGTTGGCTTGTTAGTTTGTTGGTTTGTTGGCTTGTTGGCTTGTTGGTTTGTTGGTTTGTTGGCTTGTTGGTTTGTTGGCTTGTTGGTTTGTTGGTTTGTTGGTTTGTTGACTTGTTGGTTTGTTGGCTTGTTGGTTTGTTGGCTTGTTGGTTTGTTAGTTTGTTGGTTTGTTGGTTTGTTGGTTTGTTGGTTTGTTGGTTTGTTGGTTTGTTGGTTTATTTGTGTGTTGGTTTTTTGGCTTGTTGGTTTGTTGGTTTGTTGGTTTGTTGGCTTGTTGGTTTGTTGGTTTGTTGGCTTGTTGGTTTGTTTGTTTGTTGGTTTGTTGGCTTGTTGGCTTGTTGGTTTGTTGGTTTGTTGGCTTGTTGGTTTGTTGGTTTGTTGGCTTGTTGGTTTGTTGGTTTGTTTGCTTGTTGGTTTATTGGTTTGTTGGCTTGTTGGTTTGTTGGTTTGTTGGTTAGTTCGTTTGTTGGTTTGTTAGTTTGTTGGTTTGTTGGCTTGTTGGCTTGTTGGTTTGTTGGTTTTTTGGTTTGTTGGTTTGATGGCTTGTTGGTTTGTTGGTTTGTTGGTTTGTTGGTTTGTTGGTTTGTTGGTTTGTTGGCTTGTTGGCTTGTTGGTTTGTTGGCTTGTTGTCTTGTTGGTTTGTTAGTTTGTTGGCTTTTTGGTTACTTGGTTTGTTGGTTTGTTGGCTTGTTGGTTTGTTGGCTTGTTGGTTTGTTGGTTTGTTGGTTTGTTGGCTTGTTGGTTTGTTGGTTTTTTTGTTTGTTCGTTTGTTGGCTTGTTGGTTAATTGGTTTGTTGGCTTGTTGGTTTGTTGGTTTGTTGGTTTGTTGGTTTGTTGGCTTGTTGGTTTGTTGGTTTGTTGGTTTGTTGGCTTGTTGGTTTATTGGTTTATTTGTTTGTTGTTTTGTTGGCTTGTTGGTTTGTTGGTTTGTTGGCTTGTTGGCTTGTTAGTTTGTTGGTTTGTTGGCTTGTTGGCTTGTTGGTTTGTTGGTTTGTTGGCTTGTTGGTTTGTTGGCTTGTTGGTTTGTTGGTTTGTTGGTTTGTTGACTTGTTGGTTTGTTGGCTTGTTGGTTTGTTGGCTTGTTGGTTTGTTAGTTTGTTGGTTTGCTGGTTTGTTGGTTTGTTGGTTTGTTGGTTTGTTGGTTTATTTGTGTGTTGGTTTTTTGGCTTGTTGGTTTGTTGGTTTGTTGGTTTGTTGGTTTGTTGGCTTGTTGGTTTGTTGGTTTGTTGGCTTGTTGGTTTGTTTGTTTGTTGGTTTGTTGGCTTGTTGGCTTGTTGGTTTGTTGGTTTGTTGGCTTGTTGGTTTGTTGGCTTGTTGGTTTGTTGGTTTGTTGGCTTGTTGGCTTTTTGCTTTGTTCGTTTGATGGTTTGTTGGTTTTTTGGTTTTTTGGTTTGTTGGTTTTTTGGTTTGTTGCTTTGTTGGTTTGTTGGTTTGTTGGCTTGTTGGTTTGTTGGCTTGTTGATTTGTTAGTTTGTTGGCTTTTTGGTTACTTGGTTTGTTGGTTTGTTGGCTTGTTGGCTGGTTGGTTTGTTGCTTTGTTCGTGTGATGGTTTGTTGGCTTGTTGGTTTGTTGGCTTGTTGGTTTGTTGGTTTGTTGGTTTGTTGGCTTGTTGGCTTGTTGGTTTGTTGGTTTGTTGGTTTGTTGGTTTGTTGGTATTTTGGTTTGTTGGCTTGTTGGTTTGTTGGTTTGTTGGTTTGTTGGCTTGTTGGCTTGTTGGTTTGTTGGTTTGTTGCTTTGTTGGTTTGTTGGTTTGTTGGCATGTTGGCTTGTTGGTTTGTTGGCTTGTTGGTTTGTTAGTTTGTTGGCTTTTTGGTTACTTGGTTTGTTGGTTTGTTGGCTTGTTGGCTGGTTGGTTTGTTGCTTTGTTCGTGTGATGGTTTGTTGGCTTGTTGGTTTGTTGGCTTGTTGGTTTGTTGGTTTGTTGGTTTGTTGGCTTGTTGCTTTGTTCATTTGATGGTTTGTTGGTTTGTTGGTTTGTTGGCTTGTTGGTTTGTTAGTTTGTTGGTTTGTTGGTTTGTTGGTTTGTTGGCTTGTTGGTTTGTTGGTTTGTTGGCTTGTTGGCTTTTTGCTTTGTTCGTTTGATGGTTTGTTGGTTTGTTGGTTTGTTGGCTTGTTGGTTTGTTAGTTTGTTGGTTTGTTGGTTTGTTGGTTTGTTGGTTTGTTGGTTTGTTGGTTTGTAGGTTTGTAGGTTTGTTGGCTTGTTGGTTTGTTGGTTTGTTGGCTTGTTGGTTTGTTGGTTTGTTGGCTTGTTGGCTTGTTGGTTTGTTGGTTTTTTGGCTTGTTGGCTTGTTGGTATGTTGGTTTGTTGGCTTGTTGGTTTGTTGGTTTGTTGGCTTGTTGGCTTGTTGCTTTGTTCATTTGATGGTTTGTTGGTTTGTTGGTTTGTTGGCTTGTTGGTTTGTTAGTTTGTTGGTTTGTTGGTTTGTTGGTTTGTTGGCTTGTTGGTTTGTTAGTTTGTTGGTTTGTTGGTTTGTTGGTTTGTTGGTTTGTTGGTTTGTTGGTTTGTTGGTTTATTTGCTTGTTGGTTTGTTGGCTTGTTGGTTTGTTGGTTTGTTGGCTTGTTGGCTTGCTGCTTTGTTCGTTTGATAGTTTGTTGGTTTGTTGGTTTTTTGGTTTGTTGCTTTGTTGGTTTGTTGGTTTGTTGGCTTGTTGGCTTATTGGTTTGTTGGCTTGTTGGTTTGTTGGTTTGTTGGTTTGTTGGTTTGTTGGCTTGTTTGTTTGTTGGTTTGTTGGCTTGTTGGTTTGTTGGTTTGTTGGCTTGTTGGCTTGTTGGCTTGTTGGTTTGTTGGTTTGTTGGCTTGTTGGTTTGTTGGCTTGTTGGTTTGTTGGTTTGTTGGCTTGTTGGCTTGCTGCTTTGTTCGTTTGATAGTTTGTTGGTTTGTTGGTTTTTTGGTTTGTTGCTTTGTTGGTTTGTTGGTTTGTTGGCTTGTTGGCTTATTGGTTTGTTGGCTTGTTGGTTTGTTAGTTTGTTGGCTTTTTGGTTACTTGGTTTGTTGGTTTGTTGGCTTGTTGGCTTGTTGGTTTGTTGCTTTGTTCGTGTGATGGTTTGTTGGCTTGTTGGTTTGTTGGTTTGTTGGCTTGTTGGCTTGTTGGTTTGTTGGTTTGTTGGTTTGTTGGTTTGTTGGTTTTTTGGTTTGTTGGTTTGTTTTTTTTTGGTTTGTTGGCTTGTTGGTTTGTTGGTTTGTTGGTTTGTTGGTTTGTTGGCTTGTTGTTTTGTTGGTTTGTTGGTTTGTTGGCTTGTTGGCTTATTGGTTTGTTGGTTTGTTGGCTTGTTGGTTTGTTGGTTTGTTGGCTGGTTGGCTTTTTGCTTTGTTCGTTTGATGGTTTGTTGGTTTGTTGGTTTGTTGGCTTGTTGGTTTGTTAGTTTGTTGGTTTGTTGGTTTGTTGGTTTGTTGGTTTGTTGGTTTGTTGGTTTGTTGGTTTGTAGGTTTGTAGGTTTGTTGGCTTGTTGGTTTGTTGGTTTGTTGGCTTGTTGGATTGTTGGTTTGTTGGCTTGTTGGCTTGTTGGTTTGTTGGTTTGTTGGCTTGTTGGCTTGTTGGTATCTTGGTTTGTTGGTTTGTTGGTTTGTTCGTTTGTTCGTTTGTTCGTTTGTTAGTTTGTTGGTTAATTGGTTTGTTGGTTTGTTGGTTTGTTGGTTTGTTGGTTTGTTGGTTTATTGGTTTGTTGGTTCGTTGATTTATTGGTTTTTTGGTTTGTTGGTTTATTTGTTTGTTGGTTTGTTGTCTTGTTGGTTTGTTGTCTTGTTGGTTTGTTGGTTTGTTGGTTTGTTGGTTTGTTGGCTTGTTGGTTGGTTGGTTTGTTGGTTTGTTGGCTTGTTGGCTTGTTGGTTTGTTGGTTTGTTGGCTTGTTGGTTTGTTGGTTTGTTGGCTTGTTGGCTTGTTGCTTTGTTCATTTGATGGTTTGTTGGTTTGTTGGTTTGTTGGCTTGTTGGTTTGTTAGTTTGTTGGTTTGTTGGTTTGTTGGTTTGTTGGTTTGTTGGTTTATTGGCTTGTTGGTTTGTTGGTTTATTGGCTTGTTGGCTTGTTGGTTTGTTGGTTTGTTGGTTTGTTGGTTTGTTGGTTTGTTGGTTTGTTGGTTATTTCGTTTGTTGGTTTGTTAGTTTGTTGGTTTGTTGGCTTGTTGGTTTGTTAGTTTGTTGGTTTGTTGGTTTGTTGGTTTGTTGGTTTGTTGGTTTGTTGGTTTGTTGGTTTGTAAGTTTATTTGTGTGTTGGTTTTTTGGCTTGTTGGTTTGTTGGTTTGTTGGTTTGTTGGCTTGTTGGTTTGTTGGTTTGTTGGCTTGTTGGTTTGTTTGTTTGTTGGTTTGTTGGCTTGTTGGCTTGTTGGTTTGTTGGTTTGTTGGCTTGTTGGTTTGTTGGTTTGTTGGCTTGTTGGTTTGTTGGTTTGTTTGCTTGTTGGTTTATTGGTTTGTTGGCTTGTTGGTTTGTTGGTTTGTTGGTTAGTTCGTTTGTTGGTTTGTTAGTTTGTTGGTTTGTTGGCTTGTTGGCTTGTTGGTTTGTTGGTTTTTTGGTTTGTTGGTTTGATGGTTTGTTGGTTTGTTGGTTTGTTGGTTTGTTGGTTTGTTGTTTTGTTGGTTTGTTGGCTTGTTGGCTTGTTGGTTTGTTGGTTTGTTGGCTTGTTGGTTTGTTGGCTTGTTACTTTGTTGGTTTGTTGGTTTGTTGGCTTGTTGGTTTGTTGGCTTGTTGGTTTGTTGGCTTGTTGGTTTGTTGGTTTGTTGGTTTGTTGGTTTGTTGGTTTGTTGGTTTGTTGGCTTGTTGGTTTATTGGTTTGTTGGCTTGTTGGTTTGTTGGTTTGTTGGTTAGTTCGTTTGTTGGTTTGTTAGTTTGTTGGTTTGTTGGCTTGTTGGCTTGTTGGTTTCTTGGTTTTTTGGTTTGTTGGTTTGTCGGCTTGTTGGCTTGTTGGTTTGTTAGTTTGTTGGCTTTTTGTTTACTTGGTTTGTTGGTTTGTTGGTTTGTTGGCTTGTTGGTTTGTTGACTTGTTGGCTTGTTGGTTACTTAGTTTGTTGGTTTGTTGGCTTGTTGGTTTGTTGGCTTGTTGCTTTGTTGGTTTGTTGGTTTGTTGGTTTGTTGGTTTGTTGGTTTGTTGGTTTGTTGGTTTGTTGGCTTGTTGGCTTGTTGGTTACTTAGTTTGTTGGTTTGTTGGTTTGTTGGCTTGTTGGTTTGTTGGCTTGTTGCTTTGTTGGTTTGTTGGTTTGTTGGCTTGTTGGTTTGTTGGCTTGTTGGTTTGTTGGCTTGTTGGTTTGTTGGTTTGTTGGTTTGTTGGTTTGTTGGTTTGTTGGCTTGTTGGTTTGTTGGCTTGTTGGCTTGTTGGTTTGTTGGTTTGTTGGTTTGTTGGTTTGTTGGTTTGTTGGTTTGTTGGCTTGTTGGTTTATTGGTTTGTTGGCTTGTTGGTTTGTTGGTTTGTTGGTTAGTTCGTTTGTTGGTTTGTTAGTTTGTTGGTTTGTTGGCTTGTTGGCTTGTTGGTTTCTTGGTTTTTTGGTTTGTTGGTTTGTTGGCTTGTTGGCTTGTTGGTTTGTTAGTTTGTTGGCTTTTTGGTTACTTGGTTTGTTGGTTTGTTGGTTTGTTGGGTTGTTGGTTTGTTGGCTTGTTGGTTTGTTGGTTTGTTGGTTTGTTGGCTTGTTGGTTGGTTGGTTTTTTGGTTTGTTCGTTTGTTGATTTGTTGGTTAATTGGTTTGTTGGCTTGTTGGTTTGTTGGTTTGTTGGTTTGTTGGTTTGTTGGCTTGTTGGTTTGTTGGTTTGTTGGTTTGTTGGCTTGTTGGTTTGTTGGTTTATTTGTTTGTTGGTTTGTTGGCTTGTTGGTTTGTTGGTTTGTTGGCTTGTTGGCTTGTTAGTTTGTTGGTTTGTTGGTTTGTTGGCTTGTTGGTTTATTGGTTTGTTGGCTTGTTGGTTTGTTGGTTTGTTGGTTAGTTCGTTTGTTGGTTTGTTAGTTTGTTGGTTTTTTGGCTTGTTGGTTTGTTGGTTTGTTGGTTTGTTGGCTTGTTGGTTTGTTGGTTTGTTGGCTTGTTGGCTTGTTGCTTTGTTCGTTTGATGGTTTGTTGGTTTGTTGGTTTTTTGGTTTGTTGGTTTTTTGGTTTGTTGCTTTGTTGGTTTGTTGGTTTGTTGGCTTGTTGGTTTTTGGGCTTTTTGGTTTGTTAGTTTGTTGGCTTTTTGGTTACTTGGTTTGTTGGTTTGTTGGCTTGTTGGCTGGTTGGTTTGTTGCTTTGTTCGTGTGATGGTTTGTTGGCTTTTTGGTAACTTGGTTTGTTGGTTTGTTGGCTTGTTGGCTTGTTCGTTTGTTGGTTTGTTGGCTTGTTGGTTTGTTGGTTTGTTGGTTTGTTGGCTTGTTGCTTTGTTGGTTTTTTGGTTTGTTGGCTTGTTTGTTTGTTGGCTTGTTGGCTTGTTGGTTTGTTAGTTTGTTGGCTTTTTGGTTACTTGGTTTGTTGGTTTGTTGGTTTGTTGGTTTGTTGGTTTGTTGGTTTGTTGGGTTGTTGCTTTGTTGGTTTGTTGGTTTGTTGGTTTGTTGGCTTGTTGGTTTGTTGGCTTGTTGGTTTGTTGGCTTGTTGGTTTGTTGGTTTGTTGGTTTGTTGGTTTGTTGGCTTGTTGGTTTGTTGGTTTGTTGGCTTGTTGGTTTATTGGTTTGTTGGCTTGTTGGTTTGTTGGTTTGTTGGTTTGTTGGTTTGTTGGTTTGTTGGTTTGTTGGTTTGTTGGCTTGTTGGTTTATTGGTTTGTTGGCTTGTTGGTTAGTTCGTTTGTTGGTTTGTTGGTTTGTTGGCTTGTTGGTTTGTTGGCTTGTTGCTTTGTTGGTTTGTTGGTTTGTTGGTTTGTTGGTTTGTTGGTTTGTTGGTTTGTTGGCTTGTTGGCTTGTTGGTTACTTAGTTTGTTGGTTTGTTGGTTTGTTGGCTTGTTGGTTTGTTGGCTTGTTGCTTTGTTGGTTTGTTGGTTTGTTGGCTTGTTGGTTTGTTGGATTGTTGGTTTGTTGGTTTGTTGGTTTGTTGGTTTGTTGGTTTGTTGGCTTGTTGGTTTGTTGGCTTGTTGGTTTGTTGGTTTGTTGGTTTGTTGGTTTGTTGGTTTGTTGGTTTGTTGGCTTGTTGGTTTATTGGTTTGTTGGCTTGTTGGTTTGTTGGTTTGTTGGTTAGTTCGTTTGTTGGTTTGTTAGTTTGTTGGTTTGTTGGCTTTTTGTTTACTTGGTTTGTTGGTTTGTTGGTTTGTTCGCTTGTTGGTTTGTTGGCTTGTTGGCTTGTTGGTTACTTAGTTTGTTGGTTTGTTGGTTTGTTGGCTTGTTGGTTTGTTGGCTTGTTGCTTTGTTGGTTTGTTGGTTTGTTGGTTTGTTGGTTTGTTGGTTTGTTGGTTTGTTGGCTTGTTGGCTTGTTGGTTACTTAGTTTGTTGGTTTGTTGGTTTGTTGGCTTGTTGGTTTGTTGGCTTGTTGCTTTGTTGGTTTGTTGGTTTGTTGGCTTGTTGGTTTGTTGGCTTGTTGGTTTGTTGGCTTGTTGGTTTGTTGGTTTGTTGGTTTGTTGGTTTGTTGGTTTGTTGGCTTGTTGGTTTGTTGGCTTGTTGGTTTGTTGGTTTGTTGGTTTGTTGGTTTGTTGGTTTGTTGGTTTGTTGGCTTGTTGGTTTATTGGTTTGTTGGCTTGTTGGTTTGTTGGTTTGTTGGTTAGTTCGTTTGTTGGTTTGTTAGTTTGTTGGGTTGTTGGCTTGTTGGCTTGTTGGTTTCTTGGTTTTTTGGTTTGTTGGTTTGTTGGCTTGTTGGCTTGTTGGTTTGTTAGTTTGTTGGCTTTTTGGTTACTTGGTTTGTTGGTTTGTTGGTTTGTTGGGTTGTTGGTTTGTTGGCTTGTTGGTTTGTTGGTTTGTTGGTTTGTTGGCTTGTTGGTTGGTTGGTTTTTTGGTTTGTTCGTTTGTTGATTTGTTGGTTAATTGGTTTGTTGGCTTGTTGGTTTGTTGGTTTGTTGGTTTGTTGGTTTGTTGGCTTGTTGGTTTGTTGGTTTGTTGGTTTGTTGGCTTGTTGGTTTGTTGGTTTATTTGTTTGTTGGTTTGTTGGCTTGTTGGTTTGTTGGTTTGTTGGCTTGTTGGCTTGTTAGTTTGTTGGTTTGTTGGTTTGTTGGCTTGTTGGTTTATTGGTTTGTTGGCTTGTTGGTTTGTTGGTTTGTTGGTTAGTTCGTTTGTTGGTTTGTTAGTTTGTTGGTTTTTTGGCTTGTTGGTTTGTTGGTTTGTTGGTTTGTTGGCTTGTTGGTTTGTTGGTTTGTTGGCTTGTTGGCTTGTTGCTTTGTTCGTTTGATGGTTTGTTGGTTTGTTGGTTTTTTGGTTTGTTGGTTTTTTGGTTTGTTGCTTTGTTGGTTTGTTGGTTTGTTGGCTTGTTGGTTTTTTGGCTTTTTGGTTTGTTAGTTTGTTGGCTTTTTGGTTACTTGGTTTGTTGGTTTGTTGGCTTGTTGGCTGGTTGGTTTGTTGCTTTGTTCGTGTGATGGTTTGTTGGCTTTTTGGTAACTTGGTTTGTTGGTTTGTTGGCTTGTTGGCTTGTTCGTTTGTTGGTTTGTTGGCTTGTTGGTTTGTTGGTTTGTTGGTTTGTTGGCTTGTTGCTTTGTTGGTTTTTGGTTTGTTGGCTTGTTTGTTTGTTGGCTTGTTGGCTTGTTGGTTTGTTAGTTTGTTGGCTTTTTGGTTACTTGGTTTGTTGGTTTGTTGGTTTGTTGGTTTGTTGGTTTGTTGGTTTGTTGGGTTGTTGCTTTGTTGGTTTGTTGGTTTGTTGGTTTGTTGGCTTGTTGGTTTGTTGGCTTGTTGGTTTGTTGGCTTGTTGGTTTGTTGGTTTGTTGGTTTGTTGGTTTGTTGGCTTGTTGGTTTGTTGGTTTGTTGGCTTGTTGGTTTATTGGTTTGTTGGCTTGTTGGTTTGTTGGTTTGTTGGTTAGTTCGTTTGTTGGTTTGTTAGTTTGTTGGTTTGTTGGCTTGTTGGCTTGTTGGTTTGTTGGTTTTTTGGTTTGTTGGTTTGATGGCTTGTTGGTTTGTTGGTTTGTTGGTTTGTTGGTTTGTTGGTTTGTTGGTTTGTTGGCTTGTTGGCTTGTTGGTTTGTTGGCTTGTTGGCTTGTTGGTTTGTTAGTTTGTTGGCTTTTTGGTTACTTGGTTTGTTGGGTTGTTGGCTTGTTGGTTTGTTGGCTTGTTGGTTTGTTGGTTTGTTGGTTTGTTGGCTTGTTGGTTTGTTGGTTTTTTTGTTTGTTCGTTTGTTGGTTTGTTGGTTAATTGGTTTGTTGGCTTGTTGGTTTGTTGGTTTGTTGGTTTTTTTTTTTTTGGCTTGTTGGTTTGTTGGTTTGTTGGTTTGTTGGCTTGTTGGTTTGTTGGTTTATTTGTTTGTTGTTTTGTTGGCTTGTTGGTTTGTTGGTTTGTTGGCTTGTTGGCTTGTTAGTTTGTTGGTTTGTTGGCTTGTTGGCTTGTTGGTTTGTTGGTTTGTTGGCTTGTTGGTTTGTTGGCTTGTTGGTTTGTTGGTTTGTTGGTTTGTTGACTTGTTGGTTTGTTGGCTTGTTGGTTTGTTGGCTTGTTGGTTTGTTAGTTTGTTGGTTTGTTGGTTTGTTGGTTTGTTGGTTTGTTGGTTTGTTGGTTTGTTGGTTTATTTGTGTGTTGGTTTTTTGGCTTGTTGGTTTGTTGGTTTGTTGGTTTGTTGGCTTGTTGGTTTGTTGGTTTGTTGGCTTGTTGGTTTGTTTGTTTGTTGGTTTGTTGGCTTGTTGGCTTGTTGGTTTGTTGGTTTGTTGGCTTGTTGGTTTGTTGGTTTGTTGGCTTGTTGGTTTGTTGGTTTGTTTGCTTGTTGGTTTATTGGTTTGTTGGCTTGTTGGTTTGTTGGTTTGTTGGTTAGTTCGTTTGTTGGTTTGTTAGTTTGTTGGTTTGTTGGCTTGTTGGCTTGTTGGTTTGTTGGTTTTTTGGTTTGTTGGTTTGATGGCTTGTTGGTTTGTTGGTTTGTTGGTTTGTTGGTTTGTTGGTTTGTTGGTTTGTTGGCTTGTTGGCTTGTTGGTTTGTTGGCTTGTTGGCTTGTTGGTTTGTTAGTTTGTTGGCTTTTTGGTTACTTGGTTTGTTGGTTTGTTGGCTTGTTGGTTTGTTGGCTTGTTGGTTTGTTGGTTTGTTGGTTTGTTGGTTTGTTGGTTTGTTGGCTTGTTGGTTTGTTAGTTTGTTGGTTTGTTGGTTTGTTGGTTTGTTGGCTTGTTGGTTTGTTGGTTTGTTGGCTTGTTGGCTTTTTGCTTTGTTCGTTTGATGGTTTGTTGGTTTGTTGGTTTGTTGGCTTGTTGGTTTGTTAGTTTGTTGGTTTGTTGGTTTGTTGGTTTGTTGGTTTGTTGGTTTGTTGGTTTGTAGGTTTGTAGGTTTGTTGGCTTGTTGGTTTGTTGGCTTTTTGGTAACTTGGTTTGTTGGTTTGTTGGCTTGTTGGCTTGTTCGTTTGTTGGTTGTTGGCTTGTTGGTTTGTTGGTTTGTTGGTTTGTTAGCTTGTTGCTTTGTTGGTTTTTTGGTTTGTTGGCTTGTTTGTTTGTTGGCTTGTTGGCTTGTTGGTTTGTTAGTTTGTTGGCTTTTTGGTTACTTGGTTTGTTGGTTTGTTGGTTTGTTGGTTTGTTGGTTTGTTGGTTTGTTGGGTTGTTGCTTTGTTGGTTTGTTGGTTTGTTGGTTTGTTGGCTTGTTGGTTTGTTGGCTTGTTGGTTTGTTGGCTTGTTGGTTTGTTGGTTTGTTGGTTTGTTGGTTTGTTGGCTTGTTGGTTTGTTGGTTTGTTGGCTTGTTGGTTTATTGGTTTGTTGGCTTGTTGGTTTGTTGGTTTGTTGGTTAGTTCGTTTGTTGGTTTGTTAGTTTGTTGGTTTGTTGGCTTGTTGGCTTGTTTATTTGTTGGTTTTTTGGTTTGTTGGTTTGATGGCTTGTTGGTTTGTTGGTTTGTTGGTTTGTTGGTTTGTTGGTTTGTTGGTTTGTTGGCTTGTTGGCTTGTTGGTTTGTTGGCTTGTTGGCTTGTTGGTTTGTTAGTTTGTTGGCTTTTTGGTTACTTGGTTTGTTGGTTTGTTGGCTTGTTGGTTTGTTGGCTTGTTGGTTTGTTGGTTTGTTGGTTTGTTGGCTTGTTGGTTTGTTGGTTTTTTTGTTTGTTCGTTTGTTGGTTTGTTGGTTAATCGGTTTGTTGGCTTGTTGGTTTGTTGGTTTGTTGGTTTGTTTTTTTTTTGGCTTGTTGATTTGTTGGTTTGTTGGTTTGTTGGCTTGTTGGTTTGTTGGTTTATTTGTTTGTTGTTTTGTTGGCTTGTTGGTTTGTTGGTTTGTTGGCTTGTTGGCTTGTTAGTTTGTTGGTTTGTTGGCTTGTTGGCTTGTTGGTTTGTTGGTTTGTTGGCTTGTTGGTTTGTTGGCTTGTTGGTTTGTTGGTTTGTTGGTTTGTTGACTTGTTGGTTTGTTGGCTTGTTGGTTTGTTGGCTTGTTGGTTTGTTAGTTTGTTGGTTTGTTGGTTTGTTGGTTTGTTGGTTTGTTGGTTTGTTGGTTTGTTGGTTTATTTGTGTGTTGGTTTTTTGGCTTGTTGGTTTGTTGGTTTGTTGGTTTGTTGGCTTGTTGGTTTGTTGGTTTGTTGGCTTGTTGGTTTGTTTGTTTGTTGGTTTGTTGGCTTGTTGGCTTGTTGGTTTGTTGGTTTGTTGGCTTGTTGGTTTGTTGGTTTGTTGGCTTGTTGGTTTGTTGGTTTGTTTGCTTGTTGGTTTATTGGTTTGTTGGCTTGTTGGTTTGTTGGTTTGTTGGTTAGTTCGTTTGTTGGTTTGTTAGTTTGTTGGTTTGTTGGCTTGTTGGCTTGTTGGTTTGTTGGTTTTTTGGTTTGTTGGTTTGATGGCTTGTTGGTTTGTTGGTTTGTTGGTTTGTTGGTTTGTTGGTTTGTTGGTTTGTTGGCTTGTTGGCTTGTTGGTTTGTTGGCTTGTTGGCTTGTTGGTTTGTTAGTTTGTTGGCTTTTTGGTTACTTGGTTTGTTGGTTTGTTGGCTTGTTGGTTTGTTGGCTTGTTGGTTTGTTGGTTTGTTGGTTTGTTGGCTTGTTGGTTTGTTGGTTTTTTTGTTTGTTCGTTTGTTGGTTTGTTGGTTAATTGGTTTGTTGGCTTGTTGGTTTGTTGGTTTGTTGGTTTGTTGGTTTGTTGGCTTGTTGGTTTGTTGGTTTGTTGGTTTGTTGGCTTGTTGGTTTATTGGTTTATTTGTTTGTTGTTTTGTTGGCTTGTTGGTTTGTTGGTTTGTTGGCTTGTTGGCTTGTTAGTTTGTTGGTTTGTTGGCTTGTTGGCTTGTTGGTTTGTTGGTTTGTTGGCTTGTTGGTTTGTTGGCTTGTTGGTTTGTTGGTTTGTTGGTTTGTTGACTTGTTGGTTTGTTGGCTTGTTGGTTTGTTGGCTTGTTGGTTTGTTAGTTTGTTGGTTTGCTGGTTTGTTGGTTTGTTGGTTTGTTGGTTTGTTGGTTTATTTGTGTGTTGGTTTTTTGGCTTGTTGGTTTGTTGGTTTGTTGGTTTGTTGGTTTGTTGGCTTGTTGGTTTGTTGGTTTGTTGGCTTGTTGGTTTGTTTGTTTGTTGGTTTGTTGGCTTGTTGGCTTGTTGGTTTGTTGGTTTGTTGGCTTGTTGGTTTGTTGGCTTGTTGGTTTGTTGGTTTGTTGGCTTGTTGGCTTTTTGCTTTGTTCGTTTGATGGTTTGTTGGTTTTTTGGTTTTTTGGTTTGTTGGTTTTTTGGTTTGTTGCTTTGTTGGTTTGTTGGTTTGTTGGCTTGTTGGTTTGTTGGCTTGTTGATTTGTTAGTTTGTTGGCTTTTTGGTTACTTGGTTTGTTGGTTTGTTGGCTTGTTGGCTGGTTGGTTTGTTGCTTTGTTCGTGTGATGGTTTGTTGGCTTGTTGGTTTGTTGGCTTGTTGGTTTGTTGGTTTGTTGGTTTGTTGGCTTGTTGGCTTGTTGGTTTGTTGGTTTGTTGGTTTGTTGGTTTGTTGGTATTTTGGTTTGTTGGCTTGTTGGTTTGTTGGTTTGTTGGTTTGTTGGCTTGTTGGCTTGTTGGTTTGTTGGTTTGTTGCTTTGTTGGTTTGTTGGTTTGTTGGCTTGTTGGCTTGTTGGTTTGTTGGCTTGTTGGTTTGTTAGTTTGTTGGCTTTTTGGTTACTTGGTTTGTTGGTTTGTTGGCTTGTTGGCTGGTTGGTTTGTTGCTTTGTTCGTGTGATGGTTTGTTGGCTTGTTGGTTTGTTGGCTTGTTGGTTTGTTGGTTTGTTGGTTTGTTGGCTTGTTGCTTTGTTCATTTGATGGTTTGTTGGTTTGTTGGTTTGTTGGCTTGTTGGTTTGTTAGTTTGTTGGTTTGTTGGTTTGTTGGTTTGTTGGTTTGTTGGCTTGTTGGTTTGTTGGTTTGTTGGCTTGTTGGCTTTTTGCTTTGTTCGTTTGATGGTTTGTTGGTTTGTTGGTTTGTTGGCTTGTTGGTTTGTTAGTTTGTTGGTTTGTTGGTTTGTTGGTTTGTTGGTTTGTTGGTTTGTTGGTTTGTAGGTTTGTAGGTTTGTTGGCTTGTTGGTTTGTTGGTTTGTTGGCTTGTTGGTTTGTTGGTTTGTTGGCTTGTTGGCTTGTTGGTTTGTTGGTTTTTTGGCTTGTTGGCTTGTTGGTATGTTGGTTTGTTGGTTGGTTGGTTGGTTGGTTTGTTGGCTTGTTGGCTTGTTGGTTTGTTGGTTTGTTGGCTTGTTGGTTTGTTGGTTTGTTGGCTTGTTGGCTTGTTGCTTTGTTCATTTGATGGTTTGTTGGTTTGTTGGTTTGTTGGCTTGTTGGTTTGTTAGTTTGTTGGTTTGTTGGTTTGTTGGTTTGTTGGCTTGTTGGTTTGTTAGTTTGTTGGTTTGTTGGTTTGTTGGTTTGTTGGTTTGTTGGTTTGTTGGTTTGTTGGTTTATTTGCTTGTTGGTTTTTTGGCTTGTTGGTTTGTTGGTTTGTTGGTTTGTTGGTTTGTTGGCTTGTTTGTTTGTTGGTTTGTTGGCTTGTTGGTTTGTTGGTTTGTTGGCTTGTTGGCTTGTTGGCTTGTTGGTTTGTTGGTTTGTTGGCTTGTTGGTTTGTTGGCTTGTTGGTTTGTTGGTTTGTTGGCTTGTTGGCTTGCTGCTTTGTTCGTTTGATAGTTTGTTGGTTTGTTGGTTTTTTGGTTTGTTGCTTTGTTGGTTTGTTGGTTTGTTGGCTTGTTGGCTTATTGGTTTGTTGGCTTGTTGGTTTGTTAGTTTGTTGGCTTTTTGGTTACTTGGTTTGTTGGTTTGTTGGCTTGTTGGCTTGTTGGTTTGTTGCTTTGTTCGTGTGATGGTTTGTTGGCTTGTTGGTTTGTTGGTTTGTTGGCTTGTTGGCTTGTTGGTTTGTTGGTTTGTTGGTTTTTTGGTTTGTTGGTTTGTTTTTTTTTTGGTTTGTTGGCTTGTTGGTTTGTTGGTTTGTTGGTTTGTTGGTTTGTTGGCTTGTTGTTTTGTTGGTTTGTTGGTTTGTTGGCTTGTTGGCTTATTGGTTTGTTGGTTTGTTGGCTTGTTGGTTTGTTGGTTTGTTGGCTGGTTGGCTTTTTGCTTTGTTCGTTTGATGGTTTGTTGGTTTGTTGGTTTGTTGGCTTGTTGGTTTGTTAGTTTGTTGGTTTGTTGGTTTGTTGGTTTGTTGGTTTGTTGGTTTGTTGGTTTGTTGGTTTGTAGGTTTGTAGGTTTGTTGGCTTGTTGGTTTGTTGGTTTGTTGGCTTGTTGGATTGTTGGTTTGTTGGCTTGTTGGCTTGTTGGTTTGTTGGTTTGTTGGCTTGTTGGCTTGTTGGTATCTTGGTTTGTTGGTTTGTTGGTTTGTTCGTTTGTTCGTTTGTTCGTTTGTTAGTTTGTTGGTTAATTGGTTTGTTGGTTTGTTGGTTTGTTGGTTTGTTGGTTTGTTGGTTTATTGGTTTGTTGGTTCGTTGATTTATTGGTTTTTTGGTTTGTTGGTTTATTTGTTTGTTGGTTTGTTGTCTTGTTGGTTTGTTGTCTTGTTGGTTTGTTGGTTTGTTGGTTTGTTGGTTTGTTGGCTTGTTGGTTGGTTGGTTTGTTGGTTTGTTGGCTTGTTGGCTTGTTGGTTTGTTGGTTTGTTGGCTTGTTGGTTTGTTGGTTTGTTGGCTTGTTGGCTTGTTGCTTTGTTCATTTGATGGTTTGTTGGTTTGTTGGTTTGTTGGCTTGTTGGTTTGTTAGTTTGTTGGTTTGTTGGTTTGTTGGTTTGTTGGTTTGTTGGTTTATTGGCTTGTTGGTTTGTTGGTTTATTGGCTTGTTGGCTTGTTGGTTTGTTGGTTTGTTGGTTTGTTGGTTTGTTGGTTTGTTGGTTTGTTGGTTATTTCGTTTGTTGGTTTGTTAGTTTGTTGGTTTGTTGGCTTGTTGGTTTGTTAGTTTGTTGGTTTGTTGGTTTGTTGGTTTGTTGGTTTGTTGGTTTGTTGGTTTGTTGGTTTGTAAGTTTATTTGTGTGTTGGTTTTTTGGCTTGTTGGTTTGTTGGTTTGTTGGTTTGTTGGCTTGTTGGTTTGTTGGTTTGTTGGCTTGTTGGTTTGTTTGTTTGTTGGTTTGTTGGCTTGTTGGCTTGTTGGTTTGTTGGTTTGTTGGCTTGTTGGTTTGTTGGTTTGTTGGCTTGTTGGTTTGTTGGTTTGTTTGCTTGTTGGTTTATTGGTTTGTTGGCTTGTTGGTTTGTTGGTTTGTTGGTTAGTTCGTTTGTTGGTTTGTTAGTTTGTTGGTTTGTTGGCTTGTTGGCTTGTTGGTTTGTTGGTTTTTTGGTTTGTTGGTTTGATGGTTTGTTGGTTTGTTGGTTTGTTGGTTTGTTGGTTTGTTGTTTTGTTGGTTTGTTGGCTTGTTGGCTTGTTGGTTTGTTGGTTTGTTGGCTTGTTGGTTTGTTGGCTTGTTACTTTGTTGGTTTGTTGGTTTGTTGGCTTGTTGGTTTGTTGGCTTGTTGGTTTGTTGGCTTGTTGGTTTGTTGGTTTGTTGGTTTGTTGGTTTGTTGGTTTGTTGGTTTGTTGGCTTGTTGGTTTATTGGTTTGTTGGCTTGTTGGTTTGTTGGTTTGTTGGTTAGTTCGTTTGTTGGTTTGTTAGTTTGTTGGTTTGTTGGCTTGTTGGCTTGTTGGTTTCTTGGTTTTTTGGTTTGTTGGTTTGTCGGCTTGTTGGCTTGTTGGTTTGTTAGTTTGTTGGCTTTTTGTTTACTTGGTTTGTTGGTTTGTTGGTTTGTTGGCTTGTTGGTTTGTTGACTTGTTGGCTTGTTGGTTACTTAGTTTGTTGGTTTGTTGGTTTGTTGGCTTGTTGGTTTGTTGGCTTGTTGCTTTGTTGGTTTGTTGGTTTGTTGGTTTGTTGGTTTGTTGGTTTGTTGGTTTGTTGGTTTGTTGGCTTGTTGGCTTGTTGGTTACTTAGTTTGTTGGTTTGTTGGTTTGTTGGCTTGTTGGTTTGTTGGCTTGTTGCTTTGTTGGTTTGTTGGTTTGTTGGCTTGTTGGTTTGTTGGCTTGTTGGTTTGTTGGCTTGTTGGTTTGTTGGTTTGTTGGTTTGATGGTTTGTTGGTTTGTTGGCTTGTTGGTTTGTTGGCTTGTTGGCTTGTTGGTTTGTTGGTTTGTTGGTTTGTTGGTTTGTTGGTTTGTTGGTTTGTTGGCTTGTTGGTTTATTGGTTTGTTGGCTTGTTGGTTTGTTGGTTTGTTGGTTAGTTCGTTTGTTGGTTTGTTAGTTTGTTGGTTTGTTGGCTTGTTGGCTTGTTGGTTTCTTGGTTTTTTGGTTTGTTGGTTTGTTGGCTTGTTGGCTTGTTGGTTTGTTTGTTTGTTGGCTTTTTGGTTACTTGGTTTGTTGGTTTGTTGGTTTGTTGGGTTGTTGGTTTGTTGGCTTGTTGGTTTGTTGGTTTGTTGGTTTGTTGGCTTGTTGGTTGGTTGGTTTTTTGGTTTGTTCGTTTGTTGATTTGTTGGTTAATTGGTTTGTTGGCTTGTTGGTTTGTTGGTTTGTTGGTTTGTTGGTTTGTTGGCTTGTTGGTTTGTTGGTTTGTTGGTTTGTTGGCTTGTTGGTTTGTTGGTTTATTTGTTTGTTGGTTTGTTGGCTTGTTGGTTTGTTGGTTTGTTGGCTTGTTGGCTTGTTAGTTTGTTGGTTTGTTGGTTTGTTGGCTTGTTGGTTTATTGGTTTGTTGGCTTGTTGGTTTGTTGGTTTGTTGGTTAGTTCGTTTGTTGGTTTGTTAGTTTGTTGGTTTTTTGGCTTGTTGGTTTGTTGGTTTGTTGGTTTGTTGGCTTGTTGGTTTGTTGGTTTGTTGGCTTGTTGGCTTGTTGCTTTGTTCGTTTGATGGTTTGTTGGTTTGTTGGTTTTTTGGTTTGTTGGTTTTTTGGTTTGTTGCTTTGTTGGTTTGTTGGTTTGTTGGCTTGTTGGTTTTTTGGCTTTTTGGTTTGTTAGTTTGTTGGCTTTTTGGTTACTTGGTTTGTTGGTTTGTTGGCTTGTTGGCTGGTTGGTTTGTTGCTTTGTTCGTGTGATGGTTTGTTGGCTTTTTGGTAACTTGGTTTGTTGGTTTGTTGGCTTGTTGGCTTGTTCGTTTGTTGGTTTGTTGGCTTGTTGGTTTGTTGGTTTGTTGGTTTGTTGGCTTGTTGCTTTGTTGGTTTTTTGGTTTGTTGGCTTGTTTGTTTGTTGGCTTGTTGGCTTGTTGGTTTGTTAGTTTGTTGGCTTTTTGGTTACTTGGTTTGTTGGTTTGTTGGTTTGTTGGTTTGTTGGTTTGTTGGTTTGTTGGGTTGTTGCTTTGTTGGTTTGTTGGTTTGTTGGTTTGTTGGCTTGTTGGTTTGTTGGCTTGTTGGTTTGTTGGCTTGTTGGTTTGTTGGTTTGTTGGTTTGTTGGTTTGTTGGCTTGTTGGTTTGTTGGTTTGTTGGCTTGTTGGTTTATTGGTTTGTTGGCTTGTTGGTTTGTTGGTTTGTTGGTTTGTTGGTTTGTTGGTTTGTTGGTTTGTTGGTTTGTTGGCTTGTTGGTTTATTGGTTTGTTGGCTTGTTGGTTAGTTCGTTTGTTGGTTTGTTGGTTTGTTGGCTTGTTGGTTTGTTGGCTTGTTGCTTTGTTGGTTTGTTGGTTTGTTGGTTTGTTGGTTTGTTGGTTTGTTGGTTTGTTGGCTTGTTGGCTTGTTGGTTACTTAGTTTGTTGGTTTGTTGGTTTGTTGGCTTGTTGGTTTGTTGGCTTGTTGCTTTGTTGGTTTGTTGGTTTGTTGGCTTGTTGGTTTGTTGGATTGTTGGTTTGTTGGCTTGTTGGTTTGTTGGCTTGTTGGTTTGTTGGTTTGTTGGTTTGTTGGTTTGTTGGTTTGTTGGTTTGTTGGCTTGTTGGTTTATTGGTTTGTTGGCTTGTTGGTTTGTTGGTTTGTTGGTTAGTTCGTTTGTTGGTTTGTTAGTTTGTTGGTTTGTTGGCTTTTTGTTTACTTGGTTTGTTGGTTTGTTGGTTTGTTCGCTTGTTGGTTTGTTGGCTTGTTGGCTTGTTGGTTACTTAGTTTGTTGGTTTGTTGGTTTGTTGGCTTGTTGGTTTGTTGGCTTGTTGCTTTGTTGGTTTGTTGGTTTGTTGGTTTGTTGGTTTGTTGGTTTGTTGGTTTGTTGGCTTGTTGGCTTGTTGGTTACTTAGTTTGTTGGTTTGTTGGTTTGTTGGCTTGTCGGTTTGTTGGCTTGTTGCTTTGTTGGTTTGTTGGTTTGTTGGCTTGTTGGTTTGTTGGCTTGTTGGTTTGTTGGCTTGTTGGTTTGTTGGTTTGTTGGTTTGTTGGTTTGTTGGTTTGTTGGCTTGTTGGTTTGTTGGCTTGTTGGTTTGTTGGTTTGTTGGTTTGTTGGTTTGTTGGTTTGTTGGTTTGTTGGCTTGTTGGTTTATTGGTTTGTTGGCTTGTTGGTTTGTTGGTTTGTTGGTTAGTTCGTTTGTTGGTTTGTTAGTTTGTTGGTTTGTTGGCTTGTTGGCTTGTTGGTTTCTTGGTTTTTTGGTTTGTTGGTTTGTTGGCTTGTTGGCTTGTTGGTTTGTTAGTTTGTTGGCTTTTTGGTTACTTGGTTTGTTGGTTTGTTGGTTTGTTGGGTTGTTGGTTTGTTGGCTTGTTGGTTTGTTGGTTTGTTGGTTTGTTGGCTTGTTGGTTGGTTGGTTTTTTGGTTTGTTCGTTTGTTGATTTGTTGGTTAATTGGTTTGTTGGCTTGTTGGTTTGTTGGTTTGTTGGTTTGTTGGTTTGTTGGCTTGTTGGTTTGTTGGTTTGTTGGTTTGTTGGCTTGTTGGTTTGTTGGTTTATTTGTTTGTTGGTTTGTTGGCTTGTTGGTTTGTTGGTTTGTTGGCTTGTTGGCTTGTTAGTTTGTTGGTTTGTTGGTTTGTTGGCTTGTTGGTTTATTGGTTTGTTGGCTTGTTGGTTTGTTGGTTTGTTGGTTAGTTCGTTTGTTGGTTTGTTAGTTTGTTGGTTTTTTGGCTTGTTGGTTTGTTGGTTTGTTGGTTTGTTGGCTTGTTGGTTTGTTGGTTTGTTGGCTTGTTGGCTTGTTGCTTTGTTCGTTTGATGGTTTGTTGGTTTGTTGGTTTTTTGGTTTGTTGGTTTTTTGGTTTGTTGCTTTGTTGGTTTGTTGGTTTGTTGGCTTGTTGGTTTTTTGGCTTTTTGGTTTGTTAGTTTGTTGGCTTTTTGGTTACTTGGTTTGTTGGTTTGTTGGCTTGTTGGCTGGTTGGTTTGTTGCTTTGTTCGTGTGATGGTTTGTTGGCTTTTTGGTAACTTGGTTTGTTGGTTTGTTGGCTTGTTGGCTTGTTCGTTTGTTGGTTTGTTGGCTTGTTGGTTTGTTGGTTTGTTGGTTTGTTGGCTTGTTGCTTTGTTGGTTTTTGGTTTGTTGGCTTGTTTGTTTGTTGGCTTGTTGGCTTGTTGGTTTGTTAGTTTGTTGGCTTTTTGGTTACTTGGTTTGTTGGTTTGTTGGTTTGTTGGTTTGTTGGTTTGTTGGTTTGTTGGGTTGTTGCTTTGTTGGTTTGTTGGTTTGTTGGTTTGTTGGTTTGTTGGCTTGTTGGTTTGTTGGCTTGTTGGTTTGTTGGCTTGTTGGTTTGTTGGTTTGTTGGTTTGTTGGTTTGTTGGCTTGTTGGTTTGTTGGTTTGTTGGCTTGTTGGTTTATTGGTTTGTTGGCTTGTTGGTTTGTTGGTTTGTTGGTTAGTTCGTTTGTTGGTTTGTTAGTTTGTTGGTTTGTTGGCTTGTTGGCTTGTTGGTTTGTTGGTTTTTTGGTTTGTTGGTTTGATGGCTTGTTGGTTTGTTGGTTTGTTGGTTTGTTGGTTTGTTGGTTTGTTGGTTTGTTGGCTTGTTGGCTTGTTGGTTTGTTGGCTTGTTGGCTTGTTGGTTTGTTAGTTTGTTGGCTTTTTGGTTACTTGGTTTGTTGGGTTGTTGGCTTGTTGGTTTGTTGGCTTGTTGGTTTGTTGGTTTGTTGGTTTGTTGGCTTGTTGGTTTGTTGGTTTTTTTGTTTGTTCGTTTGTTGGTTTGTTGGTTAATTGGTTTGTTGGCTTGTTGGTTTGTTGGTTTGTTGGTTTGTTGGTTTTTTTTTTTTTTGGCTTGTTGGTTTGTTGGTTTGTTGGTTTGTTGGCTTGTTGGTTTGTTGGTTTATTTGTTTGTTGTTTTGTTGGCTTGTTGGTTTGTTGGTTTGTTGGCTTGTTGGCTTGTTAGTTTGTTGGTTTGTTGGCTTGTTGGCTTGTTGGTTTGTTGGTTTGTTGGCTTGTTGGTTTGTTGGCTTGTTGGTTTGTTGGTTTGTTGGTTTGTTGACTTGTTGGTTTGTTGGCTTGTTGGTTTGTTGGCTTGTTGGTTTGTTAGTTTGTTGGTTTGTTGGTTTGTTGGTTTGTTGGTTTGTTGGTTTGTTGGTTTGTTGGTTTATTTGTGTGTTGGTTTTTTGGCTTGTTGGTTTGTTGGTTTGTTGGTTTGTTGGCTTGTTGGTTTGTTGGTTTGTTGGCTTGTTGGTTTGTTTGTTTGTTGGTTTGTTGGCTTGTTGGCTTGTTGGTTTGTTGGTTTGTTGGCTTGTTGGTTTGTTGGTTTGTTGGCTTGTTGGTTTGTTGGTTTGTTTGCTTGTTGGTTTATTGGTTTGTTGGCTTGTTGGTTTGTTGGTTTGTTGGTTAGTTCGTTTGTTGGTTTGTTAGTTTGTTGGTTTGTTGGCTTGTTGGCTTGTTGGTTTGTTGGTTTTTTGGTTTGTTGGTTTGATGGCTTGTTGGTTTGTTGGTTTGTTGGTTTGTTGGTTTGTTGGTTTGTTGGTTTGTTGGCTTGTTGGCTTGTTGGTTTGTTGGCTTGTTGGCTTGTTGGTTTGTTAGTTTGTTGGCTTTTTGGTTACTTGGTTTGTTGGTTTGTTGGCTTGTTGGTTTGTTGGCTTGTTGGTTTGTTGGTTTGTTGGTTTGTTGGCTTGTTGGTTTGTTGGTTTTTGTTGTTTGTTCGTTTGTTGGTTTGTTGGTTAATTGGTTTGTTGGCTTGTTGGTTTGTTGGTTTGTTGGTTTGTTGGTTTGTTGGCTTGTTGGTTTGTTGGTTTGTTGGTTTGTTGGCTTGTTGGTTTATTGGTTTATTTGTTTGTTGTTTTGTTGGCTTGTTGGTTTGTTGGTTTGTTGGCTTGTTGGCTTGTTAGTTTGTTGGTTTGTTGGCTTGTTGGCTTGTTGGTTTGTTGGTTTGTTGGCTTGTTGGTTTGTTGGCTTGTTGGTTTGTTGGTTTGTTGGTTTGTTGACTTGTTGGTTTGTTGGCTTGTTGGTTTGTTGGCTTGTTGGTTTGTTAGTTTGTTGGTTTGTTGGTTTGTTGGTTTGTTGGTTTGTTGGTTTGTTGGTTTATTTGTGTGTTGGTTTTTTGGCTTGTTGGTTTGTTGGTTTGTTGGTTTGTTGGTTTGTTGGCTTGTTGGTTTGTTGGTTTGTTGGCTTGTTGGTTTGTTTGTTTGTTGGTTTGTTGGCTTGTTGGCTTGTTGGTTTGTTGGTTTGTTGGCTTGTTGGTTTGTTGGCTTGTTGGTTTGTTGGTTTGTTGGCTTGTTGGCTTTTTGCTTTGTTCGTTTGATGGTTTGTTGGTTTGTTGGTTTTTTGGTTTGTTGGTTTTTGGTTTGTTGCTTTGTTGGTTTGTTGGTTTGTTGGCTTGTTGGTTTGTTGGCTTGTTGATTTGTTAGTTTGTTGGCTTTTTGGTTACTTGGTTTGTTGGTTTGTTGGCTTGTTGGCTGGTTGGTTTGTTGCTTTGTTCGTGTGATGGTTTGTTGGCTTGTTGGCTTGTTGGTTTGTTAGTTTGTTGGCTTTTTGGTTACTTGGTTTGTTGGTTTGTTGGTTTGTTGGTTTGTTGGTTTGTTGGCTTGTTGGCTTGTTGGTTACTTAGTTTGTTGGTTTGTTGGTTTGTTGGCTTGTTGGTTTGTTGGCTTGTTACTTTGTTGGTTTGTTGGTTTGTTGGCTTGTTGGTTTGTTGGCTTGTTGGTTTGTTGGCTTGTTGGTTTGTTGGTTTGTTGGTTTGTTGGTTTGTTGGTTTGTTGGTTTGTTGGCTTGTTGGTTTATTGGTTTGTTGGTTTGTTGGTTTGTTGGTTTGTTGGTTAGTTCGTTTGTTGGTTTGTTAGTTTGTTGGTTTGTTGGCTTGTTGGCTTGTTGGTTTCTTGGTTTTTTGGTTTGTTGGTTTGTTGGCTTGTTGGCTTGTTGGTTTGTTAGTTTGTTGGCTTTTTGTTTACTTGGTTTGTTGGTTTGTTGGTTTGTTGGCTTGTTGGTTTGTTGGCTTGTTGGTTTGTTGGTTACTTAGTTTGTTGGTTTGTTGGTTTGTTGGCTTGTTGGTTTGTTGGCTTGTTGCTTTGTTGGTTTGTTGGTTTGTTGGTTTGTTGGTTTGTTGGTTTGTTGGTTTGTTGGTTTGTTGGCTTGTTGGCTTGTTGGTTACTTAGTTTGTTGGTTTGTTGGCTTGTTGGTTTGTTGGCTTGTTGCTTTGTTGGTTTGTTGGTTTGTTGGCTTGTTGGTTTGTTGGCTTGTTGGTTTGTTGGCTTGTTGGTTTGTTGTTTTGTTGGTTTGTTGGTTTGTTGGTTTGTTGGCTTGTTGGTTTGTTGGCTTGTTGGTTTGTTGGTTTGTTGGTTTGTTGCTTTGTTCGTGTGATGGTTTGTTGGCTTTTTGGTAACTTGGTTTGTTGGTTTGTTGGCTTGTTGGCTTGTTCGTTTGTTGGTTTGTTGGCTTGTTGGTTTGTTGGTTTGTTGGTTTGTTGGCTTGTTGCTTTGTTGGTTTTTTGGTTTGTTGGCTTGTTTGTTTGTTGGCTTGTTGGCTTGTTGGTTTGTTAGTTTATTGGCTTTTTGGTTACTTGGTTTGTTGGTTTGTTGGTTTGTTGGTTTGTTGGTTTGTTGGTTTGTTGGGTTGTTGCTTTGTTGGTTTGTTGGTTTGTTGGTTTGTTGGCTTGTTGGTTTGTTGGCTTGTTGGTTTGTTGGCTTGTTGGTTTGTTGGTTTGTTGGTTTGTTGGTTTGTTGGCTTGTTGGTTTGTTGGTTTGTTGGCTTGTTGGTTTATTGGCTTGTTGGTTTGTTGGTTTGTTGGTTAGTTCGTTTGTTGGTTTGTTAGTTTGTTGGTTTGTTGGCTTGTTGGCTTGTTGGTTTGTTGGTTTTTTGGTTTGTTGGTTTGATGGCTTGTTGGTTTGTTGGTTTGTTGGTTTGTTGGTTTGTTGGTTTGTTGGCTTGTTGGCTTGTTGGTTTGTTGGCTTGTTGGCTTGTTGGTTTGTTAGTTTGTTGGCTTTTTGGTTACTTGGTTTGTTGGTTTGTTGGCTTGTTGGTTTGTTGGCTTGTTGGTTTGTTGGTTTGTTGGTTTGTTGGCTTGTTGGTTTGTTGGTTTTTTTGTTTGTTCGTTTGTTGGTTTGTTGGTTAATTGGTTTGTTGGCTTGTTGGTTTGTTGGTTTGTTGGTTTTTTTTTTTTTTTGGCTTGTTGGTTTGTTGGTTTGTTGGTTTGTTGGCTTGTTGGTTTGTTGGTTTATTTGTTTGTTGTTTTGTTGGCTTGTTGGTTTGTTGGTTTGTTGGCTTGTTGGCTTGTTAGTTTGTTGGTTTGTTGGCTTGTTGGCTTGTTGGTTTGTTGGTTTGTTGGCTTGTTGGTTTGTTGGCTTGTTGGTTTGTTGGTTTGTTGGTTTGTTGACTTGTTGGTTTGTTGGCTTGTTGGTTTGTTGGCTTGTTGGTTTGTTAGTTTGTTGGTTTGTTGGTTTGTTGGTTTGTTGGTTTGTTGGTTTGTTGGTTTGTTGGTTTATTTGTGTGTTGGTTTTTTGGCTTGTTGGTTTGTTGGTTTGTTGGTTTGTTGGCTTGTTGGTTTGTTGGTTTGTTGGCTTGTTGGTTTGTTTGTTTGTTGGTTTGTTGGCTTGTTTGCTTGTTGGTTTGTTGGTTTGTTGGCTTGTTGGTTTGTTGGTTTGTTGGCTTGTTGGTTTGTTGGTTTGTTTGCTTGTTGGTTTATTGGTTTGTTGGCTTGTTGGTTTGTTGGTTTGTTGGTTAGTTCGTTTGTTGGTTTGTTAGTTTGGTGGTTTGTTGGCTTGTTGGCTTGTTGGTTTGTTGGTTTGTTGGTTTGTTGGTTTGTTGGTTTGTTGGTTTGTTGGCTTGTTGGCTTGTTGGTTTGTTGGCTTGTTTGCTTGTTGGTTTGTTAGTTTGTTGGCTTTTTGGTTACTTGGTTTGTTGGTTTGTTGGCTTGTTGGTTTGTTGGCTTGTTGGTTTGTTGGTTTGTTGGTTTGTTGGCTTGTTGGTTTGTTGGTTTTTTTGTTTGTTCGTTTGTTGGTTTGTTGGTTAATTGGTTTGTTGGCTTGTTGGTTTGTTGGTTTGTTGGTTTGTTGGTTTGTTGGCTTGTTGGTTTGTTGGTTTGTTGGTTTGTTGGCTTGTTGGTTTATTGGTTTATTTGTTTGTTGTTTTGTTGGCTTGTTGGTTTGTTGGTTTGTTGGCTTGTTGGCTTGTTAGTTTGTTGGTTTGTTGGCTTGTTGGCTTGTTGGTTTGTTGGTTTGTTGGCTTGTTGGTTTGTTGGCTTGTTGGTTTGTTGGTTTGTTGGTTTGTTGACTTGTTGGTTTGTTGGCTTGTTGGTTTGTTGGCTTGTTGGTTTGTTAGTTTGTTGGTTTGTTGGTTTGTTGGTTTGTTGGTTTGTTGGTTTGTTGGTTTATTTGTGTGTTGGTTTTTTGGCTTGTTGGTTTGTTGGTTTGTTGGTTTGTTGGTTTGTTGGCTTGTTGGTTTGTTGGTTTGTTGGCTTGTTGGTTTGTTTGTTTGTTGGTTTGTTGGCTTGTTGGCTTGTTGGTTTGTTGGTTTGTTGGCTTGTTGGTTTGTTGGCTTGTTGGTTTGTTGGTTTGTTGGCTTGTTGGCTTTTTGGCTTTTTGCTTTGTTCGTTTGATGGTTTGTTGGTTTGTTGGTTTTTTGGTTTGTTGGTTTTTTGGTTTGTTGCTTTGTTGGTTTGTTGGTTTGTTGGCTTGTTGGTTTGTTGGCTTGTTGATTTGTTAGTTTGTTGGCTTTTTGGTTACTTGGTTTGTTGGTTTGTTGGCTTGTTGGCTGGTTGGTTTGTTGCTTTGTTCGTGTGATGGTTTGTTGGCTTGTTGGTTTGTTGGCTTGTTGGTTTGTTGGTTTGTTGGTTTGTTGGCTTGTTGGCTTGTTGGTTTGTTGGTTTGTTGGTTTGTTGGTTTGTTGGTTTTTTGGTTTGTTGGCTTGTTGGTTTGTTGGTTTGTTGGTTTGTTGGCTTGTTGGCTTGTTGGTTTGTTGGTTTGTTGCTTTGTTGGTTTATTGGTTTGTTGGCTTGTTGGCTTGTTGGTTTGTTGGCTTGTTGGTTTGTTAGTTTGTTGGCTTTTTGGTTACTTGGTTTGTTGGTTTGTTGGCTTGTTGGTTTGTTGGCTTGTTGGTTTGTTGGTTTGTTGGTTTGTTGGCTTGTTGGCTTGTTGCTTTGTTCATTTGATGGTTTGTTGGTTTGTTGGTTTGTTGGCTTGTTGGTTTGTTAGTTTGTTGGTTTGTTGGTTTGTTGGTTTGTTGGCTTGTTGGTTTGTTGGTTTGTTGGCTTGTTGGCTTTTTGCTTTGTTCGTTTGATGGTTTGTTGGTTTGTTGGTTTGTTGGCTTGTTGGTTTGTTAGTTTGTTGGTTTGTTGGTTTGTTGGTTTGTTGGTTTGTTGGTTTGTTGGTTTGTAGGTTTGTAGGTTTGTTGGTTTGTTGGCTTGTTGGTTTGTTGGTTTTTTTGTTTGTTCGTTTGTTGGTTTGTTGGTTAATTGGTTTGTTGGCTTGTTGGTTTGTTGGTTTGTTGGTTTGTTGGTTTGTTGGCTTGTTGGTTTGTTGGTTTGTTGGTTTGTTGGCTTGTTGGTTTATTGGTTTGTTGGTTTGTTGGCTTGTTGGCTTGTTGGTTTGTTGGTTTGTTGCTTTGTTGGTTTATTGGTTTGTTGGCTTGTTGGCTTGTTGGTTTGTTGGTTTTTTTGTTTGTTCGTTTGTTGGTTTGTTGGTTAATTGGTTTGTTGGCTTGTTGGTTTGTTGGTTTGTTGGTTTGTTGGTTTGTTGGTTTGTTGGTTTGTTGGTTTTTTGGTTTGTTGGCTTGTTGGTTTGTTGGTTTGTTGGTTTGTTGGCTTGTTGGCTTGTTGGTTTGTTGGTTTGTTGCTTTGTTGGTTTATTGGTTTGTTGGCTTGTTGGCTTGTTGGTTTGTTGGCTTGTTGGTTTGTTAGTTTGTTGGCTTTTTGGTTACTTGGTTTGTTGGTTTGTTGGCTTGTTGGTTTGTTGGCTTGTTGGTTTGTTGGTTTGTTGGTTTGTTGGCTTGTTGGCTTGTTGCTTTGTTCATTTGATGGTTTGTTGGTTTGTTGGTTTGTTGGCTTGTTGGTTTGTTAGTTTGTTGGTTTGTTGGTTTGTTGGTTTGTTGGCTTGTTGGTTTGTTGGTTTGTTGGCTTGTTGGCTTTTTGCTTTGTTCGTTTGATGGTTTGTTGGTTTGTTGGTTTGTTGGCTTGTTGGTTTGTTAGTTTGTTGGTTTGTTGGTTTGTTGGTTTGTTGGTTTGTTGGTTTGTTGGTTTGTAGGTTTGTAGGTTTGTTGGTTTGTTGGCTTGTTGGTTTGTTGGTTTTTTTGTTTGTTCGTTTGTTGGTTTGTTGGTTAATTGGTTTGTTGGCTTGTTGGTTTGTTGGTTTGTTGGTTTGTTGGCTTGTTTGCTTGTTGGTTTGTTGGTTTGTTGGCTTGTTGGTTTGTTGGTTTGTTGGCTTGTTGGTTTGTTGGTTTGTTTGCTTGTTGGTTTATTGGTTTGTTGGCTTGTTGGTTTGTTGGTTTGTTGGTTAGTTCGTTTGTTGGTTTGTTAGTTTGGTGGTTTGTTGGCTTGTTGGCTTGTTGGTTTGTTGGTTTGTTGGTTTGTTGGTTTGTTGGTTTGTTGGTTTGTTGGCTTGTTGGCTTGTTGGTTTGTTGGCTTGTTTGCTTGTTGGTTTGTTAGTTTGTTGGCTTTTTGGTTACTTGGTTTGTTGGTTTGTTGGCTTGTTGGTTTGTTGGCTTGTTGGTTTGTTGGTTTGTTGGTTTGTTGGCTTGTTGGTTTGTTGGTTTTTTTGTTTGTTCGTTTGTTGGTTTGTTGGTTAATTGGTTTGTTGGCTTGTTGGTTTGTTGGTTTGTTGGTTTGTTGGTTTGTTGGCTTGTTGGTTTGTTGGTTTGTTGGTTTGTTGGCTTGTTGGTTTATTGGTTTATTTGTTTGTTGTTTTGTTGGCTTGTTGGTTTGTTGGTTTGTTGGCTTGTTGGCTTGTTAGTTTGTTGGTTTGTTGGCTTGTTGGCTTGTTGGTTTGTTGGTTTGTTGGCTTGTTGGTTTGTTGGCTTGTTGGTTTGTTGGTTTGTTGGTTTGTTGACTTGTTGGTTTGTTGGCTTGTTGGTTTGTTGGCTTGTTGGTTTGTTAGTTTGTTGGTTTGTTGGTTTGTTGGTTTGTTGGTTTGTTGGTTTGTTGGTTTATTTGTGTGTTGGTTTTTTGGCTTGTTGGTTTGTTGGTTTGTTGGTTTATTGGTTTGTTGGCTTGTTGGCTTGTTGGTTTGTTGGCTTGTTGGTTTGTTAGTTTGTTGGCTTTTTGGTTACTTGGTTTGTTGGTTTGTTGGCTTGTTGGTTTGTTGGCTTGTTGGTTTGTTGGTTTGTTGGTTTGTTGGCTTGTTGGCTTGTTGCTTTGTTCATTTGATGGTTTGTTGGTTTGTTGGTTTGTTGGCTTGTTGGTTTGTTAGTTTGTTGGTTTGTTGGTTTGTTGGTTTGTTGGCTTGTTGGTTTGTTGGTTTGTTGGCTTGTTGGCTTTTTGCTTTGTTCGTTTGATGGTTTGTTGGTTTGTTGGTTTGTTGGCTTGTTGGTTTGTTAGTTTGTTGGTTTGTTGGTTTGTTAGTTTGTTGGTTTGTTGGTTTGTTGGTTTGTAGGTTTGTAGGTTTGTTGGTTTGTTGGCTTGTTGGTTTGTTGGTTTTTTTGTTTGTTCGTTTGTTGGTTTGTTGGTTAATTGGTTTGTTGGCTTGTTGGTTTGTTGGTTTGTTGGTTTGTTGGTTTGTTGGCTTGTTGGTTTGTTGGTTTGTTGGTTTGTTGGCTTGTTGGTTTATTGGTTTGTTGGTTTGTTGGCTTGTTGGCTTGTTGGTTTGTTGGTTTGTTGCTTTGTTGGTTTATTGGTTTGTTGGCTTGTTGGCTTGTTGGTTTGTTGGTTTTTTTGTTTGTTCGTTTGTTGGTTTGTTGGTTAATTGGTTTGTTGGCTTGTTGGTTTGTTGGTTTGTTGGTTTGTTGGTTTGTTGGTTTGTTGGTTTGTTGGTTTTTTGGTTTGTTGGCTTGTTGGTTTGTTGGTTTGTTGGTTTGTTGGCTTGTTGGCTTGTTGGTTTGTTGGTTTGTTGCTTTGTTGGTTTATTGGTTTGTTGGCTTGTTGGCTTGTTGGTTTGTTGGCTTGTTGGTTTGTTAGTTTGTTGGCTTTTTGGTTACTTGGTTTGTTGGTTTGTTGGCTTGTTGGTTTGTTGGCTTGTTGGTTTGTTGGTTTGTTGGTTTGTTGGCTTGTTGGCTTGTTGCTTTGTTCATTTGATGGTTTGTTGGTTTGTTGGTTTGTTGGCTTGTTGGTTTGTTAGTTTGTTGGTTTGTTGGTTTGTTGGTTTGTTGGCTTGTTGGTTTGTTGGTTTGTTGGCTTGTTGGCTTTTTGCTTTGTTCGTTTGATGGTTTGTTGGTTTGTTGGTTTGTTGGCTTGTTGGTTTGTTAGTTTGTTGGTTTGTTGGTTTGTTGGTTTGTTGGTTTGTTGGTTTGTTGGTTTGTAGGTTTGTAGGTTTGTTGGTTTGTTGGCTTGTTGGTTTGTTGGTTTTTTTGTTTGTTCGTTTGTTGGTTTGTTGGTTAATTGGTTTGTTGGCTTGTTGGTTTGTTGGTTTGTTGGTTTGTTGGCTTGTTTGCTTGTTGGTTTGTTGGTTTGTTGGCTTGTTGGTTTGTTGGTTTGTTGGCTTGTTGGTTTGTTGGTTTGTTTGCTTGTTGGTTTATTGGTTTGTTGGCTTGTTGGTTTGTTGGTTTGTTGGTTAGTTCGTTTGTTGGTTTGTTAGTTTGGTGGTTTGTTGGCTTGTTGGCTTGTTGGTTTGTTGGTTTGTTGGTTTGTTGGTTTGTTGGTTTGTTGGTTTGTTGGCTTGTTGGCTTGTTGGTTTGTTGGCTTGTTTGCTTGTTGGTTTGTTAGTTTGTTGGCTTTTTGGTTACTTGGTTTGTTGGTTTGTTGGCTTGTTGGTTTGTTGGCTTGTTGGTTTGTTGGTTTGTTGGTTTGTTGGCTTGTTGGTTTGTTGGTTTTTTTGTTTGTTCGTTTGTTGGTTTGTTGGTTAATTGGTTTGTTGGCTTGTTGGTTTGTTGGTTTGTTGGTTTGTTGGTTTGTTGGCTTGTTGGTTTGTTGGTTTGTTGGTTTGTTGGCTTGTTGGTTTATTGGTTTATTTGTTTGTTGTTTTGTTGGCTTGTTGGTTTGTTGGTTTGTTGGCTTGTTGGCTTGTTAGTTTGTTGGTTTGTTGGCTTGTTGGCTTGTTGGTTTGTTGGTTTGTTGGCTTGTTGGTTTGTTGGCTTGTTGGTTTGTTGGTTTGTTGGTTTGTTGACTTGTTGGTTTGTTGGCTTGTTGGTTTGTTGGCTTGTTGGTTTGTTAGTTTGTTGGTTTGTTGGTTTGTTGGTTTGTTGGTTTGTTGGTTTGTTGGTTTGTTGGTTTATTTGTGTGTTGGTTTTTTGGCTTGTTGGTTTGTTGGTTTGTTGGTTTGTTGGTTTGTTGGCTTGTTGGTTTGTTGGTTTGTTGGCTTGTTGGTTTGTTTGTTTGTTGGTTTGTTGGCTTGTTGGCTTGTTGGTTTGTTGGTTTGTTGGCTTGTTGGTTTGTTGGCTTGTTGGTTTGTTGGTTTGTTGGCTTGTTGGCTTTTTGGCTTTTTGCTTTGTTCGTTTGATGGTTTGTTGGTTTGTTGGTTTTTTGGTTTGTTGGTTTTTTGGTTTGTTGCTTTGTTGGTTTGTTGGTTTGTTGGCTTGTTGGTTTGTTGGCTTGTTGATTTGTTAGTTTGTTGGCTTTTTGGTTACTTGGTTTGTTGGTTTGTTGGCTTGTTGGCTGGTTGGTTTGTTGCTTTGTTCGTGTGATGGTTTGTTGGCTTGTTGGTTTGTTGGCTTGTTGGTTTGTTGGTTTGTTGGTTTGTTGGCTTGTTGGCTTGTTGGTTTGTTGGTTTGTTGGTTTGTTGGTTTGTTGGTTTTTTGGTTTGTTGGCTTGTTGGTTTGTTGGTTTGTTGGTTTGTTGGCTTGTTGGCTTGTTGGTTTGTTGGTTTGTTGCTTTGTTGGTTTATTGGTTTGTTGGCTTGTTGGCTTGTTGGTTTGTTGGCTTGTTGGTTTGTTAGTTTGTTGGCTTTTTGGTTACTTGGTTTGTTGGTTTGTTGGCTTGTTGGTTTGTTGGCTTGTTGGTTTGTTGGTTTGTTGGTTTGTTGGCTTGTTGGCTTGTTGCTTTGTTCATTTGATGGTTTGTTGGTTTGTTGGTTTGTTGGCTTGTTGGTTTGTTAGTTTGTTGGTTTGTTGGTTTGTTGGTTTGTTGGCTTGTTGGTTTGTTGGTTTGTTGGCTTGTTGGCTTTTTGCTTTGTTCGTTTGATGGTTTGTTGGTTTGTTGGTTTGTTGGCTTGTTGGTTTGTTAGTTTGTTGGTTTGTTGGTTTGTTGGTTTGTTGGTTTGTTGGTTTGTTGGTTTGTAGGTTTGTAGGTTTGTTGGCTTGTTGGTTTGTTGGTTTGTTGGCTTGTTGGTTTGTTGGTTTGTTGGCTTGTTGGCTTGTTGGTTTGTTGGTTTTTTGGCTTGTTGGCTTGTTGGTATGTTGGTTTGTTGGTTGGTTGGTTGGTTGGTTTGTTGGCTTGTTGGCTTGTTGGTTTGTTGGTTTGTTGGCTTGTTGGTTTGTTGGTTTGTTGGCTTGTTGGCTTGTTGCTTTGTTCATTTGATGGTTTGTTGGTTTGTTGGTTTGTTGGCTTGTTGGTTTGTTAGTTTGTTGGTTTGTTGGTTTGTTGGTTTGTTGGCTTGTTGGTTTGTTAGTTTGTTGGTTTGTTGGTTTGTTGGTTTGTTGGTTTGTTGGTTTGTTGGTTTGTTGGTTTATTTGCTTGTTGGTTTTTTGGCTTGTTGGTTTGTTGGTTTGTTGGTTTGTTGGTTTGTTGGCTTGTTGGTTTGTTGGTTTGTTGGCTTGTTGGTTTGTTGGTTTGTTGGCTTGTTGGCTTGTTGGCTTGTTGGTTTGTTGGTTTGTTGGCTTGTTGGTTTGTTGGCTTGTTGGTTTGTTGGTTTGTTGGCTTGTTGGCTTGCTGCTTTGTTCTTTTGATAGTTTGTTGGTTTTTTGGTTTGTTGCTTTGTTGGTTTGTTGGTTTGTTGGCTTGTTGGCTTATTGGTTTGTTGGCTTGTTGGTTTGTTAGTTTGTTGGCTTTTTGGTTACTTGGTTTGTTGGTTTGTTGGCTTGTTGGCTTGTTGGTTTGTTGCTTTGTTCGTGTGATGGTTTGTTGGCTTGTTGGTTTGTTGGTTTGTTGGCTTGTTGGCTTGTTGGTTTGTTGGTTTGTTGGTTTGTTGGTTTGTTGGTTTGTTGGTTTTTTGGTTTGTTGGTTTGTTTTTTTTTTGGTTTGTTGGCTTGTTGGTTTGTTGGTTTGTTGGTTTGTTGGTTTGTTGGCTTGTTGTTTTGTTGGTTTGTTGGTTTGTTGGCTTGTTGGCTTATTGGTTTGTTGGTTTGTTGGCTTGTTGGTTTGTTGGTTTGTTGGCTGGTTGGCTTTTTGCTTTGTTCGTTTGCTGGTTTGTTGGTTTGTTGGTTTGTTGGCTTGTTGGTTTGTTAGTTTGTTGGTTTGTTGGTTTGTTGGTTTGTTGGTTTGTTGGTTTGTTGGTTTGTTGGTTTGTAGGTTTGTAGGTTTGTTGGCTTGTTGGTTTGTTGGTTTGTTGGCTTGTTGGATTGTTGGTTTGTTGGCTTGTTGGCTTGTTGGTTTGTTGGTTTGTTGGCTTGTTGGCTTGTTGGTATCTTGGTTTGTTGGTTTGTTGGTTTGTTCGTTTGTTCGTTTGTTCGTTTGTTAGTTTGTTGGTTAATTGGTTTGTTGGTTTGTTGGTTTGTTGGTTTGTTGGTTTGTTGGTTTATTGGTTTGTTGGTTCGTTGATTTATTGGTTTTTTGGTTTGTTGGTTTATTTGTTTGTTGGTTTGTTGTCTTGTTGGTTTGTTGTCTTGTTGGTTTGTTGGTTTGTTGGTTTGTTGGTTTGTTGGTTTGTTGGCTTGTTGGTTGGTTGGTTTGTTGGTTTGTTGGCTTGTTGGCTTGTTGGTTTGTTGGTTTGTTGGCTTGTTGGTTTGTTGGTTTGTTGGCTTGTTGGCTTGTTGCTTTGTTCATTTGATGGTTTGTTGGTTTGTTGGTTTGTTGGCTTGTTGGTTTGTTAGTTTGTTGGTTTGTTGGTTTGTTGGTTTGTTGGTTTGTTGGTTTATTGGCTTGTTGGTTTGTTGGTTTATTGGCTTGTTGGCTTGTTGGTTTGTTGGTTTGTTGGTTTGTTGGTTTGTTGGTTTTTTGGTTTGTTGGTTATTTCGTTTGTTGGTTTGTTAGTTTGTTGGTTTGTTGGCATGTGGGCTTGTTGGTTTGTTGGTTTTTTGGTTTGTTGGTTTGTTGGTTTGTTGGTTTGTGGGTTTGTTGGTTTATTTGTTTGTTGCTTTGTTGGCTTATTGGTTTGTTGGTTTGTTGGTTTGTTGGCTTGTTGCCTTGTTGGTTTGTTAGTTTGTTGGCTTTTCGGTAACTTGGTTTGTTGGTTTGTTGGTTTGTTGGCTTGTTGGCTTGTTGGTTTGTTTGTTTGTTGGCTTGTTGGTTTGTTGGTTTGTTGGTTTGTTGGCTTGTTGCTTTGTTGGTTTTTTGGTTTGTTGGCTTGTTGGTTTGTTGGCTTGTTGGCTTGTTGGTTTGTTAGTTTGTTGGCTTTTTGGTTACTTGGTTTGTTGGTTTGTAGGTTTGTTGGTTTGTTGGTTTGTTGGATTGTTGGTTTGTTGGTTTGTTGGTTTGTTGGCTTGTTGGTTTGTTGGCTTGTTGGTTTGTTGGTTTGTTGGCTTGTTGGCTTGTTGGTTTGTTGGTTTGTTGGCTTGTTGGCTTGTTGGTTTTTTGGTTTGTTGGCTTGTTGGTTACTTAGTTTGTTGGTTTGTTGGTTTGTTGGTTTGTTGGTTTGTTGGCTTGTTAACTTGTTGGTTTGTTGGTTTGTTGGTTTGGTGGCTTGTTGGCTTGTTGGTTTGTTAGTTTGTTGGCTTTTTGGTTACTTGGTTTGTTGGTTTGTTGGTTTGTTGGCTTGTTGGTTTGTTGGCTTGTTGGCTTGTTGGTTACTTAGTTTGTTGGTTTGTTGGTTTGTTGGCTTGTTGGTTTGTTGGCTTGTTGCTTTGTTGGTTTGTTGGTTTGTTGGTTTGTTGGTTTGTTGGTTTGTTGGTTTGTTGGCTTGTTGGCTTGTTGGTTACTTAGTTTGTTGGTTTGTTGGTTTGTTGGCTTGTTGGTTTGTTGGCTTGTTGCTTTGTTGGTTTGTTGGTTTGTTGGCTTGTTGGTTTGTTGGCTTGTTGGTTTGTTGGCTTGTTGGTTTGTTGGTTTGTTGGTTTGTTGGCTTGTTGGTTTGTTGGTTTGTTGGCTTGTTGGTTTATTGGTTTGTTGGCTTGTTGGTTTGTTGGTTTGTTGGTTAGTTCGTTTGTTGGTTTGTTAGTTTGTTGGTTTGTTGGCTTGTTGGCTTGTTGGTTTCTTGGTTTTTTGGTTTGTTGGTTTGTTGGCTTATTGGCTTGTTGGTTTGTTAGTTGGTTGGCTTTTTGGTTACTTGGTTTGTTGGTTTGTTGGCTTGTTGGTTTGTTGGCTTGTTGGTTTGTTGGTTTTTTGGTTTGTTGGCTTGTTGGTTGGTTGGTTTTTTGGTTTGTTCGTTTGTTGATTTGTTGGTTAATTGGTTTGTTGGCATGTTGGTTTGTTGGTTTGTTGGTTTGTTGGTTTGTGTGCTTGTTGGTTTGTTGGTTTGTTGGTTTGTTGGCTTGTTGGTTTGTTGGTTTATTTGTTTGTTGGTTTGTTGGCTTGTTGGTTTGTTGGTTTGTTGGCTTGTTGGCTTGTTAGTTTGTTGGTTTGTTGGTTTGTTGGCTTGTTGGTTTATTGGTTTGTTGGCTTGTTGGTTTGTTGGTTTGTTGGTTAGTTCGTTTGTTGGTTTGTTAGTTTGTTGGTTTTTTGGCTTGTTGGTTTGTTGGTTTGTTGGTTTGTTGGCTTGTTGGTTTGTTGGTTTGTTGGCTTGTTGGCTTGTTGCTTTGTTCGTTTGATGGTTTGTTGGTTTGTTGGTTTTTTGGTTTGTTTGTTTTTTGGTTTGTTGCTTTGTTGGTTTGTTGGTTTGTTGGCTAGTTGGTTTTGTGGCTTTTTGGTTTGTTAGTTTGTTGGCTTTTTGGTTACTTGGTTTGTTGGTTTGTTGGCTTGTTGGCTGGTTGGTTTGTTGCTTTGTTCGTGTGATGGTTTGTTGGCTTTTTGGTAACTTGGTTTGTTGGTTTGTTGGCTTGTTGGCTTGTTCGTTTGTTGGTTTGTTGGCTTGTTGGTTTGTTGGTTTGTTGGTTTGTTGGCTTGTTGCTTTGTTGGTTTTTTGGTTTGTTGGCTTGTTTGTTTGTTGGCTTGTTGGCTTGTTGGTTTGTTAGTTTGTTGGCTTTTTGGTTACTTGGTTTGTTGGTTTGTTGGTTTGTTGGTTTGTTGGTTTGTTGGGTTGTTGCTTTGTTGGTTTGTTGGTTTGTTGGTTTGTTGGCTTGTTGGTTTGTTGGCTTGTTGGTTTGTTGGCTTGTTGGTTTGTTGGTTTGTTGGTTTGTTGGTTTGTTGGCTTGTTGGTTTGTTGGTTTGTTGACTTGTTGGTTTATTGGTTTGTTGGCTTGTTGGTTTGTTGGTTTGTTGGTTAGTTCGTTTGTTGGTTTGTTAGTTTGTTGGTTTGTTGGCTTGTTGGCTTGTTGGTTTGTTGGTTTTTTGGTTTGTTGGTTTGATGGCTTGTTGGTTTGTTGATTTGTTGGTTTGTTGGTTTGTTGGTTTGTTGGTTTGTTGGCTTGTTGGCTTGTTGGTTTGTTGGCTTGTTGGCTTGTTGGTTTGTTAGTTTGTTGGCTTTTTGGTTACTTGGTTTGTTGGTTTGTTGGCTTGTTGGTTTGTTGGCTTGTTGGTTTGTTGGTTTGTTGGTTTGTTGGCTTGTTGGTTTGTTGGTTTTTTTGTTTGTTCGTTTGTTGGTTTGTTGGTTAATTGGTTTGTTGGCTTGTTGGTTTGTTGGTTTGTTGGTTAGTTGGTTTGTTGGCTTGTTGGTTTGTTGGTTTGTTGGTTTGTTGGCTTGTTGGTTTGTTGGTTTATTTGTTTGTTGTTTTGTTGGCTTGTTGGTTTGTTGGTTTGTTGGCTTGTTGGCTTGTTAGTTTGTTGGTTTGTTAGCTTGTTGGCTTGTTGGTTTGTTGGTTTGTTGGCTTGTTGGCTTGTTGGCTTGTTGGTTTGTTGGTTTGTTGGTTTGTTGGTTTGTTGGTTTGTTGGCTTGTTGGTTTGTTGGTTTGTTGGCTTGTTGGCTTGTTGGTTTGTTGGTTTGTTGGCTTGTTGGCTTGTTGGTTTGTTGGTTTGTTGGCTTGTTGGTTACTTAGTTTGTTGGTTTGTTGGTTTGTTGGTTTGTTGGTTTGTTGGCTTGTTGGTTTGTTAGTTTGTTGGCTTTTTGGTTACTTGGTTTGTTGGTTTGTTGGTTTGTTGGCTTGTTGGTTTGTTGGCTTGTTGGTTTGTTGGTTTTTTGGTTTGTTGGCTTGTTGGTTGGTTGGTTTTTTGGTTTGTTCGTTTGTTGATTTGTTGGTTAATTGGTTTGTTGGCTTGTTGGTTTGTTGGTTTGTTGGTTTGTTGGTTTGTGTGCTTGTTGGTTTGTTGGTTTGTTGGCTTGTTGGTTTGTTGGTTTGGTGGCTTGTTGGCTTGTTGGTTTGTTAGTTTGTTGGCTTTTTGGTTACTTGGTTTGTTGGTTTGTTGGTTTGTTGGCTTGTTGGTTTGTTGGCTTGTTGGCTTGTTGGTTACTTAGTTTGTTGGTTTGTTGGTTTGTTGGCTTGTTGGTTTGTTGGCTTGTTGCTTTGTTGGTTTGTTGGTTTGTTGGTTTGTTGGTTTGTTGGTTTGTTGGTTTGTTGGCTTGTTGGCTTGTTGGTTACTTAGTTTGTTGGTTTGTTGGTTTGTTGGCTTGTTGGTTTGTTGGCTTGTTGCTTTGTTGGTTTGTTGGTTTGTTGGCTTGTTGGTTTGTTGGCTTGTTGGTTTGTTGGCTTGTTGGTTTGTTGGTTTGTTGGTTTGTTGGCTTGTTGGTTTGTTGGTTTGTTGGCTTGTTGGTTTATTGGTTTGTTGGCTTGTTGGTTTGTTGGTTTGTTGGTTAGTTCGTTTGTTGGTTTGTTAGTTTGTTGGTTTGTTGGCTTGTTGGCTTGTTGGTTTCTTGGTTTTTTGGTTTGTTGGTTTGTTGGCTTGTTGGCTTGTTGGTTTGTTAGTTTGTTGGCTTTTTGGTTACTTGGTTTGTTGGTTTGTTGGTTTGTTGGCTTGTTGGTTTGTTGGCTTGTTGGTTTGTTGGTTTTTTGGTTTGTTGGCTTGTTGGTTGGTTGGTTTTTTGGTTTGTTCGTTTGTTGATTTGTTGGTTAATTGGTTTGTTGGCTTGTTGGTTTGTTGGTTTGTTGGTTTGTTGGTTTGTGTGCTTGTTGGTTTGTTGGTTTGTTGGCTTGTTGGTTTGTTGGTTTATTTGTTTGTTGGTTTGTTGGCTTGTTGGTTTGTTGGTTTGTTGGCTTGTTGGCTTGTTAGTTTGTTGGTTTGTTGGTTTGTTGGCTTGTTGGTTTATTGGTTTGTTGGCTTGTTGGTTTGTTGGTTTGTTGGTTAGTTCGTTTGTTGGTTTGTTAGTTTGTTGGTTTTTTGGCTTGTTGGTTTGTTGGTTTGTTGGTTTGTTGGCTTGTTGGTTTGTTGGTTTGTTGGCTTGTTGGCTTGTTGCTTTGTTCGTTTGATGGTTTGTTGGTTTGTTGGTTTTTTGGTTTGTTGGTTTTTTGGTTTGTTGCTTTGTTGGTTTGTTGGTTTGTTGGCTTGTTGGTTTTTTGGCTTTTTGGTTTGTTAGTTTGTTGGCTTTTTGGTTACTTGGTTTGTTGGTTTGTTGGCTTGTTGGCTTGTTCGTTTGTTGGTTTGTTGGCTTGTTGGTTTGTTGGTTTGTTGGTTTGTTGGCTTGTTGCTTTGTTGGTTTTTTGGTTTGTTGGCTTGTTTGTTTGTTGGCTTGTTGGCTTGTTGGTTTGTTAGTTTGTTGGCTTTTTGGTTACTTGGTTTGTTGGTTTGTTGGTTTGTTGGTTTGTTGGTTTGTTGGGTTGTTGCTTTGTTGGTTTGTTGGTTTGTTGGTTTGTTGGCTTGTTGGTTTGTTGGCTTGTTGGTTTGTTGGCTTGTTGGTTTGTTGTTTTTTGGTTTGTTGGTTTGTTGGCTTGTTGGTTTGTTGGTTTGTTGGCTTGTTGGTTTATTGGTTTGTTGGCTTGTTGGTTTGTTGGTTTGTTGGTTAGTTCGTTTGTTGGTTTGTTAGTTTGTCGGTTTGTTGGCTTGTTGGCTTGTTGGTTTGTTGGTTTTTTGGTTTGTTGGTTTGATGGCTTGTTGGTTTGTTGATTTGTTGGTTTGTTGGTTTGTTGGTTTGTTGGTTTGTTGGCTTGTTGGCTTGTTGGTTTGTTGGCTTGTTGGCTTGTTGGTTTGTTAGTTTGTTGGCTTTTTGGTTACTTGGTTTGTTGGTTTGTTGGCTTGTTGGTTTGTTGGCTTGTTGGTTTGTTGGTTTGTTGGTTTGTTGGCTTGTTGGTTTGTTGGTTTTTTTGTTTGTTCGTTTGTTGGTTTGTTGGTTAATTGGTTTGTTGGCTTGTTGGTTTGTTGGTTTTTTGGTTTGTTGCTTTGTTGGTTTGTTGGTTTGTTGGCTTGTTGGTTTGTTGGCTTGTTGGTTTGTTGGCTTGTTGGTTTGTTGGTTTGTTGGTTTGTTGGTTTGTTGGCTTGTTGGTTAGTTCGTTTGTTGGTTTGTTAGTTTGTTGGTTTGTTGGCTTGTTGGCTTGTTGGTTTCTTGGTTTTTTGGTTTGTTGGTTTGTTGGCTTGTTGGCTTGTTGGTTTGTTAGTTTGTTGGCTTTTTGGTTACTTGGTTTGTTGGTTTGTTGGTTTGTTGGCTTGTTGGTTTGTTGGCTTGTTGGTTTGTTGGTTTTTTGGTTTGTTGGCTTGTTGGTTGGTTGGTTTTTTGGTTTGTTCGTTTGTTGATTTGTTGGTTAATTGGTTTGTTGGCTTGTTGGTTTGTTGGTTTGTTGGTTTGTTGGTTTGTGTGCTTGTTGGTTTGTTGGTTTGTTGGTTTGTTGGCTTGTTGGTTTGTTGGTTTATTTGTTTGTTGGTTTGTTGGCTTGTTGGTTTGTTGGTTTGTTGGCTTGTTGGCTTGTTAGTTTGCTGGTTTGTTGGTTTGTTGGCTTGTTGGTTTATTGGTTTGTTGGCTTGTTGGTTTGTTGGTTTGTTGGTTAGTTCGTTTGTTGGTTTGTTAGTTTGTTGGTTTTTTGGCTTGTTGGTTTGTTGGTTTGTTGGTTTGTTGGCTTGTTGGTTTGTTGGTTTGTTGGCTTGTTGGCTTGTTGCTTTGTTCGTTTGATGGTTTGTTGGTTTGTTGCTTTTTTGGTTTGTTTGTTTTTTGTTTTGTTGCTTTGTTGGTTTGTTGGTTTGTTGGCTTGTTGGTTTTGTGGCTTTTTGGTTTGTTAGTTTGTTGGCTTTTTGGTTATTTGGTTTGTTGGTTTGTTGGCTTGTTGGCTGGTTGGTTTGTTGCTTTGTTCGTGTGATGGTTTGTTGGCTTGTTGGTTTGTTGGTTTGTTGGTTTGTTGGCTTGTTGCTTTGTTGGTTTTTTGGTTTGTTGGCTTGTTTGTTTGTTGGCTTGTTGGCTTGTTGGTTTGTTAGTTTGTTGGCTTTTTGGTTACTTGGTTTGTTGGTTTGTTGGTTTGTTGGTTTGTTGGTTTGTTGGGTTGTTGCTTTGTTGGTTTGTTGGTTTGTTGGTTTGTTGGCTTGTTGGTTTGTTGGCTTGTTGGTTTGTTGGCTTGTTGGTTTGTTGGTTTGTTGGTTTGTTGGTTTGTTGGCTTGTTGGTTTGTTGGTTTGTTGACTTGTTGGTTTATTGGTTTGTTGGCTTGTTGGTTTGTTGGTTTGTTGGTTAGTTCGTTTGTTGGTTTGTTAGTTTGTTGGTTTGTTGGCTTGTTGGCTTGTTGGTTTGTTGGTTTTTTGGTTTGTTGGTTTGATGGCTTGTTGGTTTGTTGATTTGTTGGTTTGTTGGTTTGTTGGTTTGTTGGTTTGTTGGCTTGTTGACTTGTTGGTTTGTTGGCTTGTTGGCTTGTTGGTTTGTTAGTTTGTTGGCTTTTTGGTTACTTGGTTTGTTGGTTTGTTGGCTTGTTGGTTTGTTGGCTTGTTGGTTTGTTGGTTTGTTGGTTTGTTGGCTTGTTGGTTTGTTGGTTTTTTTGTTTGTTCGTTTGTTGGTTTGTTGGTTAATTGGTTTGTTGGCTTGTTGGTTTGTTGGTTTGTTGGTTTGTTGGTTTGTTGGCTTGTTGGTTTGTTGGTTTGTTGGTTTGTTGGCTTGTTGGTTTGTTGGTTTATTTGTTTGTTGTTTTGTTGGCTTGTTGGTTTGTTGGTTTGTTGGCTTGTTGGCTTGTTAGTTTGTTGGTTTGTTAGCTTGTTGGCTTGTTGGTTTGTTGGTTTGTTGGCTTGTTGGTTTGTTGGCTTGTTGGTTTGTTGGTTTGTTGGTTTGTTGGTTTGTTGGTTTGTTGGTTTGTTGGCTTGTTGGTTTGTTGGTTTGTTGGCTTGTTGGCTTGTTGGTTTGTTGGTTTGTTGGCTTGTTGGCTTGTTGGTTTGTTGGTTTGTTGGCTTGTTGGTTACTTAGTTTGTTGGTTTGTTGGTTTGTTGGTTTGTTGGTTTGTTGGCTTGTTGGCTTGTTGGTTTGTTGGTTTGTTGGTTTGGTGGCTTGTTGGCTTGTTGGTTTGTTAGTTTGTTGGCTTTTTGGTTACTTGGTTTGTTGGTTTGTTGGTTTGTTGGCTTGTTGGTTTGTTGGCTTGTTGGCTTGTTGGTTACTTAGTTTGTTGGTTTGTTGGTTTGTTGGCTTGTTGGTTTGTTGGCTTGTTGCTTTGTTGGTTTGTTGGTTTGTTGGTTTGTTGGTTTGTTGGTTTGTTGGCTTGTTGGCTTGTTGGTTACTTAGTTTGTTGGTTTGTTGGTTTGTTGGCTTGTTGGTTTGTTGGCTTGTTGCTTTGTTGGTTTGTTGGTTTGTTGGCTTGTTGGTTTGTTGGCTTGTTGGTTTGTTGGCTTGTTGGTTTGTTGGTTTGTTGGTTTGTTGGCTTGTTGGTTTGTTGGTTTGTTGGCTTGTTGGTTTATTGGTTTGTTGGCTTGTTGGTTTGTTGGTTTGTTGGTTAGTTCGTTTGTTGGTTTGTTAGTTTGTTGGTTTGTTGGCTTGTTGGCTTGTTGGTTTCTTGGTTTTTTGGTTTGTTGGTTTGTTGGCTTGTTGGCTTGTTGGTTTGTTAGTTTGTTGGCTTTTTGGTTACTTGGTTTGTTGGTTTGTTGGTTTGTTGGCTTGTTGGTTTGTTGGCTTGTTGGTTTGTTGGTTTTTTGGTTTGTTGGCTTGTTGGTTGGTTGGTTTTTTGGTTTGTTCGTTTGTTGATTTGTTGGTTAATTGGTTTGTTGGCTTGTTGGTTTGTTGGTTTGTTGGTTTGTTGGTTTGTGTGCTTGTTGGTTTGTTGGTTTGTTGGCTTGTTGGTTTGTTGGTTTATTTGTTTGTTGGTTTGTTGGCTTGTTGGTTTGTTGGTTTGTTGGCTTGTTGGCTTGTTAGTTTGTTGGTTTGTTGGTTTGTTGGCTTGTTGGTTTATTGGTTTGTTGGCTTGTTGGTTTGTTGGTTTGTTGGTTAGTTCGTTTGTTGGTTTGTTAGTTTGTTGGTTTTTTGGCTTGTTGGTTTGTTGGTTTGTTGGTTTGTTGGCTTGTTGGTTTGTTGGTTTGTTGGCTTGTTGGCTTGTTGCTTTGTTCGTTTGATGGTTTGTTGGTTTGTTGGTTTTTTGGTTTGTTGGTTTTTTGGTTTGTTGCTTTGTTGGTTTGTTGGTTTGTTGGCTTGTTGGTTTTTTGGCTTTTTGGTTTGTTAGTTTGTTGGCTTTTTGGTTACTTGGTTTGTTGGTTTGTTGGCTTGTTTGCTGGTTGGTTTGTTGCTTTGTTCGTGTGATGGTTTGTTGGCTTTTTGGTAACTTGGTTTGTTGGTTTGTTGGCTTGTTGGCTTGTTCGTTTGTTGGTTTGTTGGCTTGTTGGTTTGTTGGTTTGTTGGTTTGTTGGCTTGTTGCTTTGTTGGTTTTTTGGTTTGTTGGCTTGTTTGTTTGTTGGCTTGTTGGCTTGTTGGTTTGTTAGTTTGTTGGCTTTTTGGTTACTTGGTTTGTTGGTTTGTTGGTTTGTTGGTTTGTTGGTTTGTTGGGTTGTTGCTTTGTTGGTTTGTTGGTTTGTTGGTTTGTTGGCTTGTTGGTTTGTTGGCTTGTTGGTTTGTTGGCTTGTTGGTTTGTTGGTTTGTTGGTTTGTTGGTTTGTTGGCTTGTTGGTTTGTTGGTTTGTTGGCTTGTTGGTTTATTGGTTTGTTGGCTTGTTGGTTTGTTGGTTTGTTGGTTAGTTCGTTTGTTGGTTTGTTAGTTTGTCGGTTTGTTGGCTTGTTGGCTTGTTGGTTTGTTGGTTTTTTGGTTTGTTGGTTTGATGGCTTGTTGGTTTGTTGATTTGTTGGTTTGTTGGTTTGTTGGTTTGTTGGTTTGTTGGCTTGTTGGCTTGTTGGTTTGTTGGCTTGTTGGCTTGTTGGTTTGTTGGTTTGTTGGCTTGTTGGTTTGTTGGCTTGTTGGTTTGTTGGTTTGTTGGTTTGTTGGCTTGTTGGTTTGTTGGTTTTTTTGTTTGTTCGTTTGTTGGTTTGTTGGTTAATTGGTTTGTTGGCTTGTTGGTTTGTTGGTTAATTGGTTTGTTGGCTTGTTGGTTTGTTGGTTTGTTGGTTTGTTGGTTTGTTGGCTTGTTGGTTTGTTGGTTTGTTGGTTTGTTGGCTTGTTGGTTTGTTGGCTTGTTGGTTTTTTGGCTTTTTGGTTTGTTAGTTTGTTGGCTTTTTGGTTACTTGGTTTGTTGGTTTGTTGGCTTGTTGGCTGGTTGGTTTGTTGCTTTGTTCGTGTGATGGTTTGTTGGCTTTTTGGTAACTTGGTTTGTTGGTTTGTTGGCTTGTTGGCTTGTTCGTTTGTTGGTTTGTTGGCTTGTTGGTTTGTTGGTTTGTTGGTTTGTTGGCTTGTTGCTTTGTTGGTTTTTTGGTTTGTTGGCTTGTTTGTTTGTTGGCTTGTTGGCTTGTTGGTTTGTTAGTTTGTTGGCTTTTTGGTTACTTGGTTTGTTGGTTTGTTGGTTTGTTGGTTTGTTGGTTTGTTGGTTTGTTGGGTTGTTGCTTTGTTGGTTTTTTTGTTTGTTCGTTTGTTGGTTTGTTGGTTAATTGGTTTGTTGGCTTGTTGGTTTGTTGGTTTGTTGGTTTGTTGGTTTGTTGGCTTGTTGGTTTGTTGGTTTGTTGGTTTGTTGGCTTGTTGGTTTGTTGGTTTATTTGTTTGTTGTTTTGTTGGCTTGTTGGTTTGTTGGTTTGTTGGCTTGTTGGCTTGTTAGTTTGTTGGTTTGTTGGCTTGTTGGCTTGTTGGTTTGTTGGTTTGTTGGCTTGTTGGTTTGTTGGCTTGTTGGTTTGTTGGTTTGTTGGTTTGTTGACTTGTTGGTTTGTTGGCTTGTTGGTTTGTTGGCTTGTTGGTTTGTTAGTTTGTTGGTTTGTTGGTTTGTTGGTTTGTTGGTTTGTTGGTTTGTTGGTTTATTTGTGTGTTGGTTTTTTGGCTTGTTGGTTTGTTGGTTTGTTGGTTTGTTGGTTTGTTGGCTTGTTGGTTTGTTGGTTTGTTGGCTTGTTGGTTTGTTTGTTTGTTGGTTTGTTGGCTTGTTGGCTTGTTGGTTTGTTGGTTTGTTGGCTTGTTGGTTTGTTGGCTTGTTGGTTTGTTGGTTTGTTGGCTTGTTGGCTTTTTGCTTTGTTCGTTTGATGGTTTCTTGGTTTGTTGGTTTTTTGGTTTGTTGGTTTTTTGGTTTGTTGCTTTGTTGGTTTGTTGGTTGGTTGGCTTGTTGGTTTGTTGGCTTGTTGATTTGTTAGTTTGTTGGCTTTTTGGTTACTTGGTTTGTTGGTTTGTTGGCTTGTTGGCTGGTTGGTTTGTTGCTTTGTTCGTGTGATGGTTTGTTGGCTTGTTGGTTTGTTGGCTTGTTGGTTTGTTGGTTTGTTGGTTAGTTGGCTTGTTGGCTTGTTGGTTTGTTGGTTTGTTGGTTTTTTGGTTTGTTGGCTTGTTGGTTTGTTGGTTTGTTGGTTTGTTGGCTTGTTGGCTTGTTGGTTTGTTGGTTTGTTGCTTTGTTGGTTTGTTGGTTTGTTGGCTTGTTGGCTTGTTGGTTTGTTGGCTTGTTGGTTTGTTAGTTTGTTGGCTTTTTGGTTACTTGGTTTGTTGGTTTGTTGGCTTGTTGGCTGGTTGGTTTGTTGCTTTGTTCGTGTGATGGTTTGTTGGCTTGTTGGTTTGTTGGCTTGTTGGTTTGTTGGTTTGTTGGTTTGTTGGCTTGTTGGCTTGTTGGTTTGTTGGTTTGTTGGTTTGTTGGTTTTTTGGTTTGTTGGTTTATTTGTTAGTTGGTTTGTTGGCTTGTTGGTTTGTTGGTTTGTTGGTTTGTTGGTTTGTTGGCTTGTTGGTTTGTTGGTTTGTTGGCTTGTTGGCTTGTTGGTTTGTTGATTTGTTGGTTTGTTGGCTTGTTGGCTTGTTGGTTTGTTGGTTTGTTGGCTTGTTGGTTTGTTGGCTTGTTGGTTTGTTGGTTTGTTGGCTTGTTGGCTTGTTGCTTTGTTCGTTTGATGGTTTGTTGGTTTGTTGGTTTTTTGGTTTGTTGGTTTTTTGGTTTGTTGCTTGTTGGTTTGTTGGTTTGTTGGCTTGTTGGTTTGTTGGCTTTTTGGTTTGTTAGTTTGTTGGCTTTTTGGTTACTTGTTTTGTTGGTTTGTTGGCTTGTTGGCTGGTTGGTTTGTTGCTTTGTTCGTGTGATGGTTTGTTGGCTTGTTGGTTTGTTGGTTTGTTGGTTTGTTGGTTTGTTGGCTTGTTGGCTTGTTGGCTTGTTGGTTTGTTGGTTTGTTGGTTTGTTCGTTTTTTGGTTTGTTGGTTTATTTGTTAGTTGGTTTGTTGGCTTGTTGGTTTGTTGGTTTGTTGGCTTGTTGGTTTGTTGGTTTGTTGGTTTGTTGGCTTGTTGGCTTGTTGGTTTGTTGGTTTGTTGGTTTGTTGGTTTTTTGGTTTGTTGGTTTATTTGTTAGTTGGTTTGTTGGCTTGTTGGTTTGTTGGTTTGTTGGTTTGTTGGTTTGTTGGCTTGTTGGTTTGTTGGTTTGTTGGCTTGTTGGCTTGTTGGTTTGTTGATTTGTTGGTTTGTTGGCTTGTTGGCTTGTTGGTTTGTTGGTTTGTTGGCTTGTTGGTTTGTTGGCTTGTTGGTTTGTTGGTTTGTTGGCTTGTTGGCTTGTTGCTTTGTTCGTTTGATGGTTTGTTGGTTTGTTGGTTTTTTGGTTTGTTGGTTTTTTGGTTTGTTGCTTGTTGGTTTGTTGGTTTGTTGGCTTGTTGGTTTGTTGGCTTTTTGGTTTGTTAGTTTGTTGGCTTTTTGGTTACTTGTTTTGTTGGTTTGTTGGCTTGTTGGCTGGTTGGTTTGTTGCTTTGTTCGTGTGATGGTTTGTTGGCTTTTTGGTAACTTGGTTTGTTGGTTTGTTGGTTTGTTGGCTTGTTGGCTTGTTGGTTTGTTGGTTTGTTGGCTTGTTGGTTTGTTGGTTTGTGCGTTTGTTGGCTTGTTGCTTTGTTGGTTTTTGGTTTGTTGGCTTGTTGGTTTGTTGGTTTGTTGGCTTGTTGGTTTGTAAGTTTGTTGGCTTTTTGGTTACTTGGTTTGTTGGTTTGTTGGTTTGTTGGTTTGTTGGTTTGTTGGGTTGTTGCTTTGTTGGTTTGTTGGTTTGTTGGCTTGTGGGTTTGTTGGCTTGTTGGTTTGTTGGCTTGTTGGTTTGTTGGTTTGTTGGTTTGTTGGCTTGTTGGTTTGTTGGTTTGTTGGCTTGTTGGCTTGTTGGTTTGTTGGCTTGCTGGTTTGTTGGCTTGTTGGTTTGTTGGTTTGTTGGCTTGTTGGTTTGTTAGTTTGTTGGTTTGTTGGTTTGTTGGTTTGTTGGTTTGTTGGTTTCTTGGTTTATTTGTTTGTTGGTTTTTTGGCTTGTTGGTTTGTTGGTTTGTTGGTTTGTTGGTTTTTTGGCTTGTTGGTTTGTTGGTTTATTGGCTTGTTGGTTTGTTGGTTTGTTGGTTTGTTGGCTTGTTGGCTTGTTGGTTTGTTGGTTTGTTGGCTTGTTGGTTTGTTGGCTAGTTGGTTTGTTGGTTTGTTGGCTTGTTGGCTTGTTGCTTTGTTCGTTTGATGGTTTGTTGGTTTGTTGGTTTTTTGGTTTGTTGGTTTTTTGGTTTGTTGCTTTGTTGGTTTGTTGGTTTGTTGGCTTGTTGGTTTGTTGGCTTTTTGGTTTGTTAGTTTGTTGGCTTTTTGGTTACTTGGTTTGTTGGTTTGTTGGCTTGTTGGCTTGTTGGTTTGTTGGTTTGTTGGCTTGTTGGTTTGTTGGTTTGTTGGTTTGTTGGCTTGTTGGCTTGTTGGTTTGTTGGTTTGTTGGCTTGTTGGTTTGTTGGTTTGTGCGTTTGTTGGCTTGTTGCTTTGTTGGTTTTTGGTTTGTTGGCTTGTTGGTTTGTTGGTTTGTTGGCTTGTTGGTTTGTAAGTTTGTTGGCTTTTTGGTTACTTGGTTTGTTGGTTTGTTGGTTTGTTGGTTTGTTGGTTTGTTGGGTTGTTGCTTTGTTGGTTTGTTGGTTTGTTGGCTTGTGGGTTTGTTGGCTTGTTGGTTTGTTGGCTTGTTGGTTTGTTGGTTTGTTGGTTTGTTGGCTTGTTGGTTTGTTGGTTTGTTGGCTTGTTGGCTTGTTGGTTTGTTGGCTTGCTGGTTTGTTGGCTTGTTGGTTTGTTGGTTTGTTGGCTTGTTGGTTTGTTAGTTTGTTGGTTTGTTGGTTTGTTGGTTTGTTGGTTTGTTGGTTTCTTGGTTTATTTGTTTGTTGGTTTTTTGGCTTGTTGGTTTGTTGGTTTGTTGGTTTGTTGGTTTTTTGGCTTGTTGGTTTGTTGGTTTATTGGCTTGTTGGTTTGTTGGTTTGTTGGTTTGTTGGCTTGTTGGCTTGTTGGTTTGTTGGTTTGTTGGCTTGTTGGTTTGTTGGCTAGTTGGTTTGTTGGTTTGTTGGCTTGTTGGCTTGTTGCTTTGTTCGTTTGATGGTTTGTTGGTTTGTTGGTTTTTTGGTTTGTTGGTTTTTTGGTTTGTTGCTTTGTTGGTTTGTTGGTTTGTTGGCTTGTTGGTTTGTTGGCTTTTTGGTTTGTTAGTTTGTTGGCTTTTTGGTTACTTGGTTTGTTGGTTTGTTGGCTTGTTGGCTTGTTGGTTTGTTGGTTTGTTGGCTTGTTGGTTTGTTGGTTTGTTGGTTTGTTGGCTTGTTGCTTTGTTGGTTTTTTGGTTTGTTGGCTTGTTGGTTTGTTGGCTTGTTGGCTTGTTGGTTTGTTAGTTTGTTGGCTTTTTGGTTACTTGGTTTGTTGGTTTGTTGGTTTGTTGGTTTGTTGGTTTGTTGGGTTGTTGCTTTGTTGGTTTGTTGGTTTGTTGGCTTGTTGGTTTGTTGGCTTGTTGGTTTGTTGGCTTGTTGGTTTGTTGGTTTGTTGGTTTGTTGGCTTGTTGGTTTGTTGGTTTGTTGGCTTGTTGGTTTATTGGTTTGTTGGCTTGTTGGTTTGTTGGTTTGTTGGTTTGTTGGCTTGTTGGTTTATTGGTTTGTTGGCTTGTTGGTTTGTTGGTTTGTTGGTTAGTTCGTTTTTTGGTTTGTTAGTTTGTTGGTTTTTTGGCTTGTTGGTTTGTTGGTTTGTTGGTTTGTTGGCTTGTTGGTTTGTTGGTTTGTTGGCTTGTTGGCTTGTTGCTTTGTTCGTTTGATGGTTTGTTGGTTTGTTGGTTTTTTGGTTTGTTGGTTTTTTGGTTTGTTGCTTTGTTGGTTTGTTGGTTTGTTGGCTTTTTGTTTTGTTGGCTTTTTGGTTTGTTAGTTTGTTGGCTTTTTGGTTACTTGGTTTGTTGGTTTGTTGGCTTGTTGGCTGGTTGGTTTGTTGCTTTTTTCGTGTGATGGTTTGTTGGCTTTTTGGTAACTTGGTTTGTTGGTTTGTTGGCTTGTTGGTTTGTTGGTTTGTTGGTTTGTTGGCTTGTTGCTTTGTTGGTTTTTTGGTTTGTTGGCTTGTTGGTTTGTTGGCTTGTTGGCTTGTTGGTTTGTTAGTTTGTTGGCTTTTTGGTTACTTGGTTTGTTGGTTTGTTGGTTTGTTGGTTTGTTGGTTTGTTGGTTTGTTGGGTTGTTGCTTTGTTGGTTTGTTGGTTTGTTGGCTTGTTGGTTTGTTGGCTTGTTGGTTTGTTGGCTTGTTGGTTTGTTGGTTTGTTGGTTTGTTGGCTTGTTGGTTTGTTGGTTTGTTGGCTTGTTGGTTTATTGGTTTGTTGGCTTGTTGGTTTGTTGGTTTGTTGGTTTGTTGGCTTGTTGGTTTATTGGTTTGTTGGCTTGTTGGTTTGTTGGTTTGTTGGTTAGTTCGTTTTTTGGTTTGTTAGTTTGTTGGTTTTTTGGCTTGTTGGTTTGTTGGTTTGTTGGTTTGTTGGCTTGTTGGTTTGTTGGTTTGTTGGCTTGTTGGCTTGTTGCTTTGTTCGTTTGATGGTTTGTTGGTTTGTTGGTTTTTTGGTTTGTTGGTTTTTTGGTTTGTTGCTTTGTTGGTTTGTTGGTTTGTTGGCTTGTTGTTTTGTTGGCTTTTTGGTTTGTTAGTTTGTTGGCTTTTTGGTTACTTGGTTTGTTGGTTTGTTGGCTTGTTGGCTGGTTGGTTTGTTGCTTTTTTCGTGTGATGGTTTGTTGGCTTTTTGGTAACTTGGTTTGTTGGTTTGTTGGCTTGTTGGCTTGTTAGTTTGTTGGTTTGTTGGCTTGTTGGTTTGTTGGTTTGTTGGTTTTGTTGGCTTGTTGCTTTGTTGGTTTTTTGGTTTGTTGGCTTGTTTGTTTGTTGGCTTGTTGGCTTGTTGGTTTGTTAGTTTGTTGGCTTTTTGGTTACTTGGTTTGTTGGTTTGTTGGTTTGTTGGTTTGTTGGTTTGTTGGGTTGTTGCTTTGTTGGTTTGTTGGTTTGTTGGCTTGTTGGTTTGTTGGCTTGTTGGTTTGTTGGCTTGTTGGTTTGTTGGTTTGTTGGTTTGTTGGTTTGTTGGCTTGTTGGTTTGTTGGTTTGTTGGCTTGTTGGTTTATTGGTTTGTTGGCTTGTTGGTTTGTTGGTTTGTTGGTTAGTTCGTTTGTTGGTTTGTTAGTTTGTTGGTTTGTTGGCTTGTTGGCTTGTTGGTTTGTTGGTTTTTTGGTTTGTTGGTTTGATGGCTTGTTGGTTTGTTGGTTTGTTGGTTTGTTGGTTTTTTGGTTTGTTGGCTTGTTGGCTTGTTGGTTTGTTGGCTTGTTGGCTTGTTGGTTTGTTAGTTCGTTGGCTTTTTGGTTACTTGGTTTGTTGGTTTGTTGGCTTGTTGGTTTGTTGGCTTGTTGGTTTGTTGGTTTGTTGGTTTGTTGGCTTGTTGGTTTTTTGGTTTGTTCGTTTGTTGGTTTGTTGGTTAATTGGTTTGTTGGCTTGTTGGTTTGTTGGTTTGTTGGTTTGTTGGTTTGTTGGCTTGATGGTTTGTTGGTTTGTTGGTTTGTTGGCTTGTTGGTTTGTTGGTTTATTTGTTTGTTGTTTTGTTGGCTTGTTGGTTTGTTGGTTTGTTGGCTTGTTGGCTTGTTAGTTTGTTGGTTTGTTGGCTTGTTGGCTTGTTGGTTTGTTGGTTTGTTGGCTTGTTGGTTTGTTGGCTTGTTGGTTTGTTGGCTTGTTGGTTTGTTAGTTTGTTGGTTTGTTGGTTTGTCGGTTTGTTGGTTTGTTGGTTTGTTGGTTTGTTGGTTTATTTGTTTGTTGGTTTTTTGGCTTGTTGGTTTGTTGGTTTGTTGGTTTGTTGGTTTGTTGGCTTGTTGGTTTGTTGGTTTGTTGGCTTGTTGGTTTGTTTGTTTGTTGGTTTGTTGGCTTGTTGGCTTGTTGGTTTGTTGGTTTGTTGGCTTGTTGGTTTGTTGGCTTGTTGGCTTTTTGCTTTGTTCGTTTGATGGTTTGTTGGTTTGTTGGTTTTTTGGTTTGTTGGTTTTTTGGTTTGTTGCTTTGTTGGTTTGTTGGTTTGTTGGCTAGTTGGTTTGTTGGCTTGTTGGTTTGTTAGTTTGTTGGCTTTTTGGTTACTTGGTTTGTTGGTTTGTTGGCTTGTTGGCTGGTTGGTTTGTTGCTTTGTTCGTGTGATGGTTTGTTGGCTTGTTGGTTTGTTGGCTTGTTGGTTTGTTGGTTTGTTGGTTTGTTGGCTTGTTGGCTTGTTGGTTTGTTGGTTTGTTGGTTTGTTTTTTTTTTGGTTTGTTGGCTTGTTGGTTTGTTGGTTCGTTGGTTTGTTGGCTTGTTGGCTTGTTGGCTTGTTGGTTTGTTGGCTTGTTGGTTTGTTGGCTTGTTGGTTTGTTGGTTTGTTGGCTTGTTGGCTTGTTGCTTTGTTCGTTTGATGGTTTGTTGGTTTGTTGGTTTTTTGGTTTGTTGGTTTGTTGGTTTGTTGGTTTGTTGGTTTATTTGTTTGTTGGTTTTTTGGCTTGTTGGTTTGTTGGTTTGTTGGTTTGTTGGTTTGTTGGCTTGTTGGTTTGTTGGTTTGTTGGCTTGTTGGTTTGTTTGTTTGTTGGTTTGTTGGCTTGTTGGCTTGTTGGTTTGTTGGTTTGTTGGCTTGTTGGTTTGTTGGCTTGTTGGCTTTTTGCTTTGTTCGTTTGATGGTTTGTTGGTTTGTTGGTTTTTTGGTTTGTTGCTTTGTTGGTTTGTTGGTTTGTTGGCTAGTTGGTTTGTTGGCTTGTTGGTTTGTTAGTTTGTTGGCTTTTTGGTTACTTGGTTTGTTGGTTTGTTGGCTTGTTGGCTGGTTGGTTTGTTGCTTTGTTCGTGTGATGGTTTGTTGGCTTGTTGGTTTGTTGGCTTGTTGGTTTGTTGGTTTGTTGGTTTGTTGGCTTGTTGGCTTGTTGGTTTGTTGGTTTGTTGGTTTGTTGGTTTTTTGGTTTGTTGGCTTGTTGGTTTGTTGGTTCGTTGGTTTGTTGGCTTGTTGGCTTGTTGGCTTGTTGGTTTGTTGGCTTGTTGGTTTGTTGGCTTGTTGGTTTGTTGGTTTGTTGGCTTGTTGGCTTGTTGCTTTGTTCGTTTGATGGTTTGTTGGTTTGTTGGTTTTTTGGTTTGTTGGTTTTTTGGTTTGTTGCTTTGTTGGTTTGTTGGTTTGTTGGCTTGTTGGCTTGTTGGTTTGTTGGCTTGTTGGTTTGTTGGTTTATTTGTTTGTTGTTTTGTTGGCTTGTTGGTTTGTTGGTTTGTTGGCTTGTTGGCTTGTTAGTTTGTTGGTTTGTTGGCTTGTTGGCTTGTTGGTTTGTTGGTTTGTTGGCTTGTTGGTTTGTTGGCTTGTTGGTTTATTGGCTTGTTGGTTTGTTAGTTTGTTGGTTTGTTGGTTTGTTGGTTTGTTGGTTTGTTGGTTTGTTGGTTTGTTGGTTTATTTGTTTGTTGGTTTTTTGGCTTGTTGGTTTGTTGGTTTGTTGGTTTGTTGGTTTGTTGGCTTGTTGGCTTGTTGGTTTGTTGGTTCGTTGGTTTGTTGGCTTGTTGGCTTGTTGGCTTGTTGGTTTGTTGGCTTGTTGGTTTGTTGGCTTGTTGGTTTGTTGGTTTGTTGGCTTGTTGGCTTGTTGGTTTGTTGGTTTGTTGGCTTGTTGGTTTGTTGGCTTGTTGGTTTGTTGGTTTGTTGGCTTGTTGGCTTTTTGCTTTGTTCGTTTGATGGTTTGTTGGTTTGTTGGTTTTTTGGTTTGTTGGTTTTTGGTTTGTTGCTTTGTTGGTTTGTTGGTTTGTTGGCTTGTTGGTTTGTTGGCTTGTTGGTTTGTTAGTTTGTTGGCTTTTTGGTTACTTGGTTTGTTGGTTTGTTGGCTTGTTGGCTGGTTGGTTTGTTGCTTTGTTCGTGTGATGGTTTGTTGGCTTGTTGGTTTGTTGGCTTGTTGGTTTGTTGGCTTGTTGGTTTGTTGGTTTGTTGGTTTGTTGGCTTGTTGGCTTGTTGGTTTGTTGGTTTTTTGGTTTGTTGGTTTATTTGTTTGTTGGTTTGTTGGCTTGTTGGTTTGTTGGTTTGTTGGTTTGTTGGTTTGTTGGCTTGTTCGCTTGTTGGTTTGTTGGTTTGTTGGCTTGTTGGTTTGTTGGTTTGTTGGCTTGTTAGTTTGTTAGTTTGTTGGCTTTTTGGTTACTTGGTTTGTTGGTTTGTTGGTTTGTTGGTTTGTTGGTTTGTTGGTTTGTTGGGTTGTTGCTTTTTTGGTTTGTTGGTTTGTTGGCTTGTTGGTTTGTTGGTTTGTTGGTTTGTTGGCTTGTTGGTTTGTTGGTTTGTTGGTTTGTTGGCTTGTTGGTTTGTTGGTTTGTTGGCTTGTGGGCTTGTTGGTTTGTTGGTTTTTTGGTTTTTTGGTTTGTTGGTTTGTTGGTTTGTTGGTTTGTGGGTTTGTTGGTTTATTTGTTTGTTGGTTTGTTTGCTTATTGGTTTGTTGGTTTGTTGGTTTGTTGGCTTGTTGCCTTGTTGGTTTGTTAGTTTGTTGGCTTTTCGGTAACTTGGTTTGTTGGTTTGTTGGTTTGTTGGCTTGTTGGCTTGTTGGTTTGTTGGCTTGTTGGTTTGTTGGTTTGTTGGCTTGTTGGTTTGTTGGTTTGTTGGTTTGTTGGTTTGTTGGCTTGTTGCTTTGTTGGTTTTTTGGTTTGTTGGCTTGTTGGTTTGTTGGCTTGTTGGCTTGTTGGTTTGTTAGTTTGTTGGCTTTTTGGTTACTTGGTTTGTTGGTTTGTTGGTTTGTTGGTTTGTTGGTTTGTTGGTTTGTTGGTTTGTTGGATTGTTGGTTTGTTGGTTTGTTGGTTTGTTGGTTTGTTGGTTTGTTGGCTTGTTGGTTTGTTGGTTTGTTGGCTTGTTGGCTTGTTGGTTTGTTGGTTTGTTGGCTTGTTGGCTTGTTGGTTTGTTGGTTTGTTGGCTTGTTGGTTACTTAGTTTGTTGGTTTGTTGGTTTGTTGGTTTGTTGGTTTGTTGGCTTGTTGGCTTGTTGGTTTGTTGGTTTGTTGGTTTGGTGGCTTGTTGGCTTGTTGGTTTGTTAGTTTGTTGGCTTTTTGGTTACTTGGTTTGTTGGTTTGTTGGTTTGTTGGCTTGTTGGTTTGTTGGCTTGTTGGCTTGTTGGTTACTTAGTTTGTTGGTTTGTTGGTTTGTTGGCTTGTTGGTTTGTTGGCTTGTTGCTTTGTTGGTTTGTTGGTTTGTTGGTTTGTTGGTTTGTTGGTTCGTTGGTTTGTTGGATTGTTGGCTTCTTGGTTACTTAGTTTGTTGGTTTGTTGGTTTGTTGGCTTGTTTGTTTGTTGGCTTGTTGCTTTGTTGGTTTGTTGGTTTGTTGGCTTGTTGGTTTGTTGGCTTGTTGGTTTGTTGGCTTGTTGGTTTGTTGGTTTGTTGGTTTGTTGGCTTGTTGGTTTGTTGGTTTGTTGGCTTGTTGGTTTATTGGTTTGTTGGCTTGTTGGTTTGTTGGTTTGTTGGTTAGTTCGTTTGTTGGTTTGTTAGTTTGTTGGTTTGTTGGCTTGTTGGCTTGTTGGTTTCTTGGTTTTTTGGTTTGTTGGTTTGTTGGCTTGTTGGTTTGTTGGTTTGTTGGTTTGTTGGTTTGTTGGCTTGTTGGCTTGTTGGTTTGTTAGCTTGTTGGCTTGTTGGTTTGTTAGTTTGTTGGCTTTTTGGTTACTTGGTTTGTTGGTTTGTTGGTTTGTTGGCTTGTTGGTTTGTTGGCTTGTTGGTTTGTTGGTTTGTTGGTTTGTTGGCTTGTTGGTTGGTTGGTTTTTTGGTTTGTTCGTTTGTTGGTTTGTTGGTTAATTGGTTTGTTGGCTTGTTGGTTTGTTGGTTTGTTGGTTTGTTGGTTTGTTGGCTTGTTGGTTTGTTGGTTTGTTGGTTTGTTGGCTTGTTGGTTTGTTGGTTTATTTGTTTGTTGGTTTGTTGGCTTGTTGGTTTGTTGGTTTGTTGGCTTGTTGGCTTGTTAGTTTGTTGGTTTGTTGGTTTGTTTTCTTGTTGGTTTATTGGTTTGTTGGCTTGTTTGTTTGTTGGTTTGTTGGTTAGTTCGTTTGTGGGTTTGTTAGTTTGTTGGTTTTTTGGCTTGTTGGTTTGTTGGTTTGTTGGTTTGTTGGCTTGTTGGTTTGTTGGTTTGTTGGCTTGTTGGCTTGTTGCTTTGTTCGTTTGATGGTTTGTTGGTTTGTTGGTTTTTTGGTTTGTTGGTTTTTTGGTTTGTTGCTTTGTTGGTTTGTTGGTTTGTTGGCTTGTTGGTTTTTTGGCTTTTTGGTTTGTTAGTTTGTTGGCTTTTTGGTTACTTGGTTTGTTGGTTTGTTGGCTTGTTGGCTGGTTGGTTTGTTGCTTTGTGCGTGTGATGGTTTGTTGGCTTTTTGGTAACTTGGTTTGTTGGTTTGTTGGCTTGTTGGCTTGTTGGTTTGTTGGTTTGTTGGCTTGTTGGTTTGTTGGTTTGTTGGTTTGTTGGCTTGTTGCTTTGTTGGTTTTTTGGTTTGTTGGCTTGTTTGTTTGTTGGCTTGTTGGCTTGTTGGTTTGTTAGTTTGTTGGCTTTTTGGTTACTTGGTTTGTTGGTTTGTTGGTTTGTTGGTTTGTTGGCTTGTTGGCTGGTTGGTTTGTTGCTTTGTTCGTGTGATGGTTTGTTGGCTTGTTGGTTTGTTGGCTTGTTGGTTTGTTGGTTTGTTGGTTTGTTGGCTTGTTGGCTTGTTGGTTTGTTGGTTTGTTGGTTTGTTGGTTTTTTGGTTTGTTGGCTTGTTGGTTTGTTGGTTCGTTGGTTTGTTGGCTTGTTGGCTTGTTGGCTTGTTGGTTTGTTGGCTTGTTGGTTTGTTGGCTTGTTGGTTTGTTGGTTTGTTGGCTTGTTGGCTTGTTGCTTTGTTCGTTTGATGGTTTGTTGGTTTGTTGGTTTTTTGGTTTGTTGGTTTTTTGGTTTGTTGCTTTGTTGGTTTGTTGGTTTGTTGGCTTGTTGGCTTGTTGGTTTGTTGGCTTGTTGGTTTGTTGGTTTATTTGTTTGTTGTTTTGTTGGCTTGTTGGTTTGTTGGTTTGTTGGCTTGTTGGCTTGTTAGTTTGTTGGTTTGTTGGCTTGTTGGCTTGTTGGTTTGTTGGTTTGTTGGCTTGTTGGTTTGTTGGCTTGTTGGTTTATTGGCTTGTTGGTTTGTTAGTTTGTTGGTTTGTTGGTTTGTTGGTTTGTTGGTTTGTTGGTTTGTTGGTTTGTTGGTTTATTTGTTTGTTGGTTTTTTGGCTTGTTGGTTTGTTGGTTTGTTGGTTTGTTGGTTTGTTGGCTTGTTGGCTTGTTGGTTTGTTGGTTCGTTGGTTTGTTGGCTTGTTGGCTTGTTGGCTTGTTGGTTTGTTGGCTTGTTGGTTTGTTGGCTTGTTGGTTTGTTGGTTTGTTGGCTTGTTGGCTTGTTGGTTTGTTGGTTTGTTGGCTTGTTGGTTTGTTGGCTTGTTGGTTTGTTGGTTTGTTGGCTTGTTGGCTTTTTGCTTTGTTCGTTTGATGGTTTGTTGGTTTGTTGGTTTTTTGGTTTGTTGGTTTTTTGGTTTGTTGCTTTGTTGGTTTGTTGGTTTGTTGGCTTGTTGGTTTGTTGGCTTGTTGGTTTATTAGTTTGTTGGCTTTTTGGTTACTTGGTTTGTTGGTTTGTTGGCTTGTTGGCTGGTTGGTTTGTTGCTTTGTTCGTGTGATGGTTTGTTGGCTTGTTGGTTTGTTGGCTTGTTGGTTTGTTGGTTTGTTGGTTTGTTGGCTTGTTGGCTTGTTGGTTTGTTGGTTTGTTGGTTTGTTGGTTTTTTGGTTTGTTGGATTGTTGGTTTGTTGGTTCGTTGGTTTGTTGGCTTGTTGGCTTGTTGGCTTGTTGGTTTGTTGGCTTGTTGGTTTGTTGGCTTGTTGGTTTGTTGGTTTGTTGGCTTGTTGGCTTGTTGCTTTGTTCGTTTGATGGTTTGTTGGTTTGTTGGTTTTTTGGTTTGTTGGTTTTTTGGTTTGTTGCTTTGTTGGTTTGTTGGTTTGTTAGCTTGTTGGCTTGTTGGTTTGTTGGCTTGTTGGTTTGTTAGTTTGTTGGCTTTTTGGTTACTTGGTTTGTTGGTTTGTTGGCTTGTTGGCTGGTTGGTTTGTTGCTTTGTCCGTGTGATGGTTTGTTGGCTTGTTGGTTTGTTGGCTTGTTGGTTTGTTGGTTTGTTGGTTTGTTGGCTTGTTGGCTTGTTGGTTTGTTGGTTTGTTGGTTTGTTGGTTTTTTGGTTTGTTGGTTTATTTGTTTGTTGGTTTGTTGGCTTGTTGGTTTGTTGTTTTGTTGGTTTGTTGGTTTGTTGGCTTGTTCGCTTGTTGGTTTGTTGGCTTGTTGGTTTGTTGGTTTGTTGGTTTGTTGGCTCGTTGGCTTGTTGGTTTGTTGGTTTGTTGGCTTGTTGGTTTGTTGGCTTGTTGGTTTGTTGGTTTGTTGGCTTGTTGGCTTGTTGGCTTGTTGCTTTGTTCGTTTGATGGTTTGTTGGTTTGTTGGTTTTTTGTTTTGTTGGTTTTTTGGTTTGTTGCTTTGTTGGTTTGTTGGTTTGTTGGCTTTTTGGTTTGTTAGTTTGTGGGCTTTTTGGTTACTTGGTTTGTTGGTTTGTTGGCTTGTTGGCTTGTTGCTTTGTTGGTTTTTTGGTTTGTTGGCTTGTTGGTTTGTTGGTTTGTTGGCTTGTTAGTTTGTTAGTTTGTTGGCTTTTTGGTTACTTGGTTTGTTGGTTTGTTGGTTTGTTGGTTTGTTGGTTTGTTGGGTTGTTGCTTTTTTGGTTTGTTGGTTTGTTGGCTTGTTGGTTTGTTGGCTTGTTGGTTTGTTGGCTTGTTGGTTTGTTGGTTTGTTGGTTTGTTGGCTTGTTGGTTTGTTGGTTTGTTGGCTTGTGGGCTTGTTGGTTTGTTGGTTTTTTGGTTTTTTGGTTTGTTGGTTTGTTGGTTTGTTGGTTTGTGGGTTTGTTGGTTTATTTGTTTGTTGGTTTGTTTGCTTATTGGTTTGTTGGTTTGTTGGTTTGTTGGCTTGTTGCCTTGTTGGTTTGTTAGTTTGTTGGCTTTTCGGTAACTTGGTTTGTTGGTTTGTTGGTTTGTTGGCTTGTTGGCTTGTTGGTTTGTTGGTTTGTTGGCTTGTTGGTTTGTTGGTTTGTTGGCTTGTTGGTTTGTTGGTTTGTTGGTTTGTTGGTTTGTTGGCTTGTTGCTTTGTTGATTTTTGGGTTTGTTGGCTTGTTGGTTTGTTGGCTTGTTGGCTTGTTGGTTTGTTAGTTTGTTGGCTTTTTGGTTACTTGGTTTGTTGGTTTGTTGGTTTGTTGGTTTGTTGGTTTGTTGGTTTGTTGGATTGTTGGTTTGTTGGTTTGTTGGTTTGTTGGTTTGTTGGTTTGTTGGCTTGTTGGTTTGTTGGCTTGTTGGTTTGTTGGTTTGTTGGCTTGTTGGCTTGTTGGTTTGTTGGTTTGTTGGCTTGTTGGCTTGTTGGTTTGTTGGTTTGTTGGCTTGTTGGTTACTTAGTTTGTTGGTTTGTTGGTTTGTTGGTTTGTTGGTTTGTTGGCTTGTTGGCTTGTTGGTTTGTTGGTTTGTTGGTTTGGTGGCTTGTTGGCTTGTTGGTTTGTTAGTTTGTTGGCTTTTTGGTTACTTGGTTTGTTGGTTTGTTGGTTTGTTGGTTTGTTGGCTTGTTGGCTGGTTGGTTTGTTGCTTTGTTCGTGTGATGGTTTGTTGGCTTGTTGGTTTGTTGGCTTGTTGGTTTGTTGGTTTGTTGGTTTGTTGGCTTGTTGGCTTGTTGGTTTGTTGGTTTGTTGGTTTGTTGGTTTTTTGGTTTGTTGGCTTGTTGGTTTGTTGGTTCGTTGGTTTGTTGGCTTGTTGGCTTGTTGGCTTGTTGGTTTGTTGGCTTGTTGGTTTGTTGGCTTGTTGGTTTGTTGGTTTGTTGGCTTGTTGGCTTGTTGCTTTGTTCGTTTGATGGTTTGTTGGTTTGTTGGTTTTTTGGTTTGTTGGTTTTTTGGTTTGTTGCTTTGTTGGTTTGTTGGTTTGTTGGCTTGTTGGCTTGTTGGGTTGTTGCTTTTTTGGTTTGTTGGTTTGTTGGCTTGTTGGTTTGTTGGCTTGTTGGTTTGTTGGCTTGTTGGTTTGTTGGTTTGTTGGTTTGTTGGCTTGTTGGTTTGTTGGTTTGTTGGCTTGTGGGCTTGTTGGTTTGTTGGTTTTTTGGTTTTTTGGTTTGTTGGTTTGTTGGTTTGTTGGTTTGCGGGTTTGTTGGTTTATTTGTTTGTTGGTTTGTTTGCTTATTGGTTTGTTGGTTTGTTGGTTTGTTGGCTTGTTGCCTTGTTGGTTTGTTAGTTTGTTGGCTTTTCGGTAACTTGGTTTGTTGGTTTGTTGGTTTGTTGGCTTGTTGGCTTGTTGGTTTGTTGGTTTGTTGGCTTGTTGGTTTGTTGGTTTGTTGGCTTGTTGGTTTGTTGGTTTGTTGGTTTGTTGGTTTGTTGGCTTGTTGCTTTGTTGATTTTTGGGTTTGTTGGCTTGTTGGTTTGTTGGCTTGTTGGCTTGTTGGTTTGTTAGTTTGTTGGCTTTTTGGTTACTTGGTTTGTTGGTTTGTTGGTTTGTTGGTTTGTTGGTTTGTTGGTTTGTTGGATTGTTGGTTTGTTGGTTTGTTGGTTTGTTGGTTTGTTGGTTTGTTGGCTTGTTGGTTTGTTGGCTTGTTGGTTTGTTGGTTTGTTGGCTTGTTGGCTTGTTGGTTTGTTGGTTTGTTGGCTTGTTGGCTTGTTGGTTTGTTGGTTTGTTGGCTTGTTGGTTACTTAGTTTGTTGGTTTGTTGGTTTGTTGGTTTGTTGGTTTGTTGGCTTGTTGGCTTGTTGGTTTGTTGGTTTGTTGGTTTGGTGGCTTGTTGGCTTGTTGGTTTGTTAGTTTGTTGGCTTTTTGGTTACTTGGTTTGTTGGTTTGTTGGTTTGTTGGTTTGTTGGCTTGTTGGCTGGTTGGTTTGTTGCTTTGTTCGTGTGATGGTTTGTTGGCTTGTTGGTTTGTTGGCTTGTTGGTTTGTTGGTTTGTTGGTTTGTTGGCTTGTTGGCTTGTTGGTTTGTTGGTTTGTTGGTTTGTTGGTTTTTTGGTTTGTTGGCTTGTTGGTTTGTTGGTTCGTTGGTTTGTTGGCTTGTTGGCTTGTTGGCTTGTTGGTTTGTTGGCTTGTTGGTTTGTTGGCTTGTTGGTTTGTTGGTTTGTTGGCTTGTTGGCTTGTTGCTTTGTTCGTTTGATGGTTTGTTGGTTTGTTGGTTTTTTGGTTTGTTGGTTTTTTGGTTTGTTGCTTTGTTGGTTTGTTGGTTTGTTGGCTTGTTGGCTTGTTGGTTTGTTGGCTTGTTGGTTTGTTGGTTTATTTGTTTGTTGTTTTGTTGGCTTGTTGGTTTGTTGGTTTGTTGGCTTGTTGGCTTGTTAGTTTGTTGGTTTGTTGGCTTGTTGGCTTGTTGGTTTGTTGGTTTGTTGGCTTGTTGGTTTGTTGGCTTGTTGGTTTATTGGCTTGTTGGTTTGTTAGTTTGTTGGTTTGTTGGTTTGTTGGTTTGTTGGTTTGTTGGTTTGTTGGTTTGTTGGTTTATTTGTTTGTTGGTTTTTTGGCTTGTTGGTTTGTTGGTTTGTTGGTTTGTTGGTTTGTTGGCTTGTTGGCTTGTTGGTTTGTTGGTTCGTTGGTTTGTTGGCTTGTTGGCTTGTTGGCTTGTTGGTTTGTTGGCTTGTTGGTTTGTTGGCTTGTTGGTTTGTTGGTTTGTTGGCTTGTTGGCTTGTTGGTTTGTTGGTTTGTTGGCTTGTTGGTTTGTTGGCTTGTTGGTTTGTTGGTTTGTTGGCTTGTTGGCTTTTTGCTTTGTTCGTTTGATGGTTTGTTGGTTTGTTGGTTTTTTGGTTTGTTGGTTTTTTGGTTTGTTGCTTTGTTGGTTTGTTGGTTTGTTGGCTTGTTGGTTTGTTGGCTTGTTGGTTTGTTAGTTTGTTGGCTTTTTGGTTACTTGGTTTGTTGGTTTGTTGGCTTGTTGGCTGGTTGGTTTGTTGCTTTGTTCGTGTGATGGTTTGTTGGCTTGTTGGTTTGTTGGCTTGTTGGTTTGTTGGTTTGTTGGTTTGTTGGCTTGTTGGCTTGTTGGTTTGTTGGTTTGTTGGTTTGTTGGTTTTTTGGTTTGTTGGCTTGTTGGTTTGTTGGTTCGTTGGTTTGTTGGCTTGTTGGCTTGTTGGCTTGTTGGTTTGTTGGCTTGTTGGTTTGTTGGCTTGTTGGTTTGTTGGTTTGTTGGCTTGTTGGCTTGTTGCTTTGTTCGTTTGATGGTTTGTTGGTTTGTTGGTTTTTTGGTTTGTTGGTTTTTTGGTTTGTTGCTTTGTTGGTTTGTTGGTTTGTTAGCTTGTTGGCTTGTTGGTTTGTTGGCTTGTTGGTTTGTTAGTTTGTTGGCTTTTTGGTTACTTGGTTTGTTGGTTTGTTGGCTTGTTGGCTGGTTGGTTTGTTGCTTTGTCCGTGTGTTGGTTTGTTGGCTTGTTGGTTTGTTGGCTTGTTGGTTTGTTGGTTTGTTGGTTTGTTGGCTGGTTGGCTTGTTGGTTTGTTGGTTTGTTGGTTTGTTGGTTTTTTGGTTTGTTGGTTTATTTGTTTGTTGGTTTGTTGGCTTGTTGGTTTGTTGGTTTGTTGGTTTGTTGGTTTGTTGGCTTGTTCGCTTGTTGGTTTGTTGGCTTGTTGGTTTGTTGGTTTGTTGGTTTGTTGGCTTGTTGGTTTGTTGGCTTGTTGGTTTGTTGGTTTGTTGGCTTGTTGGCTTGTTGGCTTGTTGCTTTGTTCGTTTGATGGTTTGTTGGTTTGTTGGTTTTTTGTTTTGTTGGTTTTTTGGTTTGTTGCTTTGTTGGTTTGTTGGTTTGTTGGCTTTTTGGTTTGTTAGTTTGTGGGCTTTTTGGTTACTTGGTTTGTTGGTTTGTTGGCTTGTTGGCTTGTTGCTTTGTTGGTTTTTTGGTTTGTTGGCTTGTTGGTTTGTTGGTTTGTTGGCTTGTTAGTTTGTTAGTTTGTTGGCTTTTTGGTTACTTGGTTTGTTGGTTTGTTGGTTTGTTGGTTTGTTGGTTTGTTGGTTTGTTGGGTTGTTGCTTTTTTGGTTTGTTGGTTTGTTGGCTTGTTGGTTTGTTGGCTTGTTGGTTTGTTGGCTTGTTGGTTTGTTGGTTTGTTGGTTTGTTGGCTTGTTGGTTTGTTGGTTTGTTGGCTTGTGGGCTTGTTGGTTTGTTGGTTTTTTGGTTTTTTGGTTTGTTGGTTTGTTGGTTTGTTGGTTTGTGGGTTTGTTGGTTTATTTGTTTGTTGGTTTGTTTGCTTATTGGTTTGTTGGTTTGTTGGTTTGTTGGCTTGTTGCCTTGTTGGTTTGTTAGTTTGTTGGCTTTTCGGTAACTTGGTTTGTTGGTTTGTTGGTTTGTTGGCTTGTTGGCTTGTTGGTTTGTTGGTTTGTTGGCTTGTTGGTTTGTTGGTTTGTTGGCTTGTTGGTTTGTTGGTTTGTTGGTTTGTTGGTTTGTTGGCTTGTTGCTTTGTTGGTTTTTTGGTTTGTTGGCTTGTTGGTTTGTTGGCTTGTTGGCTTGTTGGTTTGTTAGTTTGTTGGCTTTTTGGTTACTTGGTTTGTTGGTTTGTTGGTTTGTTGGTTTGTTGGTTTGTTGGTTTGTTGGATTGTTGGTTTGTTGGTTTGTTGGTTTGTTGGTTTGTTGGTTTGTTGGCTTGTTGGTTTGTTGGTTTGTTGGCTTGTTGGCTTGTTGGTTTGTTGGTTTGTTGGCTTGTTGGCTTGTTGGTTTGTTGGTTTGTTGGCTTGTTGGTTACTTAGTTTGTTGGTTTGTTGGTTTGTTGGTTTGTTGGCTTGTTGGCTTGTTGGTTTGTTGGTTTGTTGGTTTGGTGGCTTGTTGGCTTGTTGGTTTGTTAGTTTGTTGGCTTTTTGGTTACTTGGTTTGTTGGTTTGTTGGTTTGTTGGCTTGTTGGTTTGTTGGCTTGTTGGCTTGTTGGTTACTTAGTTTGTTGGTTTGTTGGTTTGTTGGCTTGTTGGTTTGTTGGCTTGTTGCTTTGTTGGTTTGTTGGTTTGTTGGTTTGTTGGTTTGTTGGTTCGTTGGTTTGTTGGCTTGTTGGCTTCTTGGTTACTTAGTTTGTTGGTTTGTTGGTTTGTTGGCTTGTTTGTTTGTTGGCTTGTTGCTTTGTTGGTTTGTTGGTTTGTTGGCTTGTTGGTTTGTTGGCTTGTTGGTTTGTTGGCTTGTTGGTTTGTTGGTTTGTTGGTTTGTTGGCTTGTTGGTTTGTTGGTTTGTTGGCTTGTTGGTTTATTGGTTTGTTGGCTTGTTGGTTTGTTGGTTTGTTGGTTAGTTCGTTTGTTGGTTTGTTAGTTTGTTGGTTTGTTGGCTTGTTGGCTTGTTGGTTTCTTGGTTTTTTGGTTTGTTGGTTTGTTGGCTTGTTGGTTTGTTGGTTTGTTGGTTTGTTGGTTTGTTGGCTTGTTGGCTTGTTGGTTTGTTAGCTTGTTGGCTTGTTGGTTTGTTAGTTTGTTGGCTTTTTGGTTACTTGGTTTGTTGGTTTGTTGGTTTGTTGGCTTGTTGGTTTGTTGGCTTGTTGGTTTGTTGGTTTGTTGGTTTGTTGGCTTGTTGGTTGGTTGGTTTTTTGGTTTGTTCGTTTGTTGGTTTGTTGGTTAATTGGTTTGTTGGCTTGTTTGTTTGTTGGTTTGTTGGTTTGTTGGTTTGTTGGCTTGTTGGTTTGTTGGTTTGTTGGTTTGTTGGCTTGTTGGTTTGTTGGTTTATTTGTTTGTTGGTTTGTTGGCTTGTTGGTTTGTTGGTTTGTTGGCTTGTTGGCTTGTTAGTTTGTTGGTTTGTTGGTTTGTTGGCTTGTTGGTTTATTGGTTTGTTGGCTTGTTTGTTTGTTGGTTTGTTGGTTAGTTCGTTTGTTGGTTTGTTAGTTTGTTGGTTTTTTGGCTTGTTGGTTTGTTGGTTTGTTGGTTTGTTGGCTTGTTGGTTTGTTGGTTTGTTGGCTTGTTGGCTTGTTGCTTTGTTCGTTTGATGGTTTGTTGGTTTGTTGGTTTTTTGGTTTGTTGGTTTTTTGGTTTGTTGCTTTGTTGGTTTGTTGGTTTGTTGGCTTGTTGGTTTTTTGGCTTTTTGGTTTGTTAGTTTGTTGGCTTTTTGGTTACTTGGTTTGTTGGTTTGTTGGCTTGTTGGCTGGTTGGTTTGTTGCTTTGTGCGTGTGATGGTTTGTTGGCTTTTTGGTAACTTGGTTTGTTGGTTTGTTGGCTTGTTGGCTTGTTGGTTTGTTGGTTTGTTGGCTTGTTGGTTTGTTGGTTTGTTGGTTTGTTGGCTTGTTGCTTTGTTGGTTTTTTGGTTTGTTGGCTTGTTTGTTTGTTGGCTTGTTGGCTTGTTGGTTTGTTAGTTTGTTGGCTTTTTGGTTACTTGGTTTGTTGGTTTGTTGGTTTGTTGGTTTGTTGGTTTGTTGGGTTGTTGCTTTGTTGGTTTGTTGGTTTGTTGGCTTGTTGGTTTGTTGGCTTGTTGGTTTGTTGGCTTGTTGGTTTGTTGGTTTGTTGGGTCGTTGGTTTGTTGGCTTGTTGGTTTGTGGGTTTGTTGGCTTGTTGGTTTATTGGTTTGTTGGCTTGTTGGTTTGTTGGTTTGTTGGTTAGTTCGTTTGTTGGTTTGTTAGTTTGTTGGTTTGTTGGCTTGTTGGGTTGTTGGTTTGTTGGTTTTTTGGTTTGTTGGTTTGATGGCTTGTTGGTTTGTTGGTTTGTTGGTTTGTTGGTTTGTTGGTTTGTTGGTTTGTTGGCTTGTTGGCTTGTTGGTTTGTTGGCTTGTTGGCTTGTTGGTTTGTTAGTTTGTTGGCTTTTTGGTTACTTTGTTTGTTGGTTTGTGGGCTTGTTGGTTTGTTGGCTTGTTGGTTTGTTGGTTTGTTGGTTTGTTGGCTTGTTGGTTTGTTGGTTTTTTTGTTTGTTCGTTTGTTGGTTTGTTGGTTAATTGGTTTGTTGGCTTGTTGGTTTGTTGGTTTGTTGGTTTGTTGGTTTGTTGGCTTGTTGGTTTGTTGGTTTGTTGGTTTGTTGGCTTGTTGGTTTGTTGGTTTATTTGTTTGTTGTTTTGTTGGCTTGTTGGTTTGTTGGTTTGTTGGCTTGTTGGCTTGTTAGTTTGTTGGTTTGTTGGTTTGTTGGCTTGTTGGCTTGTTGGTTTGTTGGTTTGTTGGCTTCTTGGTTTGTTGGCTTGTTGGTTTGTTGGTTTGTTGGTTTGTTGGTTTGTTGACTTGTTGGTTTGTTGGCTTGTTGGTTTGTTGGCTTGTTGGTTTGTTAGTTTGTTGGTTTGTTGGTTTGTTGGTTTGTTGGTTTGTTGGTTTGTTGGTTTGTTGGTTTATTTGTTTGTTGGTTTTTTGGCTTGTTGGTTTGTTGGTTTGTTGGTTTGTTGGTTTGTTGGCTTGTTGGTTTGTTGGTTTGTTGGCTTGTTGGTTTGTTTGTTTGTTGGTTTGTTGGCTTGTTGGCTTGTTGGTTTGTTGGTTTGTTGGCTTGTTGGTTTGTTGGCTTGCTGGTTTGTTGGTTTGTTGGCTTGTTGGCTTTTTACTTTGTTCGTTTGATGGTTTGTTGGTTTTTTGGTTTTTTGGTTTGTTGGTTTTTTGGTTTGTTGCTTTGTTGGTTTGTTGGTTTGTTGGCTTGTTGGTTTGTTGGCTTGTTGGTTTGTTAGTTTGTTGGCTTTTTGGTTACTTGGTTTGTTGGTTTGTTGGCTTGTTGGCTGGTTGGTTTGTTGCTTTGTTCGTGTGATGGTTTGTTGGCTTGTTGGTTTGTTGTCTTGTTGGTTTGTTGGTTTGTTGGTTTGTTGGCTTGTTGGCTTGTTGGCTTGTTGGTTTGTTGGTTTGTTGGTTTGTTGGTTTGGTGGTTTTTTTGTTTGTTGGCTTGTTGGTTTGTTGGTTTGTTGGTTTGTTGGCTTGTTGGCTTGTTGGTTTGTTGGTTTGTTGGCTTGTTGGTTTGTTGGCTTGTTGGTTTGTTGGTTTGTTGCCTTGTTGGCTTGTTGCTTTGTTCGTTTGATGGTTTGTTGGTTTGTTGGTTTTTTGGTTTGTTGGTTTTTTGGTTTGTTGCTTTGTTGGTTTGTTGGTTTGTTGGCTTGTTGGCTTGTTGGTTTGTTGGCTTGTTGGTTTGTTAGTTTGTTGGCTTTTTGGTTACTTGGTTTGTTGGTTTGTTGGCTTGTTGGCTGGTTGGTTTGTTGCTTTGTTCGTATGATGGTTTGTTGGCTTGTTGGTTTGTTGGCTTGTTGGTTTGTTGGTTTGTTGGTTTTTTGGCTTGTTGGCTTGTTGGTTTGTTGGTTTGTTGGTTTGTTGGTTTTTTGGTTTGTTGGTTTATTTGTTTGTTGGTTTGTTGGCTTGTTGGTTTGTTGGTTTGTTGGTTTGTTGGTTTGTTGGCTTGTTTGTTTGTTGGTTTGTTGGCTTGTTGGTTTGTTGGTTTGTTGGTTTGTTGGCTTGTTGGTTTGTTGGCTTGTTGGTTTGTTGGTTTGTTGGCTTGTTGGCTTGTTGCTTTGTTCGTTTGATGGTTTGTTGGTATGTTGGTTTTTTGGTTTGTTGGTTTTTTGGTTTGTTGCTTTGTTGGTTTGTTGGTTTGTTGGCTTGTTGGTTTGTTGGCTTTTTGGTTTGTTAGTTTGTTGGCTTTTTGGTTACTTGGTTTGTTGGTTTGTTGGCTTGTTGGCTGGTTGGTTTGTTGCTTTGTTCGTGTGATGGTTTGTTGGCTTGTTGGTTTGTTGGTTTGTTGGTTTGTTGGTTTGTTGGTTTGTTGGCTTGTTGGCTTGTTGGTTTGTTGGTTTGTTGGTTTTTTGGTTTGTTGGTTTATTGTTTGTTGGTTTGTTGGCTTGTTGGTTTGTTGGTTTGTTGGTTTGTTGGCTTGTTGGTTTGTTGGTTTGTTGGTTTGTTGGTTTGTTGGCTTGTTGGTTTGTTGGTTTGTTGGCTTGTTGGTTTGTTGGTTTGTTGGTTTGTTGGCTTGTTGGTTTGTTGGCTTGTTGGTTTGTTGGTTTGTTGGCTTGTTGGCTTGTTGCTTTGTTCGTTTGATGGTTTGTTGGTTTGTTGGTTTTTTGGTTTGTTGGTTTTTTGGTTTGTTGCTTTGTTGGTTTGTTGGTTTGTTGGCTTGTTGGTTTGTTGGCTTTTTGGTTTGTTAGTTTGTTGGCTTTTTGGTTACTTGGTTTGTTGGTTTGTTGGCTTGTTGGCTGGTTGGTTTGTTGCTTTGTTCGTGTGATGGTTTGTTGGCTTTTTGGTAACTTGGTTTGTTGGTTTGTTGGCTTGTTGGCTTGTTGGTTTGTTGGTTTGTTGGCTTGTTGGTTTGTTGGTTTGTTCGTTTGTTGGCTTGTTGCTTTGTTGGTTTTTTGGTTTGTTGGCTTGTTGGTTTGTTGGTTTGTTGGCTTGTTGGTTTGTTGGTTTGTTGGCTTGTTGGTTTGTAAGTTTGTTGGCTTTTTGGTTACTTGGTTTGTTGGTTTGTTGGCTTGTTGGTTTGTTGGGTTGTTGGTTTGTTGGTTTGTTGGTTTGTTGGCTTGTTGGTTTGTTGGTTTGTTGGCTTGTTGGCTTGTTGGTTTGTTGGCTTGTTGGTTTGTTGGCTTGTTGGTTTGTTGGTTTGTTGGCTTGTTGGTTTGTTAGTTTGTTGGTTTGTTGGTTTGTTGGTTTGTTGGTTTGTTGGTTTGTTGGTTTCTTGGTTTATTTGTTGGGTTGTTGGTTTGTTGGTTTGTTGGTTTGTTGGCTTGTTGGTTTGTTGGTTTGTTGGCTTGTTGGCTTGTTGGTTTGTTGGCTTGTTGGTTTGTTGGCTTGTTGGTTTGTTGGTTTGTTGGCTTGTTGGTTTGTTAGTTTGTTGGTTTGTTGGTTTGTTGGTTTGTTGGTTTGTTGGTTTGTTGGTTTCTTGGTTTATTTGTTTGTTGGTTTTTTGGCTTGTTGGTTTGTTGGTTTGTTGGTTTGTTAGCTTGTTGGTTTGTTGGTTTGTTGGCTTGTTGGTTTGTTGGTTTGTTGGTTTGTTGGCTTGTTGGCTTGTTGGTTTGTTGGCTTGTTGGTTTGTTGGTTTGTTGGTTTGTTGGCTTGTTGGTTTATTGGTTTGTTGGCTTGTTGGTTTGTTGGTTTGTTGGTTAGTTCGTTTGTTGGTTTGTTAGTTTAATGGTTTTTTGGCTTGTTGGTTTGTTGGCTTGTTGGTTTGTTGGTTTGTTGGTTTGTTGGTTTGTTGGCTTGTTGGTTTGTTGGTTTGTTGGCTTGTTGGTTTGTTGGTTTGTTGGTTTGTTGGCTTGTTGGTTTGTTGGCTTGTTGGTTTGTTGGTTTGTTGGCTTGTTGGCTTGTTGCTTTGTTCGTTTGATGGTTTGTTGGTTTGTTGGTTTTTTGGTTTGTTGGTTTTTTGGTTTGTTGCTTTGTTGGTTTGTTGGTTTGTTGGCTTGTTGGTTTGTTGGCTTTTTGGTTTGTTAGTTTGTTGGCTTTTTGGTTACTTGGTTTGTTGGTTTGTTGGCTTGTTGGCTGGTTGGTTTGTTGCTTTGTTCGTGTGATGGTTTGTTGGCTTTTTGGTAACTTGGTTTGTTGGTTTGTTGGCTTGTTGGCTTGTTGGTTTGTTGGTTTGTTGGCTTGTTGGTTTGTTGGTTTGTTCGTTTGTTGGCTTGTTGCTTTGTTGGTTTTTTGGTTTGTTGGCTTGTTGGTTTGTTGGTTTGTTGGCTTGTTGGTTTGTAAGTTGGTTGGCTTTTTGGTTACTTGGTTTGTTGGTTTGTTGGCTTGTTGGTTTGTTGGGTTGTTGGTTTGTTGGTTTGTTGGTTTGTTGGCTTGTTGGTTTGTTGGTTTGTTGGCTTGTTGGCTTGTTGGTTTGTTGGCTTGTTGGTTTGTTGGCTTGTTGGTTTGTTGGTTTGTTGGCTTGTTGGTTTGTTAGTTTGTTGGTTTGTTGGTTTGTTGGTTTGTTGGTTTGTTGGTTTGTTGGTTTGTTGGTTTCTTGGTTTATTTGTTTGTTGGTTTTTTGGCTTGTTGGTTTGTTGGTTTGTTGGTTTGTTAGCTTGTTGGTTTGTTGGTTTGTTGGCTTGTTGGTTTGTTGGTTTGTTGGTTTGTTGGCTTGTTGGCTTGTTGGTTTGTTGGTTTGTTGGCTTGTTCGTTTGATGGTTTGTTGGTTTGTTGGTTTTTTGGTTTGTTGGTTTTTTGGTTTGTTGGCTTGTTGGTTTGTTGGTTTGTTGGTTAGTTCGTTTGTTGGTTTGTTAGTTTGTTGGTTTGTTGGCTTGTTGGTTTGTTGGTTTTTTGGTTTGTTGGTTTGATGGCTTGTTGGTTTGTTGGTTTGTTGGTTTGTTGGTTTGTTGGTTTGTTGGCTTGTTGGCTTGTTGGTTTGTTGGCTTGTTGGCTTGTTGGTTTGTTAGTTTGTTGGCTTTTTGGTTACTTGGTTTGTTGGTTTGTTGGCTTGTTGGTTTGTTGGCTTGTTGGTTTGTTGGTTTTTTGGTTTGTTGGCTTGTTGGTTTGTTGGTTTTTTGGTTTGTTCGTTTGTTGGTTTGTTGGTTAATTGGTTTATTGGCTTGTTGGTTTGTTGGTTTGTTGGTTTGTTGGTTTGTTGGCTTGTTGGTTTGTTGGTTTGTTGGTTTGTTGGCTTGTTGGTTTGTTGGTTTATTTGTTTGTTGTTTTGTTGGCTTGTTGGTTTGTTGGTTTGTTGGCTTGTTGGCTTGTTAGTTTGTTGGTTTGTTGGCTTGTTGGCTTGTTTGTTTGTTGGTTTGTTGGCTTGTTGGTTTGTTGGCTTGTTGGTTTGTTGGTTTGTTGGTTTGTTGACTTGTTAGTTTGTTGGCTTGTTGGTTTGTTGGCTTGTTGGTTTGTTAGTTTGTTGGTTTGTTGGTTTGTTGGTTTGTTGGTTTGTTGGTTTGTTGGTTTATTTGTTTGTTGGTTTTTTGGCTTGTTGGTTTGTTGGTTTGTTGGTTTGTTGGTTTGTTGGCTTGTTGGTTTGTTGGTTTGTTGGCTTGTTGGTTTGTTTGTTTGTTGGTTTGTTGGCTTGTTGGCTTGTTGGTTTGTTGGTTTGTTGGCTTGTTGGTTTGTTGGCTTGTTGGATTGTTGGTTTGTTGGCTTGTTGCCTTTTTGCTTTGTTCGTTTGATGGTTTGTTGGTTTGTTGGTTTTTTGGTTTGTTGGTTTTTTGGTTTGTTGCTTTGTTGGTTTGTTGGTTTGTTGGCTTGTTGGTTTGTTGGCTTGTTGTTTTGTTAGTTTGTTGGCTTTTTGGTTACTTGGTTTGTTGGTTTGTTGGCTTGTTGGCTGGTTGGTTTGTTGCTTTGTTCGTGTGATGGTTTGTTGGCTTGTTGGTTTGTTGGCTTGTTGGTTTGTTGGTTTGTTGGTTTGTTGGCTTGTTGGCTTGTTGGCTTGTTGGTTTGTTGGTTTGTTGGTTTGTTGGTTTGTTGGTTTTTTGGTTTGTTGGCTTGTTGGTTTGTTGGTTTGTTGGTTTGTTGGCTTGTTGGCTTGTTGGCTTGTTGGTTTGTTGGCTTGTTGGTTTGTTGGCTTGTTGGTTTGTTGGTTTGGTGGCTTGTTGGCTTGTTGCTTTGTTCGTTTGATGGTTTGTTGGTTTGTTGGTTTTTTGGTTTGTTGGTTTTTTGGTTTGTTGCTTTGTTGGTTTGTTGGTTTGTTGGCTTGTTGGCTTGTTGGTTTGTTGGCTTGTTGGTTTGTTAGTTTGTTGGCTTTTTGGTTACTTGGTTTGTTGGTTTGTTGGCTTGTTGGCTGGTTGGTTTGTTGCTTTGTTCGTGTGATGGTTTGTTGGCTTGTTGGTTTGTTGGCTTGTTGGTTTGTTGGTTTGTTGGTTTGTTGGCTTGTTGGCTTGTTGGTTTGTTGGTTTGTTGGTTTTTTGGTTTGTTGGTTTATTTGTTTGTTGGTTTGTTGGCTTGTTGGTTTGTTGGTTTGTTGGTTTGTTGGTTTGTTGGCTTTTTGGTTTGTTGGTTTGTTGGCTTGTTGGTTTGTTGGTTTGTTGGTTTGTTGGCTTGTTGGCTTGTTGGTTTGTTGGTTTGTTGGCTTGTTGGTTTGTTGGCTTGTTGGTTTGTTGGTTTGTTGGCTTGTTGGCTTGTTGCTTTGTTCGTTTGATGGTTTGTTGGTTTGTTGGTTTTTTGGTTTGTTGGTTTTTTGGTTTGTTGCTTTGTTGGTTTGTTGGTTTGTTGGCTTGTTGGTTTGTTGGCTGGTTGGTTTGTTGCTTTGTTCGTGTGATGGTTTGTTGGCTTGTTGGTTTGTTGGCTTGTTGGTTTGTTGGTTTGTTGGTTTGTTGGCTTGTTGGCTTGTTGGTTTGTTGGTTTGTTGGTTTGTTGGTTTTTTGGTTTGTTGGTTTATTTGTTTGTTGGTTTGTTGGCTTGTTGGTTTGTTGGTTTGTTGGTTTGTTGGTTTGTTGGCTTGTTGGTTTGTTGGTTTGTTGGCTTGTTGGTTTGTTGGTTTGTTTGTTTGTTGGCTTGTTGGCTTGTTGGTTTGTTGGTTTGTTGGCTTGTTGGTTTGTTGGCTTGTTGGTTTGTTGGTTTGTTGGCTTGTTGGCTTGTTGCTTTGTTCGTTTGATGGTTTGTCGGTTTGTTAGTTTTTTGGTTTGTTGGTTTTTTGGTTTGTTGCTTTGTTGGTTTGTTGGTTTGTTGGCTTGTTGGTTTGTTGGCTTTTTGGTTTGTTAGTTTGTTGGCTTTTTGGTTACTTGGTTTGTTGGTTTGTTGGCTTGTTGGCTGGTTGGTTTGTTGCTTTGTTCGTGTGATGGTTTGTTGGCTTTTTGGTAACTTGGTTTGTTGGTTTGTTGGTTTGTTGGCTTGTTGGCTTGTTGGTTTGTTGGTTTGTTGGTTTGTTGGCTTGTTGGTTTGTTGGTTTGTTCGTTTGTTGGCTTGTTGCTTTGTTGGTTTTTTGGTTTGTTGGCTTGTTGGTTTATTGGTTTGTTGGCTTGTTGGTTTGTTAGTTTGTTGGCTTTTTGGTTACTTGGTTTGTTGGTTTGTTGGTTTGTTGGTTTGTTGGTTTGTTGGGTTGTTGCTTTGTTGGTTTGTTGGTTTGTTGGCTTGTTGGTTTGTTGGCTTGTTGGTTTGTTGGCTTGTTGGTTTGTTGGTTTGTTGGTTTGTTGGCTTGTTGGTTTGTTGGTTTGTTGGCTTGTTGGTTTATTGGTTTGTTGGCTTGTTGGTTTGTTGGTTTGTTGGTTAGTTCGTTTGTTGGTTTGTTAGTTTGTTGGTTTATTGGTTTGTTGGCTTGTTGGTTTGTTGGTTTGTTGGTTAGTTCGTTTGTTGGTTTGTTAGTTTGTTGGTTTGTTGGCTTGTTGGCTTGTTGGTTTGTTGGTTTTTTGGTTTGTTGGTTTGATGGCTTGTTGGTTTGTTGGTTTGTTGGTTTGTTGGCTTGTTGGCTTGTTGGTTTGTTGGCTTGTTGGCTTGTTGGTTTGTTAGTTTGTTGGCTTTTTGGTTACTTGGTTTGTTGGCTTGTTGGTTTGTTAGTTTGTTGAATTTTTGGTTACTTGGTTTGTTGGTTTGTTGGTTTGTTGGGTTGTTGCTTTGTTGGTTTGTTGGTTTGTTGGCTTGTTGGTTTGTTGGCTTGTTGGTTTGTTGGCTTGTTGGTTTGTTGGTTTGTTGGTTTGTTGGCTTGTTGGTTTGTTGGTTTGTTGGCTTGTTGGTTTATTGGTTTGTTGGCTTGTTGGTTTGTTGGTTTGTTGGTTTGTTCGTTTGTTGGTTTGTTAGTTTGTTGGTTTGTTGGCTTGTTGGCTTGTTGGTTTGTTGGTTTTTTGGTTTGTTGGTTTGATGGCTTGTTGGTTTGTTGGTTTGTTGGTTTGTTGGCTTGTTGGCTTGTTGGTTTGTTGGCTTGTTGGCTTGTTGGTTTGTTAGTTTGTTGGCTTTTTGGTTACTTGGTTTGTTGGTTTGTTGGTTTGTTGGTTTGTTGGCTTGTTGGTTTGTTGGCTTGTTGGTTTGTTGGTTTGTTGGTTTGTTGGCTTGTTGGTTTGTTGGTTTTTTGGTTTGTTCGTTTGTTGGTTTGTTGGTTAATTGGTTTGTTGGCTTGTTGGTTTGTTGGTTTGTTGGTTTGTTGGTTTGTTGGCTTGTTGGTTTGTTGGTTTGTTGGTTTGTTGGCTTGTTGGTTTGTTGGTTTATTTGTTTGTTGGTTTGTTGGCTTGTTGGTTTGTTGGTTTGTTGGCTTGTTGGCTTGTTAGTTTGTTGGTTTGTTGGCTTGTTGGTTTGTTGGTTTGTTGGTTTGTTGACTTGTTGGTTTGTTGGCTTGTTGGTTTGTTGGCTTGTTGGTTTGTTAGTTTGTTGGTTTGTTGGTTTGTTGGTTTGTTGGTTTGTTGGTTTGTTGGTTTATTTGTTTGTTGGTTTTTTGGCTTGTTGGTTTGTTGGCTTTTTGGTTACTTGGTTTGTTGGTTTGTTGGCTTGTTGGCTGGTTGGTTTGGTGCTTTGTTCGTGTGATGGTTTGTTGGCTTGTTGGTTTGTTGGCTTGTTGGTTTGTTGGTTTGTTGGTTTGTTGGCTTGTTGGCTTGTTGGTTTGTTGGTTTGTTGGTTTGTTGGTTTGTTGGTTTTTTGGTTTGTTGGCTTGTTGGTTTGTTGGTTTGTTGGTTTGTTGGCTTGTTGGCTTGTTGGTTTGTTGGTTTGTTGGCTTGTTGGTTTGTTGGCTTGTTGGTTTGTTGGTTTGTTGGCTTGTTGGCTTGTTGCTTTGTTCGTTTGATGGTTTGTTGGTTTGTTGGTTTTTTGGTTTGTTGGTTTTTTGGTTTGTTGCTTTGTTGGTTTGTTGGTTTGTTGGCTTGTTGGCTTGTTGGTTTGTTGGCTTGTTGGTTTGTTAGTTTATTGGCTTTTTGGTTACTTGGTTTGTTGGTTTGTTGGCTTGTTGGCTGGTTGGTTTGTTGCTTTGTTCGTGTGATGGTTTGTTGGCTTGTTGGTTTGTTGGCTTGTTGGTTTGTTGGTTTGTTGGTTTGTTGGCTTGTTGGCTTGTTGGTTTGTTGGTTTGTTGGTTTGTTGGTTTGTTGGTTTTTTGGTTTGTTGGTTTATTTGTTTGTTGGTTTGTTGGCTTGTTGGTTTGTTGGTTTGTTGGTTTGTTGGTTTGTTGGCTTGTTGGTTTGTTGGTTTGTTGGCTTGTTGGTTTGTTGGTTTGTTGGTTTGTTGGCTTGTTAGCTTGTTGGTTTGTTGGTTTGTTGGCTTGTTGGTTTGTTGGCTTGTTGGTTTGTTGGTTTGTTGGCTTGTTGGCTTGTTGCTTTGTTCGTTTGATGGTTTGTTGGTTTGTTGGTTTTTTGGTTTGTTGCTTTATTGGTTTGTTGGTTTGTTGGCTTGTTGGTTTGTTGGCTTTTTGGTTTGTTAGTTTGTTGGCTTTTTGGTTACTTGGTTTGTTGGTTTGTTGGCTTGTTGGCTGGTTGGTTTGTTGCTTTGTTCGTGTGATGGTTTGTTGGCTTTTTGGTAACTTGGTTTGTTGGTTTGTTGGTTTGTTGGCTTGTTGGCTTGTTGGTTTGTTGGTTTGTTGGCTTGTTGGTTTGTTGGTTTGTTCGTTTGTTGGCTTGTTGCTTTGTTGGTTTTTTGGTTTGTTGGCTTGTTGTTTTGTTGGCTTGTTGGCTTGTTGGTTTGTTAGTTTGTTGGCTTTTTGGTTACTTGGTTTGTTGGTTTGTTGGCTTGTTGGTTTGTTGGTTTGTTGGCTTGTTGGTTTATTGGTTTGTTGGCTTGTTGGTTTGTTGGTTTGTTGGTTAGTTCGTTTGTTGGTTTGTTAGTTTGTTGGTTTGTTGGCTTGTTGGCTTGTTGGTTTGTTGGTTTTTTGGTTTGTTGGTTTGTTGGCTTGTTGGTTTGTTGGTTTGTTGGTTTGTTGGTTTGTTGGCTTGTTGGCTTGTTGGTTTGTTGGCTTGTTGGCTTGTTGGTTTGTTTGTTTGTTGGCTTTTTGGTTACTTGGTTTGTTGGTTTGTTGGTTTGTTGGCTTGTTGGTTTGTCGGCTTGTTGGTTTGTTGGTTTGTTGGTTTGTTGGCTTGTTGGTTTGTTGGTTTTTTGGTTTGTTCGTTTGTTGGTTTGTTGGTTAATTGGTTTGTTGGCTTGTTGGTTTGTTGGTTTGTTGGTTTGTTGGTTTGTTGGTTTGTTGGCTTGTTGGTTTGTTGGTTTGTTGGTCTGTTGGCTTGTTGGTTTGTTGGTTTATTAGTATGTTGGCTTGTTGGTTTGTTGGTTTGTTAGCTTGTTGGCTTGTTAGTTTGTTGGTTTGTTGGCTTGTTGGTTTGTTGGTTTGTTGGCTTGTTGGTTTGTTGGCTTGTTGGTTTGTTGGTTTGTTGGTTTGTTGACTTGTTGGTTTGTTGGCTTGTTGGTTTGTTGGCTTGTTGGTTTGTTAGTTTGTTGGTTTGTTGGTTTGTTGGTTTGTTGGTTTGTTGGTTTGTTGGTTTATTTGTTTGTTGGTTTTTTGGCTTGTTGGTTTGTTGGTTTGTTGGTTTGTTGGCTTGTTGGTTTGTTGGTTTGTTGGCTTGTTGGTTTGTTGGTTTGTTGGTTTGTTGGCTTGTTGGCTTGTTGGTTTGTTGGTTTGTTGGCTTGTTGGTTTGTTGGCTTGTTGGTTTGTTGGCTTGTTGGTTTGTTGGTTTGTTGGCTTGTTGGCTTGTTGCTTTGTTCGTTTGATGGTTTGTTGGTTTGTTGGTTTTTGGTTTGTTGGTTTTTTGGTTTGTTGCTTTGTTGGTTTGTTGGTTTGTTGGCTTGTTGGTTTGTTGGCTTGTTGGTTTGTTAGTTTGTTGGCTTTTTGGTTACTTGGTTTGTTGGCTTGTTGGCTTGTTGCTTTGTTCGTTTGATGGTTTGTTGGTTTGTTGGTTTTTTGGTTTGTTGGTTTTTTGGTTTGTTGCTATGTTGGTTTGTTGGTTTGTTGGCTTGTTAGCTTGTTGGTTTGTTGGCTTGTTGGTTTGTTAATTTGTTGGCTTTTTGGTTACTTGGTTTGTTGGTTTGTTGGCTTGTTGGCTGGTTGGTTTGTTGCTTTGTTCGTGTGATGGTTTGTTGGCTTGTTGGTTTGTTGGCTTGTTGGTTTGTTGGCTTGTTGGTTTGTTGGTTTGTTGGTTTGTTGGCTTGTTGGCTTGTTGGTTTGTTGGTTTGTTGGTTTGTTGGTTTGTTGGTTTTTTGGTTTGTTGGTTTTTTGGTTTGTTGGTTTATTTGTTTGTTGGTTTGTTGGCTTGTTGGTTTGTTGGTTTGTTGGTTTGTTGGTTTGTTGGTTTGTTGGCTTGTTGATTTGTTGGTTTGTTGGTTTGTTGGCTTGTTGGCTTATTGGGTTGTTGGTTTGTTGGTTTGTTGGTTTGTTGGTTTGTTGGCTTGTTGGCTTTTTGCTTTGTTCGTTTGATGGTTTGTTGGTTTGTTGGTTTGTTGGCTTGTTGGTTTGTTAGTTTGTTGGTTTGTTGGTTTGTTGGTTTGTTGGTTTGTTGGTTTGTTGGTTTGTAGGTTTGTTGGCTTGTTGGTTTGTTGGTTTGTTGGCTTGTTGGTTTGTTGGTTTGTTGGCTTGTTGGCTTGTTGGTTTGTGGGTTTGTTGGCTTGTTGGCTTGTTGGTTTGTTGGGTTGTTGGTTTGTTGGTTTGTTGGTTTGTTGGTTTGTTCGTTTGTTGGTTAATTGGTTCGTTGGTTTGTTGGTTTGTTGGTTTGTTGGTTTGTTGATTTGTTGGTTTTTTGGTTTGTTGGTTTATTTGTTTGTTGGTTTGTTGGCTTGTTGGTTTGTTGGTTTGTTGGTTTGTTGGTTTGTTGGCTTGTTGGTTGGTTGGTTTGTTGGTTTGTTGGCTTGTTGGCTTGTTGGTTTGTTGGTTTGTTGGCTTGTTGGTTTGTTGGTTTGTTGGCCTGTTGGCTTGTTGCTTTGTTCATTTGATGGTTTGTTGGTTTGTTGGCTTGTTGGTTTGTTAGTTTGTTGGTTTGTTGGTTTGTTTGTTTGTTGGTTTGTTGGTTTATTGGCTTGTTGGTTTGTTGATTTGTTGGCTTGTTAGTTTGTTGGTTTGTTGGCTTGTTGGCTTGATGGTTTGTTGTTTTGTTGGCTTGTTGGCTTGTTGGTTTGTTGGTTTGTTGGTTTGTTGGTTTGTTGGTTTGTTGGTTAGTTCGTTTGTTGGTTTGTTGGTTTGTTGGCTTGTTGGCTTGTTGGTTTGTTGGTTTTTTGGTTTGTTGGCTTGTTGGCTTGTTGGTTTGTTGGCTTGTTGGTTTGTTAGTTTGTTGGCTTGTTGGCTTGTTGGTTTGTTGGTTTGTTGGCTTGTTGGCTTGTTAATTTGTTGGCTTTTTGGTTACTTGGTTTGTTGGTTTGTTGGCTTGTTGGCTGGTTGGTTTGTTGCTTTGTTCGTGCGATGGTTTGTTGGCTTGTTGGTTTGTTGGCTTGTTGGTTTGTTGGTTTGTTGGTTTGTAGGTTTGTTGGCTTGTTGGTTTGTTGGTTTGTTGGCTTGTTGGTTTGTTGGTTTGTTGGCTTGTTGGCTTGTTGGTTTGTTGGTTTGTTGGCTTGTTGGCTTGTTGGTTTGTTGGGTTGTTGGTTTGTTGGTTTGTTGGTTTGTTCGTTTGTTAGTTTGTTGGTTAATTGGTTCGTTGGTTTGTTGGTTTGTTGGTTTGTTGGTTTGTTGATTTGTTGGTTTTTTGGTTTGTTGGTTTATTTGTTTATTGGTTTGTTGGCTTGTTGGTTTGTTGGTTTGTTGGTTTGTTGGTTTGTTGGCTTGTTGGTTGGTTGGTTTATTGGCTTGTTGGTTTGTTGGTTTGTTGGTTTGTTGGCTTGTTGGTTTGTTGGTTTGTTGGTTTGTTGGCTTGTTGGTTTGTTGGTTTATTTGTTTGTTGTTTTGTTGGCTTGTTGGTTTGTTGGTTTGTTGGCTTGTTGGCTTGTTAGTTTGTTGGTTTGTTGGCTTGTTGGCTTGTTTGTTTGTTGGTTTGTTGGCTTGTTGGTTTGTTGGCTTGTTGGTTTGTTGGTTTGTTGGTTTGTTGACTTGTTAGTTTGTTGGCTTGTTGGTTTGTTGGCTTGTTGGTTTGTTAGTTTGTTGGTTTGTTGGTTTGTTAGTTTGTTGGTTTGTTGGTTTGTTGGTTTATTTGTTTGTTGGTTTTTTGGCTTGTTGGTTTGTTGGTTTGTTGGTTTGTTGGTTTGTTGGCTTGTTGGTTTGTTGGTTTGTTGGCTTGTTGGTTTGTTTGTTTGTTGGTTTGTTGGCTTGTTGGCTTGTTGGTTTGTTGGTTTGTTGGCTTGTTGGTTTGTTGGCTTGTTGGATTGTTGGTTTGTTGGCTTGTTGCCTTTTTGCTTTGTTCGTTTGATGGTTTGTTGGTTTGTTGGTTTTTTGGTTTGTTGGTTTTTTGGTTTGTTGCTTTGTTGGTTTGTTGGTTTGTTGGCTTGTTTGTTTGTTGGCTTGTTGTTTTGTTAGTTTGTTGGCTTTTTGGTTACTTGGTTTGTTGGTTTGTTGGCTTGTTGGCTGGTTGGTTTGTTGCTTTGTTCGTGTGATGGTTTGTTGGCTTGTTGGTTTGTTGGCTTGTTGGTTTGTTGGTTTGTTGGTTTGTTGGCTTGTTGGCTTGTTGGCTTGTTGGTTTGTTGGTTTGTTGGTTTGTTGGTTTGTTGGTTTTTTGGTTTGTTGGCTTGTTGGTTTGTTGGTTTGTTGGTTTGTTGGCTTGTTGGCTTGTTGGCTTGTTGGTTTGTTGGCTTGTTGGTTTGTTGGCTTGTTGGTTTGTTGGTTTGGTGGCTTGTTGGCTTGTTGCTTTTTTCGTTTGATGGTTTGTTGGTTTGTTGGTTTTTTGGTTTGTTGGTTTTTTGGTTTGTTGCTTTGTTGGTTTGTTGGTTTGTTGGCTTGTTGGCTTGTTGGTTTGTTGGCTTGTTGGTTTGTTAGTTTGTTGGCTTTTTGGTTACTTGGTTTGTTGGTTTGTTGGCTTGTTGGCTGGTTGGTTTGTTGCTTTGTTCGTGTGATGGTTTGTTGGCTTGTTGGTTTGTTGGCTTGTTGGTTTGTTGGTTTGTTGGTTTGTTGGCTTGTTGGCTTGTTGGTTTGTTGGTTTGTTGGTTTTTTGGTTTGTTGGTTTATTTGTTTGTTGGTTTGTTGGCTTGTTGGTTTGTTGGTTTGTTGGTTTGTTGGTTTGTTGGCTTTTTGGTTTGTTGGTTTGTTGGCTTGTTGGTTTGTTGGTTTGTTGGTTTGTTGGCTTGTTGGCTTGTTGGTTTGTTGGTTTGTTGGCTTGTTGGTTTGTTGGCTTGTTGGTTTGTTGGTTTGTTGGCTTGTTGCATTGTTGCTTTGTTCGTTTGATGGTTTGTTGGTTTGTTGGTTTTTTGGTTTGTTGGCTTGTTGGCTTGTTGGTTTGTTGGTTTGTTGGTTTGTTGGTTTTTTGGTTTGTTGGTTTATTTGTTTGTTGGTTTGTTGGCTTGTTGGTTTGTTGGTTTGTTGGTTTGTTGGTTTGTTGGCTTGTTGGTTTGTTGGTTTGTTGGCTTGTTGGTTTGTTGGTTTGTTGGTTTGTTGGCTTGTTGGCTTGTTGGTTTGTTGGTTTGTTGGCTTGTTGGTTTGTTGGCTTGTTGGTTTGTTGGTTTGTTGGCTTGTTGGCTTGTTGCTTTGTTCGTTTGATGGTTTGTTGGTTTGTTAGTTTTTTGGTTTGTTGGTTTTTTGGTTTGTTGCTTTGTTGGTTTGTTGGTTTGTTGGCTTGTTGGTTTGTTGGCTTTTTGGTTTGTTAGTTTGTTGGCTTTTTGGTTACTTGGTTTGTTGGTTTGTTGGCTTGTTGGCTGGTTGGTTTTTTGCTTTGTTCGTGTGATGGTTTGTTGGCGTTTTGGTAACTTGGTTTGTTGGTTTGTTGGTTTGTTGGCTTGTTGGCTTGTTGGTTTGTTGGTTTGTTGGTTTGTTGGCTTGTTGGTTTGTTGGTTTGTTCGTTTGTTGGCTTGTTGCTTTGTTGGTTTTTTGGTTTGTTGGCTTGTTGGTTTATTGGTTTATTGGCTTGTTGGTTTGTTAGTTTGTTGGCTTTTTGGTTACTAGGTTTGTTGGTTTGTTGGTTTGTTGGTTTGTTGGGTTGTTGTTTTGTTGGTTTGTTGGTTTGTTGGCTTGTTGGTTTGTTGGCTTGTTGGTTTGTTGGCTTGTTGGTTTGTTGGTTTGTTGGTTTGTTGGCTTGTTGGTTTGTTGGTTTGTTGGCTTGTTGGTTTATTGGTTTGTTGGCTTGTTGGTTTGTTGGTTTGTTGGTTAGTTCGTTTGTTTGTTTGTTAGTTTGTTGGTTTTTTGGCTTGTTGGCTTGTTGGTTTGTTGGTTTTTTGGTTTGTTGGTTTGTTGGCTTGTTGGTTTGTTGGTTTGTTGGTTTGTTGGTTTGTTGGCTTGTTGGTTTGTTGGTTTGTTGGTTTGTTGGCTTGTTGGTTTGTTGGTTTATTTGTTTGTTGGTTTGTTGGCTTGTTGGTTTGTTGGTTTGTTGGCTTGTTGGCTTGTTAGTTTGTTGGTTTGTTGGCTTGTTGGCTTGTTGGTTTGTTAATTTGTTGGCTTGTTGGTTTGTTGGCTTGTTGGTTTGTTGGTTTGTTGGTTTGTTGGTTTGTTGACTTGTTGGTTTGTTGGCTTGTTGGTTTGTTGGCTTGTTGGTTTGTTAGTTTGTTGGTTTGTTGGTTTGTTGGTTTGTTGGTTTGTTGGTTTCTTGGTTTCTTGGTTTATTTGTTTGTTGGTTTTTTGGCTTGTTGGTTTGTTGGATTGTTGGTTTGTTGGTTTGTTGGCTTGTTGGTTTGTTGGTTTGTTGGCTTGTTGGTTTGTTGGTTTGTTGGTTTGTTGGCTTGTTGGCTTGTTGGTTTGTTGGTTTGTTGGCTTGTTGGTTTGTTGGCTTGTTGGTTTAATGGTTTGTTGGCTTGTTGGCTTGTTGCTTTGTTCGTTTGATGGTTTGTTGGTTTGTTGGTTTTTTGGTTTGTTGGTTTTTTGGTTTGTTGCTTTGTTGGTTTGTTGGTTTGTTGGCTTGTTGGTTTGTTGGCTTTTTGGTTTGTTAGTTTGTTGGCTTTTTGGTTACTTGGTTTGTTGGTTTGTTGGCTTGTTGGCTGGTTGGTTTGTTGCTTTTTTCGTGTGATGGTTTGTTGGCTTTTTTGTAACTTGGTTTGTTGGTTTGTTGGCTTGTTGGCTTGTTGGTTTGTTGGTTTGTTGGCTTGTTGGTTTGTTGGTTTGTTGATTTGTTGGCTTGTTGCTTTGTTGGTTTTTTGGTTTGTTGGCTTGTTGGTTTGTTGGCTTGTTGGCTTGTTGGTTTGTTAGTTTGTTGAATTTTTGGTTACTTGGTTTGTTGGTTTGTTGGTTTGTTGGTTTGTTGGGTTGTTGCTTTGTTGGTTTGTTGGTTTGTTGGCTTGTTGGTTTGTTGGCTTGTTGGTTTGTTGGCTTGTTGGTTTGTTGGTTTGTTGGTTTGTTGGCTTGTTGGTTTGTTGGTTTGTTGGCTTGTTGGTTTATTGGTTTGTTGGCTTGTTGGTTTGTTGGTTTGTTGGTTAGTTCGTTTGTTGGTTTGTTAGTTTGTTGGTTTGTTGGCTTGTTGGCTTGTTGGTTTGTTGGTTTTTTGGTTTGTTGGTTTGATGGCTTGTTGGTTTGTTGGTTTGTTGGTTTGTTGGCTTGTTGGCTTGTTGGTTTGTTGGCTTGTTGGTTTGTTGGTTTGTTAGTTTGTTGGCTTTTTGGTTACTTGGTTTGTTGGTTTGTTGGTTTGTTGGTTTGTTGGCTTGTTGGTTTGTTGGCTTGTTGGTTTGTTGGTTTGTTGGTTTGTTGGCTTGTTGGTTTGTTGGTTTTTTGGTTTGTTCGTTTGTTGGTTTGTTGGTGAATTGGTTTGTTGGCTTGTTGGTTTGTTGGTTTGTTGGTTTGTTGGTTTGTTGGCTTGTTGGTTTGTTGGTTTGTTGGTTTGTTGGCTTGTTGGTTTGTTGGTTTATTTGTTTGTTGGTTTGTTGGCTTGTTGGTTTGTTGGTTTGTTGGCTTGTTGGCTTGTTAGTTTGTTGGTTTGTTGGCTTGTTGGTTTGTTGGTTTGTTGGTTTGTTGACTTGTTGGTTTGTTGGCTTGTTGGTTTGTTGGCTTGTTGGTTTGTTAGTTTGTTGGTTTGTTGGTTTGTTGGTTTGTTGGTTTGTTGGTTTGTTGGTTTATTTGTTTGTTGGTTTTTTGGCTTGTTGGTTTGTTGGCTTTTTGGTTACTTGGTTTGTTGGTTTGTTGGCTTGTTGGCTGGTTGGTTTGGTGCTTTGTTCTTGTGATGGTTTGTTGGCTTGTTGGTTTGTTGGCTTGTTGGTTTGTTGGTTTGTTGGTTTGTTGGCTTGTTGGCTTGTTGGTTTGTTGGTTTGTTGGTTTGTTGGTTTGTTGGTTTTTTGGTTTGTTGGCTTGTTGGTTTGTTGGTTTGTTGGTTTGTTGGCTTGTTGGCTTGTTGGTTTGTTGGTTTGTTGGCTTGTTGGTTTGTTGGCTTGTTGGTTTGTTGGTTTGTTGGCTTGTTGGCTTGTTGCTTTGTTCGTTTGATGGTTTGTTGGTTTGTTGGTTTTTTGGTTTGTTGGTTTTTTGGTTTGTTGCTTTGTTGGTTTGTTGGTTTGTTGGCTTGTTGGCTTGTTGGTTTGTTGGCTTGTTGGTTTGTTAGTTTATTGGCTTTTTGGTTACTTGGTTTGTTGGTTTGTTGGCTTGTTGGCTGGTTGGTTTGTTGCTTTGTTCGTGTGATGGTTTGTTGGCTTGTTGGTTTGTCGGCTTGTTGGTTTGTTGGTTTGTTGGTTTGTTGGCTTGTTGGCTTGTTGGTTTGTTGGTTTGTTGGTTTGTTGGTTTGTTGGTTTGTTGGTTTTTTGGTTTGTTGGTTTATTTGTTTGTTGGTTTGTTGGCTTGTTGGTTTGTTGGTTTGTTGGTTTGTTGGTTTGTTGGCTTGTTGGTTTGTTGGTTTGTTAGCTTGTTGGTTTGTTGGTTTGTTGGTTTGTTGGTTTGTTGGCTTGTTAGCTTGTTGGTTTGTTGGTTTGTTGGCTTGTTGGTTTGTTGGCTTGTTGGTTTGTTGGTTTGTTGGCTTGTTGGCTTGTTGCTTTGTTCGTTTGATGGTTTGTTGGTTTGTTGGTTTTTTGGTTTGTTGCTTTGTTGGTTTGTTGGTTTGTTGGCTTGTTGGTTTGTTGGCTTTTTGGTTTGTTAGTTTGTTGGCTTTTTGGTTACTTGGTTTGTTGGTTTGTTGGCTTGTTGGCTGGTTGGTTTGTTGCTTTGTTCGTGTGATGGTTTGTTGGCTTTTTGGTAACTTGGTTTGTTGGTTTGTTGGTTTGTTGGCTTGTTGGCTTGTTGGTTTGTTGGTTTGTTGGCTTGTTGGTTTGTTGGTTTGTTCGTTTGTTGGCTTGTTGCTTTGTTGGTTTTTTGGTTTGTTGGCTTGTTGTTTTGTTGGCTTGTTGGCTTGTTGGTTTGTTAGTTTGTTGGCTTTTTGGTTACTTGGTTTGTTGGTTTGTTGGCTTGTTGGTTTGTTGGTTTGTTGGCTTGTTGGTTTATTGGTTTGTTGGCTTGTTGGTTTGTTGGTTTGTTGGTTAGTTCGTTTGTTGGTTTGTTAGTTTGTTGGTTTGTTGGCTTGTTGGCTTGTTGGTTTGTTGGTTTTTTGGTTTGTTGGTTTGTTGGCTTGTTGGTTTGTTGGTTTGTTGGTTTGTTGGTTTGTTGGCTTGTTGGCTTGTTGGTTTGTTGGCTTGTTGGCTTGTTGGTTTGTTTGTTTGTTGGCTTTTTGGTTACTTGGTTTGTTGGTTTGTTGGTTTGTTGGCTTGTTGGTTTGTCGGCTTGTTGGTTTGTTGGTTTGTTGGTTTGTTGGCTTGCTGGTTTGTTGGTTTTTTGGTTTGTTCGTTTGTTGGTTTGTTGGTTAATTGGTTTGTTGGCTTGTTGGTTTGTTGGTTTGTTGGTTTGTTGGTTTGTTGGCTTGTTAGTTTGTTGGTTTGTTGGTCTGTTGGCTTGTTGGTTTGTTGGTTTATTTGTATGTTGGCTTGTTGGTTTGTTGGTTTGTTAGCTTGTTGGCTTGTTAGTTTGTTGGTTTGTTGGCTTGTTGGTTTGTTGGTTTGTTGGCTTGTTGGTTTGTTGGCTTGTTGGTTTGTTGGTTTGTTGGTTTGTTGACTTGTTGGTTTGTTGGCTTGTTGGTTTGTTGGCTTGTTGGTTTGTTAGTTTGTTGGTTTGTTGGTTTGTTGGTTTGTTGGTTTGTTGGTTTGTTGGTTTGTTGGCTTGTTGGTTTGTTGGCTTGTTGGTTTGTTGGTTTGTTGGCTTGTTGGCTTGTTCCTTTGTTCGTTTGATGGTTTGTTGGTTTGTTGGTTTTTGGTTTGTTGGTTTTTTGGTTTGTTGCTTTGATGGTTTGTTGGTTTGTTGGCTTGTTGGTTTGTTGGCTTGTTGGTTTGTTAGTTTGTTGGCTTTTTGGTTACTTGGTTTGTTGGCTTGTTGGCTTGTTGCTTTGTTCGTTTGATGGTTTGTTGGTTTGTTGGTTTTTTGGTTTGTTGGTTTGTTAATTTGTTGGCTTTTTGGTTACTTGGTTTGTTGGTTAGTTGGCTTGTTGGCTGGTTGGTTTGTTGCTTTGTTCGTGTGATGGTTTGTTGGCTTGTTGGTTTGTTGGCTTGTTGGTTTGTTGGCTTGTTGGTTTGTTGGTTTGTTGGTTTGTTGGCTTGTTGGCTTGTTGGTTTGTTGGTTTGTTGGTTTGTTGGTTTGTTGGTTTGTTGGTTTTTTGGTTTGTTGGTTTTTTGGTTTGTTGGTTTATTTGTTTGTTGGTTTGTTGGCTTATTGGTTTGTTGGTTTGTTGGTTTGTTGGTTTGTTGGTTTGTTGGTTTGTTGGCTTGTTGATTTGTTGGTTTGTTGGTTTGTTGGCTTGTTGGCTTATTGGGTTGTTGGTTTGTTGGTTTGTTGGTTTGTTGGTTTGTTGGCTTGTTGGCTTTTTGCTTTGTTCGTTTGATGGTTTGTTGGTTTGTTGGTTTGTTGGCTTGTTGGTTTGTTAGTTTGTTGGTTTGTTGGTTCGTTGGTTTGTTGGTTTGTTGGTTTGTAGGTTTGTTGGCTTGTTGGTTTGTTGGTTTGTTGGCTTGTTGGTTTGTTGGTTTGTTGGCTTGTTGGCTTGTTGGTTTGTTGGTTTGTTGGCTTGTTGGCTTGTTGGTTTGTTGGGTTGTTGGTTTGTTGGTTTGTTGGTTTGTTCGTTTGTTAGTTTGTTGGTTAATTGGTTCGTTGGTTTGTTGGTTTGTTGGTTTGTTGGTTTGTTGATTTGTTGGTTTTTTGGTTTGTTGGTTTATTTGTTTGTTGGTTTGTTGGCTTGTTGGTTTGTTGGTTTGTTGGTTTGTTGGTTTGTTGGCTTGTTGGTTGGTTGGTTTGTTGGTTTGTTGGCTTGTTGGCTTGTTGGTTTGTTGGTTTGTTGGCTTGTTGGTTTGTTGGTTTGTTGGCCTGTTGGCTTGTTGCTTTGTTCATTTGATGGTTTGTTGGTTTGTTGGCTTGTTGGTTTGTTAGTTTGTTGGTTTGTTGGTTTGTTTGTTTGTTGGTTTGTTGGTTTATTGGCTTGTTGGTTTGTTGATTTGTTGGCTTGTTAGTTTGTTGGTTTGTTGGCTTGTTGGCTTGATGGTTTGTTGTTTTGTTGGCTTGTTGGCTTGTTGGTTTGTTGGTTTGTTGGTTTGTTGGTTTGTTGGTTTGTTGGTTAGTTCGTTTGTTGGTTTGTTGGTTTGTTGGCTTGTTGGTTTGTTGGTTTGTTGGCTTGTTAGCTTGTTGGTTTGTTGGCTTGTTGGTTTGTTAATTTGTTGGCTTTTTGGTTACTTGGTTTGTTGGTTTGTTGGCTTGTTGGCTGGTTGGTTTGTTGCTTTGTTCGTGTGATGGTTTGTTGGCTTGTTGGTTTGTTGGCTTGTTGGTTTGTTGGCTTGTTGGTTTGTTGGTTTGTTGGTTTGTTGGCTTGTTGGCTTGTTGGTTTGTTGGTTTGTTGGTTTGTTGGTTTGTTGGTTTTTTGGTTTGTTGGTTTTTTGGTTTGTTGGTTTATTTGTTTGTTGGTTTGTTGGCTTGTTGGTTTGTTGGTTTGTTGGTTTGTTGGTTTGTTGGTTTGTTGGCTTGTTGATTTGTTGGTTTGTTGGTTTGTTGGTTTGTTGGTTTGTTGGTTAGTTCGTTTGTTGGTTTGTTGGTTTGTTGGCTTGTTGGCTTGTTGGTATGTTGGTTTTTTGGTTTGTTGGCTTGTTGCTTTGTTGGTTTTTTGGTTTGTTGGCTTGTTGGTTTGTTGGCTTGTTGGCTTGTTGGTTTGTTAGTTTGTTGGCTTTTTGGTAACTTGGTTTGTTGGTTTGTTGGTTTGTTGGCTTGTTGGCTTGTTGGTTTGTTGGTTTGTTGGCTTGTTGGTTTGTTGGTTTGTTGGTTTGTTGGCTTGTTGCTTTGTTGGTTTTTTGGTTTGTTGGCTTGTTGGTTTGTTGGCTTGTTGGCTTGTTGGTTTGTTAGTTTGTTGGCTTTTCGGTTACTTGGTTTGTTGGTTTGTTGGTTTGTTGGGTTGTTGCTTTGTTGGTTTGTTGGTTTGTCGGCTTGTTGGTTTGTTGGCTTGTTGGTTTGTTGGCTTGTTGGTTTGTTGGTTTGTTGGTTTGTTGGCTTGTTGGTTTGTTGGTTTGTTGGCTTGTTGGTTTATTGGTTTGTTGGCTTGTTGGTTTGTTGGTTTGTTGGTTAGTTCGTTTGTTGGTTTGTTAGTTTGTTGGTTTGTTGGCTTGTTGGCTTGTTGGTTTGTTGGTTTGTTGGTTTTTTGGTTTATTGGCTTGTTGGTTTGTTGGTTTGTTGGTTTGTTGGTTTGTTGGCTTTTTGGTTACTTGGTTTGTTGGCTTGTTGGTTTGTTGGTTTGTTGGTTTGTTGGTTTGTTGGTTTGTTGGTTAGTTCGTTTGTTGGTTTGTTGGTTTGTTGGCTTGTTGGCTTGTTGGTTTGTTGGTTTTTTGGTTTGTTGGCTTGTTGCTTTGTTGGTTTTTTGGTTTGTTGGCTTGTTGGTTTGTTGGCTTGTTGGATTGTTGGTTTGTTAGTTTGTTGGCTTTTTGGTAACTTGGTTTGTTGGTTTGTTGGTTTGTTGGCTTGTTGGCTTGTTGGTTTGTTGGTTTGTTGGCTTGTTGGTTTGTTGGTTTGTTGGTTTGTTGGCTTGTTGCTTTGTTGGTTTTTTGGTTTGTTGGCTTGTTGGTTTGTTGGCTTGTTGGCTTGTTGGTTTGTTAGTTTGTTGGCTTTTCGGTTACTTGGTTTGTTGGTTTGTTGGTTTGGTGATTTGTTGGTTTGTTGGGTTGTTGCTTTGTTGGTTTGTCGGCTTGTTGGTTTGTTGGCTTGTTGGTTTGTTGGCTTGTTGGTTTGTTGGTTTGTTGGTTTGTTGGCTTGTTGGTTTGTTGGTTTGTTGGCTTGTTGGTTTATTGGTTTGTTGGCTTGTTGGTTTGTTGGTTTGTTGGTTAGTTCGTTTGTTGGTTTGTTAGTTTGTTGGTTTGTTGCCTTGTTGGCTTGTTGGTTTGTTGGTTTTTTGGCTTGTTGGCTTGTTGGTTTGTTGGCTTGTTGGCTTGTTGGTTTGTTAGTTTGTTGGCTTTTTGGTTACTTGGTTTGTTGGTTTGTTGGTTTGTTGGCTTGTTGGTTTGTTGGCTTGTTGGTTTGTTGGTTTGTTGGTTTGTTGGCTTGTTGGCTGGTTGGTTTGTTGCTTTGTTCGTGTGATGGTTTGTTGGCTTGTTGGTTTGTTGGCTTGTTGGTTTGTTGGTTTGTTGGTTTATTGGCTTGTTGGCTTGTTGGTTTGTTGGTTTGTTGGTTTGTTGGTTTGTTGGTTTTTTGGTTTGTTGGTTTATTTATTTGTTGGTTTGTTGGCTTGTTGGTTTGTTGGTTTGTTGGTTTGTTGGTTTGTTGGTTTGTTGGCTTGTTGATTTGTTGGTTTGTTGGTTTGTTGGCTTGTTGGCTTATTGGGTTGTTGGTTTGTTGGTTTGTTGGTTTGTTGGTTTGTTGGCTTGTTGGCTTTTTGCTTTGTTCGTTTGATGGTTTGTTGGTTTGTTGGTTTGTTGGCTTGTTGGTTTGTTAGTTTGTTGGTTTGTTGGTTTGTTGGTTTGTTGGTTTGTTGGTTTGTAGGTTTGTTGGCTTGTTGGTTTGTTGGTTTGTTGGCTTGTTGGTTTGTTGGTTTGTTGGCTTGTTGGCTTGTTGGCTTGTTGGTTTGTTGGTTTGTTGGCTTGTTGGCTTGTTGGTTTGTTGGGTTGTTGGTTTGTTGGTTTGTTGGTTTGTTCGTTTGTTAGTTTGTTGGTTAATTGGTTTGTTGGTTTGTTGGTTTGTTGGTTTGTTGGTTTGTTGGTTTGTTGGTTTGTTGATTTGTTGGTTTTTTGGTTTGTTGGTTTATTTGTTTGTTGGTTTGTTGGCTTGTTGGTTTGTTGGTTTGTTGGTTTGTTGGTTTGTTGGCTTGTTGGTTGGTTGGTTTGTTGGTTTGTTGGCTTGTTGGCTTGTTGGTTTGTTGGTTTGTTGGCTTGTTGGTTTGTTGGTTTGTTGGCCTGTTGGTTTGTTGCTTTGTTCATTTGATGGTTTGTTGGTTTGTTGACTTGTTGGTTTGTTAGTTTGTTGGTTTGTTGGTTTGTTTGTTTGTTGGTTTGTTGGTTTATTGGCTTGTTGGTTTGTTGATTTGTTGGCTTGTTAGTTTGTTGGTTTGTTGGCTTGTTGGCTTGATGGTTTGTTGTTTTGTTGGCTTGTTGGCTTGTTGGTTTGTTGGTTTGTTGGTTTGTTGGTTTGTTGGTTTGTTGGTTTGTTGGTTAGTTCGTTTGTTGGTTTGTTGGCTTGTTGGCTTGTTGGTTTGTTGGTTTTTTGGTTTGTTGGCTTGTTGCTTTATTGTTTTTTTGGTTTGTTGGCTTGTTGGTTTGTTGGCTTGTTGGCTTGTTGGTTTGTTAGTTTGTTGGCTTTTTGGTAACTTGGTTTGTTGGTTTGTTGGTTTGTTGGCTTGTTGGCTTGTTGGTTTGTTGGTTTGTTGGCTTGTTGGTTTGTTGGTTTGTTGGTTTGTTGGCTTGTTGCTTTTTTGGTTTTTTGGTTTGTTGGCTTGTTGGTTTGTTGGCTTGTTGGCTTGTTGGTTTGTTAGTTTGTTGGCTTTTTGGTTACTTGGTTTGTTGGTTTGTTGGTTTGTTGGTTTGTTGGTTTGTTGGTTTGTTGGGTTGTTGCTTTGTTGGTTTGTTGGTTTGTCGGCTTGTTGGTTTGTTGGCTTGTTGGTTTGTTGGCTTGTTGGTTTGTTGGTTTGTTGGTTTGTTAGTTTGTTGGTTTGTTGGCTTGTTGGCTTGTTGGTTTGTTGGTTTTTTGGTTTGTTGGTTTGTTGGCTTGTTGGTTTGTTGGTTTGTTGGTTTGTTGGTTTGTTGGCTTGTTGGCTTGTTAGTTTGTTGGCTTGTTGGCTTGTTGGTTTGTTAGTTTGTTGGCTTTTTCGTTACTTGGTTTGTTGGTTTGTTGGTTTGTTGGCTTGTTGGTTTGTTGGTTTGTTGGTTTGTTGGCTTGTTGGTTTGTTGGTTTTTTGGTTTGTTCGTTTGTTGGTTTGTTGGTTAATTGGTTTGTTGGCTTGTTAGTTTGTTGGTTTGTTGGTTTGTTGGTTTGTTGGCTTGTTGGTTTGTTGGTTTTTTGGTTTGTTGGTTTGTTGGCTTGTTGGTTTGTTGGTTTGTTGGTTTGTTGGTTTGTTGGCTTGTTGGCTTGTTGGTTTGTTGGCTTGTTGGCTTGTTGGTTTGTTAGTTTGTTGGCTTTTTGGTTACTTGGTTTGTTGGTTTGTTGGTTTGTTGGCTTGTTGGTTTGTTGGCTTGTTGGTTTGTTGGTTTGTTGGTTTGTTGGCTTGTTGGTTTGTTAGTCTTTTGGTTTGTTCGTTTGTTGGTTTGTTGGTTAATTGGTTTGTTGGCTTGTTGGTTTGTTGGTTTGTTGGTTTGTTGGTTTGTTGGCTTGTTGGTTTGTTGGGTTGTTGCTTTGTTGGTTTGTTGGTTTGTCGGCTTGTTGGTTTGTTGGCTTATTGGTTTGTTGGCTTGTTGGTTTGTTGGTTTGTTGGTTTGTTGGCTTGTTGGCTTGTTGGTTTGTTGGTTTGTTGGCTTGTTGGTTTGTTGGCTTGTTGGTTTGTTGGTTTGTTGGCTTGTTGGCTTGTTGCTTTGTTCGTTTGATGGTTTGTTGGTTTGTTGGTTTTTTGGTTTGTTGGTTTTTTGGTTTGTTGCTTTGTTGGTTTGTTGGTTTGTTGGCTTGTTGGCTTGTTGGTTTGTTGGCTTGTTGGTTTGTTAGTTTGTTGGCTTTTTGGTTACTTGGTTTGTTGGTTTGTTGGCTTGTTGGCTGGTTGGTTTGTTGCTTTGTTTGTGTGATGGTTTGTTGGCTTGTTGGTTTGTTGGCTTGTTGGTTTGTTGTTTGTTGGTTTGTTGGCTTGTTGGCTTGTTGGTTTGTTGGTTTGTTGGTTTGTTGGTTTGTTGGTTTTTTGGCTTGTTGGTTTATTTGTTTGTTGGTTTGTTGGCTTGTTGGTTTGTTGGTTTGTTGGTTTGTTGGTTTGTTGGCTTGTTGGTTTGTTGGTTTGTTGGCTTGTTGGTTTGTTGGTTTGTTGGTTTGTTGGTTTGTTGGCTTGTTGGCTTGTTGGTTTGTTGGTTTGTTGGCTTGTTGGTTTGTTGGCTTGTTGGTTTGTTGGTTTGTTGGCTTGTTGGCTTGTTGCTTTGTTCGTTTGATGGTTTGTTGGTTTGTTGGTTTTTTGGTTTGTTGGTTTTTTGGTTTGTTGCTTTGTTGGTTTGTTGGTTTGTTGGCTTGTTGGTTTGTTGGCTTTTTGGTTTGTTAGTTTGTTGGCTTTTTGGTTACTTGGTTTGTTGGTTTGTTGGCTTGTTGGCTGGTTGGTTTCTTGCTTTGTTCGTGTGATGGTTTGTTGGCTTTTTGGTAACTTGGTTTGTTGGTTTGTTGGTTTGTTGGCTTGTTGGCTTGTTGGTTTGTTGGTTTGTTGGCTTGTTGGTTTGTTGGTTTGTTCGTTTGTTGGCTTGTTGCTTTGTTGGTTTTTTGGTTTGTTGGCTTGTTGTTTTGTTGGCTTGTTGGCTTGTTGGTTTGTTAGTTTGTTGGCTTTTTGGTTACTTGGTTTGTTGGTTTGTTGGCTTGTTGGTTTGTTGGTTTGTTGGCTTGTTGGTTTATTGGTTTGTTGGCTTGTTGGTTTGTTGGTTTGTTGGTTAGTTCGTTTGTTGGTTTGTTAGTTTGTTGGTTTGTTGGCTTGTTGGCTTGTTGGTTTGTTGGTTTTTTGGTTTGTTGGTTTGTTGGCTTGTTGGTTTGTTGGTTTGTTGGTTTGTTGGTTTGTTGGTTTGTTGGCTTGTTGGCTTGTTGGTTTGTTGGCTTGTTGGCTTGTTGGTTTGTTAGTTTGTTGGCTTTTTGGTTACTTGGTTTGTTGGTTTGTTGGTTTGTTGGCTTGTTGGTTTGTCGGCTTGTTGGTTTGTTGGTTTGTTGGTTTGTTGGCTTGTTGGTTTGTTGGTTTTTTGGTTTGTTCGTTTGTTGGTTTGTTGGTTAATTGGTTTGTTGGCTTGTTGGTTTGTTGGTTTGTTGGTTTGTTGGTTTGTTGGCTTGTTGGTTTGTTGGTTTGTTGGTCTGTTGGCTTGTTGGTTTGTTGGTTTATTTGTATGTTGGCTTGTTGGTTTGTTGGTTTGTTGGCTTGTTGGCTTGTTAGTTTGTTGGTTTGTTGGCTTGTTGGTTTGTTGGTTTGTTGGCTTGTTGGTTTGTTGGCTTGTTGGTTTGTTGGTTTGTTGGTTTGTTGACTTGTTGGTTTGTTGGCTTGTTGGTTTGTTGGCTTGTTGGTTTGTTAGTTTGTTGGTTTGTTGGTTTGTTGGTTTGTTGGTTTGTTGGTTTGTTGGTTTATTTGTTTGTTGGTTTTTTGGCTTGTTGGTTTGTTGGTTTGTTGGTTTGTTGGTTTGTTGGCTTGTTGTTTTGTTGGTTTGTTGGCTTGTTGGTTTGTTGGTTTGTTGGTTTGTTGGCTTGTTGGCTTGTTGGTTTGTTGGTTTGTTGGCTTGTTGGTTAGTTGGCTTGTTGGTTTGTTGGCTTGTTGGTTTGTTGGTTTGTTGGCTTGTTGGCTTGTTGCTTTGTTCGTTTGATGGTTTGTTGGTTTGTTGGTTTTTTGGTTTATTGGTTTTTTGGTTTGTTGCTTTGTTGGTTTGTTGGTTTGTTGGCTTGTTGGTTTGTTGGCTTGTTGGTTTGTTAGTTTGTTGGCTTTTTGGTTACTTGGTTTGTTGGCTTGTTGGCTTGTTGCTTTGTTCGTTTGATGGTTTGTTGGTTTGTTGGTTTTTTGGTTTGTTGGTTTTTTGGTTTGTTGCTATGTTGGTTTGTTCGTTTGTTGGCTGGTTAGCTTGTTGGTTTGTTGGCTTGTTGGTTTGTTAGTTTGTTGGCTTTTTGGTTACTTGGTTTGTTGGTTTGTTGGCTTGTTGGCTGGTTGGTTTGTTGCTTTGTTCGTGTGATGGTTTGTTGGCTTGTTGGTTTGTTGGCTTGTTGGTTTGTTGGTTTGTTGGTTTGTTGGCTTGTTGGCTTGTTGGTTTGTTGGTTTGTTGGTTTGTTGGTTTGTTGGTTTTTTGGTTTGTTGGTTTATTTGTTTGTTGGTTTGTTGGCTTGTTGGTTTGTTGGTTTGTTGGTTTGTTGGTTTGTTGGTTTGTTGGCTTGTTGATTTGTTGGTTTGTTGGTTTGTTGGCTTGTTGGCTTATTGGGTGGTTGGTTTGTTGGTTTGTTGGTTTGTTGGCTTGTTGGCTTTTTGCTTTGTTCGTTTGATGGTTTGTTGGTTTGTTGGTTTGTTGGCTTGTTGGTTTGTTAGTTTGTTGGTTTGTTGGTTTGTTGGTTTGTTGGCTTGTTGGTTTGTTGGTTTTTTGGTTTGTTCGTTTGTTGGTTTGTTGGTTAATTGGTTTGTTGGCTTGTTGGTTTGTTGGTTTGTTGGTTTGTTGGTTTGTTGGCTTGCTGGTTTGTTGGTTTTTTGGTTTGTTGGTTTGTTGGCTTGTTGGTTTGTTGGTTTGTTGGTTTGTTGGTTTGTTGGCTTGTTGGCTTGTTGGTTTGTTGGCTTGTTGGCTTGTTGGTTTGTTAGTTTGTTGGCTTTTTGGTTACTTGGTTTGTTGGTTTGTTGGTTTGTTGGCTTGTTGGTTTGTTGGCTTGTTGGTTTGTTGGTTTGTTGGTTTGTTGGCTTGTTGGTTTGTTGGTTAATTGGTTTGTTGGCTTGTTGGTTTGTTGGTTTGTTGGTTTGTTGGTTTGTTGGCTTGTTGGTTTGTTGGTTTGTTGGTTTGTTGGCTTGTTGGCTTGTTGGTTTGTTGGTCTATTTGTTTGTTAGTTTGTTGGTTTGTTGGTTTGTTGGCTTGTTGGTTTGTTGGCTTGTTGGTTTGTTGGTTTGTTGGTCTGTTGACTTGTTGGTTTGTTGGCTTGTTGGTTTGTTGGCTTGTTTGTTTGTTAGTTTGTTGGTTTGTTGGTTTGTTGGTTTGTTGGTTTGTTGGTTTGTTGGTTTGTTGGTTTATTTGTTTGTTGGTTTTTTGGCTTGTTTGTTGGTTTTTTTGGCTTGTTTATTTGTTTGTTGGTTTGTTGGCTTGTTGGTTTGTTGGTTTGTTGGTTTGTTGGTTTGTTGGCTTGTTGGTTGGTTGGTTTGTTGGTTTGTTGGCTTGTTGGCTTGTTGGTTTGTTGGTTTGTTGGCTTGTTGGTTTGTTGGTTTGTTGGCTTGTTGGCTTGTTGCTTTGTTCATTTGATGGTTTGTTGGTTTGTTGGCTTGTTGGTTTGTTAGTTTGTTGGTTTGTTGGATTGTTTGTTTGTTGGTTTGTTGGTTTATTGGCTTGTTGGTTTGCTGATTTGTTGGCTTGTTAGTTTGTTGGTTTGTTGGCTTGTTGGCTTGATGGTTTGTTGTTTTGTTGGCTTGTTGGCTTGTTGGTTTGTTGGTTTGTTGGTTTGTTGGTTTGTTGGTTTGTTGGTTAGTTCGTTTGTTGGTTTGTTGGTTTGTTGGCTTGTTGGCTTATTGGTTTGTTGGTTTTTTGGTTTGTTGGCTTGTTGCTTTGTTGGTTTTTTGGTTTGTTAGCTTGTTGGTTTGTTGGCTTGTTGGCTTGTTGGTTTGTTAGTTTGTTGGCTTTTTAGTAACTTGGTTTGTTGGTTTGTTGGTTTGTTGGCTTGTTGGCTTGTTGGCTTGTTGGTTTGTTGGTTTGTTGGCTTTTTGGTTTGTTGGTTTGTTGGTTTGTTGGCTTGTTGCTTTGTTGGTTTTTTGGTTTGTTGGCTTGTTGGTTTGTTGGCTTGTTGGCTTGTTGGTTTGTTAGTTTGTTGGCTTTTTGGTTACTTGGTTTGTTGGTTTGTTAATTTGTTGGTTTGTTGGTTTGTTGGTTTGTTGGTTTGTTGGGTTGTTGCTTTGTTGGTTTGTTGGTTTGTCGGCTTGTTGGTTTGTTGGGTTGTTGGTTTGTTGGCTTGTTGGTTTGTTGGTTTGTTGGTTTGTTGGCTTGTTGGTGTGTTGGTTTGTTGGCTTGTTGGTTTATTGGTTTGTTGGCTTGTTGGTTTGTTGGTTTGTTGGTTAGTTCGTTTGTTGGTTTGTTAGTTTGTTGGTTTGTTGGCTTGTTGGCTTGTTGGTTTGTTGGTTTTTTGGTTTGTTGGTTTGTTGGCTTGTTGGTTTGTTGGTTTGTTGGTTTGTTGGTTTGTTGGCTTGTTGGCTTGTTGGTTTGTTGGCTTGTTGGCTTGTTGGTTTGTTAGTTTGTTGGCTTTTTGGTTACTTGGTTTGTTGGTTTGTTGGTTTGTTGGCTTGTTGGTTTGTTGGCTTGTTGGTTTGTTGGTTTGTTGGTTTGTTGGCTTGTTGGTTTGTTGGCTTGTTGGTTTGTTGGTTTGTTGGTTTGTTGACTTGTTGGTTTGTTGGCTTGTTGGTTTGTTAGCTTGTTTGTTTGTTAGTTTGTTGGTTTGTTGGTTTGTTGGTTTGTTGGTTTGTTGGTTTGTTGGTTTATTTGTTTGTTGGTTTTTTGGCTTGTTTGTTGGTTTTTTTGGCTTGTTTATTTGTTTGTTGGTTTGTTGGCTTGTTGGTTTGTTGGTTTGTTGGTTTGTTGGTTTGTTGGCTTGTTGGTTGGTTGGTTTGTTGGTTTGTTGGCTTGTTGGCTTGTTGGTTTGTTGGTTTGTTGGCTTGTTGGTTTGTTGGTTTGTTGGCTTGTTGGCTTGTTGCTTTGTTCATTTGATGGTTTGTTGGTTTGTTGGTTTGTTGGCTTGTTGGTTTGTTAGTTTGTTGGTTTGTTGGTTTGTTGGTTTGTTGGTTTGTTGGTTTATTGGCTTGTTGGTTTGTTGGTTTGTTGGCTTGTTAGTTTGTTGGTTTGTTGGCTTGTTGGCTTGATGGTTTGTTGTTTTGTTGGCTTGTTGGCTTGTTGGTTTGTTGGTTTGTTGGTTTGTTGGTTTGTTGGTTTGTTGGTTTGTTGGTTTGTTGGTTAGTTCGTTTGTTGGTTTGTTAGTTTGTTGGTTTGTTAGCTTGTTGGCTTGTTGGTTTGTTGGTTTTTTGGTTTGTTGGTTTGTCGGTTTGTTGGTTTGTTGGTTTGTTGGTTTATTTGTTTGTTGGTTTTTTGGCTTATTAGTTTGTTGGTTTGTTGGTTTGTTGGCTTGTTGCCTTGTTGGTTTGTTAGTTTGTTGGCTTTTTGGTAACTTGGTTTGTTGGTTTGTTGGTTTGTTGGCTTGTTGGCTTGTTGGTTTGTTGGCTTGTTGGTTTGTTAGTTTGTTGGCTTTTTGGTTACTTGGTTTGTTGGTTTGTTGGCTTGTTGGCTGGTTGGTTTGTTGCTTTGTTCGTGTGATGGTTTGTTGGCTTGTTGGTTTGTTGGCTTGTTGGTTTGTTGGTTTGTTGGTTTGTTGGCTTGTTGGCTTGTTGGTTTGTTGGTTTGTTGGTTTGTTGATTTGTTGGTTTTTTGGTTTGTTGGTTTATTTGTTTGTTGGTTTGTTGGCTTGTTGGTTTGTTGGTTTGTTGGTTTGTTGGTTTGTTGCCTTGTTGATTTGTTGGTTTGTTGGTTTGTTGGCTTGTTGGCTTATTGGTTTGTTGGTTTGTTGGCTTGTTGGTTTGTTGGTTTGTGGGCTTGTTGGCTTTTTGCATTGTTCGTTTGATGGTTTGTTGGTTTGTTGGTTTGTTGGCTTGTTGGTTTGTTAGTTTGTTGGTTTGTTGGTTTGTTGGTTTGTTGGTTTTTTGGTTTGTTGGTTTGTAGGTTTGTTGGCTTGTTGGTTTGTTGGTTTGTTGGCTTGTTGGTTTGTTGGTTTGTTGGTTTGTTGGCTTGTTGGTTTGTTGATTTGTTGGCTTGTTGGCTTGTTGGTTTGTTGGGTTGTTGGTTTGTTGGTTTGTTGGTTTGTTGGTTTGTTGGTTTATTTGTTTGTTGGTTTTTTGGCTTGTTTGTTGGTTTTTTTGGCTTGTTTATTTGTTTGTTGGTTTGTTGGCTTGTTGGTTTGTTGGCTTGTTGGTTTGTTAGTTTGTTGGCTTTTTGGTTACTTGGTTTGTTGGTTTGTTGGCTTGTTGGCTGGTTGGTTTGTTGCTTTGTTCGTGTGATGGTTTGTTGGCTTGTTGGTTTGTTGGCTTGTTGGTTTGTTGGTTTGTTGGCTTGTTGGCTTGTTGGCTTGTTGGTTTGTTGGCTTGTTGGTTTGTTAGTTTGTTGGCTTTTTGGTTACTTGGTTTGTTGGTTTGTTGGCTTGTTGGCTGGTTGGTTTGTTGCTTTGTTCGTGTGATGGTTTGTTGGCTTGTTGGTTTGTTGGCTTGTTGGTTTGTTGGTTTGTTGGTTTGTTGGTTTGTTGGCTTGTTGGCTTGTTGGTTTGTTGGTTTGTTGGTTTGTTGATTTGTTGGTTTTTTGGTTTGTTGGTTTATTTGTTTGTTGGTTTGTTGGCTTGTTGGTTTGTTGGTTTGTTGGTTTGTTGGTTTGTTGGTTTGTTGGTTTGTTGGCTTGTTGATTTGTTGGTTTGTTGGTTTGTTGGCTTGTTGGCTTATTGGTTTGTTGGTTTGTTGGCTTGTTGGTTTGTTGGTTTGTGGGCTTGTTGGCTTTTTGCATTGTTCGTTTGATGGTTTGTTGGTTTGTTGGTTTGTTGGTTTGTTGGCTTGTTGCCTTGTTGGTTTGTTCGTTAGTTGGCTTTTTGGTAACTTGGTTTGTTGGTTTGTTGGTTTGTTGGCTTGTTGGCTTGTTGGTTTGTTGGCTTGTTGGTTTGTTAGTTTGTTGGCTTTTTGGTTACTTGGTTTGTTGGTTTGTTGGCTTGTTGGCTGGTTGGTTTGTTGCTTTGTTCGTGTGATGGTTTGTTGGCTTGTTGGTTTGTTGGCTTGTTGGTTTGTTGGTTTGTTGGTTTGTTGGCTTGTTGGCTTGTTGGTTTGTTGGTTTGTTAGCTTGTTGGTTTGTTGGCTTGTTGGCTTGTTGGTTTGTTAGTTTGTTTGCTTTTTAGTAACTTGGTTTGTTGGTTTGTTGGTTTGTTGGCTTGTTGGCTTGTTGGCTTGTTGGTTTGTTGGTTTGTTGGCTTTTTGGTTTGTTGGTTTGTTGGTTTGTTGGCTTGTTGCTTTGTTGGTTTTTTGGTTTGTTGGCTTGTTGGTTTGTTGGCTTGTTGGCTTGTTGTTTTGTTAGTTTGTTGGGTTTTTGGTTACTTGGTTTGTTGGTTTGTTAATTTGTTGGTTTGTTGGTTTGTTGGTTTGTTGGGTTGTTGCTTTGTTGGTTTGTTGGTTTGTCGGCTTGTTGGTTTGTTGGGTTGTTGGTTTGTTGGCTTGTTGGTTTGTTGGTTTGTTGGTTTGTTGGCTTGTTGGTGTGTTGGTTTGTTGGCTTGTTGGTTTATTAGTTTGTTGGCTTGTTGGTTTGTTGGTTTGTTGGTTAGTTCGTTTGTTGGTTTGTTAGTTTGTTGGTTTGTTGGCTTGTTGGCTTGTTGGTTTGTTGGTTTTTTGGTTTGTTGGTTTGTTGGCTTGTTGGTTTATTGGTTTGTTGGTTTGTTGGTTTGTTGGCTTGTTGGCTTGTTGGTTTGTTGGCTTGTTGGCTTGTTGGTTTGTTAGTTTGTTGGCTTTTTGGTTACTTGGTTTGTTGGTTTGTTGGTTTGTTGGCTTGTTGGTTTGTTGGCTTGTTGGTTTGTTGGTTTGTTGGTTTGTTGGCTTGTTGGTTTGTTGGCTTGTTGGTTTGTTGGTTTGTTGGTTTGTTGACTTGTTGGTTTGTTGGCTTGTTGGTTTGTTGGCTTGTTTGTTTGTTAGTTTGTTGGTTTGTTGGTTTGTTGGTTTGTTGGTTTGTTGGTTTGTTGGTTTATTTGTTTGTTGGTTTTTTGGCTTGTTTGTTGGTTTTTTTGGCTTGTTTATTTGTTTGTTGGTTTGTTGGCTTGTTGGTTTGTTGGTTTGTTGGTTTGTTGGTTTGTTGGCTTGTTGGTTGGTTGGTTTGTTGGTTTGTTGGCTTGTTGGCTTGTTGGTTTGTTGGTTTGTTGGCTTGTTGGTTTGTTGGTTTGTTGGCTTGTTGGCTTGTTGCTTTGTTCGTTTGATGGTTTGTTGGTTTGTTGGTTTGTTGGCTTGTTGGTTTGTTAGTTTGTTGGTTTGTCGGTTTGTTGGTTTGTTGGTTTGTTGGTTTATTGGCTTGTTGGTTTGTTGGTTTGTTGGCTTGTTAGTTTGTTGGTTTGTTGGCTTGTTGGCTTGATGGTTTGTTGTTTTGTTGGCTTGTTGGCTTGTTGGTTTGTTGGTTTGTTGGTTTGTTGGTTTGTTGGTTTGTTGGTTTGTTGGTTTGTTGGTTTGTTGGTTAGTTCGTTTGTTGGTTTGTTAGTTTGTTGGTTTGTTAGCTTGTTGGCTTGTTGGTTTGTTGGTTTTTTGGTTTGTTGGTTTGTCGGTTTGTTGGTTTGTTGGTTTGTTGGTTTATTTGTTTGTTGGTTTTTTGGCTTATTAGTTTGTTGGTTTGTTGGTTTGTTGGCTTGTTGCCTTGTTGGTTTGTTAGTTTGTTGGCTTTTTGGTAACTTGGTTTGTTGGTTTGTTGGCTTGTTGACTGGTTGGTTTGTTGCTTTGTTCGTGTGATGGTTTGTTGGCTTATTGGTTTGTTGGCTTGTTGGTTTGTTGGTTTGTTGGTTTGTTGGTTTGTTGGCTTGTTGGCTTGTTGGTTTGTTGGTTTGTTGGTTTGCTGATTTGTTGGTTTTTTGGTTTGTTGGTTTATTTGTTTGTTGGTTTGTTGGCTTGTTGGTTTGTTGGTTTGTTGGTTTGTTGGTTTGTTGGCTTGTTGATTTGTTGGTTTGTTGGTTTGTTGGCTTGTTGGCTTATTGGTTTGTTGGTTTGTTGGCTTGTTGGTTTGTTGGTTTGTGGGCTTGTTGGCTTTTTGCATTGTTCGTTTGATGGTTTGTTGGTTTGTTGGTTTGTTGGCTTGTTGGTTTGTTAGTTTGTTGGTTTGTTGGTTTGTTGGTTTGTTGGTTTTTTGGTTTGTTGGTTTGTAGGTTTGTTGGCTTGTTGGTTTGTTGGTTTGTTGGCTTGTTGGTTTGTTGGTTTGTTGGTTTGTTGGCTTGTTGGTTTGTTGATTTGTTGGCTTGTTGGCTTGTTGGTTTGTTGGGTTGTTGGTTTGTTGGTTTGTTGGTTTGTTCGTTTGTTAGTTTGTTGGTTAATTGGTTTGTTGGTTTGTTGGTTTGTTGGTTTGTTGGTTTGTTGGTTTGTTGATTTGTTGGTTTTTTGGTTTGTTGGTTTATTTGTTTGTTGGTTTGTTGGCTTGTTGGTTGGTTGGTTTGTTGGTTTGTTGGTTTGTTGGCTTGTTGGTTGGTTGGTTTGTTGGTTTGTTGGCTTGTTGGCTTGTTGGTTTGTTGGTTTGTTGGCTTGTTGGTTTGTTGGTTTGTTGGCTTGTTGGCTTGTTGCTTTGTTCATTTGATGGTTTGTTGGTTTGTTGGTTTGTTGGCTTGTTGGTTTGTTAGTTTGTTGGTTTGTTGGTTTGTTGGTTTGTTGGTTTGTTGGTTTATTGGCTTGTTGGTTTGTTGGTTTGTTGGCTTGTTAGTTTGTTGGTTTGTTGGCTTGTTGGCTTGTTGGTTTGTTGGTTTGTTGGTTTGTTGATTTGTTGGTTTTTTGGTTTGTTGGTTTATTTGTTTGTTGGTTTGTTGGCTTGTTGGTTTGTTGGTTTGTTGGTTTGTTGGTTTGTTGGCTTGTTGATTTGTTGGTTTGTTGGTTTGTTGGCTTGTTGGCTTATTGGTTTGTTGGTTTGTTGGCTTGTTGGTTTGTTGGTTTGTGGGCTTGTTGGCTTTTTGCATTGTTCGTTTGATGGTTTGTTGGTTTGTTGGTTTGTTGGTTTGTTGGCTTGTTGCCTTGTTGGTTTGTTAGTTTGTTGGCTTTTTGGTAACTTGGTTTGTTGGTTTGTTTGTTTGTTGGCTTGTTGGCTTGTTGGTTTGTTGGCTTGTTGGTTTGTTAGTTTGTTGGCTTTTTGGTTACTTGGTTTGTTGGTTTGTTGGCTTGTTGGCTGGTTGGTTTGTTGCTTTGTTCGTGTGATGGTTTGTTGGCTTGTTGGTTTGTTGGCTTGTTGGTTTGTTGGTTTGTTGGTTTGTTGGCTTGTTGGCTTGTTGGTTTGTTGGTTTGTTAGCTTGTTGGTTTGTTGGCTTGTTGGCTTGTTGGTTTGTTAGTTTGTTTGCTTTTTAGTAACTTGGTTTGTTGGTTTGTTGGTTTGTTGGCTTGTTGGCTTGTTGGCTTGTTGGTTTGTTGGTTTGTTGGCTTTTTGGTTTGTTGGATTGTTGGTTTGTTGGCTTGTTGCTTTGTTGGTTTTTTGGTTTGTTGGCTTGTTGGTTTGTTGGCTTGTTGGCTTGTTGTTTTGTTAGTTTGTTGGCTTTTTGGTTACTTGGTTTGTTGGTTTGTTAATTTGTTGGTTTGTTGGTTTGTTGGTTTGTTGGGTTGTTGCTTTGTTGGTTTGTTGGTTTGTCGGCTTGTTGGTTTGTTGGGTTGTTGGTTTGTTGGCTTGTTGGTTTGTTTGGTTTGTTGGTTTGTTGGCTTGTTGGTGTGTTGGTTTGTTGGCTTGTTGGTTTATTGGTTTGTTGGCTTGTTGGTTTGTTGGTTTGTTGGTTAGTTCGTTTGTTGGTTTGTTAGTTTGTTGGTTTGTTGGCTTGTTGGCTTGTTGGTTTGTTGGTTTTTTGGTTTGTTGGTTTGTTGGCTTGTTGGTTTGTTGGTTTGTTGGTTTGTTGGTTTGTTGGCTTGTTGGCTTGTTGGTTTGTTGGCTTGTTGGCTTGTTGGTTTGTTAGTTTGTTGGCTTTTTGGTTACTTGGTTTGTTGGTTTGTTGGTTTGTTGGCTTGTTGGTTTGTTGGCTTGTTGGTTTGTTGGTTTGTTGGTTGGTTGGCTTGTTGGTTTGTTGGCTTGTTGGTTTGTTGGTTTGTTGGTTTGTTGACTTGTTGGTTTGTTGGCTTGTTGGTTTGTTGGCTTGTTTGTTTGTTAGTTTGTTGGTTTGTTGGTTTGTTGGTTTGTTGGTTTGTTGGTTTGTTGGTTTATTTGTTTGTTGGTTTTTTGGCTTGTTTGTTGGTTTTTTTGGCTTGTTTATTTGTTTGTTGGTTTGTTGGCTTGTTGGTTTGTTGGTTTGTTGGTTTGTTGGTTTGTTGGCTTGTTGGTTGGTTGGTTTGTTGGTTTGTTGGCTTGTTGGTTTGTTGGTTTGTTGGCTTGTTGGTTTGTTGGTTTGTTGGCTTGTTGGCTTGTTGCTTTGTTTATTTGATGGTTTGTTGGTTTGTTGGTTTGTTGGCTTGTTGGTTTGTTAGTTTGTTGGTTTGTTGGTTTGTTGGTTTGTTGGTTTGTTGGTTTATTGGCTTGTTGGTTTGTTGGTTTGTTGGCTTGTTAGTTTGTTGGTTTGTTGGCTTGTTGGCTTGATGGTTTGTTGTTTTGTTGGCTTGTTGGCTTGTTGGTTTGTTGGTTTGTTGGTTTGTTGGTTTGTTGGTTTGTTGCTTTGTTGGTTTGTTGGTTTGTTGGTTAGTTCGTTTGTTGGTTTGTTAGTTTGTTGGTTTGTTAGCTTGTTGGCTTGTTGGTTTGTTGGTTTTTTGGTTTGTTGGTTTGTCGGTTTGTTGGTTTGTTGGTTTGTTGGTTTATTTGTTTGTTGGTTTTTTGGCTTATTAGTTTGTTGGTTTGTTGGTTTGTTGGCTTGTTGCCTTGTTGGTTTGTTAGTTTGTTGGCTTTTTGGTAACTTGGTTTGTTGGTTTGTTGGTTTGTTGGCTTGTTGGCTTGTTGGTTTGTTGGCTTGTTGGTTTGTTAGTTTGTTGGCTTTTTGGTTACTTGGTTTGTTGGTTTGTTGGCTTGTTGGCTGGTTGGTTTGTTGCTTTGTTCGTGTGATGGTTTGTTGGCTTGTTGGTTTGTTGGCTTGTTGGTTTGTTGGTTTGTTGGTTTGTTGGCTTGTTGGCTTGTTGGTTTGTTGGTTTGTTGGTTTGTTGATTTGTTGGTTTTTTGGTTTGTTGGTTTATTTGTTTGTTGGTTTGTTGGCTTGTTGGTTTGTTGGTTTGTTGGTTTGTTGGTTTGTTGGCTTGTTGATTTGTTGGTTTGTTGGTTTGTTGGCTTGTTGGCTTATTGGTTTGTTGGTTTGTTGGCTTGTTGGTTTGTTGGTTTGTGGGCTTGTTGGCTTTTTGCATTGTTCGTTGATGGTTTGTTGGTTTGTTGGTTTGTTGGCTTGTTGGTTTGTTAGTTTGTTGGTTTGTTGGTTTGTTGGTTTGTTGGTTTTTTGGTTTGTTGGTTTGTAGGTTTGTTGGCTTGTTGGTTTGTTGGTTTGTTGGCTTGTTGGTTTGTTGGTTTGTTGGTTTGTTGGCTTGTTGGTTTGTTGATTTGTTGGCTTGTTGGCTTGTTGGTTTGTTGGGTTGTTGGTTTTTTGGTTTGTTGGTTTGTTCGTTTGTTAGTTTGTTGGTTAATTGGTTTGTTGGTTTGTTGGTTTGTTGGTTTGTTGGTTTGTTGATTTGTTGGTTTTTTGGTTTGTTGGTTTATTTGTTTGTTGGTTTGTTGGCTTGTTGGTTGGTTGGTTTGTTGGTTTGTTGGTTTGTTGGCTTGTTGGTTGGTTGGTTTGTTGGTTTGTTGGCTTGTTGGCTTGTTGGTTTGTTGGTTTGTTGGCTTGTTGGTTTGTTGGTTTGTTGGCTTGTTGGCTTGTTGCTTTGTTCATTTGATGGTTTGTTGGTTTGTTGGTTTGTTGGCTTGTTGGTTTGTTAGTTTGTTGGTTTGTTGGTTTGTTGGTTTGTTGGTTTGTTGGTTTATTGGCTTGTTGGTTTGTTGGTTTGTTGGCTTGTTAGTTTGTTGGTTTGTTGGCTTGTTGGCTTGATGGTTTGTTCTTTTGTTGGCTTGTTGGCTTGTTGGTTTGTTGGTTTGTTGGTTTGTTGGTTTGTTGGTTTGTGGGTTAGTTCGTTTGTTGGTTTGTTAGTTTGTTGGTTTGTTGGCTTGTTGGCTTGTTGGTTTGTTGGTTTTTTGGTTTGTTGGTTTGTTGGTTTGTTGGTTTGTTGGTTTATTTGTTTGTTGGTTTGTTGGCTTATTGGTTTGTTGGTTTGTTGGTTTGTTGGCTTGTTGCCTTGTTGGTTTGTTAGTTTGTTGGCTTTTTGGTAACTTGGTTTGTTGGTTTGTTGGTTTGTTGGCTTGCTGGCTTGTTGGTTTGTTGGTTTGTTGGCTTGTTGGTTTGTTGGTTTGTTGGTTTGTTGGCTTGTTGCTTTGTTGTTTTTTGGTTTGTTGGCTTGTTGGTTTGTTGGCTTGTTGGCTTGTTGGTTTGTTAGTTTGTTGGCTTTTTGGTTACTTGGTTTGTTGGTTTGTTGGTTTGTTGATTTGTTGGGTTGTTGGTTTGTTGGTTTGTTAGTTTGTTGGTTTGTTGGTTTGTTGGCTTGTTGGTTTGTTGGTTTGTTGGCTTGTTGGCTTGTTGGTTTGTTGGTTTGTTGGCTTGTTGGCTTGTTGGTTTGTTGGTTTGTTGGCTTGTTGGTTACTTAGTTTGTTGGTTTGTTGGTTTGTTGGTTTGTTGGTTTGTTGGCTTGTTGGTTTGTTGGCTTGTTGGCTTGTTGGTTTGTTGGTTTTTTGGTTTGTTGGTTTGTTGGCTTGTTGGTTTGTTGGTTTGTTGGTTTGTTGGTTTGTTGGTTTGTTGGCTTGTTGGCTTGTTGGTTTGTTGGCTTGTTGGCTTGTTGGTTTGTTAGTTTGTTGGCTTTTTGGTTACTTGGTTTGTTGGTTTGTTGGTTTGTTGGCTTGTTGGTTTGTTGGCTTTTTGGTTTGTTGGTTTGTTGGTTTGTTGGCTTGTTGGTTTGTTGGTTTTTTGGTTTGTTCGTTTGTTGGTTTGTTGGTTAATTGGTTTGTTGGCTTGTTGGTTTGTTGGTTTGTTGGTTTGTTGGTTTGTTGGCTTGTTGGTTTGTTGGTTTTTTGGTTTGTTGGTTTGTTGGCTTGTTGGTTTGTTGGTTTGTTGGTTTGTTGGTTTGTTGGTTTGTTGGCTTGTTGGCTTGTTGGTTTGTCGGCTTGTTGGCTTGTTGGTTTGTTAGTTTGTTGGCTTTTTGGTTACTTGGTTTGTTGGTTTGTTGGTTTGTTGGCTTGTTGGTTTGTTGGCTTGTTGGTTTGTTGGTTTGTTGGTTTGTTGGATTGTTGGTTTGTTGGTTTTTTGGTTTGTTCGTTTGTTGGTTTGTTGGTTAATTGGTTTGTTGGCTTGTTGGTTTGTTGGTTTGTTGGTTTGTTGGTTTGTTGGCTTGTTGGTTTGTTGGTTTGTTGGTTTGTTGGCTTGTTGGTTTGTTGGTTTATTTGTTTGTTAGTTTGTTGGTTTGTTGGTTTGTTGGCTTGTTGGTTTGTTGGCTTGTTGGTTTGTTGGTTTGTTGGTTTGTTGACTTGTTGGTTTGTTGGCTTGTTGGTTTGTTGGCTTGTTGGTTTGTTAGTTTGTTGGTTTGTTGGTTTGTTGGTTTGTTGGTTTGTTGGTTTGTTGGTTTATTTGTTTGTTGGTTTTTTTGGCTTGTTTATTTGTTTTTTGGTTTGTTGGCTTGTTGGTTTGTTGGTTTGTTGGTTTGTTGGTTTGTTGGCTTGTTGGTTGGTTGGTTTGTTGGTTTGTTGGCTTGTTGGCTTGTTGGTTTGTTGGTTTGTTGGCTTGTTGGTTTGTTGGTTTGTTGGCTTGTTGGCTTGTTGCTTTGTTCATTTGATGGTTTGTTGGTTTGTTGGTTTGTTGGCTTGTTGGTTTGTTAGTTTGTTGGTTTGTTGGTTTGTTGGTTTGTTGGTTTGTTGGTTTATTGGCTTGTTGGTTTGTTGGTTTGTTGGCTTGTTAGTTTGTTGGTTTGTTGGCTTGTTGGCTTGATGGTTTGTTGTTTTGTTGGCTTGTTGGCTTGTTGGTTTGTTGGTTTGTTGGTTTGTTGGTTTGTTGGTTTGTTGGTTTGTTGGTTAGTTCGTTTGTTGGTTTGTTAGTTTGTTGGTTTGTTGGCTTGTTGGCTTGTTGGTTTGTTGGTTTTTTGGTTTGTTGGTTTGTTGGTTTGTTGGTTTGTTGGTTTGTTGGTTTGTTGGTTTAATTGTTTGTTGGTTTTTTGGCTTATTGGTTTGTTGGTTTGCTGGTTTGTTGGCTTGTTGCCTTGTTGGTTTGTTAGTTTGTTGGCTTTTTGGTAACTTGGTTTGTTGGTTTGTTGGTTTGTTGGCTTGTTGGCTTGTTGGTTTGTTGGCTTGTTGGTTTGTTAGTTTGTTGGCTTTTTGGTTACTTGGTTTGTTGGTTTGTTGGCTTGTTGGCTGGTTGGTTTGTTGCTTTGTTCGTGTGATGGTTTGTTGGCTTGTTGGTTTGTTGGCTTGTTGGTTTGTTGGTTTGTTGGTTTGTTGGCTTGTTGGCTTGTTGGTTTGTTGGTTTGTTGGTTTGTTGATTTGTTGGTTTTTTGGTTTGTTGGTTTATTTGTTTGTTGGTTTGTTGGCTTGTTGGTTTGTTGGTTTGTTGGTTTGTTGGTTTGTTGGCTTGTTGATGTGTTGGTTTGTTGGTTTGTTGGCTTGTTGGCTTATGGTTTGTTGGTTTGTTGACTTGTTGGTTTGTTGTTTTGTGGGCTTGTTGGCTTTTTGCATTGTTCGTTTGATGGTTTGTTGGTTTGTTGGTTTGTTGGCTTGTTGGTTTGTTAGTTTGTTGGTTTGTTGGTTTGTTGGTTTGTTGGTTTGTTGGTTTGTTGGTTTGTAGGTTTGTTGGCTTGTTGGTTTGTTGGTTTGTTGGCTTGTTGGTTTGTTGGTTTGTTGGTTTGTTGGCTTGTTGGTTTGTTGATTTGTTGGCTTGTTGGCTTGTTGGTTTGTTGGGTTGTTGGTTTGTTGGTTTGTTGGTTTGTTCGTTTGTTAGTTTGTTGGTTAATTGGTTTGTTGGTTTGTTGGTTTGTTGGTTTGTTGGTTTGTTGATTTGTTGGTTTTTTGGTTTGTTGGTTTATTTGTTTGTTGGTTTGTTGGTTGGTTGGTTTGTTGGTTTGTTGGTTTCTTGGCTTGTTGGTTGGTTGGTTTGTTGGTTTGTTGGTTTGTTGGCTTGTTGGCTTGTTGGTTTGTTGGTTTGTTGGCTTGTTGGTTTGTTGGTTTGTTGGCTTGTTGGCTTGTTGCTTTGTTCATTTGATGGTTTGTTGGTTTGTTGGTTTGTTGGCTTGTTGGTTTGTTAGTTTGTTGGTTTATTGGTTTGTTGGTTTGTTGGTTTGTTGGTTTGTTGGTTTATTGGCTTGTTGGTTTGTTGGTTTGTTGGCTTGTTAGTTTGTTGGTTTGTTGGCTTGTTGGCTTGATGGTTTGTTGTTTTGTTGGCTTGTTGGCTTGTTGGTTTGTTGGTTTGTTCGTTTGTTGGTTTGTTGGTTTGTTGGTTAGTTCGTTTGTTGGTTTGTTGGTTTTTTGGTTTGTTGGTTTGTTGGTTTGTTGGTTTGTTGGTTTGTTGGTTTGTTGGTTTGTTGGCTTGTTGCCTTGTTGGTTTGTTAGTTTGTTGGCTTTTTGGTAACTTGGTTTGTTGGTTTGTTGGTTTGTTGGCTTGCTGGCTTGTTGGTTTGTTGGTTTGTTGGCTTGTTGGTTTGTTGGTTTGTTGGTTTGTTGGCTTGTTGCTTTGTTGGTTTTTTGGTTTGTTGGCTTGTTGGTTTGTTGGCTTGTTGGCTTGTTGGTTTGTTAGTTTGTTGGCTTTTTGGTTACTTGGTTTGTTGGATTGTTGGTTTGTTGGTTTGTTGGGTTGTTGGTTTGTTGGTTTGTTAGTTTGTTGGTTTGTTGGTTTGTTGGCTTGTTGGTTTGTTGGTTTGTTAGTTTGTTGGCTTGTTGGCTTGTTGGTTTGTTGGTTTGTTGGCGTGTTGGCTTGTTGGTTTGTTGGTTTGTTGGCTTGTTGGTTACTTAGTTTGTTGGTTTGTTGGTTTGTTGGTTTGTTGGTTTGTTGGCTTGTTGGCTTGTTGGTTTGTTGGTTTGTTGGTTTGTTGGCTTGTTGTCTTGTTGGTTTGTTAGTTTGTTGGCTTTTTGGTTACTTGGTTTGTTGGTTTGTTGGTTTGTTGGCTTGTTTTTTTGTTGGTTTGTTGGTTTGTTGGTTTTTTGGTTTGTTGGTTTGTTGGTTTGTTGGTTTGTTGGTTTGTTGGCTTGTTGGTTTGTTGGTTTGTTGGTTTGTTGGCTTGTTGGTTTGTTGGTTTGTTGGTTTATTGGCTTGTTGGTTTGTTGGCTTGTTGATTTGTTGGCTTGTTGGTTTGTTGGTTTGTTGGTTTGTTGACTTGTTGGTTTGTTGGTTTGTTGGCTTGTTGGCTTGTTGGTTTGTTGGTTTGTTGGTTTGTTGGTTTGTTGGCTTGTTGGTTTATTGGTTTGTTGGCTTGTTGGTTTGTTGGTTTGTTGGTTAGTTCGTTTGTTGGTTTGTTAGTTTGTTGGTTTGTTGGCTTGTTGGCCTGTTGGTTTGTTGATTTTTTGGTTTGTTGGTTTGTTGGCTTGTTGGTTTGTTGGTTTGTTGGTTTGTTGGTTTGTTGGTTTGTTGGTTTGTTGGCTTGTTGGCTTGTTGGTTTGTTGGCTTGTTGGCTTGTTTGTTTGTTAGTTTGTTGGCTTTTTGGTTACTTTGTTTGTTGGTTTGTTGGTTTGTTGGCTTGTTGGTTTGTTGGTTTGTTGGTTTGTTGGCTTGTTGGTTTTTTGGTTTGTTCGTTTGTTGGTTTGTTGGTTAATTGGTTTGTTGGCTTGTTGGTTTGTTGGTTTGTTGGTTTGTTGGTTTGTTGGCTTGTTGGCTTGTTGGTTTGTTGGTTTGTTGGTTTGTTGGCTTGTTGGTTTGTTGGTTTATTTGTTTGTTGGTTTGTTGGCTTGTTGGTTTGTTGGTTTGTTGGCTTTTTGGCTTGTTGGTTTGTTGGTTTGTTGGCTTGTTGGCTTGTTGGTTTGTTGGTTTGTTGGCTTGTTGGTTTGTTGGCTTGTTGGTTTGTTGGTTTGTTGGTTTGTTGGCTTGTTGGTTTGTTGGCTTGTTGGTTTGTTGGCTTGTTGGTTTGTTAGTTTGTTGGTTTATTGGTTTGTTGGTTTGTTGGTTTGTTGGTTTGTTGGTTTGTTGGTTTGTTGGTTTGTTGGTTTATTTGTTTGTTGGTTTTCTGGCTTGTTGGTTTGTTGGATTGTTGGTTTGTTGGTTTGTTTGTTTGTTTGCTTGTTGGCTTGTTGGTTTGTTGGTTTGTTGGCTTGTTGGTTTGTTGGCTTGTTGGTTTGTTGGTTTGTTGGCTTGTTGGCTTGTTGCTTTGTTCGTTTGATGGTTTGTTGGTTTGTTGGTTTTTTGGTTTGTTGGTTTTTTGGTTTGTTGCTTTGTTGGTTTGTTGGTTTGTTGGCTTGTTGGCTTGTTGGTTTGTTGGCTTGTTGGTTTGTTAGTTTGTTGGCTTTTTGGTTACTTGGTTTGTTGGTTTGTTGGCTTGTTGGTTTCTTGGTTTGTTGGTTTGTTGGTTTGTTGGTTTTTTGGTTTGTTGGTTTATTTGTTTGTTGGTTTGTTGGCTTGTTGGTTTGTTGGTTTGTTGGTTTGTTGGTTTGTTGGCTTGTTGGTTTGTTGGTTTGTTGGCTTGTTGGCTTATTGGTTTGTTGGTTTGTTGGCTTGTTGGTTTGTTGGTTTGTTGGCTTGTTGGCTTTTTGCTTTGTTCGTTTGATGGTTTGTTGTTTTGTTGGTTTGTTGGCTTGTTGGTTTGTTAGTTTGTTGGTTTGTTGGTTTGTTGGTTTGTTGGTTTGTTGGTTTGTAGGTTTGTTGGCTTGTTGGTTTGTTGGTTTGTTGGCTTGTTGGCTTGTTGGTTTGTTGGTTTGTTGGTTTGTTGGTTTATTGGCTTGTTGGTTGGTTGGTTTGTTGGTTTGTTGGCTTGTTGGCTTGTTGGTTTGTTGGTTTGTTGGCTTGTTGGTTTGTTGGTTTGTTGGCTTGTTGGCTTATTGGTTTGTTGGTTTGTTGGCTTGTTGGTTTGTTGGTTTGTTGGCTTGTTGGCTTTTTGCTTTGTTCGTTTGATGGTTTGTTGTTTTGTTGGTTTGTTGGCTTGTTGGTTTGTTAGTTTGTTGGTTTGTTGGTTTGTTGGTTTGTTGGTTTGTTGGTTTGTAGGTTTGTTGGTTTGTTGGTTTATTTGTTTGTTGGTTTGTTGGCTTGTTGGTTTGTTGGTTTGTTGGTTTGTTGGTTTATTGGCTTGTTGGTTGGTTGGTTTGTTGGTTTGTTGGCTTGTTGGCTTGTTGGTTTGTTGGTTTGTTGGCTTGTTGGTTTGTTGGTTTGTTGGCTTGTTGGCTTGTTGCTTTGTTCAATTGATGGTTTGTTGTTTTGTTGGTTTGTTGGCTTGTTGGTTTGTTAGTTTGTTGGTTTGTTGGTTTGTTGGTTTGTTGGTTTGTTGGTTTATTGGCTTGTTGGTTTGTTGGTTTGTTGGCTTGTTAGTTTGTTGGTTTGTTGGCTTGTTGGCTTGTTGGTTTATTGGTTTGTTGGCTTGTTGGCTTGTTGGTTTGTTGGTTTGTTGGTTTGTTGGTTTGTTGGTTTGTTGGTTTGTTGGTTTGTTGGTTTGTTGGTTACTTCGTTTGTTGGTTTGTTAGTTTGTTGGTTTGTTGGCTTGTTGGCTTGTTGGTTTGTTGGTTTTTTGGTTTGTTGATTTGTTGGTTTGTTGGTTTGTTGGTTTGTTGGTTTATTTGTTTGTTGGTTTGTTGGCTTATTGGTTTGTTGGTTTGTTGGTTTGTTGGCTTGTTGCCTTGTTGGTTTGTTGGCTTGTTGGTTTGTTGGTTTGTTGGTTTCTTGGCTTGTTGCTTTGTTGGTTTTTTGGTTTGTTTGCTTGTTGGTTTGTTGGCTTGTTGGCTTGTTGGTTTGTTAGTTTGTTGGCTTTTTGGTTACTTGGTTTGTTGGTTTGTTGGTTTGTTGGTTTGTTGGTTTGTTGGGTTGTTGGTTTGTTGGTTTGTTGGTTTGTTGGCTTGTTGGTTTGTTGGTTTGTTGGCTTGTTGGCTTGTTGGTTTGTTGGTTTGTTGGCTTGTTGGCTTGTTGGTTTGTTGGTTTGTTGGCTTGTCGGTTACTTAGTTTGTTCTTTGTTGGTTTGTTGGTTTGTTGGCTTGTTGGCTTGTTGGTTTGTTGGTTTGTTGGCTTGTCGGTTACTTAGTTTGTTCTTTGTTGGTTTGTTGGTTTGTTGGTTTGTTGGCTTGCTGGCTTGTTGGTTTGTTGGTTTGTTGGTTTGTTGGCTTGTTGGCTTTTTGCATTGTTCGTTTGATGGTTTGTTGGTTTGTTGGTTTGTTGGCTTGTTGGTTTGTTAGTTTGTTGGTTTGTTGGTTTGTGGTTTGTTGGTTTGTTGGTTTGTTGGTTTGTTGGTTTGTAGGTTTGTTGGCTTGTTGGTTTGTTGGTTTGTTGGCTTGTTGGTTTGTTGGTTTGTTGGTTTGTTGGCTTGTTGGTTTGTTGATTTGTTGGCTTGTTGGCTTGTTGGCTTGTTGGTTTGTTGGGTTGTTGGTTTGTTGGTTTGTTGGTTTGTTCGTTTGTTAGTTTGTTGGTTAATTGGTTTGTTGGTTTGTTGGTTTGTTGGTTTGTTGGTTTGTTGATTTGTTGGTTTTTTGGTTTGTTGGTTTGTTGGTTTGTTGGCTTGTTGGTTTGTTGGTTTGTTGGTTTGTTGGCTTGTTGGCTTGTTGGTTTGTTGGTTTGTTGGTTTGTTGGTTTGTTGGTTTGTTGGTTTTTTGGTTTGTTGGTTTGTTGGTTTGTTGGTTTGTTGGTTTGTTGGTTTGTAGGTTTTTTGGTTTGTTGGTTTGTTGGTTTATTGATTTGTTGGTTTGTTGGTTTATTTGTTTGTTGGTTTGTTGGTTTATTTGTTTGTTGGTTTGTTGGTTTGTTGGTTTGTAGGTTTTTTGGTTTGTTGGTTTGTTGGTTTATTGATTTGTTGGTTTGTTGGTTTATTTGTTTGTTGGTTTGTTGGTTTATTTGTTTGTTGGTTTGTTGGTTTGTTGGCTTGTTGGCTTGTTGGTTTGTTGATTGTTTGGTTTGTTGGTTTGTTGGTTTGTTGGTTTGTTGGTTTGTAGTTTTTTTGGTTTGTTGGTTTGTTGGTTTATTGATTTGTTGGTTTGTTGGTTTATTTGTTTGTTGGTTTGTTGGTTTATTTGTTTGTTGGTTTGTTGGTTTGTTGGCTTGTTGGCTTGTTGGTTTGTTGGTTTGTTGGCTTGTTGGTTTGTTGGTTTGTTGGCTTGTTGGCTTGTTTCTTTGTTGGTTTGTTGGTTTGTTGGTTTGTTGGTTTGTTGGCTTGTTGGTTTGTTAGTTTGTTGGCTTTTTGGTTACTTGGTTTGTTGGTTTGTTGGTTTGTTGGCTTGTTGGTTTGTTGGCTTGTTGGTTTGTTGGTTTGTTGGTTTTTTGGCTTGTTGACTTGTTGGTTTGTTGGTTTGTCGGTTTGTTGGTTTTTTGGTTTGTTGGTTTGTTGGTTTGTTGGCTTGTTGGTTTGTTGGTTTGTTGGCTTGTTGGTTACTTAGTTTGTTGGTTTGTTGGCTTGTTGGTTTGTTGGTTTGTTGGCTTGTTGGTTACTTAGTTTGTGGGTTTGTTGGTTTGTTGGTGTGTTGGCTTGTTGGTTTGTTAGTTTGTTGGCTTTTTGGTTACTTGGTTTGTTGGTTTGTTGGTTTGTTGGCTTGTTGGTTTGTTGGCTTGTTGGCTTGTTGGTTTGTTGGTTTGTTGGTTTTTTGGTTTGTTGACTTGTTGGTTTGTTGGTTTGTTGGTTTGTTGGTTTGTTGGTTTGTTGGTTTTTTGGTTTGTTGGTTTGTTGGTTTGTTGGCTTGTTGGCTTGTTGGTTTGTTTGTTAGTTCGTTTGTTGGTTTGTTGGTTTGTTGGTTTGTTGGCTTGTTGGCTTGTTGGTTTGTTGGTTTTTTGGTTTGTTGGTTTGTTGGTTTGTTGGTTTGTTGGTTTGTTGGTTTGTTGGTTTGTTGGTTTGTTGGTTTGTTGGTTTATTTGTTTGTTGGTTCGTTGGCTTGTTGGTTTGTTGGTTTGTTGGTTTGTTGGTTTGTTGGTTTTTTGGCTTGTTGGCTTGTTGGTTTGTTAGTTTGTTGGCTTTTTGGTTACTTGGTTTGTTGGTTTGTTGGTTTGTTGGCTTGTTGGCTTGTTGGTTTGTTGGTTTGTTGGCTTGTTGTTTTGTTGGTTTGTTGGCTTGTTGGCTTGTTGCTTTGTCGGCTTGTTGGTTTGTGGGCTTGTTGGTTTGTCGGCTTGTTGGCTTATTGGTTTGTTAGTTTGTTGGCTTTTTGGTTTCTTGGTTTGTTGGTTTGTTGGTTTGTTGGTTTGTTGGCTTGTTGGTTTGTTGGTTTGTTGGTTTGTTGGTTTGTTGGTTTTTTGGTCTGTTGGTTTGTTGGCTTGTTGGTTTGTTGGTTTGTTGGCTTGTTGGTTACTTAGTTTGTTGGTTTGTTGGTTTGTTGGTTTGTTGGCTTGTTGGCTTGTTTGTTTGTTGGTTTGTTGGCTTGTTGGCTTGTTGGCTTGTTGGTTTGTTAGTTTGTTGGCTTTTAGGTTACTTGGTTTGTTGGTTTGTTGGTTTGTTGGTTTGTTGGCTTGTTGGCTTGTTGGTTTGTTGGCTTGTGGGTTTGTTGGTTTGTTGGCTTGTTGATTTGTTGGTTTGTTGGTTTGTTGGCTTGTTGGCTTGTCGGTTTGTTGGTTTGTTGGTTTGTTGGTTTGTTGGCTTGTTGGTTTGTTGGTTTGTTGGTTTGTTGGCTTGTTGGCTTGTTGGTTTGTAGGTTTGTTGGCTTGTTGGTTTGTTGGTTTGTTGGCTTGTTGGTTTGTTTGTTTGTTGGTTTGTTGGCTTGTTGGTTTGTTGATTTGTTGGCTTGTTGGCTTGTTGGTTTGTTGGGTTGTTGGTTTGTTGGTTTGTTGGTTTGTTCGTTTGTTAGTTTGTTGGTTAATTGGTTTGTTGGTTTGTTGGTTTGTTGGTTTGTTGGTTTGTTGATTTGTTGGTTTTTTGGTTTGTTGGTTTGTTGGTTTGTTGGCTTGTTGGTTTGTTGGTTTGTTGGTTTGTTGGTTTGTTGGCTTGTTGGCTTGTTGGTTTGTTGGTTTGTTGGTTTGTTGGTTTGTTGGTTTGTTGGTTTTTTGGTTTGTTGGTTTGTTGGTTTGTTGGTGTGTTGGTTTGTTGGTTTGTAGGTTTTTTGGTTTGTTGGTTTGTTGGTTTATTGATTTGTTGGTTTGTTGGTTTATTTGTTTGTTGGTTTGTTGGTTTATTTGTTTGTTGGTTTGTTGGTTTGTTGGTTTGTAGGTTTTTTGGTTTGTTGGTTTGTTGGTTTATTGATTTGTTGGTTTGTTGGTTTATTTGTTTGTTGGTTTGTTGGTTTATTTGTTTGTTGGTTTGTTGGTTTGTTGGCTTGTTGGCTTGTTGGTTTGTTGATTGTTTGGTTTGTTGCTTTGTTGGTTTGTTGGTTTGTTGGTTTGTAGGTTTTTTGGTTTGTTGGTTTGTTGGTTTATTGATTTGTTGGTTTGTTGGTTTATTTGTTTGTTGGTTTGTTGGTTTATTTGTTTGTTGGTTTGTTGGTTTGTTGGCTTGTTGGCTTGTTGGTTTGTTGGTTTGTTGGCTTGTTGGTTTGTTGGTTTGTTGGCTTGTTGGCTTGTTTCTTTGTTGGTTTGTTGGTTTGTTGGTTTGTTGGTTTGTTGGCTTGTTGGTTTGTTAGTTTGTTGGCTTTTTGGTTACTTGGTTTGTTGGTTTGTTGGTTTGTTGGCTTGTTGGTTTGTTGGCTTGTTGGTTTGTTGGCTTGTTGGTTTGTTGGTTTGTTGGTTTTTTGGCTTGTTGACTTGTTGGTTTGTTTGTTTGTCGGTTTGTTGGTTTTTTGGTTTGTTGGTTTGTTGGTTTGTTGGCTTGTTGGTTTGTTGGTTTGTTGGCTTGTTGGTTACTTAGTTTGTTGGTTTGTTGGCTTGTTGGTTTGTTGGTTTGTTGGCTTGTTGGTTACTTAGTTTGTGGGTTTGTTGGTTTGTTGGTTTGTTGGCTTGTTGGTTTGTTAGTTTGTTGGCTTTTTGGTTACTTGGTTTGTTGGTTTGTTGGTTTGTTGGCTTGTTGGTTTGTTGGCTTGTTGGTTTGTTGGTTTGTTGGTTTTTTGGTTTGTTGACTTGTTGGTTTGTTGGTTTGTTGGTTTGTTGGTTTGTTGGTTTGTTGGTTTTTTTGTTTGTTGGTTTGTTGGTTTGTTGGCTTGTTGGCTTGTTGGTTTGTTGGTTAGTTCGTTTGTTGGTTTGTTGGTTTGTTGGCTTGTTGGCTTGTTGGTTTGTTGGTTTTTTGGTTTGTTGGTTTGTTGGTTTGTTGGTTTGTTGGTTTGTTGGTTTGTTGGTTTGTTGGTTTGTTGGTTTGTTGGTTTGTTGGTTTGTTGGTTTATTTGTTTGTTGGTTCGTTGGCTTGTTGGTTTGTTGGTTTGTTGGTTTGTTGGTTTGTTGGTTTTTTGGCTGGTTGGCTTGTTGGTTTGTTAGTTTGTTGGCTTTTTGGTTACTTGGTTTGTTGGTTTGTTCGTTTGTTGGCTTGTTGGCTTGTTGGTTTGTTGGTTTGTTGGCTTGTTGTTTTGTTGGTTTGTTGGCTTGTTGGCTTGTTGCTCTGTCGGTTTGTTGGTTTGTGGGCTTGTTGGTTTGTCGGCTTGTTGGCTTGTTGGTTTGTTGGCTTGTTGGTTTGTTGGTTTGTTGGTTTGTTGGCTTGTTGGTTTGTTGGTTTGTTGGTTTGTTGGTTTGTTGGTTTGTTGGTTTTTTGGTCTGTTGGTTTGTTGGCTTGTTGGTTTGTTGGTTTGTTGGCTTGTTGGTTACTTAGTTTGTTGGTTTGTTGGTTTGTTGGTTTGTTGGTTTGTTGGCTTGTTGGCTTGTTGGTTTGTTGGTTTGTTGGCTTGTTGGCTTGTTGGCTTGTTGGTTTGTTAGTTTGTTGGCTTTTAGGTTACTTGGTTTGTTGGTTTGTTGGTTTGTTGGTTTGTTGGCTTGTTGGCTTGTTGGTTTATTGGTTTGTTGGTTTGTTGGCTTGTTGGTTTGTTGGTTTGTTGGCTGGTTGGCTTGTTGCTTTGTTGGTTTGTTGGTTTGTTGGCTTGTTGGTTTGTTGGCTTGTTGGCTTGTTGGTTTGTTAGTTTGTTGGCTTTTTGGTTACTTGGTTTGTTTGTTTGTTGGTTTGTTGGTTTGTTGGTTTGTTGGTTTGTTGGCTTGTTGGTTTGTTGGTTTGTTGGTTTGTTGGTTTGTTGGTTTTTTGGTTTGTTGGTTTGTTGGTTTGTTGGTTTTTTGGTTTGTTGGTTTATTTGTTTGTTGGTTTGTTGGCTTGTTGGTTTGTTGGTTTGTTGGTTTGTTTGTTTGTTGGCTTTGTTGGTTTTTTGGTTTGTTGGTTTGTTGGCTTGTTGGCTTGTTAGTTTGTTGGTTTATTGGTTTATTTGTTTGTTGGTTTGTTGGTTTGTTGGTTTGTTGGTTTGTTGGTTTGTTGATTTCTTGGTTTGTTGGCTTGTTGGTTTGTTGGTTTGTTGGCTTGTTGGCTTGTTCGTTTGTTGGTTTGTTGGCTTGTTGGTTACTTAGTTTGTTGGTTTGTTGGCTTGTTGGTTTGTTGGTTTTTTGGCTTGTTGGTTTGTTGGTTTGTTGGCTTGTTGGCTTGTTGGTTTGTTGGTTTGTTGGTTTGTTGGCTTGTTGGCTTGTTGGTTTGTTGGTTTGTTGGTTTGTTGGTTTGTTGGTTTGTTGGTTTGTTGGTTTGTTGCTTTGTTGGTTTGTTGGTTTGTTGGCTTGTTGGCTTGTTGGTTTTTTAGTTTGTTGGCTTTTCGGTTACTTGGTTTGTTGGTTTGTTGGTTTGTTGGCTTGTTGGTTTGTTGGTTTGTTGGTTTGTTGGTTTGTTGGTTCATTTGTTTGTTGGTTCGTTGGCTTGTTGGTTTGTTGGTTTGTTGGTTTGTTGGTTTGTTGGTTTTTTGGCTTGTTGGCTTGTTGGTTTGTTAGTTTGTTGGCTTTTTGGTTACTTGGTTTGTTGGTTTGTTGGTTTGTTGGCTTGTTGGCTTGTTGGTTTGTTGGTTTGTTGGCTTGTTGTTTTGTTGGTTTGTTGGCTTGTTGGCTTGTTGCTTTGTCGGCTTGTTGGTTTGTGGGCTTGTTGGTTTGTCGGCTTGTTGGCTTGTTGGTTTGTTAGTTTGTTGGCTTTTTGGTTTCTTGGTTTGTTGGTTTGTTGGTTTGTTGGTTTGTTGGCTTGTTGGTTTGTTGGTTTGTTGGTTTGTTGGTTTGTTGGTTTGTTGGTTTTTTGGTCTGTTGGTTTGTTGGCTTGTTGGTTTGTTGGTTTGTTGGCTTGTTGGTTACTTAGTTTGTTGGTTTGTTGGTTTGTTGGTTTGTTGGCTTGTTGGCTTGTTGGTTTGTTGGTTTGTTGGCTTGTTGGCTTGTTGGCTTGTTGGTTTGTTAGTTTGTTGGCTTTTAGGTTACTTGGTTTGTTGGTTTGTTGGTTTGTTGGTTTGTTGGCTTGTTGGCTTGTTGGTTTGTTGGCTTGTGGGTTTGTTGGTTTGTTGGCTTGTTGATTTGTTGGTTTGTTGGTTTGTTGGCTTGTTGGCTTGTCGGTTTGTTGGTTTGTTGGTTTGTTGGTTTGTTGGCTTGTTGGTTTGTTGGTTTGTTGGTTTGTTGGCTTGTTGGCTTGTTGGTTTGTAGGTTTGTTGGCTTGTTGGTTTGTTGGTTTGTTGGCTTGTTGGTTTGTTTGTTTGTTGGTTTGTTGGCTTGTTGGTTTGTTGATTTGTTGGCTTGTTGGCTTGTTGGTTTGTTGGGTTGTTGGTTTGTTGGTTTGTTGGTTTGTTCGTTTGTTAGTTTGTTGGTTAATTGGTTTGTTGGTTTGTTGGTTTGTTGGTTTGTTGGTTTGTTGATTTGTTGGTTTTTTGGTTTGTTGGTTTGTTGGTTTGTTGGCTTGTTGGTTTGTTGGTTTGTTGGTTTGTTGGTTTGTTGGCTTGTTGGCTTGTTGGTTTGTTGGTTTGTTGGTTTGTTGGTTTGTTGGTTTGTTGGTTTTTTGGTTTGTTGGTTTGTTGGTTTGTTGGTGTGTTGGTTTGTTGGTTTGTAGGTTTTTTGGTTTGTTGGTTTGTTGGTTTATTGATTTGTTGGTTTGTTGGTTTATTTGTTTGTTGGTTTGTTGGTTTATTTGTTTGTTGGTTTGTTGGTTTGTTGGTTTGTAGGTTTTTTGGTTTGTTGGTTTGTTGGTTTATTGATTTGTTGGTTTGTTGGTTTATTTGTTTGTTGGTTTGTTGGTTTATTTGTTTGTTGGTTTGTTGGTTTGTTGGCTTGTTGGCTTGTTGGTTTGTTGATTGTTTGGTTTGTTGCTTTGTTGGTTTGTTGGTTTGTTGGTTTGTAGGTTTTTTGGTTTGTTGGTTTGTTGGTTTATTGATTTGTTGGTTTGTTGGTTTATTTGTTTGTTGGTTTGTTGGTTTATTTGTTTGTTGGTTTGTTGGTTTGTTGGCTTGTTGGCTTGTTGGTTTGTTGGTTTGTTGGCTTGTTGGTTTGTTGGTTTGTTGGCTTGTTGGCTTGTTTCTTTGTTGGTTTGTTGGTTTGTTGGTTTGTTGGTTTGTTGGCTTGTTGGTTTGTTAGTTTGTTGGCTTTTTGGTTACTTGGTTTGTTGGTTTGTTGGTTTGTTGGCTTGTTGGTTTGTTGGCTTGTTGGTTTGTTGGCTTGTTGGTTTGTTGGTTTGTTGGTTTTTTGGCTTGTTGACTTGTTGGTTTGTTTGTTTGTCGGTTTGTTGGTTTTTTGGTTTGTTGGTTTGTTGGTTTGTTGGCTTGTTGGTTTGTTGGTTTGTTGGCTTGTTGGTTACTTAGTTTGTTGGTTTGTTGGCTTGTTGGTTTGTTGGTTTGTTGGCTTGTTGGTTACTTAGTTTGTGGGTTTGTTGGTTTGTTGGTTTGTTGGCTTGTTGGTTTGTTAGTTTGTTGGCTTTTTGGTTACTTGGTTTGTTGGTTTGTTGGTTTGTTGGCTTGTTGGTTTGTTGGCTTGTTGGTTTGTTGGTTTGTTGGTTTTTTGGTTTGTTGACTTGTTGGTTTGTTGGTTTGTTGGTTTGTTGGTTTGTTGGTTTGTTGGTTTTTTGGTTTGTTGGTTTGTTGGTTTGTTGGCTTGTTGGCTTGTTGGTTTGTTGGTTAGTTCGTTTGTTGGTTTGTTGGTTTGTTGGCTTGTTGGCTTGTTGGTTTGTTGGTTTTTTGGTTTGTTGGTTTGTTGGTTTGTTGGTTTGTTGGTTTGTTGGTTTGTTGGTTTGTTGGTTTGTTGGTTTGTTGGTTTGTTGGTTTGTTGGTTTATTTGTTTGTTGGTTCGTTGGCTTGTTGGTTTGTTGGTTTGTTGGTTTGTTGGTTTGTTGGTTTTTTGGCTGGTTGGCTTGTTGGTTTGTTAGTTTGTTGGCTTTTTGGTTACTTGGTTTGTTGGTTTGTTCGTTTGTTGGCTTGTTGGCTTGTTGGTTTGTTGGTTTGTTGGCTTGTTGTTTTGTTGGTTTGTTGGCTTGTTGGCTTGTTGCTCTGTCGGTTTGTTGGTTTGTGGGCTTGTTGGTTTGTCGGCTTGTTGGCTTGTTGGTTTGTTAGTTTGTTGGCTTTTTGGTTTCTTGGTTTGTTGGTTTGTTGGTTTGTTGGTTTGTTGGCTTGTTGGTTTGTTGGTTTGTTGGTTTGTTGGTTTGTTGGTTTGTTGGTTTTTTGGTCTGTTGGTTTGTTGGCTTGTTGGTTTGTTGGTTTGTTGGCTTGTTGGTTACTTAGTTTGTTGGTTTGTTGGTTTGTTGGTTTGTTGGTTTGTTGGCTTGTTGGCTTGTTGGTTTGTTGGTTTGTTGGCTTGTTGGCTTGTTGGCTTGTTGGTTTGTTAGTTTGTTGGCTTTTAGGTTACTTGGTTTGTTGGTTTGTTGGTTTGTTGGTTTGTTGGCTTGTTGGCTTGTTGGTTTATTGGTTTGTTGGTTTGTTGGCTTGTTGGTTTGTTGGTTTGTTGGCTGGTTGGCTTGTTGCTTTGTTGGTTTGTTGGTTTGTTGGCTTGTTGGTTTGTTGGCTTGTTGGCTTGTTGGTTTGTTAGTTTGTTGGCTTTTTGGTTACTTGGTTTGTTTGTTTGTTGGTTTGTTGGTTTGTTGGTTTGTTGGTTTGTTGGCTTGTTGGTTTGTTGGTTTGTTGGTTTGTTGGTTTGTTGGTTTTTTGGTTTGTTGGTTTGTTGGTTTGTTGGTTTTTTGGTTTGTTGGTTTATTTGTTTGTTGGTTTGTTGGCTTGTTGGTTTGTTGGTTTGTTGGTTTGTTTGTTTGTTGGCTTTGTTGGTTTTTTGGTTTGTTGGTTTGTTGGCTTGTTGGCTTGTTAGTTTGTTGGTTTATTGGTTTATTTGTTTGTTGGTTTGTTGGTTTGTTGGTTTGTTGGTTTGTTGGTTTGTTGATTTCTTGGTTTGTTGGCTTGTTGGTTTGTTGGTTTGTTGGCTTGTTGGCTTGTTCGTTTGTTGGTTTGTTGGCTTGTTGGTTACTTAGTTTGTTGGTTTGTTGGCTTGTTGGTTTGTTGGTTTTTTGGCTTGTTGGTTTGTTGGTTTGTTGGCTTGTTGGCTTGTTGGTTTGTTGGTTTGTTGGTTTGTTGGCTTGTTGGCTTGTTGGTTTGTTGGTTTGTTGGTTTGTTGGTTTGTTGGTTTGTTGGTTTGTTGGTTTGTTGCTTTGTTGGTTTGTTGGTTTGTTGGCTTGTTGGCTTGTTGGTTTTTTAGTTTGTTGGCTTTTCGGTTACTTGGTTTGTTGGTTTGTTGGTATGTTGGCTTGATGGTTTGTTGGCTTGTTGCTTTGTTGGTTTGTTGGTTTGTTGGCTTGTTGGCGTGTTGGTTTGTTGGTTTGTTGGTTTGTTGGTTTGTTGGCTTGTTGGTTTGTTGGTTTGTTGGCTTCTTGGTTTATTGGTTTGTTGGTTTGTTGGCTTATTGGCTTGTTGGTTTGTTGGTTTGTTGGCTTGTTGGTTTGTTGGTTACTTGGTTTGTTTGTTTGTTGGTTTGTTGGTTTGTTGGTTTGTTGGTTTGTTGGCTTGTTGGTTTGTTGGTTCGTTGGTTTGTTGGTTTGTTGGTTTGTTGATTGTTTGGTTTGTTGCTTTGTTGGTTTGTTGGTTTGTTGGTTTGTAGGTTTTTTGGTTTGTTGGTTTGTTGGTTTATTGATTTGTTGGTTTGTTGGTTTATTTGTTTGTTGGTTTGTTGGTTTATTTGTTTGTTGGTTTGTTGGTTTGTTGGCTTGTTGGCTTGTTGGTTTGTTGGTTTGTTGGCTTGTTGGTTTGTTGGTTTGTTGGCTTGTTGGCTTGTTTCTTTGTTGGTTTGTTGGTTTGTTGGTTTGTTGGTTTGTTGGCTTGTTGGTTTGTTAGTTTGTTGGCTTTTTGGTTATTTGGTTTGTTGGTTTGTTGGTTTGTTGGCTTGTTGGTTTGTTGGCTTGTTGGTTTGTTGGCTTGTTGGTTTGTTGGTTTGTTGGTTTTTTGGCTTGTTGACTTGTTGGTTTGTTTGTTTGTCGGTTTGTTGGTTTTTTGGTTTGTTGGTTTGTTGGTTTGTTGGCTTGTTGGTTTGTTGGTTTGTTGGCTTGTTGGTTACTTAGTTTGTTGGTTTGTTGGCTTGTTGGTTTGTTGGTTTGTTGGCTTGTTGGTTACTTAGTTTGTGGGTTTGTTGGTTTGTTGGTTTGTTGGCTTGTTGGTTTGTTAGTTTGTTGGCTTTTTGGTTACTTGGTTTGTTGGTTTGTTGGTTTGTTGGCTTGTTGGTTTGTTGGCTTGTTGGTTTGTTGGTTTGTTGGTTTTTTGGTTTGTTGACTTGTTGGTTTGTTGGTTTGTTGGTTTGTTGGTTTGTTGGTTTGTTGGTTTTTTGGTTTGTTGGTTTGTTGGTTTGTTGGCTTGTTGGCTTGTTGGTTTGTTGGTTAGTTCGTTTGTTGGTTTGTTGGTTTGTTGGCTTGTTGGCTTGTTGGTTTGTTGGTTTTTTGGTTTGTTGGTTTGTTGGTTTGTTGGTTTGTTGGTTTGTTGGTTTGTTGGTTTGTTGGTTTGTTGGTTTGTTGGTTTATTTGTTTGTTGGTTCGTTGGCTTGTTGGTTTGTTGGTTTGTTGGTTTGTTGGTTTGTTGGTTTTTTGGCTGGTTGGCTTGTTGGTTTGTTAGTTTGTTGGCTTTTTGGTTACTTGGTTTGTTGGTTTGTTCGTTTGTTGGCTTGTTGGCTTGTTGGTTTGTTGGTTTGTTGGCTTGTTGTTTTGTTGGTTTGTTGGCTTGTTGGCTTGTTGCTCTGTCGGTTTGTTGGTTTGTGGGCTTGTTGGTTTGTCGGCTTGTTGGCTTGTTGGTTTGTTAGTTTGTTGGCTTTTTGGTTTCTTGGTTTGTTGGTTTGTTGGTTTGTTGGTTTGTTGGCTTGTTGGTTTGTTGGTTTGTTGGTTTGTTGGTTTGTTGGTTTGTTGGTTTTTTGGTCTGTTGGTTTGTTGGCTTGTTGGTTTGTTGGTTTGTTGGCTTGTTGGTTACTTAGTTTGTTGGTTTGTTGGTTTGTTGGTTTGTTGGCTTGTTGGCTTGTTGGTTTGTTGGTTTGTTGGCTTGTTGGCTTGTTGGCTTGTTGGTTTGTTAGTTTGTTGGCTTTTAGGTTACTTGGTTTGTTGGTTTGTTGGTTTGTTGGTTTGTTGGCTTGTTGGCTTGTTGGTTTATTGGTTTGTTGGTTTGTTGGCTTGTTGGTTTGTTGGTTTGTTGGCTGGTTGGCTTGTTGCTTTGTTGGTTTGTTGGTTTGTTGGCTTGTTGGTTTGTTGGCTTGTTGGCTTGTTGGTTTGTTAGTTTGTTGGCTTTTTGGTTACTTGGTTTGTTTGTTTGTTGGTTTGTTGGTTTGTTGGTTTGTTGGTTTGTTGGCTTGTTGGTTTGTTGGTTTGTTGGTTTGTTGGTTTGTTGGTTTTTTGGTTTGTTGGTTTGTTGGTTTGTTGGTTTTTTGGTTTGTTGGTTTATTTGTTTGTTGGTTTGTTAGCTTGTTGGTTTGTTGGTTTGTTGGTTTGTTTGTTTGTTGGCTTTGTTGGTTTTTTGGTTTGTTGGTTTGTTGGCTTGTTGGCTTGTTAGTTTGTTGGTTTATTGGTTTATTTGTTTGTTGGTTTGTTGGTTTGTTGGTTTGTTGGTTTGTTGGTTTGTTGATTTCTTGGTTTGTTGGCTTGTTGGTTTGTTGGTTTGTTGGCTTGTTGGCTTGTTCGTTTGTTGGTTTGTTGGCTTGTTGGTTACTTAGTTTGTTGGTTTGTTGGCTTGTTGGTTTGTTGGTTTTTTGGCTTGTTGGTTTGTTGGTTTGTTGGCTTGTTGGCTTGTTTGTTTGTTGGTTTGTTGGTTTGTTGGCTTGTTGGCTTGTTGGTTTGTTGGTTTGTTGGTTTGTTGGTTTGTTGGTTTGTTGGTTTGTTGGTTTGTTGCTTTGTTGGTTTGTTGGTTTGTTGGCTTGTTGGCTTGTTGGTTTTTTAGTTTGTTGGCTTTTCGGTTACTTGGTTTGTTGGTTTGTTGGTATGTTGGCTTGATGGTTTGTTGGCTTGTTGCTTTGTTGGTTTGTTGGTTTGTTGGCTTGTTGGCGTGTTGGTTTGTTGGTTTGTTGGTTTGTTGGTTTGTTGGCTTGTTGTTTTGTTGGTTTGTTGGCTTCTTGGTTTATTGGTTTGTTGGTTTGTTGGCTTATTGGCTTGTTGGTTTGTTGGTTTGTTGGCTTGTTGGTTTGTTGGTTACTTGGTTTGTTTGTTTGTTGGTTTGTTGGTTTGTTGGTTTGTTGGTTTGTTGGCTTGTTGGTTTGTTGGTTCGTTGGTTTGTTGGTTTGTTGGTTTGTTGGTTTGTTGGTTTGTTGGTTTGTTGCTTTGTTGGTTTGTTGGTTTGTTGGCTTGTTGGCTTGTTGGTTTTTTAGTTTGTTGGCTTTTCGGTTACTTGGTTTGTTGGTTTGTTGGTATGTTGGCTTGATGGTTTGTTGGCTTGTTGCTTTGTTGGTTTGTTGGTTTGTTGGCTTGTTGGCGTGTTGGTTTGTTGGTTTGTTGGTTTGTTGGTTTGTTGGCTTGTTGGTTTGTTGGTTTGTTGGCTTCTTGGTTTATTGGTTTGTTGGTTTGTTGGCTTATTGGCTTGTTGGTTTGTTGGCTTGTTGGTTTGTTGGTTTGTTGGCTTCTTGGTTTATTGGTTTGTTGGTTTGTTGGCTTGTTGGCTTGTTGGTTTGTTGGTTTGTTAACTTGTTGGTTACTTAGTTTGTTGCTTTGTTGGCATGTTGGTTTGTTGGTTTGTTGGTTTGTTGGCTTGTTGGCTTGTTGGTTTGTTGGTTTGTTGGCTTGTTGGTTTGTTGGTTTGTTGGTTTGTTGGCTTGTTGGTTTCTTGGCTTGTTGGTTTGTTGCTTTGTTCGTTTGATTGTTTGTTGGTTTGTTGGTTACTTGGTTTGCTGGTTTGTTGGTTTGTTGGCTTGTTGGTTTGTTGGCTTGTTGATTTGTTGATTTGTTGGTTTGTTGGCTTGTTGGTTTGTTGGTTTGTTGGCTTGTTGGCTTGTTGGTTTGTTTGTTAGTTCGTTTGTTGGTTTGTTAGTTTGTTGGTTTGTTGGCTTGTTGGCTTATTGGTTTGTTGGTTTTTTGGTTTGTTGGTTTGTTGGTTTGTTGGTTTGTTGGCTTGTTGGCTTGTTGGTTTGTTGGTTTGTTGGCTTGTTGGTTTGTTGGTTTGTTGGTTTGTTGGCTTGTTGGCTTGTTGGTTTGTTGGTTTGTTGGTTTGTTGGTTTGTTGGCTTGTTGGTTTGTTGGTTTGTTGGTTTGTTCGCTTGTTGGTTTGTTGGCTTGTTGGTTTGTTGGTTTGTTGGTTTTTTGGCTTGTTGGCTTGTTGGTTTGTTGGTTTGTTGGCTTGTTGGCTTGTTGGTTTGTTGGTTTGTTGGTTTGTTTGCTTGTTGGTTTGTTAGTTTGTTGGCTTGTTGGCTTGTTCTTTTGTTAGTTTGTTGGTTTGTTGATTTGTTGTTTTGTTGTTTTGTTGGTTTGTTGCTTTGTTGGTTTGTAGTTTGTTGGCTTGTTGGCTTGTTGGTTTGTTGGCTTTTTGGTATGTTGGTTTGTTGGCTTTTTGGTTACTTGGTTTGTTGGTTTGTTGGCTTGTTGCCTTGTTGGTTTGTTGGTTTGTTGGCTTGTTGGCTTTTTGGTTTGTTGGTTTGTTGGTTTATTTGTTTGTTGGTTTGTTGGCTTGTTAGTTTGTTGGTTTGTTGGCTTGTTGGTTACTTAGTTTGTTGGTTTGTTGGTTTGTTGGTTTGTTGGCTTGTTGGCTTGTTGGTTTGTTGGTTTGTTGGTTGGTTGGTTTGTTGGCTTGTGGGTTTGTTGGTTTGTTGGCTTGTTGATTTGTTGGTTTGTTGGTTTGTTGGCTTGTTGGCTTGTCGGTTTGTTGGTTTGTTGGTTCGTTGGTTTGTTGGCTTGTTGGTTTGTTGGTTTGTTGGTTTGTTGGCTTGTTGGCTTGTTGGTTTGTTGGTTTGTTAGCTTGTTGGTTACTTAGTTTGTTGGTTTGTTGGCATGTTGGTTTGTGGGTTTGTTGGTTTGTTGGCTTGTTGGTTACTTAGTTTGTTGGTTTGTTGGCATGTTGGTTTGCTGGTTTGTTGGTTTGTTGGCTTGTTGGCTTGTTGGTTTGTTGGTTTGTTGGTTTGTTGGTTTGTTGGCTTGTTGGTTTGTTGGTTTGTTGGCTTGTTGGCTTGTTGGTTTGTTGGTTTGTTGGTTTATTTGTTTGTTGGTTTATTGGCTTGTTGGTTTGTTGGTTTGTTGGTTTGTTGGCTTGTTGGTTTGTTGGTTTGTTGGCTTGTTAACTTGTTGGTTTGTTGGTTTGTTGGCTTGTTGGCTTGTTGGTTTGTTGGTTTGTTGGTTTGTTGGCTTGTTGTTTTGTTGGTTTGTTGGTTTGTTGGTTTGTTGGTTTGTTGGTTTGTTGGTTTGTTGGTTTTTTGGTTTGTTGGTTTGTTGGTTTGTTGGCTTGTTGTTTTGTTGGCTTGTTGGTTTGTTGGTTTGTTGGCTTGTTGGCTTGTTGGTTTGTTGGTTTGTTGGTTTGTTGGTTTGTTCGTTTGTTGGTTTGTTGGTTAATTGGTTTGTTGGTTTGTTGGTTTGTTGGTTTGTGTGTTTGTTGGTTTATTTGTTTGTTGGTTTGTTGGTTTGTTGGTTTGTTGGTTTTTTGGTTTGTTGGTTTGTTGGTTTGTTGGCTTGTTGGTTTGTTGGTTTGTTGGCTTGTTGGTTTGTTGGTTTGTTGGCTTGTTGGCTTGTTGGTTTGTTGGTTTGTTGGTTTATTGGTTTGTTGGTTTGTTCGTTTGTTGGTTTGTTGGTTAATTGGTTTGTTGGTTTGTTGGTTTGTTGGTTTGTTGGTTTGTTGGTTTGTTGGTTTATTTGTTTGTTGGTTTGTTGGTTTGTTGGTTTGTTGGTTTGTTGGCTTGTTGGTTTGTTGGTTGGTTGGCTTGTTGGCTTGTTGGTTTGTTGGTATGTTGGTTTGTTGGCTTGCTGGTTTGTTGGTTTGTTGGCTTGTCGGTTTGTTGGTTTGTTGGTTTGTTGGCTTATTGGTTACTTAATTTTTTGGTTTGTTGGCATGTAGGTTTGTTGGTTTGTTGGTTTGTTGGCTTGTTGGTTTGTTGGTTTGTTGGCTTGTTGGCTTGTTGGTTTGTTGGGTTGTTGGTTTGTTGGCTTGTTGGCTTGTTGGTTTGTTGGTTTGTTGGTTTGTTGGCTTGTTGGCTTGTTGGTTTGTTCGTTTGTTGGTTTGTTGGTTTGTTGATTTGTTGGTTTGTTAGTTTGTTGGCTTGTTGGTTTGTTCGTTTATTGGTTTGTTGGCTTATTGGCTTGTTGGTTTGTTGGTTTTTTGGTTTATTTGTTTGTTGGTTTGTTGGTTTGTTAATTTGTTGGTTTGTTGGCTTGTTGGCTTGTTGGTTTGTTGGTTTGTTGGCTTGTTGGCTTGTTGGTTTGTTGGTTTGTTGGCTTGTTAGTTTGTTCGTTTGTTGGCTTGTTGGCTTGTTGGTTTGTTGGTTTGTTGGTTTGTTGGTTTGTTGGTTTGTTGGCTTGTTGGTTTGTTGGCTTATTGCTTTGTTTCTTTGTTGGTTTGTTGGCTTGTTGGCTTGTTGGTTTGTTGGTTTGTTGACTTGTTGGTTACTTAGTTTGTTGGTTTGTTGGTTTGTTGGCTTGTTGGTTTGTTGGTTTGTTGGCTTGTTGGCTTGTTGGTTTGTTGGTTTGTTGGCTTGTTCGCTTGTTGGTTTGTTGGTTTGTTGGTTTGTTGGTTTGTTGGCTTGTTGGTTTGTTGGTTTGTTGGCTCTTTGGTTTGTTGGTTTGTTGGTTGGTTGGTTTGTTGGCTTGTTGGTTTGTTGGTTTGTTGGTTTGTTGGCTTGTTGGTTTGTTGGTTTGTTGGCTTGTTGGTTACTTAGTTTGTTGGTTTGTTGGTTTGTTGGCTTGTTGGTTTGTTGGCTTGTTGGTTTGTTGGTTTGTTGGTTTGTTGGCTTGTTGGATTGTTGGTTTGTTGGTTTGTTGGTTTGTTGGTTTGTTGGTTTGTTGGTTTTTTGGTTTGTTGGTTTGTTGGTTTGTTGGTTTGTTGGCTTGTTGGTTTGTTGGTTTGTTGGTTTGTTGGCTTGTTGGTTACTTAGTTTGTTGGTTTATTGGTTTGTTGGTTTGTTGGTTTGTTGGCTTGTTGGCTTGTTGGTTTGTTGGTTTGTTGGCTTGCTGGCTTGTTGGTTTGTTAGTTTGTTGGCTTTTTGGTTACTTGGTTTGTTGGTTTGTTGGTTTGCTGGCTTGTTGGCTTGTTGGTTTGTTGGTTTGTTGGTTTGTTGGCTTGTTGGTTTGTTGGTTTGTTGGCTAGTTGGCTTGTTGCTTTGTTGGTTTGTTGGTTTGTTGGCTTGTTGGTTTGTTGGCTTGTTGGCTTGTTTGTTTGTTAGTTTGTTGGCTTTTTGGTTACTTGGTTTGTTGGTTTGTTGGTTTGTTGGTTTGTTGGTTTGTTGGCTTGTTGGTTTGTTGGTTTGTTGGTTTGTTGGTTTGTTGGTTTATTTGTTTGTTGGTTTGTTGGCTTGTTGGTTTGTTGGTTTGTTGGTTTGTTGGTTTGTTTTTTTGTTAGTTTGTTGGTTTGCTGGTTTGTTGGCTTGTTGGTTTGTTGGTTTGTTGGCTTGTTGGCTTGTTGGTTTGTTGGTTTGTTGGCTTGTTGGTTACTTAGTTTGTTGGCTACTTAGTTTGTTGGTTTGTTGGTTTAATGGTTTGTTGGCTTGTTGGCTTGTTGGTTTGTTGGTTAGTTCGTTTGTTGGTTTGTTAGTTTGTTGGTTTGTTGGCTTGTTGGCTTGTTGGTTTGTTGGTTTTTTGGTTTGTTAGTTTGTTGGTTTGTTGGTTTGTTGGTTTGTTGGTTTATTTGTTTGTTGGTTTGTTGGCTTGTTGGTTTGTTGGTTTGTTGGTTTATTGGCTTGTTGGCTTGTTGGTTTGTTAATTTGTTGGCTTTTTGGTTACTTGGTTTGTTGGTGTGTTGGTTTGTTGGCTTGTTGGCTTGTTGGCTTGTTGGTTTGTTGGTTTGTTGGCTTGTTGGCTTGTTGGTTACTTGGTTTGTTGGTTTGTTGGTTTGTTGGTTTGTGGGCTTGTTAGTTTGTTGGTTTGTTGGTTTGTTGGTTTGTTGGTTTGTTGGTTTCTTGGTTTGTTGGTTTGTTGGTTTGTTGGCTTGTTGGTTTTTTGGTTTGTTGGCTTGTTGGTTTGTTGGTTTGTTGGCTGGTTGGCTTGTTGGTTTGTTGGTTTGTGGGCTTGTTGGCTACTTGGTTTGTTGGTTTGTTGGTTTGTTGGCTTGTTGGTTTGTTGGTTTGTTGGTTTTTTGGTTTGTTGGTTTATTTGTTTGTTGGCTTATTGGTTTGTTGGTTTGTTGGTTTGTTGGTTTGTTAGTTTGTTGGTTTGTTGGTTTGTTGGCTTATTGGGTTGTTGGTTTGTTGGCTTGTTGGCTTGTTGGTTTGTTGGTTTGTTGGCTTGTTGGTTACATAGTTTGTTGGTTTGTTGGTTTGTTGGTTTGTTGGTTTGTTGGCTTGTTGGCTTGTTGGTTTGTTGGTTAGTTCGTTTGTTGGTTTGTTAGTTTGTTGGTTTGTTGGCTTGTTGGTTTGTTAGTTTGTTGGCTTTTTGGTTTGTTGGCTTGTTGGTTTGTTGGTTTGTTGGTTTGTTGGCTTGTTGGCTTGTTGGTTTGTTGGTTTGTTGGTTTGTTGGTTTGTTGGTTTGTTGGTTTTTTGGTTTGTTGGTTTATTTGTTTGTTGGTTTGTTGGCTTGTTGGTTTGTTGGTTTGTTGGTTTGTTGGTTTGTTGGTTTGTTGGCTTGTTGGTTTGTTGGTTTGTTGGTTTGTTGGCTTGTTGGTTTGTTGGTTTGTTGGTTTGTTGGCTTGTTGGTTACTTAGTTTGTTGGTTTGTTGGCATGTTGGTTTGTTGGTTTGTTGGTTTGTTGGCTTGCTGGTTTGTTGGTTTGTTGGCTTGTTGGCTTGTTGGTTTGTTGGTTTGTTGGTTTGTTAGCTTGTTGGTTTGTTGGTTTGTTGGTTTGTGTGCTTGTTGGCTTGTTGGTTTGTTGGTTTATTGGTTTGTTGGTTTGTTGGTTTCATGGTTTGTTGGCTTGTTGGTTTGTTGGTTTGTTGGTTTGTTGGCTTGTGGGTTTGTTGGTTTGTTGGCTTGTTGGTTACTTAGTTTGATGGTTTGTTGGTTTGTTGGTTTGTTGGTTTGTTGGCTTGTTGGCTTGTTGGTTGTTGGCTTATTGGCTTGTTGCTTTGTTGGTTTGTTGGCTTGTTGGTTTGTTAGCTTGTTGGTTTGTTGGTTTGTTCGTTTGTTGGCTTGTTGGCTTGTTGGTTTGTTGGTTTGTTGGTTTGTTGGTTTGTTGGTTTGTTGGTTTTTTGGTTTGTTGGTTTGTTGGCTTGTTGGCTTGTTGGTTTGTTGGTTTGTGGGCTTGTTGGCTACTTGGTTTGTTGGTTTGTTGGTTTGTTAGTTTGTTGGCTTGTTGGTTTGTTGGTTTGTTGGTTTTTTGGTTTGTTGGTTTATTTGTTTGTTGGCTTATTGGTTTGTTGGTTTGTTGGTTTGTTGGTTTGTTAGTTTGTTGGTTTGTTGGTTTGTTGGCTTGTTGGGTTGTTGGTTTGTTGGCTTGTTGGCTTGTTGGTTTGTTGGTTTGTTGGCTTGTTGGTTACATAGTTTGTTGGTTTGTTGGTTTGTTGGTTTGTTGGTTTGTTGGCTTGTTGGCTTGTTGGTTTGTTGGTTAGTTCGTTTGTTGGTTTGTTAGTTTGTTGGTTTGTTGGCTTGTTGGTTTGTTAGTTTGTTGGCTTTTTGGTTTGTTGGCTTGTTGGTTTGTTGGTTTGTTGGTTTGTTGGCTTGTTGGCTTGTTGGTTTGTTGGTTTGTTGGTTTGTTGGTTTGTTGGTTTGTTGGTTTGTTGGTTTGTTGGTTTTTTGGTTTGTTGGTTTATTTGTTTGTTGGTTTGTTGGCTTGTTGGTTTGTTGGTTTGTTGGTTTGTTGGTTTGTTGGTTTGTTGGCTTGTTGGTTTGTTGGTTTGTTGGTTTGTTGGCTTGTTGGTTTGTTGGTTTGTTGGTTTGTTGGCTTGTTGGTTACTTAGTTTGTTGGTTTGTTGGCATGTTGGTTTGTTGGTTTGTTGGTTTGTTGGCTTGCTGGTTTGTTGGTTTGTTGGCTTGTTGGCTTGTTGGTTTGTTGGTTTGTTGGTTTGTTAGCTTGTTGGTTTGTTGGTTTGTTGGTTTGTGTGCTTGTTGGCTTGTTGGTTTGTTGGTTTATTGGTTTGTTGGTTTGTTGGTTTCATGGTTTGTTGGCTTGTTGGTTTGTTGGTTTGTTGGTTTGTTGGCTTGTTGGTTTGTTGGTTTGTTGGCTTGTTGGTTACTTAGTTTGATGGTTTGTTGGTTTGTTGGTTTGTTGGTTTGTTGGCTTGTTGGCTTGTTGGTTTGTTGGCTTATTGGCTTGTTGCTTTGTTGGTTTGTTGGCTTGTTGGTTTGTTGGCTTGTTGGTTTGTTGGTTTGTTCGTTTGTTGGCTTGTTGGCTTGTTGGTTTGTTGGTTTGTTGGTTTGTTGGTTTGTTGGTTTGTTGGTTTTTTGGTTTGTTGGTTTGTTGGTGTGTTGGCTTGTTGGTTTGTTGGTTTGTGGGTTTGTTGGCTTGTTAGTTTGTTGGTTTGTTGGCTTGTTGGTTTGTTGGTTTGTTGGTTTCTTGGCTTGTTGGCTTGTTGGTTTGTTGGTTTGTTGGCTTGTTGCTTTGTTGGTTTGTTGGTTTGTTGGCTTGTTGGCTTGTTGGTTTGTGTGCTTGTTGGTTGTTAGTTTGTTGGCTTTTTGGTTACTTGGTTTGTTGGTTTGTTGGTTTGTTGGTTTGTTGGCTTGTTGGTTTGTTAGTTTGTTGGTTTGTTGGTTTGTTGGTTTGTTGGTTTGTTGGTTTGTTGGTTTTTTGGTTTGTTGGTTTGTTGGTTTGGTGGCTTGTTGGTTTGTTAGTTTGTTGGTTTGTTGGATTGTTGGCTTGTTGGTTTATTGGTTTGTTGGCTTGTTGGTTTGTTGGCTTGTTGGTTTGTTTGTTTGTTGGTTTGTTGGCTTGTTGACTTGTTGGTTTGTTGATTTGTTGGCATGTTGGTTTGTTGGTTTGTTGGTTTGTTGGCTTTTTGGTTACTTAGTTTGTTGGTTTGTTGGCATGTTGGTTTGTTGGTTTGTTGGCTAGTTGGCTTGTTGGTTTGTTGGTTTGTTGGTTTGTTGGCTTGTTGGTTACTTAGCTTGTTGGTTTGTTGGTTTGTTGGTTTGTTGGTTTGTTGGCTTGTTGGCTTGTTGGTTTGTTGGTTTGTTGGTTGGTTGGTTTGTTGGCTTGTTGGTTTGTTGGTTTATTGGCTTGTTGATTTGTTGGTTTGTTGGCTTGTTGGCTTGTCGGTTTGTTTGTTTGTTGGTTTGTTGGTTTGTTGGTTTGATGGTTTGTTGGTTTGTTGGTTTGTTGGCTTGTTGGCTTGTTGGTTTGTTGGTTTGTTGGCTTGTTGGTTACTTAGTTTGTTGGTTTGTTGGCATGTTGGTTTGTGGGTTTGTTGGTTTGTTGGCTTGTTGGTTACTTAGTTTGCTGGTTTGTTGGCATGTTGGTTTGCTGGTTTGTTGGTTTGTTGGCTTGTTGGCTTGTTGGTTTGTTGGTTTGTTGGTTTGTTGCTTTGTTGGTTTGTTGGCTTGTTGGTTTGTTGGCTTGTTGGTTTGTTGGTTTGTGGGTTTGTTGGCTTGTTAGTTTGTTGGTTTGTTGGCTTGTTGGTTTGTTGGTTTATTGGTTTCTTGGCTTGTTGGCTTGTTGGTTTGTTGGTTTGTTGTCTTCTTGCTTTGTTGGTTTGTTGGTTTGTTGGCTTGTTGGCTTGTTGGTTTGTGTGCTTGTTGGTTGTTAGTTTGTTGGCTTTTTGGTTACTTGGTTTGTTGGTTTGTTGGTTTGTTTGTTTGTTGGCTTGTTGGTTTGTTAGTTTGTTGGTTTGTTGGTTTGTTGGTTTGTTGGTTTGTTGGTTTGTTGGTTTTTTGGTTTGTTGGTTTGTTGGTTTGGTGGCTTGTTGGTTTGTTAGTTTGTTGGTTTGTTGGATTGTTGGCTTGTTGGTTTATTGTTTTGTTGGCTTGTTGGTTTGTTGGCTTGTTGGTTTGTTTGTTTGTTGGTTTGTTGGCTTGTTGACTTGTTGGTTTGTTGATTTGTTGGCTTGTTGGTTACTTAGTTTGTTGGTTTGTTGGCATGTTGGTTTGTTGGTTTGTTGGTTTGTTGGCTTGTTGGTTACTTAGTTTGTTGGTTTGTTGGCATGTTGGTTTGTTGGTTTGTTGGCTAGTTGGCTTGTTGGTTTGTTGGTTTGATGGCTTGTTGGTTACTTAGCTTGTTGGTTTGTTGGTTTGTTGGTTTGTTGGTTTGTTGGCTTGTTGGCTTGTTGGTTTGTTGGTTTGTTGGTTGGTTGGTTTGTTCGCTTGTTGGTTTGTTGGTTTATTGGCTTGTTGATTTGTTGGTTTGTTGGTTTGTTGGCTTGTTGGCTTGTCGGTTTGTTTGTTTGTTGGTTTGTTGGTTAGTTGGCTTGTTGGTTTGTTGGTTTGTTGGTTTGTTGGCTTGTTGGCTTGTTGGTTTGTTGGTTTGTTGGCTTGTTGGTTACTTAGTTTGTTGGTTTGTTGGCATGTTGGTTTGTGGGTTTGTTGGTTTGTTGGCTTGTTGGTTACTTAGTTTGCTGGTTTGTTGGCATGTTGGTTTGCTGGTTTGTTGGTTTGTTGGCTTGTTGGCTTGTTCGTTTGTTGGTTTGTTGGTTTGTTGGTTTGTTGGTTTGTTGGTTTGTTGGCTTGTTGGCTTGTTGGTTTGTTGGTTTGTTGGTTTATTTGTTTGTTGGTTTGTTGGCTTGTTGGTTTGTTGGTTTGTTGGTTTGTTGGCTTGTTGGTTTGTTGGTTTGTTGGCTTGTTAACTTGTTGGTTTGTTGTTTTGTTGGCTTGATGGCTTGTTGGTTTGTTGGTTTGTTGGTTTGTTGGCTTGTTGGTTTGTTGGTTTGTTGGTTTGTTGGTTTGTTGGTTTGTTGGTTTGTTGGTTTGTTGGTTTGTTGGTTTGTTGGCTTGTTGGCTTGTTGGTTTGTTGGTTTGTTGGCTTGTTGGTTTGTTGGCCTATTGGTTTGTTGGTTTGTTGGTTTGTTGGCTTGTTGGCTTGTTGGTTTGTTGGTTTGTTGGCTTGTTGGTTACTTAGTTTGTTGGTTTGTTGGTATGTTGGTTTGTTGGTTTGTTGGTTTGTTGGTTTGTTGGTTTGTTGGCCTGTTGGTTTGTTGGTTTGTTGGCTTGTTGGCTTGTTGGTTTGTTGGTTTGTTGGTTTGTTGGCTTGTTGGTTTGTTGGCTTGTTGGCTTGTTGGTTTGTTGGTTTGTTGGTTTGTTGGCTTGTTGGTTTGTTGGTTTGTTGGCTTGTTGGCTTGTTGGTTTGTTGGTTTGTTGGTTTGTTGGTTTGTTGGTTTGTTGGTTTGTTGGTTACATAGTTTGTTGGTTTGTTGGCATGTTGGTTTGTTGGTTTGTTGGTTTGTTGGCTTGTTGGTTTGTTGGTTTGTTGGCTTGTTGGCTTGCTGGCTTGTTGGTTTGTTGGTTTGTTGACTTGTTGGCTTGTTGGTTTGTTGGTTTTTTGGTTTGTTGGTTTGTTGGCTTGTTGGTTACATAGTTTTTTGGTTTGTTGGCATGTTGGTTTGTTGGTTTGTTGGTTTGTTGGCTTGTTGGTTTGTTGGTTTGTTGGCTTGTTGGCTTGTTGGTTTGTTGGTTTGTTGACTTGTTGGCTTGTTGGTTTGTTGGTTTGTTGGTTTGTTGGTTTGTTGGCTTGTTGGTTTGTTGGTTTGTTGGCTTGTTGGTTTGTTGGTTTGTTGGTTTGTTGGTTTGTCGGCTTGTTGGCTTGTTGGTTTGTTGGTTTGTTGGTTTGTTGGCTTGTTGGCTTGTTGGTTTGTTGGCTTGTTGGTTTGTTGGTTTGTTGGTTTGTTGGCTTGTTGGATTGTTGATTGTTGGTTTGTTGGTTTGTTGGTTTGTTGGTTTTTTGGTTTGTTGGTTTGTTTGTTTGTTGGCTTGTTGGTTTGTTGGTTTGTTGGTTTGTTGGCTTGTTGGCTTGTTCGTTTGTTGGTTTGTTGGTTTGTTGGTTTGTTGGTTTTTTGGTTTGTTGGTTTGTTTGTTTGTTGGGTTGTTGGTTTGTTGGTTTTTTGGTTTGTTGGTTTATTGGTTTGTTGGCTTGTTCGTTTGTTGGTTTTTTGGCTTGTTTGTTTGTTGGTTTGTTGGCTTGTTGGCTTGTTGGTTTGTTGGTTTGTTGGCTTGTTGGTTACTTAGTTTGTTGGTTTATTGGTTTGTTGGTTTGTTGGTTTGTTGGCTTGTTGGCTTGTTGGTTCGTTGGTTTGTTGGCTTGTTGGGTTGTTGGTTTGTTAGTTTGTTGGTTTGTTGGCTTGTTGGCTTGTTGGTTTGTTGGTTTTTTTGGTTTGTTGGTTTGTTGGTTTGTTGGTTTGTTGGTTTATTTGTTTGTTGGCTTGTTGGTTTGTTGGTTTGTTGGTTTGTTGGCTTGTTGGCTTGTTGGTTTGTTAATTTGTTGGCTTTTTGGTTACTTGGTTTGTTGGTGTATTGGCTTGTTGGCTTGTTGGCTAGTTGGTTTGTTGGTTTGTTGGCTTGTTGGTTTGTTGGTTTGTTGGTTTGTTGGCTTGTTGCTTTGTTGGTTTGTTGGTTTGTTGGCTTGTTGGTTTGTTGGCTTGTTGGCTTGTTGGTTTGTTAGTTTGTTAGCTTTTTGGTTACTTGGTTTGTTGGTTTGTTGGTTTGTTGGTTTGTTGGCTTGTTAGTTTGTTGGTTGTTGGTTTGTTGGTTTGTTGGTTTGTTGGTTTTTTGGTTTGTTGGTTTGTTGGTTTGTTGGCTTGTTGGTTTTTTGGTTTGTTGGCTTGTTGGTTTGTTGGTTTGTTGGCTTGTTGGCTTGTTGGTTTGTTGGTTTGTTGGCTTGTTGGTTACTTGGTTTGTTGGTTTGTTGGTTTGTTGGTTTGTTGGCTTGTTGGTTTGCTGGTTTGTTGGTTTTCTGGTTTGTTGGTTTATTTGTTTGTTGGTTTGTTGGCTTATTGGTTTGTTGGTTTGTTGGTTTGTTGGTTTGTTGGTTTGTTGGTTTGTTAGTTTGTTGGTTTGTTGGTTTGTTGGTTTGTTGGCTTGTTGGTTTGTTGGTTTGTTGGCTTGTTGGCTTGTTGGTTTGTTGGTTTGTTGGCTTGTTGGTTACATAGTTTGTTGGCTTGTTGGTTTGTTGGTTTGTTGGTTTGTTGGCTTGTTGGTTTGTTGGTTTGTTGGTTTGTTGGCTTGTTGGTTTGTTGGTTTGTTGGTTTGTTGGCTTGTTGGTTACTTAGTTTGTTGGTTTGTTGGCATGTTGGTTTGTTGGTTTGTTGGTTTGTTGGCTTGCTGGTTTATTGGTTTGTTGGCTTGTTGGCTTGTTGGTTTGTTGGTTTGTTGGTTTGTTGGCTTGTTGGTTTGTTGGTTTGTTGGTTTGTGTGCTTGTTGGCTGTTGGTTTGTTGGTTTATTGGTTTTTTGGTTTGTTGGTTTCTTGGTTTGTTGGGTTGTTGGTTTGTTGGTTTGTTGGTTTGTTGGCTTGTTGGTTTGTTGGTTTGTTGGCTTGTTGGTTACTTAGTTTGTTGGTTTGTTGGTTTGTTGGCTTGTTGGCTTGTTGGTTTGTTGGCTTGTTGGCTTGTTGCTTTGTTGGTTTGTTGGCTTGTTGGTTTGTTGGCTTGTTGGTTTGTTGGTGTGTTGGCTTGTTGGCTTGTTGGTTTGTTGGTTTGTTGGTTTGTTGGCTTGTTGGCTTGTTGGTTTGTTGGTTTGTTGGTTTGTTGGCTTGTTGGCTTGTTGGTTTGTTGGCTTGTTGGTTTGTTGGTTTGTTGGTTTGTTGGCTTGTTGGATTGTTGATTGTTGGTTTGTTGGTTTGTTGGTTTGTTGGTTTTTTGGTTTGTTGGTTTGTTTGTTTGTTGGCTTGTTGGTTTGTTGGTTTGTTGGTTTGTTGGCTTGTTGGCTTGTTCGTTTGTTGGTTTTTTGGTTTGTTGGTTTGTTGGTTTTTTGGTTTGTTGGTTTGTTGGTTTGTTGGGTTGTTGGTTTGTTGGTTTTTTGGTTTGTTGGTTTATTGGTTTGTTGGCTTGTTGGTTTGTTGGTTTTTTGGCTTGTTTGTTTGTTGGTTTGTTGGCTTGTTGGCTTGTTGGCTTGTTGGTTTGTTGGCTTGTTGGTTACTTAGTTTGTCGGTTTATTGGTTTGTTGGTTTGTTGGTTTGTTGGCTTGTTGGCTTGTTGGTTCGTTGGTTTGTTGGCTTGTTGGCTTGTTGGTTTGTTAGTTTGTTGGTTTGTTGGCTTGTTGGCTTGTTGGTTTGTTGGTTTTTTTGGTTTGTTGGTTTGTTGGTTTGTTGGTTTGTTGGTTTATTTGTTTGTTGGCTTGTTGGTTTGTTGGTTTGTTGGTTTGTTGGCTTGTTGGCTTGTTGGTTTGTTAATTTGTTGGCTTTTTGGTTACTTGGTTTGTTGGTGTATTGGCTTGTTGGCTTGTTGGCTTGTTGGTTTGTTGGTTTGTTGGCTTGTTGGTTTGTTGGTTTGTTGGTTTGTTGAATTGTTGCTTTGTTGGTTTGTTGGTTTGTTGGCTTGTTGGTTTGTTGGCTTGTTGGCTTGTTGGTTTGTTAGTTTGTTGGCTTTTTGGTTACTTGGTTTGTTGGTTTGTTGGTTTGTTGGTTTGTTGGCTTGTTAGTTTGTTGGTTGTTGGTTTGTTGGTTTGTTGGTTTGTTGGTTTTTTTGTTTGTTGGTTTGTTGGTTTGTTGGCTTGTTGGTTTTTTGGTTTGTTGGCTTGTTGGTTTGTTGGTTTGTTGGCTTGTTGGCTTGTTGGTTTGTTGGTTTGTTGGCTTGTTGGTTACTTGGTTTGTTGGTTTGTTGGTTTGTTGGTTTGTTGGCTTGTTGGTTTGCTGGTTTGTTGGTTTTCTGGTTTGTTGGTTTATTTGTTTGTTGGTTTGTTGGCTTATTGGTTTGTTGGTTTGTTGGCTTGTTGGTTTGTTGGTTTGTTGGTTTGTTGGCTTGTTGGTTACTTAGTTTGTTGGTTTGTTGGCATGTTGGTTTGTTGGTTTGTTGGTTTGTTGGCTTGCTGGTTTGTTGGTTTGTTGGCTTGTTGGCTTGTTGGTTTGTTGGTTTGTTGGTTTGTTGGCTTGTTGGTTTGTTGGTTTGTTGGTTTGTGTGCTTGTTGGCTGTTGGTTTGTTGGTTTATTGGTTTTTTGGTTTGTTGGTTTCTTGGTTTGTTGGGTTGTTGGTTTGTTGGTTTGTTGGTTTGTTGGCTTGTTGGTTTGTTGGTTTGTTGGCTTGTTGGTTACTTAGTTTGTTGGTTTGTTGGTTTGTTGGCTTGTTGGCTTGTTGGTTTGTTGGCTTGTTGGCTTGTTGCTTTGTTGGTTTGTTGGCTTGTTGGTTTGTTGGCTTGTTGGTTTGTTGGTGTGTTGGCTTGTTGGCTTGTTGGTTTGTTGGTTTGTTGGTTTGTTGGCTTGTTGGCTTGTTGGTTTGTTGGTTTGTTGGTTTGTTGGCTTGTTGGCTTGTTGGTTTGTTGGCTTGTTGGTTTGTTGGTTTGTTGGTTTGTTGGCTTGTTGGATTGTTGATTGTTGGTTTGTTGGTTTGTTGGTTTGTTGGTTTTTTGGTTTGTTGGTTTGTTTGTTTGTTGGCTTGTTGGTTTGTTGGTTTGTTGGTTTGTTGGCTTGTTGGCTTGTTCGTTTGTTGGTTTTTTGGTTTGTTGATTTGTTGGTTTTTTGGTTTGTTGGTTTGTTGGTTTGTTGGGTTGTTGGTTTGTTGGTTTTTTGGTTTGTTTGTTTATTGGTTTGTTGGCTTGTTGGTTTGTTGGTTTTTTGGCTTGTTTGTTTGTTGGTTTGTTGGCTTGTTGGCTTGTTGGTTTGTTGGTTTGTTGGCTTGTTGGTTACTTAGTTTGTCGGTTTATTGGTTTGTTGGTTTGTTGGTTTGTTGGCTTGTTGGCTTGTTGGTTCGTTGGTTTGTTGGCTTGTTGGCTTGTTGGCTTGTTGGTTTGTTAGTTTGTTGGTTTGTTGGCTTGTTGGCTTGTTGGTTTGTTAGTTTTTTTGGTTTGTTGGCTTGTTGGTTTGTTGGTTTGTTGGTTTATTTGTTTGTTGGCTTGTTGGTTTGTTGGTTTGTTGGTTTGTTGGCTTGTTGGCTTGTTGGTTTGTTAATTTGTTGGCTTTTTGGTTACTTGGTTTGTTGGTGTATTGGCTTGTTGGCTTGTTGGCTTGTTGGTTTGTTGGTTTGTTGGCTTGTTGGTTTGTTGGTTTGTTGGTTTGTTGAATTGTTGCTTTGTTGGTTTGTTGGTTTGTTGGCTTGTTGGTTTGTTGGCTTGTTGGCTTGTTGGTTTGTTAGTTTGTTGGCTTTTTGGTTACTTGGTTTGTTGGTTTGTTGGTTTGTTGGTTTGTTGGCTTGTTAGTTTGTTGGTTGTTGGTTTGTTGGTTTGTTGGTTTGTTGGTTTTTTTGTTTGTTGGTTTGTTGGTTTGTTGGCTTGTTGGTTTTTTGGTTTGTTGGTTTGTTGGTTTGTTGGTTTGTTGGCTTGTTGGCTTGTTGGTTTGTTGGTTTGTTGGCTTGTTGGTTACTTGGTTTGTTGGTTTGTTGGTTTGTTGGTTTGTTGGCTTGTTGGTTTGCTGGTTTGTTGGTTTTCTGGTTTGTTGGTTTATTTGTTTGTTGGTTTGTTGGCTTATTGGTTTGTTGGTTTGTTGGTTTGTTAGTTTGTTGGTTTGTTGGTTTGTTGGTTTGTTGGCTTGTTGGTTTGTTGGTTTGTTGGCTTGTTGGCTTGTTGGTTTGTTGGTTTGTTGGCTTGTTGGTTACATAGTTTGTTGGTTTGTTGGTTTGTTGGTTTGTTGGTTTGTTAGCTTGTTGGTTTGTTGGTTTGTTGGTTTGTTGGCTTGTTGGTTTGTTGGTTTATTGGTTTGTTGGCTTGTTGGTTACTTAGTTTGTTGGTTTGTTGGCATGTTGGTTTGTTGGTTTGTTGGTTTGTTGGCTTGCTGGTTTGTTGGTTTGTTGGCTTGTTGGCTTGTTGGTTTGTTGGTTTGTTGGTTTGTTGGCTTGTTGGTTTGTTGGTTTGTTGGTTTGTGTGCTTGTTGGCTTGTTGGTTTGTTGGTTTATTGGTTTTTTGGTTTGTTGGTTTCTTGGTTTGTTGGGTTGTTGGTTTGTTGGTTTGTTGGTTTGTTGGCTTGTTGGTTTGTTGGTTTGTTGGCTTGTTGGTTACTTAGTTTGTTGGTTTGTTGGTTTGTCGGCTTGTTGGCTTGTTGGTTTGTTGGCTTGTTGGCTTGTTGCTTTGTTGGTTTGTTGGCTTGTTGGTTTGTTGGCTTGTTGGTTTGTTGGTGTGTTGGCTTGTTGGCTTGTTGGTTTGTTGGTTTGTTGGTTTGTTGGTTTGTTGGTTTGTTGGTTTGTTGGTTTGTTGGTTTGTTGGTTTGTTGGTTTTTCGGTTTGTTGGTTTGTTGGTTTGTTGGCTTATTGGTTTGTTGGTTTGTTGGTTTGTTGGCTTGTTGGTTTGTTGGTTTGTTGGTTTGTTGGCTTGTTGGTTAGTTGGTTTGTTGGTTTCTTGGCTTGTTGCTTTGTTGGTTTGTTGGTTTGTTGGCTTGTTGCTTTGTTGGTTTGTTGGTTTGTTGGCTTGTTGGCTTGTTGGTTTGTGTGCTTGTTGGTTATTATTTTGTTGGCTTTTTGGTTACTTGGTTTGTTGGTTTGTTGGTTTGTTGGTTTGTTGGCTTGTTGGTTTGTTGGTTTGTTGGTTTGTTGGTTTGTGGGTTTGTTGGTTTGTTGGTTTGTTGGTTTGTTGATTTTTTGGTTTGTTGGTTTATTGGTTTGGAGGCTTGTTGGTTTGTTAGTTTGTTGGTTTGTTGGTTTGTTGGATTGTTGGCTTGTTGGTTTATTGGTTTGTTGGCTTGTTGGTTTGTTGGCTTGTTGGTTTGTTGGTTTGTTGGTTTGTTGGCTTGTTGGCTTGTTGGTTTGTTGATTTGTTGGCTTGTTGGTTACTTAGTTTGTTGGTTTGTTGGCATGTTGGTTTGTTGGTTTGTTGGTTTGTTGGCTGGTTGGTTACTTAGTTTGTTGGTTTGTTGGCATGTTGGTTTGTTGGTTTGTTGGCTTGTTGGCTTGTTGGTTTGTTGGTTTGTTGGCTTGTTGGTTACTTGGTTTGTTGGTTTCTTGGTTTGTTGGTTTGTTGGTTTGTTGGTTTGTTGGCTTGTTGGCTTGTTGGTTTGTTAGTTTGTTGGCTTTTTGGTTACTTGGTTTGTTGGTTTGTTGGTTTGTTGGCTTGTTGGCTTGTTGGTTTGTTGGTTTGTTGGCTTGTTGGTTTGTTGGTTTGTTGGTTTGTTGGCTTGTGGCTTGTTGCTTTGTTGGGTTATTGGTTTGTTGGCTTGTTGGTTTGTTGGCTTGTTGGCTTGTTGGTTTGTTAGTTTGTTGGCTTTTTGGTTACTTGGTTTGTTGGTTTGTTGGTTTGTTGCTTTGTTGGCTTGTTAGTTTGTTGGTTTGTTGGTTTGTTGGTTTGTTGGTTCATTTGTTTGTTGGTTTGTTGGCTTGTTAGTTTGTTAGTTTGTTGGTTTGTTGGTTTGTTAGTTTGTAGGTTTGTTGGCTTGTTGGCTTGTTGGTTTGTTGGTTTTTTGGTTTGTTGGTTTGTTGGTTGGTTGGTTTGTTGGCTTGTTGGTTTATTTGTTTGTTGGTTTGTTGTCTTGTTGGCTTGTTGGTTTGTTGGTTTGTTGGTTTGTTGGCTTGTTGGTTTGTTGGTTTGTTAGTTTGTTGGCTTTTTGGTTACTTGGTTTGTTGGTGTGTTGGTTTGTTGGCTTGTTGGCTTGTTGGTTTGTTGGTTTGTTGGCTTGTTGGTTTGTTGGTTTGTTGGCTTGTTGGCTTGTTGCTTTGCTGGTTTGTTGGTTTGTTGGCTTGTTGGTTTGTTGGCTTGTTGGCTTGTTGGTTTGTTAGTTTGTTAGCTTTTTGGTTACTTGGTTTGTTGGTTTGTTGGTTTGTTGGTTTGTTGGCTTGTTGGTTTGTTGGTTTGTTGGTTTGTTGGTTTGTTGGTTTGTTGGTTTGTTGGTTTGTTGGTTTTTTGGTTTGTTGGTTTGTTGGTTTGTTGGCTTGTTGGTTTGTTGGTTTTTGTGCTTGTTGTTTTGTTGGTTTGTTGATTTGTTGGCTTGTTGGCTTGTTGGTTTGTTGGTTTGTTGGTTTGTTGGTTTGTTGGCTTGTTGGTTTGTTGGTTTGTTGGTTTGTGTGCTTGTTGGCTTGTTGGTTTGTTGGTTTATTGGTTTTTTGGTTTGTTGGTTTCTTGGTTTGTTGGCTTGTTGGTTTGTTGGTTTGTTGGTTTGTTGGCTTGTTGGTTTGTTGGTTTGTTGGCTTGTTGGTTACTTAGTTTGTTGGTTTGTTGGTTTGTTGGTTTGTTGGTTTGTTGGTTTGTTGGCTTGTTGGCTTGTTGATTTGTTGGCTTGTTGGCTTGTTGCTTTGTTGGTTTGTTGGCTTGTTGGTTTGTTGGCTTATTGGTTTGTTGGTTTGTTGGCTTGTTGCTTTGTTGGTTTGTTGGCTTGTTGGTTTGTTGGCTTATTGGTTTGTTGGTTTGTTGGTTTGTTGGTTTGTTGGTTTGTTGGTTTTTCGGTTTGTTGGTTTGTTGGTTTGTTGGCTTATTGGTTTGTTGGTTTGTTGGTTTGTTGGCTTGTTGGTTTGTTGGTTTGTTGGCTTGTTGGTTTGTTGGCTTGTTGGTTTGTTGGTTTGTTGGTTTGTTGGTTTCTTGGCTTGTTGGCTTGTTGGTTTGTTGGTTTGTTGGCTTGTTACTTTGTTGGTTTGTTGGTTTGTTGGTTTGTTGGCGTGTTGGCTTGTTGGTTTGTGTGCTTGTTGGTTATTATTTTGTTGGCTTTTTGGTTACTTGGTTTGTTGGTTTGTTGGTTTGTTGGCTTGTTAGTTTGTTGGTTTGTTGGTTTGTTGGTTTGTTGGTTTATTTGTTTGTTGGTTTGTTGGCTTGGTGGTTTGTTGGTTTGTTGGTTTGTTGGTTTGTTAGTTTGTTGGTTTGTTGGCTTGTTGGCTTGTTGGTTTGTTGGTTTTTTGGTTTGTTGGTTTGTTGGTTGGTTGGTTTGTTGGCTTGTTGGTTTATTTGTTTGTTGGTTTGTTGGCTTGTTGGCTTGTTGGTTTGTTGGTTTGTTGGTTTGTTGGCTTGTTGGCTTGTTGGTTTGTTGGTTTGTTAGTTTGTTGGCTTTTTGGTTACTTGGTTTGTTGTTGTGTTGGTTTGTTGGCTTGTTGGCTTGTTGGTTTGTTGGTTTGTTGGCTTGTTGGTTTGTTGGTTTGTTGGCTTGTTGGCTTGTTGCTTTGTTGGTTTGTTGGTTTGTTGGGTTGTTGGTTTGTTGGCTTGTTGGCTTGTTGGTTTGTTAGTTTGTTAGCTTTTTGGTTACTTGGTTTGTTGGTTTGTTGGTTTGTTGGCTTGTTGGTTTGTTGGTTTGTTGGTTTGTTGGTTTGTTGGTTTGTTGGTTTGTTGGTTTTTTGGTTTGTTGGTTTGTTGGTTTGTTGGCTTGTTGGTTTGTTGGTTTGTTGGCTTGTTTGTTTGTTGGTTTGTTGGTTTGTTGGCTTGTTGGTTACTTGGTTTGTTGGTTTGTTGGTTTGTTGGTTTGTTGGTTTGTTGGTTTTTTGGTTTGTTGGTTTATTTTTTTGTTGGTTTGTTAACTTGTTGGTTTGTTGGTTTGTTGGTTTGTTGGTTTGTTGGTTTGTTGGTTTGTTGGCTTGTTGGTTACTTGGTTTGTTGGTTTGTTGGTTTGTTGGTTTGTTGGCTTGTTGGTTTGTTGGTTTGTTGGCTTGTTTGTTTGTTGGTTTGTTGGTTTGTTGGCTTGTTGGTTACTTGGTTTGTTGGTTTGTTGGTTTGTTGGTTTGTTGGCTTGTTGGTTTGTTGGTTTGTTGGCTTGTTGGTTACTTAGTTTGGTGGTTTGTTGGTTTGTTGGTTTGTTAGTTTTTTGGCTTGTTGGCTTGTTGGTTTGTTGGTTAGTTCGTTTGTTGGTTTGTTAGTTTGTTGGTTGGTTGGCTTGTTGGTTTGTTAGTTTGTTGGCTTTTTGGTTACTTAGTTTGTTGGTTTGTTGGCTTGTTGGTTACTTGGTTTGTTGGTTTGTTGGTTTGTTGGTTTGTTGGCTTGTTGGTTTGTTGGTTTGTTGGCTTGTTTGTTTGTTGGTTTGTTGGTTTGTTGGCTTGTTGGTTACTTAGTTTGTTGGTTTGTTGGTTTGTTGGTTTGTTGGTTTGTTGGTTTGTTGGTTTGTTGGCTTGTTGGCTTGTTGGTTTGTTGGCTTGTTGGCTTGTTGCTTTGTTGGTTTGTTGGCTTGTTGGTTTGTTGGCTTATTGGCTTGTTGGTTTGTTGGTTTTTTGGTTTGTTGGTTTGTTGGTTGGTTGGTTTGTTGGCTTGTTGGTTTATTTGTTTGTTGGTTTGTTGGCTTGTTGGCTTGTTGGTTTGTTGGTTTGTTGGTTTGTTGGCTTGTTGGCTTGTTGGTTTGTTGGTTTGTTAGTTTGTTGGCTTTTTGGTTACTTGGTTTGTTGTTGTGTTGGTTTGTTGGCTTGTTGGCTTGTTGGTTTATTGGTTTGTTGGCTTGTTGGTTTGTTGGTTTGTTGGCTTGTTGGCTTGTTGCTTTGTTGGTTTGTTGGTTTGTTGGGTTGTTGGTTTGTTGGCTTGTTGGCTTGTTGGTTTGTTAGTTTGTTAGCTTTTTGGTTACTTGGTTTGTTGGTTTGTTGGTTTGTTCGCTTGTTGGTTTGTTGGTTTGTTGGTTTGTTGGTTTGTTGGTTTGTTGGTTTGTTGGTTTTTTGGTTTGTTGGTTTGTTGGTTTGTTGGCTTGTTGGTTTGTTGGTTTGTTGGTTTGTTGGCTTGTTTGTTTGTTGGTTTGTTGGTTTGTTGGCTTGTTGGTTACTTGGTTTGTTGGTTTGTTGGTTTGTTGGTTTGTTGGTTTGTTGGTTTTTTGGTTTGTTGGTTTATTTTTTTGTTGGTTTGTTAACTTGTTGGTTTGTTGGTTTGTTGGTTTGTTGGTTTGTTGGTTTGTTGGTTTGTTGGCTTGTTGGTTACTTGGCTTGTTGGTTTGTTGGTTTGTTGGTTTGTTGGCTTGTTGGTTTGTTGGTTTGTTGGCTTGTTTGTTTGTTGGTTTGTTGGTTTGTTGGCTTGTTGGTTACTTGGTTTGTTGGTTTGTTGGTTTGTTGGTTTGTTGGCTTGTTGGTTTGTTGGTTTGTTGGCTTGTTGGTTACTTAGTTTGGTGGTTTGTTGGTTTGTTGGTTTGTTAGTTTTTTGGCTTGTTGGCTTGTTGGTTTGTTGGTTAGTTCGTTTGTTGGTTTGTTAGTTTGTTGGTTGGTTGGCTTGTTGGTTTGTTAGTTTGTTGGCTTTTTGGTTACTTAGTTTGTTGGTTTGTTGGCTTGTTGGTTACTTGGTTTGTTGGTTTGTTGGTTTGTTGGTTTGTTGGCTTGTTGGTTTGTTGGTTTGTTGGCTTGTTTGTTTGTTGGTTTGTTGGTTTGTTGGCTTGTTGGTTACTTGGTTTGTTGGTTTGTTGGTTTGTTGGTTTTTTGGTTTGTTGGTTTATTTTTTTGTTGGTTTGTTAACTTGTTGGTTTGTTGGTTTGTTGGTTTGTTGGTTTGTTGGTTTGTTAGTTTGTTGGTTTGTTGGTTTGTTGGCTTGTTGGTTTGTTGGTTTGTTGGCTTGTTGGCTTGTTGGTTTGTTGGTTTGTTGGCTTGTTGGTTACTTAGTTTGGTGGTTTGTTGGTTTGTTGGTTTGTTGGTTTTTTGGCTTGTTGGCTTGTTGGTTTGTTGGTTAGTTCGTTTGTTTGTTTGTTAGTTTGTTGGTTTGTTGGCTTGTTGGTTTGTTAGTTTGTTGGCTTTTTGGTTACTTAGTTTGTTGGTTTGTTGGCTTGTGGGCTTGTTGGTTTGTTGCTTTGTTCATTTGATGATTTTTTGGTTTGTTGGTTACTTGGTTTGTTGGTTTGATGGTTTGTTGGCTTGTTGGTTTGTTGGCTTGTTGGTTTGTTGGTTTGTTGGTTTGTTGGCTTGTTGGCTTGTTGGTTTGTTAGTTTGTTGGTTTGTTGGTTTGTTGGTTTGTTGGTTTGTTGGTTTGTTGGTTTGTTGGTTTGTTAGTTTTTTGGTTTGTTGGTTTATTTGTTTGTTGGTTTGTTGGTTTGTTGTTTTGTTCGCTTGTTGGCTTGTTGGTTTGTTGGTTTGTTGGCTTGTTGGTTTGTTGGTTTGTTGGTTTGTTGGCATGTTGGTTACTAAGTTTGTCGGTTTGTTGGCATGTTGGTTTGTTGTTTTGTTAGTTTGTTGGCTTGTTGGTTTGTGTGCTTGTTGGTTTGTTGGTTTGTTGATTTGTTGGCTTGTTGGCTTGTTGGTTTGTTGGTTTGTTGGTTTGTTGGTTTGTTGGTTTGTTGGTTTGTTGGTTTGTTGGTTTGTTGGCTTGTTGGTTTGTTGGTTTGTTGGTTTGTTAGCTTGTTGGTTTGTTGGTTTGTTGGCTTGTTGGTTACTTAGTTTGTTGGTTTGTTGGTTTGTTGGTTTGTTGGCTTGTTGGCTTGTTAGTTTGTTGGCTTGTTGGCTTGTTGTTTTGTTGGTTTGTTGGCTTGTTGGTTTGTTGGCTTGATGGTTTTTTGGTTTGTTGGTTTGTTGGCTTGTTGGCTTGTTGGTTTGTTGGTTTGTTGGTTTGTTGGTTTGTTGGTTTTTTGGTTTTTGGTTTGTTGGTTTGTTGGCTTGTTGGTTTGTTTGGTTTGTTGGTTTGTTGGCTTGTTGGTTTGTTGGTTTGTTGGCTTGTTGGTTTGTTGGTTTGTTGGTTTGTTGGCTTGTTGGCTTGTTGGTTTGTTGGTTTGTTGGCTTGTTGCTTTGTTGGTTTGTTGGTTTGTTGGCTTGTTGGCTTGTTGGTTTGTTGGCTTGTTGGTTTGTTAGTTTGTTGGCTTTTTGGTTACTTGGTTTGTTGGTTTGTTGGTTTGTTGGTTTGTTGGCTTGTTGGTTTGTTGGTTTGTTGGTTTGTTGGTTTGTTGGTTTGTTGGCTTTTTGGTTACTTGGTTTGTTGGTTTGTTAACTGGTTGGCTTGTTGGTTTGTTGGTTTGTTGGCTTGTTGGTTTGTTGGTTTGTTGGTTTGTTGGTTTGTTGGTTTATTTGTTTGTTGGTTTGTTGGCTTGTTGGTTTGTTGGTTTGTTGGCTTGTTGATTACTTAGTTTCTTGGTTTGTTGGTTTGTTGGTTTGTTGGCTTGTTGGCTTGTTGGTTTGTTGGTTTGTTGGTTTGTTGGTTTGTTGGCTTGTTGGTTTGTTGGTTTGTTGGCTTGTTGGTTTGTTGGATTGTTGGTTTGTTGGCTTGTTGGCTTGTTGGTTTGTTGGTTTGTTGGCTTGTTGGTTTGTTGGCTTGTTGGTTTGTTGGTTTGTTGGTTTGTTGGCTTGTTGGCTTGTTGGTTTGTTGGTTTGTTGGCTTGTTGGTTACTTAATTTGTTGGTTTGTTGGCATGTTGGTTTGTTGGTTTGTTGGCTTATTGGTTACTTAGTTTGTTTGTTTGTTGGCATGTTGGTTTGTTGGTTTGTTGGTTTGTTGGCTTGTTGGTTTGTTGGTTTGTTGGCTTGTTGGCTTGTTGGCTTGTTGGTTTGTTGGTTTGTTGGTTTGTTGGCTTGTTGGTTTGTTGGTTTGTTGGCTTGTTGGTTTGTTGGTTTGTTGGTTTGTTGGTTAATTTGTTTGTTGGTTTGTTGGCTTGTTGGTTTGTTGGTTTGTTGGTTTGTTGGCTTATTGGTTTGTTGGTTTGTTGGCTTGTTGGTTACTTAGTTTGTTGGTTTGTTGGCATGTTGGTTTGTTGGCTTGTTGGTTTGTTGGTTTGTTGGCTTGTTGGTTTGTTAGTTTGTTGGTTTGTTGGTTTGTTGGTTTGTTGGTTTGTTGGTTTGTTGGTTTATTTGTTTGTTGGTTTGTTGGTTTATTTGTTTGTTGGTTTGTTGGCTTGTTGGTTTGTTGGTTTGTTGGTTTATTGCTTCGTTCGTTTGATGGTTGGTTGGTTTGTTGGTTACTTGGTTTGTTGGTTTGTTGGTTTGTTGATTTCCTGGTTTGTTGGCTTGTTGGCTTGTTGGTTTGTTGGTTTGTTGGCTTGTTGGTTACTTTGTTTGTTGGTTTGTTGGCATGTTGGTTTGTTGGTTTGTTGGTTTGTTGGCTTGTTGGTTTGTTAGTTTGTTGGCTTGTTGGTTTGTTGGTTTGTTGGCTTGTTGGCTTGTTGGTTTGTTAGTTTGTTGGTTTGTTGGTTTGTTGGTTTGTTGGTTTGTTGGCTTGTTGGTTTGTTAGTTTGTTGGTTTGTTGGCTTGTTGGTTTGTTGGTTTATTGGTTTGTTGGCTTGTTGGCTTGTTGGTTTGTTGGTTTGTTGGCTTGTTGGTTTGTTGGTTTGTTGGCTTGTTGGCTTGTTGGCTTGTTGGTTTGTTGGCTTGTTGGTTTGTTAGTTTGTTGGCTTTTTGGTTACTTGGTTTGTTGGTTTTTTGGTTTGTTGGTTTGTTGGTAGGTTGGCTTGTTGGTTTGTTGGTTTGTTGTTTTGTTGGTTTGTTGGCTTGTTGGCTTGTTGGTTTGTTGGTTTGTTGGCTTGTTGGTTTGTTGGTTTGTTGGCTTGTTGGCTTGTTGCTTTGTTGGTTTGTTGGTTTGTTGGCTTGTTGGCTTGTTGGTTTGTTAGTTTGTTGGCTTTTTGGTTACTTGGTTTGTTGGTTTGTTGGTTTGTTGGCTTGTTGGTTTGCTGGCTTGCTGGTTTGTTGGTTTGTTGGTTTGTTGGTTTGTTGGTTTGTTGGTTTGTTGGTTTGTTGGTTTATTGGTTTTTTGGTTTGTTGGTTTGTTGGTTTGTTGGTTTGTTGGTTTGTTGGTTTATTTGTTTGATGGTTTGTTGGCTTGTTGGTTTGTTGGTTTGTTGGTTTGTTGGTTTGTTGGCTTGTTGGCTTGTTGGTTTGTTGGTTTGTTGGCTTGTTGGTTACTTAGTTTGTTGGTTTGTTGGTTTGTTGGTTTGTTGGTTTGTTGGCTTGTTGGCTTGTTGGTTTTTTGGTTTGTTGGTTACTTGGTTTGTTGGTTTGTTGGTTTGTTGGCTTGTTGGTTTGTTGGCTTGTTGGTTTGTTGGTTTGTTGGTTTGTTGGCTTGTTGGCTTGTTGGTTTGTTAGTTTGTTGGTTTGTTGGTTTGTTGGTTTGTTGGTTTGTTGGTTTGTTAGTTTTTTGGTTTGTTGGTTTATTTGTTTGTTGGTTTGTTGGTTTGTTGTTTTGTTGTTTTGTTGGCTTGTTGGCTTGTTGGTTTGTTGGTTTGTTGGCTTGTTGGTTTGTTGGTTTCTTGGTTTGTTGGCTTGTTGGTTACTTAGTTTGTCGGTTTGTTGGCATGTTGGTTTGTTGTTTTGTTGGTTTGTTGGCTTGTTGGTTTGTTGGTTTGTTGGCTTGTTGGCTTGTTGGTTTGTTGGTTTGTTGGTTTGTGTGCTTGTTGGTTTTTTGGTTTGTTGATTTGTTGGCTTGTTGGCTTGTTGGTTTGTTGGTTTGTTAGTTTGTTGGTTTGTTGGTTTGTTGGTTTGTTGGCTTGTTGGTTTGTTGGTTTGTTGGTTTGTTAGCTTGTTGGTTTGTTGGTTTGTTGGCTTGTTGGTTACTTAGTTTGTTGGTTTGTTGGTTTGTTGGTTTGTTGGTTTGTTGGCTTGTTGGCTTGTTGGCTTGTTGGTTTGTTGGTTTGTTGGTTTCTTGGCTTGTTGCTTTGTTGGTTTGTTGGTTTGTTGGCTTGTTGCTTTGTTGGTTTGTTGGTTTGTTGGCTTGTTGGCTTGTTGGTTTGTGTGCTTGTTGGTTATTATTTTGTTGGCTTTTTGGTTACTTGGTTTGTTGGTTTGTTGGTTTGTTGGTTTGTTGGTTTGTTGGCTTGTTGGTTTGTTGGTTTGTTGGTTTGTTGGTTTGTTGGTTTGTTGGTTTGTTGGTTTGTTGATTTTTTGGTTTGTTGGTTTATTGGTTTGGAGGCTTGTTGGTTTGTTAGTTTGTTGGTTTGTTGGTTTGTTGGATTGTTGGCTTGTTGGTTTATTGGTTTGTTGGCTTGTTGGTTTGTTGGCTTGTTGGTTTGTTGGCTTGTTGGTTTGTTGGTTTGTTGGTTTGTTGGATTGTTGGCTTGTTGGTTTGTTGATTTGTTGGCTTGTTGGTTACTTAGTTTGTTGGTTTGTTGGCATGTTGGTTTGTTGGTTTGTTGGTTTGTTGGCTTGTTGGTTACTTAGTTTGTTGGTTTGTTGGCATGTTGGTTTGTTGGTTTGTTGGCTTGTTGGCTTGTTGGTTTGTTGGTTTGTTGGCTTGTTGGTTACTTAGTTTGTTGGTTTCTTGGTTTGTTGGTTTGTTGGTTTGTTGGTTTGTTGGCTTGTTGGCTTGTTGGTTTGTTGGTTTGTTGGCTTGTTGGCTTATTGGTTTGTTAGTTTGTTGGCTTTTTGGTTACTTGGTTTGTTGGTTTGTTGGTTTGTTGGCTTGTTGGCTTGTTGGTTTGTTGGTTTGTTGGCTTGTTGGTTTGTTGGTTTGTTGGTTTGTTGGCTTGTGGCTTGTTGCTTTGTTGGGTTATTGGTTTGTTGGCTTGTTGGCTTGTTGGCTTGTTGGCTTGTTGGTTTGTTAGTTTGTTGGCTTTTTGGTTACTTGGTTTGTTGGTTTGTTGGTTTGTTGGTTTGTTGGCTTGTTAGTTTGTTGGTTTGTTGGTTTGTTGGTTTGTTGGTTCATTTGTTTGTTGGTTTGTTGGCTTGTTGGTTTGTTAGTTTGTTGGTTTGTTGGTTTGTTAGTTTGTTGGTTTGTTGGCTTGTTGGCTTGTTGGTTTGTTGGTTTTTTGGTTTGTTGGTTTGTTGGTTGGTTGGTTTGTTGGCTTGTTGGTTTATTTGTTTGTTGGTTTGTTGGCTTGTTGGCTTGTTGGTTTGTTGGTTTGTTGGTTTGTTGGCTTGTTGGTTTGTTGGTTTGTTAGTTTGTTGGCTTTTTGGTTACTTGGTTTGTTTGTGTGTTGGTTTGTTGGCTTGTTGGCTTGTTGGTTTGTTGGTTTGTTGGCTTGTTGGTTTGTTGGTTTGTTGGCTTGTTGGCTTGTTGCTTTGTTGGTTTGTTGGTTTGTTGGCTTGTTGGTTTGTTGGCTTGTTGGCTTGTTGGTTTGTTAGTTTGTTAGCTTTTTGGTTACTTGGTTTGTTGGTTTGTTGGTTTGTTGGCTTGTTGGTTTGTTGGTTTGTTGGTTTGTTGGTTTGTTGGTTTGTTGGTTTGTTGGTTTTTTGGTTTGTTGGTTTGTTGGTTTGTTGGCTTGTTGGTTTGTTGGTTTTTGTGCTTGTTGGTTTGTTGATTTGTTGGCTTGTTGGCTTGTTGGTTTGTTGGTTTGTTGGTTTGTTGGTTTGTTGGCTTGTTGGTTTGTTGGTTTGTTGGTTTGTGTGCTTGTTGGCTTGTTGGTTTGTTGGTTTGTTGGTTTGTTGGTTTGTTGGCTTGTTGGTTTGTTGGTTTGTTGGTTTGTTGGTTTGTTGGTTTGTTGGTTTTTTGGTTTGTTGGTTTGTTGGTTTGTTGGCTTGTTGGTTTGTTGGTTACTTAGTTTGTTGGTTTGTTGGCATGTTGGTTTGTTGGTTTGTTGGCTTGTTGGCTTGTTGGTTTGTTGGTTTGTTGGTTTGTTGGTTTGTTGGTTTGTTGGCTTTTTGGTTACTTGGTTTGTTGGTTTGTTAACTGGTTGGCTTGTTGGTTTGTTGGTTTGTTGGCTTGTTGGTTTGTTGGTTTGTTGGTTTGTTGGTTTGTTGGTTTATTTGTTTGTTGGTTTGTTGGCTTGTTGGTTTGTTGGTTTGTTGGCTTGTTGATTACTTAGTTTCTTGGTTTGTTGGTTTGTTGGTTTGTTGGCTTGTTGGCTTGTTGGTTTGTTGGTTTGTTGGTTTGTTGGTTTGTTGGCTTGTTGGTTTGTTGGTTTGTTGGCTTGTTGGTTTGTTGGATTGTTGGTTTGTTGGCTTGTTGGCTTGTTGGTTTGTTGGTTTGTTGGCTTGTTGGTTTGTTGGCTTGTTGGTTTGTTGGTTTGTTGGTTTGTTGGCTTGTTGGCTTGTTGGTTTGTTGGTTTGTTGGCTTGTTGGTTACTTAATTTGTTGGTTTGTTGGCATGTTGGTTTGTTGGTTTGTTGGCTTATTGGTTACTTAGTTTGTTTGTTTGTTGGCATGTTGGTTTGTTGGTTTGTTGGTTTGTTGGCTTGTTGGTTTGTTGGTTTGTTGGCTTGTTGGCTTGTTGGCTTGTTGGTTTGTTGGTTTGTTGGTTTGTTGGCTTGTTGGTTTGTTGGTTTGTTGGCTTGTTGGTTTGTTGGTTTGTTGGTTTGTTGGTTAATTTGTTTGTTGGTTTGTTGGCTTGTTGGTTTGTTGGTTTGTTGGTTTGTTGGCTTATTGGTTTGTTGGTTTGTTGGCTTGTTGGTTACTTAGTTTGTTGGTTTGTTGGCATGTTGGTTTGTTGGCTTGTTGGTTTGTTGGTTTGTTGGCTTGTTGGTTTGTTAGTTTGTTGGTTTGTTGGTTTGTTGGTTTGTTGGTTTGTTGGTTTGTTGGTTTATTTGTTTGTTGGTTTGTTGGTTTATTTGTTTGTTGGTTTGTTGGCTTGTTGGTTTGTTGGTTTGTTGGTTTATTGCTTCGTTCGTTTGATGGTTGGTTGGTTTGTTGGTTACTTGGTTTGTTGGTTTGTTGGTTTGTTGATTTCCTGGTTTGTTGGCTTGTTGGCTTGTTGGTTTGTTGGTTTGTTGGCTTGTTGGTTACTTTGTTTGTTGGTTTGTTGGCATGTTGGTTTGTTGGTTTGTTGGTTTGTTGGCTTGTTGGTTTGTTAGTTTGTTGGCTTGTTGGTTTGTTGGTTTGTTGGCTTGTTGGCTTGTTGGTTTGTTAGTTTGTTGGTTTGTTGGTTTGTTGGTTTGTTGGTTTGTTGGCTTGTTGGTTTGTTAGTTTGTTGGTTTGTTGGCTTGTTGGTTTGTTGGTTTATTGGTTTGTTGGCTTGTTGGCTTGTTGGTTTGTTGGTTTGTTGGCTTGTTGGTTTGTTGGTTTGTTGGCTTGTTGGCTTGTTGGCTTGTTGGTTTGTTGGCTTGTTGGTTTGTTAGTTTGTTGGCTTTTTGGTTACTTGGTTTGTTGGTTTTTTGGTTTGTTGGTTTGTTGGTAGGTTGGCTTGTTGGTTTGTTGGTTTGTTGTTTTGTTGGTTTGTTGGCTTGTTGGCTTGTTGGTTTGTTGGTTTGTTGGCTTGTTGGTTTGTTGGTTTGTTGGCTTGTTGGCTTGTTGCTTTGTTGGTTTGTTGGTTTGTTGGCTTGTTGGCTTGTTGGTTTGTTAGTTTGTTGGCTTTTTGGTTACTTGGTTTGTTGGTTTGTTGGTTTGTTGGCTTGTTGGTTTGCTGGCTTGCTGGTTTGTTGGTTTGTTGGTTTGTTGGTTTGTTGGTTTGTTGGTTTGTTGGTTTGTTGGTTTATTGGTTTTTTGGTTTGTTGGTTTGTTGGTTTGTTGGTTTGTTGGTTTGTTGGTTTATTTGTTTGATGGTTTGTTGGCTTGTTGGTTTGTTGGTTTGTTGGTTTGTTGGTTTGTTGGCTTGTTGGCTTGTTGGTTTGTTGGTTTGTTGGCTTGTTGGTTACTTAGTTTGTTGGTTTGTTGGTTTGTTGGTTTGTTGGTTTGTTGGCTTGTTGGCTTGTTGGTTTTTTGGTTTGTTGGTTACTTGGTTTGTTGGTTTGTTGGTTTGTTGGCTTGTTGGTTTGTTGGCTTGTTGGTTTGTTGGTTTGTTGGTTTGTTGGCTTGTTGGCTTGTTGGTTTGTTAGTTTGTTGGTTTGTTGGTTTGTTGGTTTGTTGGTTTGTTGGTTTGTTAGTTTTTTGGTTTGTTGGTTTATTTGTTTGTTGGTTTGTTGGTTTGTTGTTTTGTTGTTTTGTTGGCTTGTTGGCTTGTTGGTTTGTTGGTTTGTTGGCTTGTTGGTTTGTTGGTTTCTTGGTTTGTTGGCTTGTTGGTTACTTAGTTTGTCGGTTTGTTGGCATGTTGGTTTGTTGTTTTGTTGGTTTGTTGGCTTGTTGGTTTGTTGGTTTGTTGGCTTGTTGGCTTGTTGGTTTGTTGGTTTGTTGGTTTGTGTGCTTGTTGGTTTTTTGGTTTGTTGATTTGTTGGCTTGTTGGCTTGTTGGTTTGTTGGTTTGTTAGTTTGTTGGTTTGTTGGTTTGTTGGTTTGTTGGCTTGTTGGTTTGTTGGTTTGTTGGTTTGTTAGCTTGTTGGTTTGTTGGTTTGTTGGCTTGTTGGTTACTTAGTTTGTTGGTTTGTTGGTTTGTTGGTTTGTTGGCTTGTTGGCTTGTTGGCTTGTTGGTTTGTTGGTTTGTTGGTTTCTTGGCTTGTTGCTTTGTTGGTTTGTTGGTTTGTTGGCTTGTTGCTTTGTTGGTTTGTTGGTTTGTTGGCTTGTTGGCTTGTTGGTTTGTGTGCTTGTTGGTTATTATTTTGTTGGCTTTTTGGTTACTTGGTTTGTTGGTTTGTTGGTTTGTTGGTTTGTTGGCTTGTTGGTTTGTTGGTTTGTTGGTTTGTTGGTTTGTTGGTTTGTTGGTTTGTTGGTTTGTTGATTTTTTGGTTTGTTGGTTTATTGGTTTGGAGGCTTGTTGGTTTGTTAGTTTGTTGGTTTGTTGGTTTGTTGGATTGTTGGCTTGTTGGTTTATTGGTTTGTTGGCTTGTTGGTTTGTTGGCTTGTTGGTTTGTTGGCTTGTTGGTTTGTTGGTTTGTTGGTTTGTTGGATTGTTGGCTTGTTGGTTTGTTGATTTGTTGGCTTGTTGGTTACTTAGTTTGTTGGTTTGTTGGCATGTTGGTTTGTTGGTTTGTTGGTTTGTTGGCTTGTTGGTTACTTAGTTTGTTGGTTTGTTGGCATGTTGGTTTGTTGGTTTGTTGGCTTGTTGGCTTGTTGGTTTGTTGGTTTGTTGGCTTGTTGGTTACTTAGTTTGTTGGTTTCTTGGTTTGTTGGTTTGTTGGTTTGTTGGTTTGTTGGCTTGTTGGCTTGTTGGTTTGTTGGTTTGTTGGCTTGTTGGCTTATTGGTTTGTTAGTTTGTTGGCTTTTTGGTTACTTGGTTTGTTGGTTTGTTGGTTTGTTGGCTTGTTGGCTTGTTGGTTTGTTGGTTTGTTGGCTTGTTGGTTTGTTGGTTTGTTGGTTTGTTGGCTTGTGGCTTGTTGCTTTGTTGGGTTATTGGTTTGTTGGCTTGTTGGCTTGTTGGCTTGTTGGCTTGTTGGTTTGTTAGTTTGTTGGCTTTTTGGTTACTTGGTTTGTTGGTTTGTTGGTTTGTTTGTTTGTTGGCTTGTTAGTTTGTTGGTTTGTTGGTTTGTTGGTTTGTTGGTTCATTTGTTTGTTGGTTTGTTGGCTTGTTGGTTTGTTAGTTTGTTGGTTTGTTGGTTTGTTAGTTTGTTGGTTTGTTGGCTTGTTGGCTTGTTGGTTTGTTGGTTTTTATGTTTGTTGGTTTGTTGGTTGGTTGGTTTGTTGGCTTGTTGGTTTATTTGTTTGTTGGTTTGTTGGCTTGTTGGCTTGTTGGTTTGTTGGTTTGTTGGTTTGTTGGTTTGTTGGCTTGTTGGTTTGTTGGTTTGTTAGTTTGTTGGCTTTTTGGTTACTTGGTTTGTTTGTGTGTTGGTTTGTTGGCTTGTTGGCTTGTTGGTTTGTTGGTTTGTTGGCTTGTTGGTTTGTTGGTTTGTTGGCTTGTTGGCTTGTTGCTTTGTTGGTTTGTTGGTTTGTTGGCTTGTTGGTTTGTTGGCTTGTTGGCTTGTTGGTTTGTTAGTTTGTTAGCTTTTTGGTTACTTGGTTTGTTGGTTTGTTGGTTTGTTGGCTTGTTGGTTTGTTGGTTTGTTGGTTTGTTGGTTTGTTGGTTTGTTGGTTTGTTGGTTTTTTGGTTTGTTGGTTTGTTGGTTTGTTGGCTTGTTGGTTTGTTGGTTTTTGTGCTTGTTGGTTTGTTGATTTGTTGGCTTGTTGGCTTGTTGGTTTGTTGGTTTGTTGGTTTGTTGGTTTGTTGGCTTGTTGGTTTGTTGGTTTGTTGGTTTGTGTGCTTGTTGGCTTGTTGGTTTGTTGGTTTATTGGTTTTTTGGTTTGTTGGTTTCTTGGTTTGTTGGCTTGTTGGTTTGTTGGTTTGTTGGTTTGTTGGCTTGTTGGTTTGTTGGTTTGTTGGCTTGTTGGTTACCTAGTTTGTTGGTTTGTTGGTTTGTTGGTTTGTTGGTTTGTTGGTTTGTTGGTTTGTTGGTTTGTTGGCTTGTTGGCTTGTTGGTTTGTTGGCTTGTTGGCTTGTTGCTTTGTTGGTTTGTTGGCTTGTTAGTTTGTTGGCTTGTTGGTTTGTTGGTTTGTTGGCTTGTTGGCTTGTTGGTTTGTTGGTTTGTTGGTTTGTTGGTTTGTTGGTTTGTTGGTTTTTCGGTTTGTTGGTTTGTTGGTTTGTTGGATTATTGGTTTGTTGGTTTGTTGGTTTGTTGGTTTGTTGGTTTGTTGGTTTGTTGGTTTGTTGGCTTATTGGTTTGTTGGTTTGTTGGTTTGTTGGCTTGTTGGTTTGTTGGTTTGTTGGCTTGTTGGTTTGTTGGCTTGTTGGTTTGTTGGTTTGTTGGTTTCTTGGCTTGTTGGCTTGTTGGTTTGTTGGTTTGTTGGCTTGTTACTTTGTTGGTTTGTTGGTTTGTTGGTTTGTTGGCGTGTTGGCTTGTTGGTTTGTGTGCTTGTTGGTTATTATTTTGTTGGCTTTTTGGTTACTTGGTTTGTTGGTTTGTTGGTTTGTTGGCTTGTTAGCTTGTTGGTTTGTTGGTTTGTTGGTTTGTTGGTTTATTTGTTTGTTGGTTTGTTGGCTTGTTGGTTTGTTGGTTTGTTGGTTTGTTGGTTTATTAGTTTGTTGGTTTGTTGGCTTGTTGGCTTGTTGGTTTGTTGGTTTGTTGGTTTTTTGGTTTGTTGGTTTGTTGGTTGGTTGGTTTGTTGGCTTGTTGGTTTATTTGTTTGTTGGTTTGTTGGCTTGTTGGCTTGTTGGTTTGTTGGTTTGTTGGTTTGTTGGCTTGTTGGCTTGTTGGTTTGTTGGTTTGTTAGTTTGTTGGCTTTTTGGTTACTTGGTTTGTTGGTGTGTTGGTTTGTTGGCTTGTTGGCTTGTTGGTTTGTTGGTTTGTTGGCTTGTTGGTTTGTTGGTTTGTTGGCTTGTTGGCTTGTTGCTTTGTTGGTTTGTTGGTTTGTTGGCTTGTTGGTTTGTTGGCTTGTTGGCTTGTTGGTTTGTTAGTTTGTTAGCTTTTTGGTTACTTGGTTTGTTGGTTTGTTGGTTTGTTGGCTTGTTGGTTTGTTGGTTTGTTGGTTTGTTGGTTTGTTGGTTTGTTGGTTTGTTGTTTTTTTGGTTTGTTGGTTTGTTGGTTTGTTAGCTTGTTGGTTTGTTGGTTTGTTGGCTTGTTTGTTTGTTGGTTTGTTGGTTTGTTGGCTTGTTGGTTACTTGGTTTGTTGGTTTGTTGGTTTGTTGGTTTGTTGGCTTGTTGGTTTGTTGGTTTGTTGGTTTTTTGGTTTGTTGGTTTATTTTTTTGTTGGTTTGTTAACTTGTTGGTTTGTTGGTTTGTTGGTTTGTTGGTTTGTTGGTTTGTTAGTTTGTTGGTTTGTTGGTTTGTTGGCTTGTTGGTTTGTTGGTTTGTTGGCTTGTTGGCTTGTTGGTTTGTTGGTTTGTTGGCTTGTTGGTTACTTAGTTTGGTGGTTTGTTGGTTTGTTGGTTTGTTGGTTTTTTGGCTTGTTGGCTTGTTGGTTTGTTGGTTAGTTCGTTTGTTGGTTTGTTAGTTTGTTGGCTTGTTGGTTTGTTAGTTTGTTGGCTTTTTGGTTACTTAGTTTGTTGGTTTGTTGGCTTGTGGGCTTGTTGGTTTGTTGCTTTGTTCATTTGATGGTTTTTTGGTTTGTTGGTTACTTGGTTTGTTGGTTTGTTGGTTTGTTGGCTTGTTGGTTTGTTGGCTTGTTGGTTTGTTGGTTTGTTGGTTTGTTGGCTTGTTGGCTTGTTGGTTTGTTAGTTTGTTGGTTTGTTGGTTTGTTGGTTTGTTGGTTTGTTGGTTTGTTAGTTTTTTGGTTTGTTGGTTTATTTGTTTGTTGGTTTGTTGGTTTGTTGGTTTGTTGTTTTGTTGGCTTGTTGGCTTGTTGGTTTGTTGGTTTGTTGGCTTGTTGGTTTGTTGGTTTGTTGGTTTGTTGGCTTGTTGGTTACTAAGTTTGTCGGTTTGTTGGCATGTTGGTTTCTTGTTTTGTTGGTTTGTTGGCTTGTTGGTTTGTTAGTTTGTTGGCTTTTTGGTTACTGGGTTTGTTCGTTTGTTGGTTTGTTGGTTTGTTGGCTTGTTGGTTTGTTAGTTTGTTGGTTTGTTGGTTTGTTGGTTTGTTGGCTTTTTGGTTACTTGGTTTGTTGGTTTGTTAACTTGTTGGCTTGTTGGTTTGTTGGTTTGTTGGCTTGTTGGTTTGTTGGTTTGTTGGTTTGTTGGTTTGTTGGTTTGTTGGTTTATTTGTTTGTTGGTTTGTTGGCTTGTTGGTTTGTTGGTTTGTTGGCTTGTTGATTACTTAGTTTCTTGGTTTGTTGGTTTGTTGGTTTGTTGGCTTGTTGGCTTGTTGGTTTGTTGGTTTGTTGGTTTGTTGGTTTGTTGGCTTGTTGGTTTGTTGGTTTGTTTGCTTGTTGGTTTGTTGGTTTGTTGGTTTGTTGGCTTGTTGGCTTGTTGGTTTGTTGGTTTGTTGGCTTGTTGGTTTGTTGGCTTGTTGGTTTGTTGGTTTGTTGGTTTGTTGGCTTGTTGGCTTGTTGGTTTGTTGGTTTGTTGGCTTGTTGGTTACTTAATTTGTTGGTTTGTTGGCATGTTGGTTTGTTGGTTTGTTGGCTTATTGGTTACTTAGTTTGTTTGTTTGTTGGCATGTTGGTTTGTTGGTTTGTTGGTTTGTTGGCTTGTTGGTTTGTTGGTTTGTTGGCTTGTTGGCTTGTTGGCTTGTTGGTTTGTTGGTTTGCTGGTTTGTTGGCTTGTTGGTTTGTTGGTTTGTTGGCTTGTTGGTTTGTTGGTTTGTTGGTTTGTTGGTTAATTTGTTTGTTGGTTTGTTGGCTTGTTGGTTTGTTGGTTTGTTGGTTTGTTGGCTTATTGGTTTGTTGGTTTGTTGGCTTGTTGGTTACTTAGTTTGTTGGTTTGTTGGCATGTTGGTTTGTTAGTTTGTTGGTTTGTTGGCTTGTTGGTTTGTTGGTTTGTTGGCTTGTTGGTTTGTTAGTTTGTTGGTTTGTTGGTTTGTTGGTTTGTTGGTTTGTTGGTTTGTTGGTTTATTTGTTTGTTGGTTTGTTGGTTTATTTGTTTGTTGGTTTGTTGGCTTGTTGGTTTGTTGGTTTGTTGGTTTATTGCTTCGTTCGTTTGATGGTTGGTTGGTTTGTTGGTTACTTGGTTTGTTGGTTTGTTGGTTTGTTGATTTCCTGGTTTGTTGGCTTGTTGGCTTGTTGGTTTGTTGGTTTGTTGGCTTGTTGGTTACTTTGTTTGTTGGTTTATTGGCATGTTGGTTTGTTGGTTTGTTGGTTTGTTGGCTTGTTGGTTTGTTAGTTTATTGGCTTGTTGGTTTGTTGGTTTGTTGGCTTGTTGGCTTGTTGGTTTGTTGGTTTGTTGGTTTGTTGGTTTGTTGGTTTGTTGGCTTGTTGGTTTGTTAGTTTGTTGGTTTGTTGGCTTGTTGGTTTGTTGGTTTATTGGTTTGTTGGCTTGTTGGCTTGTTGGTTTGTTGGTTTGTTGGCTTGTTGGTTTGTTGGTTTGTTGGCTTGTTGGCTTGTTGGCTTGTTGGTTTGTTGGCTTGTTGGTTTGTTAGTTTGTTGGCTTTTTGGTTACTTGTTTTGTTGGTTTTTTGGTTTGTTGGTTTGTTGGTAGGTTGGCTTGTTGGTTTGTTGGTTTGTTGTTTTGTTGGTTTGTTGGCTTGTTGGCTTGTTGGTTTGTTGGCTTGTTGGATTGTTGCTTTGTTGGTTTGTTGGTTTGTTGGCTTGTTGGCTTGTTGGTTTGTTAGTTTGTTGGCTTTTTGGTTACTTGGTTTGTTGGTTTGTTGGTTTGTTGGCTTGTTGGTTTGCTGGCTTGCTGGTTTGTTGGTTTGTTGGTTTGTTGGTTTGTTGGTTTGTTGGTTTATTTTTTTTTTGGTTTGTTGGTTTGTTGGTTTGTTGGTTTGTTGGTTTGTTGGTTTGTTGGTTTGTTGGTTTATTTGTTTGTTGGTTTGTTGGCTTGTTGGTTTGTTGGTTTGTTGGTTTGTTGGTTTGTTGGCTTGTTGGCTTGTTGGTTTGTTGGTTACTTAGTTTGTTGGTTTGTTGGTTTGTTGGTTTGTTGGTTTGTTGGATTGTTGGCTTGTTGGCTTGTTTGTTTTTTGGTTTGTTGGTTACTTGGTTTGTTGGTTTGTTGGTTTGTTGGCTTGTTGGTTTGTTGGCTTGTTGGTTTGTTGGTTTGTTGGTTTGTTGGCTTGTTGGCTTGTTGGTTTGTTAGTTTGTTGGTTTGTTGGTTTGTTGGTTTGTTGGTTTGTTAGTTTGTTAGTTTTTTGGTTTGTTGGTTTATTTGTTTGTTGGTTTGTTGGTTTGTTGGTTTGTTGTTTTGTTGGCTTGTTGGCTTGTTGGTTTGTTGGTTTGTTGGCTTGTTGGTTTGTTGGTTTGTTGGTTTGTTGGCTTGTTGGTTACTTAGTTTGTCGGTTTGTTGGCTTGTTGGTTTGTTGTTTTGTTGGTTTGTTGGCTTGTTGGTTTGTTGGTTTGTTGGCTTGTTGGCTTGTTGGTTTGTTGGTTTGTTGGTTTGTGTGCTTGTTGGTTTGTTGATTTGTTGGCTTGTTGGCTTGTTGGTTTGTTGGTTTGTTGGTTTGTTGGTTTGTTGGTTTGTTGGTTTGTTGGTTTGTTGGCTTGTTGGTTTGTTGGTTTGTTGGTTTGTTAGCTTGTTGGTTTGTTGGTTTGTTGGCTTGTTGGTTACTTAGTTTGTTGGTTTGTTGGTTTGTTGGTTTGTTGGTTTGTTGGCTTGTTGGCTTGTTAGTTTGTTGGCTTGTTGGCTTGTTGTTTTGTTGGTTTGTTGGCTTGTTGGTTTGTTGGCTTGTTGGTTTGTTGGTTTGTTGGTTTGTTGGCTTGTTGGCTTGTTGGTTTGTTGGTTTGTTGGTTTGTTGGTTTGTTGGTTTTTTGGTTTTTGGTTTGTTGGTTTGTTGGCTTGTTGGTTTGTTTGGTTTGTTGGTTTGTTGGCTTGTTGGTTTGTTGGTTTGTTGGCTTGTTGGTTTGTTGGTTTGTTGGTTTGTTGGCTTGTTGGCTTGTTGGTTTGTTGGTTTGTTGGCTTGTTTCTTTGTTGGTTTGTTGGTTTGTTGGCTTTTTGGCTTGTTGGTTTGTTGGCTTGTTGGTTTGTTAGTTTGTTGGCTTTTTGGTTACTTGGTTTGTTGGTTTGTTAACTTGTTGGCTTGTTGGTTTGTTGGTTTGTTGGCTTGTTGGTTTGTTGGTTTGTTGGTTTGTTGGTTTGTTGGTTTATTTGTTTGTTGGTTTGTTGGCTTGTTGGTTTGTTGGTTTGTTGGCTTGTTGATTACTTAGTTTCTTGGTTTGTTGGTTTATTTGTTTGTTGGTTTGTTGGCTTGTTGGTTTGTTGGTTTGTTGGTTTGTTGTCTTGTTGGCTTGTTGGTTTGTTAGTTTGTTGGCTTTTTGGTTACTTGGTTTGTTGGTATGTTGGTTTGTTGGCTTGTTGGCATTTTGGTTTGTTGGTTTGTTGGCTTGTTGGTTTGTTGGTTTGTTGGCTTGTTGGTTTGTTGGTTTGTTGGTTTATTGCTTCGTTCGTTTGATGGTTGGTTGGTTTGTTGGTTACTTGGTTTGTTGGTTTGTTGGTTTGTTGATTTCCTGGTTTGTTGGCTTGTTGGCTTGTTGGTTTGTTGGTTTGTTGGCTTGTTGGTTACTTTGTTTGTTGGTTTGTTGGCATGTTGGTTTGTTGGTTTGTTGGTTTGTTGGCTTGTTGGTTTGTTAGTTTGTTGGCTTGTTGGTTTGTTGGTTTGTTGGCTTGTTGGCTTGTTGGTTTGTTGGTTTGTTGGTTTGTTGGTTTGTTGGTTTGTTGGCTTGTTGGTTTGTTAGTTTGTTGGTTTGTTGGCTTGTTGGTTTGTTGGTTTATTGGTTTGTTGGCTTGTTGGCTTGTTGGTTTGTTGGTTTGTTGGCTTGTTGGTTTGTTGGTTTGTTGGCTTGTTGGCTTGTTGGCTTGTTGGTTTGTTGGCTTGTTGGTTTGTTAGTTTGTTGGCTTTTTGGTTACTTGGTTTGTTGGTTTTTTGGTTTGTTGGTTTGTTGGTAGGTTGGCTTGTTGGTTTGTTGGTTTGTTGTTTTGTTGGTTTGTTGGCTTGTTGGCTTGTTGGTTTGTTGGTTTGTTGGCTTGTTGGTTTGTTGGTTTGTTGGCTTGTTGGCTTGTTGCTTTGTTGGTTTGTTGGTTTGTTGGCTTGTTGGCTTGTTGGTTTGTTAGTTTGTTGGCTTTTTGGTTACTTGGTTTGTTGGTTTGTTGGTTTGTTGGCTTGTTGGTTTGCTGGCTTGCTGGTTTGTTGGTTTGTTGGTTTGTAGGTTTGTTGGTTTGTTGGTTTATTGGTTTTTTGGTTTGTTGGTTTGTTGGTTTGTTGGTTTGTTGGTTTGTTGGTTTATTTGTTTGTTGGTTTGTTGGCTTGTTGGTTTGTTGGTTTGTTGGTTTGTTGGTTTGTTGGCTTGTTGGCTTGTTGGTTTGTTGGTTACTTAGTTTGTTGGTTTGTTGGTTTGTTGGTTTGTTGGTTTGTTGGCTTGTTGGCTTGTTGGTTTTTTGGTTTGTTGGTTACTTGGTTTGTTGGTTTGTTGGTTTGTTGGCTTGTTGGTTTGTTGGCTTGTTGGTTTGTTGGTTTGTTGGTTTGTTGGCTTGTTGGCTTGTTGGTTTGTTAGTTTGTTGGTTTGTTGGTTTGTTGGTTTGTTGGTTTGTTGGTTTGTTAGTTTTTTGGTTTGTTGGTTTATTTGTTTGTTGGTTTGTTGGTTTGTTGGTTTGTTGTTTTGTTGGCTTGTTCGCTTGTTGGTTTGTTGGTTTGTTGGCTTGTTGGTTTGTTGGTTTGTTGGTTTGTTGGCTTGTTGGTTACTTAGTTTGTCGGTTTGTTGGCATGTTGGTTTGTTGTTTTGTTGGTTTGTTGGCTTGTTGGTTTGTTGGTTTGTTGGCTTGTTGGCTTGTTGGTTTGTTGGTTTGTTGGTTTGTAAGCTTGTTGGTTTGTTGGTTTGTTGATTTGTTGGCTTGTTGGCTTGTTGGTTTGTTGGTTTGTTGGTTTGTTGGTTTGTTGGTTTGTTGGCTTGTTGGTTTGTTGGTTTGTTGGTTTGTTAGCTTGTTGGTTTGTTGGTTTGTTGGCTTGTTGGTTACTTAGTTTGTTGGTTTGTTGGTTTGTTGGTTTGTTGAATTGTTGGCTTGTTGGCTTCTTAGTTTGTTGGCTTGTTGGCTTGTTGTTTTGTTGGTTTGTTGGCTTGTTGGTTTGTTGGCTTGTTGGTTTGTTGGTTTGTTGGTTTGTTGGCTTGTTGGCTTGTTGGTTTGTTGGTTTGTTGGTTTGTTGGTTTGTTGGTTTTTTGGTTTTTGGTTTGTTGGTTTGTTGGCTTGTTGATTTGTTTGGTTTGTTGGTTTGTTGGCTTGTTGGTTTGTTGGTTTGTTGGCTTGTTGGTTTGTTGGTTTGTTGGTTTGTTGGTTTGTTGGCTTGTTGGCTTGTTGGTTTGTTGGTTTGTTGGCTTGTTGCTTTGTTGGTTTGTTGGTTTGTTGGCTTTTTGGCTTGTTGGTTTGTTGGCTTGTTGGTTTGTTAGTTTGTTGGCTTTTTGGTTACTTGGTTTGTTGGTTTGTTGGTTTGTTGGTTTGTTGGCTTGTTGGTTTGTTGGTTTGTTGGTTTGTTGGTTTGTTGGTTTGTTGGTTTGTTGGCTTTTTGGTTACTTGGTTTGTTGGTTTGTTAACTTGTTAGCTTGTTGGTTTGTTGGTTTGTTGGCTTGTTGGTTTGTTGGTTTGTTGGTTTGTTGGTTTGTTGGTTTATTTGTTTGTTGGTTTGTTGGCTTGTTGGTGTGTTGGTTTGTTGGCTTGTTGATTACTTAGTTTCTTGGTTTGTTGGTTTATTTGTTTGTTGGTTTGTTGGCTTGTTGGTTTGTTGGTTTGTTGGTTTGTTGTCTTGTTGGCTTGTTGGTTTGTTAGTTTGTTGGCTTTTTGGTTACTTGGTTTGTTGGTATGTTGGTTTGTTGGCTTGTTGGCATTTTGGTTTGTTGGTTTGTTGGCTTGTTGGTTTGTTGGTTTGTTGGCTTGTTGGCTTGTTGCTTTGTTGGTTTGTTAGTTTGTTGGCTTGTTGGTTTGTTGGCTTGTTGGTTTGTTGGTTTGTTAGTTTGTTGGCTTTTTGGTTACTTGGTTTGTTCGTTTGTTGGTTTGTTGGTTTGTTGGCTTGTTGGTTTGTTGGTTTGTTGGTTTGTTGGTTTGTTGGTTTGTTGGTTTGTTGGTTTTTTGGTTTGTTGGTTTGTTGGTTTGTTGGCTTGTTGGTTTGTTGGTTTGTTGGTTTGTTGGTTTGTTGGTTTGTTGGCTTGTTGCCTTGTTTGTTTGTTGGTTTGTTGGCTTGTTGGTTACTTAGTTTGTTGGTTTGTTGGTTTGTTGGTTTGTTGGTTTGTTGGTTTGTTGGCTTGTTGGTTTGTTGGTTAGTTCGTTTGTTGGTTTGTTAGTTTGTTGGTTTGTTGGCTTGTAGGCTTGTTGGTTTGTTGGTTTTTTGGTTTGTTGGTTTGTTGGTTTGTTGGTTTGTTGGTTTATTTGTTTGTTGGTTTGTTGGCTTGTTGGTTTGTTGGTTTGTTGGTTTGTTGGCTTGTTGGTTTGTTGGTTTGTTGGCTTGTTGGCTTGTTGGTTGTTGGTTTTTTGGCTTGTTGGTTATTTAGTTTGTTGGTTTGTTGGCATGTTGGTTTGTTGGTTTGTTGGTTTGTTGGTTTGTTGGTTTTTTGGTTTGTTGGTTTGCTGGTTTATTGGCTTTTTGGTTTGTTGATTTTTTTGGCTTGTTGGCTTGTTGGTTTGTTGGTTTGTTGGTTTGTTGGCTTGTTGGCTTGTTGGTTTGTTGGTTTGTTGGCTTGTTGGTTTGTTGGTTTGTTGGCTTGTTGGCTTGTTGCTTTGTTCGTTTGACGGTTGGTTGGTTTGTTGGAATTTTGGTTTGTTGGTTTTTTGGTTTGTTGCTTTGTTGGTTTGTTGGTTTGCTGGCTTGTTGGCTTGTTGGTTTGTTGGCTTGTTGGTTTGTTAGTTTGTTGGCTTTTTGGTTACTTGGATTGTTGGTTTTTTGGTTTGTTGGTTTGTTGGTATATTGGCTTGTTGGTTTGTTGGTTTGTTGTTTTGTTGGCTTGTTGGTTTGTTGGTTTGTTGGCTTGTTGGTTTGTTGGTTTGTTGGTTTGTTGGCTTGTTGGCTTGTTGGTTTGTTGGTTTGTTGGCTTGTTGGTTTGTTGGTTTGTTGGCTTGTTGGCTTGTTGCTTTGTTGGTTTGTTGGTTTGTTGGCTTGTTGCTTTGTTGGTTTGTTGGTTTGTTAGTTTGTTGGCTTTTTGGTTACTTGGTTTGTTGGTTTGTTGGTTTGTTGGTTTGTTGGCTTGTTGGTTTGTTGGTTTGTTGGCTTGTTGGTTTGTTGGTTTGTTGGTTTGTTGGTTTGTTGGCTTGTTGGCTTGTTGGTTTGTTGGTTTGTTGGCTTGTTGCTTTGTTGGTTTGTTGGTTTGTTGGCTTTTTGGCTTGTTGGTTTGTTGGCTTGTTGGTTTGTTAGTTTGTTGGCTTTTTGGTTACTTGGTTTGTTGGTTTGTTGGTTTGTTGGTTTGTTGGCTTGTTGGTTTGTTGGTTTGTTGGTTTGTTAGTTTGTTGGCTTGTTGGTTTGTTGGCTTGTTGGTTTGTTGGTTTGTTAGTTTGTTGACTTTTTGGTTACTTGGTTTGTTCGTTTGTTGGTTTGTTGGTTTGTTGGCTTGTTGGTTTGTTGGTTTGTTGGTTTGTTGGTTTGTTGGTTTGTTGGTTTGTTGGTTTTTTGGTTTGTTGGTTTGTTGGTTTGTTGGCTTGTTGGTTTGTTGGTTTGTTGGTTTGTTGGTTTGTTGGTTTGTTGGCTTGTTGGCTTGTTTGTTTGTTGGTTTGTTGGCTTGTTGGTTACTTAGTTTGTTGGTTTGTTGGTTTGTTGGTTTGTTGGTTTGTTGGTTTGTTGGCTTGTTGGTTTGTTGGTTAGTTCGTTTGTTGGTTTGTTAGTTTGTTGGTTTGTTGGCTTGTAGGCTTGTTGGTTTGTTGGTTTTTTGGTTTGTTGGTTTGTTGGTTTGTTGGTTTGTTGGTTTATTTGTTTGTTGGTTTGTTGGCTTGTTGGTTTGTTGGTTTGTTGGTTTGTTGGCTTGTTGGTTTGTTGGTTTGTTGGCTTGTTGGCTTGTTGGTTGTTGGTTTTTTGGCTTGTTGGTTATTTAGTTTGTTGGTTTGTTGGCATGTTGGTTTGTTGGTTTGTTGGTTTGTTGGTTTGTTGGTTTTTTGGTTTGTTGGTTTGCTGGTTTATTGGCTTTTTGGTTTGTTGATTTTTTTGGCTTGTTGGCTTGTTGGTTTGTTGGTTTGTTGGTTTGTTGGCTTGTTGGCTTGTTGGTTTGTTGGTTTGTTGGCTTGTTGGTTTGTTGGTTTGTTGGCTTGTTGGCTTGTTGCTTTCTTCGTTTGATGGTTGGTTGGTTTGTTGGAATTTTGGTTTGTTGGTTTTTTGGTTTGTTGCTTTGTTGGTTTGTTGGTTTGCTGGCTTGTTGGCTTGTTGGTTTGTTGGCTTGTTGGTTTGTTAGTTTGTTGGCTTTTTGGTTACTTGGATTGTTGGTTTTTTGGTTTGTTGGTTTGTTGGTATGTTGGCTTGTTGGTTTGTTGGTTTGTTGTTTTGTTGGCTTGTTGGTTTGTTGGTTTGTTGGCTTGTTGGTTTGTTGGTTTGTTGGTTTGTTGGCTTGTTGGCTTGTTGGTTTGTTGGTTTGTTGGCTTGTTGGTTTGTTGGTTTGTTGGCTTGTTGGCTTGTTGCTTTGTTGGTTTGTTGGTTTGTTGGCTTGTTGCTTTGTTGGTTTGTTAGTTTGTTAGTTTGTTGGCTTTTTGGTTACTTGGTTTGTTGGTTTGTTGGTTTGTTGGCTTGTTGGTTTGCTGGCTTGCTGGTTTGTTGGTTTGTTGGTTTGTTGGTTTGTTGGTTTGTTGGTTTGTTGATTTATTGGTTTTTTGGTTTGTTGGTTTGTTGGTTTGTTGGTTTGTTGGTTTGTTGGTTTATTTGTTTGTTGGTTTGTTGGCTTGTTGGTTTGTTGGTTTGTTGGCTTGTTTGCTTGTTGGTTTGTTGGTTTGTTGGCTTGTTGGTTACTTAGTTTGTTGGTTTGTTGGTTTGTTGGTTTGTTGGCTTGTTGGCTTGTTGGTTTGTTGGTTAGTTCGTTTGTTGGTTTGTTAGTTTGTTGGTTTGTTGGCTTGTTGGCTTGTTGGTTTGTTGGTTTTTTGGTTTGTTGGTTTGTTGGTTTGTTGGTTTGTTGGTTTGTTGGTTTGTTGGTTTATTTGTTTGTTGGTTTGTTGGCTTGTTGGTTTGTTGGTTTGTTGGTTTGTTGGCTTGTTGGCTTGTTGGTTTGTTAGTTTGTTGGCTTTTTGGTTACTTGGTTTGTTGTTTTGTTGGTTTGTTGGCTTGTTGGCATTTTGGTTTGTTGGTTTGTTGGCTTGTTGGTTTGTTGGTTTGTTGGCTTGTTGGCTTGTTGCTTTGTTGGTTTGTTAGTTTGTTGGCTTGTTGGTTTGTTGGCTTGTTGGTTTGTTGGTTTGTTAGTTTGTTGGCTTTTTGGTTACTTGGTTTGTTCGTTTGTTGGTTTGTTGGTTTGTTGGCTTGTTGGTTTGTTGGTTTGTTGGTTTGTTGGTTTGTTGGTTTGTTGGTTTTTTGGTTTGTTGGTTTGTTGATTTGTTGGCTTGTTGGTTTGTTCGTTTGTTGGTTTGTTGGTTTGTTGGTTTGTTGGCTTGTTGGCTTGTTTGTTTGTTTGTTTGTTGGCTTGTTGGTTACTTAGTTTGTTGGTTTGTTGGTTTGTTGGTTTGTTGGTTTGTTGGCTTGTTGGTTTGTTGATTAGTTCGTTTGTTGGTTTGTTAGTTTGTTGGTTTGTTGACTTGTGGGCTTGTTGGTTTGTTGGTTTTTTGGTTTGTTGGTTTGTTGGTTTGTTGGTTTATTTGTTTGTTGGTTTGTTGGCTTGTTGGTTTGTTGGTTTGTTGGTTTGTTGGCTTGTTGGTTTGTTGGTTTGTTAGCTTGTTGGTTTGTTGGTTTTTTGGCTTGTTGGTTACTTAGTTTGTTGGTTTGTTGGCATGTTGGTTTGTTGGTTTGTTGGTTTGTTGGTTTTTTGGTTTGTTGGTTTGTTGGTTTATTGGCTTTTTGGTTTGTTGATTTTTTTGGCTTGTTGGCTTGTTGGTTTGTTGGTTTGTTGGCTTCTTGGTTACTTAGTTTGTTGGTGTTGGTTTGTTGGTTTGTTGGTTTGTTGGTTTGTTGGCTTGTTGGTTTGTTGACTTGTTGGTTTGTTGGTTTGTTGGCTTGTTGGCTTGTTGGTTTGTTGGTTTGTTGGTTTGTTGGTTTGTTGGTTTGTTGGTTTTTTGGTTTGTTGGTTTGTTGGTTTGTTGGCTTGTTGGTTTGTTGGTTTGTTGGCTTGTTGGCCTGTTGGTTTGTTGGTTTGTTGGCTTGTTGGTTACTTAGTTTGTTGGTTTGTTGGTTTGTTGGTTTGTTGTTTTGTTGGCTTGTTGCTTGTTGGTTTGTTGGTTAGTTCGTTTGTTGGTTTGTTAGTTTGTTGGTTTGTTGGCTTGTTGGCTTGTTGGTTTGTTAGTTTTTTGGTTTGTTGGTTTGTTGGTTTGTTGGTTTATTTGTTTGTTGGTTTGTTGGCTTGTTGGTTTGTTGGTTTGTTGCTTTGTTGGCTTGTTGGTTTGTTGGTTTGTTGGCTTGTTGGCTTGTTGGTTTGTTGGTTTGTTGGCTTGTTGGGTACTTAGTTTGTTGGTTTGTTGGCATGTTGGTTTGTCGGTTTGTTGGTTTGTTAGCTTGTTGGTTTGTTGGTTTGTTGGCTTGTTGGCTTGTTGGTTTGTTGGTTTATTTGTTTGTTGGTTTGTTGGCTTGTTGGTTTGTTGGTTTGTTGGTTTGTTGGTTTGTTGGCTTGTTGGTTTGTTGGTTTGTTGGTTTGTTGGTTTTTTGGTTTGTTGGTTTGTTGGTTTATTGGTTTGTTGGTTTTTTTGTTTGTTGGTTTGTTGGTTTATTTGTTTGTTGGTTTGTTGGTTTGTTGGCTTGTTGGCTTGTTACTTTGTTGGTTTGTTGGTTTGTTGGTTTGTTGGTTTGTTGGTTTGTTGGTTTGTTGGTTTGTTGGTTTGTTGGTTTGTTGGTTTTTTGGTTTGTTGGTTTGTTGGTTTGTTGGCTTGTTGGTTTGTTAGTTTGTTGGCTTGTTGGCCTGTTGGTTTGTTGGTTTGTTGGCTTGTTGGTTACTTAGTATGTTGGTTTGTTGGTTTGTTGGTTTGTTGGCTTGTTGGCTTGTTGCTTTGTTCGTTTGTTGGTTTGTTGGTTTATTGGATTATTGGTTTGTTGGTTTTTTGGTTTGTTGCTTTGTTGGTTTGTTGGTTTGCTGGCTTGTTGGGTTGTTGGTTTGTTGGCTTGTTGGTTTGTTAGTTTGTTGGCTTCTTGGTTACTTGGTTTGTTGGTTTTTTGGTTTGTTGGTTTGTTGGTATGTTGGCTTGTTGGTTTGTTGGTTTGTTGGTTTGTTGGTTTGTTGGTTTATTTGTTTGTTGAATTGTTGGCTTGTTTGTTTGTTGGTTTGTTGGTTTGTTGGCTTGTTGGCTTGTTAATTTGTTAGTTTGTTGGCTTTTTGGTTACTTGGTTTGTTGGTTTGTTGGTTTGTTGGCTTGTTGGCTTGTTGGTTTGTTGGTTTGTTGGCTTGTTGGTTTACTGGTTTGTTGGCTTGTTGGCTTGTTGCTTTGTTGGTTTGTTGGTTTGTTGGCTAAATGGTTTGTTGGCTTGGTGGCTTGTTGGTTTGTTAGTTTGTTGGCTTTTTGGTTACTGGATTTGTTGGTTTGTTGGTTTGTTGGTTTGTTGGATTGTTGGTTTGTTGGTTTGTTGGTTTGTTGGTTTGCTGGTTTGTTGGTTTGTTGGTTTTTTGGTTTGTTGCTTTGTTGGTTTGTTGGCTTGTTGGTTTGTTGGTTTGTTGGCTTGTTGGTTTGTTGGTTTGTTGGTTTGTTGGTTTGTTGGCTTGTTGGTTTGTTGGTTTGTTGGCTTGTTGGTTACTAAGTTTGTTGGTTTGTTGGTTTGTTGGCTTGTTGGTTTGTTGGTTAGTTCGTTTGTTGGTTTGTTAGTTTGTTGGTCTGTTGGCTTGTTGGCTTGTTGGTTTGTTGGTTTTTTGATTTGTTGGTTTGTTGGTTTGTTGGTTTGTTGGTTTGTTGGTTTATTTGTTTGTTGGCTTGTTGGTTTGTTTGTTTGTTGGTTTGTTGGTTTGTTGGTTTGTTGGTTTGTTGGCTTGTTGGCTTGTTGGTTTGTTGGTTTGTTGGCTTGTTGGTTACTTAGTTTGTTGGTTTGTTGGCATGTTGGTTTGTTGGTTTGTTGGTTTGTTGGTTTGTTGGTTTGTGGGTTTTTTGGTTTGTTGGTTTGTTGGTTTATTTATTTGTTGGTTTGTTGGCTTGTTGGTTTGTTGGTTTGTTGGTTTGCTGGCTTGTTGGTTTGTTGGTTTGTTGGCTTGTTGGCTTATTGGTTTGTTGGTTTGTTGGCTTGTTGGTTACTTAGTTTGTTGGTTTGTTGGCATGTTGGTTTGTTGGATTGTTGGTTTGTTGGTTTGTTGGTTTGTTGGTTTATTGGCTTTTTGGTTTGGTGATTTTTTTTGGCTTGTTGGCTTGGTGGTTTGTTGGTTTGTTGGCTTGTTGGTTACTTGGTTTGTTGGTGTTGGTTTGTTGGTTTGTTGGTTTGTTGGTTTGTTGGTTTGTTGGCTTGTTGGTTTGTCGGTTTGTTGGTTTGTTGGTTTGTTGGTTTGTTGGCTTGTTGGCTTGTTGGCTTGTTGGTTTATTGGTTTGTTGGTTTGTTGGTTTGTTGGTTTTTTGGTTTTTTGGTTTGTTGGTTTGTTGGTTTGTTGGCTTGTTTGTTTTTTGGTTTGTTGGTTTGTTGGCTTGTTGGCCTGTTGGTTTTTGTTGGTTTGTTGGCTTGTTGGTTACTTAGTTTGTTGGTTTGTTGGTTTGTTGGTTTGTTGGCTTATTGCTTGTTGGTTTCTTGGTTAGTTCGTTTGTTGGTTTGTTAGTTTGTTGGTTTGTTAGCTTGTTGGCTTGTTGGTTTGTTGGTTTTTTGGTTTGTTGGTTTGTTGGTTTGTTGGTTTATTTGTTTGTTGGTTTGTTGGTTTGTTGGCTTGTTGGTTTGTTGGTTTGTTGGCTTGTTGGTTTGTTGGTTTGTTGGCTTGTTGGCTTGTTGGTTTGTTGGTTTGTTGGTTTGTTGGCTTGTTGGTTACTTAGTTTGTTGGTTTGTTGGTTTGTTGGCTTGTTAGCTTGTTGTTTTGTTGGTTAGTTCGTTTGTTGGTTTGTCAGTTTGTTGGTCTGTTGGCTTGTTGGCTTGTTGGTTCGTTGGTTTTTTGGTTTGTTGGTTTGTTGGTTTGTTGGTTTATTTGTTTGTTGGTTTGTGGCTTGTTGGTTTGTTGGTTTGTTGGTTTGTTGGTTTGTTGGTTTGTTGGTTTGTTGGTTTGTTGGTTTGTTGGTTTGTTGGCTTGTTGGCTTGTTGGTTTGTTGGTGTGTTGGCTTGTTGGTTACTTAGTTTGTTGGTTTGTTGGCATGTTGGTTTGTTGGTTTGTTGGTTTTTTGGTTTGTTGGTTTGTTGGTTTGTTGGTTTATTTGTTTGTTGGTTTGTTGGCTTTTTGGTTTGTTGGTTTGTTGGTTTGTTGGCTTGTTGGTTTGTTGGTTTGTTGGCTTGTTGGCTTGTTGGCTTGTTGGTTTGTTGGTTTGTTGGCTTGTTGGTTACTTAGTTTGTTGGTTTGTTGGCATGTTGGTTTGTTGGTTTGTTGGTTTGTTGGTTTGTTGGTTTGTTGGTTTGTTGGTTTTTTGGTTTGTTGGTTTGTTGGTTTATTGGCTTTTTGGTTTGTTGGTTTTTTTTGGCTTGTTGGCTTGTTGGTTTGTTGGTTTGTTGGCTTGTTGGTTACTTAGTTTGTTGGTGTTGGTTTGTTGGTTTGTTGGTTTGTTGGTTTGTTGGTTTATTTGTTTGTAGGTTTGTTGGCTTGTTGGTTTGTTGGTTTGTTGGTTTGTTGGCTTGTTGGTTTGTTGGTTTGTTGGCTTGTTGGCTTGTTGGTTTGTTGGTTTGTTGGCTTGTTGGTTACTTAGTTTGTTGGTTTGTTGGCATGTTGATTTGTTGGTTTGTTGGTTTGTTGGTTTGTTGGTTTGTTGGCTTGTTGGTTTGTCGGTTTGTTGGCTTGTTGGTTTGTTAGTTTGTTGGTTTGTTTGTTTGTTGGTTTGTTGGTTTGTTGGTTTTCTTGTTTGTTGGTTTGTTGGCTTGTTGGTTTGTTGGTTTGTTAGTTTGCTGGCTTGTTGGTTTGTTGGTTTGTTGGTTTGTTGGCTTGTTGGCTTGTTGGTTTGTTGGTTTGTTGGATTAATGGCTTGTTGGTTAGTTGGTTTGTTGGCTTGTTGGTTTGTTGGCTTGTTGGCTTGTTGCTTTGTTAGTTTGTTGGTTTGTTGGCTTTTTGGTTACTTGGTTTGTTGGTTTGTTGGTTTGTTGGCTTGTTGGTTTGTTAGCTTGTTGATTTGTTGGTTTGTTGGTTTGTTGGTTTGTTGGTTTTTTGGTTTGTTGGTTTATTTGTTTGTTGGTTTGTTGGCTTGTTGGTTTGTTGGTTTGTTGGTTTGTTGGCTTGTTGGTTTGTTGGTTTGTTGGCTTGTTGGTTAGTTCGTATGTTGGCTTGTTGGCTTGTTGGTTTGTTGGATTAATGGCTTGTTGGTTTGTTGGTTTGTTGGCTTGTTGGTTTGTTGGCTTGTTGGCTTGTTGCTTTGTTAGTTTGTTGGTTTGCTGGCTTTTTGGTTACTTGGTTTGTTGGTTTGTTGGTTTGTTGGCTTGTTGGTTTGTTAGCTTGTTGGTTTGTTTGTTTGTTGGTTTGTTGGTTTGTTGGTTTTTTGGTTTGTTGGTTTATTTGTTTGTTGGTTTGTTGGCTTGTTGGTTTGTTGGTTTGTTGGTTTGTTGGCTTGTTGGTTTGTTGGTTTTTTGGTTTGTTGGTTTGTTGGTTTGTTGGTTTGTTGGTTTGTTGGTTTATTTGTTTGTAGGTTTGTTGGTTTGTTGGCTTGTTGGTTTGTTGGTTTGTTGGCTTGTTGGCTTGTTGGTTTGTTGGTTTGTTGGCTTGTTGGTTACTTAGTTTGTTGGTTTGTTGGCATGTTGATTTGTTGGTTTGTTGGTTTGTTGGCTTGTTGGTTTGTTGGTTTGTTGGCTTGTTGGCTTGTTGGTTTGTTAGTTTGTTGGTTTGTTGGCTTGTTGGTTTGTTGGTTTGTTGGCTTGTTGGTTTGTTAGTTTGTTGGTTTGTTGGTTTGTTGGTTTGTTGGTTTGTTGGTTTTTTTGTTTGTTGGTTTGTTGGCTTGTTGGTTTGTTGGTTTATTAGTTTGTTGGCTTGTTGGTTTGTTGGTTTGTTGGTTTGTTGGCTTGTTGGCTTGTTGGTTTGTTGGTTTGTTGGCTTGTTGGCTTGTTGCTTTGTTAGTTTGTTGGTTTGTTGGCTTGTTGGCTTGTTGGTTTGTTAGTTTGTTGGCTTTTTGGTTACTTGGTTTGTTGGTTTGTTGGTTTGTTGGCTTGTTGGTTTGTTAGCTTGTTGGTTTGTTGGTTTGTTGGTTTGTTGGTTTGTTGGTTTTTTGGTTTGTTGGTTTATTTGTTTGTTGGTTTGTTGGCTTGTTGGTTTGTTGGTTTGTTGGTTTGTTGGCTTGTTGGTTTGTTGGTTTGTTGGCTTGTTGGTTTGTTGGTTTATTGGCTTGTTGGCTTGTTGGTTTGTTGGTTTGTTGGCTTGTTGGTTTGTTGGCTTGTTGGTTTGTTGGTTTGTTGGTTTGTTGGCTTGTTATTTGTTGGTTTGTTGGTTTGTTGGCTTGTTGGTTTGTTGGTTTGTTGGCTTGTTAACTTGTTGGTTTGTTGGTTTGTTGGCTTGTTGGTTACTTAGTTTGTTGGTTTGTTGGCATGTTGGTTTGTTGGTTTGTTGGTTTGTCGGTTTATTTGTTTGTTGGTTTGTTGGTTTGTTGGCTTGTTGGTTTGTTGTTTTGTTGGCTTGTTGGTTTGTTGGTTTGTTAGTTTGTTTACTTGTTGGTTTGTTGGCTTGTTGGTTTGTTGGTTTGTTGGTTTGTTAGCTTGTTAGTTTGTTGGCTTGTTGGTTTGTTGGCTTGTTAGTTTGTTGGTTTGTTGGTTTATTTGTTTGTTGGTTTGTTGGTTTGTTGGCTTGTTGGTTTGTTGTTTTGTTGGCTTGTTGGTTTGTGGGTTTGTTAGTTTGTTTGCTTGTTGGTTTGTTGGCTTGTTGGTTTGTTGGTTTGTTGGTTTGTTGGCTTGTTGGTTTGTTGGTTTGTTGGTTTATTTGTTTGTTGGTTTGTTGGTTTATTTGTTTGTTGGTTTGTTGGCTTGTTGGCTTGTTGGTTTGTTGGTTTGTTGGTTTGTTGGTTACTTAGTTTGTTGGTTTGTTGGTATGTTAATTTGTTGGTTTGTTGGTTTGTTGGCTTGTTGGTTTGTTGGTTTATTGGTTTGTTGGCTTGTTGGCTTGTTGGTTTGTTGGTTTGTTGGTTTGTTGGTTTGTTGGCTTGTTGGTTTGTTGGTTTGTTGGCTTGTTGGTTTGTTAGTTTGTTGGTTTGTTGGTTTGTTGGTTTGATGGTTTGTTGGTTTATTTGTTTGTTGGTTTGTTGGTTTGTTGGTTACTTAGTTTGTTGGTTTGTTGGTTTGTTGGTTTGTTGGTTTCTTAGCTTGTTGGTTTTTTGGTTAGTTCGTTTGTTGGTTTGTTAGTTTGTTTGTTTGTTGGCTTGTTGGTTTGTTAGTTTGTTGGCTTTTTGGTTACTTGGTTTGTTGGTTTGGTGGCTTGTTGGCTTGTTGGTTTGTTGCTTTGTTCGTTTGATGGTTTTTTGGTTTGTTGGTTACTTGGTTTGTTGGTTGGTTTGTTTGTTGGCTTGTTGGTTTGTTGGCTTGTTGGGTTGTTGGTTTGTTGCTTTGTTGGCTTGTTGGCTTCTTGGTTTGTTGGTTTGTTGGTTTGTTGGTTTGTTGGTTTTTTGGTTTGTTGGTTTATTTGTTTGTTGGTTTGTTGGTTTGTTGGTTTGTTGGTTTGTTGTTTTGTTGGCTTGTTGGCTTGTTGGTTTGTTGGTTTGTTGGCTTGTTGGTTTGTTGGTTTGTTGGCTTGTTGGTTACTTAGTTTGTTGGTTTGTTGGCATGTTGGTTTGTTGGTTGGTTGGTTTGTTGGCTTGTTGGTTTGTTGGTTTGTTGGCTTGTTGGCTTGTTGGTTTGTTGGTTTGTTGGTTTGTTGGCTTGTTGGTTTGTTGGTTTGTTGGTTTGTTGGCTTGTTGGTTTGTTGGCTTGTTGGTTTGTTGGTTTGTTGGTTTGTTGGCTTATTGGTTTGTTGGTTTGTTGGCTTGTTGGTTACTTAGTTTGTTGGCTTGTTGGCTTGTTGGCTTGTTGGTTTGTTGGTTTGTTGGTTTGTTGGCTTGTTGGCTTGTTGGTTTGTTGGTTTGTTGGTTTGTTGGTTTGTTGGTTTGTTGGTTTTTTGGTTTGTTGGTTTGTTGGTTTGTTGGCTTGTTGGTTTGTTGGTTTGTTGGTTTGTTGGCTTGTTGGTTTGTTGGTTTGTTGGTTTGTTGGCTTGTTGGTTTGTTGGTTTGTTGGGATGTTGGCTTGTTGGCTTGTTGGTTATTGGTTTGTTGGTTTGTTGGCTTGTTGCTTTGTTGGTTTGTTGGTTTGTTGGCTTGTTGGCTTGTTGGTTTGTTGGCTTGTTGGTTTGTTAGTTTGTTGGCTTTTTGGTTACTTGGTTTGTTGGTTTGTTGGTCTGTTGGCTTGTTGGTTTGTTGGTTTGTTGGTTTGTTGGTTTGTTGGTTTGTTGGCTTTTTGGTTACTTGGTTTGTTGGTTTGTTGGCTTGTTGGCTTGTTGGTTTGTTGGTTTGTTGGTTTGTTGGTTTGTTGGCTTGTTGGCTTGTTAATTTGTTGGTTTGTTGGTTTGTTGGTTTATTTGTTTGTTGGTTTGTTGGCTTGTTGGTTTGTTGGTTTGTTGGCTTGTTGGTTACTTAGTTTGTTGGTTTGTTGGTTTGTTGGCTTGTTGGCTTGTTGGTTTGTTGGTTTGTTGGTTTGTTGGTTTGTTGGCTTGTTGGTTTGTTGGTTTGTTGGCTTGTTGGTTTGTTGGTTTGTTGGTTTGTTGGCTTGTTGGCTTGTTGGTTTGTTGGTTTGTTGGCTTGTTGGTTTGTTGGCATGTTGGTTTGTTGGTTTGCTGGTTTGTTGGCTTTTTGGCTTGTTGGTTTGTTGGTTTGTTGGCTTGTTGGTTACTTAGTTTGTTGGTTTGGTGGCATGTTGGCATGTTGGTTTGTTGGTTTGTTGGTTTGTTGGCTTGTTGGTTACTTAGTTTGTTGGTTTGTTGGCATGTTGGTTTGTTGGTTTGTTGGCTTGTTAGTTTGTTGGTTTGTTGGCTTGTAGGCTTGTTGGTTTGTTGGTTTGTTGGCTTGTTGGTTACTTAGTTTGTTGGTTTGTTGGCATGTTGGTTTGATGGTTTGTTGGTTTGTTGGCTTGTTGTTTTGTTGGTTTTTTGGCTTGTTGGTTTGTTAGTTTGTTGATTTGTTGGTTTGTTGGTTTGTTGGTTTGTTGGTTTGTTGGTTTGTTGGTTTGTTGGTTTGTTGGTTTATTTGTTTGTTGGTTTGTTGGTTTAATTGTTTGTTGGTTTGTTGGCTTGTTGGTTTGTTGGTTTGTTGGTTTGTTGGTTTGTTGATTTGTTCGTTTGATGGTTTGTTGGTTTGTTGGTTACTTGGTTTGTTGGTTCGTTCGTTTGTTGGTTTGTTGGTTTGTTGGCTTGTTGGCTTGTTGGTTTGTTGGTTTGTTGGCTTGTTGGTTACTTAGTTTGTTGGTTTGTTGGCATGTTGGTTTGTTGGTTTGTTGGTTTGTTGACTTGTTGGTTTGTTGGTTTGTTGGCTTGTTGGTTTGTTGGTTTGTTAGCTTGTTGGCTTGTTGGTTTGTTGGTTTGTTGGTTTGTTGGTTTGTTGGCTTGTTGGTTTGTTGGTTTGTTGGCTTGTTGGTTTGTTGGTTTGTTGGTTTGTTGGCTTGTTGGCTTGTTGGTTTGTTGGCTTGTTGGTTTGTTGGTTTGTTGGCTTGTTGGCTTGTTGCTTTGTTCATTTGATGGTTTGTTGGTTTTTTGGTTTGTTGGTTTTTTGGTTTGTTGGTTTGTTGGTTTGCTGGCTTGTTGGCTTGTTGGTTTGTTGGCTTGTTGGTTTGTTAGTTTGTTGGCTTTTTGGTTACTTGGTTTGTTGGTTTTTTGGTTTGTTGGTTTGTTGGTATGTTGGCTTGTTGGTTTGTTGGTTTGTTGGTTTGTTGGTTTGTTGGCTTGTTGGTTTGTTGGTTTGTTGGCTGGTTGGTTAGTTGGTTTGTTGGTTTGTTGGCTTGTTGGCTTGTTGGTTTGTTAGTTTGTTGGCTTTTTGGTTACTTGGTTTGTTGGTTTGTTGGTTTGTTGGCTTGTTGGTTTGTTGGCTTGCTGGTTTGTTGGTTTGTTGGTTTGTTGGCTTGTTGGCTTGTTGGTTTGTTGGTTTTTTGGTTTATTCGTTTGTTGGTTTGTTGGTTTGTTGATTTATTTGTTTGTTGGTTTGTTGGCTTATTGGTTTGTTGGTTTGTTGGCTTTTTGGTTACTTGGTTTGTTGGTTTGTTGGTTTGTTGGCTTGTTGGTTTGTTGGCTTGCTGGTTTGTTGGTTAGTTCGTTTGTTGGTTTGTTAGTTTGTTGGTCTGTTGGCTTGTTGGCTTGTTGGTTTGTTGGTTTTTTGGTTTGTTGGTTTGTTGGTTTGTTGATTTATTTGTTTGTTGGTTTGTGGGCTTGTTGGTTTGTTGGTTTGTTGGTTTGTTGGTTTGTTGGTTTGTTGGTATGTTGGCTTGTTGGCTTGTTGGTTTGTTGGTTTGTTGGCTTGTTAGTTACTTAGTTTGTTGGTTTGTTGGCATGTTGGTTTTTTGGTTTGTTGGTTTGTTGTTTTGTTGGTTTTTTGGTTTGTTGGTTTGTTGGTTTGTTGGCTTGTTGGTTTGTTGGCTTGCTGGTTTGTTGGTTTGTTGGTTTGTTAGCTTGTTGGCTTGTTGGTTTGTTGGTTTTTTGGTTTGTTGGTTTGTTGGTTTGTTGGTTTGTTGATTTATTTGTTTGTTGGTTTGTTGGCTTGTTGGTTTGTTGGTTTGTTGGCTTTTTGGTTACTTGGTTTGTTGGTTTGTTGGTTTGTTGGCTTGTTGGTTTGTTGGCTTGCTGGTATGTTGGTTAGTTCGTTTGTTAGTTTGTTTGTTTGTTGGTCTGTTGGCTTGTTGGCTTGTTGGTTTGTTGGTTTTTTGGTTTGTTGGTTTGTTGGTTTGTTGGTTTGTTGATTTATTTGTTTGTTGGTTTGTTGGCTTGTTGGTTTGTTGGTTTGTTGGTTTGTTGGTTTGTTGGTTTGTTGGTTTGTTGGTGTGTTGGCTTGTTGGCTTGTTGGTTTGTTGGTTTGTTGGCTTGTTGGTTACTTAGTTTGTTGGTTTGTTGGCATGTTGGTTTGTTGGTTTGTTGGTTTTTTGTTTTGTTGGTTTTTTGGTTTGTTGGTTTGTTGGTTTGTTGGCTTGTTGGTTTGTTGGTTTGTTGGCTTGTTGGCTTGTTGGTTTGTTGGTTTGTTGGCTTGTTGGTTTGTTGGTTTGTTGGCTTGTTGGCTTGTTGGTTTGTTGGTTTGTTGGCTTGTTGGTTACTTAGTTTGTTGGTTTGTTGGTTACTTAGTTTGTTGGTTTGTTGGTTTGTTGGTTTGTTGGCTTGTTGGTTTGTTGGCTTGTTGGCATGTTGGTTTGTTGGTTTGTTGGTTTGTTGGTTTGTTGGTTTGCTGGTTTGTTGGTTTGTTGGTTTGTTGGCTTGTTGGTTACTTAGTTTGTTGGTTTGTTGGTTTGTTGGTTTGTTGGCTTGTGGTTTCTTGGTTTGTTGGTTAGTTGTTGGTTTGTTAGTTTGTTGGTTTGTTGGCTTGTTGGCTTGTTGGTTTCTTGGTTTTTTGGTTTGTTGGTTTGTTGGTTTGTTGGTTTGTTGGCTTGTTGGCTTGTTGGTTTGTTTGTTTGTTGGCTTGTTGGTTACTTAGTTTGTTGGTTTGTTGGCATGTTGATTTGTTGGTTTGTTAGTTTGTTGGCTTGTTGGTTTGTTGGTTTGTTGGCTTGTTGGTTTGTTGGTTTGTTGGCTTTTTGGTTACTTGGTTTGTTGGTTTGTTGGTTTGTTGGTTTGTTGGCTTGCTGGTATGTTGGTTAGTTCGTTTGTTGGTTTGTTTGTTTGTTGGTCTGTTGGCTTGTTGGCTTGTTGGTTTGTTGGTTTTTTGGTTTGTTGGTTTGTTGGTTTGTTGGTTTGTTGATTTATTTGTTTGTTGGTTTGTTGGCTTGTTGGTTTGTTGGTTTGTTGGTTTGTTGGTTTGTTGGTTTGTTGGTTTGTTGGCTTGTTGGCTTGTTGGTTTGTTGGTTTGTTGGCTTGTTGGTTACTTAGTTTGTTGGTTTGTTGGCATGTTGGTTTGTTAGTTTGTTGTTTTGTTGGTTTTTTGGTTTGTTGGTTTGTTGGTTTGTTGGCTTGTTGGTTTGTTGGTTTGTTGGTTTGTTGGCTTGTTGGCTTGTTGGTTTGTTGGTTTGTTGGCTTGTTGGTTACTTAATTTGTTGGTTTGTTGGTTTGTTGGCTTGTTGGTTACTTAATTTGTTGGTTTGTTGGTTACTTAGTTTGTTAGTTTGTTGGTTTGTTGGTTTGTTGGCTTGTTGGTTTGTTGGCTTGTTGGTTTCTTGGTTTGTTGGTTTGTTGGCTTGTTGGCTTGTTGGTTTGTTGGTTTGTTGGTTTGTTGGTTTGTTGGTTTGTTGGCTTGTTGGTTACTTAGTTTGTTGGTTTGTTGGTTTGTTGGTTTGTTGGTTTGTTGGTTTGTTGGCTTGTGGCTTGTTGGTTTGTTGGTTAGTTCGTTTGTTGGTTTGTTAGTTTGTTGGTTTGTTGGCTTGTTGGCTTGTTGGTTTGCAGGTTTTTTGGTTTGTTGGTTTGTTGGTTTGTTGGTTTGTTGGCTTGTTGGCTTGTTGGTTTGTTAGTTTGTTGGATTGTTGGTTACTTAGTTTGTTGGTTTGTTGGCATGTTGATTTGTTGGTTTGTTGGTTTGTTGGCTTGTTGGTTTGTTGGTTTGTTGGCTTGTTGGCTTGTTGGTTTGTTGGTTTGTTGGTTTGTTGGTTTGTTCGTTTTTTGGTTTGTTGGTTTATTTGTTTGTTGGTTTGTTGGCTTGTTGGTTTGTTGGTTTGTTGATTTGTTGGCTTGTTGGTTTGTTGGTTTGTTGGCTTGTTGGTTTGTTGGTTTGTTGGTTTATTGGCTTGTTGGCTTGTTGGTTTGTTGGTTTGTTGGCTTGTTGGTTTGTTGGATTGTTGGTTTTTTGGCTTGTTGGTTTGTTGGTTTGTTGGTTTGTTGGCTTGTTGGTTTGTTGGTTTGTTGGTTTGTTGGCTTGTTGTTTTGTTGGTTTGTTGGCTTGTTGGCTTGTTGATTTGTTGGTTTGTTGGCTTGTTGGTTACTTAGTTTGTTGGTTTGTTGGCATATTGGTTTGTTGGTTTGTTGGTTTGTTGGCTTGTTGGTTTGTTGGTTTGTTGGCTCGTTGGTTTGTTAGTTTGTTGGTTTGTTGGTTTGTTGGTTTGTTGGTTTGTTGGCTTGTTGGCTTGTTGGTTTGTTGGTTAGTTCGTTTGTTGGTTTGTTGGTTTGTTGGTTTGTTGGCTTGTTGGCTGGTTGGTTTGTTGGTTAGTGCGTTTGTTGGTTTGTTAGTTTGTTGGCTTGTTGGTTTGTTGGCTTGTTGGTTTGTTGGTTTGTTGGTTTATTTATTTGTTGGTTTGTTGGCTTGTTGGTTTGTTGGTTTGTTGGCTTGTTGGTTTGTTGGTTTGTTGGTTTTTTGGCTTGTTGGTTTGTTGGCTTGTTGGTTTGTTGGTTTGTTGGTTTGTTGGCTTGTTGGTTTGTTGGATTGTTGGCTTATTTGTTTGTTGGTTTGTTGGCTTGTTGGTTTGTTGGTTTGTTGGTTTGTTGGCTTGTTGGCTTGTTGGTTTGTTGGTTTGTTGGCTTGTTGGTTACTTAGTTTGTTGGTTTGTTGGCATGTTGAATTGTTGGTTTGTTGGTTTGTTGGCTTGTTGGTTTGTTGGTTTGTTGGTTTTTTGGTTTGTTGATTTGTTGGTTTGTTGGCTTGTTGGTTTGTTCGTTTGTTGGCTTGTTGGCTTGTTGGTTTGTTGGTTTGTTGGCTTGTTGGTTACTTAGTTTGTTGGTTTGTTGGTTTGTTGGTTTGTTGGTTTGTTGGCTTGTGGCTTGTAGGTTTGTTGGTTTTTTGGTTAGTTCGTTTGTTGGTTTGTTAGTTTGTTGGTTTGTTGGCTTGTTGGCTTGTTGGTTTGTTGGTTTTTTGGTTTGTTGGTTTGTTGTTTTGTTGGTTTGTTGGTTTATTTGTTTGTTGGTTTGTTGGCTTGTTGGTTTGTTGGTTTGTTGGTTTGTTGGCTTGTTGGTTTGTTGGCTTGTTGGTTTGTTGGTTTGTTGGTTTGTTGGTTACTTAGTTTGTTGGTTTGTTGGCATGTTGATTTGTTGGTTTGTTGGTTTGTTGGCTTGTTGGTTTGTTTGTTTGTTGGCTTGTTGGCTTGTTGGTTTGTTGGTTTGTCGGTTTGTTGGCTTGTTGGTTTGTTGGTTTGTTGGCTTTTTGGTTTGTTAGTTTGTTGGTTTGTTGGTTTGTTGGTTTGTTGGTTTTTTTGTTTGTTGGTTTGTCGGCTTGTTGGTTTGTTGGTTTGTTGGTTTGTTGGCTTGTTGGTTTGTTGGTTTGTTAGTTTTTTGGCTTGTTGGCTTGTTGGTTTGTTGGTTTGTTGGCTTGTTGGTTTGCTGGTTTATTTGTTTGTTGGTTTGTTGTCTTGTTGGCTTGTTGGTTTGTTGGTTTGTTGGTTTGTTGGTAACTTAGTTTGTTGGTTTGTTGGCATGTTGGTTTGTTGGTTTGTTGGTTTGTTGGCTTGTTGGTTTGTTGGTTTATTGGTTTGTTGGCTTGTTGGTTTGCTGGTTTATTTGTTTGTTGGTATGTTGGCTTGTTGGCTTGTTGGTTTATTGGTTTGTTGGTTTGTTGGTAACTTAGTTTGTTGGTTTGTTGGCATGTTGGTTTGTTGGTTTGTTGGCTTGTTGGCTTGTTGGTTTGTTGGTTTGTTGGTTTGTTGGTTTGTTGGTTTGTTGGCTTGTTGGTTACTTAGTTTGTTGGTTTGTTGGTTTGTTGGTTTGTTGGTTTGTTGGTTTGTTGGCTTGTGGCTTGTTGGTTTGTTGGTTAGTTCGTTTGTTGGTTTGTTAGTTTGTTGGTTTGTTGGCTTGTTGGCTTGTTGGTTTGTTGGTTTTTTGGTTTGTTGGTTTGTTGGTTTGTTGGTTTGTTGGCTTGTTGGCTTGTTGGTTTGTTGGTTTGTTGGATTGTTGGTTACTTAGTTTGTTGGTTTGTTGGCATGTTGATTTGTTGGTTTGTTGGTTTGTTGGCTTGTTGGTTTGTTGGTTTGTTGGCTTGTTGGCTTGTTGGTTTGTTGGTTTGTTGGTTTGTTGGTTTGTTCGTTTTTTGGTTTGTTGGTTTATTTGTTTGTTGGTTTGTTGGCTTGTTGGTTTGTTGGTTTGTTGGTTTGTTGGCTTGTTGGTTTGTTGGTTTGTTGGCTTGTTGGTTTGTTGGTTTGTTGGTTTATTGGCTTGTTGGCTTGTTGGTTTGTTGGTTTGTTGGCTTGTTGGTTTGTTGGATTGTTGGTTTGTTGGCTTATTGGTTTGTTGGTTTGTTGGTTTGTTGGCTTGTTGGTTTGTTGGTTTGTTGGTTTGTTGGCTTGTTGTTTTGTTGGTTTGTTGGCTTGTTGGCTTGTTGATTTGTTGGTTTGTTGGCTTGTTGGTTACTTAGTTTGTTGGTTTGTTGGCATATTGGTTTGTTGGTTTGTTGGCTTGTTGGTTTGTTGGTTTGTTGGCTCGTTGGTTTGTTAGTTTGTTGGTTTGTTGGTTTGTTGGTTTGTTGGTTTGTTGGCTTGTTGGCTTGTTGGTTTGTTGGTTAGTTCGTTTGTTGGTTTGTTGGTTTGTTGGTTTGTTGGCTTGTTGGCTTGTTGGTTTGTTGGTTAGTTCGTTTGTTGGTTTGTTAGTTTGTTGGCTTGTTGGTTTGTTGGCTTGTTGGTTTGTTGGTTTGTTGGTTTATTTATTTGTTGGTTTGTTGGCTTGTTGGTTTGTTGGTTTGTTGGCTTGTTGGTTTGTTGGTTTGTTGGTTTTTTGGCTTGTTGGTTTGTTGGCTTGTTGGTTTGTTGGTTTGTTGGTTTGTTGGCTTGTTGGTTTGTTGGATTGTTGGCTTATTTGTTTGTTGGTTTGTTGGCTTGTTGGTTTGTTGGTTTGTTGGTTTGTTGGCTTGTTGGCTTGTTGGTTTGTTGGTTTGTTGGCTTGTTGGTTACTTAGTTTGTTGGTTTGTTGGCATGTTGAATTGTTGGTTTGTTGGTTTGTTGGCTTGTTGGTTTGTTGGTTTGTTGGTTTTTTGGTTTGTTGATTTGTTGGTTTGTTGGCTTGTTGGTTTGTTGGTTTGTTGGCTTGTTGGCTTGTTGGTTTGTTGGTTTGTTGGCTTGTTGGTTACTTAGTTTGTTGGTTTGTTGGTTTGTTGGTTTGTTGGTTTGTTGGCTTGTGGCTTGTAGGTTTGTTGGTTTTTTGGTTAGTTCGTTTGTTGGTTTGTTAGTTTGTTGGTTTGTTGGCTTGTTGGCTTGTTGGTTTGTTGGTTTTTTGGTTTGTTGGTTTGTTGTTTTGTTGGTTTGTTGGTTCATTTGTTTGTTGGTTTGTTGGCTTGTTGGTTTGTTGGTTTGTTGGTTTGTTGGCTTGTTGGTTTGTTGGTTTGTTGGCTTGTTGGCTTGTTGGTTTGTTGGTTTGTTGGTTTGTTGGTTACTTAGTTTGTTGGTTTGTTGGCATGTTGATTTGTTGGTTTGTTGGTTTGTTGGCTTGTTGGTTTGTTTGTTTGTTGGCTTGTTGGCTTGTTTGTTTGTTGCTTTGTTGGTTTGTTGGCTTGTTGGTTTGTTGGTTTGTTGGCTTTTTGGTTTGTTAGTTTGTTGGTTTGTTGGTTTGTTGGTTTGTTGGTTTTTTTGTTTGTTGGTTTGTCGGCTTGTTAGTTTGTTGGTTTGTTGGTTTGTTGGCTTGTTGGTTTGTTGGTTTGTTAGTTTGTTGGCTTGTTGGCTTGTTGGTTTGTTGGCTTGTTGGCTTGTTGGTTTGTTGGTTTGTTGGTTTGTTGGTAACTTAGTTTGTTGGGTTGTTGGCATGTTGGTTTGTTGGTTTGTTGGTTTGTTGGCTTGTTGGTTTGTTGGTTTATTGGTTTGTTGGCTTGTTGGCTTGTTGGTTTGTTGGTTTGTTGGTTTGTTGGTTTGTTGGTTTATTTGTTTGTTGGTTTGTTGGTTTGTTGGTTACTTAGTTTGTTGGTTTGTTGGATTGTTGGTTTGTTGGTTTGTTGGCTTGTTAGCTTGTTGATTTGTTGGTTAGTTCGTTTGTTGGTTTGCTAGTTTGTTGGTTTGTTAGTTTGTTGGCTTTTTGGTTACTTGGTTTGTTGGTTTGTTGGCTTGTTGGCTTGTTGGTTTGTTGCTTTGTTCGTTTGATGGTTTTTTGGTTGGTTGGTTACTTGGTTTGTTGGTTTGTTTGTTTGTTGGCTTGTTGGTTTGTTGGCTTGTTGGTTTGTTGGTTTGTTGCTTTGTTGGCTTGTTGGCTTCTTGGTTTGTTGGTTTGTTGGTTTGTTGGTTTGTTGGTTTTTTGGTTTGTTGGTTTATTTGTTTGTTGGTTTGTTGGTTTGTTGGTTTGTTGGTTTGTTGTTTTGTTGGTTTGTTGGCTTGTTGGTTTGTTGGTTTGTTGGCTTGTTGGTTTGTTGGTTTGTTGGTTTGTTGGTTTGTTGGCTTGTTGGTTACTTAGTTTGTTGGTTTTTTGGCATGTTGGTTTGTTGGTTTGTTGGTTTGTTGGCTTGTTGGTTTGTTGGTTTGTTGGCTTGTTGGTTTTTTGGTTTGTTGGTTTGTTGGCTTGTAGGTTTGTTGGTTTGTTGGTTTGTTGGCTTGTTGGCTTGTTGGTTTGTTGGTTTGTTGGCTTGTTGGTTTGTTGGTTTGTTGGTTTGTTGGTTTGTTGGCTTGTTGGTTTGTCGGTTTGTTGGTTTGTTTGCTTGTTGTTTACTTAGTTTGTTGGTTTGTTGGTTTGTTGGTTTGTTGGTTTGTTGGCTTGTTGGCTTGTTGGTTTGTTGGCTTATTGGCTTGTTGCTTTGTTGGTTTGTTGGCTTGTTGGTTTGTTGGCTTGTTGGTTTTTTGGTTTGTTGGCTTGTTGGCTTGTTGGTTTGTTGGTTTGTTGGTTTGTTGGTTTGTTGGTTTTTTGGTTTGTTGGTTTGTTGGTTTGTTGGCTTGTTGGTTTGTTGGTTTGTTGGTTTGTTGGCTTGTTGGTTTGTTGGTTTGTTGGCTTGTTGGTTTGTTGGTTTGTTGGGATGTTGGCTTGTTGGCTTGTTGGTTTGTAGGTTTGTTGGTTTGTTGGCTTGTTGCTTTGTCGGTTTGTTGGTTTGTTGGCTTGTTGGCTTGTTGGTTTGTTGGCTTGTTGGTTTGTTAGTTTGTTGGCTTTTTGGTTACTTGGTTTGTTGGTTTGTTGGTTTGTTGGTTTGTTGGCTTGTTGGTTTGTTGGTTTATTGATTTGTTGGTTTGTTGGTTTGTTGGCTTTTTGGTTACTTGGTTTGTTGGTTTGTGGTCTTGTTGGCTTGTTGGTTTGTTGGTTTGTTGGCTTGTTGGCTTGTTAATTTGTTGGTTTGTTTGTTTGTTGGTTTATTTGTTTGTTGGTTTGTTGGCTTGTTGGTTTGTTGGTTTGTTGGTTTGTTGGCTTGTTGGTTACTTAGTTTGTTGGTTTGTTGGTTTGTTGGCTTGTTGGCTTGTTGGATTGTTGGTTTGTTGGTTTGTTGGCTTGTTGGTTTGTTGGTTTGTTGGCTTGTTGGTTTGTTGGTTTGTTGGTTTGTTGGCTTGTTTGTTTGTTGGTTTGTTGGCTTGTTGGTTTGTTGGCATGTTGGTTTGTTGGTTTGTTGGTTTGTTGGCTTGTTGGCTTGTTGGTTTGTTGGTTTGTTGGCTTGTTGGCTTGTTGGTTACTTAGTTTGTTGGTTTGTTGCCATGTTGGCATGTTGGTTTGTTGGTTTGTTGATTTGTTGGCTTGTTGGTTACTTAGCTTGTTGGTTTGTTGGCATGTGGGTTTGTTGGTTTGTGGCTTGTTGGTTTGTTGGTTTGTTGGCTTCTTGGCTTTTTGGTTTGTTAGTTTGTTGGTTTGTTGGCTTGTTGGTTTGTTGGTTTGTTGGTTTGTTGGTTTATTTGTTTGTTGGTTTGTTGGCTTGTTGGTTTGTTGGTTTGTTGGTTTGTTGGTTTGTTGGTTTGTTTTTTTGTTGGCTTGTTGGTTACTTAGTTTGTTGGTTTGTTGGTTTGTTGGTTTGTTGGTTTGTTGGTTTGTTGGCTTGTTGGCTTGTTGGTTTGTTGGCTTATTGGCTTGTTGCTTTGTTGGTTTGTTGGCTTGTTGGTTTGTTGGCTTGTTGGTTTTTTGGTTTGTTGGCTTGTTGGCTTGTTGGTTTGTTGGTTTGTTGGTTTGTTGGTTTGTTGGTTTTTTGGTTTGTTGGTTTGTTGGTTTGTTGGCTTGTTGGTTTGTTGGTTTGTTGGTTTGTTGGCTTGTTGGTTTGTTGGTTTGTTGGCTTGTTGGATTGTTGGTTTGTTGGGATGTTGGCTTGTTGGCTTGTTGGTTGTAGGTTTGTTGGTTTGTTGGCTTGTTGCTTTGTCGGTTTGTTGGTTTGTTGGCTTGTTGGCTTGTTGGTTTGTTGGCTTGTTGGTTTGTTAGTTTGTTGGCTTTTTGGTTACTTGGTTTGTTGGTTTGTTGGTTTGTTGGTTTGTTGGCTTGTTGGTTTGTTGGTTTATTGGTTTGTTGGTTTGTTGGTTTGTTGGCTTTTTGGTTACTTGGTTTGTTGGTTTGTGGTCTTGTTGGCTTGTTGGTTTGTTGGTTTGTTGGCTTGTTGGCTTGTTAATTTGTTGGTTTGTTTGTTTGTTGGTTTATTTGTTTGTTGGTTTGTTGGCTTGTTGGTTTGTTGGTTTGTTGGTTTGTTGGCTTGTTGGTTACTTAGTTTGTTGGTTTGTTGGTTTGTTGGCTTGTTGGCTTGTTGGATTGTTGGTTTGTTGGTTTGTTGGCTTGTTGGTTTGTTGGTTTGTTGGCTTGTTGGTTTGTTGGTTTGTTGGTTTGTTGGCTTGTTTGTTTGTTGTTTTGTTGGGTTGTTGGTTTGTTGGAATGTTGGTTTGTTGGTTTGTTGGTTTGTTGGCTTGTTGGCTTGTTGGTTTGTTGGTTTGTTGGCTTGTTGGTTACTTAGTTTGTTGGTTTGTTGCCATGTTGGCATGTTGGTTTGTTGGTTTGTTGATTTGTTGGCTTGTTGGTTACTTAGCTTGTTGGTTTGTTGGCATGTGGGTTTGTTGGTTTGTGGCTTGTTGGTTTGTTGGTTTGTTGGCTTCTTGGCTTTTTGGTTTGTTAGTTTGTTGGTTTGTTGGCTTGTTGGTTTGTTGGTTTGTTGGTTTGTTGGTTTATTTGTTTGTTGGTTTGTTGGCTTGTTGGTTTGTTGGTTTGTTGGTTTGTTGGTTTGTTTTTTTGTTGGCTTGTTGGTTACTTAGTTTGTTGGTTTGTTGGCATGTTGGTTTGATGGTTTGTTGGTTTGTTGGCTTGTTGGTTTGTTGGTTTGTTGGCTTGTTGGTTTGTTAGTTTGTTGGTTTGTTGGTTTGTTGGTTTGTTGGTTTGTTGGTTTGTTGGTTTGTTGGTTTGTTGGTTTGTTGGTTTATTTGTTTGTTGGTTTGTTGGTTTAATTGTTTGTTGGTTTGTTGGCTTGTTGGTTTGTTGGTTTGTTGGTTTGTTGCTTTGTTCGTTTGATGGTTTGTTGGTTTGTTGGTTACTTGGTTTGTTGGTTGTTGGTTTGTTGGTTTGTTGGTTTGTTGGCTTGTTGGCTTGTTGGTTTGTTGGTTTGTTGGCTTGTTGGTTACTTAGTTTGTTGGTTTGTTGGCATGTTGGTTTGTTGGTTTGTTGGTTTGTTGACTTGTTGGTTTGTTGGTGTGTTGGCTTCTTGGTTTGTTGGTTTGTTGGCTTGTTGGCTTGTTGGTTTGTTGGTTTGTTGGTTTATTGGTTTGTTGGTTTGTTGGCTTGTTGGTTTGTTGGTCTGTTGGCTTGTTGGTTTGTTGGTTTGTTGGTTTGTTGGCTTGTTGGCTTGTTGGTTTGTTGGTTTGTTGGCTTGTTGGTTTGTGGTTTGTTGGCTTGTTGGCTTGTTGCTTTGTTCGTTTGATGGTTTGTTGGTTTGTTGATTTTTTGGTTTGTTGGTTTTTTGGTTTGTTGCTTTGTTGGTTTGTTGGTTTGCTGGCTTGTTGGCTTGTTGGTTTGTTGGCTTGTTGGTTTGTTAGTTTGTTGGCTTTTTGGTTACTTGGTTTGTTGGTTTTTTTGTTTGTTGGTTTGTTGGTATGTTGGCTTGTTGTTTTGTTGGTTTGTTTGTTTGTTGGTTTGTTGGCTTGTTGGTTTGTTGATTTGTTGGCTTGTTGGTTTGTTGGTTTGTTGGTTTGTTGGCTTGTTGGCTTGTTGGTTTGTTGGTTTGTTGGCTTGTTGGTTTGTTGGTTTGTTGGTTTGTGTGCTTGTTGGCTTGTTGCTTTGTTGGTTTGTTGGTTTGTTGGCTTGTTGGCTTGTTGGTTTGTTAGTTTGTTGGCTTTTTGGTTACTTGGTTTGTTGGTTTGTTGTTTTTTGGCTTGTTGGTTTGTTAGCTTGCCGGTTTGTTGGTTTGTTTGTTTGTTGGCTTGTTGGCTTGTTGGTTTGTTGGTTTGTTGTTTTGTTGGTTTGTTGGTTTGTTGGTTTTTTGGTTTGTTGGTTTGTTGGTTTGTTGGCTCGATGGTTTGTTGGTTTGTTGGCTTGCTGGCTTGTTGGTTTGTTGGTTTGTTGGCTTGTTGGTTACTTCGTTTGTTGGTTTGTTGGGTTGTTGGTTTGTTGGTTTGTTGGCTTGTTGGCTTGTTGGTTTATTGGTTAGTTTGTTTGTTGGTTTGTTAGTTTGTTAGTTTGTTGGCTTGTTGGCTTGTTGGTTTGTTGGTTTGTTGGTTTGTTGGTTTGTTGGTTTGTTGGTTTGTTGGTTTGTTGGCTTGTTGGCTTGTTGGTTTGTTGGTTTTTTTGGTTTGTTGGTTTGTTGGCTTGTTGGTTTGTTGGTTTGTTGGTTTATTTGTTTGTTGGTTTGTTGGTTTGTTGGCTTGTTGGTTTGTTGGTTTGTTGGCTTGTTGGATTGTTGGTTTGTTGGTTTGTTGGCTTGTTTATTACTTAGGTTGTTGGTTTGTTGGCATGTTGGTTTGTTGGTTTGTTGGTTTGTTGACTTGTTGGTTTGTTGGTGTGTTGGCTTCTTGGTTTGTTGGTTTGTTGGCTTGTTGGCTTGTTGGTTTGTTGGTTTGTTGGTTTGTTGGTTTGTTGGCTTGTTGGTTTGTTGGTCTGTTGGCTTGTTGGTTTGTTGGTTTGTTGGTTTGTTGGCTTGTTGGCTTGTTGGTTTGTTGGTTTGTTGGCTTGTTGGTTTGTGGTTTGTTGGCTTGTTGGCTTGTTGCTTTGTTCGTTTGATGGTTTGTTGGTTTGTTGATTTTTTGGTTTGTTGGTTTTTTGGTTTGTTGCTTTGTTGGTTTGTTGGTTTGCTGGCTTGTTGGCTTGTTGGTTTGTTAGCTTGTTGGTTTGTTAGTTTGTTGGCTTTTTGGTTACTTGGTTTGTTGGTTTTTTTGTTTGTTGGTTTGTTGGTATGTTGGCTTGTTGTTTTGTTGGTTTGTTTGTTTGTTGGTTTGTTGGCTTGTTGGTTTGTTGATTTGTTGGCTTGTTGGTTTGTTGGTTTGTTGGTTTGTTGGCTTGTTGGCTTGTTGGTTTGTTGGTTTGTTGGCTTGTTGGTTTGTTGGTTTGTTGGTTTGTGTGCTTGTTGGCTTGTTGCTTTGTTGGTTTGTTGGTTTGTTGGCTTGTTGGCTTGTTGGTTTGTTAGTTTGTTGGCTTTTTGGTTACTTGGTTTGTTGGTTTGTTGTTTTTTGGCTTGTTGGTTTGTTAGCTTGCTGGTTTGTTGGTTTGTTTGTTTGTTGGCTTGTTGGCTTGTTGGTTTGTTGGTTTGTTGTTTTGTTGGTTTGTTGGTTTGTTGGTTTTTTGGTTTGTTGGTTTGTTGGTTTGTTGGCTTGTTGGTTTGTTGGTTTGTTGGCTTGCTGGCTTGTTGGTTTGTTGGTTTGTTGGCTTGTTGGTTACTTCGTTTGTTGGTTTGTTGGTTTGTTGGTTTGTTGGCTTGTTGGCTTGTTGGTTTGTTGGTTAGTTTGTTTGTTGGTTTGTTAGTTTGTTAGTTTGTTGGCTTGTTGGCTTGTTGGTTTGTTGGTTTTTTGGTTTGTGGGTTTGTTGGTTTGTTGGTTTGTTGGTTTGTTGGTTTATTTGTTTGTTGGTTTGTTAGCTTATTGGTTTGTTGGTTTGTTGGTTTGTTGGCTTGCTGGCTTGTTGGTTTGTTAGTTTGTTGGCTTTTTGGTTACTTGGTTTGTTGGTTTGTTGGTTTGTTGGCTTGTTACCATTTTGGTTTGTTGGTTTGTTGGCTTGTTGGTTTGTTGGTTTGTTGGCTTGTTGGCTTGTTGCTTTGTTGGTTTGTTGGTTTGTTGGCTTGTTGGTTTGTTGGCTTGTTGGTTAATTGGTTTGTTGGCTTTTTGGTTACTTGGTTTGTTGGTTTGTTGGTTTGTTGGTTTGTTGGCTTGTTGGTTTGTTGGTTTGTTGGTTTGTTGGTTTGTTGGTTTGTTGGTTTTTTGGTTTGTTGGTTTGTTGGTTTGTTGGCTTGTTGGTTTGTTGGTTTGTTGGTTTGTTGGTTTGTTGGTTTGTTGGCTTGTTGGCTTATTGGTTTGTTGGTTTGTTGACTTGTTGGTTACTTAGTTTGTTGGTTTGTTGGTTTGTTGGTTTGTTGGTTTGTTGGTTTGTTGGTGTGTTGGCTTGTTGGTTTGTTGGTTTGTTGGTTAGTTCGTTTGTTGGTTTGTTAGTTTGTTGGTTTGTTGGCTTGTGGGCTTGTTGGTTTGTTGGTTTTTTGGTTTGTTGGTTTGTTGGTTACTTAGTTTGTTGGTTTGTTGGCATGTTGGTTTGTTGGTTTGTTGGTTTGTTGGTTTGTTGGTTTTTTGGTTTGTTGGTTTGTTGGTTTATTGGCTTGTTGGTTTGTTGGTTTTTTGGCTTGTTGGCTTGTTGGTTTGTTGGTTTGTTGGCTTGTTGGTTACTTAGTTTGTTGGTTTGTTGGTTTGTTGGTTTGTTGGTTTGTTGGTTTGTTGGCTTGTTGGTTTGTTGGCTTGTTGGTTTGTTGGCTTGTTGGTTTGTTGGTTTGTTGGTTTTTGGCTTGTTGGCTTGTTGGTTTGTTGGTTTTTTGGTTTGTTGGTTTGTTGGTTTGTTGGTTTTTTGGTTTGTTGGTTTGTTGGTTTGTTGGCTTATTGGTTTGTTGGTTTGTTGGCTTGTTGACTTGTTAGTTTGTTGGTTTGTTGGCTTGTTGGTTAATTAGTTTGTTGGTTTGTTGGTTTGTTGGTTTGTTGGTTTGTTGGCTTGTTGGCTTGTTGGTTTGTTGGTTAGTTCATTTGTTGGGTTGTTAGTTTGTTGGTTTGTTAGCTTGTTGGCTTGTTGGTTTGTTGGTTTTTTGGTTTGTTGGTTTGTTGGTTTGTTGGTTTGTTGGTTTATTTGTTTGTTGGTTTGTTGGCTTGTTGGTTTGTTGGTTTGTTGGTTTGTTGGCTTGTTGGTTTGTTGGTTTGTTGGCTTGCGGGCTTGTTGGTTTGTTGGTTTGTTGCCTTGTTGGTTACTTAGTTTGTTGGTTTGTTGGCATGTTGGTTTGTTGGTTTGTTGGTTTGTTGGCTTATTGGTTTGTTGGTTTGTTGGCTTGTTGGCTTGTTGGTTTGTTGGTTTATTTGTTTGTTGGTTTGTTGGCTTGTTGGTTTGTTGGTTTGTTGGTTTGTTGGCTTGTTGGTTTGTTGGTTTGTTGGTTTGTTGGCTTGTTGGCTTGTTGGTTTGTTGGTTTGTTGGTTTTTTGGTATGTTGGTTTGTTGGTTTGTTGGTTTATTGGTTTATTTGTTTGTTGGTTTGTTGGTTTATTTGTTTGTTGGTTTGTTGGTTTGTTGACTTGTTGGCTTGTTGCTTTGTTGGTTTGCTGGTTTGTTGGCTTGTTGGTTTGTTGGTTTGTTGGTTTGTTGGCTTGTTGGTTTGTTGGTTTGTTGGCTTGTTGGCTTGTTGGTTTGTTGGTTTGTTGGTTTTTTGGCTTGTTGGTTACTTGGTTTGTTGGTTTGTTGGCATGTTAGTTTGTTGGTTTGTTGGCTTGTTGGTTTGTTGGTTTGTTGGCTTGTTGGTTTGTTAGTTTGTTGGTTTGTTGGTTTGTTGGTTTGTTGGTTTGTTGGCTTGTTGGCTTGTTGGCTTGTTGGTTTGTTGGTTAGTTCGTTTGTTGGTTTGTTGGTTTGTTGGCTTGTTGGCTTGTTGGTTTGTTGGTTAGTTCGTTTGTTGGTTTGTTAGTTTGTTGGGTTGTTGGTTTGTTGGTTTGTTGGCTGGTTGGTTTGTTGGTTTGTTGGCTTGTCGGTTTGTTGGTTTGTTGGTTTGTTGGCTTGTTGGTTTGTTGGTTTATTTGTTTGTTGGTTTGTTGGCTTGTTGGTTTGTTGGTTTGTTGGTTTGTTGGCTTGTTGGATTGTTGGTTTGTTGGTTTGTTGGTTTGTTGGTTTGTTGGTTTATTTGTTTGTTGGTTTGTTGGCTTGTTGGTCTGTTGGTTTGTTGGTTTGTTGGCTTGTTGGTTTGTTGGTTTGTAGGCATGTTGGTTTGTTGGTTTGTTGGTTTGTTGGTTTGTTGGCTTGTTGGTTTGTTGGTTTGTTGGTTTGTTGGTTTGTTGGCTTGTTGGCTTGTTGGCTTGTTGGTTTGTTGGTTTGTTGGCTTGCTGGTTTATTTGTTTATTGGATTGTTGGTTTGTTAGTTTGTTGGTTTGTTGGTTTGTTGGTTTGTTGCTTTGTTAGTTTGTTGGTTTGTTGGCTTGTTGGCTTGTTGGTTTATTGGCTTGTTGGTCTGTTAGTTTGTTGGTTTTTGATTACTTGGTTTGTTGGTTTGTTGGCTTGTTGGCTTGTTTGTTTGTTGGTTTGTTGGCTTGTTGGTTTGTTAGTTTGTTGGTTTTTTGGCTTGTTGGCTTGTTGGTTTGTTGGTTTGTTGGTTTGTTGGTTTGTTGGTTTGTTGGTTTTTTGGTTTGTTGGTTTGTTGGTTAATTGGATTGTTGGTTTGTTAGTTTGTTGGCTTCTTGGTTTGTTGCTTTGTTGGTTTGTTGGTTTGTTGGCTTGTTGGCTTGTTGGTTTGTTAGTTTGTTGGGTTTTTGGTTACTTGGTTTGTTGGTTTGTTGGTTTGTTGGCTTGTTGGTTTGTTGGCTTGTTGGTTTGTTGGTTTGTTGGCTTGTTGGTTACTTAGTTTGTTGGTTTGTTGGCATGTTGGTTTGTTGGTTTGTTGGTTTGTTGGCTTGTTGGTTTGTTGGTTTATTGGCTTGTTGGTTTGTTAGTTTGTTAGTTTGTTGGTTTGTTGGTTTGTTGGTTTGTTGGCTTGTTGGCTTGTTGGTTTGTTGGTTAGTTCGTTTGTTGGTTTGTTGGTTTGTTGGCTTGTTAGCTTGTTGGTTTGTTGGTTAGTTCGTTTGTTGGTTTGTTAGTTTGTTGGCTTGTTGGTTTGTTGGCTTGTAGGTTTGGTGGTTTGTTGGTTTTTTTGTTTGTTGGTTTGTTGGCTTGTTGGTTTGTTGGTTTGTTGGCTTGTTGGCTTGTTGGTTTGTTGGTTTGTTGGTTTGTTGGCTTGTTGGTTTGTTGGCTTGTTGGTTTGTTGGTTTGTTGGTTTGTTGGCTTGTTGGTTTGTTGGTTTGTTGGTTTATTTGTTTGTTGGTTTGTTGGTTTATTTGTTTGTTGGTTTGTTGGCTTGTTGGCTTGTGGGTTTGTTGGTTTGTTGGTTTGTTGGTTTGTTGGTTTGTTGATTTGTTGGTTTGTTGGTTTGTTGGCTTGTCGGCTTGTTGGTTTGTTGGCTTGTTGGTCTGTTAGTTTGTTGGCTTTTTGGTTACTTGGTTTGTTGGTTTGTTGGCTTGTTGGCTTGTTTGTTTGTTGGTTTGTTGGCTTGTTGGTTTGTTAGTTTGTTGGTTTTTTGGCTTGTTGGCTTGTTGGTTTGTTGGTTTGTTGGTTTGTTGGTTTGTTGGTTTGTTGGTTTGTTGGTTTGTTGGTTTGTTCGTTTTTTGGTTTGTTGGTTTGTTGGTTTGTTGGTTAATTGGATTGTTGGTTTGTTAGTTTGTTGGCTTGTTGGTTTGTTGCTTTGTTGGTTTGTTGGTTTGTTGGCTTGTTGGCTTGTTGGTTTGTTAGTTTGTTGGGCTTTTGGTTACTTGGTTTGTTGGTTTGTTGGCTTGTTGGTTTGTTGGCTTATTGGTTTGTTGGTTTGTTGGCTTGTTGGTTACTTAGTTTGTTGGTTTGTTGGCATGTTGGTTTGTTGGTTTGTTGGTTTGTTGGCTTGTTGGTTTGTTGGTTTATTGGCTTGTTGGTTTGTTAGTTTGTTAGTTTGTTGGTTTGTTGGTTTGTTGGTTTGTTGGCTTGTTGGCTTGTTGGTTTGTTGGTTAGTTCGTTTGTTGGTTTGTTGGTTTGTTGGCTTGTTGGCTTGTTGGTTTGTTGGTTAGTTCGTTTGTTGGTTTGTTAGTTTGTTGGCTTGTTGGTTTGTTGGCTTGTAGGTTTGTTGGTTTGTTGGTTTATTTCTTTGTTGGTTTGTTGGCTTGTTGGCTTGTTTGTTTGTTGGTTTGTTGGCTTGTTGGTTTGTTAGTTTGTTGGTTTTTTGGCTTGTTGGCTTGTTGGTTTGTTGGTTTGTTGGTTTGTTGGTTTGTTGGTTTGTTGGTTTTTTGGTTTGTTGGTTTGTTGGTTAATTGGATTGTTGGTTTGTTAGTTTGTTGGCTTCTTGGTTTGTTGCTTTGTTGGTTTGTTGGTTTGTTGGCTTGTTGGCTTGTTGGTTTGTTAGTTTGTTGGGTTTTTGGTTACTTGGTTTGTTGGTTTGTTGGTTTGTTGGCTTGTTGGTTTGTTGGCTTGTTGGTTTGTTGGTTTGTTGGCTTGTTGGTTACTTAGTTTGTTGGTTTGTTGGCATGTTGGTTTGTTGGTTTGTTGGTTTGTTGGCTTGTTGGTTTGTTGGTTTATTGGCTTGTTGGTTTGTTAGTTTGTTAGTTTGTTGGTTTGTTGGTTTGTTGGTTTGTTGGCTTGTTGGCTTGTTGGTTTGTTGGTTAGTTCGTTTGTTGGTTTGTTGGTTTGTTGGCTTGTTAGCTTGTTGGTTTGTTGGTTAGTTCGTTTGTTGGTTTGTTAGTTTGTTGGCTTGTTGGTTTGTTGGCTTGTAGGTTTGGTGGTTTGTTGGTTTTTTTGTTTGTTGGTTTGTTGGCTTGTTGGTTTGTTGGTTTGTTGGCTTGTTGGTTTGTTGGTTTGTTGGTTTGTTGGCTTGTTGGTTTGTTGGCTTGTTGGTTTGTTGGTTTGTTGGTTTGTTGGCTTGTTGGTTTGTTGGTTTGTTGGTTTATTTGTTTGTTGGTTTGTTGGTTTATTTGTTTGTTGGTTTGTTGGCTTGTTGGCTTGTTGGTTTGTTGGTTTGTTGGTTTGTTGGTTTGTTGGTTTGTTGATTTGTTGGTTTGTTGGTTTGTTGGCTTGTCGGCTTGTTGGTTTGTTGGCTTGTTGGTCTGTTAGTTTGTTGGCTTTTTGGTTACTTGGTTTGTTGGTTTGTTGGCTTGTTGGCTTGTTTGTTTGTTGGTTTGTTGGCTTGTTGGTTTGTTAGTTTGTTGGTTTTTTGGCTTGTTGGCTGGTTGGTTTGTTGGTTTGTTGGTTTGTTGGTTTGTTGGTTTGTTGGTTTGTTGGTTTGTTGGTTTGTTCGTTTTTTGGTTTGTTGGTTTGTTGGTTTGTTGGTTAATTGGATTGTTGGTTTGTTAGTTTGTTGGCTTGTTGGTTTGTTGCTTTGTTGGTTTGTTGGTTTGTTGGCTTGTTGGCTTGTTGGTTTGTTAGTTTGTTGGGCTTTTGGTTACTTGGTTTGTTGGTTTGTTGGCTTGTTGGTTTGTTGGCTTATTGGTTTGTTGGTTTGTTGGCTTGTTGGTTACTTAGTTTGTTGGTTTGTTGGCATGTTGGTTTGTTGGTTTGTTGGTTTGTTGGCTTGTTGGTTTGTTGGTTTATTGGCTTGTTGGTTTGTTAGTTTGTTAGTTTGTTGGTTTGTTGGTTTGTTGGTTTGTTGGCTTGTTGGCTTGTTGGTTTGTTGGTTAGTTCGTTTGTTGGTTTGTTGGTTTGTTGGCTTGTTGGCTTGTTGGTTTGTTGGTTAGTTCGTTTGTTGGTTTGTTAGTTTGTTGGCTTGTTGGTTTGTTGGCTTGTAGGTTTGTTGGTTTGTTGGTTTATTTCTTTGTTGGTTTGTTCGCTTGTTGGTTTGTTGGCTTGTTGGTTTGTTGGTTTGTTGGTTTGTTGGCTTGTTGGTTTGTTGGCTTGTTGGTTTGTTGGTTTGTTGGTTTGTTGGCTTGTTGGTTTGTTGGTTTGTTGGTTTATTTGTTTGTTGGTTTGTTGGTTTATTTGTTTGTTGGTTTGTTGGCTTGTTGGCTTGTTGGTTTGTTGGTTTGTTGGCTTGTTGGTTACATAGTTTGTTGGTTTGTTGGCATGTTGGTTTGTTGGTTTGTTGGTTTGTTGGCTTGTTGGCTTGTTGGTTTGTTGGTTTGTTGGTTTGTTGGCTTGTTGGCTTGTTGGTTTGTTGGTTTGTTGGTTTGTTGGCTTGCTGGTTTGTTGGTTTGTTGGCTTGTTGGTTTGTTAATTTGTTGGTTTGTTGGTTTGTTGGTTTTTTGGTTTGTTGGTTTATTTGTTTGTTGGTTTGTTGGCTTGTTGGTTTGTTGGTTTGTTGGCTTGTTGGTTTGTTGGTTTGTTGGCTTGTTGGCTTGTTGGCTTGTTGGTTTGTTGGTTTGTTGGCTTGTTGGTTACTTAGTTTGTTGTTTTGTTGGCATGTTGGTTTGTTGGTTTGTTGGTTCGTTGGCTTGTTGGTTTGTTGGTTTGTTGGCTTGTTGGCTTGTTGGTTTGTTGGTTTGTTGGTTTGTTGACTTGTTGGTTTGTTGGTTTGTTGGCTTGTTGGCTTGTTGGTTTGTTGGTTTGTTGGTTTGTTGGCTTGTTGGTTTGTTGGTTTGTTGGCTTGTTGGTTTGTTAGTTTGTTGGTTTGTTGGTTTGTTGGTTTGTTGGTTTGTTGGTTAATTTGTTTGTTGGTTTGTTGGCTTGTTGGTTTGTGGGTTTGTTGGCTTGTTGGTTTGTTGGTTTGTTGGCTTGTTGGCTTGTTGGTTTGTTGGTTTGTTGGCTTGTTGGTTACTTAGTTTGTTGTTTTGTTGGCATGTTGGTTTGTTGGTTTGTTGGTTCGTTGGCTTGTTGGTTTGTTGGTTTGTTGGTTTGTTGGTTTGTTGGCTTGTTGGCTTGTTGGTTTGTTGGTTAGTTCGTTTGTTGGTTTGTTAGTTTGTTGGCTTGTTGGTTTGTTGGCTTGTAGGTTTGTTGGTTTGTTGGTTTATTTCTTTGTTGGTTTGTTCGCTTGTTGGTTTGTTGGTTTGTTGGCTTGTTGGTTTGTTGGTTTGTTGGTTTGTTGGCTTGTTGGTTTGTTGGCTTGTTGGTTTGTTGGTTTGTTGGTTTGTTGGCTTGTTGGTTTGTTGGTTTGTTGGTTTATTTGTTTGTTGGTTTGTTGGTTTATTTGTTTGTTGGTTTGTTGGCTTGTTGGCTTGTTGGTTTGTTGGTTTGTTGGCTTGTTGGTTACATAGTTTGTTGGTTTGTTGGCATGTTGGTTTGTTGGTTTGTTGGTTTGTTGGCTTGTTGGTTTGTTGGTTTGTTGGTTTGTTGGCTTGTTGGCTTGTTGGTTTGTTGGTTTGTTGGTTTGTTGGCTTGCTGGTTTGTTGGTTTGTTGGCTTGTTGGTTTGTTAATTTGTTGGTTTGTTGGTTTGTTGGTTTTTTGGTTTGTTGGTTTATTTGTTTGTTGGTTTGTTGGCTTGTTGGTTTGTTGGTTTGTTGGCTTGTTGGTTTGTTGGTTTGTTGGCTTGTTGGCTTGTTGGCTTGTTGGTTTGTTGGTTTGTTGGCTTGTTGGTTACTTAGTTTGTTGTTTTGTTGGCATGTTGGTTTGTTGGTTTGTTGGTTCGTTGGCTTGTTGGTTTGTTGGTTTGTTGGCTTGTTGGCTTGTTGGTTTGTTGGTTTGTTGGTTTGTTGACTTGTTGGTTTGTTGGTTTGTTGGCTTGTTGGCTTGTTGGTTTGTTGGTTTGTTGGTTTGTTGGCTTGTTGGTTTGTTGGTTTGTTGGCTTGTTGGTTTGTTAGTTTGTTGGTTTGTTGGTTTGTTGGTTTGTTGGTTTGTTGGTTAATTTGTTTGTTGGTTTGTTGGCTTGTTGGTTTGTTGGTTTGTTGGCTTGTTGGTTTGTTGGTTTGTTGGCTTGTTGGCTTGTTGGTTTGTTGGTTTGTTGGCTTGTTGGTTACTTAGTTTGTTGTTTTGTTGGCATGTTGGTTGGTTGGTTTGTTGGTTCGTTGGCTTGTTGGTTTGTTGGTTTGTTGGTTTGTTGGCTTGTTGGCTTGTTGGTTTGTTGGTTTGTTGGCTTGTTGGTTTGTTGGCTTGTTGGTTTGTTGGTTTGTTGGCATGTTGGTTTGTTGGTTTGTTGGTTTGTTGGCTTGTTGGTTTGTTGGTTTGTTGGCTTGTTGGCTTGTTGGTTTGTTGGTTTGTTGGCTTGTTGGTTTGTTGGTTTGTTGGCTTGTTGGTTTGTTAGTTTGTTGGTTTGTTGGTTTGTTGGTTTGTTGCTTTGTTGGTTTGTGGGTTTGTTGGCTTGTTGGTTTGTTGGTTTGTTGGCTCTTTGGTTTGTTGGCTTGTTGGTTTGTTGGTTTGTTGGCATGTTGGTTTGTTGGTTTGTTGGTTTGTTGGCTTGTTGGTTTGTTGGCATGTTGGTTTGTTGGCTTGTTGGTTTGTTGGTTTGTTGGTTTGTTGGTTTGTTGGCTTGTTGGCTTGTTGGTTTGTTGGTTTGTTGGCTTTCTGGTTTATTTGTTTGTTGGCTTGTTGGTTTGTTAGTTTGTTGGTTTGTTGGTTTGTTGGTTTGTTGCTTTGTTGGTTTGTTGGTTTGTTGGCTTGTTGGCTTGTTGGTTTATTGGCTTGTTGGTCTGTTAGTTTGTTGGTTTTTGATTACTTGGTTTGTTGGTTTGTTGGCTTGTTGGCTTGTTTGTTTGTTGGTTTGTTGGCTTGTTGGTTTGTTAGTTTGTTGGTTTTTTGGCTTGTTGGCTTGTTGGTTTGTTGGTTTGTTGGTTTGTTGGTTTGTTGGTTTGTTGGTTTTTTGGTTTGTTGGTTTGTTGGTTAATTGGATTGTTGGTTTGTTAGTTTGTTGGCTTCTTGGTTTGTTGCTTTGTTGGTTTGTTGGTTTGTTGGCTTGTTGGCTTATTGGTTTGTTAGTTTGTTGGGTTTTTGGTTACTTGGTTTGTTGGTTTGTTGGTTTGTTGGCTTGTTGGTTTGTTGACTTGTTGGTTTGTTGGTTTGTTGGCTTGTTGGTTACTTAGTTTGTTGGTTTGTTGGCATGTTGGTTTGTTGGTTTGTTGGTTTGTTGGCTTGTTGGTTTGTTGGTTTATTGGCTTGTTGGTTTGTTAGTTTGTTAGTTTGTTGGTTTGTTGGTTTGTTGGTTTGTTGGCTTGTTGGCTTGTTGGTTTGTTGGTTAGTTCGTTTGTTGGTTTGTTGGTTTGTTGGCTTGTTAGCTTGTTGGTTTGTTGGTTAGTTCGTTTGTTGGTTTGTTAGTTTGTTGGCTTGTTGGTTTGTTGGCTTGTAGGTTTGGTGGTTTGTTGGTTTTTTTGTTTGTTGGTTTGTTGGCTTGTTGTTTTGTTGGTTTGTTGGCTTGTTGGTTTGTTGGTTTGTTGGTTTGTTGGCTTGTTGGTTTGTTGGCTTGTTGGTTTGTTGGTTTGTTGGTTTGTTGGCTTGTTGGTTTGTTGGTTTGTTGGCTTATTTGTTTGTTGGTTTGTTGGTTTATTTGTTTGTTGGTTTGTTGGCTTGTTGGCTTGTTGGTTTGTTGGTTTGTTGGTTTGTTGGTTTGTTGGTTTGTTGATTTGTTGGTTTGTTGGTTTGTTGGCTTGTTGGCTTGTTGGTTTGTTGGCTTGTTGGTCTGTTAGTTTGTTGGCTTTTTGGTTACTTGGTTTGTTGGTTTGTTGGCTTGTTGGCTTGTTTGTTTGTTGGTTTGTTGGCTTGTTGGTTTGTTAGTTTGTTGGTTTTTTGGCTTGTTGGCTTGTATTTTGTTGGTTTGTTGGTTTGTTGGTTTGTTGGTTTGTTGGTTTGTTGGTTTGTTGGTTTGTTCGTTTTTTGGTTTGTTGGTTTGTTGGTTTGTTGGTTAATTGGATTGTTGGTTTGTTAGTTTGTTGGCTTGTTGGTTTGTTGCTTTGTTGGTTTGTTGGTTTGTTGGCTTGTTGGCTTGTTGGTTTGTTAGTTTGTTGGGCTTTTGGTTACTTGGTTTGTTGGTTTGTTGGCTTGTTGGTTTGTTGGTTTGTTGGCTTGTTGGTTACTTAGTTGTTGGTTTGTTGGCATGTTGGGCTTTTGGTTACTTGGTTTGTTGGTTTGTTGGCTTGTTGGTTTGTTGGCTTGTTGGTTTGTTGGTTTGTTGGCTTGTTGGTTACTTAGTTTGTTGGTTTGTTGGCATGTTGGTTTGTTGGTTTGTTGGTTTGTTGGCTTGTTGGTTTGTTGGTTTATTGGCTTGTTGGTTTGTTAGTTTGTTAGTTTGTTGGTTTGTTGGTTTGTTGGTTTGTTGGCTTGTTGGCTTGTTGGTTTGTTGGTTAGTTCGTTTGTTGGTTTGTTGGTTTGTTGGCTTGTTGGCTTGTTGGTTTGTTGGTTAGTTCGTTTGTTGGTTTGTTAGTTTGTTGGCTTGTTGGTTTGTTGGCTTGTAGGTTTGTTGGTTTGTTGGTTTATTTCTTTGTTGGTTTGTTCGCTTGTTGGTTTGTTGGTTTGTTGGCTTGTTGGTTTGTTGGTTTGTTGGTTTGTTGGCTTGTTGGTTTGTTGGCTTGTTGGTTTGTTGGTTTGTTGGTTTGTTGGCTTGTTGGTTTGTTGGTTTGTTGGTTTATTTGTTTGTTGGTTTGTTGGTTTATTTGTTTGTTGGTTTGTTGGCTTGTTGGCTTGTTGGTTTGTTGGTTTGTTGGCTTGTTGGTTACATAGTTTGTTGGTTTGTTGGCATGTTGCTTTGTTGGTTTGTTGGTTTGTTGGCTTGTTGGTTTGTTGGTTTGTTGGTTTGTTGGCTTGTTGGCTTGTTGGCTTGTTGGTTTGTTGGTTTGTTGGTTTGTTGGCTTGCTGGTTTGTTGGTTTGTTGGCTTGTTGGTTTGTTAATTTGTTGGTTTGTTGGTTTGTTGGTTTTTTGGTTTGTTGGTTTATTTGTTTGTTGGTTTGTTGGCTTGTTGGTTTGTTGGTTTGTTAGCTTGTTGGTTTGTTGGTTTGTTGGCTTGTTGGCTTGTTGGCTTGTTGGTTTGTTGGTTTGTTGGCTTGTTGGTTACTTAGTTTGTTGTTTTGTTGGCATGTTGGTTTGTTGGTTTGTTGGTTCGTTGGCTTGTTGGTTTGTTGGTTTGTTGGCTTGTTGGCTTGTTGGTTTGTTGGTTTGTTGGTTTGTTGACTTGTTGGTTTGTTGGTTTGTTGGCTTGTTGGCTTGTTGGTTTGTTGGTTTGTTGGTTTGTTGGCTTGTTGGTTTGTTGGTTTGTTGGCTTGTTGGTTTGTTAGTTTGTTGGTTTGTTGGTTTGTTGGTTTGTTGGTTTGTTGGTTTATTTGTTTGTTGGTTTGTTGGCTTGTTGGTTTGTTGGTTTGTTGGCTTGTTGGTTTGTTGGTTTGTTGGCTTGTTGGCTTGTTGGTTTGTTGGTTTGTTGGCTTGTTGGTTACTTAGTTTGTTGTTTTGTTGGCATGTTGGTTTGTTGGTTTGTTGGTTCGTTGGCTTGTTGGTTTGTTGGTTTGTTGGCTTGTTGGCTTGTTGGTTTGTTGGTTTGTTGGTTTGTTGGTTTGTTGACTTGTTGGTTTGTTGGTTTGTTGGCTTGTTGGTTTGTTAGTTTGTTGGTTTGTTGGTTTGTTGGTTTGTTGCTTTGTTGGTTTGTTGGTTTGTTGGTTTGTTGGCTTGTTGGTTTGTTAGTTTGTTGGCTTTTTGGTTACTTGGTTTGTTGGTTTGTTGGCTTGTTGGCTTGTTGGTTTGTTGGCTTGTTGGCTTGTTGGCATGTTGGTTTGTTGGTTTGTTGGTTCGTTGGCTTGTTGGTTTGTTGGTTTGTTGGCTTGTTGGCTTGTTGGTTTGTTGGTTTGTTGGTTTGTTGACTTGTTGGTTTGTTGGTTTGTTGGCTTGTTGGTTTGTTAGTTTGTTGGTTTGTTGGTTTGTTGGTTTGTTGCTTTGTTGGTTTGTTGGTTTGTTGGTTTGTTGGCTTGTTGGTTTGTTGGTTTGTTGGCATGTTGGTTTGTTGGTTTGTTGGTTTGTTGGCTTGTTGGTTTGTTGGTTTGTTGGCTTGTTGGCTTGTTGGTTTGTTGGTTTGTTGGCTTGTTGGTTTGTTGGTTTGTTGGCTTGTTGGTTTGTTAGTTTGTTGGTTTGTTGGTTTGTTGGTTTGTTGCTTTGTTGGTTTGTGGGTTTGTTGGCTTGTTGGCTTGTTGGTTTGTTGGCTTGTTGGTTTGTTAGTTTGTTGGCTTTTTGGTTACTTGGTTTGTTGGTTTGTTGGCTTGTTTGCTTGTTGGTTTGTTGGTTTGTTGGCTTGTTGGCTTGTTGGTTTCTTAGTTTGTTGGTTTGTTGGCTTATTGGCTTGTTGGTTTGTTGGTTTGTTGGTTTGTTGGTTTGTTGGTTTGTTGGTTTGTTGGTTTGTTGGTTTGTTGGTTTTTTGGTTTGTTGGTTTGTTGGTTTGTTGGCTTGTTGGTTTGTTGGTTTGTTGGCTTGTTGGCTTGTTGGTTTGTTGGTTTGTTGGCTTGTTGGCTTGTTGGTTTGTTGGTTTGTTGATTTGTTGGTTTGTTGTTTTGTTGGTTTGTTGATTTGTTGGTTTGTTGGCTTGTTGGTTTGTTAGTTTGTTGGTTTGTTGGTTTGTTGGCTTGTTGGTTACTTAGTTTGTTGGTTTGTTGGCATGTTGGTTTGTTCTTTTGTTGGTTTGTTGGCTTGTTGGTTTGTTGGTTTATTGGCTTGTTGGTTTGTTGGCTTGTTGGTTTGTTAGTTTGTTGGCTTTTTGGTTACTTGGTTTGTTGGTTTGTTGGTTTGTTGGCTTGTTGGTTTGTTGGGTTGTTGGTTTGTTGGTTTGTTGGCTTGTTGGTTACTTAGTTTGTTGGTTTGTTGACATGTTGGTTTGTTGGTTTTCTGGTTTGTTGGCTTGTTGGTTTGTTGGTTTATTGGCTTGTTGGTTTGTTAGTTTGTTAGTTTGTTGGTTTGTTGGATTGTTGGTTTGTTGGCTTGTTGGCTTGTTGGTTTGTTGGTTAGTTCGTTTGTTGGTTTGTTGGTTTGTTGGCTTGTTGGCTTGTTGGTTTGTTGGTTAGTTCGTTTGTTGGTTTGTTAGTTTGTTGGCTTGTTGGTTTGTTGGCTTGTTGGTTTGTTGTTTTGTTGATTTATTTGTTGGTTAGTTTGTTGGTTTCTTGGTTTGTTGGTTTGTTAGCTTGTTGGTTTGTTGGTTTGTTGGTTTGTTGGCTTGTTGGTTTGTTGGCTTGTTGGTTTGTTGGTTTGTTGGTTTGTTGGCTTGTTGGTTTGTTGGTTTGTTGGTTTATTTGTTTGTTGGTTTGTTGGTTTATGTGTTTGTTGGTTTGTTGGCTTGTTGGCTTGTTGGTTTGTTGGTTTGTTGGCTTGTTGGTTACATAGTTTGTTGGTTTGTTGGCATGTTGGTTTGTTGGTTTGTTGGCTTGTTGGCTTGTTGGTTTGTTGGTTTCTTGGTTTGTTGGCTTGTTGGTTTGTTGGTTTGTTGGCTTGTTGGTTTGTTGGCTTGTTGGTTTGTTGGTTTGTTGGCTTGTTGGTTTGTTAGTTTGTTGGTTTGTTGGTTTGTTGGTTTGTTGGTTTGTTGGTTTGTTGGTTTGTTGGTTTATTTGTTTGTTGGTTTGTTGGCTTGTTGGCTTGTTGGCTTGTTGGTTTGTTGGTTTGTTGGCTTGTTGGCTTGTTGGCTTGTTGGTTTGTTGTTTTGTTGGTTTGTTGCTTTGTTGGTTTGTTGGTTTGTTGGTTTGTTGGTTTGTTGGTTTGTTGGTTTGTTGGCTTGTTTGTTTGTTGGTTTGTTGGCTTGTTGGCTTGTTGGTTTGTTGGTTTGTTGGTTTGTCGGTTTGTTGGCTTGTTGGGTTGTTGGTTTGTTGGCTTGTTGGTTTGTTGGTTTGTTGGCTTGTTGGCTTGTTGCTTTGTTCGTTTGATGGTAGTTGGTTTGTTGGTTTTTTGGTTTGTTGGTTTGTTGGTTTGTTGGCTTGTTGGGTTGTTGGTTTTTTGGTTTGTTGGTTTGTTGGTTTGTTGGCTTGTTGGTTTGTTAGTTTGTTGGTTTGTTGGCTTGTTGGCTTGTTGGCTTGTTGGTTTGTTGGTTTGTTGGCTTGTTGGCTTGTTGGCTTGTTGGTTTGTTGTTTTGTTGGTTTGTTGGTTTGTTGGTTTGTTGGTTTGTTGGTTTGTTGGTTTGTTGGTTTGTTGGTTTGTTGGTTTGTTGGCTTGTTTGTTTGTTGGTTTGTTGGCTTGTTGGTTTGTTGGTTTGTTGGCTTGTTGGTTTGTTGGCTTGTTGGTTTGTTGGTTTGTTGGCTTGTTGGTTTGTTAGTTTGTTGGTTTGTTGGTTTGTTGGTTTGTTGGTTTGTTGGTTTGTTGGTTTGTTGGTTTATTTGTTTGTTGGTTTGTTGGCTTGTTGGCTTGTTGGCTTGTTGGTTTGTTGGTTTGTTGGCTTGTTGGCTTGTTGGCTTGTTGGTTTGTTGTTTTGTTGGTTTGTTGGTTTGTTGGTTTGTTGGTTTGTTGGTTTGTTGGTTTGTTGGTTTGTTGGTTTGTTGGCTTGTTTGTTTGTTGGTTTGTTGGCTTGTTGGCTTGTTGGTTTGTTGGTTTGTTGGTTTGTCGGTTTGTTGGCTTGTTGGGTTGTTGGTTTGTTGGCTTGTTGGTTTGTTGGTTTGTTGGCTTGTTGGCTTGTTGCTTTGTTCGTTTGATGGTAGTTGGTTTGTTGGTTTTTTGGTTTGTTGGTTTGTTGGTTTGTTGGCTTGTTGGGTTGTTGGTTTTTTGGTTTGTTGGTTTGTTGGTTTGTTGGCTTGTTGGTTTGTTAGTTTGTTGGTTTGTTGGCTTGTTGGCTTGTTGGCTTGTTGGTTTGTTGGTTTGTTGTTTTGTTGGTTTGTTGGTTTGTTGGTTTGTTGGTTTGTTGGTTTGTTGGTTTGTTGGTTTGTTGGCTTGTTGGTTTGTTAGTTTGTTGGTTTGTTGGTTTGTTGGTTTGTTGGTTTGTTGGTTTGTTGGTTTGTTGGTTTATTTGTTTGTTGGTTTGTTGGCTTGTTGGCTTGTTGGCTTGTTGGTTTGTTGGTTTGTTGGCTTGTTGGCTTGTTGGCTTGTTGGTTTGTTGTTTTGTTGGTTTGTTGCTTTGTTGGTTTGTTGGTTTGTTGGTTTGTTGGTTTGTTGGTTTGTTGGTTTGTTGGCTTGTTTGTTTGTTGGTTTGTTGGCTTGTTGGCTTGTTGGTTTGTTGGTTTGTTGGTTTGTCGGTTTGTTGGCTTGTTGGGTTGTTGGTTTGTTGGCTTGTTGGTTTGTTGGTTTGTTGGCTTGTTGGCTTGTTGCTTTGTTCGTTTGATGGTAGTTGGTTTGTTGGTTTTTTGGTTTGTTGGTTTGTTGGTTTGTTGGCTTGTTGGGTTGTTGGTTTTTTGGTTTGTTGGTTTGTTGGTTTGTTGGCTTGTTGGTTTGTTAGTTTGTTGGTTTGTTGGCTTGTTGGCTTGTTGGCTTGTTGGTTTGTTGGTTTGTTGGCTTGTTGGCTTGTTGGCTTGTTGGTTTGTTGTTTTGTTGGTTTGTTGGTTTGTTGGTTTGTTGGTTTGTTGGTTTGTTGGTTTGTTGGTTTGTTGGTTTGTTGGTTTGTTGGCTTGTTTGTTTGTTGGTTTGTTGGCTTGTTGGTTTGTTGGTTTGTTGGCTTGTTGGTTTGTTGGCTTGTTGGTTTGTTGGTTTGTTGGCTTGTTGGTTTGTTAGTTTGTTGGTTTGTTGGTTTGTTGGTTTGTTGGTTTGTTGGTTTGTTGGTTTGTTGGTTTATTTGTTTGTTGGTTTGTTGGCTTGTTGGCTTGTTGGCTTGTTGGTTTGTTGGTTTGTTGGCTTGTTGGCTTGTTGGCTTGTTGGTTTGTTGTTTTGTTGGTTTGTTGGTTTGTTGGTTTGTTGGTTTGTTGGTTTGTTGGTTTGTTGGTTTGTTGGTTTGTTGGCTTGTTTGTTTGTTGGTTTGTTGGCTTGTTGGCTTGTTGGTTTGTTGGTTTGTTGGTTTGTCGGTTTGTTGGCTTGTTGGGTTGTTGGTTTGTTGGCTTGTTGGTTTGTTGGTTTGTTGGCTTGTTGGCTTGTTGCTTTGTTCGTTTGATGGTAGTTGGTTTGTTGGTTTTTTGGTTTGTTGGTTTGTTGGTTTGTTGGCTTGTTGGGTTGTTGGTTTTTTGGTTTGTTGGTTTGTTGGTTTGTTGGCTTGTTGGTTTGTTAGTTTGTTGGTTTGTTGGCTTGTTGGCTTGTTGGCTTGTTGGTTTGTTGGTTTGTTGTTTTGTTGGTTTGTTGGTTTGTTGGTTTGTTGGTTTGTTGGTTTGTTGGTTTGTTGGTTTGTTGGTTTGTTGGCTTGTTTGTTTGTTGGTTTGTTGGCTTGTTGGCTTGTTGGTTTGTTGGTTTGTTGGTTTGTCGGTTTGTTGGCTTGTTGGGTTGTTGGTTTGTTGGCTTGTTGGTTTGTTGGTTTGTTGGCTTGTTGGCTTGTTGCTTTTTTCGTTTGATGGTAGTTGGTTTGTTGGTTTTTTGGTTTGTTGGTTTGTTGGTTTGTTGGCTTGTTGGGTTGTTGGTTTTTTGGTTTGTTGGTTTGTTGGTTTGTTGGCTTGTTGGTTTGTTAGTTTGTTGGTTTGTTGGCTTGTTGGCTTGTTGGTTTGTTGGTTTTTTGGTTTGTTGGTTTGTTGGTTTGTTGGTTTGTTGGTTTGTTGGTTTGTTGGTTTGTTGGTTTGTTGGTTTGTTGGTTTGTTGGTGTATTTTTTTGTTGGTTTGTTGGCTTGTTGGTTTGTTGGTTTGTTGCTTTGTTGGCTTGTTGGTTTGTTGGTTTGTAGGTTTTTTGGTTTGTTGGTTTGTTGGTTTGTTGGTTTGTTGATTTATTTGTTTGTTGGTTTGTTGGCTTGTTGGTTTGTTGGTTTGTTGGTTTGTTGGCTTGTTGGTTTGTTGGTTTATTGGTTTGTTGGTTTGTTAGTTTGTTAGTTTGTTGGGTTTTTGGTTACTTGGTTTGTTGGTTTGTTGGTTTGTTGGCTTGTTGGTTTGTTGGCTTGTTGGTTTGTTCGCTTGTTGGTTTGTTGGTTTGTTGGCTTGTTGGTTACTTAGTTTGTTGGTTTGTTGGTTTGTTGGCTTGTTGGTTTGTTGGTTTATTGGCTTGTTGGTTTGTTAGTTTGTTAGTTTGTTGGTTTGTTGGTTTGTTGGTTTGTTGGTTTGTTGGCTTGTTGGCTTGTTGGTTTGTTGGTTAGTTCGTTTGTTGGTTTGTTGGTTTGTTGGCTTGTTGGCTTGTTGGTTTGTTGGCTTGTTGGTTTGTTGGCTTGTTGGTTTGTTGGCTTGTTGGTTTGTTGGTTTGTTGGTTTGTTGGCTTGTTGGTTTGTTGGTTTGTTGGTTTGTTGGCTTGTTGGTTTGTTGGTTTGTTGGCTTGTTGGTTTGTTGGCTTGTTGGCTTGTTGGTTTGTTGGTTACTTAGTTTGTTGGTTTGTTGGCATGTTGGTTTGTTGGTTTGTTGGTTTGTTGGCTTGTTGGTTTGTTGGTTTGTTGGCTTGTTGGTTTGTTGGTTTGTTAGTTTCTTGGTTTGTTGGTTTGTTGGTTTGTTGGTTTGTTGGCTTGTTGGCTTGTTGGTTTGTTGGTTAGTTCGTTTGTTGGTTTGTTGGTTTGTTGGCTTGTTGGCTTGTTGGTTTGTTGGTTAGTTCGTTTGTTGGTTTGTTAGTTTGTTGGCTTGTTGGTTTGTTGGCTTGGTGGTTTGTTGGTTTGTTGGTTTATTTGTTTGTTGGTTTGTTGGCTTGTTGGTTTGTTGTTTTGTTGGCTTGTTGGTTTGTTGGTTGGTTGGTTTGTTGGCTTGTTGGTTTGTTGGCTTGTTGGTTTGTTGGTTTGTTGGTTTGTTGGTTTGTTGGCTTGTTGGTTTGTTGGTTTGTTGGTTTATTTGTTTGTTAGTTTGTTGGTTTATTTGTTTGTTGGTTTGTTGGCTTGTTGGCTTGTTGGTTTGTTGATTTGTTGGTTTGTTGGTTACTTAGTTTGTTGGTTTGTTGGCATGTTGGTTTGTTGGTTTGTTGGTTTGTTGGCTTGTTGGTTTGTTGCTTTATTGGTTTGTTGGCTTGTTGGCTTGTTGGTTTGTTGGTTTGTTGGTTTGTTGGCTTGTTGGTTTGTTGGTTTGTTGGCTTGGTGGTTTGTTAGTTTGTTGGTTTGTTGGTTTGTTGGTTTGTTGGTTTGTTGGTTTATTTGTTTGTTGGTTTGTTGGTTTGTTGGTTACTTAGTTTGTTGGTTTGTTGGTTTGTTGGTTTGTTGGTTTGTTAACTTGTTAGCTTGTTGGTTTGTTGGTTAATTCGTTTGTTGGTTTGTTAGTTTTTTGGTTTGTTGGCTTGTTGGTTTGTTAGTTTGTTGGCTTTTTGGTTACTTGGTTTATTGGTTTGTTGGCTTGATGGTTTGTTGCTTTGTTCAATTGATGGTTTTTTGGTTTGTTGGTTACTTGGTTTGTTGGTTTGTTTGTTTGTTGGCTCGTTGGTTTGTTGCTTTGTTGGCTTGTTGGCTTCTTGGTTTGTTGGTTTGTTGGTTTGTTGGTTTGTTGGTTTGTTGGTTTTTTGTTTTGTTGGTTTATTTGTTTGTTGGTTTGTTGGCTTGTTGGTTTGTTGGTTTGTTGGTTTGTTGGTTTGTTGGCTTGTTGGTTACTTAGTTTGTTGGTTTGTTGGCATGTTGGTTTGTTGGTTTGTTGGTTTGTTGGCTTGTTGGTTTGTTGGTTTGTTGGCTTGTTGGCTTGTTGGTTTGTTGGTTTGTTGGTTTGTTGGTTACTTGGTTTGTTGGTTTGTTTGTTTGTTGGCTCGTTGGTTTGTTGCTTTGTTGGCTTGTTGGCTTCTTGGTTTGTTGGTTTGTTGGTTTGTTGGTTTGTTGGTTTGTTGGTTTTTTGTTTTGTTGGTTTATTTGTTTGTTGGTTTGTTGGCTTGTTGGTTTGTTGGTTTGTTGGTATGTTGGTTTGTTGGCTTGTTGGTTACTTAGTTTGTTGGTTTGTTGGCATGTTGGTTTGTTGGTTTGTTGGCTTGTTGGCTTGTTGGTTTGTTGGTTTGTTGGTTTGTTGGTTTGTTGGTTTGTTGGTTTGTTGGTTTGTTGGTTTGTTGGCTTGTTGGTTTGTTGGTTTGTTTGTTTGTTGGCTTGTTGGTTTGTTGGTTTGTTGGCTTGTTGGTTACTTAGTTTGTTGGTTTGTTGGTTTGTTGGTTTGTTGGCTTGTTGTCTTGTTGGCTTGTTGGTTTGTGGGTTTGTTGGTTTGTTGGCTTGTTGGCTTGTTGGTTTGTTGGTTTGTTGGTTTGTTGGTTTGTTTGTTTGTTGGTTTTTTGGTTTGTTGGTTTGTTGGTTTGTTGGCTTGTTGGTTTGTTGGTTTGTTGGTTTGTTGGCTTGTTGGTTTGTTGGTTTGTTGGCTTGTTGGTTTGTTGGTTTGTTGGGATGTTGGCTTGTTGGCTTGTTGGTTTGTTAGTTTGTTGGTTTGTTGGCTTGTTGCTTTGTTGGTTTGTTGGTTTGTTGGCTTGTTGGCTTGTTGGTTTGTTGGCTTGTTGGTTTGTTAGTTTGTTGGCTTTTTGGTTACTTGGTTTGTTGGTTTGTTGGTTTGTTGGCTTGTTGGTTTGTTGGTTTGTTGGCTTGTTGGTTTGTTGGTTTGTTGGTTTCTTGGTTTATTTGTTTGTTGGTTTGTTGGTTTGTTGGTTACTTAGTTTGTTGGTTTGTTGGTTTGTTGGTTTGTTGGTTTGTTAACTTGTAAGCTTGTTGGTTTGTTGGTTAGTTCGTTTGTTGGTTTGTTAGTTTGTTGGCTTTTTGGTTACTTGGTTTATTGGTTTGTTGGCTTGTTGGTTTGTTGCTTTGTTCATTTGATGGTTTTTTGGTTTGTTGGTTACTTGGTTTGTTTGTTTGTTGGCTTGTTGGTTTGTTGCTTTGTTGGCTTGTTGGCTTCTTGATTTGTTGGTTTGTTGGTTTGTTGGTTTGTTGGTTTGTTGGTTTTTTGGTTTGTTGGTTTATTTGTTTGTTGGTTTGTTGGTTTGTTGATTTGTTGTTTTGTTGGCTTGTTGGCTCGTTGGTTTGTTGGTTTGTTGGCTTGTTGGTTTGTTGGTTTGTTGGTTTGTTGGTTTGTTGGTTTGTTGGCTTGTTGGTTCCTTAGTTTGTTGGTTTGTTGGCATGTTGGTTTGTTGGTTTGTTGGTTTGTTGGCTTCTTGGTTTGTTGGTTTGTTGGCTTGTTGGTTTGTTGGTTTGTTAGTTTCTTGGTTTGTTGGTTTGTTGGTTTGTTGGTTTGTTGGCTTGTTGGCTTGTTGGTTTGTTGGTTAGTTCGTTTGTTGGTTTGTTGGTTTGTTGGCTTGTTGGCTTGTTGGTTTGTTGGTTAGTTCGTTTGTTGGTTTGTTAGTTTGTTGGCTTGTTGGTTTGTTGGCTTGGTGGTTTGTTGGTTTGTTGGTTTATTTGTTTGTTGGTTTGTTGGCTTGTTGGTTTGTTGTTTTGTTGGCTTGTTGGTTTGTTGGTTTGTTGGTTTGTTGGCTTGTTGGTTTGTTGGCTTGTTGGTTTGTTGGTTTGTTTGTTTGTTGGTTTGTTGGCTTGTTGGTTTGTTGGTTTGTTGGTTTATTTGTTTGTTGGTTTGTTGGTTTATTTGTTTGTTGGTTTGTTGGCTTGTTGGCTTGTTGGTTTGTTGATTTGTTGGTTTGTTGGTTACTTGGTTTGTTGGTTTGTTTGTTTGTTGGCTTGTTGGTTTGTTGCTTTGTTGGCTTGTTGGCTTCTTGATTTGTTGGTTTGTTGGTTTGTTGGTTTGTTGGTTTGTTGATTTTTTGGTTTGTTAGTTTATTTGTTTGTTGGTTTGTTGGTTTGTTGGTTTGTTGTTTTGTTGGCTTGTTGGCTCGTTGGTTTGTTGGTTTGTTGGCTTGTTGGTTTGTTGGTTTGTTGGTTTGTTGGTTTGTTGGCTTGTTGGTTACTTAGTTTGTTGGTTTGTTGGCATGTTGGTTTGTTGGTTTGTTGGTTTGTTGGCTTCTTGGTTTGTTGGTTTGTTGGCTTGTTGGCTTGTTGGTTTGTTGGTTTGTTGGTTTGTTGGCTTATTGAATTGTTGGTTTGTTGGTTTGTTGGCTTGTTGGCTTGTTGGTTTGTTGGTTAGTTCGTTTGTTGGTTTGTTGGTTTGTTGGCTTGTTGGCTTGTTGGTTTGTTGGTTAGTTCGTTTGTTGGTTTGTTAGTTTGTTGGCTTGTTGGTTTGTTGGCTTGGTGGTTTGTTGGTTTGTTGGTTTATTTGTTTGTTGGTTTGTTGGCTTGTTGGTTTGTTGTTTTGTTGGCTTGTTGGTTTGTTGGTTTGTTGGTTTGTTGGCTTGTTGGTTTGTTGGCTTGTTGGTTTGTTGGTTTGTTGGTTTGTTGGCTTGTTGGTTTGTTGGTTTGTTGGTTTATTTGTTTTTTGGTTTGTTGGTTTATTTGTTTGTTGGTTTGTTGGCTTGTTGGCTTGTTGGTTTGTTGGTTACTTAGTTTGTTGGTTTGTTGGCATGTTGGTTTCTTGGTTTGTTGGTTTGTTGGCTTGTTGGTTTGTTGCTTTATTGGTTTGTTGGCTTGTTGGCTTGGTGGTTTGTTAGTTTGTTGGTTTGTTGGTTTGTTGGTTTGTTGGTTTGTTGGTTTATTTGTTTGTTAACTTGTTAGCTTGTTGGTTTGTTGGTTAGTTCGTTTGTTGGTTTGTTAGTTTTTTGGTTTGTTGGCTTGTTGGTTTGTTAGTTTGTTGGGTTTTTGGTTACTTGGTTTATTGGGTTGTTGGCTTGTTGGTTTGTTGCTTTGTTCATTTGATGGTTTTTTGGTTTGTTGGTTACTTGGTTTGTTGGTTTGTTTGTTTGTTGGCTCGTTGGTTTGTTGCTTTGTTGGCTTGTTGGCTTCTTGGTTTGTTGGTTTGTTGGTTTGTTGGTTTGTTGGTTTGTTGGTTTTTTGTTTTGTTGGTTTATTTGTTTGTTGGTTTGTTGGCTTGTTGGTTTGTTGGTTTGTTGGTTTGTTGGTTTGTTGGCTTGTTGGTTACTTAGTTTGTTGGTTTGTTGGCATGTTGGTTTGTTGGTTTGTTGGTTTGTTGGCTTGTTGGTTTGTTGGTTTGTTGGCTTGTTGGCTTGTTGGTTTGTTGGTTTGTTGGTTTGTTGGCTTGTTGAATTGTTGGTTTGTTGGTTTGTTGGCTTGTTGGCTTGTTGGTTTGTTGGTTTGTTGGTTTGTTGGTTTGTTGGTTTGTTGGTTTGTTGGTTTGTTGGTTTGTTGGCTTGTTGGTTTGTTGGTTTGTTTGTTTGTTGGCTTGTTGGTTTGTTGGTTTGTTGGCTTGTTGGTTACTTAGTTTGTTGGTTTGTTGGTTTGTTGGTTTGTTGGCTTGTTGGCTTGTTGGCTTGTTGGTTTGTTGGTTTGTTGGTTTGTTGGCTTGTTGGCTTGTTGGTTTGTTGGTTTGTTGGTTTGTTGGTTTGTTGGTTTGTTGGTTTTTTGGTATGTTGGTTTGTTGGTTTGTTGGTTTATTTGTTTGTTGGTTTGTTGGTTTAATTGTTTGTTGGTTTGTTGGCTTGTTGGTTTGTTGGTTTGTTGGTTTGTTGCTTTGTTCGTTTGATGGTTTGTTGGTTTGTTGGTTTGTTGGTTACTTGGTTTGTTGGTTCGTTGGTTTGTTGGTTTGTTGGTTTGTTGGCTTGTTGGCTTGTTGGTTTGTTGGTTTGTTGGCTTGTTGATTACTTAGTTTGTTGGCTTGTTGGCATGTTGGTTTGTTTGTTTGTTGGTTTGTTAACTTGTTGGTTTGTTGGTTTGTTGGCTTGTTGGTTTGTTGGTTTGTTGGCTTGTTGGCTTGTTGGTTTGTTGGTTTGTTGGTTTGTTGGTTTGTTGGTTTGTTGGCTTGTTGGTTTGTTGGTTTGTTGGCTTGTTGGTTTGTTGGTTTGTTGGTTTGTTGGTTTGTTGGCTTGTTGGCTTGTTGGTTTGTTGGTTTGTTGGTTTGTTGGCTTGTTGAATTGTTGGTTTGTTGGTTTGTTGGCTTGTTGGCTTGTTGGTTTGTTGGTTTGTTGGTTTTTTGGTTTGTTGGTTTGTTGGTTTGTTGTCTTGTTGGCTTGTTGGTTTGTTGGTTTGTTGGTTTGTTGGCTTGTTGAATTGTTGGTTTGTTGGTTTGTTGGCTTGTTGGCTTGTTGGTTTGTTGGTTTGTTGGTTTGTTGGTTTGTTGGTTTGTTGGTTTGTTGGCTTGTTGGTTTCTTGGTTTGTTTGTTTGTTGGCTTGTTGGTTTGTTGGTTTCTTGGCTTGTTGGTAACTTAGTTTGTTGGTTTGTTGGTTTGTTGGTTTGTTGGTTTGTTGGTTTGTTGGTTACTTGGTTTGTTGGTTCGTTGGTTTGTTGGTTTGTTGGTTTGTTGGCTTGTTGGCTTGTTGGTTTGTTGGTTTGTTGGCTTGTTGATTACTTAGTTTGTTGGCTTGTTGGCATGTTGGTTTGTTTGTTTGTTGGTTTGTTAACTTGTTGGTTTGTTGGTTTGTTGGCTTGTTGGTTTGTTGGTTTGTTGGCTTGTTGGCTTGTTGGTTTGTTGGTTTGTTGGTTTGTTAGTTTGTTGGTTTGTTGGCTTGTTGGTTTGTTGGTTTGTTGGCTTGTTGGTTTGTTGGTTTGTTGGTTTGTTGGTTTGTTGGCTTGTTGGCTTGTTGGTTTGTTGGTTTGTTGGTTTGTTGGCTTGTTGAATTGTTGGTTTGTTGGTTTGTTGGCTTGTTGGCTTGTTGGTTTGTTGGTTTGTTGGTTTGTTAGTTTGTTGGTTTGTTGGTTTGTTGGCATGTTGGTTTCTTGGTTTGTTTGTTTGTTGGCTTGTTGGTTTGTTGGTTTCTTGGCTTGTTGGTAACTTAGTTTGTTGGTTTGTTGGTTTGTTGGTTTGTTGGTTTGTTGGCTTGTTGGCTTGTTGGCTTGTTGGTTTGTTGGTTTGTTGGGTTGTTGGCTTGTTGGCTTGTTGGTTTGTTGGTTTGTTGGTTTGTTGGTTTGTTGGTTTTTTGGTTTGTTGGTTTGTTGGTTTGTTGGCTTGTTGGTTTGTTGGTTTGTTGGTTTGTTGGCTTGTTGGTTTGTTGGTTTGTTGGCTTGTTGGTTTGTTGGTTTGTTGGTTTGTTGGCTTGTTGCTTTGTTGGTTTGTTGGTTTGTTGGCTTGTTGGCTTGTTGGTTTGTTGGTTTGTTGGCTTGTTGGTTTGTTAGTTTATTGGCTTTTTGGTTACTTGGTTTGTTGGTTTGTTGGTTTGTTGGCTTGTTGGTTTGTTGGTTTGTTGGCTTTATGGTTACTTGGTTTGTTGGTTTGTTGGCTTGTTGGCTTGTTGGTTTGTTGGTTTGTTGGCTTGTTGGCTTGTTAATTTGTTGGTTTGTTGGTTTGTTGGTTTATTTGTTTGTTGGTTTGTTGGCTTGTTGGTTTGTTGGTTTGTTGGTTTGTTGGCTTGTTGGTTACTTATTTTGTTGGTTTGTTGGTTTGTTGGCTTGTTGGCTTGTTGGTTTGTTGGTTTGTTGGTTTGTTGGTTTGTTGGTTTGTTGGTTTGTTGGCTTGTTGGTTTGTTGGTTTGTTGGCTTGTTGGTTTGTTGGTTTGTTGGTTTCTTGGCTTGTTGGCTTGTTGGTTTGTTGTTTTGTTGGCTTGTTGGTTTGTTGGCATGTTGGGTTGTTGGTTTGTTGGTTTGTTGGCTTGTTGGCTTGTTGGTTTGTTGGTTTGTTGGCTTGTTGGTTACTTAGTTTGTTGGTTTTTTGGCATGTTGACATGTTGGTTTGTTGGTTTGTTGGATTGTTGGCTTGTTGGTTACTTAGTTTGTTGGTTTGTTGGCATGTTGGTTTGTTGGTTTGTTGGCTTGTTGGTTTGTTGGTTTGTTGGCTTGTTGGCTTATTGGTTTGTTGGTTTGTTGGTTTGTTGGCTTGTTGGTTTGTTGGTTTGTTGGCTTGTTGGCTTGTTGGTTTGTTGGTTTGTTGGTTTATTTGTTTGTTGGTTTGTTGGCTTGTTGGTTTGTTGGTTTGTTGGTTTGTAGGCTTGTTGGTTTGTTGGTTTGTTGGCTTGTTGGTTACTTAGTTTGTTGGTTTGTTGGCATGTTGGTTTGATGGTTTGTTGGTTTGTTGGCTTGTTGGTTTGTTGGTTTGTTGGCTTGTTGGTTTGTTAGTTTGTTGGTTTGTTGGTTTGTTGGTTTGTTGGTTTGTTGGTTTGTTGGTTTGTTGGTTTATTTGTTTGTTGGTTTGTTGGTTTAATTGTTTGTTGGTTTGTTGGCTTGTTGGTTTGTTGGTTTGTTGGTTTGTTGCTTTGTTCGTTTGATGGTTTGTTGGTTTGTTTGTTTGTTGGTTAATTGGTTTGTTGGTTCGTTGGTTTGTTGGTTTGTTGGTTTGTTGGCTTGTTGGTTTGTTGGTTTGTTGGTTTGTTGGCTTGTTGATTACTTAGTTTGTTGGTTTGTTGGCATGTTGGTTTGGTGGTTTGTTGGTTTGTTGACTTGTTGGTTTGTTGGTTTGTTGGCTTGTTGGTTTGTTGGTTTGTTGGCTTGTTGGCTTGTTGGTTTGTTGGTTTGTTGGTTTGTTGGTTTGTTGGTTTGTTGGTTTGTTGGCTTGTTGGTTTGTTGGTTTGTTGGCTTGTTGGTTTGTTGGTTTGTTGGTTTGTTGGCTTGTTGGCTTGTTGGTTTGTTGGTTTGTTGGCTTGTTGGTTTGTTGGTTTGTTGGCTTGTTGGCGTGTTGCTTTGTTCGTTTGATGGTTTGTTGGTTTGTTGGTTTTTTGGTTTGTTGGTTTTTTGGTTTATTGCTTTGTTGGTTTGTTGGTTTGCTGGCTTGTTGGCTTGTTGGTTTGTTGGCTTGCTGGTTTGTTAGTTTGTTGGCTTTTTGGTTACTTGGTTTGTTGGTTTTTTGGTTTGTTGGTTTGTTGGTATGTTGGCTTGTTGGTTTGTTGGTTTGTTGGTTTGTTGGTTTGTTGGTTTGTTGGTTTGTTGGTTTGTTGGCTTGTTGGTTTGTTGGTTTGTTGGGTTGTTGGTTTGTTGGTTTGTTGGTTTGTTGGCTTGCTGGCTTGTTGGTTTGTTAGTTTGTTGGCTTTTTGGTTACTTGGTTTGTTGGTTTATTGGTTTGTTGGCTTGTTGGTTTGTTGGCTTGCTGGTTTGTTGGTTTGTTGGTTTGTTGGCTTGTTGGCTTGTTGGTTTGTTGGTTTTTTGGTTTGTTGGTTTGTTGGTTTGTTGGTTTGTTGATTTATTTGTTTGTTGGTTTGTTGGCTTGTTGGTTTGTTGGTTTGTTGGCTTTTTGGTTACTTGGTTTGTTGGTTTGTTGGTTTGTTGGCTTGTTGGTTTGTTGGCTTACTGGTTTGTTGGTTAGTTCGTTTGTTGGTTTGTTAGTTTGTTGGTCTGTTGGCTTGTTGGCTTGTTGGCTTGTTGGTTTGTTGGTTTTTTTGGTTTGTTGGTTTGTTGGTTTGTTGGTTTGTTGATTTATTTGTTTGTTGGTTTGTTGGCTTGTTGGTTTGTTGGTTTGTTGGTTTGTTGGTTTGTTGGTTTGTTGGTTTGTTGGTTTGTTGGCTTGTTGGCTTGTTGGTTTGTTGGTTTGTTGGCTTGTTGGTTACTTAGTTTGTTGGTTTGTTGGCATGTTGGTTTGTTGGTTTGTTGGTTTGTTGTTTTGTTGGTTTTTTGGTTTGTTGGTTTGTTGTTTTGTTGGTTTGTTGGCTTGTTGGTTTGTTGGTTTGTTGGCTTGTTGGCTTGTTGGTTTGTTGGTTTGTTGGCTTGTTGGTTTTTTGGTTTGTTGGCTTGTTGGCTTGTTGGTTTGTTGGTTTGTTGGCTTGTTGGTTACTTAGTTTGTTGGTTTGTTGGTTACTTAGTTTGTTGGTTTGTTGGTCTGTTGGTTTGTTGGCTTGTTGGTTTGTTGGCTTGTTGGTTTGTTGGTTTGTTGGTTTGTTGGCTTGTTGGCTTGTTGGTTTGTTGGTTTGTTGGTTTGTTGGTTTGTTGGTTTGTTGGTTTGGTGGTTTTTTGGTTTGTTGATTTGTTGGTTTGTTGGCTTGTTGGTTTGTTGGTTTGTTGGCTTGTTGGCTTGTTGGTTTGTTGGTTTGTTGGCTTGTTGGTTACTTAGTTTGTTGGTTTGTTGGTCTGTTGGTTTGTTGGTTTGTTGGCTTGTGGCTTGTTGGTTTGTTGGTTAGTTCGTTTGTTGGTTTGTTAGTTTGTTGGTTTGTTGGCTTGTTGGCTTGTTGGTTTGTTGGTTTTTTGGTTTGTTGGTTTGTTGGTTTGTTGGTTTGTTGGTTTATTTGTTTGTTGGTTTGTTGGCTTGTTGGTTTGTTGGTTTGTTGGTTTGTTGGCTTGTTGGTTTGTTGGTTTGTTGGTTTGTTGGCTTGTTGGCTTGTTGGTTTGTTGGTTTGTTGGCTTGTTGGTTACTTAGTTTGTTGGTTTGTTGGCATGTTGATTTGTTGGTTTGTTGGTTTGTTGGCTTGTTGGTTTGTTGGCTTGCTGATTTGTTGGTTTGTTGGTTTGTTGGCTTGTTGGCTTGTTGGCTTGTTGGTTTGTTGGTTTTTTGGTTTGTTGGTTTGTTGGTTTCTTGGTTTGTTGATTTATTTGTTTGTTGGTTACTTAGTTTGTTGGTTTGTTGGCATGTTGGTTTGTTGGTTTGTTGGTTTGTTGTTTTGTTGGTTTTTTGGTTTGTTGGTTTGTTGGTTTGTTGGCTTGTTGGTTTGTTGGTTTGTTGGCTTGTTGGCTTGTTGGTTTGTTGGTTTGTTGGCTTGTTGGTTTGTTGGTTTGTTGGCTTGTTGGCTTGTTGGTTTGTTGGTTTGTTGGCTTGTTGGTTACTTAGTTTGTTGGTTTGTTGGTTACTTAGTTTGTTGTTTTGTTGGTTTGTTGGCTTGTTGGTTTGTTGGCTGGTTGGTTTGTTAGTTTGTTGGCTTGTTGGCTTGTTGGTTTGTTGGTTTGTTGGTTTGTTGGTTTGTTGGTTTTTTGGTTTGTTGATTTGTTGGTTTGTTGGATTGTTGGTTTGTTGGTTTGTTGGCTTGTTGGCTTGTTGGTTTGTTGGTTTGTTGGTTTGTTGGCTTGTTGGTTACTTAGTTTGTTGGTTTGTTTGTTTGTTGGTTTGTTGGTTTGTTGGCTTGTGGTTTGTTGGTTTGTTGGTTAGTTCGTTTGTTGGTTTGTTAGTTTGTTGGTTTGTTGGCTTGTTGGCTTGTTGGTTTGTTGGTTTTTTGGTTTGTTGGTTTGTTGGTTTGTTGGTTTATTTGTTTGTTGGTTTGTTGGCTTGTTGGTTTGTTCGTTTGTTGGTTTGTTGGCTTGTTGGTTTGTTGGTTTGTTGGCTTGTTGGCTTGTTGGTTTGTTGGTTTGTTGGCTTGTTGGTTACTTAGTTTGTTGGTTTGTTGGCATGTTGATTTGTTGGTTTGTTGGTTTGTTGGCTTGTTGGTTTGTTGGTTTGTTGGCTTGTTGGCTTGTTGGTTTGTTGGTTTGTTGGTTTGTTGGCTTGTTGGTTTGTTGGTTTGTTGGCTTGTTGGTTTGTTAGTTTGTTGGTTTGTTGGTTTGTTGGTTTGTTGGTTTGTTGGTTTTTTTGTTTGTTAGTTTGTTGTCTTGTTGGTTTGTTGGTTTGTTGGTTTGTTGGCTTGTTGGTTTGTTGGTTTGTTGGTTTGTTGGCTTGTTGGCTTCTTGGTTTGTTGGTTTGTTGGCTTGTTGGCTTGTTGGTTTGTTGGATTGTTGGCTTGTTGGTTTGTTGGTTTGTTGGCTTGTTGGCTTGTTGCTTTGTTAGTTTGTTGGTTTGTTGGCTTGTTGGCTTGTTGGTTTGTTAGTTTGTTGGCTTTTTGGTTACTTGGTTTATTGGTTTGTTGGTTTGTTGGCTTGTTGGTTTGTTGGGTTGTTGGTTTGTTGGTTTGTTAGTTTGTTGGCTTGTTGGCTTGTTGGTTTGTTGTTTTGTTGGTTTGTTGGTTTGTTGGTTTGTTGGTTTTTTGGTTTGTTGGTTTATTTGTTTGTTGGTTTGTTGGTTTGTTGGTTTGTTGGTTTGTTGGTTTGTTGGCTTGTTGGTTTGTTGGTTTGTTGGCTTGTTGCTTTGTTGGTTTGTTGGCTTGTTGGTTTGTTGGTTTATTGGCTTGTTGGCTTGTTGGTTTGTTGGTTTGTTGGCTTGTTGGTTTGTTGGCTTGTTGGTTTGTTGGCTTGTTGGTTTGTTAGTTTTTTGGTTTGTTGGTTTGTTGGTTTGTTGGTTTGTTGGCTTGTTGGCTTGTTGGTTTGTTAGTTAGTTCGTTTGGTGGTTTGTTGGTTTGTTGGTTTGTTGGTTTGTTGGCTTGTTGGTTTGTTGGTTAGTTCGTTTGTTGGTTTGTTAGTTTGTTGGCTTGTTGGTTTGTTGGCTTGTTGGTTTGTTGGTTTGTTGGTTTATTTATTTGTTGGTTTGTTGGCTTGTTGGTTTGTTGGTTTGTTGGCTTGTTGGTTTGTTGGTTTGTTGGTTTGTTGGCTTGTTGGTTTGTTGGCTTGTTGGTTTGTTGGTTTGTTGGTTTGTTGGCTTGTTGGTTTGGTGATTTGTTGGTTTATTTGTTTGTTGGTTTGTTGGTTTATTTATTTGTTGGTTTGCTGGCTTGTTGGCTTGTTGGTTTGTTGGTTTGTTGGTTTGTTGGTAACTTAGTTTGTTGGTTTGTTGGCATGTTGGTTTGTTGGTTTGTTGGTTTGTTGGCTTGTTGGTTTGTTGGTTTATTGGTTTGTTGGCTTGTTGGCTTGTTGGTTTGTTGGTTTGTTGGTTTGTTGGCTTGTTGGTTTGTTGGTTTGTTGGCTTGTTGGTTTGTTAGTTTGTTGGTTTGTTGGTTTGTTGGTTTGTTGGTTTGTTGGTTTATTTGTTTGTTGGCTTGTTGGTTTGTTGGTTACTTAGTTTGTTGGTTTGTTGGTTTGTTGGTTTGTTGGTTTGTTGGCTTGTTGGTTTGTTAGTTTGTTGGCTTTTTGGTTACTTGGTTTGTTGGTTTGTTGGCTTGTTGGCTTGTTGGTTTGTTGCTTTGTTCGTTTGATGGCTTTTTGGTTTGTTGGTTACTTGGTTTGTTGGTTTGTTTGTTTGTTGGCTTGTTGGTTTGTTGGCTTGTTGATTTGTTGGTTTGTTGCTTTGTTGGCTTGTTGGCTTCTTGGTTTGTTGGTTTGTTGGTTTGTTGATTTGTTGGTTTGTTGGTTTGTTGGTTTGTTGGTTTGTTGGTTTTTTGGTTTGTTGGTTTATTTGTTTGTTGGTTTGTTGGTTTGTTGGTTTGTTGGTTTGTTGTTTTGTTGGCTTGTTGGCTTGTTGGTTTGTTCGTTTGTTGGCATGTTGGTTTGTTGGTTTGTTGGTTTGTTGGTTTGTTGGCTTGTTGGTTACTTAGTTTGTTGGTTTGTTGGCATGTTGGTTTGTTGGTTTGTTGGTTTGTTGGCTTGTTGGTTTGTTGGTTTGTTGGTTTGTTGGCTTGTTGGCTTGTTGGTTTTTTGGTTTGTTGGTTTGTTGGCTTGTAGGTTTGTTGGTTTGTTGGTTTGTTGGCTTGTTGGCTTGTTGGTTTGTTGGTTTGTTGGTTTGTTGGTTTGTTGGTTTGTTGGCTTGTTGGATTGTTAGTTTGTTGGCTTATTGGCTTGTTGCTTTGTTGGTTTGTTGGCTTGTTGGTTTGTTGGTTTGTTGGCTTGTTGGTTTGTTGGTTTGTTGGTTTGTTGGTTTGTTGGCTTGTTGGCTTGTTGGTTTGTTGGTTTGTCGGTTTCTTGATTTGTTGGTTTTTTGGTTTGTTGGTTTGTTGGTTTGTTGGATTGTTGGTTTGTTGGTTTGTTGGTTTGTTGGCTAGCTGGTTTGTTGGTTTGTTGGCTTGTTGGTTTGTTGGTTTGTTGGGATGTTGGCTTGTTGGCTTGTTGGTTTGTTGGTTTGTTGGTTTGTTGGCTTGTTGCTTTGTTGGTTTGTTGGTTTGTTGGCTTGTTGGCTTGTTGGTTTGTTGGCTTGTTGGTTTGTTAGTTTGTTGGCTTTTTGGTTACTTGGTTTGTTGGTTTGTTGGTTTGTTGGTTTGTTGGCTTGTTGGTTTGTTGGTTTATTGGTTTGTTGGTTTGTTGGTTTGTTGGCTTTTTGGTTTCTTGGTTTGTTGGTTTGTTGGCTTGTTGGCTTGTTGGCTTGTTGGTTTGTTGGCTTGTTGGCTTTTTAATTTGTTGGTTTGTTGGTTTGTTGGTTTATTTGTTTGTTGGTTTGTTGGCTTGTTGGTTTGTTGGTTTGTTGGCTTGTTGGTTACTTAGTTTGTTGGTTTGTTGGCTTGTTGGCTTGTTGGTTTGTTGGTTTGTTGGTTTGTTGGTTTGTTGGCTTGTTGGTTTGTTGGTTTGTTGGCTTGTTGGTTTGTTGGTTTATTGGTTTGTTGGCTTGTTGGTTTGTTGGTTTGTTGGCTTGTTGGCTTGTTGGTTTGTTGCTTTGTTCGTTTGATGGTTTTTTGGTTTGTTGGTTACTTGGTTTGTTGGTTTGTTTGTTTGTTGGCTTGTTGGTTTGTTGGCTTGTTGATTTGTTGGTTTGTTGCTTTGTTGGCTTGTTGGCTTCTTGGTTTGTTGGTTTGTTGGTTTGTTGGTTTGTTGGTTTGTTGGTTTGTTGGTTTTTTGGTTTGTTGGTTTATTTGTTTGTTGGTTTGTTGGTTTGTTGGTTTGTTGGTTTGTTGTTTTGTTGGCTTGTTGGCTTGTTGGTTTGTTGGTTTATTGGCATATTGGTTTGTTGGTTTGTTGGTTTGTTGGTTTGTTGGCTTGTTGGTTACTTAGTTTGTTGGTTTGTTGGCATGTTGGTTTGTTGGTTTGTTGGTTTGTTGGCTTGTTGGTTTGTTGGTTTGTTGGCTTGTTGGCTTGTTGGTTTTTTGGTTTGTTGGTTTGTTGGCTTGTAGGTTTGTTGGTTTGTTGGTTTGTTGGCTTGTTGGCTTGTTGGTTTGTTGGTTTGTTGGTTTGTTGGTTTGTTGGTTTGTTGGCTTGTTGGATTGTTAGTTTGTTGGCTTATTGGCTTGTTGCTTTGTTGGTTTGTTGGCTTGTTGGTTTGTTGGTTTGTTGGCTTGTTGGTTTGTTGGTTTGTTGGTTTGTTGGTTTGTTGGCTTGTTGGCTTGTTGGTTTGTTGGTTTGTCGGTTTGTTGATTTGTTGGTTTTTTGGTTTGTTGGTTTGTTGGTTTGTTGGTTTTGTTGGCTAGCTGGTTTGTTGGTTTGTTGGCTTGTTGGTTTGTTGGTTTGTTGGGATGTTGGCTTGTTGGCTTGTTGGTTTGTTGGTTTGTTGGTTTGTTGGCTTGTTGCTTTGTTGGTTTGTTGGTTTGTTGGCTTGTTGGCTTGTTGGTTTGTTGGCTTGTTGGTTTGTTAGTTTGTTGGCTTTTTGGTTACTTGGTTTGTTGGTTTGTTGGTTTGTTGGTTTGTTGGCTTGTTGGTTTGTTGGTTTATTGGTTTGTTGGTTTGTTGGTTTGTTGGCTTTTTGGTTACTTGGTTTGTTGGTTTGTTGGCTTGTTGGCTTGTTGGTTTGTTGGTTTGTTGGCTTGTTGGCTTTTTAATTTGTTGGTTTGTTGGTTTGTTGGTTTATTTGTTTGTTGGCTTGTTGGTTTGTTGGTTTGTTGGCTTGTTGGTTACTTAGTTTATTGGTTTGTTGGCTTGTTGGCTTGTTGGTTTGTTGGTTTGTTGGTTTGTTGGTTTGTTGGCTTGTTGGTTTGTTGGTTTGTTGGCTTGTTGGTTTGTTGGTTTATTGGTTTGTTGGCTTGTTGGTTTGTTGGTTTGTTGGCTTGTTGGTTTGTTTGTATGTTGGTTTGTTGGTTTGTTGGATTGTTGGCTTGTTGGCTTGTTGGTTTGTTGGTTTGTTGGCTTGTTGGTTACTTAGTTTGTTGGTTTGTTGGCATGTTGGCATGTTGGTTTGTTGGTTTGTTGGTTTGTTGGCTTGTTGGTTACTTAGCTTGTTGGTTTGTTGGCATGTTGGTTTGTTGGATTGTTGGCTTGTTGGTTTGTTGGTTTGTTGGCTTGTTGGTTTGTTGGTTTGTTGGCTTGTTGGCTTGTTGGTTTGTTGGTTTGTTGGTTTATTTGTTTGTTGGTTTGTTGGCTTGTTGGTTTGTTGGTTTGTTGGTTTGTTGGCTTGTTGGTTTGTTGGTTTGTTGGCTTGTTGGTTTGTTAGTTTGTTGGTTTGTTGGTTTGTTGGTTTGTTGGTTTGTTGGTTTGTTGGTTTGTTGGTTTGTTGGTTTGTTGGTTTGTTGGTTTGTTTGTTTTTTGGTTTGTTGGTTTGTTGGTTTGTTGGCTTGTTTGTTTGTTGGTTTGTTGGTTTGTTGGTTTGTTGGTTTGTTGGCTTGTTGGCTTGTCGGTTTGTTGGTTTGTTGGCTTGTTGGTTACCTAGTTTGTTGGTTTGTTGGTTTGTTGGTGTGTTGGCTTGTTGGTTTGTTGGTTTGTTGGTTAGTTCGTTTGTTGGTTTGTTAGTTTGTTGGTTTGTTGGCTTGTGGGCTTGTTGGTCTGTTGGTTTTTTGGTTTGTTGGTTTGTTGGTTTATTTGTTTGTTGGTTTGTTGGCTTGTTGGTTTGTTGGTTTGTTGGCTTGTTGGTTTGTTGGTTTGTTGGCTTGTTGGCTTGTTGTTTGTTGGTTTGTTGGCTTGTTGGTTACTTAGTTTGTTGGTTTGTTGGCATGTTGGTTTGTTGGTTTGTTGGTTTGTTGGTTTTTTAGTTTGTTGGTTTGTTGGTTTATTGGCTTGTTGGTTTGTTGGTTTTTTGGCTTGTTGGCTTGTTGGTTTGTTGGCTTGTTGGTTACTTAGTTTGTTGGTTTGTTGGTTTGTTGGTTTGTTGGCTTGTTGGTTTGTTGGCTTGTTGGTTTGTTGGTTTGTTGGTTTGTTGGCTTGTTGGCTTGTTGGTTTGTTGGTTTGTTGGTTTGTTGGTTTGTTGGTTTGTTGGTTTTTTGGTTTGTTGGTTTGTTGGTTTGTTGGCTTGTTGGTTTGTTGGTTTGTTGGCTTGTTGGCTTGTTAGTTTGTTGGTTTGTTGGCTTGTTGGTTACTTAGTTTGTTGGTTTGTTGGTTTGTTGGTCTGTTGGTTTGTTGGTTTGTTGGCTTGTTGGCTTGTTGGTTTGTTGGTTAGTTCATTTGTTGGTTTGTTAGTTTGTTGGTTTGTTAGCTTGTTGGCTTGTTGGTTTGTTGGTTTTTTGGTTTGTTGGTTTGTTGGTTTGTTGGTTTGTTGGTTTATTTGTTTGTTGGTTTGTTGGCTTGTTGGTTTGTTGGTTTGTTGGTTTGTTGGCTTGTTGGTTACTTAGTTTGTTGGTTTGTTGGCATATTAGTTTGTTGGTTTGTTGGTTTGTTGGCTTGTTGGTTTGTTGGTTTGTTGGCTTGTTGGCTTGTTGGTTTGTTGGTTTATTTGTTTGTTGGTTTGTTGGCTTGTTGCTTTGTTGCTTTGTTGGTTTGTTGGTTTGTTGGTTTGTTGGTTTGTTGGTTTGTTGGTTTGTTGCTTGTTGGGTTGTTGGTTTGTTGGTTTGTTGGTTTTTAGGTATGTTGGTTTGTTGGTTTATTGGTTTATTTGTTTGTTGGTTTGTTGCTTTATTTGTTTGTTGGTTTGTTGGTTTGTTGGCTTGTTGGCTTGTTGCTTTGTTGGTTTGTTGGTTTGTTGGCTTGTTGGCTTGTTGGTTTGTTCGTTTGTTGGCTTTTTGGTTACTTGGTTTGTTGGTTTGTTGGCTTGTTGGTTTGTTGGCTTGTTGGTTTGTTGGTTTGTTGGTTTGTTGGTTTGTTGGTTTGTTGGTTTGTGGGTTTGTTGGCTTGTTGGCTTGTTGGTTTGTTAGTTTTTTGGTTTGTTGGTTTGTTGGCTTGTTGGTTTGTTGGTTTGTTGATTTATTTGTTAGTTGGTTTGTTGGCTTGTTGGCTTATTGGTTTGTTGGTTAGTTCGTTTGTTAGTTTGTTAGTTTGTTGGTTTGTTGGCTTGTTGGCTTGTTGGTTTTTTGGTTTTTTGGTTTGTTGGTTTGTTGGTTTGTTGGTTTGTTGGTTTGTTGGTTTGTTGGTTTATTTGTTTGTTGATTTGTTGGCTTGTTTGGTTGTTGGTTTGTTGGTTTGTTGGCTTGTTGGCTTGTTGGTTTGTTGGTTTGTTAGTTTGTTGGCTTTTTGGTTACTTGGTTTGTTGGTTTGTTGGTTTGTTGGCTTGTTGGCTTGTTGGTTTGTTGGTTTGTTGGCTTGTTGGTTTGTTGGTTTGTTGGCTTGTTGGCTTGTTGCTTTGTTGGTTTGTTGGTTTGTTGGCTGATTGGTTTGTTTGCTTGTTGGCTTGTTGGTTTGTTGGTTTGTTGGTTTGTTGGCTTGTTGGTTTGTTGGTTTGTTGGTTTGTTGGCTTGTTGGCTTGTTGGTTACTTAGTTCGTTGGTTTGTTGGCATGTTGGTGTTGGTTTGTTGGTTTGTTGGTTTGTTGGCTTGTTGGTTTGTTGGTTTGTTGGTTTGTTGGTTTGTTGGTTTGTTGGCTTGTTGGTTTGTTGGCTTGTTGGTTTGCTGGTTTGTTGGCTTGTTGGTTTGTTGGTTTGTTGGTTTGTTGGCTTGTTGGTTTGTTGGTTTGTTAGGTTGTTGGCTTGTTGGTTTGTTGGTTTGTTGGCTTGTTGGTTACTTAGTTTGTTGGTTTGTTGGCATGTTGGTTTGTTGGTTTCTTGGTTTGTTGGCTTGTTGGTTTGTTGGTTTGTTGGCTTGTTGGTTTGTTAGTTTGTTGGTTTGTTGGTTTGTTGGTTTGTTGGTTTGTTGGCTTGTTGGCTTGTTGGTTTGTTGGTTAGTTCGTTTGTTGGTTTGTTGGTTTGTTGGCTTGTTGGCTTGTTGGTTTGTTGGTTAGTTCGTTTGTTGGTTTGTTAGTTTGTTGGCTTGTTGGTTTGTTGGTTTGTTGGCTTGTTGGTTTGTTGGTTTGTTGGTTTGTTGGCTTGTTGGTTTGTTGGCTTGTTGGTTTGTTGGTTTGTTGGCTTGTTGGCTTGTTGGTTTGTTGGTTAGTTCGTTTGTTGGTTTGTTGGTTTGTTGGCTTGTTGGCTTGTTGGTTTGCTTGTTAGTTCCTTTGTTGGTTTGTTGGTTTGTTGGCTTGTTGGTTTGTTGGTTTGTTGGTTTGTTGGCTTGTTGGTTTGTTGGCTTGTTGGTTTGTTGGTTTGTTGGTTTGTTGGCTTGTTGGTTTGTTGGTTTGTTGGTTTATTTGTTTGTTGGTTTGTTGGTTTATTTGTTTGTTGGTTTGTTGGCTTGTTGGCTTGTTGATTTGTTGGTTTGTTGGTTTGTTGGTTACTTAGTTTGTTAATTTGTTGGCATGTTGGTTTGTTGGTTTGTTGGTTTGTTGGCTTGTTGGTTTGTATGTTTGTTGGTTTGTTGGCTTGTTGGCTTCTTGGTTTGTTGGTTTGTTGGTTTGTTGGCTTGTTGGTTTGTTAGTTTGTTGGTTTGTTGGTTTGTTGGTTTGTTGGTTTGTTGGTTTATTTGTTTGTTGGTTTGTTGGCTTGTTGGTTTGTTGGTTTGTTGGCTTGTTGGCTTGTTGGTTTGTTGGTTTGTTGGTTTGTTGGTTTGTTGGTTTGTTGGTTTGTTGGTTTGTTGGTTTGTTGGTTTGTTGGTTTGTTGGCTTGTTGGTTTGTTGGTTTGTTGGCTTGTTGGTTTGTTGGTTTGTTGGTTTGTTGGTTTGTTGGCTCGTTGATTTGTTGGTTTGTTGGCTTGTTGGTTTGTTGGTTTGTTGGTTTGTTGGCTTGTTGGTTTGTTGGTTTATTTGTTTGTTGGTTTGTTGGCTTGTTGGTTTGTTGGTTTGTTGGTTTGTTGGCTGGTTGGTTTGTTGGTTTGTTGGTTTTTTTTTTGTTGGTTTGTTGGTTTGTTGGTTTGTTGGTTTATTTGTTTGTTGGTTTGTTGGCTTGTTGGTTTGTTGGTTTGTTGGTTTGTTGGCTTGTTGGTTTGTTGGTTTGTTGGCATGTTGGTTTGTTGGTTTGTTAGTTTGTTGGCTTGTTGGTTTGTTGGTTTGTTGGCTTGTTGGCTTGTTGGTTTGTTGGTTTGTTGGTTTGTTGGCTTGTTGGTTTGTTAGTTTGTTGGCTTGTTGGTTTGTTAGTTTGTTGGTTTCTTGGTTTGCTGGTTTGTTGCTTTGTTGGTTTGTTGGTTTGTTGGCTTGTTGGCTTGTTGGTTTGTTGGCTTGTTGGTTTGTTAGTTTGTTGGCTTTTTGGTTACTTGGTTTGTTGGTTTGTTGGCTTGTTGGCTTGCTTGTTTGTTGGTTTGTTGGCTTGTTGGTTTGTTTGTTTGTTGGTTTGTTGGCTTGTTGGCTTGTTGGTTTGTTGGTTTGTTGGTTTGTTGGTTTGTTGGCTTGTTGGTTTTTTGGTTTGTTGGTTTGTTGGTTAATTGGCTTGTTGGTTTGTTAGTTTGTTGGCTTGTTGGCTTGTTGGTTTGTTGGTTTGTTGGTTTGTTTGTTTGTTGGTTTGTTGGTTTGTTGGTTTGTTGGTTTGTTGGTTTGTTGGTTTGTTGGTTTGTGGGCTTGTTGGTTTGTTGGTTTGTTGGCTTGTTGGCTTGTTGGCTTGTTGCTTTGTTGGTTTGTTGGTTTGTTGGCTGATTGGTTTGTTTGCTTGTTGGCTTGTTGATTTGTTGGTTTGTTGGTTTGTTGGCTTGTTGGTTTGTTGGTTTGTTGGCTTGTTGGCTTGTTGGTTACTTAGTTCGTTGGTTTGTTGGCATGTTGGTGTTGGTTTGTTGGTTTGTTGGCTTGTTGGTTTGTTGGTTTGTTGGCTTGTTGGTTTGTTGGTTTGTTGGTTTGTTGGTTTGTTGGTTTGTTGGCTTGTTTGTTTGTTGGCTTGTTGGTTTGCTGGTTTGTTGGCTTGTTGGTTTGTTGGTTTGTTGGTTTGTTGGCTTGTTGGTTTGTTGGTTTGTTGGCTTGTTGGCTTGTTGGTTTGTTGGTTTGTTGGCTTGTTGGTTACTTAGTTTGTTGGTTTGTTGGCATGTTGGTTTGTTGGTTTGTTGGTTTGTTGGCTTGTTGGTTTGTTGGTTTGTTGGCTTGTTGGTTTGTTAGTTTGTTGGTTTGTTGGTTTGTTGGTTTGTTGGTTTGTTGGCTTGTTGGCTTGTTGGTTTGTTGGTTAGTTCGTTTGTTGGTTTGTTGGTTTGTTGGCTTGTTGGCTTGTTGGTTTGTTGGTTAGTTCGTTTGTTGGTTTGTTAGTTTGTTGGCTTGTTGGTTTGTTGGTTTGTTGGCTTGTTGGTTTGTTGGTTTGTTGGTTTGTTGGCTTGTTGGTTTGTTGGCTTGTTGGTTTGTTGGTTTGTTGGCTTGTTGGCTTGTTGGTTTGTTGGTTAGTTCGTTTGTTGGTTTGTTGGTTTGTTGGCTTGTTGGCTTGTTGGTTTGTTTGTTAGTTCGTTTGTTGGTTTGTTGGCTTGTTGGTTTGTTGGTTTGTTGGTTTGTTGGCTTGTTGGTTTGTTGGCTTGTTGGTTTGTTGGTTTGTTGGTTTGTTGGCTTGTTGGTTTGTTGGTTTGTTGGTTTATTTGTTTGTTGGTTTGTTGGTTTATTTGTGTGTTGGTTTGTTGGCTTGTTGGCTTGTTGATTTGTTGGTTTGTTGGTTTGTTGGTTACCTAGTTTGTTAATTTGTTGGCATGTTGGTTTGTTGGTTTGTTGGTTTGTTGGCTTGTTGGTTTGTATGTTTGTTGGTTTGTTGGCTTGTTGGCTTCTTGGTTTGTTGGTTTGTTGGTTTGTTGGCTTGTTGGGTTGTTGGTTTGTTGGCTTGTTGGTTTGTTAGTTTGTTGGTTTGTTGGTTTGTTGGTTTGTTGGTTTGTTGGTTTATTTGTTTGTTGGTTTGTTGGCTTGTTGGTTTGTTGGTTTGTTGGCTTGTTGGCTTGTTGGTTTGCTGGTTTGTTGGTTTGTTGGTTTGTTGGTTTGTTGGTTTGTTGGTTTGTTGGTTTGTTGGTTTGTTGGTTTGTTGGCTTGTTGGTTTGTTGGTTTGTTGGTTTGTTGGCTTGTTGGTTTGTTGGTTTGTTGGCTTGTTGGTTTGTTGGTTTGTTTGCTTGTTGGTTTGTTGGTTTGTTGGTTTGTTGGCTTGTTGGTTTGTTGGTTTATTTGTTTGTTGGTTTGTTGGCTTGTTGGTTTGTTGGTTTGTTGGTTTGTTGGCTTGCTGGTTTGTTGGTTTGTTGGTTTGTTGGTTTGTTGGCTTGTTGGCTTGTCGGTTTGTTGGTTTGTTGGCTTGTTGGTTACCTAGTTTGTTGGTTTGTTGGTTTGTTGGTGTGTTGGCTTGTTGGTTTGTTGGTTTGTTGGTTAGTTCGTTTGTTGGTTTGTTAGTTTGTTGGTTTGTTGGCTTGTGGGCTTGTTGGTTTGTTGGTTTTTTGGTTTGTTGGTTTGTTGGTTTATTTGTTTGTTGGTTTGTTGGCTTGTTGGCTTGTTGGTTTGTTGGTTTGTTGGTTTGTTGGCTTGTTGGTTTGTTGGTTTGTTGGCTTGTTGGTTTGTTAGTTTGTTGGTTTCTTGGTTTGTTGGTTTGTTGCTTTGTTGGTTTGTTGGTTTGTTGGCTTGTTGGCTTAATGGTTTGTTGGCTTGTTGGTTTGTTAGTTTGTTGGCTTTTTGGTTACTTGGTTTGTTGGTTTGTTGGCTTGTTGGCTTGCTTGTTTGTTGGTTTGTTGGCTTGTTGGTTTGTTTGTTTGTTGGTTTGTTGGCTTGTTGGCTTGTTGGTTTGTTGGTTTGTTGGTTTGTTGGTTTGTTGGTTTGTTGGCTTGTTGGTTTTTTGGTTTGTTGGTTTGTTGGTTAATTGGCTTGTTGGTTTGTTAGTTTGTTGGCTTGTTGGCTTGTTGGTTTGTTGGTTTGTTGGTTTGTTGGTTTGTTGGTTTGTTGGTTTGTTGGTTTGTTGGTTTGTTGGTTTGTTGGTTTGTTGGTTTGTTGGCTTGTTGGTTTGTTGGTTTGTTGGCTTGTTGGCTTGTTGCTTTGTTGGTTTGTTGGTTTGTTGGCTGATTGGTTTGTTTGCTTGTTGGCTTGTTGGTTTGTTGGTTTGTTGGTTTGTTGGCTTGTTGGTTTGTTGGTTTGTTGGCTTGTTGGCTTGTTGGTTACTTAGTTCGTTGGTTTGTTGGCATGTTGGTGTTGGTTTGTTGGTTTGTTGGCTTGTTGGTTTGTTGGTTTGTTGGTTTGTTGGTTTGTGGGCTTGTTGGTTTGTTGGTTTGTTGGCTTGTTGGCTTGTTGCTTTGTTGGTTTGTTGGTTTGTTGGCTGATTGGTTTGTTTGCTTGTTGGCTTGTTGATTTGTTGGTTTGTTGGTTTGTTGGCTTGTTGGTTTGTTGGTTTGTTGGCTTGTTGGCTTGTTGGTTACTTAGTTCGTTGGTTTGTTGGCATGTTGGTGTTGGTTTGTTGGCTTGTTGGTTTGTTGGTTTGTTGGCTTGTTGGTTTGTTGGTTTGTTGGTTTGTTGGTTTGTTGGTTTGTTGGCTTGTTTGTTTGTTGGCTTGTTGGTTTGCTGGTTTGTTGGCTTGTTGGTTTGTTGGTTTGTTGGTTTGTTGGCTTGTTGGTTTGTTGGTTTGTTGGCTTGTTGGCTTGTTGGTTTGTTGGTTTGTTGGCTTGTTGGTTACTTAGTTTGTTGGTTTGTTGGCATGTTGGTTTGTTGGTTTGTTGGTTTGTTGGCTTGTTGGTTTGTTGGTTTGTTGGCTTGTTGGTTTGTTAGTTTGTTGGTTTGTTGGTTTGTTGGTTTGTTGGTTTGTTGGCTTGTTGGCTTGTTGGTTTGTTGGTTAGTTCGTTTGTTGGTTTGTTGGTTTGTTGGCTTGTTGGCTTGTTGGTTTGTTGGTTAGTTCGTTTGTTGGTTTGTTAGTTTGTTGGCTTGTTGGTTTGTTGGTTTGTTGGCTTGTTGGTTTGTTGGTTTGTTGGTTTGTTGGCTTGTTGGTTTGTTGGCTTGTTGGTTTGTTGGTTTGTTGGCTTGTTGGCTTGTTGGTTTGTTGGTTAGTTCGTTTGTTGGTTTGTTGGTTTGTTGGCTTGTTGGCTTGTTGGTTTGTTTGTTAGTTCGTTTGTTGGTTTGTTGGCTTGTTGGTTTGTTGGTTTGTTGGTTTGTTGGCTTGTTGGTTTGTTGGCTTGTTGGTTTGTTGGTTTGTTGGTTTGTTGGCTTGTTGGTTTGTTGGTTTGTTGGTTTATTTGTTTGTTGGTTTGTTGGTTTATTTGTGTGTTGGTTTGTTGGCTTGTTGGCTTGTTGATTTGTTGGCTTGTTGGTTTGTTGGTTACCTAGTTTGTTAATTTGTTGGCATGTTGGTTTGTTGGTTTGTTGGTTTGTTGGCTTGTTGGTTTGTATGTTTGTTGGTTTGTTGGCTTGTTGGCTTCTTGGTTTGTTGGTTTGTTGGTTTGTTGGCTTGTTGGGTTGTTGGTTTGTTGGCTTGTTGGTTTGTTAGTTTGTTGGTTTGTTGGTTTGTTGGTTTGTTGGTTTGTTGGTTTGTTGGTTTATTTGTTTGTTGGTTTGTTGGCTTGTTGGTTTGTTGGTTTGTTGGCTTGTTGGCTTGTTGGTTTGTTGGTTTGTTGGTTTGTTGGTTTGTTGGTTTGTTGGTTTGTTGGTTTGTTGGTTTGTTGGTTTGTTGGTTTGTTGGCTTGTTGGTTTGTTGGTTTGTTGGTTTGTTGGCTTGTTGGTTTGTTGGTTTGTTGGCTTGTTGGTTTGTTGGTTTGTTTGCTTGTTGGTTTGTTGGTTTGTTGGTTTGTTGGCTTGTTGGTTTGTTGGTTTATTTGTTTGTTGGTTTGTTGGCTTGTTGGTTTGTTGGTTTGTTGGTTTGTTGGCTTGCTGGTTTGTTGGTTTGTTGGTTTGTTGGTTTGTTGGCTTGTTGGCTTGTCGGTTTGTTGGTTTGTTGGCTTGTTGGTTACCTAGTTTGTTGGTTTGTTGGTTTGTTGGTGTGTTGGCTTGTTGGTTTGTTGGTTTGTTGGTTAGTTCGTTTGTTGGTTTGTTAGTTTGTTGGTTTGTTGGCTTGTGGGCTTGTTGGTTTGTTGGTTTTTTGGTTTGTTGGTTTGTTGGTTTATTTGTTTGTTGGTTTGTTGGCTTGTTGGCTTGTTGGTTTGTTGGTTTGTTGGTTTGTTGGCTTGTTGGTTTGTTGGTTTGTTGGCTTGTTGGTTTGTTAGTTTGTTGGTTTCTTGGTTTGTTGGTTTGTTGCTTTGTTGGTTTGTTGGTTTGTTGGCTTGTTGGCTTAATGGTTTGTTGGCTTGTTGGTTTGTTAGTTTGTTGGCTTTTTGGTTACTTGGTTTGTTGGTTTGTTGGCTTGTTGGCTTGCTTGTTTGTTGGTTTGTTGGCTTGTTGGTTTGTTTGTTTGTTGGTTTGTTGGCTTGTTGGCTTGTTGGTTTGTTGGTTTGTTGGTTTGTTGCTTTGTTGGTTTGTTGGCTTGTTGGTTTTTTGGTTTGTTGGTTTGTTGGTTAATTGGCTTGTTGGTTTGTTAGTTTGTTGGCTTGTTGGCTTGTTGGTTTGTTGGTTTGTTGGTTTGTTGGTTTGTTGGTTTGTTGGTTTGTTGGTTTGTTGGTTTGTTGGTTTGTTGGTTTGTTGGTTTGTTGGTTTGTTGGCTTGTTGGTTTGTTGGTTTGTTGGCTTGTTGGCTTGTTGCTTTGTTGGTTTGTTGGTTTGTTGGCTGATTGGTTTGTTTGCTTGTTGGCTTGTTGGTTTGTTGGTTTGTTGGTTTGTTGGCTTGTTGGTTTGTTGGTTTGTTGGCTTGTTGGCTTGTTGGTTACTTAGTTCGTTGGTTTGTTGGCATGTTGGTGTTGGTTTGTTGGTTTGTTGGCTTGTTGGTTTGTTGGTTTGTTGGCTTGTTGGTTTGTTGGTTTGTTGGTTTGTTAGTTTGTTGGGTTTTTGGTTACTTGGTTTGTTGGTTTGTTGGTTTGTCGGCTTGTTGGTTTGTTGGCTTGTTGGTTTGTTAGTTTGTTGGCTTGTTGGTTACTTAGTTTGTTGGTTTGTTGGTTTGTTGGCTTGTTGGTTTGTTGGTTTATTGGCTTGTTGCTTTGTAAGTTTGTTAGTTTGTTGGTTTGTTGGTTTGTTGGTTTGTTGGCTTGTTGGCTTGTTGGTTTGTTGGTTAGTTCGTTAGTTGGTTTGTTGGTTTGTTGGCTTGTTGGCTTGTTGGTTTGTTGGTTAGTTCGTTTGTTGGTTTGTTAGTTTGTTGGCTTGTTGGTTTGTTGGCTTGTAGGTTTGTTGGTTTGTTGGTTTATTTGTTTGTTGGTTTGTTGGCTTGTTGGTTTGTTGGTTTGTTGGCTTGTTGGTTTGTTGGTTTGTTGGTTTGTTGGCTTGTTGGTTTGTTGGCTTGTTGGTTTGTTGGTTTGTTGGTTTGTTGGCTTGTTGGTTTGTTGGTTTGTTGGTTTATTTGTTTGTTGGTTTGTTGGTTTATTTGTTTGTTGGTTTGTTGGCTTGTTGGATTGTTGGTTTGTTGGTTTGTTGGCTTGTTGGTTACATAGTTTGTTGGTTTGTTGGCATGTTGGTTTGTTGGTTTGTTGGTTTGTTGGTTTGTTGGTTTGTTGGTTTGTTGGTTTGTTGGCTTGTTGGTTTGTTGGCTTGTTGGCTTGTTGGTTTGTTGGTTTGTTGATTTGTTGGCTTGTTGGTTTGATGGTTGGTTGGCTTGTTGGTTTGTTAGTTTGTTGGTTTGTTGGTTTGTTGGTTTGTTGGTTTATTTGTTTGTTGGTTTGTTGGCTTGTTGGTTTGTTGGTTTGTTGGCTTGTTGGCTTGTTGGTTTGTTGGTTAGTTGGCTTGTTGGCTTGTTGCTTTGTTCGTTTGATGGTTTGTTGGTTTGTTGGTTTTTTGGTTTGTTGGTTTGTTGGCTTGTTGGTTTGTTGGTTTGTTGGTTTGTTGGCTTGTTGGTTTGTTAGTTTGTTGTTTTGTTGGCTTGTTGGCTTGTTGGTTTGTTGGTTTTTTGGTTTGTTGGTTTGTTGGTTTGTTGGTTTGTTGGTTTGTTGGTTTATTTGTTTGTTGGTTTTTTGGCTTGTTGGTTTGTTGGTTTGTTGGTTTGTTGGCTTGTTGGTTTGTTGGTTTGTTGGTTTTTTGGTTTGTTGGTTTGTTGGTTTGTTGGTTTGTTGGTTTGTTGGTTTATTTGTTTGTTGGTTTGTTGGCTTGTTGGTTTGTTGGTTTGTTGGTTTGTTGGCTTGTTGGTTTGTTGGCTTGTTGGCTTGTTGGTTTGTTGGTTTGTTGGCTTGTTGGTTACTTAGTTTGTTGTTTTGTTGGCATGTTGGTTTGTTGGTTTGTTGGTTCGTTGGCTTGTTGGTTTGTTGGTTTGTTGGCTTGTTGGCTTGTAGGTTTGTTGGTTTGTTGGTTTGTTGACTTGTTGGTTTGTTGGTTTGTTGGCTTGTTGGTTTGTTAGTTTGTTGGTTTGTTGGTTTGTTGGTTTGTTGGTTTGTTGCTTTGTTGCTTTGTTGGTTTGTTGGTTTGTTGGCTTGTTGGCTTGTTGGTTTGTTGGCTTGTTGGTTTGTTAGTTTGTTGGCTTTTTGGTTACTTGGTTTGTTGGTTTGTTAGCTTGTTGGCTTGTTGGTTTGTTGGTTTGTTGGCTTGTTGGTTTGTTGGTTTGTTGGCATGTTGGTTTGTTGGTTTATTGGTTAGTTGGCTTGTTGGTTTGTTGGTTTGTTGGCTTGTTTTCTTGTTGGTTTGTTGGTTTGTTGGCTTGTTGGTTTGTTGGTTTGTTAGCTTGTTGGTTTGTTAGTTTGTTGGTTTGTTGGTTTGTTGGTTTGTTGCTTTGTTGGTTTGTTGGTTTGTTGGCTTGTTGGCTTGTGAGTTTGTTGGCTTGTTGGTTTGTTAGTTTGTTGGCTTTTTGGTTACTTGGTTTGTTGGTTTGTTGGCTTGTTGGTTTGTTGGTTTGTTGGCTTGTTGGCTTGTTGGTTTGTTAGTTTGTTGGTTTGTTGGCTTGTTGGCTTGTTGGTTTGTTGGTTTGTTGGTTTGTTGGTTTGTTGGTTTGTTGGTTTTTTGGTTTGTTGGTTTGTTGGTTTGTTGGCTTGTTGGTTTGTTGGTTTGTTGGCTTGTTGGTTTGTTGGTTTGTTGGTTTGTTGGTTTGTTGGCTTGTTGGTTTGTTGGTTTGTTGGCTTGTTGGTTTGTTGGTTTGTTGGTTTGTTGGTTTGTTGGTTTGTTGGCTTGTTGGTTTGTTGCTTTGTTGGTTTGTTGGTTTGTTGGTTTGTTGGTTTGTTGGTTTGTTGGTTTGTTGGTTTGTTGGTTTGTTGGCTTGTTGGCTTGTTGGTTTGTTGGTTTGTTGGCTTGTTAGTTTGTTGGTTTGTTGGTTTGTTGGTTTGTTGGCTTGTTAGTTTGTTGGTTTGTTGGCTTGTTGGCTTGTTGGTTTGTTGGTTTGTTGGTTTGTTGGCTTGTTGGTTTCTTGGTTTATTTGTTTGTTGGTTTGTTGGCTTGTTGGTTTGTTGGTTTGTTGGTTTGTTGGCTTGTTGGTTTGTTGGTTTGTTGGTTTTTTGGTTTGTCGGTTTGTTGGTTTGTTGGTTTGTTGGTTTGTTGGTTTGTTGGTTTATTTGTTTGTTGGTTTGTTGGCTTGTTGGCTTGTTGGTTTGTTGGTTTGTTGGCTTGTTGGTTTGTTGGTTTGTTGGCATGTTGGTTTTTTGGTTTGTTGGTTTGTTGGCTTGTTGGTTTGTTGGTTTGTTGGCTTGTTGGCTTGTTGGTTTGTTGGTTTGTTGGTTTGTTGGCTGTTGGTTTGTTGGTTTGTTGGCTTGTTGGTTTGTTAGTTTGTTGGTTTCTTGGTTTGTTGGTTTGTTGCTTTGTTGGTTTGTTGGTTTGTTGGCTTGTTGGCTTGTTGGTTTGTTGTCTTGTTGGTTTGTTAGTTTGTTGGCTTTTTGGTTACTTGGTTTGTTGGTTTGTTGGCTTGTTGGCCTGTTTGTTTGTTGGTTTGTTGGCTTGTTGGTTTGTTTGTTTGTTGGTTTGTTGGCTTGTTGGCTTGTTGGTTTGTTGGTTTGTTGGTTTGTTGGTTTGTTGGCTTGTTGGTTTTTTGGTTTGTTGGTTTGTTGGTTAATTGGCTTGTTGGTTTGTTAGTTTGTTGGCTTGTTGGCTTGTTGGTTTGTTGGTTTGTTGGCTTGTTGGCTTGTTGGTTTGTTGGTTTGTTGGTTTGTTGGTTTGTTGCTTTGTTGGTTTGTTGGTTTGTTGGCTTGTTGGCTTGTTGGTTTGTTAGTTTGTTGGGTTTTTGGTTACTTGGTTTGTTGGTTTGTTGGTTTGTTGGCTTGTTGGTTTGTTGGCTTGTTGGTTTGTTAGTTTGTTGGCTTGTTTGTTACTTAGTTTGTTGGTTTGTTGGTTTGTTGGCTTGTTGGTTTGTTGGTTTATTGGCTTGTTGCTTTGTTAGTTTGTTTGTTTGTTGGTTTGTTGGTTTGTTGGTTTGTTGGCTTGTTGGCTTGTTGGTTTGTTGGTTAGTTCGTTAGTTGGTTTGTTGGTTTGTTGGCTTATTGGCTTGTTGGTTTGTTGGTTAGTTCGTTTGTTGGTTTGTTAGTTTGTTGGCTTGTTGGTTTGTTGGTTTGTTGGTTTGTTGGCTTGTTGGTTTGTTGGCTTGTTGGTTTGTTGGTTTGTTGGTTTGTTGGTTTGTTAGCTTGTTGGTTTGTTGGTTTGTTGGTTTGTTGGTTTATTTGTTTGTTGGTTTGTTGGTTTATTTGTTTGTTGGTTTGTTGGCTTGTTGGATTGTTGGTTTGTTGGTTTGTTGGCTTGTTGGTTACATAGTTTGTTGGTTTGTTGGCATGTTGGTTTGTTGGTTTGTTGGTTTGTTGGTTTGTTGGTTTGTTGGTTTGTTGGTTTGTTGGCTTGTTGGTTTGTTGGCTTGTTGGCTTGTTGGTTTGTTGGTTTGTTGGTTTGTTGGCTTGTTGGTTTGATGGTTGGTTGGCTTGTTGGTTTGTTAGTTTGTTGGTTTGTTGGTTCGTTGGTTTGTTGGTTTATTTGTTTGTTGGTTTGTTAGCTTGTTGGTTTGTTGGTTTGTTGGTTTGTTGGCTTGTTGGTTTGTTGGTTTGTTGGCTTGTTGGCTTGTTGCTTTGTTCGTTTGATGGTTTGTTGGTTTGTTGGTTTTTTGGTTTGTTGGTTTGTTGGTTTGTTGGCTTGTTGTTTTGTTGGTTTGTTGGTTTGTTGGCTTGTTGGTTTGTTAGTTTGTTGTTTTGTTGGCTTGTTGGCTTGTTGGTTTGTTGGTTTTTTGGTTTGTTGGTTTGTTGGTTTGTTGGTTTGTTGGTTTGTTGGTTTATTTGTTTGTTGGAGGTTTTGGCTTGTTAGTTTGTTAGTTTGTTGGTTTGTTGGCTTGTTGGTTTGTTGGTTTGTTGGTTTTTTGGTTTGTTGGTTTGTTGGTTTGTTGGTTTGTTGGTTTGTTGGTTTATTTGTTTGTTGGTTTGTTGGCTTGTTGGTTTGTTGGTTTGTTGGTTTGTTGGCTTGTTGGTTTGTTGGCTTGTTGGCTTGTTGGTTTGTTGGTTTGTTGGCTTGTTGGTTACTTAGTTTGTTGTTTTGTTGGCATGTTGGTTTGTTGGTTTGTTGGTTCGTTGGCTTGTTGGTTTGTTGGTTTGTTGGCTTGTTGGCTTGTAGGTTTGTTGGTTTGTTGGTTTGTTGACTTGTTGGTTTGTTTGTTTGTTGGCTTGTTGGTTTGTTAGTTTGTTGGTTTGTTGGTTTGTTGGTTTATTGGTTTGTTGCTTTGTTGCTTTGTTGGTTTGTTGGTTTGTTGGCTTGTTGGCTTGTTGGTTTGTTGGCTTTTTGGTTACTTGGTTTGTTGGTTTGTTGGCTTGTTGGCTTGTTGGTTTGTTGATTTGTTGGCTTGTTGGTTTGTTGGTTTGTTGGCTTGTTGGTTTGTTGGCTTGTTGGTTTGTTGGTTTGTTGGCATGTTGGTTTGTTGGTTTGTTGGTTTATTGGCTTGTTGGTTTGTTGGTTTGTTGGCTTGTTGGCGTATTGGTTTGTTGGTTTGTTGGCTTGTTGGTTTGTTAGTTTGTTGGTTTGTTGGTTTGTTGGTTTGTTGGTTTGTTGCTTTGTTGGTTTGTTGGTTTGTTGGCTTGTTGGCTTGTTGGTTTGTTGGCTTGTTGGTTTGTTAGTTTGTTGGCTTTTTGGTTACTTGGTTTGTTGGTTTGTTGGCTTATTGGCTTGTTGGTTTGTTGGTTTGTTGGCTTGTTGGCTTGTTGGTTTGTTAGTTTGTTGGTTTGTTGGCTTGTTGGCTTGTTAGTTTGTTGGTTTGTTGGTTTGTTGCTTTGTTGGTTTGTTGGTTTTTTGGTTTGTTGGTTTGTTGGTTTGTTGGCTTGTTGGTTTGTTGGTTTGTTGGCTTGTTGGTTTGTTGGTTTGTTGGTTTGTTGGTTTGTTGGCTTGTTGGTTTGTTGGTTTGTTGGCTTGTTGGTTTGTTGGTTTGTTGGTTTGTTGGTTTGTTGGCTTGTTGGTTTGTTGGTTTGTTGGTTTGTTGGTTTGTTGGTTTGTTGGTTTGTTGGTTTGTTGGTTTGTTGGTTTGTTGGTTTGTTGGTTTGTTGGTTTGTTGGCTTGTTGGCTTGTTGGTTTGTTGGTTTGTTGGCTTGTTGGTTTGTTGGTTTGTTGGTTTGTTGGTTTGTTGGCTTGTTGGTTTGTTGGTTTGTTGGCTTGTTGGTTTATTGGTTTGTTGGTTTGTTGGTTTGTTGGCTTGTTGGTTTGTTGGTTTATTTGTTTGTTGGTTTGTTGGCTTGTTGGTTTGTTGGTTTGTTGGTTTGTTGGCTTGTTGGTTTGTTGGTTTGTTGGTTTTTTGGTTTGTTGGTTTGTTGGTTTGTTGGTTTGTTGGTTTGTTGGTTTATTTGTTTGTTGGTTTGTTGGCTTGTTGGTTTGTTGGTTTGTTGGTTTGTTGGCTTGTTGGTTTGTTGGTTTGTTGGCTTGTTGGCTTGTTGGTTTGTTGGTTTGTTGGTTTGTTGGCTTGTTGGTTTGTTGGTTTGTTGGCTTGTTGGTTTGTTAGTTTGTTGGTTTGTTGGTTTGTTGGTTTGTTGCTTTGTTGGTTTGTTGGTTTGTTGGCTTGTTGGCTTGTTGGTTTGTTGGCTTGTTGGTTTGTTAGTTTGTTGGCTTTTTGGTTACTTGGTTTGTTGGTTTGTTGGCTTGTTGGCTTGTTTGTTTGTTGGTTTGTTGGCTTGTTGGTTTGTTTGTTTGTTGGTTTGTTGGCTTGTTGGCTTGTTGGTTTGTTGGTTTGTTGGTTTGTTGGTTTGTTGGCTTGTTGGTTTTTTGGTTTGTTGGTTTGTTGGTTAATTGGCTTGTTGGTTTGTTAGTTTGTTGGCTTGTTGGTTTGTTGGCTTGTTGGTTTCTTAGTTTGTTGGGTTTTTGGTTACTTGGTTTGTTGGTTTGTTGGTTTGTTGGCTTGTTGGTTTGTTGGCTTGTTGGTTTGTTAGTTTGTTGGCTTGTTGGTTACTTAGTTTGTTGGTTTGTTGGCATGTTGGTTTGTTGGTTTATTGGTTTGTTGGCTTGTTGGTTTGTTGGTTTATTGGCTTGTTGCTTTGTTAGTTTGTTAGTTTGTTGGTTTGTTGGTTTGTTGGTTTGTTGGCTTGTTGGCTTGTTGGTTTGTTGGTTAGTTCGTTTGTTGGTTTGTTGGTTTGTTGGCTTGTTGGCTTGTTGGTTTGTTGGTTAGTTCGTTTGTTGGTTTGTTAGTTTGTTGGCTTGTTGGTTTGTTGGCTTGTAGGTTTGTTGGTTTGTTGGTTTATTTGTTTGTTGGCTTGTTGGTTTGTTGGTTTGTTGGCTTGTTGGTTTGTTGGTTTGTTGGTTTGTTGGCTTGTTGGTTTGTTGGCTTGTTGGTTTGTTGGTTTGTTGGTTTGTTGGCTTGTTGGTTTGTTGGTTTGTTGGTTTATTTGTTTGTTGGTTTATTTGTTTGTTGGTTTGTTGGCTTGTTGGCTTGTTGGTTTGTTGGTTTGTTGGCTTGTTGGTTACATAGTTTGTTGGTTTGTTGGCATGTTGGTTTGTTGGTTTGTTGGTTTGTTGGTTTGTTGGTTTGTTGGTTTGTTGGCTTGTTGGTTTGTTGGCTTGTTGGCTTGTTGGTTTGTTGGTTTGTTGGTTTATTGGCTTGTTGGTTTGATGGTTGGTTGGCTTGTTGGTTTGTTAGTTTGTTGGTTTGTTGGTTTGTTGGTTTGTTGGTTTGTTGGTTTGTTGGTTTATTTGTTTGTTGGTTTGTTGGCTTGTTGGTTTGTTGGTTTGTTGGTTTGTTGGCTTGTTGGTTTGTTGGTTTGTTGGCTTGTTGGCTTGTTGTTTTGTTCGTTTGATGGTTTGTTGGTTTGTTGGTTTTTTGGTTTGTTGGTTTGTTGGTTTGTTGGCTTGTTGGTTTGTTGGTTTGTTGGTTTGTTGGCTTGTTGGTTTGTTAGTTTGTTGTTTTGTTGGCTTGTTGGCTTGTTGGTTTGTTGGTTTTTTGGTTTGTTGATTTGTTGGTTTGTTGGTTTGTTGGTTTGTTGGTTTATTTGTTTGTTGGTTTTTTGGCTTGTTGGTTTGTTGGTTTGTTGGTTTGTTGGCTTGTTGGTTTGTTGGTTTGTTGGTTTTTTGGTTTGTTGGTTTGTTGGTTTGTTGGTTTGTTGGTTTGTTGGTTTGTTGGTTTATTTGTTTGTTGGTTCGTTGGCTTGTTGGTTTGTTGGTTTGTTGGTTTGTTGGCTTGTTGGTTTGTTGGCTTGTTGGCTTGTTGGTTTGTTGGTTTGTTGGCTTGTTGGTTACTTAGTTTGTTGTTTTGTTGGCATGTTGGTTTGTTGGTTTGTTGGTTCGTTGGCTTGTTGGTTTGTTGGTTTGTTGGCTTGTTGGCTTGTAGGTTTGTTGGTTTGTTGGTTTGTTGACTTGTTGGTTTGTTGGTTTGTTGGCTTGTTGGTTTGTTAGTTTGTTGGTTTGTTGGTTTGTTGGTTTGTTGGTTTGTTGGTTTGTTGCTTTGTTGGTTTGTTGGTTTGTTGGCTTGTTGGCTTGTTGGTTTGTTGGCTTGTTGGTTTGTTAGTTTGTTGGCTTTTTGGTTACTTGGTTTGTTGGTTTGTTGGCCTCTTGGCTTGTTGGTTTGTTGGTTTGTTGGCTTGTTGGTTTGTTGGCTTGTTGGTTTGTTGGTTTGTTGGCATGTTGGTTTGTTGGTTTGTTGGTTTGTTGGCTTGTTGGTTTATTGGTTTGTTGGCTTGTTGGCTTGTTGGTTTGTTGGTTTGTTGGCTTGTTGGTTTGTTGGTTTGTTGGCTTGTTGGTTTGTTAGTTTGTTGGTTTGTTGGTTTGTTGGTTTGTTGGTTTGTTGTTTTGTTGGTTTGTTGGTTTGTTGGCTTGTTGGCTTGTTGGTTTGTTGGCTTGTTGGTTTGTTAGTTTGTTGGCTTTTTGGTTATTTGGTTTGTTGGTTTGTTTGCTTGTTGGCTTGTTGGTTTGTTGGTTTGTTGGCTTGTTGGCTTGTTGGTTTGTTAGTTTGTTGGTTTGTTGGCTTGTTGGCTTGTTGGTTTGTTGGTTTGTTGGTTTGTTGGTTTGTTGGTTTGTTTGTTTTTTGGTTTGTTGGTTTGTTGGTTTGTTGGCTTGTTGGTTTTGTTGGTTTGTTGGTTTGTTGGTTTGTTGCTTTGTTGGTTTGTTGGTTTGTTGGTTTGTTGCTTTGTTGGCTTGTTGGTTTGTTGTTTTGTTGGCTTGTTGGCTTGTTGGTTTGTTGGTTTGTTGGTTTGTTGGTTTGTTCCTTTGTTGGTTTGTTGGCTTGTTGGTTTGTTAGTTTGTTGGTTTGTTGGTTTGTTGGTTTGTTGGTTACTTAATTTGTTGGTTTGTTGGCATGTCCGTTTGTTGGTTTGTTGGCTTGTTAGTTTGTTGGTTTATTGGCTTGTTGGTTTGCTGGCTTGTTGGTTTGTTAGTTTGTTAGCTTTTTGGTTACTTGGTTTGTTGGTTTGTTGGCTTGTTGGTTACTTAGTTTGTTGGTTTGTTGGCATGTTGGTTTGTTGGTTTGTTGGTTTGTTGGCTTGTTGGTTAGTTGGTTTATTGGCTTGTTGGTTTGTTAGTTTGTTAGTTTGTTGGTTTGTTGGTTTGTTGGTTTGTTGGCTTGTTGGCTTGTTGGTTTGTTGGTTAGTTCGTTTGTTGGTTTGTTGGTTTGTTGGCTTGTTGGCTTGTTGGTTTGTTGGTTAGTTTGTTTGTTGGTTTGTTAGTTTGTTGGCTTGTTGGTTTGTTGGCTTGTTGGTTTGTTGGTTTGTTGGTTTATTTGTTTGTTGGTTTGTTGGCTTCTTGGTTTGTTGGTTTGTTGGCTTGTTGGTTTGTTGGTTTGTTGGTTTTTTGGCTTGTTGGTTTGTTGGCTTGTTGAATTGTTGGTTTGTTGGTTTGTTGGTTTGTTGGCTTGTTGGTTTGTTGGTTTGTTGGTTTATTTGTTTGTTGGTTTGTTGGTTTATGTGTTTGTTGGTTTGTTGGCTTGTTGGCTTGTTGGTTTGTTGGTTTGTTGGCTTGTTGGTTACATAGTTTGTTGGTTTGTTGGCATGTTGGTTTGTTGGTTTGTTGGCTTGTTGGCTTGTTGGTTTGTTGGTTTGTTGGTTTTTTGGTTTGTTGGCTTATTGGTTTGTTGGTTTGTTGGCTTGTTGGTTTGTTGGCTTGTTGGTTTGTTGGTTTGTTGGCTTGTTGGTTTGTTAGTTTGTTGGTTTGTTGTTTGTTGGTTTGTTGGTTTGTTGGTTTGTTGGTTAATTTGTTTGTTGGTTTGTTGGCTTGTTGGCTTGTTGGTTTGTTGGTTTGTTGGTTTGTTGGCTTGTTGGCTTGTTGGTTTGTTGGTTTGTTGGTTTGTTGGTTTGTTGGTTTGTTGGTTTGTTGGTTTGTTGGTTTGTTGGTTTGTTGGTTTGTTGGTTTGTTGGTTTGTTGGTTTGTTGGCTTGTTGGTTTGTTGGTTTATTGGCTTGTTGGCTTGTTGGTTTGTTGGCTTGTTGGTTTGTCGGTTTGTTGGCTTGTTGGGTTGTTGGTTCGTTGGCTTGTTGGTTTGTTGGTTTGTTGGTTTGTTGGCTTGTTGGCTTGTTGGTTTGTTGGTTTGTTGGCTTGTTGGTTTGTTGGTTTGTTGGCTTGTTGGCTTGTTGCTTTGTTCGTTTGATGGTTTGTTGGTTTGTTGGTTTTTTGGTTTGTTGGTTTGTTGGTTTGTTGGCTTGTTGGTTTGTTGGTTTGTTGGTTTGTTGGTTTGTTGGTTTATTTGTTTGTTGGTTTGTTGGCTTGTTGGTTTGTTGGTTTGTTGGTTTGTTGGCTTGTTGGTTTGTTGGTTTGTTGGTTTTTTGGTTTGTTGGTTTGTTGGTTTGTTGGTTTGTTGGTTTATTTGTTTGTTGGTTTGTTGGCTTGTTGGTTTGTTTGTTTGTTGGTTTGTTGGTTTGTTGGTTTGTTGGCTTGTTGGCTTGTTGGTTTGTTGGTTTGTTGGCTTGTTGGTTACTTAGTTTGTTGGTTTGTTGGCATGTTGGTTTGTTGGTTCGTTTGCTTGTTGGTTTGTTGGTTTATGTGTTTGTTGGTTTGTTGGCTTGTTGGCTTGTTGGTTTGTTGGTTTGTTGGCTTGTTGGTTACATAGTTTGTTGGTTTGTTGGCATGTTGGTTTGTTGGTTTGTTGGCTTGTTGGCTTGTTGGTTTGTTGGTTTGTTGGTTTTTTGGTTTGTTGGCTTATTGGTTTGTTGGTTTGTTGGTTTGTTGGCTTGTTGGTTTGTTGGTTTGTTGGTTTTTTGGCTTGTTGGTTTGTTGGCTTGTTGGTTTGTTGGTTTGTTGGTTTGTTGGCTTGTTGGTTTGTTGGTTTGTTGGTTTATTTGTTTGTTGGTTTGTTGGTTTATGTGTTTGTTGGTTTGTTGGCTTGTTGGCTTGTTGGTTTGTTGGTTTGTTGACTTGTTGGTTACATAGTTTGTTGGTTTGTTGGCATGTTGGTTTGTTGGTTTGTTGGCTTGTTGGCTTGTTGGTTTGTTGGTTTTTTGGTTTGTTGGCTTATTGGTTTGTTGGTTTGTTGGCTTGTTGGTTTGTTGGCTTGTTGGTTTGTTGGTTTGTTGGCTTGTTGGTTTGTCAGTTTGTTGGTTTGTTGGTTTGTTGGTTTGTTGGTTTGTTGGTTAATTTGTTTGTTGGTTTGTTGGCTTGTTGGCTTGTTGGTTTGTTGGTTTGTTGGTTTGTTGGCTTGTTGGCTTGTTGGTTTGTTGGTTTGTTGGTTTGTTGGTTTGTTGGTTTGTTGGTTTGTTGGTTTGTTGGTTTGTTGGTTTGTTGGTTTGTTGGTTTGTTGATTTGTTGGCTTGTTGGTTTGTTGGTTTATTGGTTTGTTGGCTTGTTGGTTTGTTGGCTTGTTGGTTTGTCGGTTTGTTGGCTTGTTGGGTTGTTGGTTCGTTGGCTTGTTGGTTTGTTGGTTTGTTGGTTTGTTGGCTTGTTGGCTTGTTGGCTTGTTGGTTTGTTGGCTTGTTGGTTTGTTGGTTTGTTGGTTTGTTGGCTTGTTGGCTTGTTGCTTTGTTCGTTTGATGGTTTGTTGGTTTGTTGGTTTTTTGGTTTGTTGGTTTGTAGGTTTGTTGGCTTGTTGGTTTGTTGGTTTGTTGGTTTGTTGGTTTATTTGTTTGTTGGTTTGTTGGCTTGTTGGTTTGTTGGTTTGTTGGTTTGTTGGCTTGTTGGTTTGTTGGTTTGTTGGTTTTTTGGTTTATTGGTTTGTTGGTTTGTTGGTTTGTTGGTTTGTTGGTTTATTTGTTTGTTGGTTTGTTGGCTTGTTGGTTTGTTTGTTTGTTGGTTTGTTGGTTTGTTGGTTTGTTGGCTTGTTGGCTTGTTGGTTTGTTGGTTTGTTGGCTTGTTGGTTACTTAGTTTGTTGGTTTGTTGGCATGTTGGTTTGTTGGTTCGTTTGCTTGTTGGTTTGTTGGTTTGTTGGCTTGTTGGCTTGTTGGTTTGTTGGTTTGTTGGTTTGTTGACTTGTTGGTTTGTTGGTTTGTTGGCTTGTTGGTTTATTTGTTTGTTGGTTTGTTGGCTTGTTGTTTTGTTGGTTTGTTAGTTTGTTGGCTTGTTGATTTGTTGGTTTATTGGCTTGTTGGTTTGTAAGTTTGTTAGTTTGTTGGGTTTTTGGTTACTTGGTTTGTTGGTTTGTTGGCTTGTTGGTTTGTTGGCTTGTTGGTTTGTTGGTTTGTTGGCTTGTTGGTTACTTATTTTGTTGGTTTGTTGGCATGTCGGTTTGTTGGTTTGTTGGTTTGTTGGCTTGTTGGTTTGTTGGTTTATTAACTTGTTGGTTTGTTAGTTTGTAAGTTTGTTGGCTTATTTGTTTGTTGGTTTGTGGGCTTGTTGGTTTGTTGGTTTATTGGCTTGTTGGTTTGTTAGTTTGTTAGCTTGTTGGGTTTTTGGTTACTTGGTTTGTTGGTTTTTTGGTTTGTTGGCTTGTTGGTTTGTTGGCTTGTTGGTTTGTTGGTTTGTTGGCTTGTTGGTTACTTAGTTTGTCGGTTTGTTGGCTTGTTGGCTTGTTGCTTTGTTCGTTTGATGGTTTATTGGTTTGTTGGCTTGTTGGTTTGTTGGTTTGTTGGTTTTTTGGTTTGTTGGCTTGTTGGTTTGTTGGTTTGTTGGTTTGTTGGCTTGTTGGTTTGTTGGTTTGTTGGTTTGTTGGCTTGTTGGTTTGTTGGTTTATTGGCTTGTTGGTTTGTTAGTTTGTTAGTTTGTTGGGTTTTTGGTTACTTGGTTTGTTGGTTTGTTGGTTTGTTGGCTTGTTGGTTTGTTGGTTTGTTGGCTTGTTGGTTTGTTGGTTTGTTGGTTTGTTGGCTTGTTGGTTACTTAGTTTGTTGGTTTGTTGGCTTGTTGGGTTGTTGGTTTGTTGGTTTGTTGGCTTGTTGGTTTGTTGGTTTGTTGGCTTGTTGGCTTGTTGCTTTGTTCGTTTGATGGTTTGTTGGTTTGTTGGTTTTTTGGTTTGTTGGTTTGTTGGCTTGTTGGTTTGTTGGTTTGTTAGTTTGTTGGCTTGTTGGTTTGTTAGTTTGTTAGTTTGTTGGTTTGTTGGCTTGTTGGCTTGTTGGTTTGTTGGTTTTTTGGTTTGTTGGTTTGTTGGTTTGTTGGTTTGTTGGTTTATTTGTTTGTTGGTTTGTTGGCTTGTTGGTTTGTTGGTTTGTTGGTTTGTTGGTTTGTTGGCTTGTTGGTTTGTTGGTTTGTTGGTTTTTTGGTTTGTTGGTTTGTTGGTTTGTTGGTTTGTTGGTTTGTTGGTTTATTTGTTTGTTGGTTTGTTGGCTTGTTGGTTTGTTTGTTTGTTGGTTTGTTGGTTTGTTGGTTTGTTGGCTTGTTGGCTTGTTGGTTTGTTGGTTTGTTGGCTTGTTGGTTACTTAGTTTGTTGGTTTGTTGGCATGTTGGTTTGTTGGTTCGTTTGCTTGTTGGTTTGTTGGTTTGTTGGCTTGTTGGCTTGTTGGTTTGTTGGTTTGTTGGTTTGTTGACTTGTTGGTTTGTTGGTTTGTTGGCTTCTTGGTTTGTTAGTTTGTTGGTTTGTTGGTTTGTTGGTTTGTTGGTTTGTTGCTTTGTTGGCTTGTTGGCTTGTTGGTTTGTTGGTTTGTTGGTTTGTTGGTTTGTTGGTTTGTTGGTTTGTTGGTTTGTTGGCTTGTTGGTTTGTTGGTTTGTTGGTTTGTTGGCTTGTTGGTTTGTTAGTTTGTTGGTTTGTTGGTTTGTTGGTTTGTTGGTTTGTTGCTTTGTTGGTTTGTTGGTTTGTTGGCTTGTTGGCTTGTTGGTTTGTTGGCTTGTTGGTTTGTTAGTTTGTTGGCTTTTTGGTTACTTGGTTTGTTGGTTTGTTGGCTTGTTGGCTTGTTGGTTTGTTGGTTTGTTGGCTTGTTGGCTTGTTGGTTTGTTAGTTTGTTGGTTTGTTGGCTTGTTGGCTTGTTGGTTTGTTGGTTAGTTGGTTTGTTGGTTTGTTGGTTTGTTGGTTTTTTGGTTTGTTGGTTTGTTGGTTTGTTGGCTTGTTGGTTTGTTGGTTTGTTGGTTTGTTGGTTTGTTGCTTTGTTGGTTTGTTGGTTTGTTGGTTTGTTGCTTTGTTGGCTTGTTGGTTTGTTGGTTTGTTGGCTTGTTGGCTTGTTGGTTTGTTGGTTTGTTGGTTTGTTGGTTTGTTGCTTTGTTGGTTTGTTGGTTTGTTGGCTTGTTGGTTTGTTAGTTTGTTGGTTTGTTGGTTTGTTGGTTTGTTGGTTACTTAATTTAATGGTTTGTTGGCATGTTGGTTTGTTGGTTTGTTGGTTTGTTGGCTTGTTAGTTTGTTGGTTTATTGGCTTGTTGGTTTGCTGGCTTGTTGGTTTGTTAGTTTGTTAGCTTTTTGGTTACTTGGTTTGTTGGTTTGTTGGTTTGTTGGCTGTGGTTTGTTGGTTTGTTGGTTTGTTGGTTTGTTGGCTTGTTGGTTACTTAGTTTGTTGGTTTGTTGGTTTGTTGGTTTGTTGGTTTGTTGCTTTGTTGGTTTGTTGGTTTGTTGGCTTGTTGGCTTGTTGGTTTGTTGGCTTGTTGGTTTGTTAGTTTGTTGGCTTTTTGGTTACTTGGTTTGTTGGTTTGTTGGCTTGTTGGCTTGTTGGTTTGTTGGTTTGTTGGTTTGTTGGCTTGTTGGCTTGTTGGTTTGTTAGTTTGTTGGTTTGTTGGCTTGTTGGCTTGTTGGTTTGTTGGTTAGTTGGTTTGTTGGTTTGTTGGTTTGTTGGTTTTTTGGTTTGTTGGTTTGTTGGTTTGTTGGCTTGTTGGTTTGTTGGTTTGTTGGTTTGTTGGTTTGTTGCTTTGTTGGTTTGTTGGTTTGTTGGTTTGTTGCTTTGTTGGCTTGTTGGTTTGTTGGTTTGTTGGCTTGTTGGCTTGTTGGTTTGTTGGTTTGTTGGTTTGTTGGTTTGTTGGTTTGTTGCTTTGTTGGTTTGTTGGTTTGTTGGCTTGTTGGTTTGTTAGTTTGTTGGTTTGTTGGTTTGTTGGTTTGTTGGTTACTTAATTTAATGGTTTGTTGGCATGTTGGTTTGTTGGTTTGTTGGTTTGTTGGCTTGTTAGTTTGTTGGTTTATTGGCTTGTTGGTTTGCTGGCTTGTTGGTTTGTTAGTTTGTTAGCTTTTTGGTTACTTGGTTTGTTGGTTTGTTGGTTTGTTGGCTTGTTGGTTTGTTGGCTTGTTGGTTTGTTGGTTTGTTGGCTTGTTGGTTACTTAGTTTGTTGGTTTGTTGGCATGTTGGTTTGTTGGTTTGTTGGTTTGTTGGCTTGTTGGTTTGTTGGTTTATTGGCTTGTTGGTTTGTTAGTTTGTTAGTTTGTTGTTTTGTTAGTTTGTTGGTTTGTTGGCTTGTTGGCTTGTTGGTTTGTTGGTTAGTTCGTTTGTTTGTTTGTTGGTTTGCTGGCTTGTTGGCTTGTTGGGTTGTTTGTTAGTTCGTTTGTTGGTTTGTTAGTTTGTTGGCTTGTTGGTTTGTTGGCTTGTTGGTTTGTTGGTTTGTTGGTTTATTTGTTTGTTGGTTTGTTGGCTTCTTGGTTTGTTAGTTTGTTGGCTTGTTGGTTTGTTGGTTTGTTGGTTTTTTGGCTTGCTGGTTTGTTGGCTTGTTGGTTTGTTGGTTTGTTGGTTTGTTGGCTTGTTGGTTTGTTGGTTTGTTGGTTTATTTGTTTGTTGGTTTGTTGGTATATGTGTTTGTTGGCTTGTTGGCTTGTTGGTTTGTTGGTTTGTTGGCTTGTTGGTTACATAGTTTGTTGGTTTGTTGGCATGTTGGTTTGTTGGTTTGTTGGCTTGTTGGCTTGTTGGTTTGTTGATTTTTTGGTTTGTTGGCTTGTTGGTTTGTTGGTTTTTTGGCTTGTTGGTTTGTTGGCTTGTTGGTTTGTTGGTTTGTTGGTTTGTTGGCTTGTTGGTTTGTTGGTTTGTTGGTTTATTTGTTTGTTGGTTTGTTGGTTTATGTGTTTGTTGGTTTGTTGGCTTGTTGGCTTGTTGGTTTGTTGGTTTGTTGGCTTGTTGGTTACATAGTTTGTTGGTTTGTTGGCATGTTGGTTTGTTGGTTTGTTGGCTTGTTGGCTTGTTGGTTTGTTGGTTTTTTGGTTTGTTGGCTTATTGGTTTGTTGGTTTGTTGGCTTGTTGGTTTTTTGGTTCGTTTGCTTGTTGGTTTGTTGGTTTATGTGTTTGTTGGTTTGTTGGCTTGTTGGCTTGTTGGTTTGTTGGTTTGTTGGCTTGTTGGTTACATAGTTTGTTGGTTTGTTGGCATGTTGGTTTGTTGGTTTGTTGGCTTGTTGGCTTGTTGGTTTGTTGGTTTGTTGGTTTTTTGGTTTGTTGGCTTATTGGTTTGTTGGTTTGTTGGCTTGTTGGTTTGTTGGTTTGTTGGTTTTTTGGCTTGTTGGTTTGTTGGCTTGTTGATTTGTTGGTTTGTTGGTTTGTTGGCTTGTTGGTTTGTTGGTTTGTTGGTTTATTTGTTTGTTGGTTTGTTGGTTTATGTGTTTGTTGGTTTGTTGGCTTGTTGGCTTGTTGGTTTGTTGGTTTGTTGGCTTGTTGGTTACATAGTTTGTTGGTTTGTTGGCATGTTGGTTTGTTGGTTTGTTGGCTTGTTGGCTTGTTGGTTTGTTGGTTTTTTGGTTTGTTGGCTTATTGGTTTGTTGGTTTGTTGGCTTGTTGGTTTGTTGGCTTGTTGGTTTGTTGGTTTGTTGGCTTGTTGGTTTGTTAGTTTGTTGGTTTGTTGGTTTGTTGGTTTGTTGGTTTGTTGGTTAATTTGTTTGTTGGTTTGTTGGCTTGTTGGCTTGTTGGTTTGTTGGTTTGTTGGTTTGTTGGCTTGTTGGCTTGTTGGTTTGTTGGTTTGTTGGTTTGTTGGTTTGTTGGTTTGTTGGTTTGTTGGTTTGTTGGTTTGTTGGTTTGTTGGTTTGTTGGTTTGTTGATTTGTTGGCTTGTTGGTTTGTTGGTTTATTGGTTTGTTGGCTTGTTGGTTTGTTGGCTTGTTGGTTTGTCGGTTTGTTGGCTTGTTGGGTTGTTGGTTCGTTGGCTTGTTGGTTTGTTGGTTTGTTGGTTTGTTGGCTTGTTGGCTTGTTGGTTTGTTGGTTTGTTGGCTTGTTGGTTTGTTGGTTTGTTGGTTTGTTGGCTTGTTGGCTTGTTGCTTTGTTCGTTTGATGGTTTGTTGGTTTGTTGGTTTTTTGGTTTGTTGGTTTGTTGGTTTGTTGGCTTGTTGGTTTGTTGGTTTGTTGGTTTGTTGGTTTATTTGTTTGTTGGTTTGTTGGCTTGTTGGTTTGTTGGTTTGTTGGCTTGTTGGTTTGTTGGTTTGTTGGTTTTTTGGTTTATTGGTTTGTTGGTTTGTTGGTTTGTTGGTTTGTTGGTTTATTTGTTTGTTGGTTTGTTGGCTTGTTGGTTTGTTTGTTTGTTGGTTTGTTGGTTTGTTGGTTTGTTGGCTTGTTGGCTTGTTGGTTTGTTGGTTTGTTGGCTTGTTGGTTACTTAGTTTGTTGGTTTGTTGGCATGTTGGTTTGTTGGTTCGTTTGCTTGTTGGTTTGTTGGTTTGTTGGCTTGTTGGCTTGTTGGTTTGTTGGTTTGTTGGTTTGTTGACTTGTTGGTTTGTTGGTTTGTTGGCTTGTTGGTTTATTTGTTTGTTGGTTTGTTGGCTTGTTGGTTTGTTGGTTTGTTAGTTTGTTGGCTTGTTGATTTGTTGGTTTATTGGCTTGTTGGTTTGTAAGTTTGTTAGTTTGTTGGGTTTTTGGTTACTTGGTTTGTTGGTTTGTTGGCTTGTTGGTTTGTTGGCTTGTTGGTTTGTTGGTTTGTTGGCTTGTTGGTTACTTATTTTGTTGGTTTGTTGGCATGTCGGTTTGTTGGTTTGTTGGTTTGTTGGCTTGTTGGTTTGTTGGTTTATTAACTTGTTGGTTTGTTAGTTTGTAAGTTTGTTGGCTTATTTGTTTGTTGGTTTGTGGGCTTGTTGGTTTGTTGGTTTGTTGGTTTGTTGGCTTGTTAGTTTGTTGGTTTATTGGCTTGTTGGTTTGTTAGTTTGTTAGCTTGTTGGGTTTTTGGTTACTTGGTTTGTTGGTTTTTTGGTTTGTTGGCTTGTTGGTTTGTTGGCTTGTTGGTTTGTTGGTTTGTTGGCTTGTTGGTTACTTAGTTTGTCGGTTTGTTGGCTTGTTGGCTTGTTGCTTTGTTCGTTTGATGGTTTATTGGTTTGTTGGCTTGTTGGTTTGTTGGTTTGTTGGTTTTTTGGTTTGTTGGCTTGTTGGTTTGTTGGTTTGTTGGTTTGTTGGTTTGTTGGTTTGTTGGCTTGTTGGTTTGTTGGTTTGTTGGTTTGTTGGCTTGTTGGTTTGTTGGTTTATTGGCTTGTTGGTTTGTTAGTTTGTTAGTTTGTTGGGTTTTTGGTTACTTGGTTTGTTGGTTTGTTGGTTTGTTGGCTTGTTGGCTTGTTGGTTTGTTGGCTTGTTGGTTTGTTGGTTTGTTGGTTTGTTGGCTTGTTGGTTACTTAGTTTGTTGGTTTGTTGGCTTGTTGGGTTGTTGGTTTGTTGGTTTGTTGGCTTGTTGGTTTGTTGGTTTGTTGGCTTGTTGGCTTGTTGCTTTGTTCGTTTGATGGTTTGTTGGTTTGTTGGTTTTTTGGTTTGTTGGTTTGTTGGCTTGTTGGTTTGTTGGTTTGTTAGTTTGTTGGCTTGTTGGTTTGTTAGTTTGTTGGTTTGTTGGCTTGTTGGCTTGTTGGTTTGTTGGTTTTTTGGTTTGTTGGTTTGTTGGTTTGTTGGTTTGTTGGTTTATTTGTTTGTTGGTTTGTTGGCTTATTGGTTTGTTGGTTTGTTGGTTTGTTGGCTTGTTGGTTTGTTGGTTTGTTGGTTTTTTGGTTTGTTGGTTTGTTGGTTTGTTGGTTTGTTGGTTTGTTGGTTTATTTGTTTGTTGGTTTGTTGGCTTGTTGGTTTGTTTGTTTGTTGGTTTGTTGGTTTGTTGGTTTGTTGGCTTGTTGGCTTGTTGGTTTGTTGGTTTGTTGGCTTGTTGGTTACTTAGTTTGTTGGTTTGTTGGCATGTTGGTTTGTTGGTTCGTTTGCTTGTTGGTTTGTTGGTTTGTTGGCTTGTTGGCTTGTTGGTTTGTTGGTTTGTTGGTTTGTTGACTTGTTGGTTTGTTGGTTTGTTGGCTTCTTGGTTTGTTAGTTTGTTGGTTTGTTGGTTTGTTGGTTTGTTGGTTTGTTGCTTTGTTGGCTTGTTGGCTTGTTGGTTTGTTGGTTTGTTGGTTTGTTGGTTTGTTGGTTTGTTGGTTTGTTGGCTTGTTGGTTTGTTGGTTTGTTGGCTTGTTGGTTTGTTAGTTTGTTGGTTTGTTGGTTTGTTGGTTTGTTGGTTTGTTGCTTTGTTGGTTTGTTGGTTTGTTGGCTTGTTGGCTTGTTGGTTTGTTGGCTTGTTGGTTTGTTAGTTTGTTGGCTTTTTGGTTACTTGGTTTGTTGGTTTGTTGGCTTGTTGGCTTGTTGGTTTGTTGGTTTGTTGGCTTGTTGGCTTGTTGGTTTGTTAGTTTGTTGGTTTGTTGGCTTGTTGGCTTGTTGGTTTGTTGGTTAGTTGGTTTGTTGGTTTGTTGGTTTGTTGGTTTTTTGGTTTGTTGGTTTGTTGGTTTGTTGGCTTGTTGGTTTGTTGGTTTGTTGGTTTGTTGCTTTGTTGGTTTGTTGGTTTGTTGGTTTGTTGCTTTGTTGGCTTGTTGGTTTGTTGGTTTGTTGGCTTGTTGGCTTGTTGGTTTGTTGGTTTGTTGGTTTGTTGGTTTGTTGCTTTGTTGGTTTGTTGGTTTGTTGGCTTGTTGGTTTGTTAGTTTGTTGGTTTGTTGGTTTGTTGGTTACTTAATTTAATGGTTTGTTGGCATGTTGGTTTGTTGGTTTGTTGGCTTGTTGGCTTGTTAGTTTGTTGGTTTATTGGCTTGTTGGTTTGCTGGCTTGTTGGTTTGTTAGTTTGTTAGATTTTTGGTTACTTGGTTTGTTGGTTTGTTGGTTTGTTGGCTTGTTGGTTTGTTGGCTTGTTGGTTTGTTGGTTTGTTGGCTTGTTGGTTACTTAGTTTGTTGGTTTGTTGGCATGTTGGTTTGTTGGTTTGTTGGTTTGTTGGTTTGTTGGCTTGTTGGTTTGTTGGTTTATTGGCTTGTTGGTTTGTTAGTTTGTTAGTTTGTTGGTTTGTTAGTTTGTTGGTTTGTTGGCTTGTTGGCTTGTTGGTTTGTTGGTTAGTTCGTTTGTTTGTTTGTTGGTTTGCTGGCTTGTTGGCTTGTTGGTTTGTTGGTGAGTTCGTTAGTTGGTTTGTTAGTTTGTTGGCTTGTTGGTTTGTTGGCTTGTTGGTTTGTTGCTTTGTTGGTTTATTTGTTTGTTGGTTTGTTGGCTTCTTGGTTTGTTAGTTTGTTGGCTTGTTGGTTTGTTGGTTTGTTGGTTTTTTGGCTTGTTGGTTTGTTGGCTTGTTGGTTTGTTGGTTTGTTGGTTTGTTGGCTTGTTGGTTTGTTGGTTTGTTGGTTTATTTGTTTGTTGGTTTGTTGGTATATGTGTTTGTTGGCTTGTTGGCTTGTTGGTTTGTTGGTTTGTTGGCTTGTTGGTTACATAGTTTGTTGGTTTGTTGGCATGTTGGTTTGTTGGTTTGTTGGCTTGTTGGCTTGTTGGTTTGTTGATTTTTTGGTTTGTTGGCTTGTTGGTTTGTTGGTTTTTTGGCTTGTTGGTTTGTTGGCTTGTTGGTTTGTTGGTTTGTTGGCTTGTTGGTTTGTTAGTTTGTTGGTTTGGTGGTTTGTTGGTTTGTTGGTTTGTTGGTTTATTTGTTTGTTGGTTTGTTGGCTTGTTGGCTTGTTGGTTTGTTGGTTTGTTGACTTGTTGGCTTGTTGGTTTGTTGGTTTGTTGGTTTGTTGGTTTGTTGGTTTGTTGGTTTGTTGGTTTGTTGGTTTGTTGGTTTGTTGGTTTGTTGGTTTGTTGGTTTGTTGGCTTGTTGGTTTGTTGGTTTATTGGCTTGTTGGCTTGTTGGTTTGTTGGCTTGTTGTTTTGTCGGTTTGTTGGCTTGTTTGGTTGTTGGTTCGTTGGCTTGTTGGTTTGTTGGTTTGTTGGTTTGTTGGCTTGTTGGCTTGTTGGTTTGTTGGTTTGTTGGTTTTTTGGTTTGTTGGCTTGTTGGTTTGTTGGTTTGTTGGTTTGTTGGCTTGTTGGTTTGTTGGTTTGTTGGTTTGTTGGCTTGTTGGTTTGTTGGTTTATTGGCTTGTTGGTTTGTTAGTTTGTTAGTTTGTTGGGTTTTTGGTTACTTGGTTTGTTGGTTTGTTGGTTTGTTGGCTTGTTGGCTTGTTGGTTTGTTGGCTTGTTGGTTTGTTGGTTTGTTGGTTTGTTGGCTTGTTGGTTACTTAGTTTGTTGGTTTGTTGGCTTGTTGGGTTGTTGGTTTGTTGGTTTGTTGGTTTGTTGGCTTGTTGGCTTGTTGCTTTGTTCGTTTGATGGTTTGTTGGTTTGTTGGTTTTTTGGTTTGTTGGTTTGTTGGCTTGTTGGTTTGTTGGTTTGTTAGTTTGTTGGCTTGTTGGTTTGTTAGTTTGTTGGTTTGTTGGCTTGTTGGCTTGTTGGTTTGTTGGTTTTTTGGTTTGTTGGTTTGTTGGTTTGTTGGTTTGTTGGTTTATTTGTTTGTTGGTTTGTTGGCTTATTGGTTTGTTGGTTTGTTGGTTTGTTGGCTTGTTGGTTTGTTGGTTTGTTGGTTTTTTGGTTTGTTGGTTTGTTGGTTTGTTGGTTTGTTGGTTTGTTGGTTTATTTGTTTGTTGGTTTGTTGGCTTGTTGGTTTGTTTGTTTGTTGGTTTGTTGGTTTGTTGGTTTGTTGGCTTGTTGGCTTGTTGGTTTGTTGGTTTGTTGGCTTGTTGGTTACTTAGTTTGTTGGTTTGTTGGCATGTTGGTTTGTTGGTTCGTTTGCTTGTTGGTTTGTTGGTTTGTTGGCTTGTTGGCTTGTTGGTTTGTTGGTTTGTTGGTTTGTTGACTTGTTGGTTTGTTGGTTTGTTGGCTTCTTGGTTTGTTAGTTTGTTGGTTTGTTGGTTTGTTGGTTTGTTGGTTTGTTGCTTTGTTGGCTTGTTGGCTTGTTGGTTTGTTGGTTTGTTGGTTTGTTGGTTTGTTGGTTTGTTGGTTTGTTGGTTTGTTGGCTTGTTGGTTTGTTGGTTTGTTGGCTTGTTGGTTTGTTAGTTTGTTGGTTTGTTGGTTTGTTGGTTTGTTGGTTTGTTGCTTTGTTGGTTTGTTGGTTTGTTGGCTTGTTGGCTTGTTGGTTTGTTGGCTTGTTGGTTTGTTAGTTTGTTGGCTTTTTGGTTACTTGGTTTGTTGGTTTGTTGGCTTGTTGGCTTGTTGGTTTGTTGGTTTGTTGGCTTGTTGGCTTGTTGGTTTGTTAGTTTGTTGGTTTGTTGGCTTGTTGGCTTGTTGGTTTGTTGGTTAGTTGGTTTGTTGGTTTGTTGGTTTGTTGGTTTTTTGGTTTGTTGGTTTGTTGGTTTGTTGGCTTGTTGGTTTGTTGGTTTGTTGGTTTGTTGGTTTGTTGCTTTGTTGGTTTGTTGGTTTGTTGGTTTGTTGCTTTGTTGGCTTGTTGGTTTGTTGGTTTGTTGGCTTGTTGGCTTGTTGGTTTGTTGGTTTGTTGGTTTGTTGGTTTGTTGCTTTGTTGGTTTGTTGGTTTGTTGGCTTGTTGGTTTGTTAGTTTGTTGGTTTGTTGGTTTGTTGGTTACTTAATTTAATGGTTTGTTGGCATGTTGGTTTGTTGGTTTGTTGGCTTGTTGGCTTGTTAGTTTGTTGGTTTATTGGCTTGTTGGTTTGCTGGCTTGTTGGTTTGTTAGTTTGTTAGATTTTTGGTTACTTGGTTTGTTGGTTTGTTGGTGTGTTGGCTTGTTGGTTTGTTGGCTTGTTGGTTTGTTGGTTTGTTGGCTTGTTGGTTACTTAGTTTGTTGGTTTGTTGGCATGTTGGTTTGTTGGTTTGTTGGTTTGTTGGTTTGTTGGCTTGTTGGTTTGTTGGTTTATTGGCTTGTTGGTTTGTTAGTTTGTTAGTTTGTTGGTTTGTTAGTTTGTTGGTTTGTTGGCTTGTTGGCTTGTTGGTTTGTTGGTTAGTTCGTTTGTTTGTTTGTTGGTTTGCTGGCTTGTTGGCTTGTTGGTTTGTTGGTGAGTTCGTTTGTTGGTTTGTTAGTTTGTTGGCTTGTTGGTTTGTTGGCTTGTTGGTTTGTTGCTTTGTTGGTTTATTTGTTTGTTGGTTTGTTGGCTTCTTGGTTTGTTAGTTTGTTGGCTTGTTGGTTTGTTGGTTTGTTGGTTTTTTGGCTTGTTGGTTTGTTGGCTTGTTGGTTTGTTGGTTTGTTGGTTTGTTGGCTTGTTGGTTTGTTGGTTTGTTGGTTTATTTGTTTGTTGGTTTGTTGGTATATGTGTTTGTTGGCTTGTTGGCTTGTTGGTTTGTTGGTTTGTTGGCTTGTTGGTTACATAGTTTGTTGGTTTGTTGGCATGTTGGTTTGTTGGTTTGTTGGCTTGTTGGCTTGTTGGTTTGTTGATTTTTTGGTTTGTTGGCTTGTTGGTTTGTTGGTTTTTTGGCTTGTTGGTTTGTTGGCTTGTTGGTTTGTTGGTTTGTTGGCTTGTTAGTTTGTTAGTTTGTTGGTTTGGTGGTTTGTTGGTTTGTTGGTTTGTTGGTTTATTTGTTTGTTGGTTTGTTGGCTTGTTGGCTTGTTGGTTTGTTGGTTTGTTGACTTGTTATCTTGTTGGTTTGTTGGTTTGTTGGTTTGTTGGTTTGTTGGTTTGTTGGTTTGTTGGTTTGTTGGTTTGTTGGTTTGTTGGTTTGTTGGTTTGTTGGTTTGTTGGTTTGTTGGCTTGTTGGTTTGTTGGTTTATTGGCTTGTTGGCTTGTTGGTTTGTTGGCTTGTTGTTTTGTCGGTTTGTTGGCTTGTTTGGTTGTTGGTTGGTTGGCTTGTTGGTTTGTTGGTTTGTTGGTTTGTTGGCTTGTTGGCTTGTTGGTTTGTTGGTTTGTTGGCTTGTTGGTTTGTTGGTTTGTTGGCTTGTTGGCTTGTTGCTTTGTTCGTTTGATGGTTTGTTGGTTTGTTGGTTTTTTGGTTTGTTGGTTTGTTGGTTTGTTGGCTTGTTGGCTTGTTGGTTTGTTGGTTTGTTGGTTTGTTGGCTTGTTGGTTTGTTAGTTTGTTGGTTTGTTGGCTTGTTGGCTTGTTGGTTTGTTGGTTTTTTGGTTTGTTGGTTTGTTGGTTTGTTGGTTTGTTGGTTTGTTGGTTTGTTGGCTTGTTGGTTTGTTGGTTTGTTGGTTTTTTGGTTTGTTGGTTTGTTGGTTTGTTGGTTTATTTGTTTGTTGGTTTGTTGGTTTGTTGCTTGTTGGTTTGTTGGTTTATTGGCTTGTTGGTTTGTTAGTTTGTTAGTTTGTTGGGTTTTTGGTTACTTGGTTTGTTGGTTTGTTGGTTTGTTGGCTTGTTGGTTTGTTGGCTTGTTGGTTTGTTGGTTGGTTGGCTTGTTGGTTACTTAGTTTGTTGGTTTGTTGGCATGTTGGTTTGTTGGTTTGTTGGTTTGTTGGCTTGTTGGTTTGTTGGTTTATTGGCTTGTTGGTTTGTTAGTTTGTAAGTTTGTTGGTTTGTTGGTTTGTTGGTTTGTTGGCTTGTTGGCTTGTTGGTTTGTTGGTTAGTTCGTTTGTTGGTTTGTTGGTTTGTTGGCTTGTTGGCTTGTTGGTTTGGTGGTTAGTTCGTTTTTTGGTTTGTTAGTTTGTTGGCTTGTTGGTTTGTTGGCTTGTTGGTTTGTTGGTTTGTTGGTTTATTTGTTTGTTGGTTTGTTGGCTTCTTGGTTTGTTGGTTTGTTGGTTTGTTGGTTTGTTGGTGTATTTGTTTGTTGTTTTTTGGCTTGTTGGTTTGTTGGTTTGTTGGTTTGTTGGCTTGTTGGTGTGTTGGTTTGTTGGTTTTTTGGTTTGTTGGTTTGTTGGTTTGTTGGCTTGTTGGTTTATTTGTTTGTTGGTTTATTGGCTTGTTGGTTTGTTGGTTTGTTGGTTTGTTGGCTTGTTGGTTTGTTGGTTTATTGGCTTGTTGGTTTGTTAGTTTGTTAGTTTGTTGGGTTTTTGGTTACTTGGTTTGTTGGTTTGTTGGTTTGTTGGCTTGTTGGTTTGTTGGCTTGTTGGTTTGTTGGTTTGTTGGCTTGTTGGTTACTTTGTTTGTTGGTTTGTTGGCATGTCGGTTTGTTGGTTTGTTGGCTTGTTGGTTTGTTGGTTTATTAACTTGTTGGTTTGTTAGTTTGTAAGTTTGTTGGCTTATTTGTTTGTTGGTTTGTTGGCTTCTTGGTTTGTTGGTTTGTTGGTTTGTTGGCTTGTTGGTTTGTTGGTTTATTGGCTTGTTGGTTTGTTAGTTTGTTAGCTTGCTTGGTTTTTGGTTACTTGGTTTGTTGGTTTGTTGGTTTGTTGGCTTGTTGGTTTGTTGGCTTGTTAGTTTGTTGGTTTGTTGGCTTGTTGGTTACTTAGTTTGTTGGTTTGTTGGCTTGTTGGCTTGTTGGGTTGTTGGTTTGTTGGCTTGTTGGTTTGTTGGTTTGTTCGGTTTGTTGGCTTATTGGCTTGTTGGTTTGTTGGTTTGTTGGCTTGTTGGTCTGTTGGTTTGTTTGCTTGTTGGCTTGTTGCTTTGTTCGTCTGATGGTTTATTGGTTTGTTGGCTTGTTGGTTTGTTGGTTTGTTGGTTTTTTAGTTTGTTGGCTTGTTGGTTTGTTGGTTTGTTGGTTTGTTGGCTTGTTGGTTTGTTGGTTTGTTGGTTTGTTGGCTTGTTGGTTTGTTGGTTTATTGGCTTGTTGGTTTGTTGGTTTGTTGGTTTGTTGGTTTGTTGGCTTGTTGGTTACTTAGTTTGTTGGTTTGTTGGCTTGTTGGCTTGTTGGGTTGTTGGTTTATTGGCTTGTTGGTTTGTTGGTTTGTTCGGTTTGTTGGCTTATTGGCTTGTTGGTTTGTTGGTTTGTTGGCTTGTTGGTTTGTTGGTTTGTTTGCTTGTTGGCTTGTTGCTTTGTTCGTTTGATGGTTTATTGGTTTGTTGGCTTGTTGGTTTGTTGGTTTGTTGGTTTTTTGGTTTGTTGGCTTGTTGGTTTGTTGGTTTTTTGGTTTGTTGGCTTGTTGGTTTGTTGGTTTGTTGGCTTGTTGGCTTGTTGGTTTGTTGGTTAGTTCGTTTGTTGGTTTGTTAGTTTGTTGGCTTGTTGGTTTATTGGCTTGTTGGTTTGTTGGTTTGTTGGTTTATTTGTTTGTTGGTTTGTTGGCTTCTTGGTTTGTTAGTTTGTTGGCTTGTTGGTTTGTTGGTTTGTCGGTTTTTTGGCTTGTTGGTTTAATGGCTTGTTGGTTTGTTGGTTTGTTGGCTTGTTGGTTTGTAGGTTTGTTTGTTTATTTGTTTGTTGGTTTGTTGGTTTATGTGTTTGTTGGTTTGTTGGCTTGTTGGCTTGTTGGTTTGTTGGTTTGTTGGCTTGTTGGTTACATAGTTTGTTGGTTTGTTGGCATGTTGGTTTGTTGGTTTGTTGGCTTGTTGGCTTGTTGGTTTGTTGGTTTTTTGGTTTGTTGGCTTGTTGGTTTGTTGGTTTGTTGGCTTGTTGGTTTGTTGTCTTGTTGGTTTGTTGGTTTGTTGGCTTGTTGGTTTGTTAGTTTGTTGGTTTGTTGGTTTGTTGGTTTGTTGGTTTGTTGGTTTATTTGTTTGTTGGTTTGTTGGCTTGTTGGCTTGTTGGTTTGTTGGTTTGTTGGCTTGTTGGCTTGTCGGTTTGTTGGTTTGTTGGTTTGTTGGTTTGTTGGTTTGTTGGTTTGTTGGTTTGTTGGTTTGTTGGTTTGTTGGTTTGTTGGTTTGTTGGTTTGTTGGCTTGTTGGTTTGTTGGTTTATTGGCTTGTTGGCTTGTTGGTTTGTTGGCTTGTTGGTTTGGCGGTTTGTTGGCTTGTTGGGTTGTTGGTTCGTTGGCTTGTTGGTTTGTTGGTTTGTTGGTTTGTTGGCTTGTTGGCTTGTTGGTTTGTTGGTTTGTTGGCTTGTTGGTTTGTTGGTTTGTTGGCTTGTTGGCTTGTTGCTTTGTTCGTTTGATGGTTTGTTGGTTTGTTGGTTTTTTGGTTTGTTGGTTTGTTGGTTTGTTGGCTTGTTGGCTTGTTGGTTTGTTGGTTTGTTGGTTTGTTGGTTTGTTGGCTTGTTGGTTTGTTAGTTTGTTGGTTTGTTGGCTTGTTGGTTTGTTGGTTTGTTTGTTTTTCGGTTTGTTGGTTTGTTGGTTTGTTGGTTTGTTGGTTTGTTGGTTTGTTGGTGTACTTGTTTATTGGTTTGTTTTCTTGTTGGTTTGTTGGTTTGTTGGTTTGTTGGCTTGTTGGTTTGTTGGTTTGTTGGTTTTTTGGTTTGTTGGTTTGTTGGTTTGTTGGTTTATTTGTTTGTTGGTTTGTTGGCTTGTTGCTTTGTTGGTTTGTTGGTTTGTTGCTTGTTGGTTTGTTGGTTTATTGGCTTGTTGGTTTGTTAGTTTGTTAGTTTGTTGGGTTTTTGGTTACTTGGTTTGTTGGTTTGTTGGTTTGTTGGCTTGTTGGTTTGTTGGCTTGTTGGTTTGTTGGTTTGTTGGCTTGTTGGTTACTTAGTTTGTTGGTTTGTTGGCATGTTGGTTTATTGGTTTGTTGGTTTGTTGGCTTGTTGGATTGTTGGTTTATGGGCTTGTTGGTTTGTTAGTTTGTTAGTTTGTTGGTTTGTTAGTTTGTTGGTCTGTTGGCTTGTTGGCTTGTTGGTTTGTTGGTTAGTTCGTTTGTTGGTTTGTTGGTTTGTTGGCTTGTTGGCTTGTTGGTTTGGTGGTTAGTTCGGTTGTTGGTTTGTTAGTTTGTTGGCTTGTTGATTTGTTGGCTTGTTGGTTTGTTGGTTTGTTGGTTTATTTGTTTGTTGGTTTGTTGGCTTCTTGGTTTGTTGGTTTGTTGGTTTGTTGGTTTGTTGGTTTGTTGGTTTGTTGGTGTATTTGTTTGTTGGTTTTTTGGCTTGTTGGTTTGTTGGTTTGTTGGTTTGTTGGCTTGTTGGTTTGTTGGTTTGTTGGTTTTTTGGTTTGTTGGTTTGTTGGTTTGTTGGCATGTTGGTTTATTTGTTTGTTGGTTTGTTGGCTTGTTGGTTTGTTGGTTTGTTGGTTTGTTGGCTTGTTGGTTTGTTGGTTTATTGGCTTGTTGGTTTGTTAGTTTGTTAGTTTGTTGGGTTTTTGGTTACTTGGTTTGTTGGTTTGTTGGTTTGTTGGCTTGTTGGTTTGTTGGCTTGTTGGTTTGTTGGTTTGTTGGCTTGTTGGTTACTTAGTTTGTTGGTTTGTTGGCATGTCGGTTTGTTGGTTTGTTGGTTTGTTGGCTTGTTGGTTTGTTGGTTTATTAACTTGTTGGTTTGTTAGTTTGTAAGTTTGTTGGCTTATTTGTTTGTTGGTTTGTTGGCTTGTTGGTTTGTTGGTTTGTTGGTTTGTTGGCTTGTTGGTTTGTTGGTTTATTGGCTTGTTGGTTTGTTAGTTTGTTAGCTTGTTGGGTTTTTGGTTACTTGGTTTGTTGGTTTGTTGGTTTGTTGGCTTGTTGGTTTGTTGGCTTGTTGGTTTGTTGGTTTGTTGGCTTGTTGGTTACTTAGTTTGTTGGTTTGTTGGCTTGTTGGCTTGTTGGGTTATTGGTTTGTTGGCTTGTTGGTTTGTTGGTTTGTTCGGTTTGTTGGCTTATTGGCTTGTTGCTTTGTTGGTTTGTTGGCTTGTTGGTTTGTTGGTTTGTTTGCTTGTTGGCTTGTTGCTTTGTTCGTTTGATGGTTTATTGGTTTGTTGGCTTGTTGGTTTGTTGGTTTGTTGATTTTTTGGTTTGTTGGCTTGTTGGTTTGTTGGTTTGTTGGTTTGTTGGCTTGTTGGTTTGTTGGTTTCTTGGTTTGTTGGCTTGTTGGTTTGTTGGTTTATTGGCTTGTTGGTTTGTTAGTTTGTTAGTTTGTTGGGTTTTTGGTTACTTGGTTTGTTGGTTTGTTGGTTTGTTGGCTTGTTGGTTTGTTGGCTTGTTGGTTTGTTGGTTTGTTGGATTGTTGGCTTGTTGGTTACTTAGATTGTTGGTTTGTTGGCTTGTTGGCTTGTTGGTTTGTTGGTTTGTTGGCTTGTTGGTTTGTTGGTTTGTTGGCTTGTTGGCTTGTTGCTTTGTTCGTTTGATGGTTTGTTGGTTTGTTGGTTTTTTGGTTTGTTGGTTTGTTGGGTTGTTGGTTTGTTGGTTTATTAGTTTGTTGGCTTGTTGGTTTGTTAGTTTGTTGGTTTGTTGGCTTGTTGGCTTGTTGGTTTGTTGGTTTTTTGGTTTGTTGGCATGTTGGTTTGTTGGTTTGTTGGTTTGTCGGCTTATTGGTTTGTTGGTTTGTTGGCTTGTTGGCTTGTTGGTTTGTTGGTTTGTTGGCTTGTTGGTTTGTTGGTTTGTTGGCTTGTTGGTTTGTTAGTTTTGTTGGTTTGTTGGTTTGTTGGTTTGTTGGTTTGTTGCTTTGTTGGTTTGTTGGTTTGTTGGCTTGTTGGCTTGTTGGTTTGTTGGCTTGTTGGTTTGTTAGTTTGTTGGCTTTTTGGTTACTTGGTTTGTTGGTTTGTTGGTTTGTTGCTTTGTTGGTTTGTTGGTTTGTTGGTTTGTTGGCTTGTTGGCTTGTTGGTTTGTTGGCTTGTTGGTTTGTTAGTTTGTTGGCTTTTTGGTTACTTGGTTTGTTGGTTTGTTGGCTTGTTGGCTTGTTGGTTTGTTGGTTTGTTGGCTTGTTGGCTTGTTGGCTTGTTGGTTTGTTGGTTTGTTGGCTTGTTGGCTTGTTGGTTTGTTGGTTTGTTGGCTTGTTGGCTTGTTGGTTTGTTGGTTTATTGGCTTGTTGGTTTGTTAGTTTGTTAGTTTGTTGGGTTTTTGGTTACTTGGTTTGTTGGTTTGTTGGTTTGTTGGCTTGTTGGTTTGTTGGCTTGTTGGTTTGTTGGTTAGTTGGTTTGTTGGCTTATTGGTTACTTAGTTTGTTGGTTTGTTGGCTTGTTGGCTTGTTGGTTTGTTGGTTTGTTGGCTTGTTGGTTTGTTGGTTTGTTGGCTTGTTGGCTTGTTGCTTTGTTCGTTTGATGGTTTGTTGGTTTTTTGGTTTGTTGGTTTGTTGGCTTGTTGGTTTGTTGGTTTGTTAGTTTGTTGGCTTGTTGGTTTGTTAGTTTGTTGGTTTGTTGGCTTGTTGGCTTGTTGGTTTGTTGGTTTTTTTGTTTGTTGGTTTGTTGGTTTGTTGGTTTGTTGGTTTGTTGGTTTATTTGTTTGTTGGTTTGTTGGCTTGTTGGTTTGTTGGTTTGTTGGTTTGTTGGTTTGTTGGCTTGTTGGCTTGTTGGTTTGTTGGTTTGTTGGTTTTTTGGTTTGTTGGTTTGTTGGTTTGTTGGTTTGTTGGTTTGTTGGTTTGTTGGTTTGTTGGTTTATTTGTTTGTTGGTTTGTTGGCTTGTTGGTTTGTTGGTTTGTTAATTTGTTGGTTTGTTGGTTTGTTGGCTTGTTGGCTTGTTGGTTTGTTGGTTTGTTGGCTTGTTGGTTACTTAGTTTGTTGGTTTGTTGGCATGTTGGTTTGTTGGTTCGTTGGCTTGTTGGTTTGTTGGTTTGTTGGCTTGTTGGCTTGTTGGTTTGTTGGTTTGTTGGTTTGTTGACTTGTTGGTTTGTTGGTTTGTTGGCTTGTTGGTTTGTTAGTTTGTTGGTTTGTTGGTTTGTTGGTTTGTTGGTTTGTTGGTTTGTTGCTTTGTTGGTTTGTTGGTTTGTTGGCTTGTTGGCTTGTTGGCTTGTTGGCTTGTTGGTTTGTTGGCTTGTTGGTTTGTTAGTTTGTTGGCTTTTTGGTTACTTGGTTTGTTGGTTTGTTGGCTTGTTGGCTTGTTGGTTTGTTGGTTTGTTGGCTCGTTGGTTTGTTGGCTTGTTGGTTTTTTAGTTTGTTGGCATGTTGGTTTGTTGGTTTGTTGGTTTGTTGGCTTGTTGGTTTGTTGGTTTGTTGGCTTGTTGGCTTGTTGGTTTGTTGGTTTGTTGGCTTGTTGGTTTGTTGGTTTGTCGGTTTGTTGGTTTGTTGGTTTGTTGGTTTGTTGGTTTGTTGGTTTGTTGGTTTGTTGGTTTGTTGGCTTGTTGCTTTGTTGGTTTGTTGGTTTGTTGCTTGTTGGTTTGTTGGTTTATTGGCTTGTTGGTTTGTTAGTTTGTTAGTTTGTTGGGTTTTTGGTTACTTGGTTTGTTGGTTTGTTGGTTTGTTGGCTTGTTGGTTTGTTGGCTTGTTGGTTTGTTGGTTTGTTGGCTTGTTGGTTACTTAGTTTGTTGGTTTGTTGGCATGTTGGTTTATTGGTTTGTTGGTTTGTTGGCTTGTTGGTTTGTTGGTTTATGGGCTTGTTGATTTGTTAGTTTGTTAGTTTGTTGGTTTGTTGGTTTGTTGGTCTGTTGGCTTGTTGGCTTGTTGGTTTGTTGGTTAGTTCGTTTGTTGGTTTGTTGGTTTGTTGGCTTGTTGGCTTGTTGGTTTGGTGGTTAGTTCGGTTGTTGGTTTGTTAGTTTGTTGGCTTGTTGATTTGTTGGCTTGTTGGTTTGTTGGTTTGTTGGTTTATTTGTTTGTTGGTTTGCTGGCTTCTTGGTTTGTTGGTTTGTTGGTTTGTTGGTTTGTTGGTTTGTTGGTTTGTTGGTGTATTTGTTTGTTGGTTTTTTGGCTTGTTGGTTTGTTGGTTTGTTGGTTTGTTGGCTTGTTGGTTTGTTGGTTTGTTGGTTTTTTGGTTTGTTGGTTTGTTGGTTTGTTGGCATGTTGGTTTATTTGTTTGTTGGTTTGTTGGCTTGTTGGTTTGTCGATTTGTTGGTTTGTTGGCTTGTTGGTTTGTTGGTTTATTGGCTTGTTGGTTTGTTAGTTTGTTAGTTTGTTGGGTTTTTGGTTACTTGGTTTGTTGGTTTGTTGGTTTGTTGGCTTGTTGGTTTGTTGGCTTGTTGGTTTGTTGGTTTGTTGGCTTGTTGGTTACTTAGTTTGTTGGTTTGTTGGCATGTCGGCTTGTTGGTTTGTTGGTTTGTTGGCTTGTTGGTTTGTTGGTTTATTAACTTGTTGGTTTGTTAGTTTGTAAGTTTGTTGGCTTATTTGTTTGTTGGTTTGTTGGCTTGTTGGTTTGTTGGTTTGTTGGTTTGTTGGCTTGTTGGTTTGTTGGTTTATTGGCTTGTTGGTTTGTTAGTTTGTTAGCTTGTTGGGTTTTTGGTTACTTGGTTTGTTGGTTTGTTGGTTTGTTGGCTTGTTGGTTTGTTGGCTTGTTGGTTTGTTGGTTTGTTGGCTTGTTGGTTACTTAGTTTGTTGGTTTGTTGGCTTGTTGGCTTGTTGGGTTGTTGGTTTGTTGGGTTGTTGGTTTGTTGGTTTGTTCGGTTTGTTGGCTTATTGGCTTGTTGGTTTGTTGGTTTGTTGGCTTGTTGGTTTGTTGGTTTGTTTGCTTGTTGGCTTGTTGCTTTGTTCGTTTGATGGTTTATTGGTTTGTTGGCTTGTTGGTTTGTTGGTTTGTTGATTTTTTGGTTTGTTGGCTTGTTGGTTTGTTGGTTTGTTGGTTTGTTGGCTTGTTGGTTTGTTGGTTTCTTGGTTTGTTGGCTTGTTGGTTTGTTGGTTTATTGGCTTGTTGGTTTGTTAGTTTGTTAGTTTGTTGGGTTTTTGGTTACTTGGTTTGTTGGTTTGTTGGTTTGTTGGCTTGTTGGTTTGTTGGCTTGTTGGTTTGTTGGTTTGTTGGATTGTTGGCTTGTTGGTTACTTAGATTTTTGGTTTGTTGGCTTGTTGGCTTGTTGGTTTGTTGGTTTGTTGGCTTGTTGGTTTGTTGGTTTGTTGGCTTGTTGGCTTGTTGCTTTGTTCGTTTGATGGTTTGTTGGTTTGTTGGTTTTTTGGTTTGTTGGTTTGTTGGGTTGTTGGTTTGTTGGTTTATTAGTTTGTTGGCTTGTTGGTTTGTTAGTTTGTTGGTTTGTTGGCTTGTTGGCTTGTTGGTTTGTTGGTTTTTTGGTTTGTTGGCATGTTGGTTTGTTGGTTTGTTGGTTTGTTGGCTTATTGGTTTGTTGGTTTGTTGGCTTGCTGGCTTGTTGGTTTGTTGGTTTGTTGGCTTGTTGGTTTGTTGGTTTGTTGGCTTGTTGGTTTGTTAGTTTTGTTGGTTTGTTGGTTTGTTGGTTTGTTGGTTTGTTGCTTTGTTGGTTTGTGGGTTTGTTGGCTTGTTGGCTTGTTGGTTTGTTGGCTTGTTGGTTTGTTAGTTTGTTGGCTTTTTGGTTACTTGGTTTGTTGGTTTGTTGGTTTGTTGCTTTGTTGGTTTGTTGGTTTGTTGGCTTGTTGGCTTGTTGGTTTGTTGGCTTGTTGGTTTGTTAGTTTGTTGGCTTTTTGGTTACTTGGTTTGTTGGTTTGTTGGCTTGTTGGCTTGTTGGTTTGTTGGTTTGTTGGCTTGTTGGTTTGTTGGCTTGTTGGTTTGTTGGTTTGTTGGCTAGTTGGCTTGTTGGTTTGTTGGTTTGTTGGCTTGTTGGCTTGTTGGTTTGTTGGTTTATTGGTTTGTTGGTTTGTTAGTTTGTTAGTTTGTTGGGTTTTTGGTTACTTGGTTTGTTGGTTTGTTGGTTTGTTGGCTTGTTGGTTTGTTGGCTTGTTGGTTTGTTGGTTAGTTGGTTTGTTGGCTTATTGGTTACTTAGTTTGTTGGTTTGTTGGCTTGTTGGCTTGTTGGTTTGTTGGTTTGTTGGCTTGTTGGTTTGTTGGTTTGTTGGCTTGTTGGCTTGTTGCTTTGTTCGTTTGATGGTTTGTTGGTTTTTTGGTTTGTTGGTTTGTTGGCTTGTTAGTTTGTTGGTTTGTTAGTTTGTTGGCTTGTTGGTTTGTTAGTTTGTTGGTTTGTTGGCTTGTTGGCTTGTTGGTTTGTTGGTTTTTTTGTTTGTTGGTTTGTTGGTTTGTTGGTTTGTTGGTTTGTTGGTTTATTTGTTTGTTGGTTTGTTGGCTTGTTGGTTTGTTGGTTTGTTGGTTTGTTGGCTTGTTGGTTTGTTGGTTTATTGGTTTTTTGGTTTGTTGGTTTGTTGGTTTGTTGGTTTGTTGGTTTGTTGGTTTATTTGTTTGTTGGTTTGTTGGCTTGTTGGTTTGTTGGTTTGTTAATTTGTTGGTTTGTTGGTTTGTTGGCTTGTTGGCTTGTTGGTTTGTTGGTTTGTTGGCTTGTTGGTTACTTAGTTTGTTGGTTTGTTGGCATGTTGGTTTGTTGGTTCGTTGGCTTGTTGGTTTGTTGGTTTGTTGGCTTGTTGGCTTGTTGGTTTGTTGGTTTGTTGGTTTGTTGGCTTGTTGGTTTGTTGGTTTGTTGGCTTGTTGGTTTGTTAGTTTGTTGGTTTGTTGGTTTGTTGGTTTGTTGGTTTGTTGGTTTGTTGCTTTGTTGGTTTGTTGGTTTGTTGGCTTGCTGGCTTGTTGGCTTGTTGGCTTGTTGGTTTGTTGGCTTGTTGGTTTGTTAGTTTGTTGGCTTTTTGGTTACTTGGTTTGTTGGTTTGTTGGCTTGTTGGCTTGTTGGTTTGTTGGTTTGTTGGCTTGTTGGTTTGTTGGCTTGTTGGTTTTTTAGTTTGTTGGCATGTTGGTTTGTTGGTTTGTTGGTTTGTAGGCTTGTTGGTTTGTTGGTTTGTTGGCTTGTTGGCTTGTTGGTTTGTTGGTTTGTTGGCTTGTTGGTTTGTTGGTTTGTTGGCTTGTTGGTTTGTTAGTTTTGTTGGTTTGTTGGTTTGTTGGTTTGTTGGTTTGTTGCTTTGTTGGTTTGTTGGTTTGTTGGCTTGTTGGCTTGTTGGTTTGTTGGTTTGTTGGTTTGTTGCTTTGTTGGCTTGTTGGCTTGTTGGTTTGTTGGTTTGTTGGCTTGTTGGCTTGTTGGCTTGTTGGCTTGTCGGTTTGTTGGTTTGTTGGTTTGTTGGTTTGTTGGTTTGTTGGTTTGTTGGTTTGTTGGTTTGTTGGCTTGTTGCTTTGTTGGTTTGTTGGTTTGTTGCTTGTTGGTTTGTTGGTTTATTGGCTTGTTGGTTTGTTAGTTTGTTAGTTTGTTGGGTTTTTGGTTACTTGGTTTGTTGGTTTGTTGGTTTGTTGGCTTGTTGGTTTGTTGGCTTGTTGGTTTGTTGGTTTGTTGGCTTGTTGGTTACTTAGTTTGTTGGTTTGTTGGCATGTTGGTTTATTGGTTTGTTGGTTTGTTGGCTTGTTGGGTTGTTGGTTTATGGGCTTGTTGGTTTGTTAGTTTGTTAGTTTGTTGGTTTGTTGGTTTGTTGGTCTGTTGGCTTGTTGGCTTGTTGGTTTGTTGGTTAGTTCGTTTGTTGGTTTGTTGGTTTGTTGGCTTGTTGGCTTGTTGGTTTGGTGGTTAGTTCGGTTGTTGGTTTGTTAGTTTGTTGGCTTGTTGATTTGTTGGCTTGTTGGTTTGTTGGTTTGTTGGTTTATTTGTTTGTTGGTTTGCTGGCTTCTTGGTTTGTTGGTTTGTTGGTTTGTTGGTTTGTTGGTTTGTTGGTTTGTTGGTGTATTTGTTTGTTGGTTTTTTGGCTTGTTGGTTTGTTGGTTTGTTGGCTTGTTGGTTTGTTGGTTTGTTGGTTTTTTGGTTTGTTGGTTTGTTGGTTTGTTGGCATGTTGGTTTATTTGTTTGTTGGTTTGTTGGCTTGTTGGTTTGTTGGTTTGTTGGTTTGTTGGCTTGTTGGTTTGTTGGTTTATTGGCTTGTTGGTTTGTTAGTTTGTTAGTTTGTTGGGTTTTTGGTTACTTGGTTTGTTGGTTTGTTGGTTTGTTGGCTTGTTGGTTTGTTGGCTTGTTGGTTTGTTGGTTTGTTGGCTTGTTGGTTACTTAGTTTGTTGGTTTGTTGGCATGTCGGCTTGTTGGTTTGTTGGTTTGTTGGCTTGTTGGTTTGTTGGTTTATTAACTTGTTGGTTTGTTAGTTTGTAAGTTTGTTGGCTTATTTGTTTGTTGGTTTGTTGGCTTGTTGGTTTGTTGGTTTGTTGGTTTGTTGGCTTGTTGGTTTGTTGGTTTATTGGCTTGTTGGTTTGTTAGTTTGTTAGCTTGTTGGGTTTTTGGTTACTTGGTTTGTTGGTTTGTTGGTTTGTTGGCTTGTTGGTTTGTTGGCTTGTTGGTTTGTTGGTTTGTTGGCTTGTTGGTTACTTAGTTTGTTGGTTTGTTGGCTTGTTGGCTTGTTGGGTTGTTGGTTTGTTGGGTTGTTGGTTTGTTGGTTTGTTCGGTTTGTTGGCTTATTGGCTTGTTGGTTTGTTGGTTTGTTGGCTTGTTGGTTTGTTGGTTTGTTTGCTTGTTGGCTTGTTGCTTTGTTCGTTTGATGGTTTATTGGTTTGTTGGCTTGTTGGTTTGTTGGTTTGTTGATTTTTTGGTTTGTTGGCTTGTTGGTTTGTTGGTTTGTTGGTTTGTTGGCTTGTTGGTTTGTTGGTTTCTTGGTTTGTTGGCTTGTTGGTTTGTTGGTTTATTGGCTTGTTGGTTTGTTAGTTTGTTAGTTTGTTGGGTTTTTGGTTACTTGGTTTGTTGGTTTGTTGGTTTGTTGGCTTGTTGGTTTGTTGGCTTGTTGGTTTGTTGGTTTGTTGGATTGTTGGCTTGTTGGTTACTTAGATTGTTGGTTTGTTGGCTTGTTGGCTTGTTGGTTTGTTGGTTTGTTGGCTTGTTGGTTTGTTGGTTTGTTGGCTTGTTGGCTTGTTGCTTTGTTCGTTTGATGGTTTGTTGGTTTGTTGGTTTTTTGGTTTGTTGGTTTGTTGGGTTGTTGGTTTGTTGGTTTATTAGTTTGTTGGCTTGTTGGTTTGTTAGTTTGTTGGTTTGTTGGCTTGTTGGCTTGTTGGTTTGTTGGTTTTTTGGTTTGTTGGCATGTTGGTTTGTTGGTTTGTTGGTTTGTTGGCTTATTGGTTTGTTGGTTTGTTGGCTTGTTGGCTTGTTGGTTTGTTGGTTTGTTGGGTTGTTGGTTTGTTGGTTTGTTGGCTTGTTGGTTTGTTAGTTTTGTTGGTTTGTTGGTTTGTTGGTTTGTTGGTTTGTTGGTTTGTTGCTTTGTTGGTTTGTTAGTTTGTTGGCTTGTTGGCTTGTTGATTTGTTGGCTTGTTGGTTTGTTAGTTTGTTGGCTTTTTGGTTACTTGGTTTGTTGGTTTGTTGGTTTGTTGCTTTGTTGGTTTGTTGGTTTGTTGGCTTGTTGGCTTGTTGGTTTGTTGGCTTGTTGGTTTGTTAGTTTGTTGGCTTTTTGGTTACTTGGTTTGTTGGTTTGTTGGCTTGTTGGCTTGTTGGTTTGTTGGTTTGTTGGCTTGTTGGTTTGTTGGCTTGTTGGTTTGTTGGTTTGTTGGCTTGTTGGCTTGTTGGTTTGTTGGTTTGTTGGCTTGTTGGCTTGTTGGTTTGTTGGTTTATTGGCTTGTTGGTTTGTTAGTTTGTTAGTTTGTTGGGTTTTTGGTTACTTGGTTTGTTGGTTTGTTGGTTTGTTGGCTTGTTGGTTTGTTGGCTTGTTGGTTTGTTGGTTAGTTGGTTTGTTGGCTTATTGGTTACTTAGTTTGTTGGTTTGTTGGCTTGTTGGCTTGTTGGTTTGTTGGTTTGTTGGCTTGTTGGTTTGTTGGTTTGTTGGCTTGTTGGCTTGTTGCTTTGTTCGTTTGATGGTTTGTTGGTTTTTTGGTTTGTTGGTTTGTTGGCTTGTTGGTTTGTTGGTTTGTTAGTTTGTTGGCTTGTTGGTTTGTTAGTTTGTTGGTTTGTTGGCTTGTTGGCTTGTTGGTTTGTTGGTTTTTTTGTTTGTTGGTTTGTTGGTTTGTTGGTTTGTTGGTTTGTTGGTTTATTTGTTTGTTGGTTTGTTGGCTTGTTGGTTTGTTGGTTTGTTGGTTTGTTGGCTTGTTGGTTTGTTGGTTTATTGGTTTTTTGGTTTGTTGGTTTGTTGGTTTGTTGGTTTGTTGGTTTGTTGGTTTGTTGGTTTATTTGTTTGTTGGTTTGTTGGCTTGTTGGTTTGTTGGTTTGTTAATTTGTTGGTTTGTTGGTTTGTTGGCTTGTTGGCTTGTTGGTTTGTTGGTTTGTTGGCTTGTTGGTTACTTAGTTTGTTGGTTTGTTGGCATGTTGGTTTGTTGGTTCGTTGGCTTGTTGGTTTGTTGGTTTGTTGGCTTGTTGGCTTGTTGGTTTGTTGGTTTGTTGGTTTGTTGGCTTGTTGGTTTGTTGGTTTGTTGGCTTGTTGGTTTGTTAGTTTGTTGGTTTGTTGGTTTGTTGGTTTGTTGGTTTGTTGGTTTGTTGCTTTGTTGGTTTGTTGGTTTGTTGGCTTGCTGGCTTGTTGGCTTGTTGGCTTGTTGGTTTGTTGGCTTGTTGGTTTGTTAGTTTGTAGGCTTTTTGGTTACTTGGTTTGTTGGTTTGTTGGCTTGTTGGCTTGTTGGTTTGTTGGTTTGTTGGCTTGTTGGTTTGTTGGCTTGTTGGTTTTTTAGTTTGTTGGCATGTTGGTTTGTTGGTTTGTTGGTTTGTTGGTTTGTTGGTTTGTTGGTTTGTTGGCTTGTTGGCTTGTTGGTTTGTTGGTTTGTTGGCTTGTTGGTTTGTTGGTTTGTTGGCTTGTTGGTTTGTTAGTTTTGTTGGTTTGTTGGTTTGTTGGTTTGTTGGTTTGTTGCTTTGTTGGTTTGTTGGTTTGTTGGCTTGTTGGCTTGTTGGTTTGTTGGTTTGTTGGTTTGTTGCTTTGTTGGCTTGTTGGCTTGTTGGTTTATTGGTTTGTTGGTTTGTTGGTTTGTTTTTTTTTTTGGTTTTTTGGTTTGTTGGTTTGTTGGTTTGTTGGCTTGTTGGCTTGTTGGTTTGTTGGTTTGTTGGCTTGTTGGCTTGTTGGTTACTTAGTTTGTTGGTTTGTTGGTTTGTTGGCTTGTTGGTTTGTTGGCTTTTTGCTTTGTTGGTTTGTTGGTTTGTTGGCTTGTTGGTTTGTTGGCTTGTTGGTTTGTTGGCTTGTTGGTTTGTTGGTTTGTTGGTTTGTTGGCTTGTTGGTTTGTTGGTTTGTTGGCTTGTAGACTTGTTGGTTTGTTGGTTTGTTGGTTTGTTAGCTTGTTGGTTTGTTGGTTTGTTGGCTTGTTGGTTTGTTGGTTTGTTGGTTTGTTGGCTTGTTGGTTTGTTGGTTTGTTGGTTTGTTGGTTTGTTGGCTTGTTGGTTTGTTGGTTTGTTGGTTTGTTGGTTTGTTGGCTTGTTGGTTTGTTGGTTTGTTGGCTTGTTGGCTTGTTGCTTTGTTGGTTTGTTGGCTTGTTTGCTTGTTGGCTTGTTGAATTTTTAGTTTGTTGGCTTTTTGGTTACTTGGTTTGTTGGTTTGTTGGTTTGGTGGGTTGTTGGTTTGTTGGCTTGTTGGTTTGTTCGTTTGTTGGTTTGTTGGCTTGTTGGCTTGTTGGCTTGTTGGTTTGTTGGTTTGCTGGTTTGTTGGTTTGTTGGTTTGTTGGTTTGTTGGTTTGTTGGTTTATTTAATTGTTGGCTTGTTGGCTTGTTGGTTTGTTGGCTTGTTGACTTGTTGGTTTGTTGGTTTGTTGGCTTGTGGGCTTGTTGGTTTGTTGGTTTGTTGGTTTGTTGGTTTGTTGGTTTGTTCGTTTTTTGGTTTATTGGTTTGTTGGTTTGTTGGCTTGTTGGTTTGTTGGTTTGTTGGCTTGTTGGTTTGTTGGTTTATTGGTTTTTTGGTTTGTTGGTTTGTTGGTTTGTTGGTTTGTTGGTTTGTTGGTTTGTTGGTTTGTTGGTTTATTTGTTTGTTGGTTTGTTGGCTTGTTGGTTTGTTGGTTTGTTAATTTGTTGGTTTGTTGGTTTGTTGGCTTGTTGGCTTGTTGGTTTGTTGGTTTGTTGGCTTGTTGGTTACTTAGTTTGTTGGTTTGTTGGCATGTTGGTTTGTTGGTTCGTTGGCTTGTTGGTTTGTTGGTTTGTTGGCTTGTTGGCTTGTTGGTTTGTTGGTTTGTTGGTTTGTTGGCTTGTTGGTTTGTTGGTTTGTTGGCTTGTTGGTTTGTTAGTTTGTTGGTTTGTTGGTTTGTTGGTTTGTTGGTTTGTTGGTTTGTTGCTTTGTTGGTTTGTTGGTTTGTTGGCTTGCTGGCTTGTTGGCTTGTTGGCTTGTTGGTTTGTTGGCTTGTTGGTTTGTTAGTTTGTTGGCTTTTTGGTTACTTGGTTTGTTGGTTTGTTGGCTTGTTGGCTTGTTGGTTTGTTGGTTTGTTGGCTTGTTGGTTTGTTGGCTTGTTGGTTTTTTAGTTTGTTGGCATGTTGGTTTGTTGGTTTGTTGGTTTGTTGGCTTGTTGGTTTGTTGGTTTGTTGGCTTGTTGGCTTGTTGGTTTGTTGGTTTGTTGGCTTGTTGGTTTGTTGGTTTGTTGGCTTGTTGGTTTGTTAGTTTTGTTGGTTTGTTGGTTTGTTGGTTTGTTGGTTTGTTGCTTTGTTGGTTTGTTGGTTTGTTGGCTTGTTGGCTTGTTGGTTTGTTGGTTTGTTGGTTTGTTGCTTTGTTGGCTTGTTGGCTTGTTGGTTTATTGGTTTGTTGGTTTGTTGGTTTGTTTTTTTTTTTGGTTTTTTGGTTTGTTGGTTTGTTGGTTTGTTGGCTTGTTGGCTTGTTGGTTTGTTGGTTTGTTGGCTTGTTGGCTTGTTGGTTACTTAGTTTGTTGGTTTGTTGGTTTGTTGGCTTGTTGGTTTGTTGGCTTTTTGCTTTGTTGGTTTGTTGGTTTGTTGGCTTGTTGGTTTGTTGGCTTGTTGGTTTGTTGGCTTGTTGGTTTGTTGGTTTGTTGGTTTGTTGGCTTGTTGGTTTGTTGGTTTGTTGGCTTGTAGACTTGTTGGTTTGTTGGTTTGTTGGTTTGTTAGCTTGTTGGTTTGTTGGTTTGTTGGCTTGTTGGTTTGTTGGTTTGTTGGTTTGTTGGCTTGTTGGTTTGTTGGTTTGTTGGTTTGTTGGTTTGTTGGCTTGTTGGTTTGTTGGTTTGTTGGTTTGTTGGTTTGTTGGCTTGTTGGTTTGTTGGTTTGTTGGCTTGTTGGCTTGTTGCTTTGTTGGTTTGTTGGCTTGTTTGCTTGTTGGCTTGTTGAATTTTTAGTTTGTTGGCTTTTTGGTTACTTGGTTTGTTGGTTTGTTGGTTTGGTGGGTTGTTGGTTTGTTGGCTTGTTGGTTTGTTAGTTTGTTGGCTTTTTGGTTACTTGGTTTGTTGGTTTGTTGGCTTGTTGGCTTGTTGGTTTGTTGGTTTGTTGGCTTGTTGGTTTGTTGGCTTGTTGGTTTTTTAGTTTGTTGGCATGTTGGTTTGTTGGTTTGTTGGTTTGTTGGCTTGTTGGTTTGTTGGTTTGTTGGCTTGTTGGCTTGTTGGTTTGTTGGTTTGTTGGCTTGTTGGTTTGTTGGCTTGTTGGCTTGTTGGTTTGTTAGTTTTGTTGGTTTGTTGGTTTGTTGGTTTGTTGGTTTGTTGCTTTGTTGGTTTGTTGGTTTGTTGGCTTGTTGGCTTGTTGGTTTGGTGGTTTGTTGGTTTGTTGCTTTGTTGGCTTGTTGGCTTGTTGGTTTATTGGTTTGTTGGTTTGTTGGTTTGTTTTTTTTTTTGGTTTTTTGGTTTGTTGGTTTGTTGGTTTGTTGGCTTGTTGGCTTGTTGGTTTGTTGGTTTGTTGGCTTGTTGGCTTGTTGGTTACTTAGTTTGTTGGTTTGTTGGTTTGTTGGCTTGTTGGTTTGTTGGCTTTTTGCTTTGTTGGTTTGTTGGTTTGTTGGCTTGTTGGTTTGTTGGCTTGTTGGTTTGTTGGCTTGTTGGTTTGTTGGTTTGTTGGTTTGTTGGCTTGTTGGTTTGTTGGTTTGTTGGCTTGTAGACTTGTTGGTTTGTTGGTTTGTTGGTTTGTTAGCTTGTTGGTTTGTTGGTTTGTTGGCTTGTTGGTTTGTTGGTTTGTTGGTTTGTTGGCTTGTTGGTTTGTTGGTTTGTTGGTTTGTTGGTTTGTTGGCTTGTTGGTTTGTTGGTTTGTTGGTTTGTTGGTTTGTTGGCTTGTTGGTTTGTTGGTTTGTTGGCTTGTTGGCTTGTTGCTTTGTTGGTTTGTTGGCTTGTTTGCTTGTTGGCTTGTTGAATTTTTAGTTTGTTGGCTTTTTGGTTACTTGGTTTGTTGGTTTGTTGGTTTGGTGGGTTGTTGGTTTGTTGGCTTGTTGGTTTGTTCGTTTGTTGGTTTGTTGGCTTGTTGGCTTGTTGGCTTGTTGGTTTGTTGGTTTGCTGGTTTGTTGGTTTGTTGGTTTGTTGGTTTGTTGGTTTGTTGGTTTATTTAATTGTTGGCTTGTTGGCTTGTTGGTTTGTTGGCTTGTTGACTTGTTGGTTTGTTGGTTTGTTGGCTTGTTGGCTTGTTGGTTTGTTGGTTTGTTGGTTTGTTGGTTTGTTGGTTTGTTCGTTTTTTGGTTTGTTGGTTTGTTGGTTTGTTGGTTTGTTGGCTTGTTGGTTTGTTGGTTTGTTGGCTTGTTGGTTTGTTGGTTTATTGGTTTTTTGGTTTGTTGGTTTGTTGGTTTGTTGGTTTGTTGGTTTGTTGGTTTGTTGGTTTGTTGGTTTATTTGTTTGTTGGTTTGTTGGCTTGTTGGTTTGTTGGTTTGTTAATTTGTTGGTTTGTTGGTTTGTTGGCTTGTTGGCTTGTTGGTTTGTTGGTTTGTTGGCTTGTTGGTTACTTAGTTTGTTGGTTTGTTGGCATGTTGGTTTGTTGGTTCGTTGGCTTGTTGGTTTGTTGGTTTGTTGGCTTGTTGGCTTGTTGGTTTGTTGGTTTGTTGGTTTGTTGGCTTGTTGGTTTGTTGGTTTGTTGGCTTGTTGGTTTGTTAGTTTGTTGGTTTGTTGGTTTGTTGGTTTGTTGGTTTGTTGGTTTGTTGCTTTGTTGGTTTGTTGGTTTGTTGGCTTGCTGGCTTGTTGGCTTGTTGGCTTGTTGGTTTGTTGGCTTGTTGGTTTGTTAGTTTGTTGGCTTTTTGGTTACTTGGTTTGTTGGTTTGTTGGCTTTTTGGCTTGTTGGTTTGTTGGTTTGTTGGCTTGTTGGTTTGTTGGCTTGTTGGTTTTTTAGTTTGTTGGCATGTTGGTTTGTTGGTTTGTTGGTTTGTTGGCTTGTTGGTTTGTTGGTTTGTTGGCTTGTTGGCTTGTTGGTTTGTTGGTTTGTTGGCTTGTTGGTTTGTTGGTTTGTTGGCTTGTTGGTTTGTTAGTTTTGTTGGTTTGTTGGTTTGTTGGTTTGTTGGTTTGTTGCTTTGTTGGTTTGTTGGTTTGTTGGCTTGTTGGCTTGTTGGTTTGTTGGTTTGTTGGTTTGTTGCTTTGTTGGCTTGTTGGCTTGTTGGTTTATTGGTTTGTTGGTTTGTTGGTTTGTTTTTTTTTTTGGTTTTTTGGTTTGTTGGTTTGTTGGTTTGTTGGCTTGTTGGCTTGTTGGTTTGTTGGTTTGTTGGCTTGTTGGCTTGTTGGTTACTTAGTTTGTTGGTTTGTTGGTTTGTTGGCTTGTTGGTTTGTTGGCTTTTTGCTTTGTTGGTTTGTTGGTTTGTTGGCTTGTTGGTTTGTTGGCTTGTTGGTTTGTTGGCTTGTTGGTTTGTTGGTTTGTTGGTTTGTTGGCTTGTTGGTTTGTTGGTTTGTTGGCTTGTAGACTTGTTGGTTTGTTGGTTTGTTGGTTTGTTAGCTTGTTGGTTTGTTGGTTTGTTGGCTTGTTGGTTTGTTGGTTTGTTGGTTTGTTGGCTTGTTGGTTTGTTGGTTTGTTGGTTTGTTGGTTTGTTGGCTTGTTGGTTTGTTGGTTTGTTGGTTTGTTGGTTTGTTGGCTTGTTGGTTTGTTGGTTTGTTGGCTTGTTGGCTTGTTGCTTTGTTGGTTTGTTGGCTTGTTTGCTTGTTGGCTTGTTGAATTTTTAGTTTGTTGGCTTTTTGGTTACTTGGTTTGTTGGTTTGTTGGTTTGGTGGGTTGTTGGTTTGTTGGCTTGTTGGTTTGTTCGTTTGTTGGTTTGTTGGCTTGTTGGCTTGTTGGCTTGTTGGTTTGTTGGTTTGCTGGTTTGTTGGTTTGTTGGTTTGTTGGTTTGTTGGTTTGTTGGTTTATTTAATTGTTGGCTTGTTGGCTTGTTGGTTTGTTGGCTTGTTGACTTGTTGGTTTGTTGGTTTGTTGGCTTGTTGGCTTGTTGGTTTGTTGGTTTGTTGGTTTGTTGGTTTGTTGGTTTGTTCGTTTTTTGGTTTGTTGGTTTGTTGGTTTGTTGGCTTGTTGGTTTGTTGGTTTGTTGGCTTGTTGGCTTGTTGGTTTGTTGATTTGTTGCCTTGTTGGCTTGTTGGTTTGTTGGTTTGTTGGCTTGTTGGTTTGTTGGCTTGTTGGTTTGTTGGTTTTTTGGTTTGTTGGTTTATTTGTTTGTTGGTTTGTTGGTTTGTTGGTTTGTTGGTTTGTTGGTTTGTTGGTTTTTTGGTTTGTTGGTTTGTTGGTTTGTTGGCTTGTTGGTTACTTGGTTTGTTGGCTTGTTGGTTTGTTGGTTTGTTGGTTTGTTGGTTTATTTGTTTGTTGGTTTGTTGGCTTGTTGGTTTGTTGGTTTCTTGGCTTGTTGGTTTGTTGGCTTGTTGGTTTATTTGTTTGTTGGTTTGTTGGCTTGTTGGGTTGTTGGTTTGTTGGTTTGTTGGTTTGTTGGCTTGTTGGTTTGTTGGCTTGTTGGCTTTTTGGTTTGTTGGTTTGTTGGTTTGTTGGTTTGTTGGTTTGTTGGCTTGTTGGTTTGTTGGTTTGTTGGCTTGTTGGTTTGTTAGTTTTGTTAGTTTGTTGGTTTGTTGGTTTGTTGGTTTGTTGCTTTGTTGGTTTGTTGGTTTGTTGGCATGTTGGCTTGTTGGTTTGTTGGCTTGTTGGCTTGTTGGTTTGTTGCTTTGTTGGCTTGTTGGCTTGTTGGTTTATTGGTTTGTTGGTTTGTTGGTTTGTTTTTTTTTTTGGTTTTTTGGATTGTTGGTTTGTTGGTTTGTTGGCTTGTTGGCTTGTTGGTTTGTTGGTTTGTTGGCTTGTTGGCTTGTTGGTTACTTAGTTTGTTGGTTTGTTGGCTTTTTGCTTTGTTGGTTTGTTGGTTTGTTGGCTTGTTGGTTTGTTGGCTTGTTGGTTTGTTGGCTTGTTGGTTTGTTGGTTTGTTGGTTTGTTGGCTTGTTGGTTTGTTAGTTTGTTGGCTTGTAGACTTGTTGGTTTGTTGGTTTGTTGGTTTGTTGGTTTGTTAGCTTGTTGGTTTGTTGGTTTGTTGGCTTGTTGGTTTGTTGGTTTGTTGGTTTGTTGGCTTGTTGGCTTGTTGGTTTGTTGGTTTGTTGGTTTGTTGGTTTGTTGGTTTGTTGGCTTGTTGGTTTGTTGGTTTGTTGGTTTGTTGGCTTGTTGGTTTGTTGGTTTGTTGGCTTGTTGGCTTGTTGCTTTGTTGGTTTGTTGGCTTGTTTGCTTGTTGGCTTGTTGAATTGTTAGTTTGTTGGCTTTTTGGTTACTTGGTTTGTTGGTTTGTTGGTTTGTTGGCTTGTTGGTTTGTTGGCTTGTTGGTTTGTTGGTTTGTTGGTTTGTTGGCTTGTTGGCTTGTTGGCTTGTTGGTTTGTTGGTTTGCTGGTTTGTTGGTTTGTTGGTTTATTTAATTGTTGGCTTGTTGGCTTGTTGGTTTGTTGGCTTGTTGGCTTGTTGGTTTGTTGGTTTGTTGGCTTGTTGGCTTGTTGGTTTGTTGGTTTGTTGGTTTGTTGGTTTGTTGGTTTGTTCGTTTTTTGGTTTGTTGGTTTGTTGGCTTGTTGGCTTGTTGGTTTGTTGGTTTGTTGGCTTGTTGGCTTGTTGGTTTGTTGGTTTGTTGGTTTGTTGGTTTGTTGGTTTGTTCGTTTTTTGGTTTGTTGGTTTGTTGGTTTGTTGGCTTGTTGGTTTGTTGGTTTGTTGGCTTGTTGGCTTGTTGGTTTGTTGATTTGTTGCCTTGTTGGCTTGTTGGTTTGTTGGTTTGTTGGCTTGTTGGTTTGTTGGCTTGTTGGTTTGTTGGTTTTTTGGTTTGTTGGTTTATTTGTTTGTTGGTTTGTTGGTTTGTTGGTTTGTTGGTTTGTTGGTTTGTTGGTTTTTTGGTTTGTTGGTTTGTTGGTTTGTTGGCTTGTTGGTTACTTGGTTTGTTGGCTTGTTGGTTTGTTGGTTTGTTGGTTTGTTGGTTTATTTGTTTGTTGGTTTGTTGGCTTGTTGGTTTGTTGGTTTGTTGGTTTCTTGGCTTGTTGGTTTGTTGGCTTTTTGGTTTATTTGTTTGTTGGTTTGTTGGCTTGTTGGGTTGTTGGTTTGTTGGTTTGTTGGTTTGTTGGCTTGTTGGTTTGTTGGCTTGTTGGCTTTTTGGTTTGTTGGTTTGTTGGTTTGTTGGTTTGTTGGTTTGTTGGTTTGTTGGTTTATTGGCTTGTTGGCTTGTTGGTTTATTGGTTTGTTGGTTTGTTGGTTTGTTGGTTTTTTGGTTTATTGGTTTGTTGGTTTGTTGGTTTGTTGGCTTGTTGGTTTGTTGGTTTGTTGGCTTGTTGGCTTGTTGGTTACTTAGTTTGTTGGTTTGTTGGTTTATTGGCATGTTGGTTTGTTGGCTTTTTGCTTTGTTGGATTGTTGGTTTGTTGGCTTGTTGGTTTGTTGGCTTGTTGGTTTGTTGGCTTGTTGGTTTGTTGGTTTGTTGGTTTGTTGGCTTGTTGGTTTGTTGGTTTGTTGGCTTGTTGGCTTGTTGGTTTGTTGGTTTGTTGGTTTGTGGTTTGTTGGCTTGTTGGTTTGTTGGTTTGTTGGCTTGTTGATTTGTTGGTTTGTTGGTTTGTTGGCTTGTTGGTTTGTTGGTTTGTTGGTTTGTTGGTTTGTTGGTTTGTTGGCTTGTTGGCTTATTGGTTTGTTGGTTTGTTGGCTTGTTGGTTTGTTGGTTTGTTGGCTTGTTGGCTTGTTGCTTTGTTGGTTTGTTGGTTTGTTGGCTTGTTGGCTTGTTGAATTGTTAGTTTGTTGGCTTTTTGGTTACTTGGTTTGTTGGTTTGTTGGTTTGTTGGCTTGTTGGTTTGTCGGCTTGTTGGTTTGTTGGTTTGTTGGTTTGTTGGTTTGTTGGCTTGTTGGCTTGTTGGTTTGTTGGTTTGTTGGTTTGTTGGTTTGCTGGTTTGTTGGTTTGTTGGTTTTTTGGTTTGTTGGTTTATTTGTTTGTTGGTTTGTTGGCTTGTTGGTTTGTTGGTTTGTTAGTTTGTTGGTTTGTTGGTTTGTTGGCTTGTTGGCTTGTTGGTTTGTTGGTTTGTTGGCTTGGTGGTTTGTTGGCTTGTTGGCTTGTTGGTTTGTTGGTTAGTTCGTTTGTTGGTTTGTTAGTTTGTTAGTTTGTTGGCTTGTTGGCTTGTTGGTTTTTTTGTTTTTTGGTTTGTTGGTTTGCTGGTTTGTTGGTTTGTTGGTTTGTTGGCTTGTTGGCTTGTTGGTTTGTTGGCTTGTCGGTTTGTTAGTTTGTTGGTTTGTTGGTTTGTTAGTTTATTTGTTTGTTGGTTTGTTGGCTTGTTGGTTTGTTGGTTTGTTGGTTTGTTGGCTTGTTGGTTTGTTGGCTTGTTGGTTTGTTGGTTTGTTGGTTTATTTGTTTATTGTTCTATTGGCTTGTTGGTTTGTTGGTTTGTTGGTTTCTTGGCTTGTTGGTTTGTTGGTTTGTTGGCTTGTTGGCTTGTTGGTTTGTTGGTTAGTTCGTTTGTTGGTTTGTTAGTTTGTTGGTTTGTTGGTTTGTTGGCTTGTTGGCTTGTTGGTTTGTTGGTTAGTTCGTTTGTTGGTTTGTTAGTTTGTTGGTTTGTTGGTTTGTTGGCTTGTTGGCTTGTTGGTTTGTTGGTTTGTTGGCTTGTTGGCTTGTTGGTTTGTTGGTTTGTTGGTTTTTTGGTTTGTTGGTTTGTTGGTTTGTTGGTTTGTTGGTTTGTTGGTTTATTTGTTTGTTGGTTTGTTGGCTTGTTGGTTTGTTGGTTTGTTGGTTTGTTGGCTTGTTGGCTTGTTGGTTTGTTGGTTTGTTGACTTGTTGGTTTGTTGGTTTGTTGGCTTGTTGGCTTGCTGCTTTGTTGGTTTGTTGGTTTGTTGGCTTGTTGGCTTGTTGGTTTGTTAGTTTGTTGGCTTTTTGGTTACTTGGTTTGTTGGTTTGTTGGTTTGTTGGTTTGTTGGTTTGTTGGTTTGTTGGTTTATTTGTTTGTTGTTCTGTTGGCTTCTTGGTTTGTTGGTTTGTTGGTTTCTTGGCTTGTTGGTTTGTTGGTTTGTTGGCTTGTTGGCTTGTTGGTTTGTTGGTTAGTTCGTTTGTTGGTTTGTTAGTTTGTTGGTTTGTTGGTTTGTTGGCTTGTTGGCTTGTTGGTTTGTTGGTTTGTTGGCTTGGTGGTTTGTTGGCTTGTTGGCTTGTTGGTTTGTTGGTTAGTTCGTTTGTTGGTTTGTTAGTTTGTTAGTTTGTTGGCTTGTTGGCTTGTTGGTTTTTTTGTTTTTTGGTTTGTTGGTTTGCTGGTTTGTTGGTTTGTTGGTTTGTTGGCTTGTTGGCTTGTTGGTTTGTTGGCTTGTCGGTTTGTTAGTTTGTTGGTTTGTTGGTTTGTTAGTTTATTTGTTTGTTGGTTTGTTGGCTTGTTGGTTTGTTGGTTTGTTGGTTTGTTGGCTTGTTGGTTTGTTGGTTTGTTGGTTTGTTGGTTTGTTGGTTTATTTGTTTGTTGTTCTGTTGGCTTGTTGGTTTGTTGGTTTGTTGGTTTCTTGGCTTGTTGGTTTGTTGGTTTGTTGGCTTGTTGGCTTGTTGGTTTGTTGGTTAGTTCGTTTGTTGGTTTGTTAGTTTGTTGGTTTGTTGGTTTGTTGGCTTGTTGGCTTGTTGGTTTGTTGGTTTGTTGGCTTGTTGGCTTGTTGGTTTGTTGGTTTGTTGGTTTTTTGGTTTGTTGGTTTGTTGGTTTGTTGGTTTGTTGGTTTGTTGGTTTATTTGTTTGTTGGTTTGTTGGCTTGTTGGTTTGTTGGTTTGTTGGTTTGTTGGCTTGTTGGCTTGTTGGTTTGTTGGTTTGTTGACTTGTTGGTTTGTTGGTTTGTTGGCTTGTTGGCTTGTTGCTTTGTTGGTTTGTTGGTTTGTTGGCTTGTTGGCTTGTTGGTTTGTTAGTTTGTTGGCTTTTTGGTTACTTGGTTTGTTGGTTTGTTGGGTTGTTGGTTTGTTGGCTTGTTGGTTTTTTGGTTTGTTGGTTTGTTGGTTTGTTGGCTTGTTGGTTTGTAGGTTTGTAGGTTTGTTGGTTTGTTGGTTTGTTGGTTTGTTGGTTTGTTGGTTTATTTGTTTGTTGGTTTGTTGGTTTGCTGGCTTGTTAATTTGTTGGTTTGTTGGCTTGTTGGTTTGTTAGTTTGTTGTTTTGTTGGCTTGTTGGCTTGTTGGTTTGTTGGTTTTTTGGTTTATTGGTTTGTTAATTTGTTGGTTTGTTGGTTTGTTGGTTTATTTGTTTGTTGGTTTGTTGGCTTGTTGGCTTGTTGGTTTGTTGGTTTTTTGGCTTCTTGGTTTGTTGGTTTGTTGGCTTGTTGGCTTGTTGGTTTGTTGGTTTGTTGGCTTGTTGGTTACTTAGTTTGTTGGTTTGTTGGCTTGTTGGATTGTTGGTTTGTTGGTTTGTTGGTTTGTTGGCTTGTTGGTTTGTTGGTTTGTTGGCTTGTTGGTTTGCTAGTTTGTTGGTTTGTTGGTTTGTTGGTTTGTTGGTTTGTTGCTTTGTTGGTTTGTTGGTTTGTTGGTTACTTATTTTATTTGTTTGTTGGTTTGTTGGCTTTGGTTTGTTGGTTTGTTGGTTTGTTGGCTTGTTGGGTTGTTGGTTTGTTGGCTTGTTGGCTTGTTCGCTTGTTGCTTTGTTGGTTTGTTGGTTTGTTGACTTGTTGGTTTGTTGGCTTGTTGGTTTGTTGGTTTGTTAGTTTGTTGGCTTGTTGGCTTGTTGGTTTGTTGGTTAGTTCGTTTGTTGGCTTGTTGGTTTGTTGGTTAGTTCGTTTGTTGGTTTGTTAGTTTGTTGGTTTGTTGGCTTGTTGGCTTGTTGGTTTGTTGGTTTGTTGGTTTGTTGGCTTGTTGGCTTGTTGGTTTGTTGGTTTGTTAGCTTGTTGGTTTGTTGGTTTGTTGGCTTGTTGGCTTGTTGCTTTATTCTTTTTATGGTTTGTTGGTTTGTTGGTTTTTTGCTTTGTTGGTTTGTTGGTTTGTTGGCTTGTTGGCTTGTTGGTTTGTTGGTTTGTTGGCTTGTTGGTATGTTAGTTTGTTTGTTTGTTGGCTTGTTGGCTTGTTGGTTTGTTGGTTTGTTGGTTTGTTGGTTTGTTGGTTTGTTGGTTTATTTGTTTGTTGGTTTGTTGGCTTGTTGGTTTGTTGGTTTGTTGGTTTGTTAGGTTGTTGGTTTGTTGGTTTGTTGGCTTGTTGGCTTGTTGGTTTGTTGGTTTTTTGCCTTGTTGGTTACTTAGTTTGTTGGTTTGTTGGCATGTTGGTTTGTTGGTTTGTTGGTTTGTTGGTTTTTTGGTTTGTTGGTTTGTTGGTTTGTTGGTTTATTTGTTTGTTGGGTTGTTGGCTTGCTGGCTTGTTGGTTTGTTGGTTTGTTAGCTTGTTGGTTTGTTGGTTTGTTGATTTTTTGGTTTGTTGGTTTGTTGGTTTGTTGGTTTGTTGGTTTGTTGGTTTATTTGTTTGTTGGTTTGTTGGCTTGTTGGTTTGTTGGTTTGTTGGTTTGTTAGGTTGTTGGTTTGTTGGTTTGTTGGCTTGTTGGCTTGTTGGTTTGTTGGTTTTTTGCCTTGTTGGTTACTTAGTTTGTTGGTTTGTTGGCATGTTGGTTTGTTGGTTTGTTGGCTTGTTGGCTTGTTGGTTTGTTGGCTTGTTGGTTTGTTGGTTTGTTGGCTTGTTGGTTTGTTGGTTTGTTGGTTTGTTGGTTTGTTGGCTTGTTGGTTTGTTGGTTTGTTGGCTTGTTGGTTTGATAGTTAGTTGGTTTGTTGGTTTGTTGGTTTGTTGCTTTGTTGGTTTGTTGGTTTATTGGCTTGTTGGCTTGTTGGTTTGTTGGCTTGTTGGTTTGTTAGTTTGTTGGCTTTTTGGTTACTTGGTTTGTTAGTTTGTTGGCTTGTTGGCTTGTTGGTTTGTTGGTTTGTTGGCTTGTTGGTTTGTTAGTTTGTTGGTTTGTTGGCTTGTTGGCTTGTTGGTTTGTTGGTTTGTTGGTTTGTTGGTTTGTTGGTTTGTTGGTTTGTTGGTTTTTTGGTTTGTTGGTTTGTTGGTTTGTTGGCTTGTTGGCTTGTTGGCTTTTTGGTTTGTTGGTTTGTTGGTTTGTTGGTTTGTTGCTTTGTTGGTTTGTTGGTTTGTTGGCTTGTTGGCTTGTTGGTTTGTTAGTTTGTTGACTTTTTGGTTACTTGGTTTGTTGGTTTGTTGGCTTGTTGGTTTGTTGGCTTGTTGGTTTGTTGGTTTGTTGGCTTGTTGGCTTATTGGTTTGTTGGTTTGTTGGTTTGTTGGTTTGTTGGTTTGTTGGTTTGTTGGTTTTTTGGTTTGTTGGTTTGTTGGTTTGTTGGTTTGTTGGCTTGTTGGTTTATTGGCTTGTTGGTTACTTGGTTTGTTGGTTTGTTGGCTTGTTGGCTTGTTGGTTTGTTGGTTTGTTGGTTTGTTAGTTTGTTGGTTTGTTGGCTTGTTGGCTTGTTGGTTTGTTGGTTTGTTGGCTTGTTGGTGTGTTGGTTTGTTGGTTTGTTGGCTTGTTGGTTTGTTGGTTTGTTGGCTTGTTATCTTGTTGGTTTGTTGTTTTGTTGGCTTGTTGGTTACTTAGTTTGTTGGTTTGTTGGCATGTTGGTTTGTTGGTTTGTTGGTTTGTTGGCTTGTTGGTTTGTTGGTTTGTTGGCTTGTTGGCTTGTTGGATTTTTGGTTTGTTGGTTTGTTGGCTTGTTGGTTTGTTGGTTTGTTGGCATGTTGGTTTGTTAGTTTGTTGGTTTGTTGGTTTGTTGGTTTGTTGGTTTATTTGTTTGTTGGTTTGTTGGCTTGTTGGTTTGTTGGTTTGTTGGTTTGTTGGCTTGTTGGTTTGTTGGTTTGTTGGTTTGTTGGTTTGTTGGCTTGTTGGCTTGTTGGTTTGTTGGTTTGTTGGTTTATTTGTTTGTTGGTTTGTTGGCTTGTTGGCTTGTTGGTTTGTTGGCTTGTTGGTTTGTTAGTTTGTTGGCTTTTTGGTTGCTTGGTTTGTTGGTTTATTTGTTTGTTGGTTTGTTGGCTTGTTAGTTACTTAGTTTGTTGGTTTGTTGGCATGTTGGTTTGTTGGTTTGTTGGTCTGTTGGCTTGTTGGTTTGTTGGTTTGTTGGCTTGTTGGCTTGTTGGTTTGTTGGTTTGTTGGTTTGTTGGCTTGTTGGTTTGTTGGTTTGTTGGCTTGTTGCATTGTTAGCTTGTTGGTTTGTTGGTTTGTTGGTTTGTTGGTTTGTTGGTTTATTTGTTTGTTGGTTTGTTGGCTTGTTGGTTTGTTGGTTTGTTGGTTTGTTGGTTTGTTGGCTTGTTGGTTTGCTGGTTTGTTGGTTTGTTGGTTTGTTGGTTTGTTCGCTTGTTAACTTGTTGGCTTGTTGGTTTGTTGGTTAGTTCGTTTGTTGGTTTGTTAGTTTGTTGGTTTGTTGGCTTGTTGGTTTGTTGCTTTGTTCATTTGATGGTTTGTTGGTTTGTTGGTTACTTGGTTTGTTGGTTTGTTGGTTTGTTGGCTTGTTGGTTTGTTGGCTTGTTGGTTTTTTGATTTGTTGGTTTGTTGGCTTGTTGGCTTGTTGGTTTGTTAGTTTGTTGGTTTGTTGGTTTGTTGGTTTGTTGGTTTGTTGGTTTTTTGGTTTGTTGGTTTATTTGTTTGTTGGTTTGTTGGCTTGTTGTTTTGTTGATTTGTTGGCTTCTTGGTTTGTTGGTTTATTGGTTTGTTGGTTTGTTGGTTTGTTGGCTTGTTGGCTTGTTTGTTTGTTAGTTTGTTGGTTTGTTGGTTTGTTGGTTTGTTGGTTTGTTGGTTTTTTGGTTTGTTGTTTTATTTGTTTGTTGGTTGGTTGGCTTGTTGTTTTGTTGGCTTGTTGGCTTGTTATTTTGTTGGTTTGTTGGTTTGTTGGCTTGTTGGCTTGTTGGTTTGTTGGTTTGTTGGTTTGTTGGTTTGTTGGTTTGTTGGTTTGTTGGTTTCTTGGTTTGTTGGCTTGTTGGTTTGTTGGTTTGTTGGCTTGTTGGTTTGTTGGTTTGTTGGCTTGTTGGTTTGTTAGTTTGTTGGTTTGTTGGCTTGTTGGCTTGTTGGTTTGTTGGTTTTTTGGTTTGTTGGTTTGTTGGTTTGTTGGTTTGTTGGTTTGTTGGTTTGTTGGTTTATTTGTTTGTTGGTTTGTTGGTTTGTTGGTTAGTTGGCTTGTTGGTTTGTTGGTTTGTTGGTTTTTTGGTTTGTTGGTTTGTTGGTTTGTTGGTTTGTTGGTTTAATTGTTTGTTGGTTTGTTGGCTTGTTGGTTTGTTGGTTTGTTGGTTTGTTGGCTTGTTGGTTTGTTGGTTTGTTGGCTTGTTGCCTTGTTGGTTTGTTGGCTTGTTGGCTTGTTGGCTTGTTGGTTTGTTGGTTTGTTGGTTTGTTAGTTTGTTGGTTTGTTGGTTTGTTGTTTGTTGGTTTGTTGGCTTGTTGGTTTGTTGGTTTGTTAGCGTGTTGGTTACTTAGTTTGTTGGTTTGTTGGCATGTTGGTTTGTTGGTTTGTTGGTTTGTTGGCTTGTTGGTTTGTTGGTTTGTGGGCTTGTTGGCTTGTTGGTTTGTTGGTTTGTTGGTTTGTTGGCTTGTTGGTTTGTTGGTTTGTTGGCTTGTTGATTTGTTAGTTTGTTGGTTTGTTGGGTTGTTGGTTTGTTGGTTTATTTGTTTGTTGGTTTGTTGGCTTGTTGATTTGTTGGTTTGTTGGTTGGTTGGCTTGTTGGCTTGTTGGTTTGTTGGTTTGTTGGGTTGTTGGTTTGTTGATTTGTTGGCTTGTTGGCTTGTTGGTTTGCTGGTTTGTTGGTTTGTTGGTTTGTTGGTTTGTTCGTTTGTTGGTTTGTTGGTTAATTGGCTTGTTGGTTTGTTGGTTTGTTGGCTTGTTGGCTTGTTGGTTAGTTGGTTTGTTGGTTTGTTGGTTTGTTGGTTTGTTCGTTTGTTGGTTTGTTGGTTAATTGGCTTGTTGGTTTGTTGGTTTGTTGGCTTGTTGGCTTGTTGGTTAGTTGGTTTGTTGGCTTGTTGGCTTGTTGGTTTGTTGGTTTGTTGGTTTGTTGGCTTGTTGGTTTGTTAGTTTGTTGGCTTTTTGGTTACTTGGTTTGTTGGTTTGTTGGTTTGTTGGTTTGTTGGTTTGTTGGCTTGTTGGCTTGTTGGTTTGTTGGTTTGTTGGTTTGTTGGTTTGTTGGCTTGTTGGCTTGTTGGTTTGTTGGTTTGTTGGTTTGTTAGTTTGTTGGTTTATTTGTTTGTTGCTTTGTTGGCTTGTTGGTTTGTTGGTTTGTTAGTGTCTTGGCTTGTTGGTTTGTTGGCTTGTTGGTTTATTTGTTTGTTGGTTTGTTGGCTTGTTGGGTTGTTGGTTTGTTGGTTTGTTGGCTTGTTGGTTTGTTGGCTTGTTGGCTTGTTGCTTTGTTGGTTTGTTGGCTTGTTGGCTTGTTGGTTTGTTGGTTTATTGGTTTATTTGTTTGTTGGTTTGTTGGCTTGTTGGTTTGTTGGTTTGTTGGCTTGTTGGCTTGTTGGTTTGTTGGTTTGTTGGTTTGTTAGTTTATTTGTTTGTTGGTTTGTTGGCTTGTTGGCTTGTTGGCTTGTTGGTTTGTTGGCTTGTTGGTTTGCTAGTTTGGTGGCTTTTTGGTTACTTGGTTTGTAGGTTTGTTGGTTTGTTGATTTTTTGGTTTGTTGGTTTGTTGGCTTGTTGGTTTGTTGGTTTGTTGGTTTGTTGGCTTGTTGACTTGTTGGTTTGTTGGCTTGTTGGCTTGTTGGTTTGTTGGTTTGTTGCCTTGTTGGCTTGTTGGTTTGTTGGTTTGTTGGTTTGTTAGTTTGTTGGTTTGTTGGTTTTTTGGTTTGTTGGTTTGTTGGTTTGTTGGCTTGTGGGTTTGTTGGTTTGTTGGCTTGTTGGCTTGTTGGTTTGTTTATTTGTTGCCTTGTTGGCTTGTTTGTTTGTTGGTTTGTTGGTTTTTTGGTTTGTTGGTTTGTTGGTTTGTTGGTTTGTTGGTTTGTTGGTTTATTTGTTTTTTGGTTTGTTGGCTTGTTGGCTTGTTGGTTTGTTGGTTTGTTAGCTTGTTGGTTTGTTGGTTTGTTGGTTTTTTGGTTTGTTGGTTTGTTGGTTTGTTGGTTTATTTGTTTGTTGGTTTGTTGGCTTGTTGGTTTGTTGGTTTGTTGGTTTGTTAGGTTGTTGGTTTGTTGGTTTGTTGGCTTGTTGGCTTGTTGGTTTGTTAGTTTTTTGCCTTGTTGGTTACTTAGTTTGTTGGTTTGTTGGCATGTTGGTTTGTTGGTTTGTTGGCTTGTTGGCTTGTTGGTTTGTTGGCTTGTTGGTTTGTTGGTTTGTTGGCTTATTGGTTTGTTGGTTTGTTGGTTTGTTGGTTTGTTGGTTTGTTGGCTTGTTGATTTGTTGGTTTGTTGGCTTGTTGGTTTGTTAGTTTGTTGGTTTGTTGGTTTGTTGGTTTGTTGGTTTGTTGCTTTGTTGGTTTGTTGGTTTATTGGCTTGTTGGCTTGTTGGTTTGTAGGCTTGTTGGTTTGTTAGTTTGTTGGCTTTTTGGTTACTTGGTTTGTTAGTTTGTTGGCTTGTTGGCTTGTTGGTTTGTTAGTTTGTTGGCTTGTTGGTTTGTTAGTTTGTTGGTTTGTTGGCTTGTTGGCTTGTTGGTTTGTTGGTTTGTTGGTTTGTTGGTTTGTTGGTTTGTTGGTTTGTTGGTTTTTTGGTTTGTTGGTTTGTTGGTTTGTTGGCTTGTTGGTTTGTTGGCTTCTTGGCTTGTTGGTTTGTTGGTTTGTTGGCTTGTTGGCTTGTTAGTTTGTTGGTTTGTTGGTTTGTTGGTTTGTTGCTTTGTTGGTTTGTTGGTTTGTTGGCTTGTTGGCTTGTTGGTTTGTTAGTTTGTTGGCTTTTTGGTTACTTGGTTTGTTGGTTTGTTGGCTTGTTGGTTTGTTGGCTTGTTGGTTTGTTGGTTTGTTGGCTTGTTGGCTTATTGGTTTGTTGGTTTGTTGGTTTGTTGGTTTGTTGGTTTGTTGGTTTGTTGGTTTGTTGGTTTTTTGGTTTGTTGGTTTGTTGGTTTGTTGGTTTGTTGGCTTGTTGGTTTGTTGGCTTGTTGGTTACTTGGTTTGTTGGTTTGTTGGCTTGTTGGCTTGTTGGTTTGTTGGTTTGTTGGCATGTTGGTTTGTTAGTTTGTTGGTTTGTTGGCTTGTTGGCTTGTTGGTTTGTTGGTTTGTTGGCTTGTTGGTGTGTTGGTTTGTTGGTTTGTTGGCTTGTTGGTTCGTTGGTTTGTTGGCTTGTTATCTTGTTGGTTTGTTGTTTTGTTGGCTTGTTGGTTACTTAGTTTGTTGGTTTGTTGGCATGTTGGTTTGTTGGTTTGTTGGTTTGTTGGCTTGTTGGTTTGTTGGTTTGTTGGCTTGTTAGCTTGTTGGATTTTTGGTTTGTTGGTTTGTTCGCTTGTTGGTTTGTTGGTTTGTTGGCTTGTTGGTTTGTTAGTTTGTTGGTTTGTTGGTTTGTTGGTTTGTTGGTTTGTTGGTTTGTTGGTTTATTTGTTTGTTGGTTTGTTGGCTTGTTGGTTTGTTGGTTTGTTGGTTTGTTGGTTTGTTGGTTTGTTGGCTTGTTGGTTTGTTGGTTTGTTGGTTTGTTGGTTTGTTGGCTTGTTGGCTTGTTGGTTTGTTGATTTGTTGGTTTATTTGTTTGTTGGTTTGTTGGCTTGTTGGCTTGTTGGTTTGTTGGCTTGTTGGTTTGTTAGTTTGTTGGCTTTTTGGTTGCTTGGTTTGTTGGTTTATTTGTTTGTTGGTTTGTTGGCTTGTTAGTTACTTAGTTTGTTGGTTTGTTGGCATGTTGGTTTGTTGGTTTGTTGGTTTGTTGGCTTGTTGTTTTGTTGGTTTGTTGGCTTGTTGGCTTGTTGGTTTGTTGGTTTGTTGGCATGTTGGTTTGTTGGTTTGTTGGCTTGTTGGATTGTTAGTTTGTTGGTTTGTTGGTTTGTTGGTTTGTTGGTTTGTTGGTTTATTTGTTTGTTGGTTTGTTGGCTTGTTGGTTTGTTGGTTTGTTGGTTTGTTGGCTTGTTGGTTTGTTGGTTTGTTGGTTTGTTGGTTTGTTCGCTTGTTAACTTGTTGGCTTGTTGGTTTGTTGGTTAGTTCGTTTGTTGGTTTGTTAGTTTGTTGGTTTGTTGGTTTGTTGGTTTGTTGGTTTGTTGGTTTATTTGTTTGTTGTTTTGTTGGTTTGTTGGCTTGTTGGTTTGTTGGTTTGTTGGTTTGTTGGTTTGTTGGTTTGTTGGCTTGTTGGCTTGTTGGTTTGTTAGTTTGTTGGTTTGTTGGTTTGTTGGTTTGTTGGTTTGTTGGTTTTTTGGTTTGTTGGTTTATTTGTTTGTTGGTTTGTTGGCTTGTTGTTTTGTTGGTTTGTTGGCTTGTTGGCTTGTTGGTTTGTTGGTTTGTTGGTTTGTTGGCTTGTTGGCTTGTTGGTTTGTTGGTTTGTTGGTTTGTTGGTTTGTTGGTTTGTTGGTTTGTTGGTTTCTTGGTTTGTTGGCTTGTTGGTTTGTTGGTTTGTTGGCTTGTTGGCTTGTTGGTTTGTTGGTTTGTTGGCTTGTTGGTTTGTTAGTTTGTTGGTTTGTTGGTTTGTTGGCTTGTTGGTTTGTTGGTTTTTTGGTTTGTTGGTTTGTTGGTTTGTTGGTTTGTTGGTTTGTTGGTTTGTTGGTTTATTTGTTTGTTGGTTTGTTGGTTTGTTGGTTAGTTGGCTTGTTGGTTTGTTGGTTTGTTGGTTTTTTGGTTTGTTGGTTTGTTGGTTTGTTGGTTTGTTGGTTTGTTGGTTTGTTTGTTTAATTGTTTGTTGGTTTGTTGGTTTGTTGGTTTGTTGGTTCGTTGGTTTGTTGGCTTGTTGGTTTGTTGGTTTGTTGGCTTGTTGCCTTGTTGGTTTGTTGGCTTGTTGGCTTGTAGGTTTGTTGGTTTGTTGGTTTGTTAGTTTGTTGGTTTGTTGGTTTGTTGGTTTGTTGTTTGTTGGTTTGTTGGCTTGTTGGTTTGTTGGTTTGTTGGCTTGTTGGTTACTTATTTTGTTGGTTTGTTGGCATGTTGGTTTGTGTGTTTGTTGGTTTGTTGGCTTGTTGGTTTGTTGGTTTGTTGGCTTGTTGGCTTGTTGATTTGTTGGTTTGTTGGTTTGTTGGCTTGTTGGTTTGTTGGTTTGTTGGCTTGTTGATTTGTTAGTTTGTTGGTTTGTTGGTTTGTTGGTTTGTTGGTTTGTTGGTTTATTTGTTTGTTGGTTTGTTGGCTTGTTGATTTGTTGGTTTGTTGCTTGGTTGGCTTGTTGGCTTGTTGGTTTGTTGGTTTGTTGGCTTGTTGGTTTGTTGATTTGTTGGCTTGTTGGCTGGTTGGTTTGCTGGTTTGTTGGTTTGTTGGTTTGTTGGTTTGTTCGTTTGTTGGTTTGTTGGTTAATTGGCTTGTTGGTTTGTTGGTTTGTTGGCTTGTTGGTTTGTTGGTTTGTTGGCTTGTTGGCTTGTTGCTTTTTTGGTTTGTTGGTTTGTTGGCTTGTTGGCTTGTTGGTTTGTAAGTTTGTTGGCTTTTTGGTTACTTGGTTTGTTGGTTTGTTGGTTTGTTGGTTTGTTGGCTTGTTGGTTTTTTGGTTTGTTGGTTTGTTGGCTTGTTGGCTTGTTGGTTTGTTGGTTTGTTGGTTTGTTGGTTTATTTGTTTGTTGGTTTGTTGGCTTGTTGGTTTGTTGGTTTGTTAGTTTCTTGGCTTGTTGGTTTGTTGGCTTGTTGGTTTATTTGTTTGTTGGTTTGTTGGCTTGGTGGGTTGTTGGTTTGTTGGTTTGTTGGCTTGTTGGTTTGTTGGCTTGTTGGCTTGTTGCTTTGTTGGTTTGTTGGTTTGTTGGCTTGTTGGCTTGTTGGTTTGTTGGTTTGTTGGTTTGTTGGTTTGATGGCTTGTTGGTTTGTTGGCTAGTTGGCTTGTTGGTTTATTGGTTTGTTGGTTTGTTGGTTGTTGGTTTGTTGGTTTTTTGGTTTGTTGGTTTATTTGTTTGTTGGTTTGTTGGCTTGTTTGTTTGTTGGTTTGTTGGTTTGTTAGTTTGTTGGCTTGTTGGTTTGTTGGTTTGTTGGTTTGTTGGCTTTTTGGCTTGTTGGTTTGTTGGTTTGTTGGCTTGTTGGCTTGTTAGTTTGTTGGCTTCTTGGTTTGCTAGTTTGGTGGCTTTTTGGTTACTTAGTTTGTAGGTTTGTTGGTTTGTTGATTTTTTGGTTTGTTGGTTTGTTGGCTTGTTGGTTTGTTGGTTTGTTGGTTTGTTGGCTTGTTGGCTTGTTGGTTTGTTGGCTTGTTGGCTTGTTGGTTTGTTGGTTTGTTGCCTTGTTGGCTTGTTGGTTTGTTGGTTTGTTGGTTTGTTGGTTTGTTGGTTTGTTGGTTTTTTGGTTTCTTGGTTTGTTGGTTTGTTGGCTTATTGGTTTGTTGGTTTGTTGGCTTGTTGGCTTGTTGGTTTGTTGATTTGTTGCCTTGTTGGCCTGTTGGTTTGTTGGCTTGTTGGTTTGTTGGTTTGTTGGCTTGTTGGTTTGTTGGTTTGTTGGTTTGTTGGTTTGTTGGTTTGTTGGCTTGTTGGTTTGTTGGTTTGTTGGCTTGTTGGTTTGTTAGTTTGTTGGTTTGTTGGTTTGTTGGTTTGTTGGTTTGTTGCTTTGTTGGTTTGTTGGTTTATTGGCTTGTTGGCTTGTTGGTTTGTAGGCTTGTTGGTTTGTTAGTTTGTTGGCTTTTTGGTTACTTGGTTTGTTAGTTTATTGGCTTGTTGGCTTGTTGGTTTGTTAGTTTGTTGGCTTGTTGGTTTGTTAGTTTGTTGGTTTGTTGGCTTGTTGGCTTGTTGGTTTGTTGGTTTGTTGGTTTGTTGGTTTGTTGGTTTGTTGGTTTGTTGGTTTTTTGGTTTGTTGGTTTGTTGGTTTGTTGGCTTGTTGGTTTGTTGGCTTCTTGGCTTGTTGGTTTGTTGGTTTGTTGGCTTGTTGGCTTGTTAGTTTGTTGGTTTGTTGGTTTGTTGGTTTGTTGCTTTGTTGGTTTGTTGGTTTGTTGGCTTGTTGGCTTGTTGGTTTGTTAGTTTGTTGGCTTTTTGGTTACTTGGTTTGTTGGTTTGTTGGCTTGTTGGTTTGTTGGCTTGTTGGTTTGTTGGTTTGTTGGCTTGTTGGCTTATTGGTTTGTTGGTTTGTTGGTTTGTTGGTTTGTTGGTTTGTTGGTTTGTTGATTTTTTGGTTTGTTGGTTTGTTGGTTTGTTGGTTTGTTGGCTTGTTGGTTTGTTGGCTTGTTGGTTACTTGGTTTGTTGGTTTGTTGGCTTGTTGGCTTGTTGGTTTGTTGGTTTGTTGGCATGTTGGTTTGTTAGTTTGTTGGTTTGTTGGCTTGTTGGCTTGTTGGTTTGTTGGTTTGTTGGCTTGTTGGTGTGTTGGTTTGTTGGTTTGTTGGCTTGTTGGTTCGTTGGTTTGTTGGCTTGTTATCTTGTTGGTTTGTTGTTTTGTTGGCTTGTTGGTTACTTAGTTTGTTGGTTTGTTGGCATGTTGGTTTGTTGGTTTGTTGGTTTGTTGGCTTGTTGGTTTGTTGGTTTGTTGGCTTGTTAGCTTGTTGGATTTTTGGTTTGTTGGTTTGTTGGCTTGTTGGTTTGTTGGTTTGTTGGCTTGTTGGTTTGTTAGTTTGTTGGTTTGTTGGTTTGTTGGTTTGTTGGTTTGTTGGTTTGTTGGTTTATTTGTTTGTTGGTTTGTTGGCTTGTTGGTTTGTTGGTTTGTTGGTTTGTTGGCTTGTTGGTTTGTTGGTTTGTTGGTTTGTTGGTTTGTTGGCTTGTTGGTTTGTTGGTTTGTTGATTTGTTGGTTTATTTGTTTGTTGGTTTGTTGGCTTGTTGGCTTGTTGGTTTGTTGGCTTGTTGGTTTGTTAGTTTGTTGGCTTTTTGGTTGCTTGGTTTGTTGGTTTATTTGTTTGTTGGTTTGTTGGCTTGTTAGTTGCTTAGTTTGTTGGTTTGTTGGCATGTTGGTTTGTTGGTTTGTTGGTTTGTTGGCTTGTTGTTTTGTTGGTTTGTTGGCTTGTTGGCTTGTTGGTTTGTTGGTTTGTTGGCATGTTGGTTTGTTGGTTTGTTGGCTTGTTGGATTGTTAGTTTGTTGGTTTGTTGGTTTGTTGGTTTGTTGGTTTGTTGGTTTATTTGTTTGTTGGTTTGTTGGCTTGTTGGTTTGTTGGTTTGTTGGTTTGTTGGCTTGTTGGTTTGTTGGTTTGTTGGTTTGTTGGTTTGTTCGCTTGTTAACTTGTTGGCTTGTTGGTTTGTTGGTTAGTTCGTTTGTTGGTTTGTTAGTTTGTTGGTTTGTTGGTTTGTTGGTTTGTTGGTTTGTTGGTTTGTTGGTTTATTTGTTTGTTGTTTTGTTGGTTTGTTGGCTTGTTGGTTTGTTGGTTTGTTGGTTTGTTGGTTTGTTGGTTTGTTGGCTTGTTGGCTTGTTGGTTTGTTAGTTTGTTGGTTTGTTGGTTTGTTGGTTTGTTGGTTTGTTGGTTTTTTGGTTTGTTGGTTTATTTGTTTGTTGGTTTGTTGGCTTGTTGTTTTGTTGGTTTGTTGGCTTGTTGGCTTGTTGGTTTGTTGGTTTGTTGGTTTGTTGGCTTGTTGGCTTGTTGGTTTGTTGGTTTGTTGGTTTGTTGGTTTGTTGGTTTGTTGGTTTGTTGGTTTCTTGGTTTGTTGGCTTGTTGGTTTGTTGGTTTGTTGGCTTGTTGGCTTGTTGGTTTGTTGGTTTGTTGGCTTGTTGGTTTGTTAGTTTGTTGGTTTGTTGGCTTGTTGGCTTGTTGGTTTGTTGGTTTTTTGGTTTGTTGGTTTGTTGGTTTGTTGGTTTGTTGGTTTGTTGGTTTGTTGGTTTATTTGTTTGTTGGTTTGTTGGTTTGTTGGTTAGTTGGCTTGTTGGTTTGTTGGTTTGTTGGTTTTTTGGTTTGTTGGTTTGTTGGTTTGTTGGTTTGTTGGTTTGTTGGTTTGTTGGTTTGTTGGTTTGTTGGTTTAATTGTTTGTTGGTTTGTTGGCTTGTTGGTTTGTTGGTTTGTTGGTTTGTTGGCTTGTTGGTTTGTTGGTTTGTTGGCTTGTTGCCTTGTTGGTTTGTTGGCTTGTTGGCTTGTTGGTTTGTTGGTTTGTTGGTTTGTTAGTTTGTTGGTTTGTTGGTTTGTTGGTTTGTTGTTTGTTGGTTTGTTGGCTTGTTGGTTTGTTGGTTTGTTGGCTTGTTGGTTACTTATTTTGTTGGTTTGTTGGCATGTTGGTTTGTGTGTTTGTTGGTTTGTTGGCTTGTTGGTTTGTTGGTTTGTTGGCTTGTTGGTTTGTTGGTTTGTTGGTTTGTTGGCTTGTTGGGTTGTTGGTTTGTTGGCTTGTTGATTTGTTAGTTTGTTGGTTTGTTGGTTTGTTGGTTTGTTGGTTTGTTGGTTTATTTGTTTGTTGGTTTGTTGGCTTGTTGATTTGTTGGTTTGTTGCTTGGTTGGCTTGTTGGCTTGTTGGTTTGTTGGTTTGTTGGCTTGTTGGTTTGTTGATTTGTTGGCTTGTTGGCTGGTTGGTTTGCTGGTTTGTTGGTTTGTTGGTTTGTTGGTTTGTTCGTTTGTTGGTTTGTTGGTTAATTGGCTTGTTGGTTTGTTAGTTTGTTGGCTTGTTGGCTTGTTGGTTAGTTGGTTTGTTGGCTTGTTGGCTTGTTGGTTTGTTGGTTTGTTGGTTTGTTGGTTTGTTGGCTTGTTGGTTTGTTGGTTTGTTGGCTTGTTGGTTTGTTGGTTTGTTGGCTTGTTGGCTTGTTGCTTTTTTGGTTTGTTGGTTTGTTGGCTTGTTGGTTTGTTGGCTTGTTGGCTTGTTGGTTTGTAAGTTTGTTGGCTTTTTGGTTACTTGGTTTGTTGGTTTGTTGGTTAATTGGCTTGTTGGTTTGTTAGTTTGTTGGCTTGTTGGCTTGTTGGTTAGTTGGTTTGTTGGCTTGTTGGCTTGTTGGTTTGTTGGTTTGTTGGTTTGTTGGTTTGTTGGCTTGTTGGTTTGTTGGTTTGTTGGCTTGTTGGTTTGTTGGTTTGTTGGCTTGTTGGCTTGTTGCTTTTTTGGTTTGTTGGTTTGTTGGTTTGATGGTTTGTTGGCTTGTTGGTTTGTTGGTTTGTTGGCTTGTTGATTTGTTAGTTTGTTGGTTTGTTGGTTTGTTGGTTTGTTGGTTTGTTGGTTTATTTGTTTGTTGGTTTGTTGGCTTGTTGATTTGTTGGTTTGTTGCTTGGTTGGCTTGTTGGCTTGTTGGTTTGTTGGTTTGTTGGCTTGTTGGTTTGTTGATTTGTTGGCTTGTTGGCTGGTTGGTTTGCTGGTTTGTTTGCTTGTTGGTTTTTTGGTTTGTTGGTTTGTTGGCTTGTTGGCTTGTTGGTTTGTTGGTTTGTTGGTTTGTTGGTTTATTTGTTTGTTGGTTTGTTGGCTTGTTGGTTTGTTGGTTTGTTAGTGTCTTGGCTTGTTGGTTTGTTGGCTTGTTGGTTTATTTGTTTGTTGGTTTGTTGGCTTGGTGGGTTGTTGGTTTGTTGGTTTGTTGGCTTGTTGGTTTGTTGGCTTGTTGGCTTGTTGCTTTGTTGGTTTGTTGGCTTGTTGGCTTGTTGGTTTGTTAGTTTGTTGGCTTTTCGGTTACTTGGTTTGTTGGTTGTTGGTTTGTTGGTTTGTTGGTTTGTTCGCTGGTTGGTTTGTTGGTTAATTGGTTTGTTGGTTTGTTGGTTTGTTGGTTTGTTGGTTTGTTGGTTTGTTGGTTTGTTGGTTTGTTGGTTTGATGGCTTGTTGGTTTGTTGGCTAGTTGGCTTGTTGGTTTGTTGGTTTGTTGGTTTGTTGGTTGTTGGTTTGTTGGTTTTTTGGTTTGTTGGTTTATTTGTTTGTTGGTTTGTTGGCTTGTTGGTTTGTTGGTTTGTTGGTTTGTTAGTTTGTTGGCTTGTTGGTTTGTTGGTTTGTTGGTTTGTTGGCTTTTTGGCTTGTTGGTTTGTTGGTTTGTTGGCTTGTTGGCTTGTTGGCTTGTTAGTTTGTTGGCTTGTTGGTTTGCTAGTTTGGTGGCTTTTTGGTTACTTAGTTTGTAGGTTTGTTGGTTTGTTGATTTTTTGGTTTGTTGGTTTGTTGGTTTGTTGGTTTGTTGGTTTGTTGGTTTGTTGGCTTGTTGGCTTGTTGGTTTGTTGGCTTGTTGGCTTGTTGGTTTGTTGGTTTGTTGCCTTGTTGGCTTGTTGGTTTGTTGGTTTGTTGGTTTGTTGGTTTGTTGGTTTGTTGGTTTTTTGGTTTGTTGGTTTGTTGGTTTGTTGGCTTATTGGTTTGTTGGTTTGTTGGCTTGTTGGCTTGTTGGTTTGTTGATTTGTTGCCTTGTTGGCCTGTTGGTTTGTTGGTTTGTTGGTTTGTTGGCTTGTTGGTTTGTTAGTTTTTTGGTTTGTTTGTTTATTTGTTTGTTGGTTTGTTGGCTTGTTGGTTTGTTGGTTTGTTGGTTTGTTGGTTTGTTGGCTTGTTGGCTTGTTGGCTTGTTGGCTTGTTGGTTTGTTAGTTTGTTGGCTTTTTGGTTACTTAGTTTGTTGGTTTGTTGGCTTTTTGGCTTGTTGGTTTGTTGCTTCGTTCGTTTGATGGTTTGTTGGTTTGTTGGTTACTTGGTTTGTTGGTTTGTTGGCTTGTTGGTTTGTTGGCTTGTTGGTTTGCTGGTTTGTTGGTTTGTTGGCTTGTTGGCTTGTTGGTTTATTGGTTTGTTGGTTTGTTGGTTTGTTGGTTTTTTGGTTTTTTGGTTTGTTGGTTTGTTGGTTTGTTGGCTTGTTGGTTTGTTGGTTTGTTGGCTTGTTGGCTTGTTGGTTACTTAGTTTGTTGGTTTGTTGGTTTGTTGGCTTGTTGGTTTGTTGGCTTTTTGCTTTGTTGGTTTGTTGGTTTGTTGGCTTGTTGGTTTGTTGGCCTGTTGGTTTGTTGGCTTGTTTGTTTGTTGGTATGTTGGTTTGTTGGCTTGTTGGTTTGTTGGTTTGTTGGTTTGTTGGTTTGTTCGCTGGTTGGTTTGTTGGTTAATTGGTTTGTTGGTTTGTTGGTTTGTTGGTTTGTTGGTTTGTTAGTTTGTTGGTTTGTTGGTTTGTTGGTTTATTTGTTTGTTGGTTTGTTGGTTTGTTGGTTTGTTGGTTTGTTGGTTTGTTGGTTTGTTGGTTTGTTGGTTTATTTGTTTGTTGGTTTGTTGGTTTGTTGGCTTGTTGGTTTGTTGGCTAGTTGGCTTGTTGGTTTGTTGGTTTGTTGGTTTGTTGGTTGTTGGTTTGTTAGTTTTTTGGTTTGTTGGTTTATTTGTTTGTTGGTTTGTTGGCTTGTTGGTTTGTTGGTTTGTTGGTTTGTTAGTTTGTTGGTTTGTTGGTTTGTTGGTTTGTTGTTTGTTGGTTTGTTGGCTTGTTGGTTTGTTGGTTTGTTGGCTTGTTGGTTACTTATTTTGTTGGTTTGTTGGCATGTTGGTTTGTGTGTTTGTTGGTTTGTTGGCTTGTTGGTTTGTTGGTTTGTTGGCTTGTTGGTTTGTTGGTTTGTTGGTTTGTTGGCTTGTTGGGTTGTTGGTTTGTTGGCTTGTTGATTTGTTAGTTTGTTGGTTTGTTGGTTTGTTGGTTTGTTGGTTTGTTGGTTTATTTGTTTGTTGGTTTGTTGGCTTGTTGATTTGTTGGTTTGTTGCTTGGTTGGCTTGTTGGCTTGTTGGTTTGTTGGTTTGTTGGCTTGTTGGTTTGTTGATTTGTTGGCTTGTTGGCTGGTTGGTTTGCTGGTTTGTTGGTTTGTTGGTTTGTTGGTTTGTTCGTTTGTTGGTTTGTTGGTTAATTGGCTTGTTGGTTTGTTAGTTTGTTGGCTTGTTGGCTTGTTGGTTAGTTGGTTTGTTGGCTTGTTGGCTTGTTGGTTTGTTGGTTTGTTGGTTTGTTGGTTTGTTGGCTTGTTGGTTTGTTGGTTTGTTGGCTTGTTGGTTTGTTGGTTTGTTGGCTTGTTGGCTTGTTGCTTTTTTGGTTTGTTGGTTTGTTGGCTTGTTGGTTTGTTGGCTTGTTGGCTTGTTGGTTTGTAAGTTTGTTGGCTTTTTGGTTACTTGGTTTGTTGGTTTGTTGGTTAATTGGCTTGTTGGTTTGTTAGTTTGTTGGCTTGTTGGCTTGTTGGTTAGTTGGTTTGTTGGCTTGTTGGCTTGTTGGTTTGTTGGTTTGTTGGTTTGTTGGTTTGTTGGCTTGTTGGTTTGTTGGTTTGTTGGCTTGTTGGTTTGTTGGTTTGTTGGCTTGTTGGCTTGTTGCTTTTTTGGTTTGTTGGTTTGTTGGTTTGATGGTTTGTTGGCTTGTTGGTTTGTTGGTTTGTTGGCTTGTTGATTTGTTAGTTTGTTGGTTTGTTGGTTTGTTGGTTTGTTGGTTTGTTGGTTTATTTGTTTGTTGGTTTGTTGGCTTGTTGATTTGTTGGTTTGTTGCTTGGTTGGCTTGTTGGCTTGTTGGTTTGTTGGTTTGTTGGCTTGTTGGTTTGTTGATTTGTTGGCTTGTTGGCTGGTTGGTTTGCTGGTTTGTTTGCTTGTTGGTTTTTTGGTTTGTTGGTTTGTTGGCTTGTTGGCTTGTTGGTTTGTTGGTTTGTTGGTTTGTTGGTTTATTTGTTTGTTGGTTTGTTGGCTTGTTGGTTTGTTGGTTTGTTAGTGTCTTGGCTTGTTGGTTTGTTGGCTTGTTGGTTTATTTGTTTGTTGGTTTGTTGGCTTGGTGGGTTGTTGGTTTGTTGGTTTGTTGGCTTGTTGGTTTGTTGGCTTGTTGGCTTGTTGCTTTGTTGGTTTGTTGGCTTGTTGGCTTGTTGGTTTGTTAGTTTGTTGGCTTTTCGGTTACTTGGTTTGTTGGTTGTTGGTTTGTTGGTTTGTTGGTTTGTTCGCTGGTTGGTTTGTTGGTTAATTGGTTTGTTGGTTTGTTGGTTTGTTGGTTTGTTGGTTTGTTGGTTTGTTGGTTTGTTGGTTTGTTGGTTTGATGGCTTGTTGGTTTGTTGGCTAGTTGGCTTGTTGGTTTGTTGGTTTGTTGGTTTGTTGGTTGTTGGTTTGTTGGTTTTTTGGTTTGTTGGTTTATTTGTTTGTTGGTTTGTTGGCTTGTTGGTTTGTTGGTTTGTTGGTTTGTTAGTTTGTTGGCTTGTTGGTTTGTTGGTTTGTTGGTTTGTTGGCTTTTTGGCTTGTTGGTTTGTTGGTTTGTTGGCTTGTTGGCTTGTTGGCTTGTTAGTTTGTTGGCTTGTTGGTTTGCTAGTTTGGTGGCTTTTTGGTTACTTAGTTTGTAGGTTTGTTGGTTTGTTGATTTTTTGGTTTGTTGGTTTGTTGGCTTGTTGGTTTGTTGGTTTGTTGGTTTGTTGGCTTGTTGGCTTGTTGGTTTGTTGGCTTGTTGGCTTGTTGGTTTGTTGGTTTGTTGCCTTGTTGGCTTGTTGGTTTGTTGGTTTGTTGGTTTGTTGGTTTGTTGGTTTGTTGGTTTTTTGGTTTGTTGGTTTGTTGGTTTGTTGGCTTATTGGTTTGTTGGTTTGTTGGCTTGTTGGCTTGTTGGTTTGTTGATTTGTTGCCTTGTTGGCCTGTTGGTTTGTTGGTTTGTTGGTTTGTTGGCTTGTTGGTTTGTTAGTTTTTTGGTTTGTTTGTTTATTTGTTTGTTGGTTTGTTGGCTTGTTGGTTTGTTGGTTTGTTGGTTTGTTGGTTTGTTGGCTTGTTGGCTTGTTGGCTTGTTGGCTTGTTGGTTTGTTAGTTTGTTGGCTTTTTGGTTACTTAGTTTGTTGGTTTGTTGGCTTTTTGGCTTGTTGGTTTGTTGCTTCGTTCGTTTGATGGTTTGTTGGTTTGTTGGTTACTTGGTTTGTTGGTTTGTTGGCTTGTTGGTTTGTTGGCTTGTTGGTTTGCTGGTTTGTTGGTTTGTTGGCTTGTTGGCTTGTTGGTTTATTGGTTTGTTGGTTTGTTGGTTTGTTGGTTTTTTGGTTTTTTGGTTTGTTGGTTTGTTGGTTTGTTGGCTTGTTGGTTTGTTGGTTTGTTGGCTTGTTGGCTTGTTGGTTACTTAGTTTGTTGGTTTGTTGGTTTGTTGGCTTGTTGGTTTGTTGGCTTTTTGCTTTGTTGGTTTGTTGGTTTGTTGGCTTGTTGGTTTGTTGGCCTGTTGGTTTGTTGGCTTGTTGGCTTGTTGATTTGTTAGTTTGTTGGTTTGTTGGTTTGTTGGTTTGTTGGTTTGTTGGTTTATTTGTTTGTTGGTTTGTTGGCTTGTTGATTTGTTGGTTTGTTGCTTGGTTGGCTTGTTGGCTTGTTGGTTTGTTGGTTTGTTGGCTTGTTGGTTTGTTGATTTGTTGGCTTGTTGGCTGGTTGGTTTGCTGGTTTGTTTGCTTGTTGGTTTTTTGGTTTGTTGGTTTGTTGGCTTGTTGGCTTGTTGGTTTGTTGGTTTGTTGGTTTGTTGGTTTATTTGTTTGTTGGTTTGTTGGCTTGTTGGTTTGTTGGTTTGTTAGTGTCTTGGCTTGTTGGTTTGTTGGCTTGTTGGTTTATTTGTTTGTTGGTTTGTTGGCTTGGTGGGTTGTTGGTTTGTTGGTTTGTTGGCTTGTTGGTTTGTTGGCTTGTTGGCTTGTTGCTTTGTTGGTTTGTTGGCTTGTTGGCTTGTTGGTTTGTTAGTTTGTTGGCTTTTCGGTTACTTGGTTTGTTGGTTGTTGGTTTGTTGGTTTGTTGGTTTGTTCGCTGGTTGGTTTGTTGGTTAATTGGTTTGTTGGTTTGTTGGTTTGTTGGTTTGTTGGTTTGTTGGTTTGTTGGTTTGTTGGTTTGTTGGTTTGATGGCTTGTTGGTTTGTTGGCTAGTTGGCTTGTTGGTTTGTTGGTTTGTTGGTTTGTTGGTTGTTGGTTTGTTGGTTTTTTGGTTTGTTGGTTTATTTGTTTGTTGGTTTGTTGGCTTGTTGGTTTGTTGGTTTGTTGGTTTGTTAGTTTGTTGGCTTGTTGGTTTGTTGGTTTGTTGGTTTGTTGGCTTTTTGGCTTGTTGGTTTGTTGGTTTGTTGGCTTGTTGGCTTGTTGGCTTGTTAGTTTGTTGGCTTGTTGGTTTGCTAGTTTGGTGGCTTTTTGGTTACTTAGTTTGTAGGTTTGTTGGTTTGTTGATTTTTTGGTTTGTTGGTTTGTTGGCTTGTTGGTTTGTTGGTTTGTTGGTTTGTTGGCTTGTTGGCTTGTTGGTTTGTTGGCTTGTTGGCTTGTTGGTTTGTTGGTTTGTTGCCTTGTTGGCTTGTTGGTTTGTTGGTTTGTTGGTTTGTTGGTTTGTTGGTTTGTTGGTTTTTTGGTTTGTTGGTTTGTTGGTTTGTTGGCTTATTGGTTTGTTGGTTTGTTGGCTTGTTGGCTTGTTGGTTTGTTGATTTGTTGCCTTGTTGGCCTGTTGGTTTGTTGGTTTGTTGGTTTGTTGGCTTGTTGGTTTGTTAGTTTTTTGGTTTGTTTGTTTATTTGTTTGTTGGTTTGTTGGCTTGTTGGTTTGTTGGTTTGTTGGTTTGTTGGTTTGTTGGCTTGTTGGCTTGTTGGCTTGTTGGCTTGTTGGTTTGTTAGTTTGTTGGCTTTTTGGTTACTTAGTTTGTTGGTTTGTTGGCTTTTTGGCTTGTTGGTTTGTTGCTTCGTTCGTTTGATGGTTTGTTGGTTTGTTGGTTACTTGGTTTGTTGGTTTGTTGGCTTGTTGGTTTGTTGGCTTGTTGGTTTGCTGGTTTGTTGGTTTGTTGGCTTGTTGGCTTGTTGGTTTATTGGTTTGTTGGTTTGTTGGTTTGTTGGTTTTTTGGTTTTTTGGTTTGTTGGTTTGTTGGTTTGTTGGCTTGTTGGTTTGTTGGTTTGTTGGCTTGTTGGCTTGTTGGTTACTTAGTTTGTTGGTTTGTTGGTTTGTTGGCTTGTTGGTTTGTTGGCTTTTTGCTTTGTTGGTTTGTTGGTTTGTTGGCTTGTTGGTTTGTTGGCCTGTTGGTTTGTTGGCTTGTTTGTTTGTTGGTATGTTGGTTTGTTGGCTTGTTGGTTTGTTGGTTTGTTGGTTTGTTGGTTTGTTCGCTGGTTGGTTTGTTGGTTAATTGGTTTGTTGGTTTGTTGGTTTGTTGGTTTGTTGGTTTGTTAGTTTGTTGGTTTGTTGGTTTGTTGGTTTATTTGTTTGTTGGTTTGTTGGTTTGTTGGTTTGTTGGTTTGTTGGTTTGTTGGTTTGTTGGTTTGTTGGTTTATTTGTTTGTTGGTTTGTTGGTTTGTTGGCTTGTTGGTTTGTTGGCTAGTTGGCTTGTTGGTTTGTTGGTTTGTTGGTTTGTTGGTTGTTGGTTTGTTAGTTTTTTGGTTTGTTGGTTTATTTGTTTGCTGGTTTGTTGGCTTGTTGGTTTGTTGGTTTGTTGGTTTGTTAGTTTGTTGGTTTGTTGGTTTGTTGGTTTGTTGTTTGTTGGTTTGTTGGCTTGTTGGTTTGTTGGTTTGTTGGCTTGTTGGTTACTTATTTTGTTGGTTTGTTGGCATGTTGGTTTGTGTGTTTGTTGGTTTGTTGGCTTGTTGGTTTGTTGGTTTGTTGGCTTGTTGGTTTGTTGGTTTGTTGGTTTGTTGGCTTGTTGGGTTGTTGGTTTGTTGGCTTGTTGATTTGTTAGTTTGTTGGTTTGTTGGTTTGTTGGTTTGTTGGTTTGTTGGTTTATTTGTTTGTTGGTTTGTTGGCTTGTTGATTTGTTGGTTTGTTGCTTGGTTGGCTTGTTGGCTTGTTGGTTTGTTGGTTTGTTGGCTTGTTGGTTTGTTGATTTGTTGGCTTGTTGGCTGGTTGGTTTGCTGGTTTGTTGGTTTGTTGGTTTGTTGGTTTGTTCGTTTGTTGGTTTGTTGGTTAATTGGCTTGTTGGTTTGTTAGTTTGTTGGCTTGTTGGCTTGTTGGTTAGTTGGTTTGTTGGCTTGTTGGCTTGTTGGTTTGTTGGTTTGTTGGTTTGTTGGTTTGTTGGCTTGTTGGTTTGTTGGTTTGTTGGCTTGTTGGTTTGTTGGTTTGTTGGCTTGTTGGCTTGTTGCTTTTTTGGTTTGTTGGTTTGTTGGCTTGTTGGTTTGTTGGCTTGTTGGCTTGTTGGTTTGTAAGTTTGTTGGCTTTTTGGTTACTTGGTTTGTTGGTTTGTTGGTTAATTGGCTTGTTGGTTTGTTAGTTTGTTGGCTTGTTGGCTTGTTGGTTAGTTGGTTTGTTGGCTTGTTGGCTTGTTGGTTTGTTGGTTTGTTGGTTTGTTGGTTTGTTGGCTTGTTGGTTTGTTGGTTTGTTGGCTTGTTGGTTTGTTGGTTTGTTGGCTTGTTGGCTTGTTGCTTTTTTGGTTTGTTGGTTTGTTGGTTTGATGGTTTGTTGGCTTGTTGGTTTGTTGGTTTGTTGGCTTGTTGATTTGTTAGTTTGTTGGTTTGTTGGTTTGTTGGTTTGTTGGTTTGTTGGTTTATTTGTTTGTTGGTTTGTTGGCTTGTTGATTTGTTGGTTTGTTGCTTGGTTGGCTTGTTGGCTTGTTGGTTTGTTGGTTTGTTGGCTTGTTGGTTTGTTGATTTGTTGGCTTGTTGGCTGGTTGGTTTGCTGGTTTGTTTGCTTGTTGGTTTTTTGGTTTGTTGGTTTGTTGGCTTGTTGGCTTGTTGGTTTGTTGGTTTGTTGGTTTGTTGGTTTATTTGTTTGTTGGTTTGTTGGCTTGTTGGTTTGTTGGTTTGTTAGTGTCTTGGCTTGTTGGTTTGTTGGCTTGTTGGTTTATTTGTTTGTTGGTTTGTTGGCTTGGTGGGTTGTTGGTTTGTTGGTTTGTTGGCTTGTTGGTTTGTTGGCTTGTTGGCTTGTTGCTTTGTTGGTTTGTTGGCTTGTTGGCTTGTTGGTTTGTTAGTTTGTTGGCTTTTCGGTTACTTGGTTTGTTGGTTGTTGGTTTGTTGGTTTGTTGGTTTGTTCGCTGGTTGGTTTGTTGGTTAATTGGTTTGTTGGTTTGTTGGTTTGTTGGTTTGTTGGTTTGTTGGTTTGTTGGTTTGTTGGTTTGTTGGTTTGATGGCTTGTTGGTTTGTTGGCTAGTTGGCTTGTTGGTTTGTTGGTTTGTTGGTTTGTTGGTTGTTGGTTTGTTGGTTTTTTGGTTTGTTGGTTTATTTGTTTGTTGGTTTGTTGGCTTGTTGGTTTGTTGGTTTGTTGGTTTGTTAGTTTGTTGGCTTGTTGGTTTGTTGGTTTGTTGGTTTGTTGGCTTTTTGGCTTGTTGGTTTGTTGGTTTGTTGGCTTGTTGGCTTGTTGGCTTGTTAGTTTGTTGGCTTGTTGGTTTGCTAGTTTGGTGGCTTTTTGGTTACTTAGTTTGTAGGTTTGTTGGTTTGTTGATTTTTTGGTTTGTTGGTTTGTTGGCTTGTTGGTTTGTTGGTTTGTTGGTTTGTTGGCTTGTTGGCTTGTTGGTTTGTTGGCTTGTTGGCTTGTTGGTTTGTTGGTTTGTTGCCTTGTTGGCTTGTTGGTTTGTTGGTTTGTTGGTTTGTTGGTTTGTTGGTTTGTTGGTTTTTTGGTTTGTTGGTTTGTTGGTTTGTTGGCTTATTGGTTTGTTGGTTTGTTGGCTTGTTGGCTTGTTGGTTTGTTGATTTGTTGCCTTGTTGGCCTGTTGGTTTGTTGGTTTGTTGGTTTGTTGGCTTGTTGGTTTGTTAGTTTTTTGGTTTGTTTGTTTATTTGTTTGTTGGTTTGTTGGCTTGTTGGTTTGTTGGTTTGTTGGTTTGTTGGTTTGTTGGCTTGTTGGCTTGTTGGCTTGTTGGCTTGTTGGTTTGTTAGTTTGTTGGCTTTTTGGTTACTTAGTTTGTTGGTTTGTTGGCTTTTTGGCTTGTTGGTTTGTTGCTTCGTTCGTTTGATGGTTTGTTGGTTTGTTGGTTACTTGGTTTGTTGGTTTGTTGGCTTGTTGGTTTGTTGGCTTGTTGGTTTGCTGGTTTGTTGGTTTGTTGGCTTGTTGGCTTGTTGGTTTATTGGTTTGTTGGTTTGTTGGTTTGTTGGTTTTTTGGTTTTTTGGTTTGTTGGTTTGTTGGTTTGTTGGCTTGTTGGTTTGTTGGTTTGTTGGCTTGTTGGCTTGTTGGTTACTTAGTTTGTTGGTTTGTTGGTTTGTTGGCTTGTTGGTTTGTTGGCTTTTTGCTTTGTTGGTTTGTTGGTTTGTTGGCTTGTTGGTTTGTTGGCCTGTTGGTTTGTTGGCTTGTTTGTTTGTTGGTATGTTGGTTTGTTGGCTTGTTGGTTTGTTGGTTTGTTGGTTTGTTGGTTTGTTCGCTGGTTGGTTTGTTGGTTAATTGGTTTGTTGGTTTGTTGGTTTGTTGGTTTGTTGGTTTGTTGGTTTGTTGGTTTGTTGGTTTGTTGGTTTATTTGTTTGTTGGTTTGTTGGTTTGTTGGTTTGTTGGTTTGTTGGTTTGTTGGTTTGTTGGTTTGTTGGTTTATTTGTTTGTTGGTTTGTTGGTTTGTTGGCTTGTTGGTTTGTTGGCTAGTTGGCTTGTTGGTTTGTTGGTTTGTTGGTTTGTTGGTTGTTGGTTTGTTAGTTTTTTGGTTTGTTGGTTTATTTGTTTGTTGGTTTGTTGGCTTGTTGGTTTGTTGGTTTGTTGGTTTGTTAGTTTGTTGGCTTGTTGGTTTGTTGGTTTGTTGGTTTGTTGGCTTTTTGGCTTGTTGGTTTGTTGGTTTGTTGGTTTATTTGTTTGTTGGTTTGTTGGCTTGTTGGTTTGTTGGTTTGTTGGCTTGTTGGCTTGTTGGTTTGTTGGTTTGTTGGTTTGTTAGTTTATTTGTTTGTTGGTTTGTTGGCTTGTTGGCTTGTTGGCTTGTTAGTTTGTTGGTTTTTTGGTTTGTTTGTTTATTTGTTTGTTGGTTTGTTGGCTTGTTGGTTTGTTGGTTTGTTGGTTTGTTGGTTTGTTGGCTTGTTGGCTTGTTGGCTTGTTGGCTTGTTGGTTTGTTAGTTTGTTGGCTTTTTGGTTACTTAGTTTGTTGGTTTGTTGGCTTTTTGGCTTGTTGGTTTGTTGCTTCGATCGTTTGATGCATTGTTGGTTTGTTGGTTACTTGGTTTGTTGGTTTGTTGGCTTGTTGGTTTGTTGGCTTGTTGGTTTGTTGGTTTGTTGGTTTGTTGGCTTGTTGGCTTGTTGGTTTATTGGTTTGTTGGTTTGTTGGTTTGTTGGTTTGTTGGTTTTTTGGTTTTTTGGTTTGTTGGTTTGTTGGTTTGTTGGCTTGTTGGTTTGTTGGTTTGTTGGCTTGTTGGCTTGTTGGTTACTTAGTTTGTTGGTTTGTTGGTTTGTTGGCTTGTTGGTTTGTTGGCTTTTTGCTTTGTTGGTTTGTTGGTTTGTTGGCTTGTTGGTTTGTTGGCCTGTTGGTTTGTTGGCTTGTTTGTTTGTTGGTATGTTGGTTTGTTGGCTTGTTGGTCTGTTGGTTTGTTGGCTTGTTGGCTTGTTGGTTTGTTGGTTTGTTGGTTTGTTGGTTTTTTGGTTTGTTGGCTTGTTGGTTTGTTGGTTTGTTGGCTTGTTGGTTTGTTGGTTTGTTGGCTTGTTGGTTTGTTGGTTTGTTGGTTTGTTGGTTTGTTGGTTTGTTGGCTTTTGGATTGTTGGTGTGTTGGTTCGTTGGCTTGTTGGTTTGTTGGTTTGTTGGCTTGTTGGCTTGTTGCTTTGTTGGTTTGTTGGTTTGTTGTCTTGTTGGCTTGTTGAATTGTTAGATTGTTGGCTTTTTGGTTACTTGGTTTGTTGGTTTGTTGGTTTGTTGGCTTGTTGGTTTGTTGGCTTGTTGGTTTGTTGGTTTGTTGGTTTGTTGGCTGGTTGGCTTGTTGGTTTGTTGGTTTGTTGGTTTGCTGGTTTGTTGGTTTGTTAGTTTTTTGGTTTGTTGGTTTATTTGTTTGTTGGTTTGTTGGCTTGTTGGTTTGTTGGTTTGTTGGTTTGTTGGCTTGTTGGTTTATTGGTTTGTTGGCTTGTTGGCTTGTTGGTTTATTGGTTTGTTGGCTTGGTGGTTTGTTGGTTTGTTGGCTTTTTGGCTTGTTGGTTTGTTGGTTTGTTGGTTTATTTGTTTGTTGGTTTGTTGGCTTGTTGGTTTGTTGGTTTGTTGGCTTGTTGGCTTGTTGGTTTGTTGGTTTTTTGGTTTGTTAGTTTATTTGTTTGTTGGTTTGTTGGCTTGTTGGCTTGTTGGCTTGTTAGTTTGTTGGTTTTTTGGTTTGTTTGTTTATTTGTTTGTTGGTTTGTTGGCTTGTTGGTTTGTTGGTTTGTTGGTTTGTTGGTTTGTTGGCTTGTTGGCTTGTTGGCTTGTTGGCTTGTTGGTTTGTTAGTTTGTTGGCTTTTTGGTTACTTAGTTTGTTGGTTTGTTGGCTTTTTGGCTTGTTGGTTTGTTGCTTCGTTCGTTTGATGGTTTGTTGGTTTGTTGGTTACTTGGTTTGTTGGTTTGTTGGCTTGTTGGTTTGTTGGCTTGTTGGTTTGTTGGTTTGTTGGTTTGTTGGCTTGTTGGCTTGTTGGTTTATTGGTTTGTTGGTTTGTTGGTTTGTTGGTTTTTTGGTTTTTTGGTTTGTTGGTTTGTTGGTTTGTTGGCTTGTTGGTTTGTTGGTTTGTTGGCTTGTTGGCTTGTTGGTTACTTAGTTTGTTGGTTTGTTGGTTTGTTGGCTTGTTGGTTTGTTGGCTTTTTGCTTTGTTGGTTTGTTGGTTTGTTGGCTTGTTGGTTTGTTGGCCTGTTGGTTTGTTGGCTTGTTTGTTTGTTGGTATGTTGGTTTGTTGGCTTGTTGGTTTGTTGGTTTGTTGGCTTGTTGGCTTGTTGGTTTGTTGGTTTGTTGGTTTGTTGGTTTTTTGGTTTGTTGGCTTGTTGATTTGTTGGTTTGTTGGCTTGTTGGTTTGTTGGTTTGTTGGCTTGTTGGTTTGTTGGTTTGTTGGTTTGTTGGTTTGTTGGCTTTTGGATTGTTGGTGTGTTGGTTCGTTGGCTTATTGGTTTGTTGGTTTGTTGGCTTGTTGGCTTGTTGCTTTGTTGGTTTGTTGGTTTGTTGGCTTGTTGGCTTGTTGAATTGTTAGCTTGTTGGCTTTTTGGTTACTTGGTTTGTTGGTTTGTTGGTTTGTTGGCTTGTTGGTTTGTTGGCTTGATGGTTTGTTGGTTTATTTGTTTGTTGGTTTGTTGGCTTGTTGGTTTGTTGGTTTGTTGGTTTGTTGGCTTGTTGGTTTATTGGTTTGTTGGCTGGTTGGCTTGTTGGTTTGTTGGTTTGTTGGTTTGCTGGTTTGTTGGTTTGTTGGTTTTTTGGTTTGTTGGTTTATTTGTTTGTTGGTTTGTTGGCTTGTTGGTTTGTTGGTTTGTTGGTTTGTTGGCTTGTTGGTTTATTGGTTTGTTGGCTTGTTGGCTTGTTGGTTTATTGGTTTGTTGGCTTGGTGGTTTGTTGGCTTGTTGGCTTGTTGGTTTATTGGTTAGTTCGATTGTTGGTTTTTTTAATTTGTTAGTTTTTTGGCTTGTTGGCTTGTTGGTTTTTTGGTTTTTTGGTTTGTTGGTTTGTTGGTTTGTTGGATTGTTGGCTTGTTGGCTTGTTGGTTTGTTGGCTTGTCGGTTTGTTATTTTGTTGGTTTGTTGGTTTGTTAGTTTATTTGTTTGTTGGTTTGTTGGCTTGTTGGTTTGTTGGCTTGTTGGCTTGTTGGTGTGTTGGTTCGTTGGCTTGTTGGTTTGTTGGCTTGTTGGTTTGTTGGTTTTTTGGTTTGTTGGTTTGTTGGTTTGTTGGTTTGTTGGTTTGTTGGTTTATTTGTTTGTTGGTTTGTTGGCTTGTTGGTTTTTGGTTTGTTGGTTTATTTGTTTGTTGGTTTGTTGGCTTGTTGGTTTGTTGGTTTGTTGGTTTGTTGGCTTGTTGGTTTGTTGGTTTGTTGGCTTGTTGGCTTGTTGTTTTCTTGGTTTGTTGGCTTGGTGGTTTGTTGGCTTGTTGGCTTGTTGGTTTGTTGGTTAGTTTGTTTGTTGGTTTGTTAGTTTGTTAGTTTGTTGGCTTGTTGGATTGTTGGTTTTTTGGTTTTTTGGTTTGTTGGTTTGTTGGTTTGTTGGTTTGTTGGTTTGTTGGTTTGTTGGCTTGTTGGCTTGTTGGCTTGTTGGTTTGTTGGCTTGTCGGTTTGTTAGTTTGTTGGTTTGTTAGTTTATTTGTTTGTTGGTTTGTTGGTTTGTTGGCTTGTTGGTTTGTTGGTTTGTTGCCTTGTTGGCTTGTTGGTTTGTTGGTTTGTTGGTTTGTTGGTTTTTTGGTTTGTTGGCTTATTGGTTTGTTGGTTTGTTGGCTTGTTGGTTTGTTGGTTTGTTGGCTTGTTGGTTTGTTGGTTTGTTGGTTTGTTGGTTTGTTGGCTTTTGGATTGTTGGTGTGTTGGTTCGTTGGCTTGTTGGTTTGTTGGTTTGTTGGTTTGTTGGCTTGTTGGCTTGTTGCTTTGTTGGTTTGTTGGTTTGTTGGCTTGTTGACTTGTTGAATTGTTAGTTTGTTGGCTTTTTGGTTACTTGGTTTGTTGGTTTGTTGGTTTGTTGGCTTGTTGGTTTGTTGGCTTGTTGGTTTGTTGGTTTGTTGGTTTGCTGGCTGGTTGGCTTGTTGGTTTGTTGGTTTGTTGGTTTGCTGGTTTGTTGGTTTGTTGGTTTTTTGGTTTGTTGGTTTATTTGTTTGTTGGTTTGTTGGCTTGTTGGTTTGTTGGTTTGTTGGTTTGTTGGCTTGTTGGTTTATTGGTTTGTTGGCTTGTTGGCTTGTTGGTTTATTGGTTTGTTGGCTTGGTGGTTTGTTGGCTTGTTGGCTTGTTGGTTTATTGGTTAGTTCGATTGTTGGTTTGTTAGTTTGTTAGTTTGTTGGCTTGTTGGCTTGTTGGTTTTTTGGTTTTTTGGTTTGTTGGTTTGTTGGTTTGTTGGATTGTTGGCTTGTTGGCTTGTTGGTTTGTTGGCTTGTCGGTTTGTTATTTTGTTGGTTTGTTGGTTTGTTAGTTTATTTGTTTGTTGGTTTGTTGGCTTGTTGGTTTGTTGGCTTGTTGGCTTGTTGGTGTGTTGGTTCGTTGGCTTGTTGATTTGTTGGTTTGTTGGCTTGTTGGCTTGTTGCTTTGTTGGTTTGTTGGTTTGTTGGCTTGTTGGCTTGTTGAATTGTTAGTTTGTTGTCTTTTTGGTTACTTGATTTGTTGGTTTGTTGGTTTGTTGACTTGTTGGTTCGTTGGCTTGTTGGTTTGTTGGTTTTTTGGTTTGTTGGTTTGTTGGTTTGTTGGTTTGTTGGTTTATTTGTTTGTTGGTTTGTTGGCTTGTTGGTTTTTTGGTTTGTTGGTTTATTTGTTTGTTGGTTTGTTGGCTTGTTGGTTTGTTGGTTTGTTGGTTTGTTGGCTTGTTGGTTTGTTGGTTTGTTGGCTTGTTGGCTTGTTGGTTTGTTGGTTTGTTGGCTTGGTGGTTTGTTGGCTTGTTGGCTTGTTGGTTTGTTGGTTAGTTCGTTTGTTGGTTTGTTAGTTTGTTAGTTTGTTGGCTTGTTGGCTTGTTGGTTTTTTGGTTTTTTGGTTTGTTGGTTTGTTAGTTTGTTGGTTTGTTGGTTTGTTGGTTTGTTGGCTTGTTGGCTTGTTGGCTTGTTGGTTTGTTGGCTTGTCGGTTTGTAAGTTTGTTGGTTTGTTGGTTTGTTAGTTTATTTGTTTGTTGGTTTGTTGGCTTGTTGGTTTGTTGGTTTGTTGGTTTGTTGGTTTTTGGGTTTGTTGGTTTGTTGGCTTGTTGGCTTGTTGGTTTGTTGGTTAGTTCGTTTGTTGGTTTGTTAGTTTGTTGGTTTGTTGGTTTTTTGGTTTGTTGGTTTGTTGGTTTGTTGGATTGTTGGCTTGTTGGCTTGTTGGTTTGTTGGCTTGTCGGTTTGTTATTTTGTTGGTTTGTTGGTTTGTTAGTTTATTTGTTTGTTGGTTTGTTGGCTTGTTGGTTTGTTGGCTTGTTGGCTTGTTGGTGTGTTGGTTTGTTGGCTTGTTGGTTTGTTGGTTTGTTGGCTTGTTGGCTTGTTTGTTTGTTGGTTTGTTGGCTTGGTGGTTTGTTGGCTTGTTGGCTTGTTGGTTTGTTGGTTAGTTCGTTTGTTGGTTTGTTAGTTTGTTAGTTTGTTAGTTTGTTGGCTTGTTGGATTGTTGGTTTTTTGGTTTTTTGGTTTGTTGGTTTGTTGGTTTGTTGGTTTGTTGGTTTGTTGGTTTGCTGGCTTGTTGGCTTGTTGGCTTTTTGGTTTGTTGGCTTATCGGTTTGTTGGTTTGTCGGTTTATTTGTTTGTTGGTTTGTTGGCTTGTTGGTTTTTTGCTTTGTTGGTTTATTTGTTTGTTGGTTTGTTGGCTTGTTGGTTTGTTGGTTTGTTGGCTTGTTGGCTTGTTGCTTTGTTGGTTTGTTGGTTTGTTGGCTTGTTGGCTTGTTGAATTGTTAGTTTGTTGTCTTTTTGGTTACTTGATTTGTTGGTTTGTTGGTTTGTTGACTTGTTGGTTCGTTGGCTTGTTGGTTTGTTGGTTTTTTGGTTTGTTGGTTTGTTGGTTTGTTGGTTTGTTGGTTTATTTGTTTGTTGGTTTGTTGGCTTGTTGGTTTTTTGGTTTGTTGGTTTATTTGTTTGTTGGTTTGTTGGCTTGTTGGTTTGTTGGTTTGTTGGTTTGTTGGCTTGTTGGTTTGTTGGTTTGTTGGCTTGTTGGCTTGTTGGTTTGTTGGTTTGTTGGCTTGGTGGTTTGTTGGCTTGTTGGCTTGTTGGTTTGTTGGTTAGTTCGTTTGTTGGTTTGTTAGTTTGTTAGTTTGTTGGCTTGTTGGCTTGTTGGTTTTTTGGTTTTTTGGTTTGTTGGTTTGTTAGTTTGTTGGTTTGTTGGTTTGTTGGTTTGTTGGCTTGTTGGCTTGTTGGCTTGTTGGTTTGTTGGCTTGTCGGTTTGTAAGTTTGTTGGTTTGTTGGTTTGTTAGTTTATTTGTTTGTTGGTTTGTTGGCTTGTTGGTTTGTTGGTTTGTTGGTTTGTTGGTTTTTGGGTTTGTTGGTTTGTTGGCTTGTTGGCTTGTTGGTTTGTTGGTTAGTTCGTTTGTTGGTTTGTTAGTTTGTTGGTTTGTTGGTTTTTTGGTTTGTTGGTTTGTTGGTTTGTTGGATTGTTGGCTTGTTGGCTTGTTGGTTTGTTGGCTTGTCGGTTTGTTATTTTGTTGGTTTGTTGGTTTGTTAGTTTATTTGTTTGTTGGTTTGTTGGCTTGTTGGTTTGTTGGCTTGTTGGCTTGTTGGTGTGTTGGTTTGTTGGCTTGTTGGTTTGTTGGTTTGTTGGCTTGTTGGCTTGTTTGTTTGTTGGTTTGTTGGCTTGGTGGTTTGTTGGCTTGTTGGCTTGTTGGTTTGTTGGTTAGTTCGTTTGTTGGTTTGTTAGTTTGTTAGTTTGTTAGTTTGTTGGCTTGTTGGATTGTTGGTTTTTTGGTTTTTTGGTTTGTTGGTTTGTTGGTTTGTTGGTTTGTTGGTTTGTTGGTTTGTTGGCTTGTTGGCTTGTTGGCTTTTTGGTTTGTTGGCTTATCGGTTTGTTGGTTTGTCGGTTTATTTGTTTGTTGGTTTGTTGGCTTGTTGGTTTTTTGCTTTGTTGGTTTATTTGTTTGTTGGTTTGTTGGCTTGTTGGTTTGTTGGTTTGTTGGTTTGTTGGCTTGTTGGTTTGTTGGTTTGTTGGCTTGTTGGCTTGTTGCTTTGTTGGTTTGTTGGTTTGTTGGCTTGTTGGCTTGTTGAATTTTTAGTTTGTTGTCTTTTGGTTACTTGATTTGTTGGTTTGTTGGTTTGTTGGCTTGTTGGTTTGTTGGCTTGTTGGTTTGTTGGTTTTTTGGTTTGTTGGTCTGTTGGTTTGTTGGTTTGTTGGTTTGTTGGTTTGTTGGTTTATTTGTTTGTTGGTTTGTTGGCTTGTTGGTTTTTTGGTTTGTTGGTTTATTTGTTTGTTGGTTTGTTGGCTTGTTGGTTTGTTGGTTTGTTGGTTTGTTGGCTTGTTGGTTTGTTGGTTTGTTGGCTTGTTGGCTTGTTTGTTTGTTGGTTTGTTGGCTTGGTGGTTTGTTGGCTTGTTGGCTTGTTGGTTTGTTGGTTAGTTCGTTTGTTGGTTTGTTAGTTTGTTAGTTTGTTGGCTTGTTGGATTGTTGGTTTTTTGGTTTTTTGGTTTGTTGGTTTGTTGGTTTGTTGGTTTGTTGGTTTGTTGGCTTGTTGGCTTGTTGGCTTGTTGGTTTGTTGGCTTGTCGGTTTGTTAGTTTGTTGGTTTATTGGTTTGTTAGTTTATTTGTTTGTTGGTTTGTTGGCTTGTTGGTTTGTTGGTTTGTTTTTTTGTTGACTTGTTGGTTTGTTGGTTTGTTGGTTTGTTGGTTTATTTGTTTGTTGGTTTGTTGGCTTGTTGGTTTGTTGGTTTGTTGGTTTGTTGGCTTGTTGGTTTGTTGGTTTTTTGGTTTGTTGGTTTGTTGGCTTGTTGGCTTGTTGGTTTGTTGGTTAGTTCGTTTGTTGGTTTGTTAGTTTGTTGGTTTGTTGGTTTGTTGGCTTGTTGGCTTGTTGGTTTGTTGGTGTGTTGGCTTGTTGGCTTGTTGGTTTGTTGGTTTGTTGGTTTTTTGGTTTGTTGGTTTGTTGGTTTGTTGGTTTGTTGGTTTATTTGTTTGTTGGTTTGTTGGCATGTTGGCTTGTTGGCTTGTTGGTTTGTTGGTTTGTTAGCTTGTTGGTTTGTTGGTTTGTTGGCTTGTGGGCTCTTTGCTTTGTTGGTTTGTTGGTTTGTTGGCTTGTTGGCTTGTTGGTTTGTTAGTTTGTTGGCTTTTTGGTTACTTGGTTTGTTGGTTTGTTGGTTTGTTGGCTTGTTGGTTTGTTGGCTTGTTGGTTTTTTGGTTTGTTGGTTTGTTGGCTTGTTGGCTTGTTGGTTTGTTGGTTTGTAGGTTTGTTGGTTTGTTGGTTTGTTGGTTTTTTGGTTTGTTGGTTTATTTGTTTGTTGGTTTGTTGGCTTGTTGGCTTGTTAATTGGTTGGTTTGTTGGCTTGTTGGTTTGTTAGTTTGTTGGTTGGTTGGCTTGTTGGCTTGTTGGTTTGTTGGTTTTTTGGTTTGTTGGTTTGTTGGTTTGTTGGTTTGTTGGTTTGTTGGTTTATTTGTTTGTTGGTTTGTTGGTTTGTTGGCTTGTTGGTTTGTTGGTTTGTTGGTTTTTTGGTTTGTTGGTTTGTTGGTTTGTTGGTTTGTTGGTTTGTTGGTTTGTTGGTTTATTTGTTTGTTGGTTTATTGGCTTGTTGGTTTGTTGGTTTGTTGGTTTGTTGGCTTGTTGGTTTGTTGGTTTGTTGGCTTGTTGGCTTGTTGGTTTGTTGGTTTGTTGGCTTGTTGGTTACTTAGTTTGTTGGTTTGTTGGCATGTTGGTTTGTTGGTTTGTTGGTTTGTTGGTTTGTTGGTTTGTTGGTTTGTTGGTTTGTTGGCTTGTTGGCTTGTTGGCTTGTTGGCTTGTTGGTTTGTTGGCTTGTCGGTTTGTTAGTTTGTTGGTTTGTTGGTTTGTTAGTTTATTTGTTTGTTGGTTTGTTGGCTTGTTGGTTTGTTGGTTTGTTGGTTTGTTGGTTTGTTGGCTTGTTGGATTGTTGGTGTGTTGGTTCGTTGACTTGTTCGTTTGTTGGTTTGTTGGCTTGTTGGCTTGTTGCTTTGTTGGTTTGTTGGTTTGTTGGCTTGTTGGCTTGTTGAATTGTTAGTTTGTTGGCTTTTTGGTTACTTGGTTTGTTGGTTTGTTGGTTTGTTGGCTTGTTGGTTTGTTGGCTTGTTGGCTTGTTGGCTTGTTGGTTTGTTGGCTTGTCGGTTTGTTAGTTTGTTGGTTTGTTGGTTTGTTAGTTTATTTGTTTGTTGGTTTGTTGGCTTGTTGGTTTGTTGGTTTGTTGGTTTGTTGGTTTGTTGGCTTTTTGGATTGTTGGTGTGTTGGTTCGTTGGCTTGTTGGTTTGTTGGTTTGTTGGCTTGTTGGCTTGTTGCTTTGTTGGTTTGTTGGTTTGTTGGCTTGTTGGCTTGTTGAATTGTTAGTTTGTTGGCTTTTTGGTTACTTGGTTTGTTGGTTTGTTGGTTTGTTAGCTTGTTGGTTTGTTGGCTTGTTGGTTTGTTGGTTTGTTGGTTTGTTGGCTGGTCGGCTTGTTGGTTTGTTGGTTTGTTGGTTTGCTGGTTTGTTGGTTTGTTGGTTTTTTGGTTTGTTGGTTTATTTGTTTGTTGGTTTGTTGGCTTGTTGGTTTGTTGGTTTGTTGGTTTGTTGGTTTATTGGTTTGCTGGCTTGTTGGCTTGTTGGTTTATTGGTTTGTTGGCTTGGTGGTTTGTTGGCTTGTTGGCTTGTTGGTTTATTGGTTAGTTCGATTGTTGGTTTGTTAGTTTGTTAGTTTGTTGGCTTGTTGGTTTTTTGGTTTTTTGGTTTGTTGGTTTGTTGGTTTGTTGGTTTGTTGGCTTGTTGGTCTGTTGGTTTGTTGGCTTGTCGGTTTGTTAGTTTTTTGGTTTGTTGGTTTGTTAGTTTATTTGTTTGTTGGTTTGTTGGCTTGTTGGTTTGTTGGCTTGTTGGCTTGTTGGTGTGTTGGTTCGTTGGCTTGTTGGTTTGTTGGTTTGTTGGCTTGTTGGCTTGTTGCTTTGTTGGTTTGTTGGTTTGTTGGCTTGTTGGCTTGTTGAATTGTTAGTTTGTTGGCTTTTTGGTTACTTGGTTTGTTGGTTTGTTGGTTTGTTGGCTTGTTGGTTTGTTGGCTTGTTGGTTTGTTGGTTTTTTGGTTTGTTGGTTTGTTGGTTTGTTAATTTGTTGGTTTGCTGGTTTATTTGTTTGTTGGTTTGTTGGTTTGTTGGTTTGTTGGCTTGTTGGTTTGTTGGTTTGTTGGCTTGTTGGCTTGTTGGTTTGTTGGTTTGTTGGTTTGTTGGCTTGTTGGTTTGTTGGCTTGTTGGCTTGTTGGTTTGTTGGTTAGTTCGTTTGTTGGTTTGTTAGTTTGTTAATTTGTTGGCTTGTTGGCTTGTTGGTTTTTTGGTTTTTTGGTTTGTTGGTTTGTTGGTTTGTTGGTTTGTTGGTTTGTTGGTTTGTTGGCTTGTTGGCTTGTTGGCTTGTTGGTTTGTTGGCTTGTCGGTTTGTTAGTTTGTTGGTTTGTTGGTTTGTTAGTTTATTTGTTTGTTGGTTTGTTGGCTTGTTGGTTTGTTGGTTTGTTGGTTTGTTGACTTGTTGGTTTGTTGGTTTGTTGGTTTGTTGGTTTGTTGGTTTGTTGGTTTATTTGTTTGTTGGTTTGTTGGCTTGTTGGTTTGTTGGTTTGTTGGTTTGTTGGCTTGTTGGTTTGTTGGTTTGTTGGTTTGTTGGTTTGTTGGCTTGTTGGCTTGTTGGTTTGTTGGTTAGTTCGTTTGTTTGGTTTGTTAGTTTGTTAATTTGTTGGTTTGTTGGCTTGTTGGCTTGTTGGTTTGTTGGTGTGTTGGCTTGTTTGCTTGTTGGTTTGTTGGTTTGTTGGTTTTTTGGTTTGTTGGTTTGTTGGTTTGTTGGTTTGTTGGTTTGTTGGTTTGTTGGTTTATTTGTTTGTTGGTTTGTTGGCTTGTTGGTTTGTTGGTTTGTTGGTTTGTTGGCTTGTTGGCTTGTTGGTTTGTTGGTTTGTTGGCTTGTTGGTTTGTTGGTTTGTTGGCTTGTTGGCTCTTTGCTTTGTTGGTTTGCTGGTTTGTTGGCTTGTTGGCTTGTTGGTTTGTTAGTTTGTTGGCTTTTTGGTTACTTGGTTTGTTGGTTTGTTGGTTTGTTGGCTTGTTGGTTTGTTGGCTTGTTGGTTTTTTGGTTTGTTGGTTTGTTGGCTTGTTGGCTTGTTGGTTTGTTGGTTTGTAGGTTTGTTGGTTTGTTGGTTTGTTGGTTTTTTGGTTTGTTGGTTTATTTGTTTGTTGGTTTGTTGGCTTGTTGGCTTGTTAATTGGTTGGTTTGTTGGCTTGTTGGTTTGTTAGTTTGTCGGTTTGTTGGCTTGTTGGCTTGTTGGTTTGTTGGTTTTTTGGTTTGTTGGTTTGTTGGTTTGTTGGTTTGTTGGTTTGTTGGTTTATCTGTTTGTTGGTTTGTTGGCTTGTTGGTTTGTTGGTTTGTTGGTTTGTTGGCTTGTTGGTTTGTTGGTTTGTTGGTTTTTTGGTTTGTTGGTTTGTTGGTTTGTTGGTTTGTTGGTTTGTTGGTTTATTTGTTTGTTGGTTTGTTGGTTTGTTGGTTTGTTGGTTTGTTGGCTTGTTGGTTTGTTGGTTTGTTGGCTTGTTGGCTTGTTGGTTTGTTGGTTTGTTGGCTTGTTGGTTACTTAGTTTGTTGATTTGTTGGCATGTTGGTTTGTTGGTTTGTTGGTTTGTTGGCTTGTTGGTTTGTTGGTTTGTTGGCTTGTTGGCTTGTTGGTTTGTTGGTTTGTTGGTTTGTTGGCTTGTTGGTTTGTTGGTTTGTTGGCTTGTTGGTTTGTTAGTTTGTTGGTTTGTTAGTTTGTTGGTTTGTTGGTTTGTTGGTTTGTTGGTTTGTTAGTTTATTTGTTTGTTGGTTTGTTGGCTTGTTGGTTTGTTGGCTTGTTGGCTTGTTGGTGTGTTGGTTCGTTGGCTTGTTGATTTGTTGGTTTGTTGGCTTGTTGGCTTGTTGCTTTGTTGGTTTGTTGGTTTATTGGCTTGTTGGCTTGTTGAATTGTTTGTTTGTTGTCTTTTTGGTTACTTGATTTGTTGGTTTGTTGGTTTGTTGACTTGTTGGTTCGTTGGCTTGTTGGTTTGTTGGTTTTTTGGTTTGTTGGTTTGTTGGTTTGTTGGTTTGTTGGTTTATTTGTTTGTTGGTTTGTTGGCTTGTTGGTTTTTTGGTTTGTTGGTTTATTTGTTTGTTGGTTTGTTGGCTTGTTGGTTTGTTGGTTTGTTGGTTTGTTGGCTTGTTGGTTTGTTGGTTTGTTGGCTTGTTGGCTTGTTGGTTTGTTGGTTTGTTGGCTTAGTGGTTTGTTGGCTTGTTGGCTTGTTGGTTTGTTGGTTAGTTCGTTTGTTGGTTTGTTAGTTTGTTAGTTTGTTGGCTTGTTGGCTTGTTGGTTTTTTGGTTTTTTGGTTTGTTGGTTTGTTAGTTTGTTGGTTTGTTGGTTTGTTGGTTTGTTGGCTTGTTGGCTTGTTGGCTTGTTGGTTTGTTGGCTTGTCGGTTTGTAAGTTTGTTGGTTTGTTGGTTTGTTAGTTTATTTGTTTGTTGGTTTGTTGGCTTGTTGGTTTGTTGGTTTGTTGGTTTGTTGGTTTTTTAGTTTGTTGGTTTGTTGGCTTGTTGGCTTGTTGGTTTGTTGGTTAGTTCGTTTGTTGGTTTGTTAGTTTGTTGGTTTGTTGGTTTTTTGGTTTGTTGGTTTGTTGGTTTTTTGGTTTGTTGGTTTGTTGGTTTGTTGGTTTGTTGGTTTGTTGGTTTGTTGGTTTGTTGGCTTGTTGGCTTGTTGGCTTGTTGGTTTGTTGGCTTGTCGGTTTGTTAGTTTGTTGGTTTGTTGGTTTGTTAGTTTATTTGTTTGTTGGTTTGTTGGCTTGTTGGTTTGTTGGTTTGTTGGTTTGTTGACTTGTTGGTTTGTTGGTTTGTTGGTTTGTTGGTTTGTTGGTTTGTTGGTTTATTTGTTTGTTGGTTTGTTGGCTTGTTGGTTTGTTGGTTTGTTGGTTTGTTGGCTTGTTGGTTTGTTGGTTTGTTGGTTTGTTGGTTTGCTGGCTTGTTGGCTTGTTGGTTTGTTGGTTAGTTCGTTTGTTTGGTTTGTTAGTTTGTTAATTTGTTGGTTTGTTGGCTTGTTGGCTTGTTGGTTTGTTGGTGTGTTGGCTTGTTGGCTTGTTGGTTTGTTGGTTTGTTGGTTTTTTGGTTTGTTGGTTTGTTGGTTTGTTGGTTTGTTGGTTTATTTGTTTGTTGGTTTGTTGGCTTGTTGGTTTGTTGGTTTGTTGGTTTGTTGGCTTGTTGGCTTGTTGGTTTGTTGGTTTGTTGGCTTGTTGGTTTGTTGGTTTGTTGGCTTGTTGGCTCTTTGCTTTGTTGGTTTGCTGGTTTGTTGGCTTGTTGGCTTGTTGGTTTGTTAGTTTGTTGGCTTTTTGGTTACTTGGTTTGTTGGTTTGTTGGTTTGTTGGCTTGTTGGTTTGTTGGCTTGTTGGTTTTTTGGTTTGTTGGTTTGTTGGCTTGTTGGCTTGTTGGTTTGTTGGTTTGTAGGTTTGTTGGTTTGTTGGTTTGTTGGTTTTTTGGTTTGTTGGTTTATTTGTTTATTGGTTTGTTGGCTTGTTGGCTTGTTAATTGGTTGGTTTGTTGGCTTGTTGGTTTGTTAGTTTGTCGGTTTGTTGGCTTGTTGGCTTGTTGGTTTGTTGGTTTTTTGGTTTGTTGGTTTGTTGGTTTGTTGGTTTGTTGGTTTGTTGGTTTATCTGTTTGTTGGTTTGTTGGCTTGTTGGTTTGTTGGTTTGTTGGTTTGTTGGCTTGTTGGTTTGTTGGTTTGTTGGTTTTTTGGTTTGTTGGTTTGTTGGTTTGTTGGTTTGTTGGTTTGTTGGTTTATTTGTTTGTTGGTTTGTTGGTTTGTTGGTTTGTTGGTTTGTTGGCTTGTTGGTTTGTTGGTTTGTTGGCTTGTTGGCTTGTTGGTTTGTTGGTTTGTTGGCTTGTTGGTTACTTAGTTTGTTGATTTGTTGGCATGTTGGTTTGTTGGTTTGTTGGTTTGTTGGCTTGTTGGTTTGTTGGTTTGTTGGCTTGTTGGCTTGTTGGTTTGTTGGTTTGTTGGTTTGTTGGCTTGTTGGTTTGTTGGTTTGTTGGCTTGTTGGTTTGTTAGTTTGTTGGTTTGTTAGTTTGTTGGTTTGTTGGTTTGTTGGTTTGTTGGTTTGTTAGTTTATTTGTTTGTTGGTTTGTTGGCTTGTTGGTTTGTTGGCTTGTTGGCTTGTTGGTGTGTTGGTTCGTTGGCTTGTTGATTTGTTGGTTTGTTGGCTTGTTGGCTTGTTGCTTTGTTGGTTTGTTGGTTTATTGGCTTGTTGGCTTGTTGAATTGTTAGTTTGTTGTCTTTTTGGTTACTTGATTTGTTGGTTTGTTGGTTTGTTGACTTGTTGGTTCGTTGGCTTGTTGGTTTGTTGGTTTTTTGGTTTGTTGGTTTGTTGGTTTGTTGGTTTGTTGGTTTATTTGTTTGTTGGTTTGTTGGCTTGTTGGTTTTTTGGTTTGTTGGTTTATTTGTTTGTTGGTTTGTTGGCTTGTTGGTTTGTTGGTTTGTTGGTTTGTTGGCTTGTTGGTTTGTTGGTTTGTTGGCTTGTTGGCTTGTTGGTTTGTTGGTTTGTTGGCTTAGTGGTTTGTTGGCTTGTTGGCTTGTTGGTTTGTTGGTTAGTTCGTTTGTTGGTTTGTTAGTTTGTTAGTTTGTTGGCTTGTTGGCTTGTTGGTTTTTTGGTTTTTTGGTTTGTTGGTTTGTTAGTTTGTTGGTTTGTTGGTTTGTTGGTTTGTTGGCTTGTTGGCTTGTTGGCTTGTTGGTTTGTTGGCTTGTCGGTTTGTAAGTTTGTTGGTTTGTTGGTTTGTTAGTTTATTTGTTTGTTGGTTTGTTGGCTTGTTGGTTTGTTGGTTTGTTGGTTTGTTGGTTTTTTAGTTTGTTGGTTTGTTGGCTTGTTGGCTTGTTGGTTTGTTGGTTAGTTCGTTTGTTGGTTTGTTAGTTTGTTGGTTTGTTGGTTTTTTGGTTTGTTGGTTTGTTGGTTTGTTGGATTGTTGGCTTGTTGGCTTGTTGGTTTGTTGGCTTGTCGGTTTGTTATTTTGTTGGTTTGTTGGTTTGTTAGTTTATTTGTTTGTTGGTTTGTTGGCTTGTTGGTTTGTTGCCTTGTTGGCTTGTTGGTGTGTTGGTTTGTTGGCTTGTTGGTTTGTTGGTTTGTTGGCTTGTTGGCTTGTTGCTTTGTTGGTTTGTTGGTTTGTTGGCTTGTTGGCTTGTTGAATTGTTAGTTTGTTGTCTTTTTGGTTACTTGATTTGTTGGTTTGTTGGTTTGTTGGCTTGTTGGTTTGTTGGCTTGTTGGTTTGTTGGTTTTTTGGTTTGTTGGTCTGTTGGTTTGTTGGTTTGTTGGTTTGTTGGTTTATTTGTTTGTTGGTTTGTTGGCTTGTTGGTTTTTTGGTTTGTTGGTTTATTTGTTTGTTGGTTTGTTGGCTTGTTGGTTTGTTGGTTTGTTGGTTTGTTGGCTTGTTGGTTTGTTGGTTTGTTGGCTTGTTGGCTTGTTTGTTTGTTGGTTTGTTGGCTTGGTGGTTTGTTGGCTTGTTGGCTTGTTGGTTTGTTGGTTAGTTCGTTTGTTGGTTTGTTAGTTTGTTAGTTTGTTGGCTTGTTGGATTGTTGGTTTTTTGGTTTTTTGGTTTGTTGGTTTGTTGGTTTGTTGGTTTGTTGGTTTGTTGGTTTATTTGTTTGTTGGTTTGTTGGCTTGTTGGTTTTTTGGTTTGTTGGTTTATTTGTTTGTTGGTTTGTTGGCTTGTTGGTTTGTTGGTTTGTTGGTTTGTTGGCTTGTTGGTTTGTTGGTTTGTTGGCTTGTTGGCTTGTTTGTTTGTTGGTTTGTTGGCTTGGTGGTTTGTTGGCTTGTTGGCTTGTTGGTTTGTTGGTTAGTTCGTTTGTTGGTTTGTTAGTTTGTTAGTTTGTTGGCTTGTTGGATTGTTGGTTTTTTGGTTTTTTGGTTTGTTGGTTTGTTGGTTTGTTGGTTTGTTGGTTTGTTGGTTTGTTGGCTTGTTGGCTTGTTGGCTGGTTGGTTTGTTGGCTTGTCGGTTTGTTGGTTTGTTGGTTTATTTGTTTGTTGGTTTGTTGGCTTGTTGGTTTTTTGGTTTGTTGGTTTATTTGTTTGTTGGTTTGTTGGCTTGTTGGTTTGTTGGTTTGTTGGTTTGTTGGCTTGTTGGTTTGTTGGTTTGTTGGCTTGTTGGCTTGTTGCTTTGTTGGTTTGTTGGTTTGTTGGCTTGTTGGCTTGTTGAATTGTTAGTTTGTTGTCTTTTTGGTTACTTGATTTGTTGGTTTGTTGGTTTGTTGGCTTGTTGGTTTGTTGGCTTGTTGGTTTGTTGGTTTTTTGGTTTGTTGGTCTGTTGGTTTGTTGGTTTGTTGGTTTGTTGGTTTATTTGTTTGTTGGTTTGTTGGCTTGTTGGTTTTTTGGTTTTTTGGTTTATTTGTTTGTTGGTTTGTTGGCTTGTTGGTTTGTTGGTTTGTTGGTTTGTTGGCTTGTTGGTTTGTTGGTTTGTTGGCTTGTTTGTTTGTTGGTTTGTTGGCTTGGTGGTTTGTTGGCTTGTTGGCTTGTTGGTTTGTTGGTTAGTTCGTTTGTTGGTTTGTTAGTTTGTTAGTTTGTTGGCTTGTTGGATTGTTGGTTTTTTGGTTTTTTGGTTTGTTGGTTTGTTGGTTTGTTGGTTTGTTGGTTTGTTGGTTTGTTGGCTTGTTGGCTTGTTGGCTTGTTGGTTTGTTGGCTTGTCGGTTTGTTAGTTTGTTGGTTTGTTGGTTTGTTAGTTTATTTGTTTGTTGGTTTGTTGGCTTGTTGGTTTGTTGGTTTGTTTTTTTGTTGACTTGTTGGTTTGTTGGTTTGTTGGTTTGTTGGTTTGTTGGTTTATTTGTTTGTTAGTTTGTTGGCTTGTTGGTTTGTTGGTTTGTTGGTTTGTTGGCTTGTTGGTTTGTTGGTTTTTTGGTTTGTTGGTTTGTTGGCTTGTTGGCTTGTTGGTTTGTTGGTTAGTTCGTTTGTTGGTTTGTTAGTTTGTTGGTTTGTTGGTTTGTTGGCTAGTTGGCTTGTTGGTTTGTTGGTGTGTTGGCTTGTTGGCTTGTTGGTTTGTTGGTTTGTTGGTTTTTTGGTTTGTTGGTTTGTTGGTTTGTTGGTTTGTTGGTTTATTTGTTTGTTGGTTTGTTGGCATGTTGGCTTGTTGGCTTGTTGGTTTGTTGGTTTGTTGGCTTGTTGGTTTGTTGGTTTGTTGGCTTGTGGGCTCTTTGCTTTGTTGGTTTGTTGGCTTGTTGGCTTGTTGGTTTGTTAGTTTGTTGGCTTTTTGGTTACTTGGTTTGTTGGTTTGTTGGTTTGTTGGCTTGTTGGTTTGTTGGCTTGTTGGTTTTTTGGTTTGTTGGTTTGTTGGCTTGTTGGCTCGTTGGTTTGTTGGTTTGTAGGTTTGTTGGTTTGTTGGTTTGTTGGTTTTTTGGTTTGTTGGTTTATTTGTTTGTTGGTTTGTTGGTTTGTTGGCTTGTTGGCTTGTTGGTTTGTTGGTTTGTTGGTTTGTTGGCTTGTTGGTTTGTTGGTTTGTTGGCTTGTTGGTTTGTTAGTTTGTTGGTTTGTTAGTTTGTTGGTTTGTTGGTTTGTTGGTTTGTTGGTTTGTTGGTTTGTTAGTTTATTTGTTTGTTGGTTTGTTGGCTTGTTGGTTTGTTGGCTTGTTGGCTTGTTGGTGTGTTGGTTCGTTGGCTTGTTGATTTGTTGGTTTGTTGGCTTGTTGGCTTGTTGCTTTGTTGGTTTGTTGGTTTGTTGGCTTGTTGGCTTGTTGAATTGTTAGTTTGTTGTCTTTTTGGTTACTTGATTTGTTGGTTTGTTGGTTTGTTGACTTGTTGGTTCGTTGGCTTGTTGGTTTGTTGGTTTTTTGGTTTGTTGGTTTGTTGGTTTGTTGGTTTGTTGGTTTATTTGTTTGTTGGTTTGTTGGCTTGTTGGTTTTTTGGTTTGTTGGTTTATTTGTTTGTTGGTTTGTTGGCTTGTTGGTTTGTTGGTTTGTTGGTTTGTTGGCTTGTTGGTTTGTTGGTTTGTTGGCTTGTTGGCTTGTTGGTTTGTTGGTTTGTTGGCTTGGTGGTTTGTTGGCTTGTTGGCTTGTTGGTTTGTTGGTTAGTTCGTTTGTTGTTTTGTTAGTTTGTTAGTTTGTTGGCTTGTTGGCTTGTTGGTTTTTTGGTTTTTTGGTTTGTTGGTTTGTTAGTTTGTTGGTTTGTTGGTTTGTTGGTTTGTTGGCTTGTTGGCTTGTTGGCTTGTTAGTTTGTTGGCTTGTCGGTTTGTAAGTTTGTTGGTTTGTTGGTTTGTTAGTTTATTTGTTTGTTGGTTTGTTGGCTTGTTGGTTTGTTGGTTTGTTGGTTTGTTGGTTTTTGGGTTTGTTGGTTTGTTGGCTTGTTGGCTTGTTGGTTTGTTGGTTAGTTCGTTTGTTGGTTTGTTAGTTTGTTGGTTTGTTGGTTTTTTGGTTTGTTGGTTTGTTGGTTTGTTGGATTGTTGGCTTGTTGGCTTGTTGGTTTGTTGGCTTGTCGGTTTGTTATTTTGTTGGTTTGTTGGTTTGTTAGTTTATTTGTTTGTTGGTTTGTTGGCTTGTTGGTTTGTTGCCTTGTTGGCTTGTTGGTGTGTTGGTTTGTTGGCTTGTTGGTTTGTTGGTTTGTTGGCTTGTTGGCTTGTTGCTTTGTTGGTTTGTTGGTTTGTTGGTTTGTTGGCTTGTTGAATTGTTAGTTTGTTGTCTTTTTGGTTACTTGATTTGTTGGTTTGTTGGTTTGTTGGCTTGTTGGTTTGTTGGCTTGTTGGTTTGTTGGTTTTTTGGTTTGTTGGTCTGTTGGTTTGTTGGTTTGTTGGTTTGTTGGTTTATTTGTTTGTTGGTTTGTTGGCTTGTTGGTTTTTTGGTTTGTTGGTTTATTTGTTTGTTGGTTTGTTGGCTTGTTGGTTTGTTGGTTTGTTGGTTTGTTGGCTTGTTGGTTTGTTGGTTTGTTGGCTTGTTGGCTTGTTTGTTTGTTGGTTTGTTGGCTTGGTGGTTTGTTGGCTTGTTGGCTTGTTGGTTTGTTGGTTAGTTCGTTTGTTGGTTTGTTAGTTTGTTAGTTTGTTGGCTTGTTGGATTGTTGGTTTTTTGGTTTTTTGGTTTGTTGGTTTGTTGGTTTGTTGGTTTGTTGGTTTGTTGGTTTGTTGGTTTATTTGTTTGTTGGTTTGTTGGCTTGTTGGTTTTTTGGTTTGTTGGTTTATTTGTTTGTTGGTTTGTTGGCTTGTTGGTTTGTTGGTTTGTTGGTTTGTTGGCTTGTTGGTTTGTTGGTTTGTTGGCTTGTTGGCTTGTTTGTTTGTTGGTTTGTTGGCTTGGTGGTTTGTTGGCTTGTTGGCTTGTTGGTTTGTTGGTTAGTTCGTTTGTTGGTTTGTTAGTTTGTTAGTTTGTTGGCTTGTTGGATTGTTGGTTTTTTGGTTTTTTGGTTTGTTGGTTTGTTGGTTTGTTGGTTTGTTGGTTTGTTGGTTTGTTGGCTTGTTGGCTTGTTGGCTTGTTGCTTTGTTGGCTTGTCGGTTTGTTGGTTTGTTGGTTTATTTGTTTGTTGGTTTGTTGGCTTGTTGGTTTTTTGGTTTGTTGGTTTATTTGTTTGTTGGTTTGTTGGCTTGTTGGTTTGTTGGTTTGTTGGTTTGTTGGCTTGTTGGTTTGTTGGTTTGTTGGCTTGTTGGCTTGTTGCTTTGTTGGTTTGTTGGTTTGTTGGCTTGTTGGCTTGTTGAGTTGTTAGTTTGTTGTCTTTTTGGTTACTTGATTTGTTGGTTTGTTGGTTTGTTGGCTTGTTGGTTTGTTGGCTTGTTGGTTTGTTGGTTTTTTGGTTTGTTGGTCTGTTGGTTTGTTGGTTTGTTGGTTTGTTGGTTTATTTGTTTGTTGGTTTGTTGGCTTGTTGGTTTTTTGGTTTGTTGGTTTATTTGTTTGTTGGTTTGTTGGCTTGTTGGTTTGTTGGTTTGTTGGTTTGTTGGTTTGTTGGCTTGTTGGTTTGTTGGTTTGTTGGCTTGTTGGCTTGTTTGTTTGTTGGTTTGTTGGCTTGGTGGTTTGTTGGCTTGTTGGCTTGTTGGTTTGTTGGTTAGTTCGTTTGTTGGTTTGTTAGTTTGTTAGTTTGTTGGCTTGTTGGATTGTTGGTTTTTTGGTTTTTTGGTTTGTTGGTTTGTTGGTTTGTCGGTTTGTTGGTTTGTTGGTTTGTTGGCTTGTTGGCTTGTTGGCTTGTTGGTTTGTTGGCTTGTCGGTTTGTTAGTTTGTTGGTTTGTTGGTTTGTTAGTTTATTTGTTTGTTGGTTTGTTGGCTTGTTGGTTTGTTGGTTTGTTTTTTTGTTGACTTGTTGGTTTGTTGGTTTGTTGGTTTGTTGGTTTGTTGGTTTATTTGTTTGTTGGTTTGTTGGCTTGTTGGTTTGTTGGTTTGTTGGTTTGTTGGCTTGTTGGTTTGTTGGTTTTTTGGTTTGTTGGTTTGTTGGCTTGTTGGCTTGTTGGTTTGTTGGTTAGTTCGTTTGTTGGTTTGTTAGTTTGTTGGTTTGTTGGTTTGTTGGCTAGTTGGCTTGTTGGTTTGTTGGTGTGTTGGCTTGTTGGCTTGTTGGTTTTTTGGTTTGTTGGTTTGTTGGCTTGTTGGCTTGTTGGTTTGTTGGTTAGTTCGTTTGTTGGTTTGTTAGTTTGTTGGTTTGTTGGTTTGTTGGCTAGTTGGCTTGTTGGTTTGTTGGTGTGTTGGCTTGTTGGTTTGTTGGTTTATTTGTTTGTTGGTTTGTTGGCATGTTGGCTTGTTGGCTTGTTGGTTTTTTTGGTTTGTTGGCTTGTTGGTTTGTTGGTTTGTTGGCTTGTGGGCTCTTTGCTTTGTTGGTTTGTTGGTTTGTTGGCTTGTTGGCTTGTTGGTTTGTTAGTTTGTTGGCTTTTTGGTTACTTGGTTTGTTGGTTTGTTGGTTTGTTGGCTTGTTGGTTTGTTGGCTTGTTGGTTTTTTGGTTTGTTGGTTTGTTGGCTTGTTGGCTTGTTGGTTTGTTGGTTTGTAGGTTTGTTGGTTTGTTGGTTTGTTGGTTTTTTGGTTTGTTGGTTTATTTGTTTGTTGGTTTGTTGGCTTGTTGGCTTGTTAATTGGTTGGTTTGTTGGCTTGTTGGTTTGTTAGTTTGTTGGTTGGTTGGCTTGTTGGCTTGTTGGTTTGTTGGGTTTTTGGTTTGTTGGTTTGTTGGTTTGTTGGTTTGTTGGTTTGTTGGTTTATTTGTTTGTTGGTTTGTTGGCTTGTTGGTTTGTTGGTTTGTTGGTTTGTTGGCTTGTTGGTTTGTTGGTTTGTTGGTTTGTTGGTTTGTTGGTTTGTTGGTTTGTTGGTTTATTTGTTTGTTGGTTTGTTGGCTTGTTGGTTTGTTGGTTAGTTCGTTTGTTGGTTTGTTAGTTTGTTGGTTTGTTGGTTTTTTGGTTTGTTGGTTTGTTGGTTTGTTGGATTGTTGGCTTGTTGGCTTGTTGGTTTGTTGGCTTGTCGGTTTGTTATTTTGTTGGTTTGTTGGTTTGTTAGTTTATTTGTTTGTTGGTTTGTTGGCTTGTTGGTTTGTTGCCTTGTTGGCTTGTTGGTGTGTTGGTTTGTTGGCTTGTTGGTTTGTTGGTTTGTTGGCTTGTTGGCTTGTTGCTTTGTTGGTTTGTTGGTTTGTTGGCTTGTTGGCTTGTTGAATTGTTAGTTTGTTGTCTTTTTGGTTACTTGATTTGTTGGTTTGTTGGTTTGTTGGCTTGTTGGTTTGTTGGCTTGTTGGTTTGTTGGTTTTTTGGTTTGTTGGTCTGTTGGTTTGTTGGTTTGTTGGTTTGTTGGTTTATTTGTTTGTTGGTTTGTTGGCTTGTTGGTTTTTTGGTTTGTTGGTTTATTTGTTTGTTGGTTTGTTGGCTTGTTGGTTTGTTGGTTTGTTGGTTTGTTGGCTTGTTGGTTTGTTGGTTTGTTGGCTTGTTGGCTTGTTTGTTTGTTGGTTTGTTGGCTTGGTGGTTTGTTGGCTTGTTGGCTTGTTGGTTTGTTGGTTAGTTCGTTTGTTGGTTTGTTAGTTTGTTAGTTTGTTGGCTTGTTGGATTGTTGGTTTTTTGGTTTTTTGGTTTGTTGGTTTGTTGGTTTGTTGGTTTGTTGGTTTGTTGGTTTATTTGTTTGTTGGTTTGTTGGCTTGTTGGTTTTTTGGTTTGTTGGTTTATTTGTTTGTTGGTTTGTTGGCTTGTTGGTTTGTTGGTTTGTTGGTTTGTTGGCTTGTTGGTTTGTTGGTTTGTTGGCTTGTTGGCTTGTTTGTTTGTTGGTTTGTTGGCTTGGTGGTTTGTTGGCTTGTTGGCTTGTTGGTTTGTTGGTTAGTTCGTTTGTTGGTTTGTTAGTTTGTTAGTTTGTTGGCTTGTTGGATTGTTGGTTTTTTGGTTTTTTGGTTTGTTGGTTTGTTGGTTTGTTGGTTTGTTGGTTTGTTGGTTTGTTGGCTTGTTGGCTTGTTGGCTTGTTGCTTTGTTGGCTTGTCGGTTTGTTGGTTTGTTGGTTTATTTGTTTGTTGGTTTGTTGGCTTGTTGGTTTTTTGGTTTGTTGGTTTATTTGTTTGTTGGTTTGTTGGCTTGTTGGTTTGTTGGTTTGTTGGTTTGTTGGCTTGTTGGTTTGTTGGTTTGTTGGCTTGTTGGCTTGTTGGCTTGTTGCTTTGTTGGTTTGTTGGTTTGTTGGCTTGTTGGCTTGTTGAATTGTTAGTTTGTTGTCTTTTTGGTTACTTGATTTGTTGGTTTGTTGGTTTGTTGGCTTGTTGGTTTGTTGGCTTGTTGGTTTGTTGGTTTTTTGGTTTGTTGGTCTGTTGGTTTGTTGGTTTGTTGGTTTGTTGGTTTATTTGTTTGTTGGTTTGTTGGCTTGTTGGTTTTTTGGTTTGTTGGTTTATTTGTTTGTTGGTTTGTTGGCTTGTTGGTTTGTTGGTTTGTTGGTTTGTTGGTTTGTTGGCTTGTTGGTTTGTTGGTTTGTTGGCTTGTTGGCTTGTTTGTTTGTTGGTTTGTTGGCTTAGTGGTTTGTTGGCTTGTTGGCTTGTTGGTTTGTTGGTTAGTTCGGTTGTTGGTTTGTTAGTTTGTTAGTTTGTTGGCTTGTTGGATTGTTGGTTTTTTGGTTTTTTGGTTTGTTGGTTTGTTGGTTTGTTGGTTTGTTGGTTTGTTGGTTTGTTGGCTTGTTGGCTTGTTGGCTTGTTGGTTTGTTGGCTTTTCGGTTTGTTAGTTTGTTGGTTTGTTGGTTTGTTGGCTTGTTGGCTTGTTGGTTTGTTGGTTAGTTCGTTTGTTGGTTTGTTAGTTTGTTGGTTTGTTGGTTTGTTGGCTAGTTGGCTTGTTGGTTTGTTGGTGTGTTGGCTTGTTGGCTTGTTGGTTTTTTGGTTTGTTGGTTTGTTGGCTTGTTGGCTTGTTGGTTTGTTGGTTAGTTCGTTTGTTGGTTTGTTAGTTTGTTGGTTTGTTGGTTTGTTGGCTAGTTGGCTTGTTGGTTTGTTGGTGTGTTGGCTTGTTGGTTTGTTGGTTTATTTGTTTGTTGGTTTGTTGGCATGTTGGCTTGTTGGCTTGTTGGTTTGTTGGTTTGTTGGCTTGTTGGTTTGTTGGTTTGTTGGCTTGTGGGCTCTTTGCTTTGTTGGTTTGTTGGTTTGTTGGCTTGTTGGCTTGTTGGTTTGTTAGTTTGTTGGCTTTTTGGTTACTTGGTTTGTTGGTTTGTTGGTTTGTTGGCTTGTTGGTTTGTTGGTTTGTTTTTTTGTTGACTTGTTGGTTTGTTGGTTTGTTGGTTTGTTGGTTTGTTGGTTTATTTGTTTGTTGGTTTGTTGGCTTGTTGGTTTGTTGGTTTGTTGGTTTGTTGGCTTGTTGGTTTGTTGGTTTTTTGGTTTGTTGGTTTGTTGGCTTGTTGGCTTGTTGGTTTGTTGGTTAGTTCGTTTGTTGGTTTGTTAGTTTGTTGGTTTGTTGGTTTGTTGGCTAGTTGGCTTGTTGGTTTGTTGGTGTGTTGGCTTGTTGGCTTGTTGGTTTTTTGGTTTGTTGGTTTGTTGGCTTGTTGGCTTGTTGGTTTGTTGGTTAGTTCGTTTGTTGGTTTGTTAGTTTGTTGGTTTGTTGGTTTGTTGGCTAGTTGGCTTGTTGGTTTGTTGGTGTGTTGGCTTGTTGGTTTGTTGGTTTATTTGTTTGTTGGTTTGTTGGCATGTTGGCTTGTTGGCTTGTTGGTTTGTTGGTTTGTTGGCTTGTTGGTTTGTTGGTTTGTTGGCTTGTGGGCTCTTTGCTTTGTTGGTTTGTTGGTTTGTTGGCTTGTTGGCTTGTTGGTTTGTTAGTTTGTTGGCTTTTTGGTTACTTGGTTTGTTGGTTTGTTGGTTTGTTGGCTTGTTGGTTTGTTGGCTTGTTGGTTTTTTGGTTTGTTGGTTTGTTGGCTTGTTGGCTTGTTGGTTTGTTGGTTTGTAGGTTTGTTGGTTTGTTGGTTTGTTGGTTTTTTGGTTTGTTGGTTTATTTGTTTGTTGGTTTGTTGGCTTGTTGGCTTGTTAATTGGTTGGTTTGTTGGCTTGTTGGTTTGTTAGTTTGTTGGTTGGTTGGCTTGTTGGCTTGTTGGTTTGTTGGTTTTTTGGTTTGTTGGTTTGTTGGTTTGTTGGTTTGTTGGTTTGTTGGTTTATTTGTTTGTTGGTTTGTTGGCTTGTTGGTTTGTTGGTTTGTTGGTTTGTTGGCTTGTTGGTTTGTTGGTTTGTTGGTTTTTTGGTTTGTTGGTTTGTTGGTTTATTGGTTTGTTGGTTTGTTGGTTTGTTGGTTTATTTGTTTGTTGGTTTATTGGCTTGTTGGTTTGTTGGTTTGTTGGTTTGTTGGCTTGTTGGTTTGTTGGTTTGTTGGCTTGTTGGCTTGTTGGTTTGTTGGTTTGTTGGCTTGTTGGTTACTTAGTTTGTTGGTTTGTTGGCATGTTGGTTTGTTGGTTTGTTGGTTTGTTGGTTTGTTGGTTTGTTGGTTTGTTGGTTTGTTGGCTTGTTGGCTTGTTGACTTGTTGGCTTGTTGGTTTGTTGGCTTGTTGGTTTGTTAGTTTGTTGGTTTGTTGGTTTGTTGGTTTGTTAGTTTATTTGTTTGTTGGTTTGTTGGCTTGTTGGTTTGTTGGTTTGTTGGTTTGTTGGTTTGTTGGCTTGTTGGATTGTTGGTGTGTTGGTTCGTTGACTTGTTGATTTGTTCGTTTGTTGGCTTGTTGGCTTGTTGCTTTGTTGGTTTGTTGGTTTGTTGGCTTGTTGGCTTGTTGAATTGTTAGTTTGTTGGCTTTTTGGTTACTTGGTTTGTTGGTTTGTTGGTTTGTTGGTTTGTTGGCTTGTTGGTTTGTTGGCTTGTTGGCTTGTTGGCTTGTTGGTTTGTTGGCTTGTCGGTTTGTTAGTTTGTTGGTTTGTTGGTTTGTTAGTTTATTTGTTTGTTGGTTTGTTGGCTTGTTGGTTTGTTGGTTTGTTGGTTTGTTGGTTTGTTGGCTTTTTGGATTGTTGGTGTGTTGGTTCGTTGGCTTGTTGGTTTGTTGGTTTGTTGGCTTGTTGGCTTGTTGCTTTGTTGGTTTGTTGGTTTGTTGGCTTGTTGGCTTGTTGAATTGTTAGTTTGTTGGCTTTTTGGTTACTTGGTTTGTTGGTTTGTTGGTTTGTTGGCTTGTTGGTTTGTTGGCTTGTTGGTTTGTTGGTTTGTTGGTTTGTTGGCTGGTCGGCTTGTTGGTTTGTTGGTTTGTTGGTTTGCTGGTTTGTTGGTTTGTTGGTTTTTTGGTTTGTTGGTTTATTTGTTTGTTGGTTTGTTGGCTTGTTGGTTTGTTGGTTTGTTGGTTTGTTGGTTTGTTGGTTTATTGGTTTGTTGGCTTGTTGGCTTGTTGGTTTATTGGTTTGTTGGCTTGGTGGTTTGTTGGCTTGTTGGCTTGTTGGTTTATTGGTTAGTTCGATTGTTGGTTTGTTAGTTTGTTAGTTTGTTGGCTTGTTGGTTTTTTGGTTTTTTGGTTTGTTGGTTTGTTGGTTTGTTGGTTTGTTGGCTTGTTGGCCTGTTTGTTTGTTGGCTTGTCGGTTTGTTAGTTTGTTGGTTTGTTGGTTTGTTAGTTTATTTGTTTGTTGGTTTGTTGGCTTGTTGGTTTGTTGGCTTGTTGGCTTGTTGGTGTGTTGGTTCGTTGGCTTGTTGGTTTGTTGGTTTGTTGGCTTGTTGGCTTGTTGCTTTGTTGGTTTGTTGGTTTGTTGGCTTGTTGGCTTGTTGAATTGTTAGTTTGTTGGCTTTTTGGTTACTTGGTTTGTTGGTTTGTTGGTTTGTTGGCTTGTTGGTTTGTTGGCTTGTTGGTTTGTTGGTTTTTTGGTTTGTTGGTTTGTTGGTTTGTTAATTTGTTGGTTTGTTGGTTTATTTGTTTGTTGGTTTGTTGGTTTGTTGGTTTGTTGGCTTGTTGGTTTGTTGGTTTGTTGGCTTGTTGGCTTGTTGGTTTGTTGGTTTGTTGGCTTGGTGGTTTGTTGGCTTGTTGGCTTGTTGGTTTGTTGGTTAGTTCGTTTGTTGGTTTGTTAGTTTGTTAGTTTGTTGGCTTGTTGGCTTGTTGGTTTTTTGGTTTTTTGGTTTGTTGGTTTGTTAATTTGTTGGTTTGTTGATTTGTTGGTTTGTTGGCTTGTTGGCATGTTGGCTTGTTGGTTTGTTGGCTTGTCGGTTTGTTAGTTTGTTGGTTTGTTGGTTTGTTAGTTTATTTGTTTGTTGGTTTGTTGGTTTGTTGGTTTGTTGGTTTGTTGACTTGTTGGTTTGTTGGTTTGTTGGTTTGTTGGTTTGTTGGTTTGTTGGTTTATTTGTTTGTTGGTTTGTTGGCTTGTTGGTTTGTTGGTTTGTTGGTTTGTTGGCTTGTTGGTTTGTTGGTTTGTTGGTTTGTTGGTTTGTTGGTTTGTTGGCTTGTTGGCTTGTTGGTTTGTTGGTTAGTTCGTTTGTTTGGTTTGTTAGTTTGTTAATTTGTTGGTTTGTTGGCTTGTTGGCTTGTTGGTTTGTTGGTGTGTTGGCTTGTTGGCTTGTTGGTTTGTTGGTTTGTTGGTTTTTTGGTTTGTTGGTTTGTTGGTTTGTTGGTTTGTTGGTTTGTTGGTTTGTTGGTTTATTTGTTTGTTGGTTTGTTGGCTTGTTGGTTTGTTGGTTTGTTGGCTTGTTGGCTTGTTGGTTTGTTGGTTTGTTGGCTTGTTGGTTTGTTGGTTTGTTGGCTTGTTGGCTCTTTGCTTTGTTGGTTTGCTGGTTTGTTGGCTTGTTGGCTTGTTGGTTTGTTAGTTTGTTGGCTTTTTGGTTACTTGGTTTGTTGGTTCGTTGGTTTGTTGGCTTGTTGGTTTGTTGGCTTGTTGGTTTTTTGGTTTGTTGGTTTGTTGGCTTGTTGGCTTGTTGGTTTGTTGGTTTGTAGGTTTGTTGGTTTGTTGGTTTGTTGGTTTTTTGGTTTGTTGGTTTATTTGTTTGTTGGTTTGTTGGCTTGTTGGCTTGTTAATTGGTTGGTTTGTTGGCTTGTTGGTTTGTTAGTTTGTTGGTTTGTTGGCTTGTTGGCTTGTTGGTTTGTTGGTTTTTTGGTTTGTTGGTTTGTTGGTTTGTTGGTTTGTTGGTTTGTTGGTTTATTTGTTTGTTGGCTTGTTGGTTTGTTGGTTTGTTGGTTTGTTGGCTTGTTGGTTTGTTGGTTTGTTGGTTTTTTGGTTTGTTGGTTTGTTGGTTTGTTGGTTTGTTGGTTTGTTGGTTTATTTGTTTGTTGGTTTGTTGGTTTGTTGGTTTGTTGGTTTGTTGGCTTGTTGGTTTGTTGGTTTGTTGGTTTGTTGGCTTGTTGGCTTGTTGGTTTGTTGGTTTGTTGGCTTGTTGGTTACTTAGTTTGTTGATGTTGGCATGTTGGTTTGTTGGTTTGTTGGTTTGTTGGCTTGTTGGTTTGTTGGTTTGTTGGCTTGTTGGCTTGTTGGTTTGTTGGTTTGTTGGTTTGTTGGCTTGTTGGTTTGTTGGTTTGTTGGCTTGTTGGTTTGTTAGTTTGTTGGTTTGTTAGTTTGTTGGTTTGTTGGTTTGTTGGTTTGTTGCTTTGTTGGTTTGTTGGTTTGTTGGTTACTTAGTTTATTTGTTTGTTGGTTTGTTGGCTTGTTGGTTTATTGGTTTGTTGGTTTGTTGGCTTGTTGGTTTGTTGGTTTGTTGGCTTGTTGGCTTGTTGGCTTGTTGGCTTGTTGCTTTGTTGGTTTGTTAGTTTGTTGGCTTTTTGGTTACTTGGTTTGTTGGCTTGTTGGCTTGTTGGTTTGTTGGTTTGTTGGCTTGTTGGTTTGTTAGTTTGTTGGTTTGTTGGCTTGTTGGCTTGTTGGTTTGTTGGTTTTTTGGTTTGTTGGTTTGTTGGTTTGATGGTTTATTTGTTTGTTGGTTTGTTGGCTTGTTGGTTTGTTGGTTTGTTGGTTTGTTGGCTTATTGGTTTGTTGGTTTGTAGGTTTGTTGGTTTGTTGGTTTGTTGGTTTTTTGGTTTGTTGGTTTATTTGTTTGTTGGTTTGTTGGCTTGTTGGCTTGTTAATTGGTTGGTTTGTTGGCTTGTTGGTTTGTTAGTTTGTTGGTTTGTTGGCTTGTTGGCTTGTTGGCTTGTTGGTTTGTTGGTTTTTTGGTTTGTTGGTTTGTTGGTTTGTTGGTTTGTTGGTTTGTTGGTTTATTTGTTTGTAGGTTTGTTGGCTTGTTGGTTTGTTTGTTTGTTAGTTTGTTGGCTTGTTGGTTTGTTGGTTTGTTGGTTTTTTGGTTTGTTGGTTTGTTGGTTTGTTGGTTTGTTGGTTTGTTGGTTTGTTGGCTTGTTGGTTTGTTGGTTTGTTGGTTTGTTGGCTTGTTGGTTTGTTGGTTTGTTGGTTTGTTGGCTTGTTGGTTACTTAGTTTGTTGATGTTGGCATGTTGGTTTGTTGGTTTGTTGGTTTGTTGGCTTGTTGGTTTGTTGGTTTGTTGGCTTGTTGGCTTGTTGGTTTGTTGGTTTGTTGGTTTGTTGGCTTGTTGGTTTGTTGGTTTGTTGGCTTGTTGGTTTGTTAGTTTGTTGGTTTGTTAGTTTGTTGGTTTGTTGGTTTGTTGGTTTGTTGCTTTGTTGGTTTGTTGGTTTGTTGGTTACTTAGTTTATTTGTTTGTTGGTTTGTTGGCTTGTTGGTTTGTTGGTTTGTTGGTTTGTTGGCTTGTTGGTTTGTTGGTTTGTTGGCTTGTTGGCTTGTTGGCTTGTTGGCTTGTTGCTTTGTTGGTTTGTTAGTTTGTTGGCTTTTTGGTTACTTGGTTTGTTGGCTTGTTGGCTTGTTGGTTTGTTGGTTTGTTGGCTTGTTGGTTTGTTAGTTTGTTGGTTTGTTGGTTTGTTGGTTTGTTGGCTTGTTGGTTTGTTAGTTTGTTGGTTTGTTAGTTTGTTGGTTTGTTGGTTTGTTGGTTTGTTGCTTTGTTGGTTTGTTGGTTTGTTGGTTTGTTGGTTACTTAGTTTATTTGTTTGTTGGTTTGTTGGCTTGTTGGTTTATTGGTTTGTTGGTTTGTTGGCTTGTTGGTTTGTTGGTTTGTTGGCTTGTTGGCTTGTTGGCTTGTTGGCTTGTTGCTTTGTTGGTTTGTTAGTTTGTTGGCTTTTTGGTTACTTGGTTTGTTGGCTTGTTGGCTTGTTGGTTTGTTGGTTTGTTGGCTTGTTGGTTTGTTAGTTTGTTGGTTTGTTGGCTTGTTGGCTTGTTGGTTTGTTGGTTTTTTGGTTTGTTGGTTTGTTGGTTTGTTGGTTTGATGGTTTATTTGTTTGTTGGTTTGTTGGTTTGTTGGTTTGTTGGTTTGTTGGTTTGTTGGTTTATTTGTTTGTTGGTTTGTCGGTTTGTTGGTTTGTTGGTTTGTTGGCTTGTTGGTTTGTTGGTTTGTTGGCTTGTTGGCTTGTTGGTTTGTTGGTTTGTTGGCTTGTTGGTTACTTAGTTTGTTGATGTTGGCATGTTGGTTTGTTGGTTTGTTGGTTTGTTGGCTTGTTGGTTTGTTGGTTTGTTGGCTTGTTGGCTTGTTGGTTTGTTGGTTTGTTGGTTTGTTGGCTTGTTGGTTTGTTGGTTTGTTGGCTTGTTGGTTTGTTAGTTTGTTGGTTTGTTAGTTTGTTGGTTTGTTGGTTTGTTGGTTTGTTGCTTTATTGGTTTGTTGGTTTGTTGGTTACTTAGTTTATTTGTTTGTTGGTTTGTTGGCTTGTTGGTTTGTTGGTTTGTTGGTTTGTTGGCTTGTTGGTTTGTTGGTTTGTTGGCTTGTTGGCTTGTTGGCTTGTTGGCTTGTTGCTTTGTTGGTTTGTTAGTTTGTTGGCTTTTTGGTTACTTGGTTTGTTGGCTTGTTGGCTTGTTGGTTTGTTGGTTTGTTGGCTAGTTGGTTTGTTAGTTTGTTGGTTTGTTGGCTTGTTGGCTTGTTGGTTTGTTGGTTTTTTGGTTTGTTGGTTTGTTGGTTTGTTGGTTTGATGGTTTATTTGTTTGTTGGTTTGTTGGCTTGTTGGTTTGTTGGTTTGTTGGTTTGTTGGCTTATTGGTTTGTTGGTTTGTAGGTTTGTTGGTTTGTTGGTTTGTTGGTTTTTTGGTTTGTTGGTTTATTTGTTTGTTGGTTTGTTGGCTTGTTGGCTTGTTAATTGGTTGGTTTGTTGGCTTGTTGGTTTGTTAGTTTGTTGGTTTGTTGGCTTGTTGGCTTGTTGGTTTGTTGGTTTTTTGGTTTGTTGGTTTGTTGGTTTGTTGGTTTGTTGGTTTATTTGTTTGTTGGTTTGTTGGCTTGTTGGTTTGTTTGTTTGTTGGTTTGTTGGCTTGTTGGTTTGTTGGTTTGTTGGTTTTTTGGTTTGTTGGTTTGTTGTTTTGTTGGTTTGTTGGTTTGTTGGTTTATTTGTTTGTTGGTTTGTTGGTTTGTTGGTTTGTTGGTTTGTTGGCTTGTTGGTTTGTTGGTTTGTTGGCTTGTTGGCTTGTTGGTTTGTTGTTTTGTTGGCTTGTTGGTTACTTAGTTTGTTGATTTGTTGGCATGTTGGTTTGTTGGTTTGTTGGTTTGTTGGTTTGTTGGCTTGTTGGTTTGTTGGTTTGTTGGCTTGTTGGCTTGTTGGTTTGTTGGTTTGTTGGTTTGTTGGCTTGTTGGTTTGTTGGTTTGTTGGCTTGTTGGTTTGTTAGTTTGTTGGTTTGTTAGTTTGTTGGTTTGTTGGTTTGTTGGTTTGTTGCTTTGTTGGTTTGTTGGTTTGTTGGTTACTTAGTTTATTTGTTTGTTGGTTTGTTGGCTTGTTGGTTTGTTGGTTTGTTGGTTTGTTGGCTTGTTGGTTTGTTGATTTGTTCGCTTGTTGGCTTGTTGGCTTGTTGCTTTGTTGGTTTGTTAGTTTGTTGGCTTGTTGGCTTTTTGGTTTGTTAGTTTGTTGGCTTTTTGGTTACTTGGTTTGTTGGCTTGTTGGCTTGTTGGTTTGTTGGTTTGTTGGCTTGTTGGTTTGTTAGTTTGTTGGTTTGTTGGCTTGTTGGCTTGTTGGTTTGTTGGTTTTTTGGTTTGTTGGTTTGTTGATTTGTTGGTTTGATGGTTTATTTGTTTGTTGGTTTGTTGGCTTGTTGGTTTGTTGGTTTGTTGGTTTGTTGGCTTATTGGTTTGTTGGTTTGTTGGTTTTTTGGTTTGTTGGTTTGTTGGTTTGTTGGTTTGTTGGTTTGTTGGTTTATTTGTTTGTTGGTTTGATGGCTTGTTGGTTTGTTGGTTTGTTGGTTTGTTGGGTTGTTGTTTTGTTGGTTGGTTGGCTTGTTGGCTTGTTGGCTTGTTGGTTTGTTGGTTTTTTGCCTTGTTGGTTACTTAGTTTGTTGGTTTGTTGGCATGTTGGTTTGTTGGTTTGTTGGCTTGTTGGCTTGTTGGCTTGTTGGCTTGTTGCTTTGTTGGTTTGTTAGTTTGTTGGCTTTTTGGTTACTTGGTTTGTTGGCTTGTTGGCTTGTTGGTTTGTTGGTTTGTTGGCTTGTTGGTTTGTTAGTTTGTTGGTTTGTTGGCTTGTTGGCTTGTTGGTTTGTTGGTTTTTTGGTTTGTTGGTTTGTTGGTTTGTTGGTTTGATGGTTTATTTGTTTGTTGGTTTGTTGGCTTGTTGGTTTGTTGGTTTGTTGGTTTGTTGGCTTATTGGTTTGTTGGTTTGTAGGTTTGTTGGTTTGTTGGTTTGTTGGTTTTTTGGTTTGTTGGTTTATTTGTTTGTTGGTTTGTTGGCTTGTTGGCTTGTTAATTGGTTGGTTTGTTGGCTTGTTGGTTTGTTAGTTTGTTGGTTTGTTGGCTTGTTGGCTTGTTGGTTTGTTGGTTTTTTGGTTTGTTGGTTTGTTGGTTTGTTGGTTTGTTGGTTTGTTGGTTTATTTGTTTGTTGGTTTGTTGGCTTGTTGGTTTGTTTGTTTGTTGGTTTGTTGGCTTGTTGGTTTGTTGGTTTGTTGGTTTTTTGGTTTGTTGGTTTGTTGGTTTGTTGGTTTGTTGGTTTGTTGGTTTATTTGTTTGTTGGTTTGTTGGTTTGTTGGTTTGTTGGTTTGTTGGCTTGTTGGTTTGTTGGTTTGTTGGCTTGTTGGCTTGTTGGTTTGTTGTTTTGTTGGCTTGTTGGTTACTTAGTTTGTTGATTTGTTGGCATGTTGGTTTGTTGGTTTGTTGGTTTGTTGGTTTGTTGGCTTGTTGGTTTGTTGGTTTGTTGGCTTGTTGGCTTGTTGGTTTGTTGGTTTGTTGGTTTGTTGGCTTGTTGGTTTGTTGGTTTGTTGGCTTGTTGGTTTGTTAGTTTGTTGGTTTGTTAGTTTGTTGGTTTGTTGGTTTGTTGGTTTGTTGCTTTGTTGGTTTGTTGGTTTGTTGGTTACTTAGTTTATTTGTTTGTTGGTTTGTTGGCTTGTTGGTTTGTTGGTTTGTTGGTTTGTTGGCTTGTTGGTTTGTTGATTTGTTCGCTTGTTGGCTTGTTGGCTTGTTGCTTTGTTGGTTTGTTAGTTTGTTGGCTTGTTGGCTTTTTGGTTTGTTAGTTTGTTGGCTTTTTGGTTACTTGGTTTGTTGGCTTGTTGGCATGTTGGTTTGTTGGTTTGTTGGCTTGTTGGTTTGTTAGTTTGTTGGTTTGTTGGCTTGTTGGCTTGTTGGTTTGTTGGTTTTTTGGTTTGTTGGTTTGTTGATTTGTTGGTTTGATGGTTTATTTGTTTGTTGGTTTGTTGGCTTGTTGGTTTGTTGGTTTGTTGGTTTGTTGGCTTATTGGTTTGTTGGTTTGTTGGTTTTTTGGTTTGTTGGTTTGTTGGTTTGTTGGTTTGTTGGTTTGTTGGTTTATTTGTGTGTTGGTTTGATGGCTTGTTGGTTTGTTGGTTTGTTGGTTTGTTGGGTTGTTGTTTTGTTGGTTTGTTGGCTTGTTGGCTTGTTGGCTTGTTGGTTTGTTGGTTTTTTGCCTTGTTGGTTACTTAGTTTGTTGGTTTGTTGGCATGTTGGTTTGTTGGTTTGTTGGCTTGTTGGCTTGTTGGTTTGTTGGTTTGTTGGTTTGTTGGTTTGTTGGTTTGTTGGCTTGTTGGTTTGTTAGTTTGTTGGTTTGTTGGTTTGTTGGTTTGTTGGTTTTTTGCTTTGTTGGTTTGTTGGTTTATTGGCTTGTTGGCTTGCTGGTTTGTTGGCTTGTTGGTTTGTTAGTTTGTTGGCTTTTTGGTTACTTGGTTTGTTGGTTTGTTGGCTTGTTGGCTTGTTGGTTTGTTGGTTTGTTGGCTTGTTGGTTTGTTAGTTTGTTGGTTTGTTGGCTTGTTGGCTTTTTGGTTTGTTGGTTTGTTGGTTTGTTGGTTTGTTGGTTTGTAGGTTTTTTGGTTTGTTGGTTTGTTGGCTTGTTGGTTTGTTGGTTTGTTGGCTTGTTGGCTTGTTGGTTTGTTGGTTTGTTGGCTTGTTGGCTTGTTGGTTTGTTGGTTTGTTGGTTTGTTGGTTTGTTGGTTTGTTGCTTTGTTGGTTTTTTGGTTTGTTGGCTTGTTGGCTTGTTGGTTTATTAGTTTTGTTGGCTTTTTGGTTACTTGGTTTGTTGGTTTGTTGGTTTGTTGGCTTGTTGGTTTGTTGGCTTGTTGGTTTGTTGGTTTGTTGGTTTGTTGGCTTGTTGGCTTGTTGGTTTGTTGGTTTGTTGGTTTGTTGGTTTGTTGGTTTGTTGGTTTGTTGGTTTTTGGTTTGTTGGTTTGTTGGTTTGTTGGTTTGTCGGCTTGTTGGTTTGTTGGCTTGTTGGTTACTTGGTTTTTTGGTTTGTTGGCTTGTTGGCTTGTTGGTTTGTTGGTTTGTTGGCTTGTTGGTTTGTTAGTTTGTTGGTTTGTTGGCTTGTTGGCTTGTTAGTTTGTTGGTTTGTTGGCTTGTTGGTGTGTTGGTTTGTTGGTTTGTTGGCTTGTTGGTTTGTTGGTTTGTTCGTTTGTTGGCTTGTTGGTTTGTTGTTTTGTTGGCTTGTTGGTTACTTAGTTTGTTGGTTTGTTGGCATGTTGGTTTGTTGGTATGTTAGTTTGTTGGCTTGTTGGTTTGTTGGTTTGTTGGCTTGTTGGCTTGTTGGTTTGTTAGTTTGTTGGTTTGTTGGTTTGTTGGTTTGTTGGTTTGTTGGCTTGTTGGTTTGTTAGTTTGTTGGTTTGTTGGTTTGTTGGTTTGTTGGTTTGTTGGTTTGTTGGTTTATTTGTTTGTTGGTTTGTTGGCTTGTTGGTTTGTTGGTTTGCTGGTTTGTTGGCTTGTTGGTTTGTTGATTTGTTGGTTTGTTGGTTTGTTGGGTTGTTGGCTGGTGGTTTGTTGGTTAGTTCGTTTGTTGGTTTGTTAGTTTGTTGGTTTGTTGGCATGTTGGCTTGTTGGTTTGTTGGTTTTTGGTTTGTTGGTTTGTTGGTTTGTTGGTTTGTTGGTTTGTTGGTTTGTTGGTTTATTTGTTGTTTGGTTTGTTGGCTTGTTGGCTTGTTGGTTGGTTGGCTTATTGGTTTGTTAGTTTGTTGGCTTTTTGGTTACTTGGTTTGTTGGTTTATTTGTTTGTTGGTTTGTTGGCTTGTTGGTTACTTAGTTTGTTGGTTTGTTGGCATGTTGGTTTGTTGGTTTGTTGGTTTGTTGGCTTGTTGGTTTGTTGGTTTGCTGGCTTGTTGGCTTGTTGATTTATTGGTTTGTTGGTTTGTTGGCTTGTTGGTTTGTTGGTTTGTTGGCTTGTTGGATTGTTAGTTTGTTGGTTTGGTAGTTTGTTGGTTTGTTGGTTTGTTGGTTTGTTGGTTTGTTGGCTTGTTGGTTTGTTGGTTTGTTGGTTTGTTGGCTTGTTAACTTGTTGGCTTGTTGGTTTGTTGGTTAGTTCGTTTGTTGGTTTGTTAGTTTGTTGGTTTGTTGGCTTGTTGGTTTGCTGCTTTGTTCGTTTGATGGTTTGTTGGTTTGTTGGTTACTTGGTTTGTTGGTTTGTTGGTTTGTTGGATTGTTGGTTTGTTGGCTTGTTGGTTGTTTGATTTGTTGGTTTGTTGGCTTGTTGGCTTGTTGGTTTGTTAGTTTGTTGGTTTGTTGGTTTGTTGGTTTGTTGGTTTTTTGGTTTGTTGGTTTATTTGTTTGTTGGTTTGTTGGCTTGTTGTTTTGTTGGTTTGTTGGCTTGTTGGTTTGTTGGTTTGTTGGTTTGTTGGTTTGTTGGTTTGTTGGCTTGTTGGCTTGTTGGTTTGTTAGTTTGTTGGCTTTTTGGTTACTTGGTTTGTTGGTTTGTTGGTTTGTTGGTGTTTTGTTTTGTTGGTTTGTTGGTTTGTTGGTTTGTTGGTTTAATTGTTTGTTGGTTTGTTGGCTTGTTGGTTTGTTGGTTTGTTGGCATGTTGGTTTGTTGACTTGTTGGTGTGTTGGCTTGTTGGTTTGTTGGTTTGTTGGCTTGTTGGCTTGTTGGTTTGTTGGTTGGTTGGTTTGTTGGCTTGTTGGTGTGTCGGTTTGATGGCTTGTTGGTTTGTTAGTTTGTTGGCTTGTTTGTTTGTTGGTTTGTTGGCTTGTTGGTTTGTTGGTTTGTTGGTTTGTTGGCTTGTTGGCTTGTTGATTTGTTAGTTTGTTGGCTTTTTGGTTACTTGGTTTGTTGGTTTGTTGGTTTGTTGGCTTGTTGGTTTGTTGGCTTGTTGGTTTGTTGGCTTGTTGATTTGTTTGTTTGTTGGTTTGTTGGTTTGTTGGTTTGTTGGCTTGTTGGCTTGTTGCTTTGTTCGTTTGATGGTTTGTTGGTTTGTTGGTTTTTTTGTTTGTTGGTTTTTTGGTTTGTTGCTTTGTTGGTTTGTTGGTTTGTTGGCTTGTTGGCTTGTTGGTTTGTTGGCTTGTTGGTTTGTTAGTTTGTTAGCTTTTTGGTTACTTGGTTTATTGTTTTGTTGGCTTGTTGGCTTGTTGGTTTGTTGCTTTGTTCGTTTGATGGTTTGTAGGTTTGTTGGTTACTTGGTTTGTTGGTTTGTTGGTTTGTTGGCATGTTGGTCTGTTGGTTTGTTGCTTTGTTGGTTTGTTGGTTTGTTGGCTTGTTGGCTTGTTGGTTTGTTAGTTTGTTGGCTTTTTGGTTACTTGGTTTGTTGGTTTGTTGGCTTGTTGGTTTGTTGGTTTGTTGGTTTGCTGGTTTGTTGGTTTGTTGGTTTGTTGGCTTTTTGGTTACTTGGTTTGTTGGTTTGTTGGTTTGTTGGCTTGTTGGTTTGTTGGCTTGTTGGTTTGTTGGCTTGTTGATTTGTTTGTTTGTTGGTTTGTTGGTTTGTTGGTTTGTTGGCTTGTTGGCTTGTTGCTTTGTTCGTTTGATGGTTTGTTGGTTTGTTGGTTTTTTGGTTTGTTGGTTTTTTGGTTTGTTGCTTTGTTGGTTTGTTGGTTTGTTGGCTTGTTGGCTTGTTGGTTTGTTGGCTTGTTGGTTTGTTAGTTTGTTAGCTTTTTGGTTACTTGGTTTATTGTTTTGTTGGCTTGTTGGCTTGTTGGTTTGTTGCTTTGTTCGTTTGATGGTTTGTAGGTTTGTTGGTTACTTGGTTTGTTGGTTTGTTGGTTTGTTGGCATGTTGGTTTGTTGGTTTGTTGCTTTGTTGGTTTGTTGGTCTGTTGGCTTGTTGGCTTGTTGGTTTGTTAGTTTGTTGGCTTTTTGGTTACTTGGTTTGTTGGTTTGTTGGTTTGCTGGTTTGTTGGTTTGTTGGTTTGTTGGTTTGTTGGTTTGTTGGTTTGTTGGTTTGTTGGTTTGTTGGTTTTTTGGCTTGTTGGTTTGTTGGCTTGTTGGCTTGTTGGTTTGTTGGTTTGTTGGTTTGTTGGCTTGTTGGTTTGTTGGTTTGTTGGCTTGTTGGTTTGTTGGTTTGTTGGTTTGTTGGCTTGTTGGCTTGTTGGTTTGTTGGTTTGTTGGCTTGTTGGTTTGTTGGTTTGTTGGCTTGTTGGCTTGTTGCTTTGTTCGTTTGATGGTTTGTTGGTTTATTGGTTTTTTGTTTTTTTGGTTTGTTGGTTTGTTGGTTTGTTGGCTTGTTGGCTTGTTGGTTTGTTGGTTTGTTTGTTTGCTCATTTGTTGGTTTGTTTGTTTGTTGGCTTGTTGGTTTGTTGTTTTGTTGGTTTGTTGGTTTGTTGGTTTGTTGGTTTGTTGGTTTGTTGGTTTGTTGGCTTGTTCGTTTGTTAGTTTGTTGGTTTGTTGGCTTGTTGGCTTGTTGGTTTGTTGGTTTGTTGGTTTGTTGGTTTGTTGGTTTGTTGGTTTTTTGGTTTGTTTGTTTGTTGGTTTGTTGGTTTGTTGGTTTGTTGGCTTGATGGTTTGTTGATTTGTTGGTTTATTTGTTGGTTGGTTTGTTGGCTTGTTGGTTTGTTGGCACGTTGGTTTGTTGGTTTGTTGGCTTGTTGGTTTGTTGGTTTGTTGGTTTCTTGGCTTGTTGGTTTGTTGGTTTGTTGGTTTTTTGGTTTGTTGGTTTGCTGGTTTGTTGGTTTGTTGGTTTGTTGGTTTATTTGTTTGTCGGTTTGTTGGCTTGTTGGTTTGTTGGTTTGTTGGTTTGTTGGTTTGTTGGCTTGTTGGTTTGTTGGTTTGTTGGTTTGTTGGCTTGTTGGCTTGTTGGTTTGTTGGTTTGTTGGCTTGTTGGTGACTTAGTTTGTTGGTTTGTTGGCATGTAGGTTTGTTGGTTTGTTGGTTTTTTGGCTTGTTGGTTTGTTGGTTTGTTGGCTTGTTGGTTTGTTGGCTTGTTGGCTTGTTGGTTTGTTGGTTTGTTGGTTTGTTGGTTTGTTGGTTTGTTGGTTTTTTGGTTTGTTGGTTTATTTGTTTGTTGGTTTTTTGGCTTGTTGGTTTGTTAGTTTGTTGGTTTGTTGGTTTGTTGGCTTGTTGGTTTGTTGGTTTGTTGGTTTGTTGGTTTGTTGGCTTGTTGGCTTGTTGGTTTGTTGGTTAGTTGGCTTGTTGGTTTGTTGGTTTGTTGTTTTGTTGGTTTGTTGGCTTGTTGGCTTGTTGAATTGTTGGTTTGTTGGTTTTTTGGTTTGTTGGTTTGTTGGCTTGTTAGTTTGTTGGTTTGTTGGTTTTTTGGTTTGTTGATTTGTTGGTTTGTTGGTTTGTTGGTTTGTTGGTTTATTTGTTTGTTGGTTTTTTGGTTTGTTGGTTTGTTGGTTTGTTGGCTTGTTGGCTTGTTGGTTTGTTGGTTTGTTGGTTTGTTGGCTTGTTGGTTTATTGGTTTGTTGGCTTGTTGGCTTATTGGTTTTTTGGTTTGTTAGCTTGTTGGTTACTTAGTTTGTTGGTTTGTTGGTTTGTTGGTTTGTTGGCTTGTTGGCTTGTTGGTTTGTTGGTTAGTTCGTTTGGTGGTTTGTTAGTTTGTTGGTTTGTTGGCTTGTTGGTTTGTTGGTTTTTTGGTTTGTTGGTTTGTTGGTTTGTTGGTTTGTTGGTTTGTTGGTTTATTTGTTTGTTGGTTTGTTGGCTTGTTGGTTTGTTGGTTTGTTGGTTTGTTGGTTTGTTGGTTTGTTGGTTTGTTGGCTTGTTGGCTTGTTGGTTTGTTGGTTTGTTGGCTTGTTGGTTTGTTGGTTTGTTGGCTTGTTGGTTTGTTGGTTTGTTGGTTTATTTGTTGGTTGGTTTGTTGGCTTGTTGGCTTGTTGGTTTGTTGGCTTGTTGGTTTGTTAGTTTGTTGGCTTTTTGGTTACTTGGTTTGTTGGTTTATTTGTTTGTTGGTTTGTTGGCTTGTTGGTTGTTTGATTTGTTGGTTTGTTGGCTTGTTGGCTTGTTGGTTTGTTAGTTTGTTGGTTTGTTGGTTTGTTGGTTTGTTGGTTTTTTGGTTTGTTGGTTTATTTGTTTGTTGGTTTGTTGGCTTGTTGTTTTGTTGGTTTGTTGGCTTGTTGGTTTGTTGGTTTGTTGGTTTGTTGGTTTGTTGGTTTGTTGGCTTGTTGGCTTGTTGGTTTGTTAGTTTGTTGGCTTTTTGGTTACTTGGTTTGTTGGTTTGTTGGTTTGTTGGTGTTTTGTTTTGTTGGTTTATTGGTTTGTTGGTTTGTTGGTTTGTTGGTTTAATTGTTTGTTGGTTTGTTGGCTTGTTGGTTTGTTGGTTTGTTGGCTTTTTGGTTACTTGGTTTGTTGGTTTGTTGGCTTGTTGGTTTGTTGGTTTGTTGGTTTGTTGGTTTGTTGGCTTGTTGGCTTGTTGGTTTGTTAGTTTGTTGGCTTTTTGGTTACTTGGTTTGTTGGTTTGTTGGCTTGTTGGTTTGTTGGTTTGTTGGTTTGCTGGTTTGTTGGTTTGTTGGTTTGTTGGCTTTTTGGTTACTTGGTTTGTTGGTTTGTTGGTTTGTTGGCTTGTTGTTTTGTTGGCTTGTTGGTTTGTTGGCTTGTTGATTTGTTTGTTTGTTGGTTTGTTGGTTTGTTGGTTTGTTGGCTTGTTGGCTTGTTGCTTTGTTCGTTTGATGGTTTGTTGGTTTGTTGGTTTTTTGGTTTGTTGGTTTTTTGGTTTGTTGCTTTGTTGGTTTGTTGGTTTGTTGGCTTGTTGGCTTGTTGGTTTGTTGGCTTGTTGGTTTGTTAGTTTGTTAGCTTTTTGGTTACTTGGTTTATTGTTTTGTTGGCTTGTTGGCTTGTTGGTTTGTTGCTTTGTTCGTTTGATGGTTTGTAGGTTTGTTGGTTACTTGGTTTGTTGGTTTGTTGGTTTGTTGGCATGTTGGTTTGTTGGTTTGTTGCTTTGTTGGTTTGTTGGTTTGTTGGCTTGTTGGCTTGTTGGTTTGTTAGTTTGTTGGCTTTTTGGTTACTTGGTTTGTTGGTTTGTTGGCTTGTTGGTTTGTTGGTTTGTTGGTTTGCTGGTTTGTTGGTTTGTTGGTTTGTTGGTTTGTTGGTTTGTTGGTTTGTTGGTTTGTTGGTTTTTTGGCTTGTTGGTTTGTTGGCTTGTTGGCTTGTTGGTTTGTTGGTTTGTTGGTTTGTTGGCTTGTTGGTTTGTTGGTTTGTTGGCTTGTTGGTTTGTTGGTTTGTTGGTTTGTTGGCTTGTTGGCTTGTTGGTTTGTTGGTTTGTTGGCTTGTTGGTTTGTTGGTTTGTTGGCTTGTTGGCTTGTTGCTTTGTTCGTTTGATGGTTTGTTGGTTTATTGGTTTTTTGTTTTTTTGGTTTGTTGGTTAGTTGGCTTGTTGGTTTGTTGGTTTGTTGTTTTGTTGGTTTGTTGGCTTGTTGGCTTGTTGAATTGTTGGTTTGTTGGTTTTTTGGTTTGTTGGTTTGTTGGCTTGTTAGTTTGTTGGTTTGTTGGTTTTTTGGTTTGTTGATTTGTTGGTTTGTTGGTTTGTTGGTTTGTTGGTTTATTTGTTTGTTGGTTTTTTGGTTTGTTGGTTTGTTGGTTTGTTGGCTTGTTGGCTTGTTGGTTTGTTGGTTTGTTGGTTTGTTGGCTTGTTGGTTTATTGGTTTGTTGGCTTGTTGGCTTATTGGTTTTTTGGTTTGTTAGCTTGTTGGTTACTTAGTTTGTTGGTTTGTTGGTTTGTTGGTTTGTTGGCTTGTTGGCTTGTTGGTTTGTTGGTTAGTTCGTTTGGTGGTTTGTTAGTTTGTTGGTTTGTTGGCTTGTTGGTTTGTTGGTTTTTTGGTTTGTTGGTTTGTTGGTTTGTTGGTTTGTTGGTTTGTTGGTTTATTTGTTTGTTGGTTTGTTGGCTTGTTGGTTTGTTGGTTTGTTGGTTTGTTGGTTTGTTGGTTTGTTGGTTTGTTGGCTTGTTGGCTTGTTGGTTTGTTGGTTTGTTGGCTTGTTGGTTTGTTGGTTTGTTGGCTTGTTGGTTTGTTGGTTTGTTGGTTTATTTGTTGGTTGGTTTGTTGGCTTGTTGGCTTGTTGGTTTGTTGGCTTGTTGGTTTGTTAGTTTGTTGGCTTTTTGGTTACTTGGTTTGTTGGTTTATTTGTTTGTTGGTTTGTTGGCTTGTTGGTTGTTTGATTTGTTGGTTTGTTGGCTTGTTGGCTTGTTGGTTTGTTAGTTTGTTGGTTTGTTGGTTTGTTGGTTTGTTGGTTTTTTGGTTTGTTGGTTTATTTGTTTGTTGGTTTGTTGGCTTGTTGTTTTGTTGGTTTGTTGGCTTGTTGGTTTGTTGGTTTGTTGGTTTGTTGGTTTGTTGGTTTGTTGGCTTGTTGGCTTGTTGGTTTGTTAGTTTGTTGGCTTTTTGGTTACTTGGTTTGTTGGTTTGTTGGTTTGTTGGTGTTTTGTTTTGTTGGTTTATTGGTTTGTTGGTTTGTTGGTTTGTTGGTTTAATTGTTTGTTGGTTTGTTGGCTTGTTGGTTTGTTGGTTTGTTGGCTTTTTGGTTACTTGGTTTGTTGGTTTGTTGGCTTGTTGGTTTGTTGGTTTGTTGGTTTGTTGGTTTGTTGGCTTGTTGGCTTGTTGGTTTGTTAGTTTGTTGGCTTTTTGGTTACTTGGTTTGTTGGTTTGTTGGCTTGTTGGTTTGTTGGTTTGTTGGTTTGCTGGTTTGTTGGTTTGTTGGTTTGTTGGCTTTTTGGTTACTTGGTTTGTTGGTTTGTTGGTTTGTTGGCTTGTTGTTTTGTTGGCTTGTTGGTTTGTTGGCTTGTTGATTTGTTTGTTTGTTGGTTTGTTGGTTTGTTGGTTTGTTGGCTTGTTGGCTTGTTGCTTTGTTCGTTTGATGGTTTGTTGGTTTGTTGGTTTTTTGGTTTGTTGGTTTTTTGGTTTGTTGCTTTGTTGGTTTGTTGGTTTGTTGGCTTGTTGGCTTGTTGGTTTGTTGGCTTGTTGGTTTGTTAGTTTGTTAGCTTTTTGGTTACTTGGTTTATTGTTTTGTTGGCTTGTTGGCTTGTTGGTTTGTTGCTTTGTTCGTTTGATGGTTTGTAGGTTTGTTGGTTACTTGGTTTGTTGGTTTGTTGGTTTGTTGGCATGTTGGTTTGTTGGTTTGTTGCTTTGTTGGTTTGTTGGTTTGTTGGCTTGTTGGCTTGTTGGTTTGTTAGTTTGTTGGCTTTTTGGTTACTTGGTTTGTTGGTTTGTTGGCTTGTTGGTTTGTTGGTTTGTTGGTTTGCTGGTTTGTTGGTTTGTTGGTTTGTTGGTTTGTTGGTTTGTTGGTTTGTTGGTTTTTTGGCTTGTTGGTTTGTTGGCTTGTTGGCTTGTTGGTTTGTTGGTTTGTTGGTTTGTTGGCTTGTTGGTTTGTTGGTTTGTTGGCTTGTTGGTTTGTTGGTTTGTTGGTTTGTTGGCTTGTTGGCTTGTTGGTTTGTTGGTTTGTTGGCTTGTTGGTTTGTTGGTTTGTTGGCTTGTTGGCTTGTTGCTTTGTTCGTTTGATGGTTTGTTGGTTTATTGGTTTTTTGTTTTTTTGGTTTGTTGGTTTGTTGGTTTGTTGGCTTGTTGGCTTGTTGGTTTGTTGGTTTGTTTGTTTGCTCATTTGTTGGTTTGTTTGTTTGTTGGCTTGTTGGTTTGTTGTTTTGTTGGTTTGTTGGTTTGTTGGTTTGTTGGTTTGTTGGTTTGTTGGTTTGTTGGCTTGTTCGTTTGTTAGTTTGTTGGTTTGTTGGCTTGTTGGCTTGTTGGTTTGTTGGTTTGTTGGTTTGTTGGTTTGTTGGTTTGTTGGTTTTTTGGTTTGTTGGTTTGTTGGTTTGTTGGTTTGTTGGTTTGTTGGCTTGATGGTTTGTTGATTTGTTGGTTTATTTGTTGGTTGGTTTGTTGGCTTGTTGGTTTGTTGGCACGTTGGTTTGTTGGTTTGTTGGCTTGTTGGTTTGTTGGTTTGTTGGTTTCTTGGCTTGTTGGTTTGTTGGTTTGTTGGTTTTTTGGTTTGTTGGTTTGCTGGTTTGTTGGTTTGTTGGTTTGTTGGTTTATTTGTTTGTCGGTTTGTTGGCTTGTTGGTTTGTTGGTTTGTTGGTTTGTTGGTTTGTTGGCTTGTTGGTTTGTTGGTTTGTTGGTTTGTTGGCTTGTTGGCTTGTTGGTTTGTTGGTTTGTTGGCTTGTTGGTGACTTAGTTTGTTGGTTTGTTGGCATGTAGGTTTGTTGGTTTGTTGGTTTTTTGGCTTGTTGGTTTGTTGGTTTGTTGGCTTGTTGGTTTGTTGGCTTGTTGGCTTGTTGGTTTGTTGGTTTGTTGGTTTGTTGGTTTGTTGGTTTGTTGGTTTTTTGGTTTGTTGGTTTATTTGTTTGTTGGTTTTTGGATTGTTGGTTTGTTAGTTTGTTGGTTTGTTGGTTTGTTGGCTTGTTGGTTTGTTGGTTTGTTGGTTTGTTGGTTTGTTGGCTTGTTGGCTTGTTGGTTTGTTGGTTACTTGGCTTGTTGATTTGTTGGTTTGTTGTTTTGTTGGTTTGTTGGCTTGTTGGCTTCTTGAATTGTTGGTTTGTTGGTTTTTTGGTTTGTTGGTTTGTTGGCTTTTTAGTTTGTTGGTTTGTTGGTTTTTTGGTTTGTTGATTTGTTGGTTTGTTGGTTTGTTGGTTTGTTGGTTTATTTGTTTGTTGGTTTGTTGGTTTTTTGGTTTGTTGGTTTGTTGGTTTGTTGGCTTGTTGGCTTGTTGGTTTGTTGGTTTGTTGGTTTGTTGGCTTGTTGGTTTGTTGGTTTGTTGGCTTGTTGGCTTATTGGTTTGTTGGTTTGTTAGCTTGTTGGTTACTTAGTTTGTTGGTTTGTTGGTTTGTTGGTTTGTTGGCTTGTTGGCTTGTTGGTTTGTTGGTTAGTTCGTTTGGTGGTTTGTTAGTTTGTTGGTTTGTTGGCTTGTTGGTTTGTTGGTTTTTTGGTTTGTTGGTTTGTTGGTTTGTTGGTTTGTTGGTTTGTTGGTTTATTTGTTTGTTGGTTTGTTGGCTTGTTGGTTTGTTGGTTTGTTGGTTTGTTGGTTTGTTGGTTTGTTGGCTTGTTGGCTTGTTGGTTTGTTGGTTTGTTGGCTTGTTGGTTTGTTGGTTTGTTGGCTTGTTGGTTTGTTGGTTTGTTGGTTTATTTGTTGGTTGGTTTGTTGGCTTGTTGGCTTGTTGGTTTGTTGGCTTGTTGGTTTGTTAGTTTGTTGGCTTTTTGGTTACTTGGTTTGTTGGTTTATTTGTTTGTTGGTTTGTTGGCTTGTTGGTTACTTAGTTTGTTGGTTTGTTGGCATGTTGGTTTGTTGGTTTGTTGGTTCGTTGGCTTGTTGGTTTGTTGGTTTGTTCGGTTGTTGGCTTGTTGGCTTGTTGATTTGTTGGTTTGTTGGTTTGTTGGCTTGTTGGTTTGCTGGTTTGTTGGCTTGTTGGATTGTTAGTTTGTTGGTTTGTTAGTTTGTTGGTTTGTTGGTTTGTTGCTTTGTTGGCTTGTTGGTTTGTTGGTTTGTTGGTTTGTTGGTTTGTGTGCTTGTTAACTTGTTGGCTTGTTGGTTTGTTGGTTAGTTCGTTTGTTGGTTTGTTAGTTTGTTGGTTTGTTGGCTTGTTGGTTTGTTGCTTTGTTCGTTTCATGGTTTGTTGGTTTGTTGGTTACTTGGTTTGTTGGTTTGTTGGTTTGTTGGCTTGTTGGTTTGTTGGCTTGTTGGTTTTTTGATTTGTTGGTTTGTTGGCTTGTTGGCTTGTTGGTTTGTTAGTTTGTTGGTTTGTTGGTTTGTTGGTTTGTTGGTTTTTTGGTTTTTTGGTTTGTTGGTTTATTTGTTTGTTGGTTTGTTGGCTTGTTGTTTTCTTGGTTTGTTGGCTTGTTGGTTTGTTGGTTTGTTGGTTTGTTGGTTTGTTGGTTTGTTGGTTTGTTGGTTTGTTAGTTTGTTAGCTTTTTGGTTACTTGGTTTGTTGGTTTGTTGGTTTGTTGGCTTGTTGGTTTGTTGGCTTGTTGGTTTGTTGGTTTGTTGGTTTGTTGGCTTGTTGGCTTGTTGGTTTGTTGGTTTGTTGGTTTGTTGGTTTGTTGGTTTGTTGGTTTGTTGGTTTGTTGGTTTGTTGGCTTGTTGGTTTGTTGGTTTGTTGGCTTGTTGGCTTGTTGGTTTGTTGGTTGTTGGCTTGTTGGTTTGTTAGTTTGTTGGTTTGTTGGTTTGTTGGCTTGTTGGCTTGTTGGTTTGTTGGTTTGTTGGTTTTTTGGTTTTTTGGTTTGTTGGTTTGTTGGTTTGTTGGTTTGTTGGTTTGTTGGTTTATTTGTTTGTTGGTTTGTTGGTTAGTTGGCTTGTTGGTTTGTTGGTTTGTTGGTTTTTTGCTTTGTTGGTTTGTTGGTTTGTTGGTTTGTTGGTTTGTTAGTTTAATTTTTTGTTGGTTTGTTGGCTTGTTGGTTTGTTGGTTTGTTGGCATGTTGGTTTGTTGGTTTGTTGGTGTGTTGGCTTGTTGGTTTGTTGGTTTGTTGGTTTGTGGGCTTGTTGGTTTGTTGGCTTGTGGGTTTGTTGGTTTGTTGGTTTGTTGGCTTGTTGGCTTGTTGATTTGTTTGTTTGTTGGCTTGTTGGTTTGTCGGTTTGTGTACTTGTTGGTTTGTTAGTTTGTTGGCTTGTTTGTTTGTTGGTTTGTTGGCTTGTGGGTTTGTTGGTTTGTTGGTTTGTTGGCTTGTTGGCTTGTTGATTTGTTTGTTTGTTGGCTTGTTGGTTTGTTGGTTTGTTGGCTTGTTGGCTTGTTGCTTTGTTCGTTTGATGGTTTGTTGGTTTGTTGGTTTTTTGGTTTGTTGGTTTTTTGGTTTGTTGCTTTGTTGGTTTGTTGGTTTGTTGGCTTGTTGGCTTGTTGGTTTGTTGGCTTGTTGGTTTGTTAGTTTGTTGGCTTTTTGGTTACTTGGTTTATTGTTTTGTTGGCTTGTTGGCTTGTTGGTTTGTTGCTTTGTTCGTTTGATGGTTTGTAGGTTTGTTGGTTACTTGGTTTGTTGGTTTGTTGGTTTGTTGGCATGTTGGTTTGTTGGTTTGTTGCTTTGTTGGTTTGTTGGTTTGTTGGCTTGTTTGCTTGTTGGTTTGTTAGTTTGTTGGCTTGATGGTTACTTGGTTTGTTGGTTTGTTGGCTTGTTGGTTTGTTGGTTTGTTGGTTTGTTGGTTTGCTGGTTTGTTGGTTTGTTGGTTTGTTGGTTTGTTGGTTTTTTGGCTTGTTGGTTTGTTAGTTTGTTGGTTTGTTGGCTTGTTGGGTTGTTGGTTTGTTGGTTTGTTGGTTTGTTGGTTTGTTGGCATGTTGGTTTGTTGGTTTGTTGGTGTGTTGGCTTGTTGGTTTGTTGGTTTGTTGGCTTGTTGGCTTGTTGGTTTGTTGGTTGGTTGGTTTGTTGGCTTGTTGGTGTGTCGGTTTGTTGGCTTGTTGGTTTGTTAGTTTGTTGGCTTGTTTGTTTGTTGGTTTGTTGGCTTGTTGGTTTGTTGGTTTGTTGGTTTGTTGGCTTGTTGGCTTGTTGATTTGTTTGTTTGTTGGCTTGTTGGTTTGTTGGTTTGTTGGCTTGTTGGCTTGTTGCTTTGTTCGTTTGATGGTTTGTTGGTTTGTTGATTTTTTGGTTTGTTGGTTTTTTGGTTTGTTGCTTTGTTGGTTTGTTGGTTTGTTGGCTTGTTGGCTTGTTGGTTTGTTGGCTTGTTGGTTTGTTAGTTTGTTGGCTTTTTGGTTACTTGGTTTATTGTTTTGTTGGCTTGTTGGTTTGTTGCTTCGTTCGTTTGATGGTTTGTAGGTTTGTTGGTTACTTGGTTTGTTGGTTTGTTGGCATGTTGGTTTGTTGGTTTGTTGCTTTGTTGGTTTGTTGGTTTGTTGGCTTGTTTGCTTGTTGGTTTGTTAGTTTGTTGGCTTTTTGGTTACTTGGTTTGTTGGTTTGTTGGCTTGTTGGTTTGTTGGTTTGTTGGTTTGCTGGTTTGTTGGTTTGTTGGTTTGTTGGTTTGTTAGTTTTTTGGCTTGTTGGTTTGTTGGTTTGTTGGTTTGTTGGCTTGTTGGCTTGGTGGTTTGTTGGTTTGTTGGTTTGTTGGCTTGTTGGTTTGTTGGGTTGTTGGCTTGTTGGTTTGTTGGTTTGTTGGTTTGTTGGCTTGTTGGCTTGTTGGTTTGTTGGTTTGTTGGCTTGTTGGTTTGTTGGTTTGTTGGCTTGTTTGCTTGTTGCTTTGTTCGTTTGATGGTTTGTTGGTTTGTTGGTTTTTTGGTTTTTTGGTTTGTTGGTTTGTTGGTTTGTTGGCTTGTTGGCTTGTTGGTTTGTTGGTTTGTTTGTTTGCTCATTTGTTGGTTTGTTTGTTTGTTGGCTTGTTGGTTTGTTGTTTTGTTGGTTTGTTGGTTTGTTGGTTTGTTGGTTTGTTGGTTTGTGGGTTTGTTGGTTTGTTGGCTTGTTCGGTTGTTAGTTTGTTGGTTTGTTGGCTTGTTGGCTTGTTGGTTTGTTGGTTTGTTGGTTTGTTGGTTTGTTGGTTTTTTGGTTTGTTGGTTTGTTGGTTTGTTGGCTTGATGGTTTGTTGATTTGTTGGTTTATTTGTTGGTTGGTTTGTTGGCTTGTTGGTTTGTTGGTTTGTTGGTTTGTTGGCTTGTTGGTTTGTTGGTTTGTTGGCTTCTTGGCTTGTTGGTTTGTTGGTTTGTTGGCTTGTTGGTTACTTAGTTTGTTGGTTTGTTGGCACTTTGTTTTGTTGGTTTGTTTGCTTGTTGGTTTGTTAGTTTGTTGGTTTGTTGGCTGTTGGTTTGTTGGTTTGTTGGTTTTTTGGTTTGTTGGTTTGCTGGTTTGTTGATTTGTTGGTTTGTTGGTTTATTTGTTTGTTGGTTTGTTGGCATGCTGGTTTGTTGGTTTGTTGGTTTGTTGGCTTGTTGGTTTGTTGGTTTGTTGGTTTGTTGGCTTGTTTGCTTGCTGGTTTGTTGGTTTGTTGGCTTGTTGGTGACTTAGTTTGTTGGTTTGTTGGCATGTAGGTTTGTTGGTTTGTTGGTTTTTTGGCTTGTTGGTTTGTTGGTTTGTTGGCTTGTTGGTTTGTTGGCTTGTTGATTTGTTGGTTTGTTGGTTTGTTGGTTTGTTGGTTTGTTGGCTTGTTGGTTTGTTGGTTTGTTGGTTTGTTGGTTTGTTGGTTTGTTGGTTTTTTGGTTTGTTGGTTTATTTGTTTGTTGGTTTTTTGGCTTGTTGGTTTGTTAGTTTGTTGGTTTTTTGGTTTGTTGGCTTGTTGGTTTGTTGGTTTGTTGGTTTGTTGGTTTGTTGGTTTGTTGGTTTGTTGGTTTGTTGGCTGGTTGGCTTGTTGGTTTGTTGGTTAGTTGGCTTGTTGGTTTGTTGGTTTGTTGGTTTGTTGGTTTGTTGCCTTGTTGGCTTGTTGATTTGTTGGTTTGTTGGTTTTTTGGTTTGTTGGTTTGTTGGCTTGTTAGTTTGTTGGTTTGTTGGTTTTTTGGTTTTTTGGTTTGTTAGTTTGTTGGTTTGTTGGCTTGTTGGTTTGTTGGTTTTTTGGTTTGTTGGTTTGTTGGTTTGTTGGTTTGTTGGTTTGTTGGTTTATTTGTTTGTTGGTTTGTTGGCTTGTTGGTTTGTTGGTTTGTTGGTTTGTTGGTTTGTTGGTTTGTTGGTTTGTTGGCTTGTTGGCTTGTTGGTTTGTTGGTTTGTTGGCTTGTTGATTTGTTGGTTTGTTGGCTTGTTGGTTTGTTGGTTTGTTGGTTTATTTGTTGGTTGGTTTGTTGGCTTGTTGGCTTGTTGGTTTGTTGGCTTGTTGGTTTGTTAGTTTGTTGGCTTTTTGGTTACTTGGTTTGTTGGTTTATTTGTTTGTTGGTTTGTTGGCTTGTTGGTTACTTAGTTTGTTGGTTTGTTGGCATGTTGGTTTGTTGGTTTGTTGGTTCGTTGGCTAGTTGGTTTGTTGGTTTGTTGGCTTGTTGGCTTGTTGATTTGTTGGTTTGTTGGTTTGTTGGTTTGTTGGTTTGTTGGCTTGTTGGTTTGTTGGTTTGTTGGTTTGTTGGTTTGTTGGTTTGTTGGCTTGTTAACTTGTTGGCTTGTTGGTTTGTTGGTTAGTTCGTTTGTTGGTTTGTTAGTTTGTTGGTTTGTTGGCTTGTTGGTTTGTTGCTTTGTTCGTTTCATGGTTTGTTGGTTTGTTGGTTACTTGGTTTGTTGGTTTGTTGGTTTGTTGGCTTGTTGGTTTGTTGGCTTGTTGGTTTTTTGATTTGTTGGTTTGTTGGCTTGTTGGCCTGTTAGTTTGTAAGTTTGTTGGTTTGTTGGTTTGTTGGTTTGTTGGTTTTTTGGTTTTTTGGTTTGTTGGTTTATTTGTTTGTTGGTTTGTTGGCTTGTTGTTTTCTTGGTTTGTTGGCTAGTTGGTTTGTTGGTTTGTTGGTTTGTTGGTTTGTTGGTTTGTTGGTTTGTTGGTTTGTTGGTTTGTTGGCTTGTTGGTTTGTTAGTTTGTTGGCTTTTTGGTTACTTGGTTTGTTGGTTTGTTGGTTTGTTGGCTTGTTGGTTTGTTGGCTTGTTGGTTTGTTGGTTTGTTGGTTTGTTGGCTTGTTGGCTTGTTGGTTTGTTGGTTTGTTGGTTTGTTGGTTTGTTGGTTTGTTGGTTTGTTGGTTTGTTGGTTTGTTGGCTTATTGGTTTGTTGGTTTGTTGGCTTGTTGGCTTGTTGGTTTGTTGGTTGTTGGCTTGTTGGTTTGTTAGTTTGTTGGTTTGTTGGTTTGTTGGCTTGTTGGCTTGTTGGTTTGTTGGTTTGTTGGTGTTTTGGTTTTTTGGTTTGTTGGTTTGTTGGTTTGTTGGTTTGTTGGTTTGTTGGTTTATTTGTTTGTTGGTTTGTTGGTTAGTTGGCTTGTTGGTTTGTTGGTTTGTTGGTTTTTTGCTTTGTTGGTTTGTTGGTTTGTTGGTTTGTTGGTTTGTTAGTTTAATTGTTTGTTGGCTTGTTGGTTTGTTGGTTTGTTGGCATGTTGGTTTGTTGGTTTGTTGGTGTGTTGGCTTGTTGGTTTGTTGGTTTGTTGGCTTGTTGGCTTGTTGGTTTGTTGGCTTGTGGGTTTGTTGGTTTGTTGGTTTGTTGGCTTGTTGGCTTGTTGATTTGTTTGTTTGTTGGCTTGTTGGTTTGTCGGTTTGTTGGCTTGTTGGTTTGTTAGTTTGTTGGCTTGTTTGTTTTTTGGTTTGTTGGCTTGTGGGTTTGTTGGTTTGTTGGTTTGTTGGTTTGTTGGCTTGTTGGCTTGTTGATTTGTTTGTTTGTTGGCTTGTTGGTTTGTTGGCTTGTTGGTTTGTTAGTTTGTTGGCTTTTTGGTTACTTGGTTTGTTGGTTTATTTGTTTGTTGGTTTGTTGGCTTGTTGGTTACTTAGTTTGTTGGTTTGTTGGCATGTTGGTTTGTTGGTTTGTTGGTTCGTTGGCTAGTTGGTTTGTTGGTTTGTTGGCTTGTTAACTTGTTGGCTTGTTGGTTTGTTGGTTAGTTCGTTTGTTGGTTTGTTAGTTTGTTGGTTTGTTGGCTTGTTGGTTTGTTGCTTTGTTCGTTTCATGGTTTGTTGGTTTGTTGGTTACTTGGTTTGTTGGTTTGTTGGTTTGTTGGCTTGTTGGTTTGTTGGCTTGTTGGTTTTTTGATTTGTTGGTTTGTTGGCTTGTTGGCCTGTTAGTTTGTAAGTTTGTTGGTTTGTTGGTTTGTTGGTTTGTTGGTTTTTTGGTTTTTTGGTTTGTTGGTTTATTTGTTTGTTGGTTTGTTGGCTTGTTGTTTTCTTGGTTTGTTGGCTAGTTGGTTTGTTGGTTTGTTGGTTTGTTGGTTTGTTGGTTTGTTGGTTTGTTGGTTTGTTGGTTTGTTGGCTTGTTGGTTTGTTAGTTTGTTGGCTTTTTGGTTACTTGGTTTGTTGGTTTGTTGGTTTGTTGGCTTGTTGGTTTGTTGGCTTGTTGGTTTGTTGGTTTGTTGGTTTGTTGGCTTGTTGGCTTGTTGGTTTGTTGGTTTGTTGGTTTGTTGGTTTGTTGGTTTGTTGGTTTGTTGGTTTGTTGGTTTGTTGGCTTATTGGTTTGTTGGTTTGTTGGCTTGTTGGCTTGTTGGTTTGTTGGTTGTTGGCTTGTTGGTTTGTTAGTTTGTTGGTTTGTTGGTTTGTTGGCTTGTTGGCTTGTTGGTTTGTTGGTTTGTTGGTGTTTTGGTTTTTTGGTTTGTTGGTTTGTTGGTTTGTTGGTTTGTTGGTTTGTTGGTTTATTTGTTTGTTGGTTTGTTGGTTAGTTGGCTTGTTGGTTTGTTGGTTTGTTGGTTTTTTGCTTTGTTGGTTTGTTGGTTTGTTGGTTTGTTGGTTTGTTAGTTTAATTGTTTGTTGGCTTGTTGGTTTGTTGGTTTGTTGGCATGTTGGTTTGTTGGTTTGTTGGTGTGTTGGCTTGTTGGTTTGTTGGTTTGTTGGCTTGTTGGCTTGTTGGTTTGTTGGCTTGTGGGTTTGTTGGTTTGTTGGTTTGTTGGCTTGTTGGCTTGTTGATTTGTTTGTTTGTTGGCTTGTTGGTTTGTCGGTTTGTTGGCTTGTTGGTTTGTTAGTTTGTTGGCTTGTTTGTTTTTTGGTTTGTTGGCTTGTGGGTTTGTTGGTTTGTTGGTTTGTTGGCTTGTTGGCTTGTTGATTTGTTTGTTTGTTGGCTTGTTGGTTTGTTGGTTTGTTGGCTTGTTGGCTTGTTGCTTTGTTCGTTTGATGGTTTGTTGGTTTGTTTGTTTTTTGGTTTGTTGGTTTTTTGGTTTGTTGCTTTGTTGGTTTGTTGGTTTGTTGGCTTGTTGGCTTGTTGGCTTGTTGGCTTGTTGGTTTGTTAGTTTGTTGGCTTTTTGGTTACTTGGTTTATTGTTTTGTTGGATTGTTGGCTTGTTGGTTTGTTGCTTTGTTCGTTTGATGGTTTGTAGGTTTGTTGGTGACTTGGTTTGTTGGTTTGTTGGTTTGTTGGCATGTTGGTTTTTTGGTTTGTTGCTTTGTTGGTTTGTTGGTTTGTTGGCTTGTTTGCTTGTTGGTTTGTTAGTTTGTTGGCTTGTTGGTGACTTAGTTTGTTGGTTTGTTGGCATGTAGGTTTGTTGGTTTGTTGGTTTTTTGGCTTGTTGGTTTGTTGGTTTGTTGGCTTGTTGGTTTGTTGGCTTGTTGGCTTGTTGGTTTGTTGGTTTGTTGGTTTGTTGGTTTGTTGGTTTGTTGGCTGGTTGGCTTGTTGGTTTGTTGGTTAGTTGGCTTGTTGGTTTGTTGGTTTGTTGGTTTGTTGGTTTGTTGCCTTGTTGGCTTGTTGATTTGTTGGTTTGTTGGTTTTTTGGTTTGTTGGTTTGTTGGCTTGTTAGTTTGTTGGTTTGTTGGTTTTTTGGTTTTTTGGTTTGTTAGTTTGTTGGTTTGTTGGCTTGTTGGTTTGTTGGTTTTTTGGTTTGTTGGCTGGTTGGCATGTAGGTTTGTTGGTTTGTTGGTTTGTTGGTTTGTTGGTTTGTTGGTTTATTTGTTTGTTGGTTTGTTGGCTTGTTGGTTTGTTGGTTTGTTGGTTTGTTGGTTTGTTGGTTTGTTGGTTTGTTGGTTTGTTGGCTTGTTGGCTTGTTGGTTTGTTGGTTTGTTGGCTTGTTGATTTGTTGGTTTGTTGGCTTGTTGGTTTGTTGGTTTGTTGGTTTATTTGTTGGTTGGTTTGTTGGCTTGTTGGCTTGTTGGTTTGTTGGCTTGTTGGTTTGTTAGTTTGTTGGCTTTTTGGTTACTTGGTTTGTTGGTTTATTTGTTTGTTGGTTTGTTGGCTTGTTGGTTACTTAGTTTGTTGGTTTGTTGGCATGTTGGTTTGTTGGTTTGTTGGTTCGTTGGCTAGTTGGTTTGTTGGTTTGTTGGCTTGTTGGCTTGTTGGCTTGTTGATTTGTTGGTTTGTTGGTTTGTTGGTTTGTTGGTTTGTTGGCTTGTTGGTTTGTTGGTTTGTTGGTTTGTTGGTTTTTTGGCTTGTTAACTTGTTGGCTTGTTGGTTTGTTGGTAAGTTCGTTTGTTGGTTTGTTAGTTTGTTGGTTTGTTGGCTTGTTGGTTTGTTGCTTTGTTCGTTTCATGGTTTGTTGGTTTGTTTGTTTATTTGTTTTCTTGGTTTGTTGGTTTGTTGGCTTGTTGGTTTGTTGGCTTGTTGGTTTTTTGATTTGTTGGTTTGTTGGCTTGTTGGCTTGTTGGTTTGTTAGTTTGTTGGTTTGTTGGTTTGTTGGCTTGTTGGCTTGTTGCTTTGTTCGTTTGATGGTTTGTTGGTTTGTTGGTTTTTTGGTTTTTTGGTTTGTTGGTTTGTTGGTTTGTTGGCTTGTTGGCTTGTTGGTTTGTTGGTTTGTTTGTTTGCTCATTTGTTGGTTTGTTTGTTTGTTGGCTTGTTGTTTTGTTGTTTTGTTGGTTTGTTGGTTTGTTGGTTTGTTGGTTTGTTGGTTTGTTGGTTTGTTGGTTTGTTGGCTTGTTCGGTTGTTAGTTTGTTGTTTTGTTGGCTTGTTGGCTTGTTGGTTTGTTGGTTTGTTGGTTTGTTGGTTTGTTGGTTTGTTGGTTTTTTGGTTTGTTGGTTTGTTGGTTTGTTGGTTTGTTGGCTTGATGGTTTGTTGATTTGTTGGTTTATTTGTTGGTTGGTTTGTTGGCTTGTTGGTTTGTTGGTTTGTTGGTTTGTTGGCTTGTTGGTTTGTTGGTTTGTTGGCTTCTTGGCTTGTTGGTTTGTTGGTTTGTTGGCTTGTTGGTTACTTAGTTTGTTGGTTTGTTGGCACGTTGGTTTGTTGGTTTGTTTGCTTGTTGGTTTGTTAGTTTGTTGGTTTGTTGGCTTGTTGGTTTGTTGGTTTGTTGGTTTTTTGGTTTGTTGGTTTGCTGGTTTGTTGATTTGTTGGTTTGTTGGTTTATTTGTTTGTTGGTTTGTTGGCATGCTGGTTTGTTGGTTTGTTGGTTTGTTGGCTTGTTGGTTTGTTGGTTTGTTGGTTTGTTGGCTTGTTTGCTTGCTGGTTTGTTGGTTTGTTGGCTTGTTGGTTACTTAGTTTGTTGGTTTGTTGGCATGTAGGCTTGTTGGTTTGTTGGTTTTTTGGCTTGTTGGTTTGTTGGTTTGTTGGCTTGTTGGTTTGTTGGCTTGTTGGCTTGTTGGTTTGTTGGTTTGTTGGTTTGTTGGTTTGTTGGTTTGTTGGTTTTTTGGTTTGTTGGTTTATTTGTTTGTTGGTTTTTTGGCTTGTTGGTTTGTTAGTTTGTTGGTTTGTTGGTTTGTTGGCTTGTTGGTTTGTTGGTTTGTTGGTTTGTTGGTTTGTTGGTTTGTTGGTTTGTTGGTTTGTTGGCTGGTTGGCTTGTTGGTTTGTTGGTTAGTTGGCTTGTTGGTTTGTTGGTTTGTTGGTTTGTTGGTTTGTTGTCTTGTTGGCTTGTTGATTTGTTGGTTTGTTGGTTTTTTGGTTTGTTGGTTTGTTGGCTTGTTAGTTTGTTGGTTTGTTGGTTTTTTGGTTTTTTGGTTTGTTAGTTTGTTGGTTTGTTGGCTTGTTGGTTTGTTGGTTTTTTGGTTTGTTGGTTTGTTGGTTTGTTGGTTTGTTGGTTTGTTGGTTTATTTGTTTGTTGGTTTGTTGGCTTGTTGGTTTGTTGGTTTGTTGGTTTGTTGGTTTGTTGGTTTGTTGGTTTGTTGGCTTGTTGGCTTGTTGGTTTGTTGGTTTGTTGGCTTGTTGATTTGTTAGTTTGTTGGCTTGTTGGTTTGTTGGTTTGTTGGTTTATTTGTTGGTTGGTTTGTTGGCTTGTTGGCTTGTTGGTTTGTTGGCTTGTTGGTTTGTTAGTTTGTTGGCTTTTTGGTTACTTGGTTTGTTGGTTTATTTGTTTGTTGGTTTGTTGGCTTGTTGGTTACTTAGTTTGTTGGTTTGTTGGCATGTTGGTTTGTTGGTTTGTTGGTTCGTTGGCTAGTTGGTTTGTTGGTTTGTTGGCTTGTTGGCTTGTTGGCTTGTTGATTTGTTGGTTTGTTGGTTTGTTGGTTTGTTGGTTTGTTGGCTTGTTGGTTTGTTGGTTTGTTGGTTTGTTGGCTTGTTGGCTTGTTGGCTTGTTGATTTGTTGGTTTGTTGCTTTGTTCGTTTCATGGTTTGTTGGTTTGTTGGTTACTTGGTTTGTTGGTTTATTGGTTTGTTGGCTTGTTGGTTTGTTGGCTTGTTGGTTTTTTGATTTGTTGGTTTGTTGGCTTGTTGGCTTGTTAGTTTGTTAGTTTGTTGGTTTGTTGGTTTGTTGGTTTGTTGGTTTTTTGGTTTTTTGGTTTGTTGGTTTATTTGTTTGTTGGTTTGTTGGCTTGTTGTTTTCTTGGTTTGTTGGCTAGTTGGTTTGTTGGTTTGTTGGTTTGTTGGTTTGTTGGTTTGTTGGTTTGTTGGTTTGTTGGCTTGTTGGTTTGTTAGTTTGTTGGCTTTTTGGTTACTTGGTTTGTTGGTTTGTTGGCTTGTTGGTTTGTTGGCTTGTTGGTTTGTTGGTTTGTTGGTTTGTTGGCTTGTTGGCTTGTTGGTTTGTTGGTTTGTTGGTTTGTTGGTTTGTTGGTTTGTTGGTTTGTTGGTTTGTTGGTTTGTTGGCTTGTTGGTTTGTTGGTTTGTTGGCTTGTTGGCTTGTTGGTTTGTTGGTTGTTGGCTTGTTGGTTTGTTAGTTTGTTGGTTTGTTGGTTTGTTGGCTTGTTGGCTTGTTGGTTTGTTGGTTTGTTGGTGTTTTGGTTTTTTGGTTTGTTGGTTTGTTGGTTTGTTGGTTTGTTGGTTTGTTGGTTTATTTGTTTGTTGGTTTGTTGGTTAGTTGGCTTGTTGGTTTGTTGGTTTGTTGGTTTTTTGCTTTGTTGGTTTGTTGGTTTGTTGGTTTGTTGGTTTGTTAGTTTAATTGTTTGTTGGTTTGTTGGCTTGTTGGTTTGTTGGTTTGTTGGCATGTTGGTTTGTTGGTTTGTTGGTGTGTTGGCTTGTTGGTTTGTTGGTTTGTTGGCTTGTTGGCTTGTTGGTTTGTTGGCTTGTGGGTTTGTTGGTTTGTTGGTTTGTTGGCTTGTTGGCTTGTTGATTTGTTTGTTTGTTGGCTTGTTGGTTTGTCGGTTTGTTGGCTTGTTGGTTTGTTAGTTTGTTGGCTTGTTTGTTTGTTGGTTTGTTGGCTTGTGGGTTTGTTGGTTTGTTGGTTTGTTGGCTTGTTGGCTTGTTGATTTGTTTGTTTGTTGGCTTGTTGGTTTGTTGGTTTGTTGGCTTGTTGGCTTGTTGCTTTGTTCGTTTGATGGTTTGTTGGTTTGTTGGTTTTTTGGTTTGTTGGTTTTTTGGTTTGTTGCTTTGTTGGTTTGTTGGTTTGTTGGCTTGTTGGCTTGTTGGCTTGTTGGCTTGTTGGTTTGTTAGTTTGTTGGCTTTTTGGTTACTTGGTTTATTGTTTTGTTGGCTTGTTGGCTTGTTGGTTTGTTGCTTTGTTCGTTTGATGGTTTGTAGGTTTGTTGGTTACTTGGTTTGTTGGTTTGTTGGTTTGTTGGCATGTTGGTTTTTTGGTTTGTTGCTTTGTTGGTTTGTTGGTTTGTTGGCTTGTTTGCTTGTTGGTTTGTTAGTTTGTTGGCTTGTTGGTGACTTAGTTTGTTGGTTTGTTGGCATGTAGGTTTGTTGGTTTGTTGGTTTTTTGGCTTGTTGGTTTGTTGGTTTGTTGGCTTGTTGGTTTGTTGGCTTGTTGGCTTGTTGGTTTGTTGGTTTGTTGGTTTGTTGGTTTGTTGGTTTGTTGGTTTTTTGGTTTGTTGGTTTATTTGTTTGTTGGTTTTTTGGCTTGTTGGTTTGTTAGTTTGTTGGTTTGTTGGTTTGTTGGCTTGTTGGTTTGTTGGTTTGTTGGTTTGTTGGTTTGTTGGTTTGTTGGTTTGTTGGTTTGTTGGCTGGTTGGCTTGTTGGTTTGTTGGTTAGTTGGCTTGTTGGTTTGTTGGTTTGTTGGTTTGTTGGTTTGTTGCCTTGTTGGCTTGTTGATTTGTTGGTTTGTTGGTTTTTTGGTTTGTTGGTTTGTTGGCTTGTTAGTTTGTTGGTTTGTTGGTTTTTTGGTTTTTTGGTTTGTTAGTTTGTTGGTTTGTTGGCTTGTTGGTTTGTTGGTTTTTTGGTTTGTTGGTTTGTTGGTTTGTTGGTTTGTTGGTTTGTTGGTTTATTTGTTTGTTGGTTTGTTGGCTTGTTGGTTTGTTGGTTTGTTGGTTTGTTGGTTTGTTGGCTTGTTGATTTGTTGGTTTGTTGGCTTGTTGGTTTGTTGGTTTGTTGGTTTATTTGTTGGTTGGTTTGTTGGCTTGTTGGCTTGTTGGTTTGTTGGCTTGTTGGTTTGTTAGTTTGTTGGCTTTTTGGTTACTTGGTTTGTTGGTTTATTTGTTTGTTGGTTTGTTGGCTTGTTGGTTACTTAGTTTGTTGGTTTGTTGGCATGTTGGTTTGTTGGTTTGTTGGTTCGTTGGCTAGTTGGTTTGTTGGTTTGTTGGCTTGTTGGCTTGTTGGCTTGTTGGCTTGTTGATTTGTTGGTTTGTTGGTTTGTCGGTTTGTTGGTTTGTTGGCTTGTTGGTTTGTTGGTTTGTTGGTTTGTTGGTTTGTTGGCTTGTTAACTTGTTGGCTTGTTGGTTTGTTGGTTAGTTTGTTTGTTGGTTTGTTAGTTTGTTGGTTTGTTGGCTTGTTGGTTTGTTGCTTTGTTCGTTTCATGGTTTGTTGGTTTGTTGGTTACTTGGTTTGTTGGTTTGTTGGTTTGTTGGCTTGTTGGTTTGTTGGCTTGTTGGTTTTTTGATTTGTTGGTTTGTTGGCTTGTTGGCTTGTTGGTTTGTTAGTTTGTTGGTTTGTTGGTTTGTTGGTTTGTTGGTTTTTTGGTTTTTTGGTTTGTTGGTTTATTTGTTTGTTGGTTTGTTGGCTTGTTGTTTTCTTGGTTTGTTGGCTAGTTGGTTTGTTGGTTTGTTGGTTTGTTGGTTTGTTGGTTTGTTGGTTTGTTGGTTTGTTGGCTTGTTGGTTTGTTAGTTTGTTGGCTTTTTGGTTACTTGGTTTGTTGGTTTGTTGGTTTGTTGGCTTGTTGGTTTGTTGGCTTGTTGGTTTGTTGGTTTGTTGGTTTGTTGGCTTGTTGGCTTGTTGGTTTGTTGGTTTGTTGGTTTGTTGGTTTGTTGGTTTGTTGGTTTGTTGGTTTGTTGGTTTGTTGGCTTGTTGGTTTGTTGGTTTGTTGGCTTGTTGGCTTGTTGGTTTGTTGGTTGTTGGCTTGTTGGTTTGTTAGTTTGTTGGTTTGTTGGTTTGTTGGCTTGTTGGCTTGTTGGTTTGTTGGTTTGTTGGTTTTTTGGTTTTTTGGTTTGTTGGTTTGTTGGTTTGTTGGTTTGTTGGTTTGTTGGTTTACTTGTTTGTTGGTTTGTTGGTTAGTTGGCTTGTTGGTTTGTTGGTTTGTTGGTTTTTTGCTTTGTTGGTTTGTTGGTTTGTTGGTTTGTTGGTTTGTTAGTTTAATTGTTTGTTGGTTTGTTGGCTTGTTGGTTTGTTGGTTTGTTGGCATGTTGGTTTGTTGGTTTGTTGGTGTGTTGGCTTGTTGGTTTGTTGGTTTGTTGGCTTGTTGGCTTGTTGGTTTGTTGGCTTGTGGGTTTGTTGGTTTGTTGGTTTGTTGGCTTGTTGGCTTGTTGATTTGTTTGTTTGTTGGCTTGTTGGTTTGTCGGTTTGTTGGCTTGTTGGTTTGTTAGTTTGTTGGCTTGTTTGTTTGTTGGCTTGTTGGCTTGTGGGTTTGTTGGTTTGTTGGTTTGTTGGCTTGTTGGCTTGTTGATTTGTTTTTTTGTTGGCTTGTTGGTTTGTTGGTTTGTTGGCTTGTTGGCTTGTTGCTTTGTTCGTTTGATGGTTTGTTGGTTTGTTGGTTTTTTGGTTTGTTGGTTTTTTGGTTTGTTGCTTTGTTGGTTTGTTGGTTTGTTGGCTTGTTGGCTTGTTGGTTTGTTGGCTTGTTGGTTTGTTAGTTTGTTGGCTTTTTGGTTACTTGGTTTATTGTTTTGTTGGCTTGTTGGCTTGTTGGTTTGTTGCTTTGTTCGTTTGATGGTTTGTAGGTTTGTTGGTTACTTGGTTTGTTGGTTTGTTGGTTTGTTGGCATGTTGGTTTTTTGGTTTGTTGCTTTGTTGGTTTGTTGGTTTGTTGGCTTGTTTGCTTGTTGGTTTGTTAGTTTGTTGGCTTGTTGGTTACTTGGTTTGTTGGTTTGTTGGCTTGTTGGTTTGTTGGTTTGTTGGTTTGTTGGTTTGCTGGTTTGTTGGTTTGTTGGTTTGTTGGTTTGTTGGTTTTTTGGCTTGTTGGTTTGTTGGTTTGTTGGTTTGTTGGCTTGTTGGGTTGTTGGTTTGTTGGTTTGTTGGTTTGTTGGCATGTTGGTTTGTTGGTTTGTTGGTGTGTTGGCTTGTTGGTTTGTTGGTTTGTTGGCTTGTTGGCTTGTTGGTTTCTTGGTTGGTTGGCTTGTTGGCTTGTTGGTGTGTCGGTTTGTTGGCTTGTTGGTTTGTTAGTTTGTTGGCTTGTTTGTTTGTTGGTTTGTTGGCTTGTTGGTTTGTTGGTTTGTTGGTTTGTTGGCTTGTTGGCTTGTTGATTTGTTTGTTTGTTGGCTTGTTGGTTTGTTGGTTTGTTGGCTTGTTGGCTTGTTGCTTTGTTCGTTTGATGGTTTGTTGGTTTGTTGGTTTTTTGGTTTGTTGGTTTTTTGGTTTGTTGCTTTGTTGGTTTGTTGGTTTGTTGGCTTGTTGGCTTGTTGGTTTGTTGGCTTGTTGGTTTGTTAGTTTGTTGGCTTTTTGGTTACTTGGTTTATTGTTTTGTTGGCTTGTTGGTTTGTTGCTTCGTTCGTTTGATGGTTTGTAGGTTTGTTGGTTACTTGGTTTGTTGGTTTGTTGGTTTATTGGCATGTTGGTTTGTTGGTTTGTTGCTTTGTTGGTTTGTTGGTTTGTTGGCTTGTTTGCTTGTTGGTTTGTTAGTTTGTTGGCTTTTTGGTTACTTGGTTTGTTGGTTTGTTGTCTTGTTGGTTTGTTGGTTTGTTGGTTTGCTGGTTTGTTGGCTTGGTGGTTTGTTGGTTTGTTGGTTTGTTGGCTTGTTGGTTTGTTGGGTTGTTGGCTTGTTGGTTTGTTGGTTTGTTGGTTTGTTGGTTTGTTGGCTTGTTGGCTTGTTGGTTTGTCGGTTTGTTGGCTTGTTGGTTTGTTGGTTTGTTGGCTTGTTGGCTTGTTGCTTTGTTCGTTTGATGGTTTGTTGGTTTGTTGGTTTTTTGGTTTTTTGGTTTGTTGGTTTGTTGGTTTGTTGGCTTGTTGGCTTGTTGGTTTGTTGGTTTGTTTGTTTGCTCATTTGTTGGTTTGTTTGTTTGTTGGCTTGTTGGTTTGTTGTTTTGTTGGTTTGTTGGTTTGTTGGTTTGTTGGTTTGTTGGTTTGTTGGTTTGTTGGCTTGTTCGTTTGTTAGTTTGTTGGTTTGTTGGTTTGTTGGCTTGTTGGCTTGTTGGTTTGTTGGTTTGCTGGTTTGTTGGTTTGTTGGTTTGTTGGTTTTTTGGTTTGTTGGTTTGTTGGTTTGTTAGTTTGTTGGCTTGATGGTTTGTTGATTTGTTGGTTTATTTGTTTGTTGGTTTGTTGGCTTGTTGGTTTGTTGGTTTGTTGGTTTGTTGGCTTGTTGGTTTGTTGGTTTGTTGGCTTCTTGGCTTGTTGGTTTGTTGGTTTGTTGGCTTGTTGGTTACTTAGTTTGTTGGTTTGTTGGCACGTTGGTTTGTTGGTTTGTTTGCTTGTTGGTTTGTTAGTTTGTTGGTTTGTTGGCTTGTTGGTTTGTTGGTTTGTTGGTTTTTTGGTTTGTTGGTTTGCTGGTTTGTTGGTTTGTTGGTTTGTTGGTTTATTTGTTTGTTGGTTTGTTGGCTTGCTGGTTTGTTGGTTTGTTGGTTTGTTGGCTTGTTGGTTTGTTGGTTTGTTGGTTTGTTGGCTTGTTTGCTTGCTGGTTTGTTGGTTTGTTGGCTTGTTGGTGACTTAGTTTGTTGGTTTGTTGGCATGTAGGTTTGTTGGTTTGTTGGTTTTTTGGCTTGTTGGTTTGTTGGTTTGTTGGCTTGTTGGTTTGTTGGCTTGTTGGCTTGTTGGTTTGTTGGTTTTTTGGTTTGTTGGTTTGTTGGTTTGTTGGTTTTTTGGTTTGTTGGTTTATTTGTTTGTTGGTTTTTTGGCTTGTTGGTTTGTCAGTTTGTTGGTTTGTTGGTTTGTTGGCTTGTTGGTTTGTTGGTTTGTTGGTTTGTTGGTTTGTTGGTTTGTTGGTTTGTTGGTTTGTTGGTTTGTTGGCTGGTTGGCTTGTTGGTTTGTTGGTTAGTTGGCTTGTTGGTTTGTTGGTTTGTTGGTTTGTTTCTTTGTTGGTTTATTTGTTTGTTGGTTTGTTGGTTTTTTGGTTTGTTGGTTTGTTGGTTTGTTGGCTTGTTGGCTTGTTGGTTTGTTGGTTTGTTGGTTTGTTGGCTTGTTGGTCTGTTGGTTTGTTGGCTTGTTGGCTTATTGGTTTGTTGGTTTGTTAGCTTGTTGGTTACTTAGTTTGTTGGTTTGTTGGTTTGTTGGTTTGTTGGCTTGTTGGCTTGTTGGTTTGTTGGTTAGTTCGTTTGTTGGTTTGTTAGTTTGTTGGTTTGTTGGCTTGTTGGCTTGTTGGTTTGTTGGTTTTTTGGTTTGTTGGTTTGTTGGTTTGTTGGTTTGTTGGTTTGTTGGTTTATTTGTTTGTTGGTTTCTTGGCTTGTTGGTTTGTTGGTTTGTTGGTTTGTTGGTTTGTTGGTTTGTTGGTTTGTTGGCTTGTTGTCTTGTTGGTTTGTTGGTTTGTTGGCTTGTTGGTTTGTTGGTTTGTTGGCTTGTTGGCTTGTTGGTTTGTTGGTTTGTTGGCTTGTTGGCTTTTTGGCTTGTTGGTTTGTTGGTTTGTTGGTTTGTTGGTTTAATTGTTGTTGGTTTGTTGGCTTGTTGGTTTGTTGCTTTGTTGGCTTGTTGGCTTGTTGGTTTGTTGGTTTGTTGGTTTGTTGCTTTGTTGGTTTTTTGGTTTGTTGGTTTGTTGGTTTGTTGGCTTGTTGGTTTGTTGGTTTGTTGGCTTTTTGGCTTGTTGGTTTGTTGGTTTGTTGGCTTGTTGGTTTGTTGGTTTGTTGGCTTGTTGGTTTGTTGGTTTGTTGGTTTGTTGGCTTGTTGGCTTGTTGGTTTGTTGGTTTGTTGGTTTGTTGGCTTGTTGGTTTGTTGGTTTATTGGCTTGTTGGCTTGTTGCTTTGTTCGGTTGATGGTTTGTTGGTTTGTTGGTATTTTGGTTTGTTGGTTTTTTGGTTTGTTGCTTTGTTGGTTTGTTGGTTTGTTGGCTTGTTGGCTTGTTGGTTTCTTGGCTTGTTGGTTTGTTAGTTTGTTGGCTTTTTGGTTACTTGGTTTGTTGGTTTGTTGGCTTGTTGGTTTGTTGGTTTGTTGGTTTGTTGGCTTGTTGGCTTGTTAGTTTGTTGGTTTGTTGGCTTGTTGGCTTGTTGGTTTGTTGTTTTGTTGGTTTGTTGGCTTGTTGGCTTGTTGGCTTGTTGGCTTGTTGGTTTGTTTGTTTGTTAGTTTGTTGGCTTTTTGGTTACTTGGTTTGTTGGTTTGTTGGTTTGTTGGCTTGTTGGTTTGTTGGCTTGTTGGTTTGTTGTTTTGTTGGTTTGTTGGCTTGTTGGCTTGTTGGTTTGTTGGTTTGTTGGTTTGTTGACTTGTTGGTTACTTAGTTTGTTGGTTTGTTGGCATGTTGGTTTGTTGGTTTCTTGGCTTGCTGGTTTGTTGGTTTGTTGGCTTGTTGGTTTGTTGGTTTGTTGGTTTGTTGGCTTGATGGTTTGTTGGTTTGTTGGCTTTTTGGCTTGTTGGTTTGTTGGTTTGTTGGCTTCTTGGTTTGTTGGCTTGTTGGCTTGTTGGTTTGTTGGTTTGTTGGTTTGTTGGTTTATTTGTTTGTTGGTTTGTTGGCTTGTTGGTTTGTTGCTTTGTTGGCTTGTTGGCTTGTTGGTTTGTTGGTTTGTTGGTTTGTTGGTTTGTTGGTTTGTTGGTTTGTTGGTTTGTTGGTTTATTGGTTTGTTGGCTTGTTGGTTTGTTGGTTTGTTGGCTTGTTGGTTTGTTGGCTTGTTGGCTTGTTGGTTTGTTGGTTTGTTGGTTTGTTGGTTTGTTGGCTTGTTGGCTTGTTGGTTTTTTGGTTTGTTGGTTTGTTGGTTTGTTGGTTTGTTGGTTTGTTGGTTTGTTGGTTTATTTGATTGTTGGTTTGTTGGCTTGTTGGTTTGTTGGTTTGTTGGCTTGTTGGTTTGTTGGTTTGTTGGTTTGTGGGCTTGTTGGTTTGTTGGTTTGTTTGCTTGTTGGCTTGTTGGTTTGTTGGCTTGTTGGTTTGTTGGTTTGTTGGTTTGTAGGCTTGTTGGCTTGTTGGTCTGTTGGTTTGTTGGTTTGTTGGTTTGTTGGTTTGTTGGTTTGTTGGTTTGTTGGCTTGTTGGTTTGTTGGCTTGTTTGTTACTTGGTTTGTTGGTTTGTTGGTTTGTTGGCTTGTTGGCTTGTTAGTTTGTTGTTTTCTTGGCTTGTTGGTTTGTTAGTTTGTTGGTTTGTTGGTTTGTTGGCTTGTTTGTTTGTTGGTTTGTTGGGTTGTTGGTTTGTTGGTTTGTTGGGTTGTTGGTTTGTTGGTTTTTTGGTTTGTTGGTTTGTTGGCTTGTTGGTTTGTTGGTTTGTTGGTTTTTTGGTTTGTTGGTTTGTTGGTTTGTTGGTTTGTTGGTTTGTTAGTTTATTTGTTTGTTGGTTTGTTGGATTGTTGGTTTGTTGGTTTGTTGGTTTGTTGGCTTGTTGGTTTGTTGGTTTGTTGGTTTTTGGCTTGTTGGTTTGTTGGTTTGTTGGCTTGTTGGCTTGTTGGCTTGTTGGTTTGTTGGTTTGTTGGCTTGTTGGTTACTTAGTTTGTTGGTTTGTTGGTTTGTTGGTTTGTTGGTTTGTTGTCTTGTTGGCTTGTTGTTTTGTTGGTTAGTTCGTTTGTTGGTTTGTTAGTTTGTTGGTTTGTTGGCTTGTTGGCTTGTTGGTTTGTTGGTTTTTTGGTTTGTTGGTTTGTTGGTTTGTTGGTTTGTTGGTTTATTTGTTTGTTGGTTTGTTGGCTTGTTGGTTTGTTGGTTTGTTGGTTTGTTGGCTTGTTGGTTTATTGGTTTGTTGGCTTGTTGGCTTGTTGGTTTGTTGGCTTGTTGGTTTGTTGGCTTGTTGGCTTGTAGGTTTGTTGGTTTGTTGGCTTGTTGGCTAGTTGGTTTGTTGGTTTGTTGGTTTGTTGGTTTATTTGTTTGTTGGTTTGTTGGCTTGTTGGTTTGTTGGTTTGTTGGTTTGTTGGCTTGTTGGATTGTTGGTTTGTTGGCTTGTTGGCTTGTTGGTTTGTTGGTTTGTTGGCTTGTTGGTTACTTAGTTTGTTGGTTTGTTGGCATGTTGGTTTATTGGTTTGTTGGTTTGTTGACTTGTTGGTTTGTTGGTTTGTTGGCTTGTTGGCTTGTTGGTTTGTTGGTTTGTTGGTTTGTTGGCTTGTTGGTTTGTTGGTTTGTTGGCTTGTTGGTTTGTTAGTTTGTTGGTTTGTTGGTTTGTTGGTTTGTTGGTTTGTTGGTTTGTTGGTTTGTTGGTTTGTTGGTTTATTTGTTTGTTGGTTTGTTGGCTTGTTGGTTTGTTGGTTTGTTGGTTTGTTGGTTTGTTGGCTTGTTGGTTTGTTGGTTTGTTGGCTTGTTGGCTTGTTGGTTTGTTGGTTGTTGGCTTGTTGGCTTGTTGGTTTGTTGGTTTGTTGGTTTGTTGGTTTGTTGGCTTTTTGGTTACTTGGTTTGTTGGTTTGTTGGTTTGTTGGCTTGTTGGTTTGTTGGCTTGTTGGTTTGTTGGTTTGTTGGTTTGTTGGCCTGTTGGCTTGTTGGTTTGTTGGTTTGTTGGTTTGTTGGCTTGTTGGCTTGTTAGTTTGTTGTTTTCTTGGCTTGTTGGTTTGTTAGTTTGTTGGTTTGTTGGTTTGTTGGCTTGTTTGTTTGTTGGTTTGTTGGGTTGTTGGTTTGTTGGTTTGTTGGGTTGTTGGTTTGTTGGTTTTTTGGTTTGTTGGTTTGTTGGCTTGTTGGTTTGTTGGTTTGTTGGTTTTTTGGTTTGTTGGTTTGTTGGTTTGTTGGTTTGTTGGTTTGTTAGTTTATTTGTTTGTTGGTTTGTTGGATTGTTGGTTTGTTGGTTTGTTGGTTTGTTGGCTTGTTGGTTTGTTGGTTTGTTGGTTTTTGGCTTGTTGGTTTGTTGGTTTGTTGGCTTGTTGGCTTGTTGGCTTGTTGGTTTGTTGGTTTGTTGGCTTGTTGGTTACTTAGTTTGTTGGTTTGTTGGTTTGTTGGTTTGTTGGCTTGTTGGCTTGTTGTTTTGTTGGTTAGTTCGTTTGTTGGTTTGTTAGTTTGTTGGTTTGTTGGCTTGTTGGCTTGTTGGTTTGTTGGTTTTTTGGTTTGTTGGTTTATTTGTTTGTTGGTTTGTTGGCTTGTTGGTTTGTTGGTTTGTTGGTTTGTTGGCTTGTTGGTTTATTGGTTTGTTGGCTTGTTGGCTTGTTGGTTTGTTGGCTTGTTGGTTTGTTGGCTTGTTGGCTTGTAGGTTTGTTGGTTTGTTGGCTTGTTGGCTAGTTGGTTTGTTGGTTTGTTGGTTTGTTGGTTTATTTGTTTGTTGGTTTGTTGGCTTGTTGGTTTGTTGGTTTGTTGGTTTGTTGGCTTGTTGGTTTGTTGGTTTGTTGGCTTGTTGGCTTGTTGGTTTGTTGGTTTGTTGGCTTGTTGGTTACTTAGTTTGTTGGTTTGTTGGCATGTTGGTTTATTGGTTTGTTGGTTTGTTGACTTGTTGGTTTGTTGGTTTGTTGGCTTGTTGGCTTGTTGGTTTGTTGGTTTGTTGGTTTGTTGGCTTGTTGGTTTGTTGGTTTGTTGGCTTGTTGGTTTGTTAGTTTGTTGGTTTGTTGGTTTGTTGGTTTGTTGGTTTGTTGGTTTGTTGGTTTGTTGGTTTGTTGGTTTGTTGGTTTGTTGGTTTATTTGTTTGTTGGTTTGTTGGCTTGTTGGTTTGTTGGTTTGTTGGTTTGTTGGTTTGTTGGCTTGTTGGTTTGTTGGTTTGTTGGCTTGTTGGCTTGTTGGTTTGTTGGTTGTTGGCTTGTTGGCTTGTTGGTTTGTTGGTTTGTTGGTTTGTTGGTTTGTTGGCTTTTTGGTTACTTGGTTTGTTGGTTTGTTGGTTTGCTGGCTTGTTGGTTTGTTGGCTTGTTGGTTTGTTGGTTTGTTGGTTTGTTGGCCTGTTGGCTTGTTGGTTTGTTGGTTTGTTGGTTTGTTGGTTTGTTGGCTTGTTGGCTTGTTGGTTTGTTGGCTTGTTGGTTTGTTGGCTTGTTGGCTTGTAGGTTTGTTGGTTTGTTGGCTTGTTGGTTTATTGGTTTGTTGGCTTGTTGGCTTGTTGGTTTGTTGGCTTGTTGGTTTGTTGGCTTGTTGGCTTGTAGGTTTGTTGGTTTGTTGGCTTGTTGGCTAGTTGATTTGTTGGTTTGTTGGTTTGTTGGTTTATTTGTTTGTTGGTTTGTTGGCTTGTTGGTTTGTTGGTTTGTTGGCTTGTTGGTTTGTTGGTTTGTTGGTTTGTTGGCTTGTTGGTTTGTGGGTTTGTTTGTTTGTTGGCTTGTTGGCTTGTTGGTTTTTTGGTTTGTTGGCTTGTTGGTTTGTTGGTTTGTTGGCTTGTTGGCTTGTTGCTTTGTTGGTTTGTTGGTTTGTTGGCTTGTTGGCTTGTTGGTTTGTTAGTTTGTTGGCTTTTTGGTTACTTGGTTTGTTGGTTTGTTGGTTTGTTGGCTGGTTGGTTTGTTGGCTTGTTGGTTTGTTGGTTTGTTGGTTTGTTGGTTTGTTGGCTTGTTGGCTTGTTGGTTTGTTGGTTTGTTGGTTTGTTGGTTTGTTGGTTTGTTGGTTTGTTGGTTTTTTGGTTTGTTGGTTTATTTGCTTGTTAGTTTTTTGGTTTGTTGGTTTGTTGGTTTGTTGGCTTGTTGGCTTGTTGGTTTGTTGGTTTGTTGGCTTGTTGGTTTGTTGGTTTGTTGGCTTGTTGGCTTGTTGCTTTGTTCGTTTGATGGTTTGTTGGTTTGTTGGGTTGTTGGTTTGTTGGCTTATTGGCTTGTTGGTTTGTTGGTTTGTTGGCTTGTTGGTTTGTTGGTTTGTTGGCTTGTTGGTTTGTTGGTTTGTTGGTTGGCTTGTTGGCTTGTTGGCTTGTTGGTTTGTTGGTTTGTTGGTTTGTTGGTTTGTTGGTTTGTTGGTTTGTTGGTTTGTTGGTTTGTTGGTTTGTTGGTTTTTTAATTTGTTGGTTTCATTGTTTGTTGGTTTGTTGGTTTGTTGGTTTGTTGGTTTGTTGGTTTTTTGGTTTGTTGGTTTATTTGTTTGTTGGTTTGTTGGCTTGTTGGTTTGTTGGTTTGTTGGTTTGTTTGCTTGTTGGTTTGTTGGTTTGTTGGTTTGTTGGCTTGTTGGCTTATTGGTTTGTTGGTTTGTTGGCTTGTTGGTTTGTTGGTTTGTTGGCTTGTTGGCTTGTTGCTTTGTTCGTTTGATGGTTTGTTGGTTTGTTGGTTTGTTGGTTTGTTGGCTTGTTGGCTTGTTGGCTTGTTGGTTTGTTGGTTTGTTGGCTTGTTGGTTTGTTGGTTTGTTGGCTTGTTGGTTTGTTAGTTTATTGGTTTGTTGGTTTGTTGGGTTGTTGGTTTGTTGCTTTGTTGGTTTGTTGGTTTGTTGGCTTGTTGGGTTGTTGGTTTGTTGGCTTGTTGGTTTGTTAGTTTGTTGGCTTTTTGGTTACTTGGTTTGTTTTGTTGGCTTGTTGGCTTGTTGGTTTGTTGGTTTGTTGGCTTGTTGGTTTGTTAGTTTGTTGGTTTGTTGGCTTGTTGGCTTGTTGGTTGGTTGGTTTTTCGGCTCGTTGGCTTGTTAATTTGCTGGTTTGTTGGTTTGTTTGCTTGTTGGCTTGTTGGTTTGTTAGTTTCTTGGCTTTTTGGTTACTTGGTTTGTTGGTTTGTTGGTTTGTTGGCTTGTTGGTTTGTTGGCTTGTTGGCTTGTTGGTTTGTTGGGTTGATGGTTTGTTGGCTTGTTGGCTTGTTGGTTTGTTGGTTTGTTGGTTTGTTGGTTTGTTGGTTTGTTGGTTTTTTGGTTTGTTGGTTTGTTGGCTTGTTGGTTTCTTGGTTTGTTGGCTTGTTGGCTTGTTGGTTTGTTGGTTTGTTGGCTTGTTGGTTACTTAGTTTGTTGGTTTGTTGGTTTGTTGGTTTGTTGGTTTGTTGGCTTGTTGGCTTGTCGGTTTGTTGGTTAGTTCGTTTTTTGGTTTGTTAGTTTGTTGGTTTGTTGGCTTGTTGGCTTGTTGGTTTGTTGATTTTTTGGTTGTTGGTTTGTTGGTTTGTTGGTTTATTTGTTTGTTGGTTTGTTGGCTTGTTGGTTTGTTGGTTTGTTGGCTTGTTGGTTTGTTGGTTTGTTGGCTTGTTGGCTTGTTGGTTTGTTGGTTTGTTGGCTTATTGGTTTGTTGGCTTGTTGGCTTGTTGGTTTGTTGGTTTGTTGGCTTGTTGGCTTGTAGGTTTGTTGGTTTGTTGGTTTGTTGGTTTATTTGTTTGTTGGTTTGTTGGTTTGTTGGTTTGTTGGTTTGTTGGCTTATTGGTTTGTTGGTTTGTTGGTTTGTTGGTTTGTTGGTTTGTTGGTTTGTTGGTTTGTTGGTTTATTGGTTTGTTGGTTTGTTGGCTTGTTGGTTTGTTGGTTTGTTGGCTTGTTGGCTTTTGGTTTGTTGGTTTGTTGGTTTGTTGGTTTGTTGGTTTGCTGGCTTGTTGGTTTGTTGGTTTGTTGGCTTGTTGGTTTGTTGGCTTGTTGGTTTGTTGGTTTGTTGGTTTGTTGGCTTGTTGGTTTGTTGGTTTGTTGGTTTGTTGGTTTGTTGGTTTATTTGTTTGTTGGTTTGTGGGCTTGCTGGTTCGTTGGTTTGTTGGCTTGTTGGCTTGTTGGTTTGTGGGTTTGTTGGTTTGTTGGTTTGTTGGTTTGTTGGTTTGTTGGTTTATTGGTTTGTTGGTTTGTTGGCTTGTTGGCTTGTTGGTTTGTTGGTTTGTTTGGTTTGTTGGTTTATTTGTTTGTTGGTTTGTTGGCTTGTTGGTTTGTTGGTTTGTTGGTTTGTTGGTTTGTTGGTTTGTTGGCTTGTTGGCTTGTTGGTTTGTTGGTTTGTTGGCTTATTGGTTTGTTGGCTTGTTGGCTTGTTGGTTTGTTGGTTTGTTGGCTTGCTGGCTTGTTGGTTTGTTGGTTTGTTGGTTTGTTGGTTTATTTGTTTGTTGGTTTGTTGGTTTATTGGTTTGTTGGTTAGTTGGCTTGTTGGTTTGTTGGTTTGTTGGTTTGTTGGTTTGTTGGTTTGTTGGTTTGTTGGTTTGTTGGTTTGTTGGTTTGTTGGTTTGTTGGTTTGTTGGTTTGTTGGTTTGTTGGTTTGTTGGTTTGTTGGCTTGTTGGTTTGTTGGTTTGTTGGCTTGTTGGTTTTTGGTTTGTTGGTTTGTTGGTTTGTTGGTTTGTTGGTTTGTTGGCTTGTTGGTTTGTTGGTTTGTCGGTTTGTTGGCTTGTTGGTTTGTTGGTTTGTTGGCTTGTTGGCTTGTTGGTTTGTTGGTTTGTTGGCTTATTGGTTTGTTGGCTTGTTGGCTTGTTGGTTTGTTGGTTTGTTGGCTTGTTGGTTTGTTGGTTTGTTGGTTTGTTGGTTTGTTGGTTTGTTGGTTTATTTGTTTGTTGGTTTGTTGGTTTATTGGTTTGTTGGTTAGTTGGCTTGTTGGTTTGTTGGTTTGTTGGTTTGTTGGTTTGCTAGTTTGTTGGTTTGTTGGTTTGTTGGTTTGTTGGTTTGTTGGTTTGTTGGCTTGTTGGTTTGTTGGTTTGTTGGCTTGTTGGTTTTTGGTTTGTTGGTTTGTTGGTTTGTTGGTTTGTTGGTTTGTTGGCTTGTTGGTTACTTAGTTTGTTGGTTTGTTGGTTTGTTGGTTTGTTGGTTTGTTGGTTTGTTGGTTTGTTGGCTTGTTGGCTTGTTGGTTTGTTGGTTTGTTGGCTTGTTGGCTTGTTGGTTTGTTGGCTTGTTGGCTTGTTGGTTTGTTGGTTTGTTGGTTTGTTGGTTTGTTGGTTTGTTGGTTTATTTGTTTGTTGGTTTATTGGCTTGTTGGTTTGTTGGTTTGTTGGTTTGTTTGCTTGTTGGTTTGTTGGTTTGTTGGTTTTTTGGTTATGGTGGTTTGTTGGTTTGTTGGTTTGTTGGTTTGTTGGTTTATTTGTTTGTTGTTTTGTTGGCTTGTTGGTTTGTTGGTTTGTTGGTTTGTTGCCTTGTTGGTTTGTTGGTTTGTTGGCTTTTTGGCTTGTTGGTTTGCTGGTTTGTTGGCTTGTTGGTTACTAAGTTTGTTGGTTGATTGTCATGTTGGTTTGTTGGTTTGTTGGTTTGTTGGCTTGTTGGTTTGTTGGTTTGTTGGCTTGTTGGCTTGTTGGTTTATTGGTTTGTTGGTTTGTTGGTTTGTTGGCTTGTTGGTTTGTTGGTTTGTTGGCTTGTTTGTTTGTTAGTTTGTTGGTTTGTTGGTTTGTTACTTTGTTGGTTTGTTGGTTTGTTGGCTTGTTGGCTTGTTGGTTTGTTGGCTTGTTGGTTTGTTAGTTTGTTGGCTTTTTGGTTACTTGGTTTGTTGGTTTGTTGGCTTATTGGTTTGTTGGCTTGTTGGTTTGTTGGTTTGTTGGATTGTTGGTTTGTTGGTTTGTTGGTTTGTTGGTTTGTTGGTTTGTTGGCTTGTTGGCTTGTTGGCTTGTTAGTTTGTTGGTTTGTTGGTTTGTTGGTTTGTTGGTTTGTTGGTTTGTTGGTTTGTTGGTTTGTTGGTTTTTTGGTTTGTTGGTTTGTTGGTTTGTTGGTTTGTTGGCTTGTTGGTTTGTTGGTTTGTTGGTTTGTTGGTTTTTTGGTTTGTTGGTTTGTTGGTTTGTTGGTTTGTTGGCTTGTTGGTTTGTTGGTTTGTTGGCTTGTTGGCTTGTTGGTTTGATGGTTTGTTGGCTTGCTGGTTACTTAGTTTGTTGGTTTGTTGGTTTGTTGGTTTGTTGGCTTGTTGGCTTGTTGGTTTGTTGGTTAGTTCGTTTGTTGGTTTGTTAGTTTGTTGGTTTGTTGGCTTGTTGGCTTGTTGGTTTGTTGGTTTTTTGGTTTGTTGGTTTGTTGGTTTGTTGGTTTGTTGGTTTGTTGGTTTGTTGGTTTATTTGATTGTTGGTTTGTTGGCTTGTTGGTTTGTTGGTTTGTTCGTTTGTTGGCTTGTTGGTTTGTTGGTTTGTTGGCTTGTTGGCTTGTTGGTTTGTTGGCTTGTTGGTTTGTTGGTTTGTTGGTTTGTAGGCTTGTTGGCTTGTTTGTTTGTTGGTTTGTTGGTTTGTTGGTTTGTTGGTTTGTTGGTTTGTTGGTTTGTTGGCTTGTTGGTTTGTTGGCTTGTTGGTTACTTGGTTTGTTGGTTTGTTGGTTTGTTGGCTTGTTGGCTTGTTAGTTTGTTGTTTTGTTGGCTTGTTGGTTTGTTAGTTTGTTGGTTTGTTGGTTTGTTGGCTTGTTTGTTTGTTGGTTTGTTGGTTTGTTGGTTTGTTGGTTTGCTGGTTTGTTGGTTTGTTGGTTTGTTGGTTTTTTGGTTTGTTGGTTTGTTGGCTTGTTGGTTTGTTGGTTTGTTGGTTTGTTGGTTTTTTGGTTTGTTGGTTTGTTGGTTTGTTGGTTTGTTGGTTTGTTAGTTTATTTGTTTGTTGGTTTGTTGGATTGTTGGTTTGTTGGTTTGTTGGTTTGTTGGCTTGTTGGTTTGTTGGTTTGTTGGTTTGTTGGCTTGTTGGTTTGTTGGTTTGTTGGCTTGTTGGCTTGTTGGCTTGTTGGTTTGTTGGTTTGTTGGCATGTTGGTTACTTAGTTTGTTGGTTTGTTGGTTTGTTGGTTTGTTGGCTTGTTGGCTTGTTGGTTTGTTGGTTAGTTCGTTTGTTGGTTTGTTAGTTTGTTGGTTTGTTGGCTTGTGGGCTTGTTGGTTTGTTGGTTTTTTGGTTTGTTGGTTTGTTGGTTTGTTGGTTTGTTGGTTTATTTGTTTGTTGGTTTGTTGGCTTGTTGGTTTGTTGGTTTGTTGGTTTGTTGGCTTGTTGGTTTATTGGTTTGTTGGCTTGTTGGCTTGTTGGTTTGTTGGCTTGTTGGCTTGTAGGTTTGTTGGTTTGTTGGCTTGTTGGCTAGTTGGTTTGTTGGTTTGTTGGTTTGTTGGTTTATTTGTTTGTTGGTTTGTTGGCTTGTTGGTTTGTGGGTTTGTTGGTTTGTTGGCTTGTTGGTTTGTTGGCTTGTTGGCTTGTCGGTTTGTTGGTTTGTTGGCTTGTTGGTTACTTAGTTTGTTGGTTTGTTGGCATGTTGGTTTATTGGTTTGTTGGTTTGTTGACTTGTTGGTTTGTTGGCTTGTTGGCTTGTTGGTTTGTTGGCTTGTTGGTTTGTTAGTTTGTTGGCTTTTTGGTTACTTGGTTTGTTGGTTTGTTGGCTCATTGGTTTGTTGGCTTGTTGGTTTGTTGGTTTGTTGGATTGTTGGTTTGTTGGTTTGTTGGTTTGTTGGTTTGTTGGTTTGTTGGCTTGTTGGCTTGTTGGCTTGTTGGTTTGTTGGTTTGTTGGTTTGTTGGTTTGTTGGTTTGTTGGTTTGTTGGTTTGTTGGTTTGTTGGTTTTTTGGTTTGTTGGTTTGTTGGTTTGTTGGTTTGTTGGCTTGTTGGTTTGTTGGTTTGTTGGTTTGTTGGTTTTTTGGTTTGTTGGTTTGTTGGTTTGTTGGTTTGTTGGCTTGTTGGTTTGTTGGTTTGTTGGCTTGTTGGCTTGTTGGTTTGATGGTTTGTTGGCTTGCTGGTTACTTAGTTTGTTGGTTTGTTGGTTTGTTGGTTTGTTGGCTTGTTGGCTTGTTGGTTTGTTGGTTAGTTCGTTTGTTGGTTTGTTAGTTTGTTGGTTTGTTGGCTTGTTGGCTTGTTGGTTTGTTGGTTTTTTGGTTTGTTGGTTTGTTGGTTTGTTGGCTTGTTGGTTTGTTGGTTTGTTCGTTTGTTGGCTTGTTGGTTTGTTGGTTTGTTGGCTTGTTGGCTTGTTGGTTTGTTGGCTTGTTGGCTTGTTTGTTTGTTGGTTTGTTGGTTTGTTGGTTTGTTGGTTTGTTGGTTTGTTGGTTTGTTGGCTTGTTGGTTTGTTGGCTTGTTGGTTACTTGGTTTGTTGGTTTGTTGGTTTGTTGGCTTTTTGTTGGTTTGTTGGTTTGTTGGTTTGTTGGTTTGTTGGTTTGTTGGCTTGTTGGTTTGTTGGCTTGTTGGTTACTTGGTTTGTTGGTTTGTTGGTTTGTTGGCTTGTTGGCTTGCTAGTTTGTTGTTTTGTTGGCTTGTTGGTTTGTTAGTTTGTTGGTTTGTTGGTTTGTTGGCTTGTTTGTTTGTTGGTTTGTTGGTTTTTTGGTTTGTTGGTTTGTTGGTTTGTTGGTTTGTTGGTTTGTTAGTTTATTTGTTTGTTGGTTTGTTGGATTGTTGGTTTGTTGGTTTGTTGGTTTGTTGGCTTGTTGGTTTGTTGGTTTGTTGGTTTGTTGGCTTGTTGGTTTGTTGGTTTGTTGGCTTGTTGGCTTGTTGGCTTGTTGGTTTGTCGGTTTGTTGGCATGTTGGTTACTTAGTTTGTTGGTTTGTTGGTTTGTTGGTTTGTTGGCTTGTTGGCTTGTTGGTTTGTTGGTTAGTTCGTTTGTTGGTTTGTTAGTTTGTTGGTTTGTTGGCTTGTTGGCTTGTTGGTTTGTTGGTTTTTTGGTTTGTTGGTTTGTTGGTTTGTTGGTTTGTTGGTTTATTTGTTTGTTGGTTTGTTGGCTTGTTGGTTTGTTGGTTTGTTGGTTTGTTGGCTTGTTGGTTTATTGGTTTGTTGGCTTGTTGGCTTGTTGGTTTGTTGGCTTGTTGGCTTGTAGGTTTGTTGGTTTGTTGGCTTGTTGGCTAGTTGGTTTGTTGGTTTGTTGGTTTGTTGGTTTATTTGTTTGTTGGTTTGTTGGCTTGTTGGTTTGTGGGTTTGTTGGTTTGTTGGCTTGTTGGTTTGTTGGTTTGTTGGCTTGTTGGCTTGTCGGTTTGTTGGTTTGTTGGCTTGTTGGTTACTTAGTTTGTTGGTTTGTTGGCATGTTGGTTTATTGGTTTGTTGGTTTGTTGACTTGTTGGTTTGTTGGTTTGTTGGCTTGTTGGCTTGTTGGTTTATTGGTTTGTTGGTTTATTGGCTTGTTGGTTTGTTGGTTTGTTGGCTTGTTGGTTTGTTAGTTTGTTGGTTTGTTGGTTTGTTGGTTTGTTGGTTTGTTGGTTTGTTGGTTTGTTGGTTTATTTGTTTGTTGGTTTGTTGGCTTGTTGGTTTGTTGGTTTGTTGGTTGTTGGCTTGTTGGTTTGTTGGTTTGTTGGCTTGTTGGCTTGTTGGTTTGCTGGTTGTTGGCTTGATGGCTTGTTGGTTTGTTGGTTTGTTGGTTTGTTGGTTTGTTGGTTTGTTGGCTTGTTGGTTTGTTGGTTTGTTGGCTTGTTGGTTTGTGGGTTTGTTTGTTTGTTGGCTTGTTGGCTTGTTGGTTTTTTGGTTTGTTGGCTTGTTGGTTTGTTGGTATGTTGGCTTGTTGGCTTGTTGCTTTGTTGGTTTGTTGGTTTGTTGGCTTGTTGGCTTGTTGGTTTGTTAGTTTGTTGGCTTTTTGGTTACTTGGTTTGTTGGTTTGTTAGTTTGTTGGCTTGTTGGTTTGTTGGCTTGTTGGTTTGTTGGTTTGTTGGTTTGTTGGTTTGTTGGCTTGTTGGCTTGTTGGTTTGTTGGTTTGTTGGTTTGTTGGTTTGTTGGTTTCTTGGTTTGTTGGTTTTTTGGTTTGTTGGTTTATTTGTTTGTTGGCTTGTTGGTTTGTTGGTTTGTTGGTTTGTTTGCTTATTGGTTTGTTGGTTTGTTGGTTTGTTGGCTTGTTGGCTTGTTGGTTTGTTGGTTTGTTGGCTTGTTGGTTTGTTGGTTTGTTGGCTTGTTGGCTTGTTGCTTTGTTCGTTTGATGGTTTGTTGGTTTGTTGGTTTGTTGGTTTGTGGGCTTGTTGGCTTGTTGATTTGTTGGTTTGTTGGCTTGTTGGTTTGTTGGTTTGTTGGCTTGTTGGTTTGTTGGTTTGTTGGTTTGTTGGCTTGTTGGTTTGTTGGCTTGTTGGTTTGTTGGTTTGTTGGTTTGTTGGTTTGTTGGTTTGTTGGTTTGTTGGTTTGTTGGTTTTTTGGTTTGTTGGTTTCATTGTTTGTTGGTTTGTTGGTTTGTTGGTTTGTTGGTTTGTTGGTTTTTTGGTTTATTGGTTTATTTGTTTGTTGGCTTTTTGGTTTGTTGGTTTGTTGGTTTGTTTGTTTGTTGGTTTGTTGGTTTCTTGGTTTGTTGGTTTGTTGGCTTGTTGGCTTGTTGGTTTGTTGGTTTGTTGGCTTGTTGGTTTGTTGGTTTGTTGGCTTATTGGCTTGTTGCTTTGTTCGTTTGATGGTTTGTTGGTTTGTTGGTTTGTTGGTTTGTTGGTTTGTTGGCTTGTTGGATTGTTGGTTTGTTGGTTTGTTGGCTTGTTGGTTTGTTGGTTTGTTGGCTTGTTGGCTTGTTAGTTTATTGGTTTGTTGGTTTGTTGGGTTGTTGGTTTGTTGCTTTGTTGGTTTGTTGGTTTGTTGACTTGTTGGTTTGTTGGTTTGTTGGTTTGTTGGCTTGTTGGCTTGTTGGCTTGTTGGCTTGTTGGCTTGTTGGTTTGTTGGTTTTTTGGTTTGTTGGTTTGTTGGTTTGTTGGTTTGTTGGTTTGTTGGTTTGTTGGTTTTTTGGTTTGTTGGTTTGTTGGTTTGTTGGTTTGTTGGCTTGTTGGCTTGTTGGTTTGTTGGTTTGTTGGTTTGTTGGTTTGTTGGTTTGTTGGTTTGTTGGTTTGTTGGTTTTTTGGTTTGTTGGTTTGTTGGTTTGTTGGCTTGTTGGTTTGTTGGTTTGTTGGCTTGTTGGCTTGTTGGTTTGATGGTTTGTTGGCTTGCTGGTTACTTAGTTTGTTGGTTGGTTGGCTTGTTGGCTTGTTGGTTTGTTGGTTAGTTCGTTTGTTGGTTTGTTAGTTTGTTGGTTTGTTGGCTTGTTGGCTTGTTGCTTTGTTGGTTTTTTGGTTTGTTGGTTTGTTGGTTTGTTGGTTTGTTGGTTTGTTGGTTTGTTGGTTTATTTGATTGTTGGTTTGTTGGCTTGTTGGTTTGTTGGTTTGTTGGCTTGTTGGTTTGTTGGTTTGTTGGTTTGTTGGCTTGTTGGTTTGTTGGTTTGTTGGCTTGTTGGCTTGTTGGTTTGTTGGCTTGTTGGTTTGTTGGTTTGTTGGTTTGTAGGCTTGTTGGCTTGTTGGTTTGTTGGTTTGTTGGTTTGTTGGTTTGTTGGTTTGTTGGTTTGTTGGTTTGTTGGCTTGTTGGTTTGTTGGCTTGTTGGTTACTTGGTTTGTTGGTTTGTTGGTTTGTTGGCTTGTTGGCTTGTTAGTTTGTTGTTTTGTTGGCTTGTTGGTTTGTTAGTTTGTTGGTTTGTTGGTTTGTTGGCTTGTTTGTTTGTTGGTTTGTTGGTTTGTTGGTTTGTTGGTTTGTTGGTTTGTTGGTTTGTTGGTTTTTTGGTTTGTTGGTTTGTTGGCTTGTTGGTTTGTTGGTTTGTTGGTTTTTTGGTTTGTTGGTTTGTTGGTTTGTTGGTTTGTTGGTTTGTTAGTTTATTTGTTTGTTGGTTTGTTGGATTGTTGGTTTGTTGGTTTGTTGGTTTGTTGGCTTGTTGGTTTGTTGGTTTGTTGGTTTGTTGGCTTGTTGGTTTGTTGGTTTGTTGGCTTGTTGGCTTGTTGGCTTGTTGGTTTGTTGGTTTGTTGGCATGTTGGTTACTTAGTTTGTTGGTTTGTTTGTTTGTTGGTTTGTTGGCTTGTTGGCTTGTTGGGTTGTTGGTTAGTTCGTTTGTTGGTTTGTTAGTTTGTTGGTTTGTTGGCTTGTTGGCTTGTTGGTTTGTTGGTTTTTTGGTTTGTTGGTTTGTTGGTTTGTTGGTTTGTTGGTTTATTTGTTTGTTGGTTTGTTGGCTTGTTGGTTTGTTGGTTTGTTGGTTTGTTGGCTTGTTGGTTTATTGGTTTGTTGGCTTGTTGGCTTGTTGGTTTGTTGGCTTGTTGGTTTGTTGGCTTGTTGGCTTGTAGGTTTGTTGGTTTGTTGGCTTGTTGGCTAGTTGGTTTGTTGGTTTGTTGGTTTGTTGGTTTATTTGTTTGTTGGTTTGTTGGCTTGTTGGTTTGTGGGTTTGTTGGTTTGTTGGCTTGTTGGTTTGTTGGTTTGTTGGCTTGTTGGCTTGTCGGTTTGTTGGTTTGTTGGCTTGTTGGTTACTTAGTTTGTTGGTTTGTTGGCATGTTGGTTTATTGGTTTGTTGGTTTGTTGACTTGTTGGTTTGTTGGCTTGTTGGCTTGTTGGTTTGTTGGTTTGTTGGTTTGTTGGCTTGTTGGCTTGTTGGTTTGTTGGTTTGTTGGCTTGTTGGTTTGTTAGTTTGTTGGTTTGTTGGTTTGTTGGTTTGTTGGTTTGTTGGTTTGTTGGTTTGTTGGTTTATTTGTTTGTTGGTTTGTTGGCTTGTTGGTTTGTTGGTTTGTTGGTTTGTTGGCTTGTTGGTTTGTTGGTTTGTTGGCTTGTTGGCTTGTTGGTTTGTTGGTTGTTGGCTTGTTGGCTTGTTGGTTTGTTGGTTTGTTGGTTTGTTGGTTTGTTGGTTTGTTGGCTTCTTGGTTTGTTGGTTTGTTGGCTTGTTTGTTTGTGGGTTTGTTTGTTTGTTGGCTTGTTGGCTTGTTGGTTTTTTGGTTTGTTGGCTTGTTGGTTTGTTGGTTTGTTGGCTTGTTGGCTTGTTGCTTTGTTGGTTTGTTGGTTTGTTGGCTTGTTGGCTTGTTGGTTTGTTAGTTTGTTGGCTTTTTGGTTACTTGGTTTGTTGGTTTGTTAGTTTGTTGGCTTGTTGGTTTGTTGGCTTGTTGGTTTGTTGGTTTGTTGGTTTGTTGGTTTGTTGGTTTCTTGGTTTGTTGGTTTTTTGGTTTGTTGGTTTATTTGTTTGTTGGTTTGTTGGCTTGTTGGTTTGTTGGTTTGTTGGTTTGTTTGTTTGTTGGTTTGTTGGTTTGTTGGTTTGTTGGCTTGTTGGCTTGTTGGTTTGTTGGTTTGTTGGCTTGTTGGTTTGTTGGTTTGTTGGCTTGTTGGCTTGTTGCTTTGTTCGTTTGATGGTTTGTTGGTTTGTTGGTTTGTTGGTTTGTTGGCTTGTTGGCTTGTTGGTTTGTTGGTTTGTTGGCTTGTTGGTTTGTTGGTTTGTTGGCTTGTTGGTTTGTTGGTTTGTTGGTTTGTTGGCTTGTTGGTTTGTTGGCTTGTTGGTTTGTTGGTTTGTTGGTTTGTTGGTTTGTTGGTTTGTTGGTTTGTTGGTTTTTTGGTTTGTTGGTTTCATTGTTTGTTGGTTTGTTGGTTTGTTGGTTTTTTGGTTTATTGGTTTATTTGTTTGTTGGTTTGTTGGCTTGTTCGTTTGTTTGTTTGTTGGTTTGTTTGCTTGTTGGTTTGTTGGTTTGTTGGTTTGTTGGCTTGTTGGCTTGTTGGTTTGTTGGCTTGTTGGCTTGTTGGTTTGTTGGTTTGTTGGCTTATTGGCTTGTTGCTTTGTTCGTTTGATGGTTTGTTGGTTTGTTGGTTTGTTGGTTTGTTGGCTTGTTGGCTTGTTGGTTTGTTGGTTTGTTGGCTTGTTGGTTTGTTGGTTTGTTGGCTTGTTGGTTTGTTAGTTTATTGGTTTGTTGGTTTGTTGGGTTGTTGGTTTGTTGCTTTGTTGGTTTGTTGGTTTGTTGGCTTGTTGGCTTGTTGGTTTGTTGGCTTGTTGGTTTGTTAGTTTGTTGGCTTTTTGGTTACTTGGTTTGTTTTGTTGGCTTGTTGGCTTGTTGGTTTGTTGGTTTGTTGGCTTGCTGGTTTGTTGGTTTGTTGGCTTGTTGGTTTGTTGGCTTGTTGGCTTGTTGGTTTGTTGGGTTGATGGTTTGTTGGCTTGTTGGCTTGTTGGTTTGTTGGTTTGTTGGTTTGTTGGTTTGTTGGTTTGTTGGTTTTTTGGTTTGTTGGTTTGTTGGCTTGTTGGTTTCTTGGTTTGTTGGCTTGTTGGCTTGTTGGTTTGTTGGTTTGTTGGCTTGTTGGTTACTTAGTTTGTTGGTTTATTGGTTTGTTGGTTTGTTGGTTTGTTGGCTTGTTGGCTTGTTTGTTTGTTGGTTAGTTCGTTTGTTGGTTTGTTAGTTTGTTTGTTTGTTGGTTTGTTGGCTTATTGGTTTGTTGATTTGTTGGCTTGTTGGTTTGTTGGTTTGTTGGCTTGTTGGCTTGTTGGTTTGTTGGTTTGTTGGCTTATTGGTTTGTTGGCTTGTTGGCTTGTTGGCTTGTTGGTTTGTTGGTTTGTTGGCTTGTTGGCTTGTAGGTTTGTTGGTTTGTTGGTTTGTTGGTTTATTTGTTTGTTGGTTTGTTGGTTTGTTGGCTTGTTGGTTTGTTGGTTTGTTGGTTTGTTGGTTTGTTGGTTTGTTGGTTTGTTGGTTTGTTGGTTTGTTGGTTTGTTGGTTTGTTGGTTTGTTGGTTTGTTGGTTTGTTGGTTTGTTGGTTTGTTGGTTTGTTGGTTTGTTGGCTTGTTGGTTTGTTGGTTTGTTGGTTTGTTGGTTTGTTGGCTTGTTGGCTTGTTGGTTTGTTGGTTGTTGGCTTGTTGGCTTGTTGGTTTGTTGGTTTGTTGGTTTGTTGGTTTGTTGGCTTCTTGGTTTGTTGGTTTGTTAGCTTGTTGGTTTGTGGGTTTGTTTGTTTGTTGGCTTGTTGGCTTGTTGGTTTTTTGGTTTGTTGGCTTGTTGGTTTGTTGGTTTGTTGGCTTGTTGGCTTGTTGCTTTGTTGGTTTGTTGGTTTGTTGTTTTGTTGGCTTGTTGGCTTGTTGGTTTGTTAGTTTGTTGGCTTTTTGGTTACTTGGTTTGTTGGTTTGTTAGTTTGTTGGCTTGTTGGTTTGTTGGCTTGTTGGTTTGTTGGTTTGTTGGTTTGTTGGTTTGTTGGTTTCTTGGTTTGTTGGTTTTTTGGTTTGTTGGTTTATTTGTTTGTTGGTTTGTTGGCTTGTTGGTTTGTTGGTTTGTTGGTTTTTTGTTTGTTGGTTTGTTGGTTTGTTGGTTTGTTGGCTTGTTGGCTTGTTGGTTTGTTGGTTTGTTGGCTTGTTGGTTTGTTGGTGTGTTGGCTTGTTGGCTTGTTGCTTTGTTCGTTTGATGGTTTGTTGGTTTGTTGGTTTGTTGGTTTGTTGGCTTGTTGGCTTGTTGGTTTGTTGGTTTGTTGGCTTGTTGGCTTGTTGGTTTGTTGGCTTGTTGGTTTGTTGGTTTGTTGGTTTGTTGGCTTGTTGGTTTGTTGGCTTGTTGGTTTGTTGGTTTGTTGGTTTGTTGGTTTGTTGGTTTGTTGGTTTGTTGGTTTGTTGGCTTGTTGGTTTGTTGGTTTGTTGGTTTTTTGGTTTATTGGTTTATTTGTTTGTTGGTTTGTTGGCTTGTTGGTTTGTTTGTTTGTTGGTTTGTTTGCTTGTTGGTTTGTTGGTTTGTTGGTTTGTTGGCTTGTTGGCTTGTTGGTTTGTTGGTTTGTTGGCTTGTTGGTTTGTTGGTTTGTTGGCTTATTGGCTTGTTGCTTTGTTCGTTTGATGGTTTGTTGGTTTGTTGGTTTGTTGGCTTGTTGGCTTGTTGGCTTGTTGGTTTGTTGGTTTGTTGGCTTGTTGGTTTGTTGTTTTGTTGGCTTGTTGGTTTGTTAGTTTATTGGTTTGTTGGTTTGTTGGGTTGTTGGTTTGTTGCTTTGTTGGTTTGTTGGTTTGGTGGCTTGTTGGCTTTTTGGTTACTTGGTTTGTTTTGTTGGCTTGTTGGCTTGTTGGTTTGTTGGTTTGTTGGCTTGTTGGTTTGTTGGTTTGTTGGCTTGTTGGTTTGTTGGCTTGTTGGCTTGTTGGTTTGTTGGGTTGATGGTTTGTTGGCTTGTTGGCTTGTTGGTTTGTTGGTTTGTTGGTTTGTTGGTTTGTTGGTTTGTTGGTTTTTTGGTTTGTTGGTTTGTTGGCTTGTTGGTTTCTTGGTTTGTTGGCTTGTTGGTTTGTTGGTTTGTTGGCTTGTTGGTTACTTAGTTTGTTGGTTTGTTGGTTTGTTGGTTTGTTGGTTTGTTGGCTTGTTGGCTTGTTGGCTTATTGGTTTGTTGGTTTGTTGGCTGGTTGGTTTGTTGGTTTGTTGGCTTGTTGGCTTGTTGGTTTGTTGGTTTGTTGGCTTATTGGTTTGTTGGCTTGTTGGCTTGTTGGTTTGTTGGTTTGTTGGCTTGTTGGCTTGTAGGTTTGTTGGTTTGTTGGTTTGTTGGTTTATTTGTTTGTTGGTTTGTTGGTTTGTTGGTTTGTTGGCTTGTTGGTTTGTTGGTTTGTTGGTTTGTTGGTTTGTTGGTTTGTTGGTTTGTTGGTTTGTTGGTTTGTTGGTTTGTTGGTTTGTTGGTTTGTTGGTTTGTTGGTTTGTTGGTTTGTTGGTTTGTTGGCTTGTTGGTTTGTTGGTTTGTTGGCTTGTTGGCTTTTGGTTTGTTGGTTTGTTGGTTTGTTGGTTTGTTGGTTTGCTGGCTTGTTGGTTTGTTGGTTTGTTGGCTTTTTGGTTTGTTGGTTTGTTGGTTTGTTTGTTTGTTGGTTTGTTGGTTTGTTGGTTTTTTGGTTTGTTGGTTTATTTGTTTGTTGGTTTGTTGGCTTGTTGGTTTGTTGGCTTGTTGGTTTGTTAGTTTGTTGGTTTGTTGGCTTGTTGGCTTGTTGGTTTGTTGGTTTGTTGGTTTGTTGGTTTGTTGGTTTATTTGTTTGTTGGTTTGTTGGCTTGTTGGTTTGGTGGTTTGTTGGTTTGTTGGCTTGTTGGTTTGTTGGTTTATTGGTTTTTTAGTTTGTTGGTTTGTTGGTTTGTTGGTTTGTTGGTTTGTTGGTTTATTGATTTATTTGTTTGTTGGTTTATTGGTTTCTTGGTTTGTTGGTTTGTTAACTTGTTGGTTTGTTGGTTTGTTGGCTTGTTGGCTTGTTGGTTTGTTGGTTTGTTGGCTTACTGGTTACTTAGTTTGTTGGTTTGTTGGCATGTTGGCTTGTTGGTTTGTTGGTTTGTTGGCTTGTTGGTTTGTTGGCTTGTTGGTTTGTTGGTTTGTTGGTTTGTTTGCTTGTTGGCTTGTTGGTTTGTTGGTTTGTTGGTTTGTTGGTTTATTTGTTTGTTGGTTTGTGGGCTTGCTGGTTTGTTGGTTTGTTGGCTTGTTGGCTTGTTGGTTTGTTGGTTTGTTGGTTTGTTGGTTTGTTGGTTTGTTGGTTTGTTGGTTTATTGGTTTGTTGGTTTGTTCGCTTGTTGGCTTGTTGGTTTGTTGGTTTGTTGGTTTGTTGGTTTATTTGTTTGTTTGGTTGTTGGCTTGTTGGTTTGTTGGTTTGTTGGTTTGTTGGCTTGTTGGTTTGTTGGTTTGTTGGCTTGTTGGCTTGTTGGTTTGTTGGTTTGTTGGCTTATTGGTTTGTTGGCTTGTTGGCTTGTTGGTTTGTTGGTTTGTTGGCTTGTTGGCTTGTTGGTTTGTTGGTTTGTTGGTTTGTTGGTTTATTTGTTTGTTGGTTTGTTTGTTTGTTGGTTTGTTGGTTTGTTGGCTTGTTGGTTTGTTGGTTTGTTGGTTTGTTGGTTTGTTGGTTTGTTGGTTTGTTGGTTTGTTGGTTTGTTCGTTTGTTGGTTTGTTGGTTTGTTGGTTTGTTGGTTTGTTGGTTTGTTGGTTTGTTGGCTTGTTGGTTTGTTGGTTTGTTGGTTTGCTGGCTTGTTGGTTTGTTGGTTTGTTGGCTTGTTGGCTTGTTGGTTTGTTGGTTTGTTGGCTTATTGGTTTGTTGGCTTATTGGCTTGTTGGTTTGTTGGTTTGTTGGCTTGTTGGCTTGTAGGTTTGTTGGTTTGTTGGTTTGTTGGTTTATTTGTTTGTTGGTTTGTTTGTTTGTTGGTTTGTTGGTTTGTTGGCTTTTGGTTTGTTGGTTTGTTGGTTTGTTGGTTTGTTGGTTTGCTGGCTTGTTGGTTTGTTGGTTTGTTGGCTTTTTGGTTTGTTGGTTTGTTGGTTTGTTTGTTTATTGGTTTGTTGGTTTGTTGGTTTTTTGGTTTGTTGGTTTATTTGTTTGTTGGTTTGTTGGCTTGTTGGTTTGTTGGTTTGTTGGCTTGTTGGTTTGTTAGTTTGTTGGTTTGTTGGTTTGTTGGCTTGTTGGCTTGTTGGTTTGTTGGTTTGTTGGTTTATTTGTTTGTTGGTTTGTTGGCTTGTTGGTTTTTTGGTTTGTTGGTTTGTGGGCTTGTTGGTTTGTTGGTTTATTGGTTTTTTGGTTTGTTGGTTTGTTGGTTTGTTGGTTTGTTGGTTTATTTGTTTGTTGGTTTGTTGGTTTATTGGTTTGTTGGTTTGTTGGTTTATTAACTTGTTGGTTTGTTGGTTTGTTGGCTTGTTGGCTTGCTGGTTTGTTGGTTTGTTGGCTTGCTGGTTACTTAGTTTGTTGGTTTGTGGCATGTTGGCTTGTTGGTTTGTTGGCTTGTTGGTTTGTTGGCTTGTTGGTTTGTTGGTTTGTTGGTTTGTTGGCTTGTTGGCTTGTTGGTTTGTTGGTTTGTTGGTTTGTTGGTTACTTAGTTTGTTGGTTTGTTGGCATTTTGGCTTGTTGGTTTGTTGGTTTGTTGGCTTGTTGGTTTGTTGGCTTGTTGGTTTGTTGGTTTGTTGGTTTGTTGGCTTGTTGGCTTGTTGGTTTGTTGGTTTGTTGGTTTGTTGGTTTATTTGTTTGTTGGTTTGTGGGCTTGCTGGTTTGTTGGTTTGTTGGCTTGTTGGCTTGTTGGTTTGTTGGTTTGTTGGTTTGTTGGTTTGTTGGTTTGTTGGTTTATTGGTTTGTTGGTTTGTTGGCTTGTTGGCTTGTTGGTTTTGTTGGTTTGTTGGTTTGTTGGTTTATTTGTTTGTTGGTTTGTTGGCTTGTTGGTTTGTTGGTTTGTTGGTTTGTTGGCTTGTTGGTTTGTTGGTTTGCTGGCTTGTTGGCTTGTTGGTTTGTTGGTTTGTTGGCTAATTGGTTTGTTGGCTTGTTGGCTTGTTGGTTTGTTGGTTTGTTGGCTTGTTGGCTTGTAGGTTTGTTGGTTTGTTGGTTTGTTGGTTTATTTGTTTGTTTGTTTGTTGGTTTGTTGGTTTGCTGGTTTGTTGGCTTGTTAACTTGTTGGTTTGTTGGTTTGTTGGCTTGTTGGCTTGCTGGTTTGTTGGTTTGTGGGCTTGTTGGCTTGTTGGTTTATTGGTTTTTTGGTTTGTTGGTTTGTTGGTTTGTTGGTTTGTTGGTTTATTTGTTTGTTGGTTTGTTGGTTTATTGGTTTTTTGGTTTGTTGGTTTGTGGGCTTGTTGGTTTGTTGGTTTATTGGTTTTTTGGTTTGTTGGTTTGTTAATTTGTTGGTTTGTTGGTTTGTTGGTTTATTTGTTTGTTGGTTTGTTGGCTTGTTGGTTTTTTGGTTTGTTGGTTTGTGGGCTTGTTGGTTTGTTGGTTTATTGGTTTTTTGGTTTGTTGGTTTGTTGGTTTGTTGGTTTGTTGGTTTATTTGTTTGTTGGTTTGTTGGTTTATTGGTTTGTTGGTTTGTTGGTTTGTTAACTTGTTGGTTTGTTGGTTTGTTGGCTTGTTGGCTTGCTGGTTTGTTGGTTTGTTGGCTTGCTGGTTACTTAGTTTGTTGGTTTGTGGCATGTTGGCTTGTTGGTTTGTTGGTTTGTTGGCTTGTTGGTTTGTTGGCTTGTTGGTTTGTTGGTTTGTTGGTTTGTTGGCTTGTTGGCTTGCTGGTTTGTTGGTTTGTTGGTTTGTTGGTTACTTAGTTTGTTGGTTTGTTGGCATGTTGGCTTGTTGGTTTGTTGGTTTGTTGGCTTGTTGGTTTGTTGGCTTGTTGGTTTGTTGGTTTGTTGGTTTGTTGGCTTGTTGGCTTGTTGGTTTGTTGGTTTGTTGGTTTGTTGGTTTATTTGTTTGTTGGTTTGTGGGCTTGCTGGTTTGTTGGTTTGTTGGCTTGTTGGCTTGTTGGTTTGTTGGTTTGTTGGTTTGTTGGTTTGTTGGTTTGTTGGTTTGTTGGTTTGTTGGTTTGTTGGTTTATTGGTTTGTTGGTTTGTTGGCTTGTTGGCTTGTTGGTTTGTTGGTTTGTTGGTTTGTTGGTTTGTTGGTTTATTTGTTTGTTGGTTTGTTGGCTTGTTGGTTTGTTGGTTTGTTGGTTTGTTGGCTTGTTGGTTTGTTGGTTTGCTGGCTTGTTGGCTTGTTGGTTTGTTGGTTTGTTGGCTTATTGGTTTGTTGGCTTGTTGGCTTGTTGGTTTGTTGGTTTGTTGGCTTGTTGGCTTGTAGGTTTGTTGGTTTGTTGGTTTGTTGGTTTATTTGTTTGTTGGTTTGTTGGTTTGTTGGTTTGCTGGTTTGTTGGCTTGTTGGTTTGTTGGTTTGTTGGTTTGTTGGTTTGTTGGTTTGTTGGTTTGTTGGTTTGTTGGTTTGTTGGTTTGTTGGTTTGTTGGTTTGTTGGTTTGTTGGTTTTTTTGGTTTGTTGGTTTATTGGTTTGTTGGCTTGTTGGTTTGTTGGTTTGTTGGCTTGTTGGCTTTTGGTTTGTTGGTTTGTTGGTTTGTTGGTTTGTTGGTTTGCTGGCTTGTTGGTTTGTTGGTTTGTTGGCTTTTTGGTTTGTTGGTTTGTTTGTTTGTTGGTTTGTTGGTTTTTTGGTTTGTTGGTTTATTTGTTTGTTGGTTTGTTGGCTTGTTGGTTTGTTGGTTTGTTGGCTTGTTGGTTTGTTAGTTTGTTGGTTTGTTGGCTTGTTGGCTTGTTGGCTTGTTGGTTTGTTGGTTTGTTGGTTTATTTGTTTTTTGGTTTGTTGGCTTGTTGGTTTGTTGGTTTGTTGGTTTGTTGGCTTATTGGTTTGTTGGTTTATTGGTTTTTTGGTTTGTTGGTTTGTTGGTTTGTTGGTTTGTTGGTTTGTTGGTTTATTTGTTTGTTGGTTTGTTGGTTTATTGGTTTGTTGGTTTGTTGGTTTGTTAACTTGTTGGTTTGTTGGTTTGTTGGCTTGTTGGCTTGTTGGTTTGTTGGTTTGTTGGCTTGCTGGTTACTTAGTTTGTTGGTTTGTTGGCATGTTGGCTTGTTGGTTTGTTGGTTTGTTGGCTTGTTGGTTTGTTGGCTTGTTGGTTTGTTGGTTTGTTGGTTTGTTGGTTTGTTGGCTTGTTGGTTTGTTGGTTTGTTGGTTTGTTGGTTTATTTGTTTGTTGGTTTGTGGGCTTGCTGGTTTGTGGGTTCGTTGGCTTGTTGGCTTGTTGGTTTGTTGGTTTGTTGGTTTGTTGGTTTGTTGGTTTGTTGGTTTATTGGTTTGTTGGTTTGTTGGCTTGTTGGCTTGTTGGTTTGTTGGTTTGTTTGTTTGTTGGTTTGTTGGCTTGTTGGTTTATTGGTTTGTTGGTTTGTTGGCTTGTTGGTTTGTTGGTTTGTTGGCTTGTTCGCTTGTTGGTTTGTTGGTTTGTTGGCTTATTGGTTTGTTGGCTTGTTGGTTTGATGGTTTGTTGGCTTGTTGGCTTGTTGGTTTGTTGGTTTGTTGGTTTGTTGGTTTATTTGTTTGTTGGTTTGTTGGTTTATTGGTTTGTTGGTTAGTTGGCTTGTTGGTTTGTTGGTTTGTTGGTTTGTTGGTTTGTTGGTTTGTTGGTTTGTTGGTTTGTTGGTTTGTTGGTTTGTTGGTTTGTTGGCTTGTTGGTTTGTTGGTTTGTTGGCTTTTTGGTTTGTGGGTTTGTTGGTTTGTTGGTTTGTTGGTTTGTTGGTTTGTTGGTTTGTTGGTTTGTTGGTTTGTTGACTTGTTGGTTTGTTGGTTTGTTGGTTTGTTGGCTTGTTGGCTTGTTGGTTTGTTGGTTTGTTGGTTTATTTGTTTGTTGGTTTGTTGCTTTTTGGTTTGTTGGTTTGTTGGTTTGTTGGCTTGTTGGCTTGTTGGTTTGTTGGTTTGTTGGTTTTTGGGTTTGTTGGTTTGTTGGTTTGTTGGTTTGTTGGTTTGTTGGTTTGTTGGTTTATTTGTTTGTTGGTTTGTTAGTTTATTGGTTTGTTGGTTTGTTGGTTTGTTGGTTTGTTGGCTTGTTGGTTTGTTGGTTTGTTGGCTTGTTGGCTTGTTGGTTTGTTGGTTTGTTGGCTTGCTGGTTACTTAGTTTGTTGGTTTGTTGGCATGTTGGCTTGTTGGTTTGTTGGTTTGTTGGCTTGTTGGTTTGTGGCTTGTTGGCTTGTTGGTTTGTTGGTTTGTTGGCTTGTTGGCTTGTTGGTTTGTTGGTTTGTTGGTTTGTTGGTTTGTTGCTTTATGTGTTTGTTGGTTTGTTGGCTTGTTGGTTTGTTGGTTTGTTGGTTTGTTGGCTTGTTGGCTTGTTGGTTTGTTGGTTTGTTGGTTTGTTGGTTTATTTGTTTGTTGGTTTGTTGGCTTGTTGGTTTGTTGGTTTGTTGGTTTGTTGGCTTGTTGGCTTGTTGGTTTGTTGGTTTGTTGGCTTATTGGTTTGTTGGCTTGTTGGCTTGTTGGTTTGTTGGTTTGTTGGTTTGTTGGCTTGTTGGCTTGTTGGTTTGTTGGTTTGTTGGTTTATTGGTTTATTTGTTTGTTGGTTTGTTGGTTTGTTGGTTTGTTGGTTTGTTGGCTTGTTGGTTTGTTGGTTTGTTGGTTTGTTGGTTTGTTGGTTTGTTGGTTTGTTGGTTTGTTGGTTTGTTGGTTTGTTGGTTTGTTGGTTTGTTGGTTTGTTGGTTTGTTGGTTTGTTGGTTTGTTGGTTTGTTGGTTTGTTGGTTTGTTGGTTTGTTGGTTTGTTGGCTTGTTGGTTTGTTGGTTTGTTGGTTTGTTGGTTTGTTGGCTTGTTGGTTTGTTGGTTTGTTGGATTGTTGGCTTTTGGTTTGTTGGTTTGTTGGTTTGTTGGTTTGTTGGTTTGCTGGCTTGTTGGTTTGTTGGTTTGTTGGCTTTTTGGTTTGTTGGTTTGTTGGTTTGTTTGTTTGTTGGTTTGTTGGTTTGTTGGTTTTTTGGTTTGTTGGTTTATTTGTTTTTTGGTTTGTTGGCTTGTTGGTTTGTTGGTTTGTTGGCTTGTTGGTTTGTTAGTTTGTTGGTTTGTTGGCTTGTTGGCTTGTTGGCTTGTTGGTTTGTTGGTTTGTTGGTTAATTTGTTTGTTGGTTTGTTGGCTTGTTGGTTTGTTGGTTTGTTGGTTTGTTGGCTTGTTCGTTTGTTGGTTTATTGGTTTTTTGGTTTGTTGGTTTGTTGGTTTGTTGGTTTGTTGGTTTGTTGGTTTATTTGTTTGTTGGTTTGTTGGCTTGTTGGTTTGTTGGTTTGTTGGTTTATTGGTTTATTTGTTTGTTGGTTTGTTGGTTTGTTGGTTTGTTGGTTTGTTGGCTTGTTGGTTTGTTGGTTTGTTGGTTTGTTGGCTTGTTGGCTTGTTGGTTTGTTGGTTTGTTGGTTTGTTGGTTTATTTGTTTGTTGGTTTGTTGGCTTGTTGGTTTGTTGGTTTGTTGGTTTGTTGGCTTGTTGGCTTGTTGGTTTGTTGGTTTGTTGGCTTATTGGTTTGTTGGCTTGTTGGCTTGTTGGTTTGTTGGTTTGTTGGTTTGTTGGCTTGTTGGCTTGTTGGTTTGTTGGTTTGTTGGTTTATTGGTTTATTTGTTTGTTGGTTTGTTGGTTTGTTGGTTTGTTGGTTTGTTGGCTTGTTGGTTTGTTGGTTTGTTGGTTTGTTGGTTTGTTGGTTTGTTGGTTTGTTGGTTTGTTGGTTTGTTGGTTTGTTGGTTTGTTGGTTTGTTGGTTTGTTGGTTTGTTGGTTTGTTGGTTTGTTGGTTTGTTGGTTTGTTGGTTTGTTGGTTTGTTGGTTTGTTGGCTTGTTGGTTTGTTGGTTTGTTGGTTTGTTGGTTTGTTGGCTTGTTGGTTTGTTGGTTTGTTGGATTGTTGGCTTTTGGTTTGTTGGTTTGTTGGTTTGTTGGTTTGTTGGTTTGCTGGCTTGTTGGTTTGTTGGTTTGTTGGCTTTTTGGTTTGTTGGTTTGTTGGTTTGTTTGTTTGTTGGTTTGTTGGTTTGTTGGTTTTTTGGTTTGTTGGTTTATTTGTTTGTTGGTTTGTTGGCTTGTTGGTTTGTTGGTTTGTTGGCTTGTTGGTTTGTTAGTTTGTTGGTTTGTTGGCTTGTTGGCTTGTTGGCTTGTTGGTTTGTTGGTTTGTTGGTTAATTTGTTTGTTGGTTTGTTGGCTTGTTGGTTTGTTGGTTTGTTGGTTTGTTGGCTTGTTCGTTTGTTGGTTTATTGGTTTTTTGGTTTGTTGGTTTGTTGGTTTGTTGGTTTGTTGGTTTGTTGGTTTATTTGTTTGTTGGTTTGTTGGTTTATTGGTTTGTTGGTTTGTTGGTTTGTTAACTTGTTGGTTTGTTGGTTTGTTGGCTTGTTGGCTTGTTGGTTTGTTGGTTTGTTGGCTTGCTGGTTACTTAGTTTTTTGGTTTGTTGGCATGTTGGCTTGTTGGTATGTTGGTTTGTTGGCTTGTTGGTTTGTTGGCTTGTTGGTTTGTTGGTTTGTTGGTTTGTTGGCTTGTTGGCTTGTTGGTTTGTTGGTTTGTTGGTTTGTTGGTTTATTTGTTTGTTGGTTTGTGGGCTTGCTGGTTTGTTGGTTTGTTGGCTTGTTGGCTTGTTGGTTTGTTGGTTTGTTGGTTTGTTGGTTTGTTGGTTTGTTGGTTTGTTGGTTTATTGGTTTGTTGGTTTGTTGGCTTGTTGGCTTGTTGGTTTGTTGGTTTGTTGGTTTGTTGGTTTATTTGTTTGTTGGTTTGTTGGCTTGTTGGTTTGTTGGTTTGTTGGTTTGTTGGCTTGTTGGTTTGTTGGTTTGTTGGCTTGTTGGCTTGTTGGTTTGTTGGTTTGTTGGCTTATTGGCTTGTTGGTTTGTTGGTTTGTTGGCTTGTTGGCTTGTTGATTTGTTGGTTTGTTGGTTTGTTGGTTTATTTGTTTGTTGGTTTATTGGTTTGTTGGTTAGTTGGCTTGTTGGTTTGTTGGTTTGTTGGTTTGTTGGTTTGTTGGTTTGTTGGTTTGTTGGTTTGTTGGTTTGTTGGTTTGTTGGTTTGTTGGTTTGTTGGTTTGTTGGTTTGTTGGTTTGTTGGCTTGTTGGTTTGTTGGTTTGTTGGCTTGTTGGTTTTTGGTTTGTTGGTTTGTTGGTTTGTTGGTTTGTTTGTTTGTTGGCTTGTTGGTTTCTTGGTTTGTTGGCTTTTTGGTTTGTTGGTTTGTTGGTTTGTTGGTTTGTTGGTTTGTTGGTTTGTTGGTTTGTTGGTTTGTTGGTTTGTTGGCTTGTTGGTTTGTTGGTTTGTTGGTTTGTTGGCTTGTTGGCTTGTTGGTTTGTTGGTTTGTTGGTTTATTTGTTTGTTGGTTTGTTGGCTTGTTGGTTTGTTGGTTTGTTGGTTTGTTGGCTTGTTGGTTTGTTGGTTTGTTGGTTTTTGGGTTTGTTGGTTTGTTGGTTTGTTGGTTTGTTGGTTTGTTGGTTTGTTGGTTTATTTGTTTGTTGGTTTGTTAGTTTATTGGTTTGTTGGTTTGTTGGTTTGTTGGTTTGTTGGCTTGTTGGTTTGTTGGTTTGTTGGCTTGTTGGCTTGTTGGTTTGTTGGTTTGTTGGCTTGCTGGTTACTTAGTTTGTTAGTTTGTTGGCATGTTGGCTTGTTGGTTTGTTGGTTTGTTGGCTTGTTGGTTTGTGGCTTGTTGGCTTGTTGGTTTGTTGGTTTGTTGGCTTGTTGGCTTGTTGGCTTGTTGGTTTGTTGGTTTGTTGGTTTGTTGCTTTATTTGTTTGTTGGTTTGTTGGCTTGTTGGTTTGTTGGTTTGTTGGCTTGTTGGCTTGTTGGTTTGTTGGTTTGTTGGTTTGTTGGATTGTTGGTTTGTTGGTTTGTTGGTTTGTTGGTTTGTTGGTTTGTTGGTTTGTTGGCTTGTTGGCTTGTTGGTTTGTTGGTTTGTTGGTTTGTTGGTTTATTTGTTTGTTGGTTTGTTGGCTTGTTGGTTTGTTGGTTTGTTGGTTTGTTGGCTTGTTGGCTTGTTGGCTTGTTGGTTTGTTGGCTTATTGGTTTGTTGGCTTGTTGGCTTGTTGGTTTGTTGGTTTGTTGGCTTGTTGGCTTGTTGGTTTGTTGGTTTGTTGGTTTATTGGTTTATTTGTTTGTTGGTTTGTTGGTTTGTTGGTTTGTTGGTTTGTTGGCTTGTTGGTTTGTTGGTTTGTTGGTTTGTTGGTTTGTTGGTTTGTTGGTTTGTTGGTTTGTTGGTTTGTTGGTTTGTTGGTTTGTTGGTTTGTTGGTTTGTTGGTTTGTTGGTTTGTTGGTTTGTTGGTGTGTTGGCTTGTTGGTTTGTTGGTTTGTTGGCTTGTTGGCTTTTGGTTTGTTGGTTTGTTGGTTTGTTGGTTTGTTGGTTTGTTGGTTTGTTGGTTTGTTGGCTTGTTGGTTTGTTGGTTTGTTGGTTTGTTGGCTTTTTGGTTTGTTGGTTTGTTAGTTTGTTGGTTTGTTGGTTTGTTGGTTTTTTGGTTTGTTGGTTTATTTGTTTGTTGGTCTGTTGGCTTGTTGGTTTGTTGGTTTATTGGTTTGTTGGTTTGTTGGCTTGTTGGTTTGTTGGTTTTTTGGTTTGTTGGCTTGTTGGCTTGTTGGTTTGTTGGTTTGTTGGTTTATTTGTTTGTTGGTTTGTTGGCTTGTTGGTTTGTTGGTTTGTTGGTTTGTTGGCTTGTTGGTTTGTTGGTTTGTTGGTTTTTGGGTTTGTTGGTTTGTTGGTTTGTTGGTTTGTTGGTTTGTTGGTTTATTTGTTTGTTGGTTTGTTGGTTTATTGGTTTGTTGGTTTGTTGGTTTGTTGGTTTGTTGGTTTGTTGGATTGTTGGTTAGTAGGTTTGTTGGCTTGCTGGTTACTTAGTTTGTTGGTTTGTTGGCATGTTGGCTTGTTGGTTTGTTGATTTGTTGGCTTGTTGGTTTGTTGGCTTGTTGGCTTGTTGGTTTGTTGGTTTGTTGGCTTGTTGGCTTGTTGGTTTGTTGGTTTATTTGTTTGTTGGTTTGTTAGCTTGTTGGTTTGTTGGTTTGTTGGCTTGTTGGCTTATAGGTTTGTTGGTTTGTTGGTTTGTTGGTTTGTTGGTTTGTTGGTTTGTTGGTTAGTTGGGTTGTTGGTTTGTTGGTTTGTTGGTTTGTTAGTTTGTTGGTTTGTTAGCTTGTTGGCTTGTTGGTTTGTTGGTTTGTTGGCTTGTTGGTTTGTTAGTTTGTTGGCTTTTTGGTTACTTGGTTTGTTGGTTTGTTGGCTTGTTGGCTTGTTGGTTTGTTGGTTTGTTGGCTTGTTGGCTTGTTGGTTTGTTGGTTTGTTGGTTTGTTGGCTTATTGGCTTATTGGTTTGTTGGTTTGTTGGTTTGTTGGTTTGTTGGCTTGTTGGCTTGTTGGTTTGTTGGTTTGTTGGCTTGTTGGTTTGTTGGTTTGTTGGCTTGTTGGCTTGTTGCTTTGTTCGTTTGATGGTTTGTTGGTTTGTTGGTTTTTTGGTTTGTTGGTTTGTTGGTTTGTTGGCTTCTTGGCTTTTTGGTTTGTTGGTTACTTGGTTTGTTGGTTTGTTGGCTTGTTGGCTTGTTGGTTTGTTGGTTTGTTGGTTTGTTGGCTTGTTGGTTTGTTGGTTTGTTGGTTTGTTGGTTTGTTGGTTTGTTGGTTTTTTGGATTGTTGGTTTGGTGGTTTGTTGGCTTTTTGGTTTGTTGGTTTGTTGGTTTGTTGGTTTGTTGGTTTGTTGGTTTGTTGGTTTGTTGGTTTGTTGGGTTGTTGGTTTGTTGGCTTGTTGGTTTGTTGGTTTTTTGGTTTGTTGGCTTGTTGGCTTGTTGGTTTGTTGGTTTGTTGGTTTATTTGTTTGTTGGTTTGTTGGCTTGTTGGTTTGTTGGTTTGTTGGTTTGTTGGCTTGTTGGTTTGTTGGTTTGTTGGTTTTTGGGTTTGTTGGTTTGTTGGTTTGTTGGTTTGTTGGTTTGTTGGTTTGTTGGTTTATTTGTTTGTTGGTTTGTTAGTTTATTGGTTTGTTGGTTTGTTGGTTTGTTGGCTTGTTGGTTTGTTGGTTTGTTGGTTTGTTGGCTTGTTGGTTTGTTGGTTTGTTGGCTTGCTGGTTACTTAGTTTGTTAGTTTGTTGGCATGTTGGCTTGTTGGTTTGTTGGTTTGTTGGCTTGATGGTTTGTGGCTTGTTGGCTTGTTGGTTTGTTGGTTTGTTGGCTTGTTGGCTTGTTGGTTTGTTGGTTTGTTGGTTTGTTGCTTTATTTGTTTGTTGGTTTGTTGGCTTGTTGGTTTGTTGATTTGTTGGCTTGTTGGCTTGTTGGTTTGTTGGTTTGTTGGTTTGTTGGATTGTTGGTTTGTTGGTTTGTTGGTTTGTTGGTTTGTTGGTTTGTTGGCTTGTTGGCTTGTTGGTTTGTTGGTTTGTTGGTTTGTTGGTTTATTTGTTTGTTGGTTTGTTGGCTTGTTGGTTTGTTGGTTTGTTGGTTTGTTGGCTTGTTGGCTTGTTGGCTTGTTGGTTTGTTGGTTTGTTGGCTTATTGGTTTGTTGGCTTGTTGGCTTGTTGGTTTGTTGGTTTGTTGGCTTGTTGGCTTGTTGGTTTGTTGGTTTGTTGGTTTGTTGGTTTATTGGTTTATTTGTTTGTTGGTTTGTTGGTTTGTTGGTTTGTTGGTTTGTTGGCTTGTTGGTTTTTTGGTTTGTTGGTTTGTTGGTTTGTTGGTTTGTTGGTTTGTTGGTTTGTTGGTTTGTTGGTTTGTTGGTTTGTTGGTTTGTTGGTTTGTTGGTTTGTTGGTTTGTTGGTTTGTTGGCTTGTTGGTTTGTTGGTTTGTTGGCTTGTTCGCTTTTGGCTTGTTGGTTTGTTGGTTTGTTGGTTTGTTGGTTTGTTGGTTTGTTGGCTTGTTGGTTTGTTGGTTTGTTGGTTTGTTGGCTTTTTGGTTTGTTGGTTTGTTGGTTTGTTGGTTTGTTGGTTTGTTGGTTTTTTGGTTTGTTGGTTTATTTGTTTGTTGGTTTGTTGGCTTGTTGGTTTGTTGGTTTATTGGTTTGTTGGTTTGTTGGCTTGTTGGTTTGTTGGTTTGTTGGTTTGTTGGCTTGTTGGCTTGTTGGTTTGTTGGTTTGTTGGTTTATTTGTTTGTTGGTTTGTTGGCTTGTTGGTTTGTTGGTTTGTTGGTTTGTTGGCTTGTTGGTTTGTTGGTTTGTTGGTTTTTGGGTTTGTTGGTTTGTTGGTTTGTTGGTTTGTTGGTTTGTTGGTTTGTTGGTTTGTTGGTTTATTTGTTTGTTGGTTTGTTGGTTTATTGGTTTGTTGGTTTGTTGGTTTGTTGGTTTGTTGGCTTGTTGATTAATAGGTTTGTTGGCTTGCTGGTTACTTAGTTTGTTGGTTTGTTGGCATGTTGGCTTGTTGGTTTGTTGGTTTGTTGGCTTGTTGGTTTGTTGGCTTGTTGGCTTGTTGGTTTGTTGGTTTGTTGGCTTGTTGGCTTGTTGGTTTGTTGGTTTGTTGGTTTGTTGGTTTATTTGTTTGTTGGTTTGTTAGCTTGTTGGTTTGTTGGTTTGTTGGCTTGTTGGCTTGTAGGTTTGTTGGTTTGTTGGTTTGTTGGTTTGTTGGTTTGTTGGTTTGTTGGTTAGTTGGGTTGTTGGTTTGTTGGTTTGTTGGTTTGTTAGTTTGTTGGTTTGTTAGCTTGTTGGCTTGTTGGTTTGTTGGTTTGTTGGCTTGTTGGTTTGTTAGTTTGTTGGCTTTTCGGTTACTTGGTTTGTTGGTTTGTTGGCTTGTTGGCTTGTTGGTTTGTTGGTTTGTTGGCTTGTTGGCTTGTTGGTTTGTTGGTTTGTTGGTTTGTTGGTTTGTTGGCTTGTTGGTTTGTTGGTTTGTTGGTTTGTTGGCTTGTTGGCTTGTTGGTTTGTTGGTTTGTTGGCTTGTTGGTTTGTTGGTTTGTTGGCTTGTTGGCTTGTTGCTTTGTTCGTTTGATGGTTTGTTGGTTTGTTGGTTTTTTGGTTTGTTGGTTTGTTGGTTTGTTGGCTTCTTGGCTTGTTGGTTTGTTGGTTTGTTGGCTTGTTGGTTTGTTGGTTTGTTGGCTTGTTGGCTTGTTGGTTTGTTGGTTTGTTGGCTTGTTGGTTTGTTAGTTTGTTGGCTTTTTGGTTACTTGGTTTGTTGGTTTGTTGGCTTGTTGGCTTGTTGGTTTGTTGGTTTGTTGGTTTGTTGGCTTGTTGGTTTGTTAGTTTGTTGGCTTGTTGGCTTATTGGTTTGTTGGTTTTTTGGTTTGTTGGTTTGTTGGTTTGTTGGTTTGTTGGTTTGTTGGTTTGTTGGTTTGTTGGTTTATTTGTTTGTTAGTTTGTTGGCTTTTTGGTTACTTGGTTTGTTGGTTTGTCGGCTTGTTGGCTTGTTGGTTTGTTGGTTTGTTGGCTTGTTGGTTTGTTGGTTTGTTGGTTTGTTGGCTTGTTGGCTTGTTGGTTTGTTGGTTTTTTGGTTTGTTGGTTTGTTGGTTTGTTGGTTTGTTGGTTTATTTGTTTGTTGGTTTGTTGGTTTGTTGGCATGTTGGTTTGTTGGTTTTTTGGTTTGTTGGTTTGTTGGCTTGTTGGCTTGTTGGTTTGTTGGTTTGTTGGTTTGTTGGCTTGTTAGTTTGTTAGTTTGTTGGCTTGTTGGCTTATTGGTTTGTTGGTTTTTTGGTTTGTTGGTTTGTTGGTTTGTTGGTTTGTTGGTTTGTTGGTTTGTTGGTTTATTTGTTTGTTGGTTTGTTGGCTTGTTGGTTTGTTGGTTTGTTGGTTTGTTGGTTTGTTGGTTTGTTGGCTTGTTGGCTTGTTGGTTTGTTGGCTTGTTGGTTTGTTAGTTTGTTGGCTTTTTGGTTACTTGGTTCGTTGGTTTGTTGGCTTGTTGGCTTGTTGGTTTGTTGGTTTGTTGGCTTGTTGGTTTGTTAGTTTGTTGGTTTGTTGGCTTGTTGGCTTGTTGGTTTGTTGGTTTTTCGGCTTGTTGGCTTGTTGCTTTGTTGGTTTGTTAGCTTGTTGGCTTGTTGGCTTGTTGGTTTGTTAGTTTGTTGGCTTTTTGGTTACTTGGTTTGTTGGTTTGTTGGTTTGTTGGCTTGTTTTTTTGTTGGCTTGTTGGTTTGTTGGTTTGTTGGTTTGTTGGCTTGTTGGCTTGTTGGTTTGTTGGTTTGTTGGTTTGTTGGTTTGTTGGTTTAGTTGGTTTGTTGGTTTTTTGGATTGTTGGTTTGGTGGTTTGTTGGCTTGTTGGTTTGTTGGTTTGTTGGCTTGTTGGCTTGTTGGTTTGTTGGTTTGTTGGCTTGTTGGTTACTTAGTTTGTTGGTTTGTTCGTTTGTTGGTTTGTTGGTTTGTTGGCTTGTTGGTTTGTTAGTTTGTTGGTTTGTTGGCTTGTTGGCTTGTTGGTTTGTTGATTTTTTGGCTTGTTGGTTTGTTGGTTTGTTGGTTTATTTGTTTGTTGGTTTGTTGGTTTGTTGGTTTGTTGGTTTGTTGGTTTGATGGCTTGTTGGTTTGTTGGTTTGTTGGCTTGTTGGCTTGTTGGTTTGTTGGTTTGTTGGTTTGTTGGCTTATTGGTTTGTTGGCTTGTTGGCTTGTTGGTTTGTTGGTTTGTTGGTTTGTTGGCTTGTTGGTTTGTTGGTTTGTTGGTTTGTTGGTTTGTTGGTTTGTTGGTTTATTTATTTGTTGGTTTGTTGGTTTGGTGGTTTGTTGGTTTGTTGGCTTGTTGGTTTGTTGGTTTTTTGGTTTGTTGTGTTTGTTGGTTTGTTGGTTTGTTGGTTTGTTGGTTTGTTGGTTTGTTGGCTTGTTGGTTTGTTGGTTTGTTGGCTTGTTGGTTTGTTGGTTTGTTGGCTTGTTGGCTTTTGGTTTGTTGGTTTGTTGGTTTGTTGGTTTGTTGGTTTGTTGGCTTGTTGGTTTCTTGGTTTGTTGGGTTTTTGGTTTGTTGGTTTGTTGGTTTGTTGGTTTGTTGGTTTGTTGGTTTGTTGGTTTTTTGGTTTGTTGGTTTATTTGTTTGTTGGTTTGTTGGCTTCTTGGTTTGTTGGTTTGTTGGTTTGTTGGTTTGTTGGTTTGTTGGCTTGCTGGTTTGTTGGTTTGTTGGTTTGTTGGCTTGTTGGCTTGTTGGTTTGTTGGTTTGTTGGTTTATTTGTTTGTTGGTTTGTTGACTTCTTGGTTTGTTGGTTTGTTGGTTTGTTGGCTTATTGGTTTGTTGGTTTGTTGGTTTTGTGGTTTGTTGGTTTGTTGGTTTGTTGGTTTGTTGGTTTGTTGGTTTGTTGGTTTGTTGGTTTATTTGTTTGTTGGTTTGTTGGTTTATTGGTTTGTTGGTTTGTTGGTTTGTTGACTTGTTGGTTTGTTGGTTTGTTGGCTTGTTGGCTTGTTGGTTTGTTGGTTTGTTGGCTTGCTGGTTACTTAGTTTGTTGGTTTCTTGGCATGTTGGCTTGTTGGTTTGTTGGTTTGTTGGCTTGTTGGTTTGTTGGCCTGTTGGCTTGTTGGTTTGCTGGTTTGTTGGCTTGTTGGCTTGTTGGTTTGTTGGTTTGTTGGTTTGTTGGTTTGTTGGTTTGTTGGGTTGTTGGCTTGTTGCTTTGTTCGTTTGATGGTTTGTTGGTTTGTTGGTTTGTTGGTTTGTTGGTTTGTTGGTTTGTTGGTTTGTTGGTTTGTTCGTTTGTTGGTTTCTTGGTTTGTTGGTTTGTTAGTTTGTTGGTTTGTTGGCTTGTTGGCTTGTTGGTTTGTTGGTTTGTTGGCTTGTTGGTTTGTTAGTTTGTTGGCTTTTTGGTTACTTGGTCTGTTGGTTTGTTGGCTTGTTGGCTTGTTGGTTTGTTGGTTTGTTGGCTTGTTGGCTTGTTGGTTTGTTGGTTTGTTGGCTTGTTGGCTTGTTTGTTTGTTGGTTTGTTGGTTTGTTGGCTTGTTGGCTTGTTGGTTTGTTGGTTTGTTGGCTTGTTGGTTTGTTGGTTTGTTGGCTTGTTGGCTTGTTGCTTTGTTCGTTTGATGGTTTGTTGGTTTGTTGGTTTTTTGGTTTGTTGGTTTGTTGGTTTGTTGGCTTGTTGGCTTGTTGGTTTGTTGGTTTGTTGGCTTCTTGTTTTGTCGGTTTGTTGGTTTGTTGGCTTGTTGGTTTGTTGGTTTGTTGGTTTTTTGGGTTGTTGGTTTATTGGGTTGTTGGTTTGTTGGTTTGTTGGTTTATTTGTTTGTTGGTTTGTTGGCTTGTTGGTTTGTTGGTTTGTTGGTTTCTTGGTTTGTTGGTTTGTTGGTTTGTTGGTTTTTTGGTTTGTTGGTTTGTTGGTTTGTTGGTTTGTTGGTTTGTTGGTTTGTTGGTTTGTTGGTTTGTTGGTTTATTTGTTTGTTGGTTTGTTGGTTTGTTGGCATGTTGGTTTGTTGGTTTTTTGGTTTGTTGGTTTGTTGATTTGTTGGCTTGTTGGCTTGTTGGTTTGTTGGTTTGTTGGCTTGTTGGTTTGTTAGTTTGTTGGTTTGTTGGCTTGTTGGCTTGTTGGTTTGTTGGTTTTTTGGTTTGTTGGTTTGTTGGTTTGTTGGTTTGTTGGTTTGTTGGTTTATTTGTTTGTTGGTTTGTTGGCTTGTTGGTTTCTTGGTTTGTTGGTTTGTTGGCTTGTTGGTTTGTTGGATTGTTGGTTTTTTGGTTTGTTGGTTTGTTGGTTTGTTGGTTTGTTGGTTTGTTGGTTTATTTGTTTGTTGGTTTGTTGGCTTGTTGGTTTGTTAGTTTGTTGGTTTGTTGGCATGTTGGTTTGTTGGTTTGTTGGTTTGTTGGCTTGTTGGTTTGTTGGTTTGTTGGCTTGTTGGCTTGTTGGTTTGTTGTTTTGTTGGTTTGTTGGTTTGTTGGCTTGTTGGTTTGTTGGTTTGTTGGCTTGTTGGTTTGTTAGTTTGTTGGTTTGTTGGGTTGTTGGTTTGTTGGTTTGTTGGTTTATTTGTTTGTTGGTTTGTTGGCTTGTTGGTTTGTTGGTTTGTTGGCTTGTTGGCTTGTTGGTTTGTTGGTTTGTTGGTTTGTTGGTTTGTTGGTTTGTTGGTTTATTGGTTTGTTGGTTTGTTGGCTTGTTGGTTTGTTGGTTTGTTGGCTTGTTGGCTTGTTGGTTTGTTGGTTTGTTGGTTTGTTCGTTTGTTGGTTTGTTGGTTTGTTGTTTTTTGGTTTGTTGGTTTGTTGGTTTGTTGGCTTGTTGGCTTGTTTGTTTGTTAGTTTGTTGGTTTGTTGGCTTGTTGGCTTGTTGGTTTGTTGGTTCTTTGGTTTGTTGGTTTGTTGGTTTGTTGGTTTGTTGGTTTGTTGGTTTGTTGGTTTATTTGTTTGTTGGTTTGTTGGCTTGTTGGTTTGTTGGTTTGCTGGTTTGTTGGCTTGTTGTTTTATTGGTTTGTGGGCTTGTTGGCTTGTTGGTTTGTTGGTTTGTTGGTTTATTTGTTGGTTGGTTTGTTGGCTTGTTGGTTTGTTGGTTTGTTGGTTTGTTGGCTTGTTGGTTTGTTGGTTTGTTGGTTTTTTGGTTTGTTGGTTTGTTGGTTTGTTGGTTTGTTGGCTTGTTGGTTTGTTGGTTTGTTGGTTTGTTGGCTTGTTGGTTTGTTGGTTTGTTGGCTTGTTGGCTTGTTGCTTTGTTCGTTTGATGGTTTGTTGGTTTGTTGGTTTTTTGGTTTGTTGGTTTGTTGGTTTGTTGGCTTGTTGGCTTGTTGGTTTGTTGGTTTGTTGGCTTGTTGTTTTGTTAGTTTGTTGGTTTGTTGGCATGTTGGTTTGTTGGTTTGTTGGTTTATTTGTTTGTTGGTTTATTGGTTTGTTGGCATGTTGGTTTGTTGGTTTTTTGGTTTGTTGGTTTGTTGGTTTGTTGGCTTGTTGGCTTGTTGGTTTGTTGGTTTGTTGGCTTGTTGGTTTGTTAGTTTGTTGGTTTGTTGGCTTGTTGGCTTGTTGGTTTGTTGGTTTTTTGGTTTGTTGGTTTGTTGGTTTGTTGGTTTGTTGGTTTGTTGGTTTGTTGGTTTATTTGTTTGTTGGTTTGTTGGCTTGTTGGTTTGTTGGTTTGTTGGTTTGTTGGCATGTTGGTTTGTTGGTTTGTTGGTTTGTTGGCTTGTTGGTTTGTTGGTTTGTTGGCTTGTTGGTTTGTTGGTTTGTTGGTTTGTTGGCTTGTTGGTTTGTTGGTTTGTAGGCTTGTTGGTTTGTAAGTTTGTTGGTTTGTTGGTTTGTTGGTTTGTTGGTTTGTTGGTTTGTTGGTTTATTTGTTTGTTGGTTTGTTGGCTTGTTGGTTTGTTGGTTTGTGGGCTTGTTGGCTTGTTGGTTTGTTGGTTTGTTGGTTTGTTGGTTTGTTGGTTTGTTGATTTGTTGGTTTGTTGGTTTGTTGGTTTGTTGGTTTGTTGGTTTGTTGGCTTGTTGGTTTGTTGGTTTGTTGGCTTGTTGGCTTGTTGGCTTGTTGGTTTGTTGGTTTGTTGGTTTGTTGGTTTGTTGGCTTGTTGGTTTGTTAGTTTGTTGGCTTGTTGGTTTGTTGGTTTGTTGGTTTGTTGGCTTGTTGGCTTGTTGGTTTGTTGGTTTGTTGGCTTGTTGGTTTGTTGGTTTGTTGGCTTGTTGGCTTGTTGCCTTGTTGGTTTGTTGGTTTGTTGGTTTGTTGGCTTGTTGGCTCGTTAATTTGTTGGTTTGTTGGCTTGTTTGTTTGTTAGTTTGTTGGTTTGTTGGCTTGTTGGCTTGTTGGTTTGTTGGTTTTTTGGTTTGTTGGTTTGTTGGCTTGTTGGTTTGTTGGTTTGTTGGTTTGTTGGCTTGTTGGTTTGTTGGTTTGTTGGTTTTTTGGTTTGTTGGTTTGTTGGTTTGTTGGCTTGTTTATTTGTTGGTTAGTTGGTTTGTTGGCTTGTTGGGTTGTTGGCTTGTTGGCTTGTTGGTTTGTTGGTTTGTAGGCTTGTTGGCTTGTTGGTTTGTTGGTTTGTTGGTTTGTTGGCTTGTTGGCTTGTTGGTTTGTTGGTTTATTGGTTTGTTGGTTTGTTGGTTTGTTGGTTTGTTGGTTTGTTGGTTTGTTGGTTTGTTAGTTTGTTGGTTTGTTGGCTTGTTAGCTTGTTGGTTTGTTGGTTTATTGGCTTGTTGGTTTGTTAGTTTGTTGGCTTTTTGGTTACTTGGTTTGTTGGTTTGTTGGCTTGTTGGCTTGTTGGTTTGTTGGTTTGTTGTCTTGTTGGTTTGTTGGTTTGGTGGTTTTTGGTTTGTTGGTTTGTTGGTTTGTTGGTTTGTTGGTTTGTTGGTTTATTTGTTTGTTGGTTTGTTGGCTTATTGGTTTGTTGGTTTGTTGGTTTGTTGGCATATTGGTTTGTTGGTTTGTTGGTTTGTTGGCTTGTTGGTTTGTTGGTTTGTTGGCTTGTTGGCTTGTTGGCTTGTTGGTTTGTTGGTTTGTTGGTTTGTTGGCTTGTTGGTTTGTTGATTTGTTGGCTTGTTGGTTTGTTAGTTTGTTGGTTTGTTGGTTTGTTGGTTTGTTGGTTTGTTGGTTTGTTGGTTTGTTGGTTTATTTGTTTGTTGGTTTGTTGGCTTGTTGGTTTGTTGGTTTGTTGGCTTGTCGGCTTGTTGGTTTGTTGGTTTGTTGGTTTGTTAGTTTGTTGGTTTGTTGGCTTGTTGGTTTGTTAGTTTGTTGGTTTGTTGGCATGTTGGTTTGTTGGTTTGTTGGTTTGTTGGCTTGTTGGTTTGTTGGTTTGTTGGATTGTTGGCTTGGTGGTTTGTTGTTTTGTTGGTTTGTTGGTTTGTTGGCTTGTTGGTTTGTTGGTTTGTTGGCTTGTTGGTTTGTTAGTTTGTTGGTTTGTTGGGTTGTTGGTTTGTTGGTTTGTTGGTTTATTTGTTTGTTGGTTTGTTGGCTTGTTGGTTTGTTGGTTTGTTGGCTTGTTGGCTTGTTGGTTTGTTGGTTTGTTGGTTTGTTGGTTTGTTGGTTTGTTGGTTTATTGGTTTGTTGGTTTGTTGGCTTGTTGGTTTGTTGGTTTGTTGGCTTGTTGGCTTGTTGGTTTGTTGGTTTGTTGGTTTGTTCGTTTGTTGGTTTGTTGGTTTGTTGTTTTTTGGTTTGTTGGTTTGTTGGTTTGTTGGCTTGTTGGCTTGTTGGTTTGTTGGTTTGTTGGCTTGTTTGTTTGTTAGTTTGTTGGTTTGTTGGCTTGTTGGCTTGTTGGTTTGTTGGTTTTTTGGTTTGTTGGTTTGTTGGTTTGTTGGTTTGTTGGTTTGTTGGTTTGTTGGTTTATTTGTTTGTTGGTTTGTTGGCTTGTTGGTTTGTTGGTTTGCTGGTTTGTTGGCTTGTTGTTTTATTGGTTTGTGGGCTTGTTGGCTTGTTGGTTTGTTGGTTTGTTGGTTTATTTGTTGGTTGGTTTGTTGGCTTGTTGGTTTGTTGGTTTATTGGTTTGTTGGCTTGTTGGTATGTTGGTTTGTTGGTTTTTTGGTTTGTTGGTTTGTTGGTTTGTTGGCTTGTTGGTTTGTTGGTTTGTTGGTTTGTTGGCTTGTTGGTTTGTTGGTTTGTTGGATTGTTGGCTTGTTGCTTTGTTCGTTTGATGGTTTGTTGGTTTGTTGGTTTTTTGGTTTGTTGGTTTGTTGGTTTGTTGGCTTGTTGGCTTGTTGGTTTGTTGGTTTGTTGGCTTGTTGTTTTGTTAGTTTGTTGGTTTGTTGGCATGTTGGTTTGTTGGTTTGTTGGTTTTTTGGTTTGTTGGTTTGTTGGTTTGTTGGTTTGTTGGTTTGTTGGTTTATTTGTTTGTTGGTTTGTTGGCTTGTTGGTTTGTTGGTTTGTTGGCTTGTTGGTTTGTTGGTTTGTTGGTTTTTTGGTTTGTTGGTTTGTTGGTTTGTTGGTTTGTTGGTTTGTTGGTTTATTTGTTTGTTAGTTTGTTGGTTTGTTGGCATGTTGGTTTGTTGGTTTTTTGGTTTGTTGGTTTGTTGGTTTTTGGCTTGTTGGCTTGTTGGTTTGTTGGTTTGTTGGCTTGTTGGTTTGTTAGTTTGTTGGTTTGTTGGCTTGTTGGCTTGTTGGTTTGTTGGTTTTTTGGTTTGTTGGTTTGTTGGTTTGTTGGTTTGTTGGTTTGTTGGTTTGTTGGTTTGTTAGTTTATTTGTTTGTTGGTTTGTTGGCTTGTTGGGTTGTTGGTTTTTTGGTTTGTTGGCTTGTTGGTTTGTTGCTTTATTTGTTTGTTGGTTTGTTGGCTTGTTGCTTTGTTGGTTTGCTGGGTTTTTGGTTTGTTGGTTTGTCGGTTTGTTGGTTTGTTGGTTTGTTGGTTTGTTGGTTTATTTGTTTGTTGGTTTGTTGGCTTGTTGGTTTGTTGGTTTGTTGGTTTGTTGGTTTGTTGGTTTGTTGGTTTGTTGGTTTGTTGGTTTTGTTTGTTGGTTTTTTGGTTTGTTGGTTTGTTGGCTTGTTGGCTTGTTGGTTTGTTGGTTTGTTCGTTTGTTGGTTTGTTGGTTTGTTGGCTTGTTGGCTTGTTGGTTTGTTGGTTTGTTGGCTTGTTGGTTTGTTGGTTTGTTTGTTTTTTGGTTTGTTGGTTTATTTGTTTGTTGGTTTATTTGTTTGTTAGTTTGTTGGATTGTTGGTTTGTTGGTTTGTTGGCTTGTTGGCTTGTTGGTTTGTTGGTTTGTTGGTTTGTTGGTTTGTTGGTTTGTTGGCTTGTTGGTTTGTTGGTTTTGTTGGTTTGTTGGCTTGTTAGCTTGTTGGTTTGTTGGTTTGTTGGCTTGTTGGTTTGTTGGTTTGTTTGTTTTTTGGTTTGTTGGTTTATTTGTTTGTTGGTTTGTTGGCTTGTTGGCTTGTTGGTTTGTTGGTTTGTTGGCTTGTTGGTTTGTTGGTTTGTTTGTTTTTTGGTTTGTTAGTTTATTTGTTTGTTGGTTTGTTGGCTTGTTGGTTTGTTGGTTTGTTGGTTTGTTGGCTTGTTGGCTTGTTGGTTTGTTGGTTTGTTGGTTTGTTGGCTTGTTGGTTTGTTGGTTTGTTTGTTTTTTGGTTTGTTGGTTTATTTGTTTGTTGGTTTGTTGGCTTGTTGGTTTGTTGGTTTTTTGGTTTGTTGGTTTTTTGGTTTCTTGGTTTGTCGGTTTGTTGGTTTGTTGGTTTGTTGGTTTATTTGTTTGTTGGTTTGTTGGCTTGTTGGTTTGTTGGTTTGTTGGCTTGTTGGCTTGTTGGTTTGTTGGTTTGTTGGTTTGTTGGTTTGTTGGTTTGTTGGCTTGTTGGTTTGTTGGTTTTGTTGGTTTGTTGGCTTGTTGGCTTGTTGGTTTGTTGGTTTGTTGGCTTGTTGGTTTGTTGGTTTGTTTGTTTTTTGGTTTGTTGGTTTATTTGTTTGTTGGTTTGTTGGCTTGTTGGCTTGTTGGTTTGTTGGTTTGTTGGCTTGTTGGTTTGTTGGTTTGTTTGTTTTTTGGTTTGTTAGTTTATTTGTTTGTTGGTTTGTTGGCTTGTTGGTTTGTTGGTTTGTTGGTTTGTTGGCTTGTTGGCTTGTTGGTTTGTTGGTTTGTTGGTTTGTTGGCTTGTTGGTTTGTTGGTTTGTTTGTTTTTTGGTTTGTTGGTTTATTTGTTTGTTGGTTTGTTGGTTTGTTGGTTTGTTGGTTTGTTGGTTTGTTGGTTTTTTGGTTTGTTGGTTTGTCGGTTTGTTGGTTTGTTGGTTTGTTGGTTTATTTGTTTGTTGGTTTGTTGGCTTGTTGGTTTGTTGGTTTGTTGGTTTGTTGGCTTGTTGGCTTGTTGGTTTGTTGGTTTGTTGGTTTGTTGGCTTGTTGGTTTGTTGGTTTGTTTGTTTTTTGGTTTGTTGGTTTATTTGTTTGTTGGTTTGTTGGCTTGTTGGTTTGTTGGTTTGTTGGTTTGTTGGTTTGTTGGTTTATTTGTTTGTTGGTTTGTTGGCTTGTTGGTTTGTTGGTTTGTTGGCTTATTGGTTTGTTGGTTTGTTGGTTTGTTGGCTTGTTGGTTTGTTTGTTTGTTGGTTTGTTGGCTTGTTGGGTTGTTGGTTTGTTGGTTTGTTGGTTTATTTGTTTGTTGGTTTGTTGGCTTGTTGGTTTGTCGGTTTGTTGGCTTGTTGGCTTGTTGGTTTGTTGGTTTGTTGTCTTGTTGGCTTGTTGGTTTGTTGGTTTGTTGGCTTGTTGGCTTGTTGGTTTGTTGGTTTTTTTGTTTGTTGGTTTGTTGGTTTGTTGGTTTGTTGGTTTGTTGGTTTGTTGGTTTGTTGGCTTGTTGGCTTGTCGGTTTGTTGGCTTGTTGGTTTGTTAGTTTGTTGGCTTTTTGGTTACTTGGTATGTTGGCTTGTTGGTTTGTTGGTTTGTTGGCTTGTTGGCTTGTTGCTTTGTTGGTTTGTTGGTTTGTTGGCTTGTTGGTTTGTCTGTTTGTTAGTTTGTTGGCTTTTTGGTTACTTGGTTTGTTGGTTTGTTGGCTTGTTGGCTTGTTGGTTTGTTGGTTAGTTCGTTTGTTGGTTTGTTAGTTTGTTGGTTTGTTGGCTTGTTGGCTTGTTGGTTTGTTGGTTTGTTGGTTTGTTGGTTTTTTGGTTTGTTGGTTTGTTGGTTTGTTGGTTTGTTGGTTTGTTGGCTTGTTGGTTTGTTGGTTTGTTGGCTTGTAGGTTTGTTAGTTTCTTGGTTTGTTGGTTTGTTGGTTTGATGGTTTGTTGCTTTGTTGGTTTGTTGGTTTGTTGGCTTGTTGGCTTGTTGGTTTGTTGGTTTGTTGGTTTGTTTGCTTGTTGGTTTGTTGGTTTGTTGGTTTGTTGGCTTGTTGGCTTGTTGGTTTGTTGGTTTGTTGGTTTGTTGGTTTGTTGGTTTGTTGGCTTCTTGCCAAGTTTGTTGCTTTGTTCGTTTGATGGTGTGTTGGTTTGTTGGTTACTTGGTTTGTTGGTTTGTTGGTTTGTTGGTTTGTTGGTTTGTTGGCTTGTTGGCTTGTTGGTTTGTTGGTTTGTTGGTTTGCTGATTTGTTGGTTCGTTAGTTTGTTGGTTTGTTGGCTTGTTGGTTTGTTGGTTTGTTGGATTGTTGGTTTGTTGGCTTGTTGGCTTGTTGGTTTGTTGGTTTGTTGGCTTGTTGGTTTGTTGGCTTGTTGGTTTGTTAGTTTGTTGGTTTGTTGGCTTGTTGGCTTGTTGGTTTGTTGGTTTGTTGGTTTTTTGGCTTGTTGCTTTGTTAGTTTGTTGGTTTGTTGGTTTGTTGGTTTGTTGGTGTGTTGGTTTGTTGGCTTGTTGGTTTGTTGGTTTGTTGGCTTGTTGGTTTGTTGTTTGTTGGCTTGTTGGCTTGTTGGTTTGTTGGTTTGTTGTCTTGTTGGCTTGTTGGTTTGTTGGTTTGTTGGTTTGTTGGCTTGTTGGCTTGTTGGCTTGTTGGTTTGTTGGTTTGTTGGTTTGTTGGCTTGTTGCTTTGTTGGTTTGTTGGTTTGGTGGCTTGTTGGCTTGTTGGTTTGTTGGTTTGTTGGCTTGTTGGTTTGTTGGTTTGTTGGCTTGTTGGTTTGTTAGTTTCTTGGTTTGTTGGTTTGTTGGTTTGTTGGTTTGTTGCTTTGTTGGTTTGTTGGTTTGTTGGCTTGTTGGCTTGTTGGTTTGTTGGTTTGTTTGTTTGTTTGCTTGTTGGTTTGTTGGTTTGTTGGTTTGTTGGCTTGTTGGCTTGTTGGTTTGTTGGTTTGTTGGTTTGTTGGTATGTTGGCTTCTTGGTTTGTTAGTTTGTTGCTTTGTTCGTTTGATGGTTTGTTGGTTTGTTGGTTACTTGGTTTGTTGGTTTGTTGGTTGGTTGGTTTGTTGGTTTGTTGGCTTGTTGGCTTGTTGGTTTGTTGGTTTGTTGGTTTGCTGATTTGTTGGTTCGTTAGTTTGTTGGTTTGTTGGCTTGTTGGTTTGTTGGTTTGTTGGTTTGTTGGTTTGTTGGCTTGTTGGCTTGTTGGTTTGTTGGTTTGTTGGCTTGTTGGTTTGTTGGCTTGTTGGTTTGTTGGTTTGTTGGTTTGTTGGCTTGTTGGCTTGTTGGTTTGTTGGTTTGTTGGTTTGTTGGCTTGTTGCTTTGTTAGTTTGTTGGTTTGTTGGTTTGTTGGTTTGTTGGTGTGTTGGTTTGTTGGCTTGTTGGTTTGTTGGTTTTTTGGCTTGTTGGTTTGTTGTTTGTTGGCTTGTTGGCTTGTTGGTTTGTTGGTTTGTTGGCTTGTTGGCTTGTTGGTTTGTTGGTTTGTTGCTTTGTTGGTTTGTTGGTTTGTTGGCTTGTTGGCTTGTTGGTTTGTTAGTTTTTTGGCTTTTTGGTTACTTATTTTGTTGGTTTGTTGGTTTGTTGGCTTGTTGGCTTGTTGGTTTGTTGGCTTCTTGGTTTGTTGGTTTGTTGGTTTGGTGGCTTGTTGGCTTGTTGGTTTGCTGGTTAGTTGGTTTGTTGGTTTGTTGGTTTGTTGGTTTGTTGGTTTTTTGCTTTGTTGGTTTGTTGGTTTGTTAGCTTGTTGGTTCGTTGGTTTGTTGGCTTGTTGGCTTGTTGATTTGTTGGTTTGTTGGCTTGTTGGTTACTTAGTTTTTTGGTTTGCTGGTTTGTTGGTTTGTTGGTTTGTTGGCTTGTTGGCTTGTTGGTTTGTTGGTTTGTTGGTTTGTTGGCTTGCTGGTTTGTTGGTTTGTTGGTTTGTTGGCTTGTTGGCTTGTTGGTTTGTTGGTTTGTTGGTTTATTTGTTTGTTGGTTTGTTGGCTTGTTGGTTTGTTGGTTTGTTGGTTTGTTGGCTTGTTGGCTTGTTGGTTTGTTGGTTTGTTGGCTTGTTGGTTTGTTGGCTTGTTGGTTTGTCGGTTTGTTGGTTTGTTGGCTTGTTGGTTTGTTGGTTTGTGGCTTTTTGGCTTGTTGGTTTGTTGGTTTGTTAGTTTGTTGGCTTGTTGGTTTGTTGGTTGGTTGATTTGTTGGTTTGTTGGTTTGTTGGTTTGTTGGCTTGTTGCTTTGCTGGTTTGTTGGTTTGGTGGCTTGTTGGCTTGTTGGTTTGTTGGTTTGTTGGTTTGTTGGTTTGTTGGCTTGTTGGTTTGTTGGTTTGTTGGTTTGTTGGCTTGTTGGTTACTTAGTTTGTTGATTTGTTGGTTTGTTGGTTTGTTGGTTTGTTGGCTTGTTGGCTTTTTGGTTTGTTGGCTGTTGGCTTGTTGCTTTGTTGGTTTGTTGGTTTGTTGGTTTGTTGGCTTGTTGGCTTGTTGGCTTGTTGGTTTGTTGGTTTGTTGGTTTATTTGTTTGTTGGTTTGTTGGCTTGTTGGTTTGTTGGTTTGTTGGTTTGTTGGTTTATTTGTTTGTTGGTTTGTTGGCTTGTTGGTTTGTTGGTTTCTTGGCTTGTTGGCTTGTTGGTTTGTCGGTTTGTTGGCTTGTTGGCTTGTTGGTTTGTTGGTTTGTTGGCTTGTTGGCTTGTTGGTTTGTTGGTTTGTTGGTTTGTTGGCTTGTTGGTTTGTTGGTTTGTTGGCTTGTTGGCTTGTTGGCTAGTTGGTTTGTTTGTTTGTTGGTTTGTTGGCTTGTTGGTTTGTTGGTTTGTTGGTTTGTTGGTTTGTTGGTTTGTTGGCTTGTTGGCTTGTTGGCTTGTTGGTTTGTTGGTTTGTTGGTTTGTTGGTTTATTTGTTTGTTGGTTTGTTGGCTTGTTGGTTTGTTAGTTGGTTGGCTTGTTGGTTTGTTGGTTTGTTGGTTTGTTGGCTTGTTGCTTTGTTGGTTTGTTGGCTTGTTGGTTTGTTGGTTTGTTGGCTTGTTGGTTTATTGGTTTGTTGGCTTGTTGGCTTGTTGGTTTGTTGGTTTGTTGGCTTGTTGGTTACTTAGTTTATTGGTTTGTTGGTTTGTTGGTTTGTTGGCTTGTTGGCTTGTTGGTTTGTTGGTTTGTTGGCTGGTTGGCTTGTTGCTTTGTTGGTTTGTGGGTTTGTTGGTTTGATGGTTTGTTGGCTTGTTGGTTTGTTGGTTTAATGGCTTGTTGGCTTGTTGGTTTGTTGGTTTGTTGGTTTGTTGGCTTGTTGGTTTGTTGGTTTGTTGGTTTGTTGGCTTGTTGGCTTGTTGGTTTGGTGGTTTGTTGGTTTGTTGGTTTGTTGGTTTATTGGTTTGTTGGCTTGTTGGTTTGTTGGTTTGTTGGTTTGTTGGCTTGTTTGCTTGTTGGCTTGTTGGTTTATGGTTTGTTGGTTTGTTGGCTTGTTGGCTTGTTGGCTTGTTGGTTTGTTGGTTTGTTGGTTTATTTGTTTGTTGGTTTGTTGGCTTGTTGGTTTGTTGGTTTGTTGGCTTGTTGGCTTGTTGGTTTGTCGGTTTGTTGGCTTGTTGGCTTGTTGGTTTGTTGGTTTGTTGGCTTGTTGGCTTGTTGGTTTGTTGGTTTGTTGGTTTGTTGGCTTGTTGGTTTGTTGGTTTGTTGGCTTGTTGGCTTGTTGGTTTGTTTGTTTGTTGGTTTGTTGGCTTGTTGGTTTGTTGGCTTGTTGGTTTGTTGGTTTGTTGGTTTGTTGGTTTATTTGTTTGTTGGTTTGTTGGCTTGTTGGTTTGTTGGTTTGTTGGCTTGTTGGCTTGTTGTTTTGTCGGTTTGTTGGCTTGTTGGCTTGTTGGTTTGTTGGTTTGTTGGCTTGTTGGCTTGTTGGTTTGTTGGTTTGTTGGTTTGTTGACTTGTTGGCTTGTTGGTTTGTTGGTTTGTTGGCTTGTTGGTTTGTTGGCTTGTTGGTTTGTTGGTTTGTTGGTTTGTTGGCTTGTTGGCTTGTTGGTTTGTTGGTTTGTTGGTTTGCTGGCTTGTTGCTTTGTTAGTTTGTTGGTTTGTTGGTTTGCTGGTTTGTTGGTTTGTTGGTTTGTTGGCTTGTTGGTTTGTTGGTTTGTTGGCTTGTTGGTTTGTTGGTTTGTTGGCTTGTTGGCTTGTTGGTTTGTTGGTTTGTTGGCTTGTTGGCTTGTTGGTTTGTTGCTTTGTTGGTTTGTTGGTTTGTTGGATTGTTGGCTTGTTGGTTTGTTAGTTTGTTGGCTTTTTGGTTACTTGGTTTGTTGGTTTGTTGGTTACTTGGTTTGTTGGTTTGTTGGTTTGTTCGCTTGTTGGTTTGTTGGCTTGTTGGTTTGTTGGTTTGTTGGTTTGTTGGTTTGTTGGCTTGTTGGCTTGTTGGTTTGTTGGTTTGTTGATTCGTTGGTTTGTTGGTTTGTTGGTTTGTTGGCTTGTTGGCTTGTTGGTTTGTTGGTTTGTTGGTTTGTTGGCTTGTTGCTTTGTTAGTTTGTTGGTTTGTTGGTTTGCTGGTTTGTTGGGTTGTTGGTTTGTTGGCTTGTTGGTTTGTTGGTTTGTTGGCTTGTTGGTTTGTTGGTTTGTTGGCTTGCTGGCTTGTTGGTTTGTTGGTTTGTTGGCTTGTTGGCTTGTTGGTTTGTTGCTTTGTTGGTTTGTTGGTTTGTTGGCTTGTTGGCTTGTTGGTTTGTTAGTTTGTTGGCTTTTTGGTTACTTGGTTTGTTGATTTGTTGGTTACTTAGTTTGTTGGTTTGTTGGTTTGTTCGCTTGTTGGTTTGTTGGCTTGTTGGTTTGTTGGTTTGTTGGTTTGTTCGCTTGTTGGCTTGTTGGTTTGTTGGTTTGTTGATTCGTTGGTTTGTTGGTTTGTTGGTTTTTTGGTTTTTTGGTTTGTTGGTTTGTTGGCTTTTTGGTTTGTTGGTTTGTTGGCTTGTTGGCTTGTTGGTTTGTTGGTTTGTTGGTTCGTTGGTTTGTTGGTTTGTTGGTTTTTGGTTTTTTGGTTTGTTGGTTTGTTGGCTTGTTGGTTTGTTGGTTTGTTGGCTTGTTGGTATTGTTGGTTTGTTAGTTTGTTGGTTTGTTGGCTTGTTGGCTTGTTGGTTTGGTGGTTTGTTGGTTTGTTGGTTTGTTGGTTTGTTGGTTTGTTGGTTTGTTGGCTTGTTGGCTTGTTGGCTTGTTGGTTTGTTGGTTTGTTGGTTTATTTGTTTGTTGGTTTGTTGGCTTGTTGGTTTATTTGTTTGTTGGTTTGTTGGCTTGTTGGCTTGTTGGTTTGTTGGTTTGTTGGCTTGTTGGTTTGTTGGTTTGTTTGTTTTTTGGTTTGTTAGTTTATTTGTTTGTTGGTTTGTTGGCTTGTTGGTTTGTTGGTTTGTTGGTTTGTTGGCTTGTTGGCTTGTTGGTTTGTTGGTTTGTTGGTTTGTTGGCTTGTTGGTTTGTTGGTTTGTTTGTTTTTTGGTTTGTTGGTTTATTTGTTTGTTGGTTTGTTGGTTTGTTGGTTTGTTGGTTTGTTGGTTTGTTGGTTTTTTGGTTTGTTGGTTTGTCGGTTTGTTGGTTTGTTGGTTTGTTGGTTTATTTGTTTGTTGGTTTGTTGGCTTGTTGGTTTGTTGGTTTGTTGGTTTGTTGGCTTGTTGGCTTGTTGGTTTGTTGGTTTGTTGGTTTGTTGGCTTGTTGGTTTGTTGGTTTGTTTGTTTTTTGGTTTGTTGGTTTATTTGTTTGTTGGTTTGTTGGCTTGTTGGTTTGTTGGTTTGTTGGTTTGTTGGTTTGTTGGTTTATTTGTTTGTTGGTTTGTTGGCTTGTTGGTTTGTTGGTTTGTTGGCTTATTGGTTTGTTGGTTTGTTGGTTTGTTGGCTTGTTGGTTTGTTTGTTTGTTGGTTTGTTGGCTTGTTGGGTTGTTGGTTTGTTGGTTTGTTGGTTTATTTGTTTGTTGGTTTGTTGGCTTGTTGGTTTGTCGGTTTGTTGGCTTGTTGGCTTGTTGGTTTGTTGGTTTGTTGTCTTGTTGGCTTGTTGGTTTGTTGGTTTGTTGGCTTGTTGGCTTGTTGGTTTGTTGGTTTTTTTGTTTGTTGGTTTGTTGGTTTGTTGGTTTGTTGGTTTGTTGGTTTGTTGGTTTGTTGGCTTGTTGGCTTGTCGGTTTGTTGGCTTGTTGGTTTGTTAGTTTGTTGGCTTTTTGGTTACTTGGTATGTTGGCTTGTTGGTTTGTTGGTTTGTTGGCTTGTTGGCTTGTTGCTTTGTTGGTTTGTTGGTTTGTTGGCTTGTTGGTTTGTCTGTTTGTTAGTTTGTTGGCTTTTTGGTTACTTGGTTTGTTGGTTTGTTGGCTTGTTGGCTTGTTGGTTTGTTGGTTAGTTCGTTTGTTGGTTTGTTAGTTTGTTGGTTTGTTGGCTTGTTGGCTTGTTGGTTTGTTGGTTTGTTGGTTTGTTGGTTTTTTGGTTTGTTGGTTTGTTGGTTTGTTGGTTTGTTGGTTTGTTGGCTTGTTGGTTTGTTGGTTTGTTGGCTTGTAGGTTTGTTAGTTTCTTGGTTTGTTGGTTTGTTGGTTTGATGGTTTGTTGCTTTGTTGGTTTGTTGGTTTGTTGGCTTGTTGGCTTGTTGGTTTGTTGGTTTGTTGGTTTGTTTGCTTGTTGGTTTGTTGGTTTGTTGGTTTGTTGGCTTGTTGGCTTGTTGGTTTGTTGGTTTGTTGGTTTGTTGGTTTGTTGGTTTGTTGGCTTCTTGCCAAGTTTGTTGCTTTGTTCGTTTGATGGTGTGTTGGCTTGTTGGTTACTTGGTTTGTTGGTTTGTTGGTTTGTTGGTTTGTTGGTTTGTTGGCTTGTTGGCTTGTTGGTTTGTTGGTTTGTTGGTTTGCTGATTTGTTGGTTCGTTAGTTTGTTGGTTTGTTGGCTTGTTGGTTTGTTGGTTTGTTGGATTGTTGGTTTGTTGGCTTGTTGGCTTGTTGGTTTGTTGGTTTGTTGGCTTGTTGGTTTGTTGGCTTGTTGGTTTGTTAGTTTGTTGGTTTGTTGGCTTGTTGGCTTGTTGGTTTGTTGGTTTGTTGGTTTGTTGGCTTGTTGCTTTGTTAGTTTGTTGGTTTGTTGGTTTGTTGGTTTGTTGGTGTGTTGGTTTGTTGGCTTGTTGGTTTGTTGGTTTGTTGGCTTGTTGGTTTGTTGTTTGTTGGCTTGTTGGCTTGTTGGTTTGTTGGTTTGTTGTCTTGTTGGCTTGTTGGTTTGTTGGTTTGTTGGTTTGTTGGCTTGTTGGCTTGTTGGCTTGTTGGTTTGTTGGTTTGTTGGTTTGTTGGCTTGTTGCTTTGTTGGTTTGTTGGTTTGGTGGCTTGTTGGCTTGTTGGTTTGTTGGTTTGTTGGCTTGTTGGTTTGTTGGTTTGTTGGCTTGTTGGTTTGTTAGTTTCTTGGTTTGTTGGTTTGTTGGTTTGTTGGTTTGTTGCTTTGTTGGTTTGTTGGTTTGTTGGCTTGTTGGCTTGTTGGTTTGTTGGTTTGTTTGTTTGTTTGCTTGTTGGTTTGTTGGTTTGTTGGTTTGTTGGCTTTTTGGCTTGTTGGTTTGTTGGTTTGTTGGTTTGTTGGTATGTTGGCTTCTTGGTTTGTTAGTTTGTTGCTTTGTTCGTTTGATGGTTTGTTGGTTTGTTGGTTACTTGGTTTGTTGGTTTGTTGGTTGGTTGGTTTGTTGGTTTGTTGGCTTGTTGGCTTGTTGGTTTGTTGGTTTGTTGGTTTGCTGATTTGTTGGTTCGTTAGTTTGTTGGTTTGTTGGCTTGTTGGTTTGTTGGTTTGTTGGTTTGTTGGTTTGTTGGCTTGTTGGCTTGTTGGTTTGTTGGTTTGTTGGCTTGTTGGTTTGTTGGCTTGTTGGTTTGTTGGTTTGTTGGTTTGTTGGCTTGTTGGCTTGTTGGTTTGTTGGTTTGTTGGTTTGTTGGCTTGTTGCTTTGTTAGTTTGTTGGTTTGTTGGTTTGTTGGTTTGTTGGTGTGTTGGTTTGTTGGCTTGTTGGTTTGTTGGTTTTTTGGCTTGTTGGTTTGTTGTTTGTTGGCTTGTTGGCTTGTTGGTTTGTTGGTTTGTTGGCTTGTTGGCTTGTTGGTTTGTTGGTTTGTTGCTTTGTTGGTTTGTTGGTTTGTTGGCTTGTTGGCTTGTTGGTTTGTTAGTTTTTTGGCTTTTTGGTTACTTATTTTGTTGGTTTGTTGGTTTGTTGGCTTGTTGGCTTGTTGGTTTGTTGGCTTCTTGGTTTGTTGGTTTGTTGGTTTGGTGGCTTGTTGGCTTGTTGGTTTGCTGGTTAGTTGGTTTGTTGGTTTGTTGGTTTGTTGGTTTGTTGGTTTTTTGCTTTGTTGGTTTGTTGGTTTGTTAGCTTGTTGGTTCGTTGGTTTGTTGGCTTGTTGGCTTGTTGATTTGTTGGTTTGTTGGCTTGTTGGTTACTTAGTTTTTTGGTTTGCTGGTTTGTTGGTTTGTTGGTTTGTTGGCTTGTTGGCTTGTTGGTTTGTTGGTTTGTTGGTTTGTTGGCTTGCTGGTTTGTTGGTTTGTTGGTTTGTTGGCTTGTTGGCTTGTTGGTTTGTTGGTTTGTTGGTTTATTTGTTTGTTGGTTTGTTGGCTTGTTGGTTTGTTGGTTTGTTGGTTTGTTGGCTTGTTGGCTTGTTGGTTTGTTGGTTTGTTGGCTTGTTGGTTTGTTGGCTTGTTGGTTTGTCGGTTTGTTGGTTTGTTGGCTTGTTGGTTTGTTGGTTTGTGGCTTTTTGGCTTGTTGGTTTGTTGGTTTGTTAGTTTGTTGGCTTGTTGGTTTGTTGGTTGGTTGATTTGTTGGTTTGTTGGTTTGTTGGTTTGTTGGCTTGTTGCTTTGCTGGTTTGTTGGTTTGGTGGCTTGTTGGCTTGTTGGTTTGTTGGTTTGTTGGTTTGTTGGTTTGTTGGCTTGTTGGTTTGTTGGTTTGTTGGTTTGTTGGCTTGTTGGTTACTTAGTTTGTTGATTTGTTGGTTTGTTGGTTTGTTGGTTTGTTGGCTTGTTGGCTTTTTGGTTTGTTGGCTGTTGGCTTGTTGCTTTGTTGGTTTGTTGGTTTGTTGGTTTGTTGGCTTGTTGGCTTGTTGGCTTGTTGGTTTGTTGGTTTGTTGGTTTATTTGTTTGTTGGTTTGTTGGCTTGTTGGTTTGTTGGTTTGTTGGTTTGTTGGTTTATTTGTTTGTTGGTTTGTTGGCTTGTTGGTTTGTTGGTTTCTTGGCTTGTTGGCTTGTTGGTTTGTCGGTTTGTTGGCTTGTTGGCTTGTTGGTTTGTTGGTTTGTTGGCTTGTTGGCTTGTTGGTTTGTTGGTTTGTTGGTTTGTTGGCTTGTTGGTTTGTTGGTTTGTTGGTTTGTTGGCTTGTTGGCTAGTTGGTTTGTTTGTTTGTTGGTTTGTTGGCTTGTTGGTTTGTTGGTTTGTTGGTTTGTTGGTTTGTTGGTTTGTTGGCTTGTTGGCTTGTTGGCTTGTTGGTTTGTTGGTTTGTTGGTTTGTTGGTTTATTTGTTTGTTGGTTTGTTGGCTTGTTGGTTTGTTAGTTGGTTGGCTTGTTGGTTTGTTGGTTTGTTGGTTTGTTGGCTTGTTGCTTTGTTGGTTTGTTGGCTTGTTGGTTTGTTGGTTTGTTGGCTTGTTGGTTTATTGGTTTGTTGGCTTGTTGGCTTGTTGGTTTGTTGGTTTGTTGGCTTGTTGGTTACTTAGTTTATTGGTTTGTTGGTTTGTTGGTTTGTTGGCTTGTTGGCTTGTTGGTTTGTTGGTTTGTTGGCTGGTTGGCTTGTTGCTTTGTTGGTTTGTGGGTTTGTTGGTTTGATGGTTTGTTGGCTTGTTGGTTTGTTGGTTTAATGGCTTGTTGGCTTGTTGGTTTGTTGGTTTGTTGGTTTGTTGGCTTGTTGGTTTGTTGGTTTGTTGGTTTGTTGGCTTGTTGGCTTGTTGGTTTGGTGGTTTGTTGGTTTGTTGGTTTGTTGGTTTATTGGTTTGTTGGCTTGTTGGTTTGTTGGTTTGTTGGTTTGTTGGCTTGTTTGCTTGTTGGCTTGTTGGTTTATGGTTTGTTGGTTTGTTGGCTTGTTGGCTTGTTGGCTTGTTGGTTTGTTGGTTTGTTGGTTTATTTGTTTGTTGGTTTGTTGGCTTGTTGGTTTGTTGGTTTGTTGGCTTGTTGGCTTGTTGGTTTGTCGGTTTGTTGGCTTGTTGGCTTGTTGGTTTGTTGGTTTGTTGGCTTGTTGGCTTGTTGGTTTGTTGGTTTGTTGGTTTGTTGGCTTGTTGGTTTGTTGGTTTGTTGGCTTGTTGGCTTGTTGGTTTGTTTGTTTGTTGGTTTGTTGGCTTGTTGGTTTGTTGGCTTGTTGGTTTGTTGGTTTGTTGGTTTGTTGGTTTATTTGTTTGTTGGTTTGTTGGCTTGTTAGTTTGTTGGTTTGTTGGCTTGTTGGCTTGTTGTTTTGTCGGTTTGTTGGCTTGTTGGCTTGTTGGTTTGTTGGTTTGTTGGCTTGTTGGCTTGTTGGTTTGTTGGTTTGTTGGTTTGTTGACTTGTTGGCTTGTTGGTTTGTTGGTTTGTTGGCTTGTTGGTTTGTTGGCTTGTTGGTTTGTTGGTTTGTTGGTTTGTTGGCTTGTTGGCTTGTTGGTTTGTTGGTTTGTTGGTTTGCTGGCTTGTTGCTTTGTTAGTTTGTTGGTTTGTTGGTTTGCTGGTTTGTTGGTTTGTTGGTTTGTTGGCTTGTTGGTTTGTTGGTTTGTTGGCTTGTTGGTTTGTTGGTTTGTTGGCTTGTTGGCTTGTTGGTTTGTTGGTTTGTTGGCTTGTTGGCTTGTTGGTTTGTTGCTTTGTTGGTTTGTTGGTTTGTTGGATTGTTGGCTTGTTGGTTTGTTAGTTTGTTGGCTTTTTGGTTACTTGGTTTGTTGGTTTGTTGGTTACTTGGTTTGTTGGTTTGTTGGTTTGTTCGCTTGTTGGTTTGTTGGCTTGTTGGTTTGTTGGTTTGTTGGTTTGTTGGCTTGTTGGCTTGTTGGTTTGTTGGTTTGTTGATTCGTTGGTTTGTTGGTTTGTTGGTTTGTTAGCTTGTTGGCTTGTTGGTTTGTTGGTTTGTTGGTTTGTTGGCTTGTTGCTTTGTTAGTTTGTTGGTTTGTTGGTTTGCTGGTTTGTTGGTTTGTTGGTTTGTTGGCTTGTTGGTTTGTTGGTTTGTTGGCTTGTTGGTTTGTTGGTTTGTTGGCTTGCTGGCTTGTTGGTTTGTTGGTTTGTTGGCTTGTTGGCTTGTTGGTTTGTTGCTTTGTTGGTTTGTTGGTTTGTTGGCTTGTTGGCTTGTTGGTTTGTTAGTTTGTTGGCTTTTTGGTTACTTGGTTTGTTGATTTGTTGGTTACTTAGTTTGTTGGTTTGTTGGTTTGTTCGCTTGTTGGTTTGTTGGCTTGTTGGTTTGTTGGTTTGTTGGTTTGTTCGCTTGTTGGCTTGTTGGTTTGTTGGTTTGTTGATTCGTTGGTTTGTTGGTTTGTTGGTTTTTTGGTTTTTTGGTTTGTTGGTTTGTTGGCTTTTTGGTTTGTTGGTTTGTTGGCTTGTTGGCTTGTTGGTTTGTTGGTTTGTTGGTTCGTTGGTTTGTTGGTTTGTTGGTTTTTGGTTTTTTGGTTTGTTGGTTTGTTGGCTTGTTGGTTTGTTGGTTTGTTGGCTTGTTGGTATTGTTGGTTTGTTAGTTTGTTGGTTTGTTGGCTTGTTGGCTTGTTGGTTTGGTGGTTTGTTGGTTTGTTGGTTTGTTGGTTTGTTGGTTTGTTGGTTTGTTGGCTTGTTGGCTTGTTGGCTTGTTGGTTTGTTGGTTTGTTGGTTTATTTGTTTGTTGGTTTGTTGGCTTGTTGGTTTGTTGGTTTGTTGGCTTGTTGGCTTGTTGGTTTGTCGGTTTGTTGGTTTGTTGGCTTGTTGGTTTGTTGGTTTGTTGGTTTGTTGGCTTGTTGGCTTGTTGTTTTGTCGGTTTGTTGGCTTGTTGGTTTGTTCGTTTGTTGGTTTGTTGGCTTGTTGGCTTGTTGGTTTGTTGGTTTGTTGGTTTGTTGGCTTGTTGGCTTGTTGGTTTGTTGGTTTGTTGGTTTATTGGCTTGTTGGCTTGTTGGTTTGTTGGTTTGTGGCCTTGTTGGTTTGTTGGCTTGTTGTTTTGTTGGTTTGTTGGTTTGTTGGCTTGTTGGCTTGTTGGTTTGTTGGTTTGTTGGTTTGTTGGCTTGTTGCTTTGTTAGTTTTTTGGTTTGTTGGTTTGCTGGTTTGTTGGTTTGTTGGTTTGTTGGCTTGTTGGTTTGTTGGTTTGTTGGCTTGTTGGTTTGTTGGTTTGTTGGCTTGTTGGCTTGTTGGTTTGTTGGTTTGTTGGCTTGTTGGCTTGTTGGTTTGTTGCTTTGTTGGTTTGTTGGTTTGTTGGCTTGTTGGCTTGTTGGTTTGTTGGCTTGTTGGCTTGTTGCTTTGTTGGTTTGTTGGTTTGTTGGTTTGTTGGTTTGTTGGTTTGTTGGCTTGTTGGTTTGTTGGTTTAATGGCTTGTTGGCTTGTTGGTTTGTTAGTTTGTTGGTTTGTTGGCCTGTTGGTTTGTTGGTTTGTTGGTTTGTTGGCTTGTTGGCTTGTTGGTTTGGTGGTTTGTTAGTTTGTTGGTTTGTTGGTTTATTGGTTTGGTGGCTAGTTGGTTTGTTGGTTTGTTGGTTTGTTGGCTTGTTGGCTTGTTGGCTTGTTGGTTTGTTGGTTTGTTGGTTTGTTGGTTTATTTGTTTGTTGGTTTGTTGGCTTGTTGGTTTGTTGGTTTGTTGGCTTGTTAGCTTGTTAGTTTGTCGGTTTGTTGGCTTGTTGGCTTGTTGGTTTGTTGGTTTGTTGGCTTGTTAACTTGTTGGTTTGTTGGTTTGTTGGTTTGTTGGCTTGTTGGTTTGTTGGTTTGTTGGCTTGTTGGCTTGTTGGTTTGTTTGTGTGTTGGTTTGTTGGCTTGTTGGTTTGTTGGCTTGTTGGTTTGTTGGTTTGTTAATTTGTTGGATTGTTGGCTTGTTGTTTTGTCGGTTTGTTGGCTTGTTGGCTTGTTGGTTTGTTGGTTTGTTGGCTTGTTGGCTTGTTAGTTTGTTGGTTTGTTGGTTTGTTGGCTTGTTGGCTTGTTGGTTTGCTGGTTTGTTGGTTTGTTGGTTTGTTGGCTTGTTGGTTTGTTGGTTTGTTGGCTTGTTGATTGGTGGTTTGTTGGCTTGTTGGCTTGTTGGTTTGTTGGTTTGTTGGCTTGTTGGCTTGTTGGTTTGTTGCTTTGTTGGTTTGTTGGTTTGTTGGATTGTTGGCTTGTTGGTTTGTTAGTTTGTTGGCTTTTTGGTTACTTGGTTTGTTGGTTTGTTGGTTACTTGGTTTGTTGGTTTGTTGGTTTGTTCGCTTGTTGGTTTGTTGGCTTGTTGGTTTGTTGGTTTGTTGGTTTGTTGGCTTGTTGGCTTGTTGGTTTGTTGGTTTGTTGATTCGTTGGTTTGTTGGTTTGTTGGTTTGTTGGCTTGTTGGCTTGTTGGTTTGTTGGTTTGTTGGTTTGTTGGCTTGTTGCTTTGTTAGTTTGTTGGTTTGTTGGTTTGCTGGTTTGTTGGTTTGTTGGTTTGTTGGCTTGTTGGTTTGTTGGTTTGTTGGCTTGTTGGCTTGTTGGTTTGTTAGTTTGTTGGCTTTTTGGTTACTTGGTTTGTTGATTTGTTGGTTACTTGGTTTGTTGGTTTGTTGGTTTGTTCGCTTGTTGGTTTGTTGGCTTGTTGGTTTGTTGGTTTATTGGTTTGTTCGCTTGTTGGCTTGTTGGTTTGTTGGTTTGTTGATTCGTTGGTTTGTTGGTTTGTTGGTTTTTTGGTTTGTTGGTTTGTTGGTTTGTTGGCTTTTTGGTTTGTTGGTTTGTTGGCTTGTTGGCTTGTTGGTTTGTTGGTTTGTTGGTTCGTTGGTTTGTTGGTTTTTTGGTTTTTTGGTTTGTTGGTTTGTTGGCTTGTTGGTTTGTTGGTTTGTTGGCTTGTTGGTATTGTTGGTTTGTTGGTTTGTTGGTTTGTTGGCTTGTTGGCTTGTTGGTTTGGTGGTTTGTTGGTTTGTTGGTTTGTTGGTTTGTTGGTTTGTTGGCTTGTTGGTTTGTTAGTTTGTTGGTTTGTTGGCTTGTTGGCTTGTTGTTTTGTCGGTTTGTTGGCTTGTTGGTTTGTTCGTTTGTTGGTTTGTTGGCTTGTTGGCTTGTTGGTTTGTTGGTTTGTTGGCTTGTTGGCTTGTTGGTTTGTTGGTTTGTTGGTTTGTTGGCTTGTTGGCTTGTTGGTTTGTTGGTTTGTGGCCTTGTTGGTTTGTTGGCTTGTTGGTTTGTTGGTTTGTTGGTTTGTTGGCTTGTTGGCTTGTTGGTTTGTTTGTGTGTTGGTTTGTTGGCTTGTTGGTTTGTTGGCTTGTTGGTTTGTTGGTTTGTTAATTTGTTGGCTTGTTGGCTTGTTGTTTTGTCGGTTTGTTGGCTTGTTGGCTTGTTGGTTTGTTGGTTTGTTGGCTTGTTGGCTTGTTAGTTTGTTGGTTTGTTGGTTTGTTGGCTTGTTGGCTTGTTGGTTTGCTGGTTTGTTGGTTTGTTGGTTTGTTGGCTTGTTGGTTTGTTGGTTTGTTGGCTTGTTGATTGGTGGTTTGTTGGCTTGTTGGCTTGTTGGTTTGTTGGTTTGTTGGCTTGTTGGCTTGTTGGTTTGTTGCTTTGTTGGTTTGTTGGTTTGTTGGATTGTTGGCTTGTTGGTTTGTTAGTTTGTTGGCTTTTTGGTTACTTGGTTTGTTGGTTTGTTGGTTACTTGGTTTGTTGGTTTGTTGGTTTGTTCGCTTGTTGGTTTGTTGGCTTGTTGGTTTGTTGGTTTGTTGGTTTGTTGGCTTGTTGGCTTGTTGGTTTGTTGGTTTGTTGATTCGTTGGTTTGTTGGTTTGTTGGTTTGTTGGCTTGTTGGCTTGTTGGTTTGTTGGTTTGTTGGTTTGTTGGCTTGTTGCTTTGTTAGTTTGTTGGTTTGTTGGTTTGCTGGTTTGTTGGTTTGTTGGTTTGTTGGCTTGTTGGTTTGTTGGTTTGTTGGCTTGTTGGCTTGTTGGTTTGTTAGTTTGTTGGCTTTTTGGTTACTTGGTTTGTTGATTTGTTGGTTACTTGGTTTGTTGGTTTGTTGGTTTGTTCGCTTGTTGGTTTGTTGGCTTGTTGGTTTGTTGGTTTATTGGTTTGTTCGCTTGTTGGCTTGTTGGTTTGTTGGTTTGTTGATTCGTTGGTTTGTTGGTTTGTTGGTTTTTTGGTTTGTTGGTTTGTTGGTTTGTTGGCTTTTTGGTTTGTTGGTTTGTTGGCTTGTTGGCTTGTTGGTTTGTTGGTTTGTTGGTTCGTTGGTTTGTTGGTTTTTTGGTTTTTTGGTTTGTTGGTTTGTTGGCTTGTTGGTTTGTTGGTTTGTTGGCTTGTTGGTATTGTTGGTTTGTTGGTTTGTTGGTTTGTTGGCTTGTTGGCTTGTTGGTTTGGTGGTTTGTTGGTTTGTTGGTTTGTTGGTTTGTTGGTTTGTTGGCTTGTTGGTTTGTTAGTTTGTTGGTTTGTTGGCTTGTTGGCTTGTTGTTTTGTCGGTTTGTTGGCTTGTTGGTTTGTTCGTTTGTTGGTTTGTTGGCTTGTTGGCTTGTTGGTTTGTTGGTTTGTTGGCTTGTTGGCTTGTTGGTTTGTTGGTTTGTTGGTTTGTTGGCTTGTTGGCTTGTTGGTTTGTTGGTTTGTGGCCTTGTTGGTTTGTTGGCTTGTTGGTTTGTTGGTTTGTTGGTTTGTTGACTTGTTGGCTTGTTGGTTTGTTGGTTTGTTGGTTTGTTGGCTTGTTGCTTTGTTAGTTTTTTGGTTTGTTGGTTTGCTGGTTTGTTGGCTTGTTGGTTTGTTGGTTTGTTGGCTTGTTGGCTTGTTGGTTTGTTGGTTTGTTGGTTTGTTGGCTTGTTGGCTTGTTGGTTTGTTGGTTTGTGGCCTTGTTGGTTTGTTGGCTTGTTGGTTTGTTGGTTTGTTGGTTTGTTGGCTTGTTGGCTTGTTGGTTTGTTGGTTTGTTGGTTTGTTGGCTTGTTGCTTTGTTAGTTTTTTGGTTTGTTGGTTTGCTGGTTTGTTGGTTTGTTGGTTTGTTGGCTTGTTGGTTTGTTGGTTTGTTGGCTTGTTGGTTTGTTGGTTTGTTGGCTTGTTGGCTTGTTGGTTTGTTGGTTTGTTGGCTTGTTGGCTTGTTGGTTTGTTGCTTTGTTGGTTTGTTGGTTTGTTGGCTTGTTGGCTTGTTGGTTTGTTGGCTTGTTGGCTTGTTGCTTTGTTGGTTTGTTGGTTTGTTGGTTTGTTGGTTTGTTGGTTTGTTGGCTTGTTGGTTTGTTGGTTTAATGGCTTGTTGGCTTGTTGGTTTGTTAGTTTGTTGGTTTGTTGGCCTGTTGGTTTGTTGGTTTGTTGGTTTGTTGGCTTGTTGGCTTGTTGGTTTGGTGGTTTGTTAGTTTGTTGGTTTGTTGGTTTATTGGTTTGTTGGCTAGTTGGTTTGTTGGTTTGTTGGTTTGTTGGCTTGTTGGCTTGTTGGCTTGTTGGTTTGTTGGTTTGTTGGTTTGTTGGTTTATTTGTTTGTTGGTTTGTTGGCTTGTTGGTTTGTTGGTTTGTTGGCTTGTTAGCTTGTTGGTTTGTCGGTTTGTTGGCTTGTTGGCTTGTTGGTTTGTTGGTTTGTTGGCTTGTTAACTTGTTGGTTTGTTGGTTTGTTGGTTTGTTGGCTTGTTGGTTTGTTGGTTTGTTGGCTTGTTGGCTTGTTGGTTTGTTTGTTTGTTGGTTTGTTGGCTTGTTGGTTTGTTGGCTTGTTGGTTTGTTGGTTTGTTAATTTGTTGGCTTGTTGGCTTGTTGTTTTGTCGGTTTGTTGGCTTGTTGGCTTGTTGGTTTGTTGGTTTGTTGGCTTGTTGGCTTGTTGGTTTGTTGGTTTGTTGGTTTGTTGGCTTGTTGGCTTGTTGGTTTGCTGGTTTGTTGGTTTGTTGGTTTGTTGGCTTGATGGTTTGTTGGTTTGTTGGCTTGTTGATTGGTGGTTTGTTGGCTTGTTGGCTTGTTGGTTTGTTGGTTTGTTGGCTTGTTGGCTTGTTGGTTTGTTGCTTTGTTGGTTTGTTGGTTTGTTGGATTGTTGGCTTGTTGGTTTGTTAGTTTGTTGGCTTTTTGGTTACTTGGTTTGTTGGTTTGTTGGTTACTTGGTTTGTTGGTTTGTTGGTTTGTTCGCTTGTTGGTTTGTTGGCTTGTTGGTTTGTTGGTTTGTTGGTTTGTTGGCTTGTTGGCTTGTTGGTTTGTTGGTTTGTTGATTCGTTGGTTTGTTGGTTTGTTGGTTTGTTGGCTTGTTGGCTTGTTGGTTTGTTGGTTTGTTGGTTTGTTGGCTTGTTGCTTTGTTAGTTTGTTGGTTTGTTGGTTTGCTGGTTTGTTGGTTTGTTGGTTTGTTGGCTTGTTGGTTTGTTGGTTTGTTGGCTTGTTGGTTTGTTGGTTTGTTGGCTTGCTGTCTTGTTGGTTTGTTGGTTTGTTGGCTTGTTGGTTTGTTGGTTTGTTGGCTTGTTGGCTTGTTGGTTTGTTAGTTTGTTGGCTTTTTGGTTACTTGGTTTGTTGATTTGTTGGTTACTTGGTTTGTTGGTTTGTTGGTTTGTTCGCTTGTTGGTTTGTTGGCTTGTTGGTTTGTTGGTTTATTGGTTTGTTCGCTTGTTGGCTTGTTGGTTTGTTGGTTTGTTGATACGTTGGTTTGTTGGTTTGTTGGTTTTTTGGTTTGTTGGTTTGTTGGTTTGTTGGCTTTTTGGTTTGTTGGTTTGTTGGCTTGTTGGCTTGTTGGTTTGTTGGTTTGTTGGTTCGTTGGTTTGTTGGTTTGTTGGTTTTTTGGTTTTTTGGTTTGTTGGTTTGTTGGCTTGTTGGTTTGTTGGTTTGTTGGCTTGTTGGTATTGTTGGTTTGTTGGTTTGTTGGTTTGTTGGCTTGTTGGCTTGTTGGTTTGGTGGTTTGTTGGTTTGTTGGTTTGTTGGTTTGTTGGTTTGTTGGTTTGTTAGCTTATTGGCTTGTTGGCTTGTTGGTTTGTTGGTTTGTTAGTTTATTTGTTTGTTGGTTTGTTGGCTAGTTGGTTTGTTGGTTTGTTGGCTTGTTGGCTTGATGGTTTGTCGGTTTGTTGGTTTGTTGGCTTGTTGGTTTGTTGGTTTGTTGGTTTGTTGGCTTGTTGGCTTGTTGTTTTGTCGGTTTGTTGGCTTGTTGGTTTGTTCGTTTGTCGGTTTGTTGGCTTGTTGGTTTGTTGGTTTGTTGGTTTGTTGGCTTGTTGGCTTGTTGGTTTGTTGGTTTGTTGGTTTGTTGGCTTGTTGGCTTGTTGGTTTGTTGGTTTGTGGCCTTGTTGGTTTGTTGGCTTGTTGGTTTGTTGGTTTGTTGGTTTGTTGGCTTGTTGGCTTGTTGGTTTGTTGGTTTGTTGGTTTGTTGGTTTGTTGCTTTGTTAGTTTTTTGGTTTGTTGGTTTGCTGGTTTGTTGGTTTGTTGGTTTGTTGGCTTGTTGGTTTGTTGGTTTGTTGGCTTGTTGGTTTGTTGGTTTGTTGGCTTGTTGGCTTGTTGGTTTGTTGGTTTGTTGGCTTGTTGGCTTGTTGGTTTGTTGCTTTGTTGGTTTGTTGGTTTGTTGGCTTGTTGGCTTGTTGGTTTGTTGGCTTGTTGGCTTGTTGCTTTGTTGGTTTGTTGGTTTGTTGGTTTGTTGGTTTGTTGGCTTGTTGGTTTGTTGGTTTAATGGCTTGTTGGCTTGTTGGTTTGTTGGTTTGTTGGTTTGTTGGCCTGTTGGTTTGTTGGTTTGTTGGTTTGTTGGCTTGTTGGCTTGTTGGTTTGGTGGTTTGTTGGTTTGTTGGTTTGTTGGTTTATTGGTTTGTTGGCTAGTTGGTTTGTTGGTTTGTTGGTTTGTTGGCTTGTTGGCTTGTTGGCTTGTTGGTTTGTTGGTTTGTTGGTTTGTTGGTTTATTTGTTTGTTGGTTTGTTGGCTTGTTGGTTTGTTGGTTTGTTGGCTTGTTGGCTTGTTGGTTTGTCGGTTTGTTGGCTTGTAGGCTTGTTGGTTTGTTGGTTTGTTGGCTTGTTAACTTGTTGGTTTGTTGGTTTGTTGGTTTGTTGGCTTGTTGGTTTGTTGGTTTGTTGGCTTGTTGGCTTGTTGGTTTGTTTGTTTGTTGGTTTGTTGGCTTGTTGGTTTGTTGGCTTGTTGGTTTGTTGGTTTGTTAATTTGTTGGCTTGTTGGCTTGTTGTTTTGTCGGTTTGTTGGCTGTTGTCTTGTTGGTTTGTTGGTTTGTTGGCTTGTTGGCTTGTTGGTTTGTTGGCTTGTTGGTTTGTTGGCTTGTTGGCTTGTTGGTTTGTTGGTTTGTTGGCTTGTTGGTTTGTTGGCTTGTTGGTTTGTTGGTTTGTTGGTTTGTTGGCTTGTTGGCTTGTTGGTTTGTTGGTTTGTTGGTTTGCCGGCTTGTTGCTTTGTTAGTTTGTTAATTTGCTGGTTTGTTGGTTTGTTGGTTTGTTGGCTTGTTGGTTTGTTGGTTTGTTGGCTTGTTGGCTTGTTGGTTTGTTGCTTTGTTGGTTTGTTGGTTTGTTGGCTTGTTGGCTTGTTGGTTTGTTAGTTTGTTGGCTTTTTGGTTACTTGGTTTGTTGGTTTGTTGGTTACTTGGTTTGTTGGTTTGTTGGTTTGTTCGCTTGTTGGTTTGTTGGCTTGTTGGTTTGTTGGTTTGTTGGTTTGTTGGCTTGTTGGCTTGTTAGTTTGTTGGTTTGTTTATTCGTTGGTTTGTTGGTTTGTTGGTTTGTTGGCTTGTTGGCTTGTTGGTTTGTTGGTTTGTTGGTTTGTTGGCTTGTTGCTTTGTTAGTTTGTTGGTTTGTTGGTTTGCTGGTTTGTTGGTTTGTTGGTTTGTTGGCTTGTTGGTTTGTTGGTTTGTTGGCTTGTTGGTTTGTTGGTTTGTTGGCTTGTTGGCTTGTTGGTTTGTTGGTTTGTTGGTTCGTTGGTTTGTTGGTTTGTTGGTTTTTTGGTTTTTTGGTTTGTTGGTTTGTTGGCTTGTTGGTTTGTTGGTTTGTTGGCTTGTTGGTATTGTTGGTTTGTTGGTTTGTTGGTTTGTTGGCTTGTTGGCTTGTTGGTTTGGTGGTTTGTTGGTTTGTTGGTTTGTTGGTTTGTTGGTTTGTTGGTTTGTTAGCTTATTGGCTTGTTGGCTTGTTGGTTTGTTGGTTTGTTAGTTTATTTGTTTGTTGGTTTGTTGGCTAGTTGGTTTGTTGGTTTGTTGGCTTGTTGGCTTGATGGTTTGTCGGTTTGTTGGTTTGTTGGCTTGTTGGTTTGTTGGTTTGTTGGTTTGTTGGCTTGTTGGCTTGTTGTTTTGTCGGTTTGTTGGCTTGTTGGTTTGTTCGTTTGTCGGTTTGTTGGCTTGTTGGTTTGTTGGTTTGTTGGTTTGTTGGCTTGTTGGCTTGTTGGTTTGTTGGTTTGTTGGTTTGTTGGCTTGTTGGCTTGTTGGTTTGTTGGTTTGTGGCCTTGTTGGTTTGTTGGCTTGTTGGTTTGTTGGTTTGTTGGTTTGTTGGCTTGTTGGCTTGTTGGTTTGTTGGTTTGTTGGTTTGTTGGTTTGTTGCTTTGTTAGTTTTTTGGTTTGTTGGTTTGCTGGTTTGTTGGTTTGTTGGTTTGTTGGCTTGTTGGTTTGTTGGTTTGTTGGCTTGTTGGTTTGTTGGTTTGTTGGCTTGTTGGCTTGTTGGTTTGTTGGTTTGTTGGCTTGTTGGCTTGTTGGTTTGTTGCTTTGTTGGTTTGTTGGTTTGTTGGCTTGTTGGCTTGTTGGTTTGTTGGCTTGTTGGCTTGTTGCTTTGTTGGTTTGTTGGTTTGTTGGTTTGTTGGTTTGTTGGCTTGTTGGTTTGTTGGTTTAATGGCTTGTTGGCTTGTTGGTTTGTTGGTTTGTTGGTTTGTTGGCCTGTTGGTTTGTTGGTTTGTTGGTTTGTTGGCTTGTTGGCTTGTTGGTTTGGTGGTTTGTTGGTTTGTTGGTTTGTTGGTTTATTGGTTTGTTGGCTAGTTGGTTTGTTGGTTTGTTGGTTTGTTGGCTTGTTGGCTTGTTGGCTTGTTGGTTTGTTGGTTTGTTGGTTTGTTGGTTTATTTGTTTGTTGGTTTGTTGGCTTGTTGGTTTGTTGGTTTGTTGGCTTGTTGGCTTGTTGGTTTGTCGGTTTGTTGGCTTGTAGGCTTGTTGGTTTCTTGGTTTGTTGGCTTGTTAACTTGTTGGTTTGTTGGTTTGTTGGTTTGTTGGCTTGTTGGTTTGTTGGTTTGTTGGCTTGTTGGCTTGTTGGTTTGTTTGTTTGTTGGTTTGTTGGCTTGTTGGTTTGTTGGCTTGTTGGTTTGTTGGTTTGTTAATTTGTTGGCTTGTTGGCTTGTTGTTTTGTCGGTTTGTTGGCTGTTGTCTTGTTGGTTTGTTGGTTTGTTGGCTTGTTGGCTTGTTGGTTTGTTGGCTTGTTGGTTTGTTGGCTTGTTGGCTTGTTGGTTTGTTGGTTTGTTGGCTTGTTGGTTTGTTGGCTTGTTGGTTTGTTGGTTTGTTGGTTTGTTGGCTTGTTGGCTTGTTGGTTTGTTGGTTTGTTGGTTTGCCGGCTTGTTGCTTTGTTAGTTTGTTAATTTGCTGGTTTGTTGGTTTGTTGGTTTGTTGGCTTGTTGGTTTGTTGGTTTGTTGGCTTGTTGGCTTGTTGGTTTGTTGCTTTGTTGGTTTGTTGGTTTGTTGGCTTGTTGGCTTGTTGGTTTGTTAGTTTGTTGGCTTTTTGGTTACTTGGTTTGTTGGTTTGTTGGTTACTTGGTTTGTTGGTTTGTTGGTTTGTTCGCTTGTTGGTTTGTTGGCTTGTTGGTTTGTTGGTTTGTTGGTTTGTTGGCTTGTTGGCTTGTTAGTTTGTTGGTTTGTTTATTCGTTGGTTTGTTGGTTTGTTGGTTTGTTGGCTTGTTGGCTTGTTGGTTTGTTGGTTTGTTGGTTTGTTGGCTTGTTGCTTTGTTAGTTTGTTGGTTTGTTGGTTTGCTGGTTTGTTGGTTTGTTGGTTTGTTGGCTTGTTGGTTTGTTGGTTTGTTGGCTTGTTGGTTTGTTGGTTTGTTGGCTTGTTGACTTATTGGTTTGTTGGTTTGTTGGCTTGTTGGCTTGTTGGTTTGTTAGTTTTTTGGCTTTTTGGTTACTTGGTTTGTTGGTTTGTTGGTTACTTGGTTTGTTGGTTTGTTGGTTTGTTCGTTTGTTGGTTTGTTGGCTTGTTGTTTTGTTGGTTTGTTGGTTTGTTGGCTTATTGGTTTGTTTGTTTTTTGATTCGTTGGTTTGTTGGTTTGTTGGTTTTTTGGTTTGTTGGTTTGTTGGTTTGTTGGCTTTTTGGTTTTTTTGTTTGTTGGCTTGTTGGCTTGTTGGTTTGTTGGTTTGTTGGTTCGTTGGTTTGTTGGTTTGTTGGTTTTTTGGTTTGTTGGTTTGTTGGTTTGTTGGCTTGTTGGTTTGTTTGTTTGTTGGCTTGTTGGTTTGTTGGTTTGTTGGTTTATTGGTTTGTTGGCTTGTTGGCTTGTTGGTTTGGTGGTTTGTTGGTTTGTTGGTTTGTTGGTTTGTTGGTTTGTTGGCTTGTTGGGTTGTTGGTTTGTTGGTTTGTTGGCTTGTTGGCTTGTTGGCTTGTTGGTTTGTTGGTTTGTTGGTTTATTTGTTTGTTGGTTTGTTGGCTTGTTGGTTTGTTGGTTTGTTGGCTTGTTGGCTTGTTGGTTTGTTGGTTTGTTGGTTTGTTGGCTTGTTAGTTTGTTGGATTGTTGGTTTGTTGGTTTGTTGGTTTGTTGGCTTGTTGGCTTGTTGGTTTGTTGGTTTGTTGGTTTGTTGGTTTATTTGTTTGTTGGTTTGTTGGTTTGTTGGTTTGTTGGCTTGTTGGTTTGTTGGTTTGTTGGTTTGTTGGCTTGTTGGCTTGTTGTTTTGTCGGTTTGTTGGCTTGTTGGTTTGTTGGTTTGTTGGTTTGTTGGCTTGTTGGCTTGTTGTTTTGTTGGTTTGTTGGTTTGTTGGCTTGTGGGCTTGTTGGTTTGTTGGTTTGTGGGCTTGTTGGTTTGTTGGTTTCTTGGCTTGTTGGTTTGTTGGTTTGTTGGCTTGTTGGTTTGTTGGTTTGTTGGCTTGTTGGCTTGTTGGTTTGTTGGTTTGTTGGATTGTTGGTTTGTTGGTTTGTTGGTTTGTTGGCTTGTTGGCTTGTTGGTTTGTTGGTTTGTTGGTTTGTTGGTTTATTTGTTTGTTGGTTTGTTGGCTTGTTGGCTTGTTGGTTTGTTGGTTTGTTGGTTTGTTGGCTTGTTGGCTTGTTGTTTTGTCGGTTTGTTGGCTTGTTGGTTTGTTGGTTTGTTGGCTTGTTGGCTTGTTGGTTTGTTGCTTTGTTGGTTTGTTGGTTTGTTGGTTTGTTGGCTTGTTGGCTTGTTGGTTTGTTAGTTAGTTGGCTTTTTGGTTACTTGGTTTGTTGGTTTGTTGGTTACTTGGTTTGTTGGTTTGTTGGTTTGTTGGCTTGTTGGTTTGTTGGCTTGTTGGTTTGTTGGTTTGTTGGTTTGTTGGCTTGTTGGCTTGTTGGTTTGTTGGTTTGTTGGTTCGTTGGTTTGTTGGTTTGTTGGTTTTTTGGTTTGTTGGTTTGTTGGCTTGTTGGCTTGTTGGTTTGTTAGTTTGTTGGCTTTTTGGTTACTTGGTTTGTTGGTTTGTTGGTTACTTGGTTTGTTGGTTTGTTGGTTTGTTGGCTTGTTGGTTTGTTGGCTTGTTGGTTTGTTGGTTTGTTGGTTTGTTGGCTTGTTGGCTTGTTGGTTTGTTGGTTTGTTGGTTCGTTGGTTTGTTAGTTTGTTGGTTTTTTGGTTTGTTGGTTTGTTGGTTTGTTGGCTTGTTGGTTTGTTGGTTTGTTGGCTTGTTGGCTTGTTGGTTTGTTGGCTTGTTGGTTTGTTGGTTTGTTGGTTTTTTGGTTTCTTGGTTTGTTGGTTACTTGGTTTGTTGGTTTGTTGGCTTGTTGGTTTGTTGGTTTGTTGGTTCGTTGGTTTGTTGGTTTATTGGCTTGTTGGTTTGTTGGTTTGTTGGTTTGTTGGTTTGTTGGCTTGTTGCTTTGTTAGATTGTTGGTTTGTTGGTTTGTTGGTTTGTTGGTTTGTTGGCTTGTTGGTTTGTTGGTTTGTTGGCTTGTTGGTTTGTTGGTTTGTTGGCTTGTTGGCTTGTTGGTTTGTTGGTTTGTTGGCTTGTTGGCTTGTTGGTTTGTTGGTTTGTTGCGTTGTTGGTTTGTTGGTTTGTTGGCTTGTTGGCTTGTCGGTTTGTTAGTTTGTTGGCTTTTTGGTTACTTGGTTTGTTGGTTTGTTGGCTTGTTGGTTTGTTGGTTTGTTGGTTTTTTGGTTTGTTGGTTTGTTGGCTTGTTGGTTTGTTGGTTTGTTCATTTGTTGGCTTGTTGGCTTGTTGGTTTGTTAGTTTGTTGGCTCTTTGGTTACTTGGTTTGTTGGTTTGTTGGTTTGTTGGCTTGTTGGTTTGTTGGTTTGTTGGTTTGTTGGTTTGTTGGTTTGTTGGTTTGTTGGCTTGTTGGTTTGTTGGTTTGTTGGCTTGTTGGTCTGTTAGTTTGTTGGTTTGTTGGTTTGTTGGTTTGTTGGCTTGTTGGCTTGTTGGTTTGTTGGTTAGTTCGTTTGTTGGTTTGTTAGTTTGTTGGTTTGTTGGCTTGTTGGCTTGTTGGTTTGTTGGTTTGTTGGTTTGTTGGTTTGTTGGTTTGTTGGTTTGTTGGCTTGTTGGTTTGTTAGTTTCTTGGATTTTTGGTTTGTTGGTTTGTTGGTTTGTTGCTTTGTTGGTTTGTTGGTTTGTTGGCTTGTTGGCTTGTTGGTTTGTTGGTTTGTTGGTTTGTTGGCTTGTTGGTTTGTTGGTTTGTTGGTTTGTTGGTTTGTTGGTTTGTTGGTTTGTTGGTTTGTTGGTTTGTTGGCTTGTTGGCTTGTTGGTTTGTTGGCTTGTTGGTTTGTTAGTTTGTTGGCTTTTTGGTTACTTGGTTTGTTGGCTTGTTGGTTTGTTGGTTTGTTGGCTTGTTGGCTTGTTGCTTTGTTGGTTTGTTGGTTTGTTGGCTTGTTGGCTTGTTGGTTTGTTAGTTTGTTGGCTTTTTGGTTACTTGGTTTGTTGGTTTGTTGGCTTGTTGGTTTGTTGGTTAGTTCGTTTGTTGGTTTGTTAGTTTGTTGGTTTGTTGGCTTGTTGGCTTGTTGGTTTGTTGGCTTGTTGGTTTGTTGGTTTTTTGGTTTGTTGGTTTGTTGGTTTGTTGGTTTGTTGGTTTGTTGGCTTGTTGGTTTGTTGGTTTGTTGGCTTGTTGGTTTGTTAGTTTCTTGGATTTTTGGTTTGTTGGTTTGTTGGTTTGTTGCTTTGTTGGTTTGTTGGTTTGTTGGCTTGTTGGCTTGTTGGTTTGTTGGTTTGTTGGTTTGTTGGCTTGTTGGTCTGTTGGTTTGTTGGTTTGTTGGTTTGTTGGTTTGTTGGCTTGTTGGTTTGTTGGTTTGTTGGTTTGTTGGTTTGTTGGTTTGTTGGCTTCTTGGTTTGTTAGTTTGTTGCTTTGTTCGTTTGATGGTTTGTTGGTTTGTTGGTTACTTGGTTTGTTGGTTTGTTGGTTTGCTGGTTTGTTGGTTTGTTGGTTTGTTGGCTTGTTGGTTTGTTGGTTTGTTGGCTTGTTGGTTTGTTGGTTTGTTGGCTTGTTGGCTTGTTGGTTTGTTGGTTTGTTGGCTTTTTGGCTTGTTGGTTTGTTGCTTTGTTGGTTTGTTGGTTTGTTGGCTTGTTGGATTGTTGGTTTGTTAGTTTGTTGGCTTTTTGGTTACTTGGTGTGTTGGTTTGTTGGTTACTTGGTTTGTTGGTTTGTTGGTTTGTTCGCTTGTTGGTTTTTTGGCTTGTTGGTTTGTTGGTTTGTTGGTTTGTTGGCTTGTTGGCTTGTTGGTTTGTTGGTTTGTTGATTCGTTGGTTTGTTGGTTTGTTGGTTTGTTGGCTTGTTGGCTTGTTGGTTTGTTGGTTTGTTGGTTTGTTGGCTTGTTGCTTTGTTAGTTTGTTGGTTTGTTGGTTTGCTGGTTTGTTGGTTTGTTGGTTTGTTGGCTTGTTGGTTTGTTGGTTTGTTGGCTTGTTGGTTTGTTGGTTTGTTGGCTTGTTGGCTTGTTGTTTTGTTGGTTTGTTGGCTTGTTGGCTTGTTGGTTTGTTGCTTTGTTGGTTTGTTGGTTTGTTAGCTTGTTGGCTTGTTGGTTTGTTAGTTTGTTGGCTTTTTGGTTACTTGGTTTGTTGGTTTGTTGGTTACTTGGTTTGTTGGTTTGTTGGTTTGTTCGCTTGTTGGTTTGTTGGCTTGTTGGTTTGTTGGTTTGTTGGTTTGTTGGCTTGTTGGCTTGTTAGTTTGTTGGTTTGTTGATTCGTTGGTTTGTTGGTTTGTTGGTTTTTTGGTTTGTTGGTTTGTTGGTTTGTTGGCTTTTTGGTTTGTTGGTTTGTTGGCTTGTTGGCTTGTTGGTTTGTTGGTTTGTTGGTTCGTTGGTTTGTTGGTTTGTTGGTTTTTTGGTTTGTTGGTTTGTTGGTTTGTTGGCTTGTTGGTTTGTTGGTTTGTTGGCTTGTTGGTTTGTTGGTTTGTTGGTTTGTTGGCTTGTTGGCTTGTTGGTTTGGTGGTTTGTTGGTTTGTTGGCTTGTTGGTTTGTTGGTTTGTTGGCTTGTTGGGTTGTTGGTTTGTTGGTTTGTTGGCTTGTTGGCTTGTTGGCTTATTGGTTTGTTGGTTTGTTGGTTTATTTGTTTGTTGGTTTGTTGGCTTGTTGGTTTGTTGGTTTGTTGGTTTGTTGGCTTGTTGGCTTGTTGGTTTGTCGGTTTGTTGGCTTGTTGGCTTGTTGGTTTGTTGGTTTGTTGGCTTGTTGGCTTGTTGGTTTGTTGGTTTGTTGGTTTGTTGGCTTGTTGGCTTGTTGGTTTGTTGGTTTGTTGGTTTGTTGGTTTATTTGTTTGTTAGTTTGTTGGCTTGTTGGTTTGTTGGTTTGTTGGTTTGTTGGCTTGTTGGCTTGTTGTTTTGTCGGTTTGTTGGCTTGTTGGTTTATTCGTTTGTTGGTTTGTTGGCTTGTTGGCTTGTTGGTTTGTTGGTTTGTTGGTTTGTTGGCTTGTTGGCTTGTTGGCTTGTTGGTTTGTTGGTTAGTGGCCTTGTTGGTTTGTTGGCTTGTTGGTTTGTTGGTTTGTTGGTTTGTTGGCTTGTTGGCTTGTTGGTTTGTTGGTTTGTTAGTTTGTTGGTTTGTTGGCTTGTTGCTTTGTTAGTTTTTTGGTTTGTTGGATTGCTGGTTTGTTGGTTTGTTGGTTTGTTGGCTTGTTGGTTTGTTGGTTTGTTAGTTTGTTGGCTTGTTGGTTTGTTGGTTTGGTGGCTTGTTGGCTTGTTGGTTTGTTGGTTTGTTGGTTTGTTGGCTTGTTGGCTTGTTGGTTTGTTGCTTTGTTGGTTTGTTGGTTTGTTGGCTTGTTGGCTTGTTGGTTTGTTAGTTAGTTGGCTTTTTGGTTACTTGGTTTGTTGGTTTGTTGGTTACTTGGTTTGTTGGTTTGTTGGTTTGTTGGTTTGTTGGTTTGTTAACTTGTTGGCTTGTTGGTTTGTTGCTTTGTTGGTTTGTTGGTTTGTTGGCATGTTGGCTTCTTGGTTTGTTAGTTAGTTGGCTTTTTGGTTACTTGGTTTGTTGGTTACTTGGTTTGTTGGTTTGTTGGTTTGTTGGCTTGTTGGTTTGTTGGCTTGTTGGTTTGTTGGTTTGTTGGTTTGTTGGCTTGTTGGCTTGTTGGTTTGTTGGTTTGTTGGTTCGTTGGTTTGTTGGTTTGTTGGTTTTTTGGTTTGTTGGTTTGTTGGCTTGTTGGCTTGTTGGTTTGTTAGTTTGTTGGCTTTTTGGTTACTTGGTTTGTTGGTTTGTTGGTTACTTGGTTTGTTGGTTTGTTGGTTTGTTGGCTTGTTGGTTTGTTGGCTTGTTGGTTTGTTGGTTTGTTGGTTTGTTGGTTTGTTGGCTTGTTGGCTTGTTGGTTTGTTGGTTTGTTGGTTCGTTGGTTTGTTAGTTTGTTGGTTTTTTGGTTTGTTGGTTTGTTGGTTTGTTGGCTTGTTGGTTTGTTGGTTTGTTGGCTTGTTGGCTTGTTGGTTTGTTGGCTTGTTGGTTTGTTGGTTTGTTGGTTTTTTGGTTTCTTGGTTTGTTGGTTACTTGGTTTGTTGGTTTGTTGGTTTGTTGGCTTGTTGGTTTGTTGGTTTGTTGGTTCGTTGGTTTGTTGGCTTATTGGCTTGTTGGTTTGTTGGTTTGTTGGTTTGTTGGCTTGTTGCTTTGTTGGTTTGTTGGTTTGTTGGCTCATTGGCTTGTTGGTTTGTTGGTTTGTTGGTTTGCTGGCTTGTTGCTTTGTTAGCTTGTTGGTTTGTTGGTTTGCTGGTTTGTTGGTTTGTTGGTTTGTTGGTTTGGTGGTTTGTTGGCTTGTTGGTTTGTTGGTTTGTTGGTTTGTTGGCTTGTTGGTTTGTTGGTTTGTTGGTTTGTTGGTTTGTTGGTTTGTTGGTTTGTTGGCTTCTTGGTTTGTTAGTTTGTTGCTTTGTTCGTTTGATGGTTTGTTGGTTTGTTGGTTACTTGGTTTGTTGGTTTGTTGGTTTGTTGGTTTGTTGGCTTGTTGGCTTGTTGGTTTGTTGGTTTGTTGGTTTGTTGATTTGTTGGCTTGTTGGTTTGTTGGCTTGTTGGTTTGTTGGTTTGTTGGCTTGTTGGTTTGTTGGTTTGTTGGTTTGTTGGTTTGTTGGCTTGCTGGCTTGTTGGTTTGTTGGTTTGTTGGCTTGTTGGTTTGTTGGCTTGTTGGTTTGTTGGTTTGTTGGTTTGTTGGGTTGTTGGCTTGTTGGTTTGTTGGTTTGTTGGTTTGTTGGCTTGTTGCTTTGTTAGTTTGTTGGTTTGTTGGTTGTTGGTTTGTTGGTGTGTTGGTTTGTTGGTTTGTTGGCTTGTTGGTTTGTTGGTTTGTTGGCTTGTTGGTTTGTTGTTTGGTGGCTTGTTGGCTTGTTGGTTTGTTATTTTGTTGGTTTGTTGGCTTGTTGGCTTGTTGGTTTGTTGGTTTGTTGCTTTGTTGGTTTGTTGGTTTGTTGGCTTGTTGGCTTGTTGGTTTGTTAGTTTGTTGGCTTTTTGGTTACTTGGTTTGTTGGTTTGTTGGTTTGTTGGCTTGTTGGTTTGTTGGCTTGTTGGTTTGTTGGTTTGTTGGTTTGTTGGTTTGTTGGTTTGTTTGTTTGTTGGTTTGTTGGCTTGTTGGCTTGTTGGCTTGTTGGTTTGTTGGTTTGTTGGTTTGTTGGTTTGTTGGTTTTTTGGTTTGTTGGCTTGCTGGTTTGTTGGTTTGTTGGTTTGTTGGCTTGTTGGCTTGTTGGCTTGTTGGTTTGTTGGTTTGGTGGCTTGTTGGCTTGTTGGTTTGTTGGTTTGTTGGCTTGTTGGCTTGTTGGTTTGTTGGTTTGTTGGCTTGTTGGTTTGTTGGCTTGTTGGTTTGTTGGTTTGTTGGTTTGTTGGCTTGTTGGTTTGTTGGTTTGTTGGCTTTTTGGCTTGTTGGTTTGTTGGTTTGTTGGTTTGTTGGCTTGTTGGTTTGTTGGTTGGTTGGCTTGTTGCTTTGTTGGTTTGTTGGTTTGTTGGCATGTTGGTTACTTAGTTTGTTGGTTTGTTGGCATGTTGGTTTGTTGGTTTGTTGGTTTGTTGGCTTGTTGGTTTGTTGGTTTAATGGCTTGTTGGCTTGTTGGTTTGTTGGTTTATTGGTTTGTTGGCTTGTTGGTTTGTTGGTTTGTTGGTTTGTTGGCTTGTTGGCTTGTTGGTTTGGTGGTTTGTTGGTTTGTTGGTTTGTTGGTTTGTTGGTTTGTTGGTTTGTTGGTTTGTTGGCTTGTTGGTTTGTTGGTTTGTTGGTTTGTTGGCTTGTTGGCTTGTTGGGTTGTTGGTTTGTTGGTTTGTTGGTTTATTTGTTTGCTGGTTTGTTGGCTTGTTGGTTTGTTGGTTTGTTGGCTTGTTGGCTTGTTGGTTTGTCGGTTTGTTGGCTTGTTGGCTTGTTGGTTTGTCGGTTTGTTGGCTTGTTGGCTTGGTGGTTTGTTGGTTTGTTGGCTTGTTGGCTTGTTGGTTTGTTGGTTTGGTGGCTTGTTGGCTTGTTGGTTTGTTGGTTTGTTGGCTTGTTGGCTTGTTGGTTTGTTGGTTTGTTGGCTTGTTGGTTTGTTGGCTTGTTGGTTTGTTGGTTTGTTGGTTTGTTGGCTTGTTGGTTTGTTGGTTTGTTGGCTTTTTGGCTTGTTGGTTTGTTGGTTTGTTGGTTTGTTGGCTTGTTGGTTTGTTGGTTGGTTGGCTTGTTGCTTTGTTGGTTTGTTGGTTTGTTGGCATGTTGGTTACTTAGTTTGTTGGTTTGTTGGCATGTTGGTTTGTTGGTTTGTTGGTTTGTTGGCTTGTTGGTTTGTTGGTTTAATGGCTTGTTGGCTTGTTGGTTTGTTGGTTTATTGGTTTGTTGGCTTGTTGGTTTGTTGGTTTGTTGGTTTGTTGGCTTGTTGGCTTGTTGGTTTGGTGGTTTGTTGGTTTGTTGGTTTGTTGGTTTGTTGGTTTGTTGGCTTGTTGGTTTGTTGGTTTGTTGGTTTGTTGGCTTGTTGGCTTGTTGGGTTGTTGGTTTGTTGGTTTGTTGGTTTATTTGTTTGCTGGTTTGTTGGCTTGTTGGTTTGTTGGTTTGTTGGCTTGTTGGCTTGTTGGTTTGTCGGTTTGTTGGCTTGTTGGCTTGTTGGTTTGTCGGTTTGTTGGCTTGTTGGCTTGGTGGTTTGTTGGTTTGTTGGCTTGTTGGTTTGTTGGTTTGTTGCTTTGTTGGCTTGTTGGTTTGTTGGTTTGTTGGCTTGTTGGTTTGTTGGCTTGTTGGCTTGTTGGTTTGTTAGTTTGTTGGCTTTTTGGTTACTTGGTTTGTTGGTTTGTTGGTTACTTGGTTTGTTGGTTTGTTGGTTTGTTGGCTTGTTGGTTTGTTGGTTTGTTGGTTTGTTGGCTTGTTGGTTTGTTGGCTTGTTGGCTTGTTGGTTTGTTAGTTTGTTGGCTTTTTGGTTACTTGGTTTGTTGGTTTGTTGGTTACTTGGTTTGTTGGTTTGTTGGTTTGTTGGCTTGTTGGTTTGTTGGCTTGTTGGTTTGTTGGTTTGTTGGTTTGTTGGTTTGTTGGCTTTTTGGCTTGTTGGTTTGTTGGTTTGTTGGTTCGTTGGTTTGTTAGTTTGTTGGTTTTTTGGTTTGTTGGTTTGTTGGTTTGTTGGCTTGTTGGTTTGTTGGTTTGTTGGCTTGTTGGCTTGTTGGTTTGTTGGCTTGTTAGTTTGTTGGTTTGTTGGTTTTTTGGTTTCTTGGTTTGTTGGTTACTTGGTTTGTTGGTTTGTTGGTTTGTTGGCTTGTTGGTTTGTTGGTTTGTTGGTTCGTTGGTTTGTTGGCTTATTGGCTTGTTGGTTTGTTGGTTTGTTGGTTTGTTGGCTTGTTGCTTTGTTGGTTTGTTGGTTTGTTGGCTCATTGGCTTGTTGGTTTGTTGGTTTGTTGGTTTGCTGGCTTGTTGCTTTGTTAGCTTGTTGGTTTGTTGGTTTGCTGGTTTGTTGGTTTGTTGGTTTGTTGGTTTGTTGGTTTGTTGGCTTGTTGGTTTGTTGGTTTGTTGGTTTGTTGGTTTGTTGGCTTGTTGGTTTGTTGGTTTGTTGGTTTGTTGGTTTGTTGGTTTGTTGGGTTGTTGGCTTCTTGGTTTGTTAGTTTGTTGCTTTGTTCGTTTGATGGTTTGTTGGTTTGTTGGTTACTTGGTTTGTTGGTTTGTTGGTTTGTTGGTTTGTTGGTTTGTTGGCTTGTTGGCTTGTTGGTTTGTTGGTTTGTTGGTTTGTTGATTTGTTGGCTTGTTGGTTTGTTGGCTTGTTGGTTTGTTGGTTTTTTGGCTTGTTGGTTTGTTGGTTTGTTGGTTTGTTGGTTTGTTGGCTTGTTGGCTTGTTGGTTTGTTGGTTTGTTGGCTTGTTGGTTTGTTGGCTTGTTGGTTTGTTGGTTTGTTGGTTTGTTGGGTTGTTGGCTTGTTGGTTTGTTGGTTTGTTGGTTTGTTGGCTTGTTGCTTTGTTAGTTTGTTGGTTTGTTGGTTGTTGGTTTGTTGGTGTGTTGGTTTGTTGGTTTGTTGGCTTGTTGGTTTGTTGGTTTGTTGGCTTGTTGGTTTGTTGTTTGGTGGCTTGTTGGCTTGTTGGTTTGTTATTTTGTTGGTTTGTTGGCTTGTTGGCCTGTTGGTTTGTTGGTTTGTTGCTTTGTTGGTTTGTTGGTTTGTTGGCTTGTTGGCTTGTTGGTTTGTTAGTTTGTTGGCTTTTTGGTTACTTGGTTTGTTGGTTTGTTGGTTTGTTGGCTTGTTGGTTTGTTGGCTTGTTGGTTTGTTGGTTTGTTGGTTTGTTGGTTTGTTGGTTTGTTTGTTTGTTGGTTTGTTGGCTTGTTGGCTTGTTGGTTTGTTGGTTTGTTGGTTTGTTGGTTTGTTGGTTTTTTGGTTTGTTGGCTTGCTGGTTTGTTGGTTTGTTGGTTTGTTGGCTTGTTGGCTTGTTGGCTTGTTGGTTTGTTGGTTTGGTGGCTTGTTGGCTTGTTGGTTTGTTGGTTTGTTGGCTTGTTGGCTTGTTGGTTTGTTGGTTTGTTGGCTTGTTGGTTTGTTGGCTTGTTGGTTTGTTGGTTTGTTGGTTTGTTGGCTTGTTGGTTTATTGGTTTGTTGGCTTTTTGGCTTGTTGGTTTGTTGGTTTGTTGGTTTGTTGGCTTGTTGGTTTGTTGGTTGGTTGACTTGTTGCTTTGTTGGTTTGTTGGTTTGTTGGCATGTTGGTTACTTAGTTTGTTGGTTTGTTGGCATGTTGGTTTGTTGGTTTGTTGGTTTGTTGGCTTGTTGGTTTGTTGGTTTAATGGCTTGTTGGCTTGTTGGTTTGTTGGTTTGTTGGTTTGTTGGCTTGTTGGTTTGTTGGTTTGTTGGTTTGTTGGCTTGTTGGCTTGTTGGTTTGGTGGTTTGTTGGTTTGTTGGTTTGTTGGTTTGTTGGTTTGTTGGTTTGTTGGCTTGTTGGTTTGTTGGTTTGTTGGTTTGTTGGCTTGTTGGCTTGTTGGGTTGTTGGTTTGTTGGTTTGTTGGTTTATTTGTTTGCTGGTTTGTTGGCTTGTTGGTTTGTTGGTTTGTTGGCTTGTTGGCTTGTTGGTTTGTCGGTTTGTTGGCTTGTTGGCTTGTTGGTTTGTCGGTTTGTTGGCTTGTTGGCTTGGTGGTTTGTTGGTTTGTTGGCTTGTTGGTTTGTTGGTTTGTTGCTTTGTTGGCTTGTTGGTTTGTTGGTTTGTTGGCTTGTTGGTTTGTTGGCTTGTTGGCTTGTTGGTTTGTTAGTTTGTTGGCTTTTTGGTTACTTGGTTTGTTGGTTTGTTGGTTACTTGGTTTGTTGGTTTGTTGGTTTGTTGGCTTGTTGGTTTGTTGGCTTGTTGGTTTGTTGGTTTGTTGGTTTGTTGGTTTGTTGGCTTGTTGGCTTGTTGGTTTGTTGGTTTGTTGGTTTGTTGGTTTGTTAGTTTGTTGGTTTTTTGGTTTGTTGGTTTGTTGGTTTGTTGGCTTGTTGGTTTGTTGGTTTGTTGGCTTGTTGGCTTGTTGGTTTGTTGGCTTGTTGGTTTGTTGGTTTGTTGGTTTTTTGGTTTCTTGGTTTGTTGGTTACTTGGTTTGTTGGTTTGTTGGTTTGTTGGCTTGTTGGTTTGTTGGTTTGTTGGTTCGTTGGTTTGTTGGCTTAATGGCTTGTTGGTTTGTTGGTTTGTTGGTTTGTTGTCTTGTTGCTTTGTTGGTTTGTTGGTTTGTTGGCTCGTTGGCTTGTTGGTTTGTTGGTTTGTTGGTTTGCTGGCTTGTTGCTTTGTTAGCTTGTTGGTTTGTTGGTTTGCTGGTTTGTTGGTTTGTTGGTTTGTTGGTTTGTTGGTTTGTTGGCTTGTTGGTTTGTTGGTTTGTTGGTTTGTTGGCTTGTTGGTTTGTTGGTTTGTTGGTTTGTTGGTTTGTTGGTTTGTTGGCTTCTTGGTTTGTTAGTTTGTTGCTTTGTTCGTTTGATGGTTTGTTGGTTTGTTGGTTACTTGGTTTGTTGGTTTGTTGGTTTGTTGGTTTGTTGGTTTGTTGGCTTGTTGGCTTGTTGGTTTGTTGGTTTGTTGGTTTGTTGATTTGTTGGCTTGTTGGTTTGTTGGCTTGTTGGTTTGTTGGTTTGTTGGCTTGTTGGTTTGTTGGTTTGTTGGTTTGTTGGTTTGTTGGCTTGTTGGCTTGTTGGTTTGTTGGTTTGTTGGCTTGTTGGTTTGTTGGCTTGTTGGTTTGTTGGTTTGTTGGTTTGTTGGGTTGTTGGCTTGTTGGTTTGTTGGTTTGTTGGTTTGTTGGCTTGTTGCTTTGTTAGTTTGTTGGTTTGTTGGTTGTTGGTTTGTTGGTGTGTTGGTTTGTTGGTTTGTTGGCTTGTTGGTTTGTTGGTTTGTTGGCTTGTTGGTTTGTTGTTTGGTGGCTTGTTGGCTTGTTGGTTTGTTATTTTGTTGGTTTGTTGGCTTGTTGGCTTGTTGGTTTGTTGGTTTGTTGCTTTGTTGGTTTGTTGGTTTGTTGGCTTGTTGGCTTGTTGGTTTGTTAGTTTGTTGGCTTTTTGGTTACTTGGTTTGTTGGTTTGTTGGTTTGTTGGCTTGTTGGTTTGTTGGCTTGTTGGTTTGTTGGTTTGTTGGTTTGTTGGTTTGTTGGTTTGTTTGTTTGTTGGTTTGTTGGCTTGTTGGCTTGTTGGTTTGTTGGTTTGTTGGTTTGTTGGTTTGTTGGTTTTTTGGTTTGTTGGCTTGCTGGTTTGTTGGTTTGTTGGTTTGTTGGCTTGTTGGCTTGTTGGCTTGTTGGTTTGTTGGTTTGGTGGCTTGTTGGCTTGTTGGTTTGTTGGTTTGTTGGCTTGTTGGCTTGTTGGTTTGTTGGTTTGTTGGCTTGTTGGTTTGTTGGCTTGTTGGTTTGTTGGTTTGTTGGTTTGTTAGCTTGTTGGTTTGTTGGTTTGTTGGCTTTTTGGCTTGTTGGTTTGTTGGTTTGTTGGTTTGTTGGCTTGTTGGTTTGTTGGTTGGTTGGCTTGTTGCTTTGTTGGTTTGTTGGTTTGTTGGCATGTTGGTTACTTAGTTTGTTGGTTTGTTGGCATGTTGGTTTGTTGGTTTGTTGGTTTGTTGGCTTGTTGGTTTGTTGGTTTAATGGCTTGTTGGCTTGTTGGTTTGTTGGTTTGTTGGTTTGTTGGCTTGTTGGTTTGTTGGTTTGTTGGTTTGTTGGCTTGTTGGCTTGTTGGTTTGGTGGTTTGTTGGTTTGTTGGTTTGTTGGTTTGTTGGTTTGTTGGTTTGTTGGCTTGTTGGTTTGTTGGTTTGTTGGTTTGTTGGCTTGTTGGCTTGTTGGGTTGTTGGTTTGTTGGTTTGTTGGTTTATTTGTTTGCTGGTTTGTTGGCTTGTTGGTTTGTTGGTTTGTTGGCTTGTTGGCTTGTTGGTTTGTCGGTTTGTTGGCTTGTTGGCTTGTTGGTTTGTCGGTTTGTTGGCTTGTTGGCTTGTTGGTTTGTTGGTTTGTTGGCTTGTTCGTTTGTTGGTTTGTTGCTTTGTTGGCTTGTTGGTTTGTTGGTTTGTTGGCTTGTTGGCTTGTTGGTTTGTTGGTTTGTTGGTTTGTTGGCTTGTTGGTTTGTTGGCTTGTTGGTTTGTTGGTTTGTTGGTTTGTTGGCTTGTTGGCTTGTTGGTTTGTTGGTTTGTTGGTTTGTTGGTTTGTCGGTTTGTTGGCTTGTTGGCTTGTTGGTTTGTCGGTTTGTTGGCTTGTTGGCTTGGTGGTTTGTTGGTTTGTTGGCTTGTTGGTTTGTTGGTTTGTTGCTTTGTTGGCTTGTTGGTTTGTTGGTTTGTTGGCTTGTTGGTTTGTTGGCTTGTTGGCTTGTTGGTTTGTTGGTTTGTTGGCTTGTTGGCTTGTTGGTTTGTTGGCTTGTTGGTTTGTTGGTTTGTTGGTTTTTTGGTTTCTTGGTTTGTTGGTTACTTGGTTTGTTGGTTTGTTGGTTTGTTGGCTTGTTGGTTTGTTGGTTTGTTGGTTCGTTGGTTTGTTGGCTTATTGGCTTGTTGGTTTGTCGGTTTGTTGGTTTGTTGTCTTGTTGCTTTGTTGGTTTGTTGGTTTGTTGGCTCGTTGGCTTGTTGGTTTGTTGGTTTGTTGGTTTGCTGGCTTGTTGCTTTGTTAGCTTGTTGGTTTGTTGGTTTGTTGGCTTGTTGGCTTTTTGGTTACTTGGTTTGTTGGTTTGTTGGTTACTTGGTTTGTTGGTTTGTTGGTTTGTTGGCTTGTTGGTTTGTTGGCTTGTTGGTTTGTTGGTTTGTTGGTTTGTTGGTTTGTTGGCTTGTTGGCTTGTTGGTTTGTTGGTTTGTTGGTTCGTTGGTTTGTTAGTTTGTTGGTTTTTTGGTTTGTTGGTTTGTTGGTTTGTTGGCTTGTTGGTTTGTTGGTTTGTTGGCTTGTTGGCTTGTTGGTTTGTTGGCTTGTTGGTTTGTTGGTTTGTTGGTTTTTTGGTTTCTTGGTTTGTTGGTTACTTGGTTTGTTGGTTTGTTGGTTTGTTGGCTTGTTGGTTTGTTGGTTTGTTGGTTCGTTGGTTTGTTGGCTTATTGGCTTGTTGGTTTGTCGGTTTGTTGGTTTGTTGTCTTGTTGCTTTGTTGGTTTGTTGGTTTGTTGGCTCGTTGGCTTGTTGGTTTGTTGGTTTGTTGGTTTGCTGGCTTGTTGCTTTGTTAGCTTGTTGGTTTGTTGGTTTGCTGGTTTGTTGGTTTGTTGGTTTGTTGGTTTGTTGGTTTGTTGGCTTGTTGGTTTGTTGGTTTGTTGGTTTGTTGGCTTGTTGGTTTGTTGGTTTGTTGGTTTGTTGGTTTGTTGGTTTGTTGGTTTGTTGGCTTCTTGGTTTGTTAGTTTGTTGCTTTGTTCGTTTGATGGTTTGTTGGTTTGTTGGTTACTTGGTTTGTTGGTTTGTTGGTTTGTTGGTTTGTTGGTTTGTTGGTTTGTTGGCTTGTTGGCTTGTTGGTTTGTTGGTTTGTTGGTTTGTTGATTTGTTGGCTTGTTGGTTTGTTGGCTTGTTGGTTTGTTGGTTTGTTGGCTTGTTGGTTTGTTGGTTTGTTGGTTTGTTGGTTTGTTGGCTTGTTGGCTTGTTGGTTTGTTGGTTTGTTGGCTTGTTGGTTTGTTGGCTTGTTGGTTTGTTGGTTTGTTGGTTTGTTGGGTTGTTGGCTTGTTGGTTTGTTGGTTTCTTGGTTTGTTGGCTTGTTGCTTTGTTAGTTTGTTGGTTTGTTGGTTGTTGGTTTGTTGGTGTGTTGGTTTGTTGGTTTGTTGGCTTGTTGGTTTGTTGGTTTGTTGGCTTGTTGGTTTGTTGTTTGGTGGCTTGTTGGCTTGTTGGTTTGTTATTTTGTTGGTTTGTTGGCTTGTTGGCTTGTTGGTTTGTTGGTTTGTTGCTTTGTTGGTTTGTTGGTTTGTTGGCTTGTTGGCTTGTTGGTTTGTTAGTTTGTTGGCTTTTTGGTTCCTTGGTTTGTTGGTTTGTTGGTTTGTTGGCTTGTTGGTTTGTTGGCTTGTTGGTTTGTTGGTTTGTTGGTTTGTTGGTTTGTTGGTTTGTTTGTTTGTTGGTTTGTTGGCTTGTTGGCTTGTTGGTTTGTTGGTTTGTTGGTTTGTTGGTTTGTTGGTTTTTTGTTTTGTTGGCTTGCTGGTTTGTTGGTTTGTTGGTTTGTTGGCTTGTTGGCTTGTTGGCTTGTTGGTTTGTTGGTTTGGTGGCTTGTTGGCTTGTTGGTTTGTTGGTTTGTTGGCTTTTTGGCTTGTTGGTTTGTTGGTTTGTTGGCTTGTTGGTTTGTTGGCTTGTTGGTTTGTTGGTTTGTTGGTTTGTTAGCTTGTTGGTTTGTTGGTTTGTTGGCTTTTTGGCTTGTTGGTTTGTTGGTTTGTTGGTTTGTTGGCTTGTTGGTTTGTTGGTTGGTTGGCTTGTTGCTTTGTTGGTTTGTTGGTTTGTTGGCATGTTGGTTACTTAGTTTGTTGGTTTGTTGGCATGTTGGTTTGTTGGTTTGTTGGTATGTTGGCTTGTTGGTTTGTTGGTTTAATGGCTTGTTGGCTTGTTGGTTTGTTGGTTTGTTGGTTTGTTGGCTTGTTGGTTTGTTGGTTTGTTGGTTTGTTGGCTTGTTGGCTTGTTGGTTTGGTGGTTTGTTGGTTTGTTGGTTTGTTGGTTTGTTGGTTTGTTGGTTTGTTGGTTTGTTGGCTTGTTGGTTTGTTGGTTTGTTGGTTTGTTGGCTTGTTGGATTGTTGGGTTGTTGGTTTGTTGGTTTGTTGGTTTATTTGTTTGCTGGTTTGTTGGCTTGTTGGTTTGTTGGTTTGTTGGCTTGTTGGCTTGTTGGTTTGTCGGTTTGTTGGCTTGTTGGCTTGTTGGTTTGTCGGTTTGTTGGCTTGTTGGCTTGTTGGTTTGTTGGTTTGTTGGCTTGTTCGTTTGTTGGTTTGTTGCTTTGTTGGCTTGTTGGTTTGTTGGTTTGTTGTCTTGTTGGCTTGTTGGTTTGTTGGTTTGTTGGTTTGTTGGCTTGTTGGTTTGTTGGCTTGTTGGTTTGTTGGTTTGTTGGTTTGTTGGCTTGTTGGCTTGTTGGTTTGTTGGTTTGTTGGTTTGTTGGTTTATTTGTTTGTTGGTTTGTTGGCTTGTTGGTTTGTTGTTCTGTTGGCTTGTTGGCTTGATGTTTTGTCGGTTTGTTGGCTTGTTGGCTTGTTGGTTTGTTGGTTTGTTGGCTTGTTGGCTTGTTGGTTTGTTGGTTTGTTGGTTTGTTGGCTTGTTGGCTTGTTGGTTTGTTGGTTTGTTGGCTTGTTGGTTTGTTGGCTTGTTGGTTTGTTGGTTTGTTGGTTTGTTCGCTTGTTGGATTGTTGGTTTGTTGGTTTGTTGGTTTGTTGGCTTGTTGCTTTGTTGGTTTGTTGGTTTGCTGATTTGTTGGTTTGTTGGTTTGTTGGTTTGTTGGCTTGTTGGTTTGTTGGTTTGTTGACTTGTTGGTTTGTTGGTTTGTTGGCTTGTTGGCTTGTTGGTTTGTTGGTTTGTTGGCTTGTTGGCTTGTTGGTTTGTAGCTTTGTTGGTTTGTTGGTTTGTTGGCTTGTTGGCTTGTTGGTTTGTTAGTTTGTTGGCTTTTTGGTTACTTGGTTTGTTGGTTTGTTAGTTACTTGGTTTGTTGGTTTGTTGGTTTGTTGGCTTGTTGGTTTGTTGGCTTGTTGGTTTGTTGGTTTGTTAGTTTGTTGGCTTGTTGGCTTGTTGGTTTGTTGGTTTGTTGGTTCGTTGGTTTGTTGGTTTGTTGGTTTTTGGGTTTGTTGGTTTGTTGGTTTGTTGGCTTGTTGGTTTGTTGGTTTGTTGGCTTGTTGGCTTGTTAGTTTGTTGGTTTGTTGGCTTGTTGGTTACTTAGTTTGTTGGTTTGTTGGTTTGTTGGCTTGTTGGCTTGTTGTTTTGTTGGTTGTTGGTTTGTTGGTTTGTTGGCTTGCTGGTTTGTTGGTTTGTTGGTTTGTTGGCTTGTTGGCTTGTTGGTTTGTTGGTTTGTTGGTTTATTTGTTTGTTGGTTTGTTGGCTTGTTGGTTTGTTGGTTTGTTGGCTTGTTGGCTTGTTGGTTTGTTGGTTTGTTGGCTTGTTGGCTTGTTGGTTTGTTGGTTTGTTAGCTTGTTGGTTTGTTGGCTTGTTGGTTTGTTGGTTTGTTGGTTTGTTGGCTTGTTGGTTTGTTGGTTTGTTAGCTTGTTTGCTTGTTGGTTTGTTGGTTTGTTGGTTTGTTGGTTTGTTGGCTTGTTGGTTTGTTGGTTTGTTGGTTTGTTGGCTTGTTGGTTACTTAGTTTGTTGGTTTGTTGGCATGTTGGTTTGTTTGTTTGTTGGTTTGTTGGCTTGTTGGTTTGTTGGTTTGTTGGCTTGTTGGCTTGTTGGTTTGTTGGTTTGTTGGTTTGTTGGCTTGTTGGTTTGTTGGTTTGTTGGTTTATTGGCTTGTTGGCTTGTTGGCTTGTTGGCTTGTTGGTTTGTTGGTTTGTTGGTTTGTTGGTTTGTTGGTTTGTTGGTTTGTTGGCTTGTTAGTTTGTCGGTTTGTTGGTTTGTTGGCTTGTTGGCTTGTTGGTTTGTTGGTTTGTTGGTTTATTTGTTTGTTGGTTTGTTGGCTTGTTGATTTGTTGGTTTGTTGGCTTGTTGGCTTGTTGGTTTGTCGGTTTGTTTGCTTGTTGGCTTGTTGGTTTGTTGGTTTGTTGGCTTCTTGGTTACTTGGTTTGTTGGTTTGTTGGTTTGTTGGTTTGTTGGCTTCTTGGTTTGTTGGTTTGTTGGTTTGTTGGCTTGTTGGCTTGTTGGCTTGTTGGCTTGTTGGTTTTTGGTTTGTTGGTTTGTTGGTTCGTTGGTTTGTTGGTTTTTTGGTTTGTTGGTTTGTTGGTTTGTTGGCTTGTTGGTTTGTTGGTTTGTTAGCTTGTTGGCTTGTTGGTTTGTTGGTTTGTTGGCTTGTTGGTTACTTAGTTTGTTAGTCTGTTGGTTTGTTGTTTTGTTTGTTTGTTGGTTTGTTGGTTTGTTGGTTTATTTGTTTGTTGGCTTGTTGGTTTGTTGGTTTGTTGGCTTGTTGGCTTGTTGGTTTGTTGGTTTGTTGGCTTGTTGGTTACTTAGTTTGTTAGTCTGTTGGTTTGTTGTTTTGTTTTTTTGTTGGTTTGTTGGTTTGTTGGTTTATTTGTTTGTTGGTTTGTTGGCTTGTTGGTTTGTTGGCTTGTTGGCTTGTTGGTTTATTGGCTTGTTGGTTTGTTAGTTTGTTGGCTTTTTGGTTACTTGGTTTGTTGGTTTGTTGGTTTGTTGGTTTGTTGGCTTGTTGGTTTGTTGGTTTGTTGGCTTGTTGGCTTGTTGGTTTGTTGGTTTGTTGGTTTGTTGGTTTGTTGGTTTGTTGGTTTGTTGGTTTTTTGGTTTGTTGGTTTGTTGGCTTGTTGGTTTGTTGGTTTGTTGGTTTGTTGGCTTGTTGGTTTGTTGGTTTGTTGGCTTGTTGGTTTGTTGGTTTGTTGGTTTGTTGGCTTGTTGGCTTGTTGGTTTGTTGGTTTGTTGGCTTGTTGGTTTGTTGGTTTTTTGGTTTGTTGGTTTGTTGGCTTGTTGGTTTGTTGGTTTGTTGGTTTGTTGGCTTGTTGGTTTGTTGGTTTGTTGGCTCGTTGGATTGTTGGTTTGTTGGTTTGTTGGCTTGTTGGCTTGTTGGTTTGTTGGTTTGTTGGCTTGTTGGTTTGTTGGCTTGTTGGTTTGTTGGTTTGTTGGCTTGTTGGCTTGTTGGCTTGTTGGTTTGTTAGTTTATGGGCTTTTTGGTTACTTGGTTTGTTGGTTTGTTGGTTTGTTGGTTTGTTGGCTTGTTGGTTTGTTGGTTTGTTGGTTTGTTGGCTTATTGGTTTGTTGGTTTGTTGGTTTGTTGGTTTGTTGGTTTTTTGCTTTGTTGGTTTGTTGGTTTGTTGGCTTGTTGGTTTGTTGGTTTGTTGGTTTGTTGGCTTGTTGTTTTGTTGGTTTATTGGCTTGTTGGTTTGTTGGTTTGTTGGTTTGTTGGTTTGTTGGTTTGTTGGCTTGTTGGTTTGTTGGTTTGTTGGCTTGTTGGTTTGTTGGTTTGTTGGTTTGTTGGCTTGTTGGTTTGTTGGTTGGTTGGCTTGTTGCTTTGTTGGTTTGTTGGTTTGTTGGCATGTTGGTTACTTAGTTTGTTGGTTTGTTGGCATGTTGGTTTGTTGGTTTGTTGGTTTGTTGGCTTGTTGGTTTGTTGGTTTAATGGCTTGTTGGCTTGTTGGTTTGTTGGTTTGTTGGTTTGTTGGTTTGTTGGCTTGTTGGTTTGTTGGTTTGTTGGTTTGTTGGCTTGTTGGCTTGTTGGTTTGGTGGTTTGTTGGTTTGTTGGTTTGTTGGTTTGTTGGTTCGTTGGCTTGTTGGTTTGTTGGTTTGTTGATTTGTTGGCTTGTTGGCTTGTTGGGTTGTTGGTTTGTTGGTTTGTTGGTTTATTTGTTTGTTGGTTTGTTGGCTTGTTGGTTTGTTGGTTTGTTGGCTTGTTGGATTGTTGGTTTGTCGGTTTGTTGGCTTGTTGGCTTGTTGGTTTGTTGGCTTGTTGGTTTGTTGGTTGGTTGGCTTGTTGCTTTGTTGGTTTGTTGGTTTGTTGGCATGTTGGTTACTTAGTTTGTTGGTTTGTTGGCATGTTGGTTTGTTGGTTTGTTGGTTTGTTGGCTTGTTGGTTTGTTGGTTTAATGGCTTGTTGGCTTGTTGGTTTGTTGGTTTGTTGGTTTGTTGGCTTGTTGGTTTGTTGGTTTGTTGGTTTGTTGGCTTGTTGGCTTGTTGGTTTGGTGGTTTGTTGGTTTGTTGGTTTGTTGGTTTGTTGGTTTGTTGGCTTGTTGGTTTGTTGGTTTGTTGGTTTGTTGGCTTGTTGGCTTGTTGGGTTGTTGGTTTGTTAGTTTGTTGGTTTATTTGTTTGTTGGTTTGTTGGCTTGTTGGTTTGTTGGTTTGTTGGCTTGTTGGCTTGTTGGTTTGTCGTTTGTTGACTTGTTGGCTTGTTGGTTTGTCGGTTTGTTGGCTTGTTGGCTTGTTGGTTTGTTGGTTTGTTGTCTTGTTGGCTTGTTGGTTTGTTGGTTTGTTGGTTTGTTGGCTTGTTGGTTTGTTGGTTTGTTGGCTTGTTGGCTTGTTGGTTTGTTGGTTTGTTGGTTTGTTGGCTTGTTGGTTTGTTGGCTTGTTGGTTTGTTGGTTTGTTGGTTTGTTGGCTTGTTGGCTTGTTGGTTTGTTGGTTTGTTGGTTTGTTGGTTTATTTGTTTGTTGGTTTGTTGGCTTGTTGGTTTGTTGTTCTGTTGGCTTGTTGGCTTGATGTTTTGTCGGTTTGTTGGCTTGTTGGCTTGTTGGTTTGTTGGTTTGTTGGCTTGTTGGCTTGTTGGTTTGTTGTTTTGTTGGTTTGTTGGCTTGTTGGCTTGTTGGTTTGTTGGTTTGTTGGCTTGTTGGTTTGTTGGCTTGTTGGTTTATTGTTTTGTTGGTTTGTTCGCTTGTTGGATTGTTGGTTTGTTGGTTTGTTGGTTTGTTGGCTTTTTGCTTTGTTAGTTTGTTGGTTTGTTGGTTTGCTGGTTTGTTGGTTTGTTGGTTTGTTGGCTTGTTGGTTTGTTGGTTTGTTGGCTTGTTGGTTTGTTGGTTTGTTGGCTTGTTGACTTGTTGGTTTATTGGTTTGTTGGCTTGTTGGCTTGTTGGTTTGTTGGTTTGTTAGCTTGTTTGCTTGTTGGTTTGTTGGTTTGTTGGTTTGTTGGTTTGTTGGCTTGTTGGTTTGTTGGTTTGTTGGTTTGTTGGCTTGTTGGTTACTTAATTTGTTGGTTTGTTGGCATGTTGGTTTGTTGGTTTGTTGGTTTGTTGGCTTGTTGGTTTGTTGGTTTGTTGGCTTGTTGGCTTGTTGGTTTGTTGGTTTGTTGGTTTGTTGGCTTGTTGGTTTGTTGGTTTGTTGGTTTATTGGCTTGTTGGCTTGTTGGCTTGTTGGTTTGTTGGTTTGTTGGTTTGTTGGTTTGTTGGTTTGTTGGTTTGTTGGCTTGTTAGTTTGTCGGTTTGTTGGTTTGTTGGCTTGTTGGCTTGTTGGTTTGTTGGTTTGTTGGTTTATTTGTTTGTTGGTTTGTTGGCTTGTTGATTTGTTGGTTTGTTGGCTTGTTGGCTTGTTGGTTTGTCGGTTTGTTTGCTTGTTGGCTTGTTGGTTTGTTGGTTTTTTGGCTTCTTGGTTACTTGGTTTGTTGGTTTGTTGGTTTGTTGGTTTGTTGGCTTCTTGGTTTGTTGGTTTGTTGGTTTGTTGGCTTGTTGGCTTGTTGGCTTGTTGGCTTGTTGGTTTGTTGGTTTGTTGGTTTGTTGGTTCGTTGGTTTGTTGGTTTTTTGGTTTGTTGGTTTGTTGGTTTGTTGGCTTGTTGGTTTGTTGGTTTGTTTGCTTGTTGGCTTGTTGGTGTGTTGGTTTGTTGGCTTGTTGGTTACTTAGTTTGTTAGTCTGTTGGTTTGTTGTTTTGTTTGTTTGTTGGTTTGTTGGTTTGTTGGTTTATTTGTTTGTTGGCTTGTTGGTTTGTTGGTTTGTTGGCTTGTTGGCTTGTTGGTTTGTTGGTTTGTTGGCTTGTTGGTTACTTAGTTTGTTAGTCTGTTGGTTTGTTGTTTTGTTTTTTTTGTTGGTTTGTTGGTTTGTTGGTTTATTTGTTTGTTGGTTTGTTGGCTTGTTGGTTTGTTGGGTTGTTGGCTTGTTGGTTTATTGGCTTGTTGGTTTGTTAGTTTGTTGGCTTTTTGGTTACTTGGTTTGTTGGTTTGTTGGTTTGTTGGTTTGTTGGCTTGTTGGTTTGTTGGTTTGTTGGTTTGTTGGCTTGTTGGTTTGTTGGTTTGTTGGTTTGTTGGTTTGTTGGTTTGTTGGTTTGTTGGTTTGTTGGTTTTTTGGTTTGTTGGTTTGTTGGCTTGTTGGTTTGTTGGTTTGTTGGTTTGTTGGCTTGTTGGTTTGTTGGTTTGTTGGCTTGTTGGTTTGTTGGTTTGTTGGTTTGTTGGCTTGTTGGCTTGTTGGTTTGTTGGTTTGTTGGCTTGTTGGTTTGTTGGTTTTTTGGTTTGTTGGTTTGTTGGCTTGTTGGTTTGTTGGTTTGCTGGTTTGTTGGCTTGTTGGTTTGTTGGTTTGTTGGCTCGTTGGATTGTTGGTTTGTTGGTTTGTTGGCTTGTTGGCTTGTTGGTTTGTTGGTTTGTTGCCTTGTTGGTTTGTTGGCTTGTTGGTTTGTTGGTTTGTTGGCTTGTTGGCTTGTTGGCTTGTTGGTTTGTCAGTTTGTGGGCTTTTTGGTTACTTGGTTTGTTGGTTTGTTGGTTTGTTGGCTTGTTGGTTTGTTGGTTTGTTGGTTTGTTGGCTTATTGGTTTGTTGGCTTGTTGGTTTGTTGGTTTGTTGGTTTGTTGGCTTGTTGGCTTGTTGGTTTGTTGGTTTGTTGGTTTGTTGGCTTGTTGGTTTGTTGGTTTGTTGGCTTGTTGGTTTGTTGGTTTGTTGGTTTGTTGGCTTGTTGGTTTGTTGGTTGGTTGGCTTGTTGCTTTGTTGGTTTGTTGGTTTGTTGGCATGTTGGTTACTTAGTTTGTTGGTTTGTTGGCATGTTGGTTTGTTGGTTTGTTGGTTTGTTGGCTTGTTGGTTTGTTGGTTTAATGGCTTGTTGGCTTGTTGGTTTGTTGGTTTGTTGGTTTGTTGGCTTGTTGGTTTGTTGGTTTGTTGGTTTGTTGGCTTGTTGGCTTGTTGGTTTGGTGGTTTGTTGGTTTGTTGGTTTGTTGGTTTGTTGGTTCGTTGGCTTGTTGGTTTGTTGGTTTGTTGGTTTGTTGGCTTGTTGGCTTGTTGGCTTGTTGGGTTGTTGGTTTGTTGGTTTGTTGGTTTATTTGTTTGTTGGTTTGTTGGCTTGTTGATTTGTTGGTTTGTTGGCTTGTTGGCTTGTTGGTTTGTCGGTTTGTTGGCTTGTTGGCTTGTTGGTTTGTTGGCTTGTTGGTTTGTTGGTTTGTTGGCTTGTTGCTTTGTTGGTTTGTTGGCATGTTGGTTACTTAGTTTGTTGGTTTGTTGGCATGTTGGTTTGTTGGTTTGTTGGTTTGTTGGCTTGTTGTTCTGTTGGCTTGTTGGCTTGATGTTTTGTCGGTTTGTTGGCTTGTTGGCTTGATGGTTTGTTGGTTTGTTGGCTTGTTGGCTTGTTGGTTTGTTGTTTTCTTGGTTTGTTGGCTTGTTGGCTTGTTGGTTTGTTGGTTTGTTGGCTTGTTGGTTTGTTGGCTTGTTGGTTTGTTGTTTTGTTGGTTTGTTCGCTTGTTGGATTGTTGGTTTGTTGGTTTGTTGGTTTGTTGGCTTTTTGCTTTGTTAGTTTGTTGGTTTGTTGGTTTACTGGTTTGTTGGTTTGTTGGTTTGTTGGCTTGTTGGTTTGTTGGTTTGTTGGCTTGTTGGTTTGTTGGTTTGTTGGCTTGTTGGCTTGTTGGTTTGTTGGTTTGTTTGCTTGTTGGCTTGTTGGTTTGTTGCTTTGTTGGTTTGTTGGTTTGTTGGCTTGTTGGCTTGTTGGTTTGTTAGTTTGTTGGCTTTTTGGTTACTTAGTTTGTTGGTTTGTTAGTTACTTGGTTTGTTGGTTTGTTGGTTTGTTGGCTTGTTGGTTTGTTGGCTTGTTGGTTTGTTGGTTTGTTAGTTTGTTGGCTTGTTGGCTTGTTGGTTTGTTGGTTTGTTGGTTCGTTGGTTTGTTGGTTTGTTGGTTTTTTGGTTTGTTGGTTTGTTGGTTTGTTGGCTTGTTGGTTTGTTGGTTTGTTGGCTTGTTGGCTTGTTAGTTTGTTGGTTTGTTGGCTTGTTGGTTACTTAGTTTGTTGGTTTGTTGGTTTGTTGGTTTGTTGGCTTGTTGGCTTGTTGGTTTGTTGGTTTGTTGGTTTGTTGGTTTGTTGCCTTGCTGGTTTGTTGGTTTGTTGGTTTGTTGGCTTGTTGGCTTGTTGGTTTGTTGGTTTGTTGGTTTATTTGTTTGTTGGTTTGTTGGCTTGTTGGTTTGTTGGTTTGTTGGCTTGTTGGCTTGTTGGTTTGTTGGTTTGTTGGCTTGTTGGCTTGTTGGTTTGTTGGTTTGTTAGCTTGTTGGTTTGTTGGCTTGTTGGTTTGTTGGTTTGTTGGTTTGTTGGCTTGTTGGTTTGTTGGTTTGTTGGCTTGTTGGCTTGTTGTTTTGTTGGTGTGTTGGTTTGTTGGTTTGTTGGCTTGTTGGTTTGTTGGTTTGTTGGTTTGTTGGCTTGTTGGTTACTTAGTTTGTTGGTTTGTTGGCATGTTGGTTTGTTGCTTTGTTGGTTTGTTGGCTTGTTGGTTTGTTGGTTTGTTGGCTTGTTGGCTTGTTGGTTTGTTGGTTTGTTGGTTTGTTGGTTTGTTGGCTTGTTGGTTTGTTGGTTTGTTGGTTTGTTGGCTTGTTGGCTTGTTGGCTTGTTGGTTTGTTGGTTTGTTGGTTTGTTGGTTTGTTGGTTTGTTGGTTTGTTGGCTTGTTGGTTTGTCGGTTTGTTGGTTTGTTGGCTTGTTGGTTTGTTGGTTTGTTGGTTTGTTGGTTTATTTGTTTGTTGGTTTGTTGGCTTGTTGGTTTGTTGGCTTGTTGGCTTGTTGGTTTATTGGCTTGTTGGTTTGTTAGTTTGTTGGCTTTTTGGTTACTTGGTTTGTTGGTTTGTTGGTTTGTTGTTTTGTTGGCTTGTTGGTTTGTTGGTTTGTTGGCTTGTTGGCTTGTTGGTTTGTTGGTTTGTTGGTTTGTTGGTTTGTTGGTTTGTTGGTTTGTTGGTTTGTTGGTTTGTTGGTTTGTTGGTTTTTTGGTTTGTTGGTTTGTTGGCTTGTTGGTTTGTTGGTTTGTTGGTTTGTTGGCTTGTTGGTTTGTTGGTTTGTTGGCTTGTTGGTTTGTTGGTTTGTTGGCTTGTCGGCTTGTTGGTTTGTTGGTTTGTTGGCTTGTTGGTTTGTTGGTTTTTTGGTTTGTTGGTTTGTTGGCTTGTTGGTTTGTTGGTTTGTTGGTTTGTTGGCTTGTTGGTTTGTTGGTTTGTTGGCTCGTTGGATTGTTGGTTCGTTGGTTTGTTGGCTTGTTGGCTTGTTGGTTTGTTGGTTTGTTGGCTTGTTGGTTTGTTGGCTTGTTGGTTTGTTGGTTTGTTGGCTTGTTGGCTTGTTGGCTTGTTGGTTTGTTGGTTTGTTAGTTTGTTGGCTTTTTGGTTACTTGGTTTGTTGGTTTGTTGGTTTGTTGGCTTGTTGGTTTGTTGGTTTGTTGGTTTGTTGGCTTATTGGTTTGTTGGCTTGTTGGTTTGTTGGTTTGTTGGTTTATTGGCTTGTTGGCTTGTTGGTTTGTTGGTTTGTTGGTTTGTTGGTTTGTTGGTTTGTTGCTTTTTTGCTTTGTTGGTTTGTTGGTTTGTTGGCTTGTTGGTTTGTTGGTTTGTTGGTTTGTTGGCTTGTTGTTTTGTTGGTTTGTTGGCTTGTTGGTTTGTTGGTTTGTTGGTTTGTTGGCTTGTTGGCTTGTTGGTTTGTTGGTTTGTTGGCTTGTTGGTTTGTGGGTTTGTTGGCTTGTTAGCTTGTTGCTTTGTTGGTTTGATGGCTTATTGGCTTGTTGGCTTGTTGGTTCGTTAGTTTGTTGGCTTTTTGGTTACTTGGTTTGTGGGTTTGTTGGTTTGTTGGTTTGTTGGCTTGTTGGTTTGTTGGTTTGTTGGTTTGTTGGCTTGTTGGCTTGTTGGTTTGTTGGCTTGTTGGTTTGTTGGTTTGTTGGTTTGTTGGTTTGTTGGCTTGTTAGTTTGTTGGTTTGTTGGTTTGTTGGCTTGTTGGTTTGTTGGTTTGTTGCTTCGTTGGTTTGTTAGTTTGTTGGTTTTTTGGTTTGTTGGTTTGTTGGTTTGTTGGCTTGTTGGTTTGTTGGTTTGTTGGCTTGTTGGTTTGTTGGTTTGTTGGCTTGTTGGTTTGTTGGTTTGTTGGTTTTTTAGTTTGTTGGTTTGTTGGTTACTTGGTTTGTTGGTTTGTTGGTTTGTTGGCTTGTTGGTTTGTTGGTTTGTTGGTTCGTTGGTTTGTTGGCTTATTGGCTTGTTGGTGTGTTGGTTTGTTGGTTTGTTGGTTTGTTGGCTTGTTGCTTTGTTAGTTTGTTGGTTTGTTGGTTTGTTGGCTTGTTGGTTTGTTGGTTTGTTGGCTTGTTGGTTTGTTGGTTTGTTGGCTTGTTGGTTTGTTGGTTTGTTGGTTTGTTGGCTTGTTGGCTTGTTGGTTTGTTGGTTTGTTGGCTTGTTGGTTTGTTGGTTTCTTGGCTTGTTGGTTACTTAGTTTGCTGGTTTGTTGGCATGTTGGTTTGTTGGTTTGTTGGTTTGTTGGCTTGTTGGTTTGTTGGTTTGTTGGCTTGTGGGTTTGTTAGTTTGTTGGTTTGTTGGTTTGTTGGTTTGGTGGTTTGTTGGCTTGTTGGCTTGTTGGTTTGTTGGTTAGTTCGTTTGTTGGTTTGTTAGTTTGTTGGTTTGTTGGCTTGTTGGCTTGTTGGTTTGTTGGTTTGTTGGTTTGTTGGTTTGTTGGTTTGTTGGTTTGTTGGTTTGTTGGTTTGTTGGTTTGTTGGTTTGTTGGTTTGTTAGTTTCTTGGATTTTTGGTTTGTTGGTTTGTTGGTTTGTTAGTTTCTTGGATTTTTGGTTTGTTGGTTTGTTGGTTTGTTGCTTTGTTGGTTTGTTGGTTTGTTGGCTTGTTGGCTTGTTGGTTTGTTGGTTTGTTGGTTTGTTGGCTTGTTGGTTTGTTGGTTTGTTGGTTTGTAGGTTTGTTGGCTTGTTGGCTTGTTGATTTGTTGGCTTGTTGGTTTGTTAGTTTGTTGGCTTTTTGGTTACTTGGTTTGTTGGCTTGTTAATTTGTTGGTTTGTTGGCTTGTTGGCTTGTTGCTTTGATGGTTTGTTGGTTTGTTGGCTTGTTGGCTTGTTGGTTTGTTAGTTTGTTGGCTTTTTGGTTACTTGGGTTGCTGGTTTGTTGGCTTGTTGGTTTGTTGGTTAGTTCGTTTGTTGGTTTGTTAGTTTGTTGGCTTGTTGGCTTGTTGGTTTGTTGGCTTGTTGGTTTGTTGGTTTTTTGGTTTGTTGGTTTGTTGGTTTGTTGGTTTGTTGGCTTGTTGGTTTGTTGGTTTGTTGGTTTGTTGGTTTGTTGGCTTGTTGGTTACTTAGTTTGCTGGTTTGTTGGCATGTTGGTTTGTTGGTTTGTTGGTTTGTTGGCTTGTTGGTTTGTTGGTTTGTTGGCTTGTGGGTTTGTTAGTTTGTTGGTTTGTTGGTTTGTTGGTGTGTTGGTTTGTTGGTTTGTTGGCTTGTTGGTTTGTTGGCTTGTTGGTTTGTTGGTTTGTTGCTTTGTTGGTTTGTTGGTTTGTTGGCTTGTTGGCTTGTTGGTTTGTTAGTTTGTTGGCTTTTTGGTTACTTGGTTTGTTGGTTTGTTGGTTTGTTGGCTTGTTGGTTTGTTGGCTTGTTGGTTTGTTGGTTTGTTGGTTTGTTGGCTTGTTGGCTTGTTGGTTTGTTGGTTTGTTGGTGTGTTGGTTTGTTGGTTTGTTGGCTTGTTGGTTTGTTGGCTTGTTGGTTTGTTGGTTTGTTGCTTTGTTGGTTTGTTGGTTTGTTGGCTTGTTGGCTTGTTGGTTTGTTAGTTTGTTGGCTTTTTGGTTACTTGGTTTGTTGGTTTGTTGGTTTGTTGGCTTGTTGGTTTGTTGGCTTGTTGGTTTGTTGGTTTGTTGGTTTGTTGGCTTGTTGGCTTGTTGGTTTGTTGGTTTGTTGGTTTGTTGGTTTGTTGGTTTGTTGGTTTTTTGGTTTGTTGGTTTGTTGGCTTGTTGGTTTGTTGGTTTGTTGGCTTGTTGGCTTGTTGGTTTGTTGGTTTGTTGGCTTGTTGGTTACTTAGTTTGTTGGTTTGTTGGTTTGTTGGTTTGTTGGCTTGTTGGCTTGTTGGCTTGTTGGTTTGTTGGTTTGTTGGTTTGTTGGTTTGTTAGTTTGTTGGTTTGTTGGCTTGTTGGCTTGTTGGTTTGTTGGTTTGTTGCTTCGTTGGTTTGTTAGTTTGTTGGTTTTTTGGTTTGTTGGTTTGTTGGTTTGTTGGCTTGTTGGTTTGTTGGTTTGTTGGCTTGTTGGTTTGTTGGTTTGTTGGCTTGTTGGTTTGTTGGTTTGTTGGTTTTTTGGTTTGTTGGTTTGTTGGTTACTTGGTTTGTTGGTTTGTTGGTTTGTTGGCTTGTTGGTTTGTTGGTTTGTTGGTTCGTTGGTTTGTTGGCTTATTGGCTTGTTGGTGTGTTGGTTTGTTGGTTTGTTGGTTTGTTGGCTTGTTGCTTTGTTAGTTTGTTGGTTTGTTGGTTTGTTGGCTTGTTGGTTTGTTGGTTTGTTGGCTTGTTGGTTTGTTGGTTTGTTGGCTTGTTGGTTTGTTGGTTTGTTGGTTTGTTGGCTTGTTGGCTTGTTGGTTTGTTGGTTTGTTGCGTTGTTGGTTTGTTGGTTTGTTGGCTTGTTGGCTTGTTGTTTTGTTAGTTTGTTGGCTTTTTGGTTACTTGGTTTGTTGGTTTGTTGGTTTGTTGGCTTGTTGGTTTGTTGGTTTGTTGGTTTGTTGGTTTGTTGGTTTGTTGGCTTGTTGGTTTGTTGGTTTGTCGGTTTGTTGGCTTGTTGGTTTGTTGGTTTGTTAGTTTGTTGGCTTTTTGGTTACTTGGTTTGTTGGCTTGTTAATTTGTTGGTTTGTTGGCTTGTTGGCTTGTTGCTTTGATGGTTTGTTGGTTTGTTGGCTTGTTGGCTTGTTGGTTTGTTAGTTTGTTGGCTTTTTGGTTACTTGGTTTGCTGGTTTGTTGGCTTGTTGGTTTGTTGGTTAGTTCGTTTGTTGGTTTGTTAGTTTGTTGGCTTGTTGGTTTGTTGGTTTGTTGGCTTGTTGGTTTGTTGGTTTTTTGGTTTGTTGGTTTGTTGGTTTGTTGGTTTGTTGGCTTGTTGGTTTGTTGGTTTGTTGGTTTGTTGGCTTGTTGGTTACTTAGTTTGCTGGTTTGTTGGCATGTTGGTTTGTTGGTTTGTTGGTTTGTTGGCTTGTTGGTTTGTTGGTTTGTTGGCTTGTGGGTTTGTTAGTTTGTTGGTTTGTTGGTTTGTTGGTGTGTTGGTTTGTTGGTTTGTTGGCTTGTTGGTTTGTTGGTTTGTTGGTTTGTTGGTTTGTTGCTTTGTTGGTTTGTTGGTTTGTTGGCTTGTTGGCTTGTTGGTTTGTTAGTTTGTTGGCTTTTTGGTTACTTGGTTTGTTGGTTTGTTGGTTTGTTGGCTTGTTGGTTTGTTGGCTTGTTGGTTTGTTGGTTTGTTGGTTTGTTGGCTTGTTGGTGTGTTGGTTTGTTGGTTTGTTGGCTTGTTGGTTTGTTGGCTTGTTGGTTTGTTGGTTTGTTGCTTTGTTGGTTTGTTGGTTTGTTGGTTTGTTGGCTTGTTGGTTTGTTGGTTTTTTGGTTTGTTGGTTTGTTTGTTTGTTGGCTTGTTGGTTTGTTGGTTTGTTGGCTTGTTGGCTTGTTGGTTTGTTGGTTTGTTTGTTTGTTGGCTTGTTGGTTTTTTGGTTTGTTGGTTTGTTGGTTTGTTGGTTTGTTGGTTTGTTGGTTTGTTGGCTTGTTGGTTTGTTGGTTTGTTGCTTCGTTGGTTTGTTAGTTTGTTGGTTTTTTGGTTTGTTGGTTTGTTGGTTTGTTGGCTTGTTGGTTTGTTGGTTTGTTGGCTTGTTGGTTTGTTGGTTTGTTGGCTTGTTGGTTTGTTGGTTTGTTGGTTTTTTGGTTTGTTGGTTTGTTGGTTACTTGGTTTGTTGGTTTGTTGGTTTGTTGGCTTGTTGGTTTGTTGGTTTGTTGGTTCGTTGGTTTGTTGGCTTATTGGCTTGTTGGTGTGTTGGTTTGTTGGTTTGTTGGTTTGTTGGCTTGTTGCTTTGTTAGTTTGTTGGTTTGTTGATTTGTTGGCTTGTTGGTTGTTGGTTTGTTGGCTTGTTGGTTTGTTGGTTTGTTGGCTTGTTGGTTTGTTGGTTTGTTGGTTTGTTGGCTTGTTGGCTTGTTGGTTTGTTGGTTTGTTGCGTTGTTGGTTGTTGGTTTGTTGGCTTGTTGGCTTGTTGGTTTGTTAGTTTGTTGGCTTTTTGGTTTGTTGGTTTGTTGGTTTGTTGGCTTGTTGGTTTGTTGGTTTGTTGGTTTGTTGGTTTGTTGGTTTGTTGGCTTGTTGGTTTGTTGGTTTGTCGGTTTGTTGGCTTGTTGGTTTGTTGGTTTGTTAGTTTGTTGGCTTTTTGGTTACTTGGTTTGTTGGTTTGTTGGCTTGTTGGCTTGTTGGTTGTTGCTTTGTTCGTTTAATGGTTTGTTGGTTTGTTGGTTACTTGGTTTGTTGGTTTGTTGGTTTGTTGGTTTGTTGGTTTGTTGGTTTGTTGGTTTGTTGGCTTGTTGGTTTGTTGTTTCTTGGCTTGTTGGTTACTTAGTTTGCTGGTTTGTTGGCATGTTGGTTTGTTGGTTTGTTGGTTTGTTGGCTTGTTGGTTTGTTGGTTTGTTGGCTTGTGGGTTTGTTAGTTTGTTGGTTTGTTGGTTTGTTGGTTTGGTGGTTTGTTGGCTTGTTGGCTTGTTGGTTTGTTGGTTAGTTCGTTTGTTGGTTTGTTAGTTTGTTGGTTTGTTGGCTTGTTGGCTTGTTGGTTTGTTGGTTTGTTGGTTTGTTGGTTTGTTTGTTTGTTGGTTTGTTGGTTTGTTGGTTTGTTGGTTTGTTAGTTTCTTGGATTTTTGGTTTGTTGGTTTGGTGGTTTGTTGCTTTGTTGGTTTGTTGGTTTGTTGGCTTGTTGGCTTGTTGGTTTGTTGGTTTGTTGGTTTGTTGGCTTGTTGGTTTGTTGGTTTGTTGGTTTGTTGGTTTGTTGGCTTGTTGGTTTGTTGGTTTGTTGGTTTGTTGGCTTGTTGGCTTGTTGATTTGTTGGCTTGTTGGTTTGTTAGTTTGTTGGCTTTTTGGTTACTTGGTTTGTTGGCTTGTTAATTTGTTGGTTTGTTGGCTTGTTGGCTTGTTGCTTTGATGGTTTGTTGGTTTGTTGGCTTGTTGGCTTCTTGGTTTGTTAGTTTGTTGGCTTTTTGGTTACTTGGTTTGCTGGTTTGTTGGCTTGTTGGTTTGTTGGTTAGTTCGTTTGTTGGTTTGTTAGTTTGTTGGCTTGTTGGCTTGTTGGTTTGTTGGCTTGTTGGTTTGTTGGTTTTTTGGTTTGTTGGTTTGTTGGTTTGTTGGCTTGTTGGTTTGTTGGTTTGTTGGCTTGTTGGTTTGTTAGTTTCTTGGATTTTTGGTTTGTTGGTTTGTTGGTTTGTTGGTTTGTTGATTTGTTGGTTTGTTGGTTTGTTGGCTTGTTGGCTTGTTGGTTTGTTGGTTTGTTGGTTTGTTGGCTTGTTGGTTTGTTGGTTTGTTGATTTGTTGGTTTGTTGGCTTGTTGGTTTGTTGGTTTGTTGGTTTGTTGGTTTGTTGATTTGTTGGCTTGTTGGTTTGTTGGTTTGTTGGCTTGTTGGTTTGTTGGTTTGTTGGTTTGTTGGTTTGTTGGCTTTTTGGCTTGTTGGTTTGTTGGTTTGTTGGCTTGTTGGTTTGTTGGCTTGTTGGTTTGTTGGTTTGTTGGTTTGTTTTGGATGTTGGCTTGTTGGTTTGTTGGTTTGTTGGTTTGTTGGCTTGTTGCTTTGTTAGTTTGTTGGTTTGTTGGTGTGTTGGTTTGTTGGTTTGTTGGCTTGTTGGTTTGTTGGCTTGTTGGTTTGTTGGTTTGTTGCTTTGTTGGTTTGTTGGTTTGTTGGCTTGTTGGCTTGTTGGTTTGTTATTTTGTTGGCTTTTTGGTTACTTGGTTTGTTGGTTTGTTAGTTTCTTGGATTTTTGGTTTGTTGGTTTGTTCGTTTGATGGTTTGGTGGTTTGTTGGTTACTTGGTTTGTTGGTTTGTTGGTTTGTTGGTTTGTTGGTTTGTTGGTTTGTTGGTTTGTTGGCTTGTTGGTTTGTTGGTTTGTTGGCTTGTTGGTTACTTAGTTTGCTGGTTTGTTGGCATGTTGGTTTTTTGGTTTGTTGGTTTGTTGGTTTGTTGGCTTGTTCGAACAAATTAACAAACAAAGAAACCAACAAACCAACAAACAACAAACCAACAAACAAACAAACCAACAAACGAACAAACCAACAAACGAACAAACCAACAAACCAACAAACCAACAAACCAACAAACCAACAAACGAACAAACCAACAAACCAACAAACCAACAAACCAACAAACAAACAAACAAACAAACCAACAAACCAACAAACCAAAAAACCAACAAACGAACAAACCAACAAACAAACAAACCAACAAACGAACAAACCAACAAACGAACAAACCAACAAACGAACAAACCAACAAACCAACAAACCAATAAACCAATAAACCAACAAACGAATAAACCAACAAACCAACAAACCAACAAACCAAGTAACCAACAAACCAATAAGCCAACAAACGAACAAACCAACAAACAAACAAACCAACGAATCAACAAGTCAACAAGCCAACAAACGAACAAACCAACAAACCAACAAACGAACAAACCAACAAGCCAACAAACCAACAAACCAACAAACCAACAAAGCAACAAACCAACAAACCAACAAACCAACAAACCAACAAACCAACAAACCAACAAACCAACAAACCAACAAACCAACAAACCAACAAACCAACAAACCAACAAACCAACAAACCAACAAACCAACAAACCAAGTAACCAACAAACCAACAAGCCAACAAACCAACAAACCAACAAAAAAACAAATCAACAAACCAACAAACCAACAAACGAACAAACAAACAAACCAACAAACCAACAAACAAACAAACCAACAAACCAACAAACCAAGAAACCAACAAACAAACAAACCAACAAACGAACAAACCAACAAACCAACAAACCAACAAACCAACAAACCAACAAACAACAAACCAACAAACAAACAAACCAACAAACGAACAAACCAACAAACGAATAAACCAACAAACCAACAAACCAATAAACCAACAAACCAACAAACGAACAAACCATCAAACCAACAAACCAACAAACCAACAAACCAAGTAACCAACAAACCAACAAGCCAACAAACGAACAAACCAACCAACAAACAAACCAACAAGCCAACAAGCCAACAAACGAACAAACCAACAAACCAACAAACGAACAAACCAACAAACCAACAAACCAGCAAACCAACAAACCAATAAACCAACAAACCAACCAGCCAACAAGCCAACAAACCAACAAGCCAACAAAGGAACAAACCAACAAACCAACAAACCAACAAACCAACAAACAAACAAACCAAGAAACCAACAAACCAACAAACCAACAAGCACACAAAACAACAAACCAACAAACCAACAAACGAACAAATCAATAAACGAACAAACGAACAAACCAACAAACCAAAAAACCAATAAACCAACAAACCAACAAACGAACAAACCAACAAACCAGCAAACCAACAAACCAAGTAACCAACAAACCAACAAGCCAACAAACGAACAAACCAACAAACAAACAAACCAACAAACCAACAAGCCAACAAGCCAACAAACGAACAAACCAACAAACCAACAAACGAATAAACCAACAAGCCAACAAACCAACAAACCAACAAACCAACAAAGCAACAAACCAACAAACCAACAAACCAACAAACCAACAAACCAACAAACCAACAAACCAACAAACCAACAAACCAACAAACCAACAAACCAACAAACCAACAAACCAACAAACCAACAAACCAAATAACCAACAAACCAACAAACGAACAAACCAACAAACAAACAAACCAACAAACGAACAAACGAATAAACGAACAAACCAACAAACCAACAAACCAACAAACCAAGAAACCAACAAACCAACAAACCAACAAGCCAGCAAACCAACAAACCAACAAACAAACAAATCAACAAACCAACAAACGAACAAATAAACAAACCAACAAACCAACAAACAAACAAACCAACAAACCAACAAACCAAGAAACCAACAAACAAACAAACCAACAAACGAACAAACCAACAAACTACCAAACCAACCAACAAACAAACAAACAAACAATCCAACAAACCAACAAACGAAAAAACCAACAAACGAACAAACCAACAAACGAACAAACCAACAAACGAACAAACCAACAAACGAACAAACCAACAAACCAAAAAACCAATAAACCAACAAACCAACAAACGAACAAACCAACAAACCAGCAAACTAACAAACCAAGTAACCAACAAACCAACAAGCCAACAAACGAACAAACCAACAAACAAACAAACAAACAAATCAATAAACCAACAAGCCAACAAGCCAACAAACGAACAAACCAACAAACCAACAAACGAACAAACCAACAAGCCAACAAACCAACAAACCAACAAAGCAACAAACCAACAAACCAACAAACCAACAAACCAACAAACCAACAAACCAACAAACCAACAAACCAAGTAACCAACAAACCAACAAACGAACAAACCAACAAACAAACAAACCAACAAACGAACAAACGAATAAACGAACAAACCAACAAACCAACAAACCAACAAACCAAGAAACCAAAAAACCAACAAAACAACAAGCCAACAAACTAACAACCCAACAAACAAACAAATCAACAAACAAACAAACCAATAAACGAACAAACAAACAAACCAACAAACCAACAAACAAACAAACCAACAAACCAAGAAACCAACAAACAAACAAACCAACAAACGAACAAACCAACAAACAAACAAACCAACAAACCAACAAACAACAAACCAACAAACAAACAAACCAACAAACGAACAAACCAACAAACGAACAAACCAACAAACCAACAAACCAACAAACAAACAAACCAACAAACGAACAAACCAACAAACCAACAAACCAACAAACCAACAAACAAACAAACAAACAAACAAACCAACAAACCAACAAACCAACAAACCAACAAACCAAAAAACCAACAAACAAACAAACCAACAAACAAACAAACCAACAAACGAACAAACCAACAAACGAACATACCAACAAACCAACAAACCAACAAACCAACAAACCAATAAACCAACAAACCAACAAACGAATAAACCAACAAACCAACAAACCAACAAACCAAGTAACCAACAAACCAATAAGCCAACAAACGAACAAACCAACAAACAAACAAACCAACGAATCAACAAGTTAACAAGCCAACAAACGAACAAACCAACAAACCAACAAACGAACAAACCAACAAGCCAACAAGCCAACAAACCAACAAACCAACAAACCAACAAAGCAACAAACCAACAAACCAACAAACCAACAAACCAACAAACCAACAAACCAACAAACCAACAAACCAACAAACCAACAAACCAAGTAACCAACAAACCAACAAGCCAACAAACCAACAAACCAACAAAAAAACAAATCAACAAACCAACAAACCAACAAACGAACAAACAAACAAACCAACAAACCAACAAACAAACAAACCAACAAACCAAGAAACCAACAAACAAACAAACCAACAAACAAACAAACCAACAAACCAACAAACCAACAAACCAACAAACCAACAAACAACAAACCAACAAACAAACAAACCAACAAACGAACAAACCAACAAACGAACAAACCAACAAACCAACAAACCAATAAACCAACAAACCAACAAACGAACAAACCAACAAACCAACAAACCAACAAACCAACAAACCAACAAACCAAGTAACCAACAAACCAACAAGCCAACAAACGAACAAACCAACAAACCAACAAACCAACAAACCAACAAACCAACAAACAACAAACCAACAAACAAACAAACCAACAAACGAACAAACCAACAAACGAACAAATACACAAACCAACAAACCAATAAACCAACAAACCAACAAACGAACAAACCATCAAACCAACAAACCAACAAACCAACAAACCAACAAACCAAGTAACCAACAAACCAACAAGCCAAACACGAACAAACCAACAAACAAACAAACCAACAAGCCAACAAGCCAACAAACGAACAAACCAACAAACCAAAAAACGAACAAACCAACAAACCAACAAACCAGCAAACCAACAAACCAATAAACCAACAAACCAACCAGCCAACAAGCCAACAAACCAACAAGCCAACAAAGGAACAAACCAACAAACCAACAAACCAACAAACCAACAAACAAACAAACCAAGAAACCAACAAACCAACAAACCAACAAGCACACAAAACAACAAACCAACAAACCAACAAACGAACAAATCAATAAACGAACAAACGAACAAACCAACAAACCAAAAAACCAATAAACCAACAAACCAACAAACGAACAAACCAACAAACCAGCAAACCAACAAACCAAGTAACCAACAAACCAACAAGCCAACAAACGAACAAACCAACAAACAAACAAACCAACAAACCAACAAGCCAACAAGCCAACAAACGAACAAACCAGCAAACCAACAAACGAATAAACCAACAAGCCAACAAACCAACAAACCAACAAACCAACAAAGCAACAAACCAACAAACCAACAAACCAACAAACCAACAAACCAACAAACCAACAAACCAACAAACCAACAAACCAACAAACCAACAAACCAACAAACCAACAAACCAACAAACCAACAAACCAACAAACCAAATAACCAACAAACCAACAAACGAACAAACCAACAAACAAACAAACCAACAAACCAAGAAACCAACAAACCAACAAACCAACAAGCCAGCAAACCAACAAACCAACAAACAAACAAATCAACAAACCAACAAACGAACAAATAAACAAACCAACAAACCAACAAACAAACAAACCAACAAACCAACAAACCAAGAAACCAACAAACAAACAAACCAACAAACGAACAAACCAACAAACCACCAAACCAACCAACAAACAAACAAACAAACAATCCAACAAACCATTAAACGAAAAAACCAACAAACAAACAAACCAACAAACAAACAAACCAACAAACGAACAAACCAACAAACGAACAAACCAACAAACCAACAAACCAACAAACCAACAAACCAATAAACCAACAAACCAACAAACGAATAAACCAACAAACCAACAAACCAACAAACCAAGTAACCAACAAACCAATAAGCCAACAAACGAACAAACCAACAAACAAACAAACCAACGAATCAACAAGTTAACAAGCCAACAAACGAACAAACCAACAAACCAACAAACGAACAAACCAACAAGCCAACAAGCCAACAAACCAACAAACCAACAAACCAACAAAGCAACAAACCAACAAACCAACAAACCAACAAACCAACAAACCAACAAACCAACAAACCAACAAACCAACAAACCAACAAACCAAGTAACCAACAAACCAACAAGCCAACAAACCAACAAACCAACAAAAAAACAAATCAACAAACCAACAAACCAACAAACGAACAAACAAACAAACCAACAAACCAACAAACAAACAAACCAACAAACCAAGAAACCAACAAACAAACAAACCAACAAACAAACAAACCAACAAACCAACAAACCAACAAACCAACAAACCAACAAACAACAAACCAACAAACAAACAAACCAACAAACGAACAAACCAACAAACGAACAAACCAACAAACCAACAAACCATTAACCAACAAACCAACAAACGAACAAACCAACAAACCAACAAACCAACAAACCAACAAACCAACAAACCAAGTAACCAACAAACCAACAAGCCAACAAACGAACAAACCAACAAACCAACAAACCAACAAACCAACAAACCAACAAACAACAAACCAACAAACAAACAAACCAACAAACGAACAAACCAACAAACGAACAAATCAACAAACCAACAAACCAATAAACCAACAAACCAACAAACGAACAAACCATCAAACCAACAAACCAACAAACCAACAAACCAACAAACCAAGTAACCAACAAACCAACAAGCCAACAAACGAACAAACCAACAAACAAACAAACCAACAAGCCAACAAGCCAACAAACGAACAAACCAACAAACCAAAAAACGAACAAACCAACAAACCAACAAACCAGCAAACCAACAAACCAATAAACCAACAAACCAACCAGCCAACAAGCCAACAAACCAACAAGCCAACAAAGGAACAAACCAACAAACCAACAAACCAACAAACCAACAAACAAACAAACCAAGAAACCAACAAACCAACAAACCAACAAGCACACAAAACAACAAACCAACAAACCAACAAACGAACAAATCAATAAACGAACAAACGAACAAACCAACAAACCAAAAAACCAATAAACCAACAAACCAACAAACGAACAAACCAACAAACCAGCAAACCAACAAACCAAGTAACCAACAAACCAACAAGCCAACAAACGAACAAACCAACAAACAAACAAACCAACAAACCAACAAGCCAACAAGCCAACAAACGAACAAACCAACAAACCAACAAACAAATAAACCAACAAGCCAACAAACCAACAAACCAACAAACCAACAAAGCAACAAACCAACAAACCAACAAACCAACAAACCAACAAACCAACAAACCAACAAACCAACAAACCAACAAACCAACAAACCAACAAACCAACAAACCAACAAACCAACAAACCAACAAACCAACAAACCAACAAACCAACAAACCAAATAACCAACAAACCAACAAACGAACAAACCAACAAACAAACAAACCAACAAACCAAGAAACCAACAAACCAACAAACCAACAAGCCAGCAAACCAACAAACCAACAAACAAACAAATCAACAAACCAACAAACGAACAAATAAACAAACCAACAAACCAACAAACAAACAAACCAACAAACCAACAAACCAAGAAACCAACAAACAAACAAACCAACAAACGAACAAACCAACAAACCACCAAACCAACCAACAAACAAACAAACAAACAATCCAACAAACCAACAAACGAAAAAACCAACAAACGAACAAACCAACAAACGAACAAACGAACAAACGAACAAACCAACAAACGAACAAACGAACAAACCAACAAACCAAAAAACCAATAAACCAACAAACCAACAAACGAACAAACCAACAAACCAGCAAACTAACAAACCAAGTAACCAACAAACCAACAAGCCAACAAACGAACAAACCAACAAACAAACAAACAAACAAACCAATAAACCAACAAGCCAACAAGCCAACAAACGAACAAACCAACAAACCAACAAACGAACAAACCAACAAGCCAACAAACCAACAAACCAACAAAGCAACAAACCAACAAACCAACAAACCAACAAACCAACAAACCAACAAACCAACAAACCAACAAACCAAGTAACCAACAAACCAACAAACGAACAAACCAACAAACAAACAAACCAACAAACGAACAAACGAATAAACGAACAAACCAACAAACCAATAAACCAAGAAACCAACAAACGAATAAACCAACAAACCAACAAACCAACAAACCAAGTAACCAACAAACCAATAAGCCAACAAACGAACAAACCAACAAACAAACAAACCAACGAATCAACAAGTTAACAAGCCAACAAACGAACAAACCAACAAACCAACAAACGAACAAACCAACAAGCCAACAAGCCAACAAGCCAACAAACCAACAAACCAACAAACCAACAAAGCAACAAACCAACAAACCAACAAACTAACAAACCAACAAACCAACAAACCAACAAACCAACAAACCAACAAACCAACAAACCAACAAACCAAGTAACCAACAAACCAACAAGCCAACAAACCAACAAACCAACAAAAAAACAAATCAACAAACCAACAAGCCAACAAGCCAACAAACGAACAAACCAACAAACCAAAAAACGAACAAACCAACAAACCAACAAACCAGCAAACCAACAAACCAATAAACCAACAAACCAACCAGCCAACAAGCCAACAAACCAACAAGCCAACAAAGGAACAAACCAACAAACCAACAAACCAACAAACCAACAAACAAACAAACCAAGAAACCAACAAACCAACAAACCAACAAGCACACAAAACAACAAACCAACAAACCAACAAACGAACAAATCAATAAACGAACAAACGAACAAACCAACAAACCAAAAAACCAATAAACCAACAAACCAACAAACGAACAAACCAACAAACCAGCAAACCAACAAACCAAGTAACCAACAAACCAACAAGCCAACAAACGAACAAACCAACAAACAAACAAACCAACAAACCAACAAGCCAACAAGCCAACAAACGAACAAACCAACAAACCAACAAACAAACAAACAAACAAACCAACAAACCAACAAACCAACAAACCAAAAAACCAACAAACAAACAAACCAACAAACAAACAAACCAACAAACGAACAAACCAACAAACGAACAAACCAACAAACCAACAAACCAACAAACCAATAAACCAAGAAACCAACAAACGAATAAACCAACAAACCAACAAACCAACAAACCAAGTAACCAACAAACCAATAAGCCAACAAACGAACAAACCAACAAACAAACAAACCAACGAATCAACAAGTTAACAAGCCAACAAACGAACAAACCAACAAACGAACAAACCAACAAGCCAACAAGCCAACAAGCCAACAAACCAACAAACCAACAAACCAACAAAGCAACAAACCAACAAACCAACAAACCAACAAACCAACAAACCAACAAACCAACAAACCAACAAACCAACAAACCAACAAACCAACAAACCAAGTAACCAACAAACCAACAAGCCAACAAACCAACAAACCAACAAAAAAACAAATCAACAAACCAACAAACCAACAAACGAACAAACAAACAAACCAACAAACCAACAAACCAACAAACAAACAAACCAACAAACCAAGAAACCAACAAACAAACAAACCAACAAACAAACAAACCAACAAACCAACAAACCAACAAACCAACAAACCAACAAACAACAAACCAACAAACAAACAAACCAACAAACGAACAAACCAACAAACGAACAAACCAACAAACCAACAAACCAATAAACCAAGAAACCAACAAAGGAACAAACCAACAAACCAACAAACCAACAAACCAACAAACCAACAAACCAAGTAACCAACAAACCAACAAGCCAACAAACGAACAAACCAACAAACAAACAAACCAACAAGCCAACAAGCCAACAAACGAACAAACCAACAAACCAACAAACAAACAAACCAACAAACTAACAAACGAGCAAACCAACAAACCAATAAACCAACAAACCAACCAGCCAACAAGCCAACAAACCAACAAGCCAACAAACGAACAAACCAACAAACCAACAAACCAACAAACCAACAAACAAACAAACCAAGAAACCAACAAACCAACAAACCAACAAGCCAACAAAACAACAAACCAACAAACCAACAAACCAACAAACCAACAAACCAACAAGCCAACAAACCAACAAACCAACAAGCCACCAAACCAACAAACCAACAAGCCAACAAACCAACAAATTAACAAACCAACAAACCAACAAATGAACAAACCAAAAAACAAACAAACCAACAAACCAACAAACTAACAAACCAAGTAACCAACAAACCAACAAACCAACAAAAGAACAAACCAACAAACCAACAAACCAACAAACCAACAAACCAACAAACCAACAAGCCAACAAACGAACAAACCAACAAGCCAACAAACCAACAAAACAACAAACCAACAAACCAACAAACCAACAAACCAACCAACCAACAAACGAACAAACAAACAAACCAACAAACCAACAAACCAACAAACCAACACAAGAACAAACCAACAAACAAACAAACCAACAAACCAACAAACCAACAAACGAACAAACAAGTAACCAACAAACCAATAAACCAACAAACCAAGAAACCAACAAACAAACAAACCAACAAACGAACAAACCAACAAACCACCAAACCAACCAACAAACAAACAAACAAACAATCCAACAAACCAACAAACGAAAAAACCAACAAACGAACAAACCAACAAACGAACAAACCAACAAACGAACAAACCAACAAACGAACAAACCAACAAACCAAAAAACCAATAAACCAACAAACCAACAAACGAACAAACCAACAAACCAGCAAACTAACAAACCAAGTAACCAACAAACCAACAAGCCAACAAACGAACAAACCAACAAACAAACAAACCAACAAATCAACAAGCCAACAAGCCAACAAACGAACAAACCAACAAACCAACAAACGAACAAACGAACAAGCTAACAAACCAACAAACCAACAAAGCAACAAACCAACAAACCAACAAACCAACAAACCAACAAACCAACAAACCAACAAACCAACAAACCAACAAACCAACAAACCAACAAACCAAGTAACCAACAAACCAACAAACGAACAAACCAACAAACAAACAAACCAACAAACGAACAAACGAATAAACGAACAAACCAACAAACCAACAAACCAAGAAACCAAAAAACCAACAAACCAACAAACCAACAAACAAACAAACCAACAAACAAACAAACAACAAACCAACAAACAAACAAACCAACAAACGAACAAACCAACAAACGAACAAACCAACAAACCAACAAACCAACAAACCAACAAACCAACAAACCAACAAACCAACAAACGAACAAACCAAAAAACCAACAAACCAACAAACCAACAAACAAACAAACAAACAAACAAACCAACAAACCAATAAACCAACAAACCAACAAACGAATAAACCAACAAACCAACAAACGAACAAACCAACAATCCAACAAACCAACAAACCAACAAACAAACAAACAAACAAACAAACCAACAAACCAACAAACCAAAAAACCAACAAACCAACAAACCAATAAACCAACAAACCAACCAGCCAACAAGCCAACAAACCAACAAGCCAACAAACGAACAAACCAACAAACCAACAAACCAACAAACCAACAAACAAACAAACCAAGAAACCAACAAACCAACAAACCAACAAGCCAACAAAACAACAAACCAACAAACCAACAAACCAACAAACGAACAAACCAACAAGCCAACAGACCAACAAACCAACAAGCCCCCAAACCAACAAACCAACAAGCCAACAAACCAACAAATTAAAAAACCAACAAACAAAAAAACCAACAAGCCAACAAACCAACAAACCAACAAACCAACAAACGAACAAACCAACAAATTAACAAACCAACAAACCAACAAACCAACAAACCAACAAACCAAAAAACCAACAAACCAACAAACCAACAAACCAACAAACCAACAAATCAACGAACCAACAAGCCAACAAGCCAACAAATCAACAAGCCAACAAACGAACAAACCAACAAACCAACAAACCAATAAGCCAACAACCCAACAAGCCAACAAACAAATAAACCTACAAACAAACAAACCAACAAGCCAACAAACCAACAAACCAACAAGCCAACAAATCAACAAACCAACAAACCAACAAACCAACAAACGAACAAACCAACAAACCAATAAACCAACAAACAAATAAACCTACAAACCAACAAACCAACAAACCAACAAACCAACAAACCAACAAACCAACAAACCAACAAACCAACAAACCAACAAGCCAACAAGCCAACAAACCAACAAGCCAACAAACCAAAAAACCAACAAACCAACAATCCAACAAACCAACAAACCAACAAACCAACAAACCAACAAACGAACAAACCAACAAACCAACAAACCAACAAACCAACAAACGAACAAACCAACAAACTAACAAGTCAACAAACAAAAAACCAACAAACCAACAAACGAACAAACCAACAAACCAACAGACAAACAAACCAACAAACCAACAAACCAACAAACCAACAAACCAACAAACCAACAAACCAACAAACCAACAAACCAACAAACCAACAAACCGACAAACCAACAAACCAACAAACCAACAAACCAACAAACCAACAAGCCAACAAGCCAACAAGCCAACAAGCCAACAAACCAACAAGCCAACAAACGAACAAACCAACAAACCAACAAACCAACATACCAACAAGCCAACAAACCAACAAGCCAACAAACCAACAAACCAACAAACCAAGAAACCAACAAACCAACAAACCAACAAACCAACAAACCAACAAACCAACAAACCAACAAACCAACAAACCAACAAACCAACAAACCAACAAACCAACAAACGAACAAACTAACAAACCAACAAGCCAACAAACAAACAATCCAACAAACGAACCAACAAAGAAACAAACCAACAAACCAACAAACCAATAAACCAACAAGCCAACAAGCCAACAAATCAACTAACCAATAAACCAACAAACCAACAAACCAACAAGCCAACAAGCCAACAAGCCAACAAGCCAACAAACCAACAAACCAACAAACCAACAAGCCAAAAAGCCAACAAACCAAAAAACCAACAAGCCAACAAACCAACAAACCAACAAACCAACAAACGAACAAACCAATAAATTAACAAACCAACAAACCAACAAACCAACAAACCAACAAACCAAAAAACCGACAAACCAACAAACCAACAAACCAACAAATCAACGAACCAACAAGCCAACAAGCCAACAAGCCAACAAACGAACAAACCAACAAACCAACAAACCAATAAGCCAACAACCCAACAAGCCAACAAACAAATAAACCAACAAACCAACAAACCAACAAACCAACAAGCAACAAGCCAACAAACCAACAAGCCAACAAACCAAAAAACCAACAAACCAACAAGCCAACAAACCAACAAACCAACAAACCAACAAACTAACAAACGAACAAACCAACAAACCAACAAACCAACAAACCAACAAACGAACAAACCAACAAACTAACAAGTCAACAAACAAAAAACCAACAAACCAACAAACGAACAAACCAACAAACCAACAGACAAACAAACCAACAAACCAACAAACCAACAAACCAACAAACCAACAAACCAACAAACCAACAAACCAACAAACCAACAAACCAACAAACCGACAAACCAACAAACCAACAAACCAACAAACCAACAAACCAACAAGCCAACAAGCCAACAAGCCAACAAGCCAACAAACCAACAAGCCAACAAACGAACAAACCAACAAACCAACAAACCAACATACCAACAAGCCAACAAACCAACAAGCCAACAAACCAACAAACCAACAAACCAACAAACCAAGAAACCAACAAACCAACAAACCAACAAACCAACAAACCAACAAACCAACAAACCAACAAACCAACAAACCAACAAACCAACAAACCAACAAACCAACAAACGAACAAACTAACAAACCAACAAGCCAACAAACAAACAATCCAACAAACGAACCAACAAAGAAACAAACCAACAAACCAACAAACCAATAAACCAACAAGCCAACAAGCCAACAAATCAACTAACCAATAAACCAACAAACCAACAAACCAACAAGCCAACAAGCCAACAAGCCAACAAGCCAACAAACCAACAAACCAACAAACCAACAAGCCAAAAAGCCAACAAACCAAAAAACCAACAAGCCAACAAACCAACAAACCAACAAACCAACAAACGAACAAACCAATAAATTAACAAACCAACAAACCAACAAACCAACAAACCAACAAACCAAAAAACCGACAAACCAACAAACCAACAAACCAACAAACCAACAAATCAACGAACCAACAAGCCAACAAGCCAACAAACCAACAAGCCAACAAACGAACAAACCAACAAACCAACAAACCAATAAGCCAACAACCCAACAAGCCAACAAACAAATAAACCTACAAACAAACAAACCAACAAGCCAACAAACCAACAAACCAACAAACCAACAAACCAACAAACCAACAAACCAACAAACCAACAAACCAACAAACCAACAAACCAACAAACCAACAAACCAACAAAGCAACAAACCAACAAACCAACAAACCAACAAACCAACAAACCAACAAGCCAACAAGCCAACAATACCAACAAGCAACAACAAAAACCAACAAACCAACAAACCAACAAACCAACAAACCAACAAACACAAACCAACAAACCAACAAACCAACAAACCAACAAACCAACAACCAACAAACCAACAAACCAACAAACCAACCAACAAAGCCAACATCAACACCAACAACCAACAAACCAACAAACCAACAAACCAACAAATCAACAAACCAACAAATCAACAAACCAACAAGCCAACAAACCAACAAACCAACAAACCTACAAAGCAACAAACCAACAAACCAACAACCCAACAAACCAACAAACCAACAAGCTAACAAACGAACAAACCAACAAACCAACAAACCAACAAACAAATAAACCAACAAACCAAAAAACCAACAAACCAACAAACCAACAAACAACAACAAACCAACAAACCAACAAACCAACAAACAAACCAACAAACCAACAAACCAACAAACCAACAAACCAACAAACCAACAAACCAGCAAACCAACAAGCCAACAAACCAACAAACCAACATGCCAACAAGCCAACAAACCAACAAACCAACAAACCAACAAATCAACAAACCAACAAATCAACAAACCAACAAGCCAACAAACCAACAAGCCAACAAACCAACAAACCAACAAACCAACAAAGCAACAAACCGACAGGCCAACAAACCAAAAAACCAACAAACCGATAAACCAATAAACCAACAAACCAACAAACTAACAAACCAACAAACCAACAAGCCAACAAACCAACAAACCACAAGCCAACAAGCCATCAAACGAACAAACCAACAAACAAACAAACCAACAAACCAACAAACCAACAAACCAACAAACCAACAAACCAACAAACCAACAAACCAACTAACCAACAAAGCAACAAACCAACAATCCAGCAAACCAACAAACCAACAAACCAACAAACCAACAAACCAACAAACCAACAACGAACAAACCAACAATCCAACAAACCAACAAACCAACAAACAAACAAACAAACAAACAAACCAACAAACCAACAAACCAAAAAACCAACAAACCAACAAACCAATAAACCAACAAACCAACCAGCCAACAAGCCAACAAACCAACAAGCCAACAAACGAACAAACCAACAAACCAACAAACCAACAAACCAACAAACAAACAAACCAAGAAACCAACAAACCAACAAACCAACAAGCCAACAAAACAACAAACCAACAAACCAACAAACCAACAAACGAACAAACCAACAAGCCAACAAACCAACAAACCAACAAGCCACCAAACCAACAAACCAACAAGCCAACAAACCAACAAATTAAAAAACCAACAAACCAACAAATGAACAAACCAACAAACAAACAAACCAACAAACCAACAAACCAACAAACCAAGTAACCAACAAACCAACAAACCAACAAATGAACAAACCAACAAACCAACAAACCAACAAACCAACAAACCAACAAGCCAACAAACGAACAAACCAACAAGCCAACAAACCAACAAAACAACAAACCAACAAACCAACAAACCAACAAACCAACAAACCAACAAACGAATAAACAAACAAACCAACAAACCAACAAACCAACAAACCAACACAAGAACAAACCAACAAACAAACAAACCAACAAACCAACAAACCAACAAACGAACAAACAAGTAACCAACAAACCAATAAACCAACAAACCAACAAACCAGGAAACCAACAAACCAACAAACCAACAACCAACAAGCCAACAAACGAATAAACCGAAAAGCCAACAAACCAACAAACCAACAAACGAAAAAACCAGCAAACCAACGAACAAAGTAACCAACAAACCAAAAAACGAACAAACCAACAAACAAACAAACCAACAAACGAACAAACGAACAAACAAACAAACCAACAAACCAACAAATCAAGAAACCAACAAACCAACAAACCAACAAACCAATAAACGAACAAACAAACAAACCAACAAACCAACAAACCAACAAACCAACAAACCCACAAACCAACAAACCAATAAACCAAGAAACCAACAAACGAACAAACCAACAAACCAACAAACCAACAAACCAACAAACCAACAAACCAACAAACCAACAAACGAAAAAACCAACAAACCAACAAACCAACAAGCCAACAAACCAACAAACCAACAAACCAACCAACCAACAAACCAACAAACCAACAAACAAACAAAAGAACAAACCAACAAGCCAACAAACCAAAAAACCAACAAACCAACAAACCAAGTAACCAACAAACCAACAAACGAACAAACCAACAAACCAACAAACGAACAAACCAACAAACCAACAAACCAATAAACCAACAAACCAACAAACGAATAAACCAACAAACCAACAAACCAACAAACCAAGTAACCAACAAACCAATAAGCCAACAAACGAACAAACCAACAAACAAACAAACCAACGAATCAACAAGTCAACAAGCCAACAAACGAACAAACCAACAAACCAACAAACGAACAAACCAACAAGCCAACAAACCAACAAACCAGCAAACCAACAAACCAACAAACCAACAAACCAAGTAACCAACAAACCAACAAACGAACAAACCAACAAACAAACAAACCAACAAACGAACAAACGAATAAACGAACAAACCAACAAACCAACAAACCAACAAACCAATAAACCAACAAACCAACAAACGAACAAACCAACAAACCAACAAACCAACAAACCAACAAACCAACAAACCAAGAAACCAACAAACCAACAAGCCAACAAACGAACAAACCAACAAACAAACAAACCAACAAGCCAACAAGCCAACAAACGAACAAACCAACAAACCAACAAACCAACAAACGAACAAACCAACAAACCAACAAACGAGCAAACCAACAAACCAATGCAAACCAGCGAACAAGCCAACAAACCAACAAGCCAACAAACGAACAAACCAACAAGCCAACAAACCAACAAGCCACCAAACCAACAAACCAACAAGCCAACAAACCAACAAATTAACAAACCAACAAACCAACAAATGAACAAACCAACAAACAAACAAACCAACAAACCAACAAACCAACAAACCAAGTAACCAACAAACCAACAAGCCAACAAAACAACAAACCAACAAACCAACAAACCAACAAACGAACAAACCAACAAGCCAACAAACCAACAAGCCACCAAACCAACAAACCAACAAGCCAACAAACCAACAAATTAACAAACCAACAAACCAACAAATGAACAAACCAACAAACAAACAAACCAACAAACCAACAAACCAACAAACCAAGTAACCAACAAACCAACAAACCAACAAATGAACAAACCAACAAACCAACAAACCAACAAACCAACAAACCAACAAACCAACAAGCCAACAAACGAACAAACCAACAAGCCAACAAACCAACAAAACAACAAACCAACAAACCAACAAACCAACAAACCAACAAACCAACAAACGAACAAACAAACAAACCAACAAACCAACAAACCAACAAACCAACACAAGAACAAACCAACAAACAAACAAACCAACAAACCAACAAACCAACAAACCAACAAACGAACAAACAAGTAACCAACAAACCAATAAACCAACAAACCAACAAACCAGGAAACCAACAAACCAACAAACCAACAACCAACAAGCCAACAAACGATTAAACCGAAAAGCCAACAAACCAACAAACCAACAAACGAAAAAACCAGCAAACCAACGAACAAAGTAACCAACAAACCAAAAAACGAACAAACCAACAAACAAACAAACCAACAAACGAACAAACGAACAAACGAACAAACAAACAAACCAACAAACCAACAAACCAAGAAACCAACAAACCAACAAACCAACAAACTAACAAACCAACAAACCAATAAACGAACAAACAAACAAACCAACAAACCAACAAACCAACAAACCAACAAATCCACAAACCAACAAACCAACAAACCAAGAAACCAACAAACGAACAAACCAACAAACCAACAAACCAACAAACCAACAAACCAACAAACAGAAAAACTAACAAACTAGCAAACAAACAAACCAACAAACCAACAAACCAACAAACCAACCAACCAACAAACCAACAAACCAACAAACCAACAAAAGAACAAACCAACAAGCCAACAAACCAAAAAACCAACAAACCAACAAACCAAGTAACCAACAAACCAACAAATGAACAAACCAACAAACCAACAAACGAACAAAACCAACAAACCAACAAACCAATAAACCAACAAACCAACAAACGAATAAACCAACAAACCAACAAACCAACAAACCAAGTAACCAACAAACCAATAAGCCAACAAACAAACAAACCAACAAACAAACAAACCAACGAATCAACAAGTCAACAAGCCAACAAACGAACGAACCAACAAACCAACAAACGAACAAACCAACAAGCCAACAAACCAACAAACCAACAAACCAACAAACCAACAAACCAACAAACCAACAAACCAGCAAACCAACAAACCAACAAACCAACAAACCAAGTAACCAACAAACCAACAAACGAACAAACCAACAAACAAACAAACCAACAAACGAACAAACGAATAAACGAACAAACCAACAAACCAACAAACCAACAAACTAAGAAACCAACAAACCAACAAACCAACAAACCAACAAACCAACAAACCAAGAAATCAACGAACAAACAAACCAACAAACGAACAAACCAACAAACCACCAAACCAACAAACCAACAAACAAACAAACAAACAAACCAACAAACCAACAAACGAAAAAACCAACAAACGAACAAACCAACACACGAACAAACCAACAAACGAACAAACCAACAAACGAACAAACCAACAAACCAAAAAACCAATAAACCAACAAACCAACAAACGAACAAACCAACAAACCAGCAAACTAACAAACCATGTAACCAACAAACCAACAAGCCAACAAACGAACAAACCAACAAACAAACAAACCAACAAACCAACAAGCCAACAAGCCAACAAACGAACAAACCAACAAACCAACAAACGAACAAACCAACAAGCCAACAAACCAACAAACCAACAAACCAACAAAGCAACAAACCAACAAACCAACAAACCAGCAAACCAACAAACCAACAAACCAACAAACCAAGTAACCAACAAACCAACAAACGAACAAACCAACAAACAAACAAACCAACAAACGAACAAACGAATAAACGAACAAACCAACAAACCAACAAACCAACAAACCAACAATCCAAGAAACCAAAAAACCAACAAACCAACAAGCCAACAAACCAACAACCCAACATACAAACAAATCAACAAACCAACAAACCAATAAACGAACAAACAAACAAACCAACAAACCAACAAACAAACAAACCAACAAACCAAGAAACCAACAAACAAACAAACCAACAAACGAACAAACCAACAAACAAACAAACCAACAAACCAACAAATAACAAACCAACAAACAAACAAACCAACAAAGGAACAAACCAACAAACGAACAAACTAACAAACCAACAAACCAACAAACCAACAAACCAACAAACGGACAAACCAACAAACCAACAAACCAACAAACTAACAAACAAACAAACAAACAAACCAACAAACCAACAAACCAAAACACCAACAAACGAACAAACCAACAAACCAACAAACCAATAAACCAACAAACCAACAAACGAATAAACCAACAAACCAACAAACCAACAAACCAAGTAACCAACAAACCAATAAGCCAACAAACGAACAAACCAACAAACAAACAAACCAACGAATCAACAAGTCAACAAGCCAACAAACGAACAAACCAACAAACCAACAAACGAACAAACCAACAAGCCAACAAACCAACAAAGCAACAAACCAACAAAGCAACAAACCAACAAACCAACAAACCAACAAACCAACAAACCAACAAACCAACAAACCAACAAACCAAGTAACCAACAAACCAACAAGCCAACAAACCAACAAACCAACAAACAAACAAATCAACAAACCAACAAACCAACAAACGAAAAAACAAACAAACCAACAAACCAACCAACAAACAAACCAACAAACCAACAAACAAACAAACCAACAAACGAACAAACCAACAAACCAACAAACCAACAAACCAACAAACCAACAAACAACAAACCAACAAACAAACAAACCAACAAACGAACAAACCAACAAACGAACAAACCAACAAACCAACAAACCAATAAACCAATAAACCAACAAACGAACAAACCAACAAACCAACAAACCAACAAACCAACAAACCAAGTAACCAACAAACCAACAAGCCAACAAACGAACAAACCAACAAACAAACAAACCAACAAGCCAACAAGCCAACAAACGAACAAACCAACAAACCAACAAACGAACAAACCAACAAACCATCAAACCAGCAAACCAACAAACCAATAAACCAACAAACCAACCAGCCAACAAACCAACAAGCCAACAAACGAACAAACCAACAAACCAACAAACCAACAAACCAACAAACAAACAAACCAAGAAACCAACAAACCAACAAACTAACAAGCCAACAAAACAACAAACCAACAAACCAACAAACCAACAAACCAACAAGCCAACAAACCAACAAGCCAACAAACCAACAAACCAACAAGCCAACAAGCCAACAAACCAACAAATTAACAAACCAACAAACCAACAAACGAACAAACCAACAAACAAACAAACCAACAAACCAACAAACCAACAAACCAAGTAACCAACAAACCAACAAACCAACAAATGAACAAACCAACAAACCAACAAACCAACAAACCAACAAGCCAACAAACGAATAAACCAACAAGCCAACAAACCAACAAAACAACAAACCAACAAACCAACAAACCAACAAACCAACAAACCAACAAACGAACAAACAAACAAACCAACAAACCAACAAACCAACAAACCAACACAAGAACAAACCAACAAAAAAACAAACCAACAAACCAACAAACCAACAAACGAACAAACCAAGTTACCAACAAACCAATAAACCAACAAACCAACAAACCAGCAAACCAACAAACCAACAAACCAACAAACCAAGTAACCAACAAACCAACAAACCAACAAACCAACAAACAAACAAACCAACAAACGAACAAACGAATAAACGAACAAACCAACAAACCAACAAACCAACAAACTAAGAAACCAACAAACCAACAAACCAACAAACCAACAAACCAAGAAATCAACGAACAAACAAACCAACAAACGAACAAACCAACAAACCACCAAACCAACAAACCAACAAACAAACAAACAAACAAACCAACAAACCAACAAACGAAAAAACCAACAAACGAACAAACCAACACACGAACAAACCAACAAACGAACAAACCAACAAACGAACAAACCAACAAACCAAAAAACCAATAAACCAACAAACCAACAAACGAACAAACCAACAAACCAGCAAACTAACAAACCATGTAACCAACAAACCAACAAGCCAACAAACGAACAAACCAACAAACAAACAAACCAACAAACCAACAAGCCAACAAGCCAACAAACGAACAAACCAACAAACCAACAAACGAACAAACCAACAAGCCAACAAACCAACAAACCAACAAAGCAACAAAGCAACAAACCAACAAACCAACAAACCAACAAACCAACAAACCAACAAACCAACAAACCAAGTAACCAACAAACCAACAAACGAACAAACCAACAAACAAACAAACCAACAAACGAACAAACGAATAAACGAACAAACCAACAAACCAACAAACCAACAAACCAACAATCCAAGAAACCAAAAAACCAACAAACCAACAAGCCAACAAACCAACAACCCAACATACAAACAAATCAACAAACCAACAAACCAATAAACGAACAAACAAACAAACCAACAAACCAACAAACAAACAAACCAACAAACCAAGAAACCAACAAACAAACAAACCAACAAACGAACAAACCAACAAACAAACAAACCAACAAACCAACAAACAACAAACCAACAAACAAACAAACCAACAAAGGAACAAACCAACAAACGAACAAACTAACAAACCAACAAACCAACAAACCAACAAACCAACAAACGGACAAACCAACAAACCAACAAACTAACAAACAAACAAACAAACAAACCAACAAACCAACAAACCAAAACACCAACAAACGAACAAACCAACAAACCAACAAACCAATAAACCAACAAACCAACAAACGAATAAACCAACAAACCAACAAACCATCAAACCAAGTAACCAACAAACCAATAAGCCAACAAACGAACAAACCAACAAACAAACAAACCAACGAATCAACAAGTCAACAAACCAACAAACGAACAAACCAACAAACCAACAAACGAACAAACCAACAAGCCAACAAACCAACAAAGCAACAAACCAACAAAGCAATAAACCAACAAACCAACAAACCAACAAACCAACAAACCAACAAACCAACAAACCAACAAACCAACAAACCAACAAACCAAGTAACCAACAAACCAACAAGCCAACAAACCAACAAACCAACAAACAAACAAATCAACAAACCAACAAACCAACAAACGAAAAAACAAACAAACCAACAAACCAACCAACAAACAAACCAACAAACCAACAAACCAACAAGCCAACAAACGAACAAACCAACAAACAAACAAACCAACAAGCCAACAAGCCAACAAACGAACAAACCAACAAACCAACAAACGAACAAACCAACAAACCATCAAACCAGCAAACCAACAAACCAATAAACCAACAAGCCAACCAGCCAACAAGCCAACAAACCAACAAGCCAACAAACGAACAAACCAACAAACCAACAAACCAACAAACCAACAAACAAACAAACCAAGAAACCAACAAACCAACAAACTAACAAGCCAACAAAACAACAAACCAACAAACCAACAAACCAACAAACCAACAAGCCAACAAACCAACAAGCCAACAAACCAACAAGCCAACAAGCCAACAAGCCAACAAACCAACAAATTAACAAACCAACAAACCAACAAACGAACAAACCAACAAACAAACAAACCAACAAACCAACAAACCAACAAACCAAGTAACCAACAAACCAACAAACCAACAAATGAACAAACCAACAAACCAACAAACCAACAAACCAACAAGCCAACAAACGAATAAACCAACAAGCCAACAAACCAACAAAACAACAAACCAACAAACCAACAAACCAACAAACCAACAAACCAACAAACGAACAAACAAACAAACCAACAAACCAACAAACCAACAAACCAACAAACCAACACAAGAACAAACCAACAAAAAAACAAACCAACAAACCAACAAACCAACAAACGAACAAACCAAGTTACCAACAAACCAATAAACCAACAAACCAACAAACCAGCAAACCAACAAACCAACAAACCAACAAACCAAGTAACCAACAAACCAACAAACGAACAAACCAACAAACAAACAAACCAACAAACGAACAAACGAATAAACGAACAAACCAACAAACCAACAAACCAACAAACTAAGAAACCAACAAACCAACAAACAAACAAACCAACAAACCAACAAACCAAGAAACCAACGAACAAACAAACCAACAAACGAACAAACCAACAAACCACCAAACCAACAAACCAACAAACAAACAAACAAACAAACCAACAAACCAACAAACGAAAAAACCAACAAACGAACAAACCAACACACGAACAAACCAACAAACGAACAAACCAACAAACGAACAAACCAACAAACCAAAAAACCAATAAACCAACAAACCAACAAACGAACAAACCAACAAACCAGCAAACTAACAAACCATGTAACCAACAAACCAACAAGCCAACAAACGAACAAACCAACAAACAAACAAACCAACAAACCAACAAGCCAACAAGCCAACAAACGAACAAACCAACAAACCAACAAACGAACAAACCAACAAGCCAACAAACCAACAAACCAACAAACCAACAAAGCAACAAACCAACAAACCAACAAACCAACAAACCAACAAACCAACAAACCAACAAACCAAGTAACCAACAAACCAACAAACGAACAAACCAACAAACAAACAAACCAACAAACGAACAAACGAATAAACGAACAAACCAACAAACCAACAAACCAACAAATCAACAATCCATGAAACCAAAAAACCAACAAACCAACAAGCCAACAAACCAACAACCCAACATACAAACAAATCAACAAACCAACAAACCAATAAACGAACAAACAAACAAACCAACAAACCAACAAACAAACAAACCAACAAACCAAGAAACCAACAAACAAACAAACCAACAAACGAACAAACCAACAAACAAACAAACCAACAAACCAACAAACAACAAACCAACAAACAAACAAACCAACAAAGGAACAAACCAACAAACGAACAAACTAACAAACCAACAAACCAACAAACCAACAAACCAACAAACGGACAAACCAACAAACCAACAAACCAACAAACTAACAAACAAACAAACAAACAAACCAACAAACCAACAAACCAAAACACCAACAAACGAACAAACCAACAAACCAACAAACCAATAAACCAACAAACCAACAAACGAATAAACCAACAAACCAACAAACCAACAAACCAAGTAACCAACAAACCAATAAGCCAACAAACGAACAAACCAACAAACAAACAAACCAACGAATCAACAAGTCAACAAGCCAACAAACGAACAAACCAACAAACCAACAAACGAACAAACCAACAAGCCAACAAACCAACAAAGCAACAAACCAACAAAGCAACAAACCAACAAACCAACAAACCAACAAACCAACAAACCAACAAACCAACAAACCAACAAACCAAGTAACCAACAAACCAACAAGCCAACAAACCAACAAACCAACAAACAAACAAATCAACAAACCAACAAACCAACAAACGAAAAAACAAACAAACCAACAAACCAACCAACAAACAAACCAACAAACCAACAAACAAACAAACCAACAAACGAACAAACCAACAAACCAACAAACCAACAAACCAACAAACCAACAAACAACAAACCAACAAACAAACAAACCAACAAACGAACAAACCAACAAACGAACAAACCAACAAACCAACAAACCAATAAACCAATAAACCAACAAACGAACAAACCAACAAACCAACAAACCAACAAACCAACAAACCAAGTAACCAACAAACCAACAAGCCAACAAACGAACAAACCAACAAACAAACAAACCAACAAGCCAACAAGCCAACAAACGAACAAACCAACAAACCAACAAACGAACAAACCAACAAACCATCAAACCAGCAAACCAACAAACCAATAAACCAACAAACCAACCAGCCAACAAGCCAACAAACCAACAAGCCAACAAACGAACAAACCAACAAACCAACAAACCAACAAACCAACAAACAAACAAACCAAGAAACCAACAAACCAACAAACTAACAAGCCAACAAAACAACAAACCAACAAACCAACAAACCAACAAACCAACAAGCCAACAAACCAACAAGCCAACAAACCAACAAACCAACAAGCCAACAAGCCAACAAACCAACAAATTAACAAACCAACAAACCAACAAACGAACAAACCAACAAACAAACAAACCAACAAACCAACAAACCAACAAACCAAGTAACCAACAAACCAACAAACCAACAAATGAACAAACCAACAAACCAACAAACCAACAAACCAACAAGCCAACAAACGAATAAACCAACAAGCCAACAAACCAACAAAACAACAAACCAACAAACCAACAAACCAACAAACCAACAAACCAACAAACCAACAAACGAACAAACAAACAAACCAACAAACCAACAAACCAACAAACCAACAAACCAACACAAGAACAAACCAACAAAAAAACAAACCAACAAACCAACAAACCAACAAACGAACAAACCAAGTTACCAACAAACCAATAAACCAACAAACCAACAAACAAGGAAACCAACAAACCAACAAACCAACAACCAACAAGCCAACAAACGAACAAACCGAAAAGCCAACAAACCAACAAACCAACAGACGAAAAAACCAACAAACCAACGAACAAAGTAACCAACAAACCAAAAAACGAACAAACCAACAAACAAACAAACCAACAAACGAACAAACGAACAAACAAACAAACCAACAAACCAACAAACCAAGAAACCAACAAACCAACAAACCAACAAACCAACAAACCAATAAACGAACAAATAAACAAACCAACAAACCAACAAACCAACAAACCCACAAACCAACAAACCAACAAACCAAGAAAACAGCAAACGAACAAACCAACAAACCAACAAACCAACAAACCAACAAACCAACAAACCAACAAACCAACAAACGAAAAAACCAACAAACCAACAAACCAACAAACCAACAAACCAACAAACCAACCAACCAACAAACCAACAAACCAACAAACCAACAAAAGAACAAACCAACAAGCCAACAAACCTAAAACCAACAAACCAACAAACCAAGTAAACAACAAACCAACAAACGAACAAACCAACAAACCAACAAGCCAACAAGCCAACAAACCATCAAGCCAACAAACCAGCAAACCAACAAACCAACAAACCAACAAACGAACAAACCAACAAACCAACAAACCAACAAACCAACAAGCCAACAAACCAACAAACCAACAAACAAATAAACCAACAAACCAACAAACCAAAAAAAACCAACAAACCAATACACCAACAAGCCAACAAGCCAACAAACCATCAAGCCAACAAACCAGCAAACCAACAAACCAACAAACCAACAAACGAACAAACCAACAAACCAACAAACCAACAAACCAACAAACCAACAAACGAACAAACCAACAAACGAACAAACCAACAAACCTACAAACCAACAAACCAACAAACCAATAAACCAACAAGCCAACAAGCCAACAAACCAACAAGCCAACAAACGAACAAACCAACAAACGAACAAACCAACAAACAAACAAACGAACAAACCAACAAACAAACAAACCAACAAACGAACAAACCAACAAAATAACAAACCAACAAACCAATAAACCAATAAACCAACAAACCAACAAACGAACAAACCAACAAACCAACAAACCAACAAACCAAGTAACCAACAAACCAACAAGCCAACAAACGAACAAACCAACAAACAAACTAACCAACAAACCAACAAGTCAACAAGCCAACAAACGAACAAACCAACAAACCAACAAACGAACAAACCAACAAGCCAACAAACCAACAAACCAACAAACCAACAAAGCAACAAACCAACAAACCAACAAACCAACAAACCAACAAACCAACAAACCAACAAACCAACAAACCAACAAACCAACAAACCAACAAACCAACAAACCAACAAACCAACAAACCGACAAACCAACAAACCAAGTAACCAACAAACCAACAAACGAACAAACCAACAAACAAACAAACCAACAAACGAACAAACGAATAAACGAACAAACCCACAAACCAACAAACCAACAAACCAAGAAACCAACAAACCAACAAACCAACACCCCAACAAACCAACAAACCAACAAACAAACAAATCAACAAACCAACAAACCAACAAACGAACAAACAAACAAACCAACAAACCAACAAACCAACAAACAAACAAACCAACAAACCAAGAAACCAACAAACAAACAAACCAACAAACGAACAAACCAACAAACCCACAAACCAACAAACCAACAAACAACAAACCAACAAACAAACAAACAAATAAACGAACAAACCAACAAACGAACAAACCAACAAACCAACAAACCAATAAACCAACAAACCAACAAATGAACAAACCAACAAACCAACAAACCAACAAACCAACAAACCCACAAACCAACAAACCAACAAACCTAGTAACCAACAAACCAGCAAGCCAACAAACGAACAAACCAACAAACAAACAAACCAACAAGCCAACAACCCAGCAAACGAACAAACCAACAAACCAACAAACGAACAAACCAACAAACCAACAAACCAACAAACCAACAAACCAACAAACCAATAAACCAACAAACCAACCAGCCAACAAACCATAAAGCCAACAAACAAACAAACCAACAAACCAACAAACAAACAAACCAAGAAACCAACAGACCAACAAACCAACAAGCCACCAAAACAACAAACCAACAAACCAACAAACCAACAAACCAACAAGCCAACAAACCAACAAACCAGCAAGCCAACAAACCAACAAACCAACAAGCCAACAAGCCAACAAACCAACAAATTAAAAAACCAACAAACCAACAAATGAACAAACCAACAAACAAACAATCCAACAAACCAAGTAACCAACAAACCAACAAACCAACAAATGAACAAACCAACAAACCAACAAATCAGCAAAACAACAAGCCAACAAACGAACAAACCAACAAGCCAACAAACCAACAAAACAACAAACCAACAAACCAACAAACCAACAAACCAACAAACCAACAAACCAACAAACCAACAAACGAACAAACAAACAAACCAACAAACCAACAAACCAACAAACCAACAAATCAACACACGAACAAACAAACAAACAAACAAACCAACAAACCAACAAACCAACAAACCAACAAACCAACAAACCAAGTAACCAACAAACCAATAAACCAACAAACCAACAAACAAGGAAACCAACAAACCAACAAACCAACAACCAACAAGCCAACAAACGAACAAACCAACAAGCCAACAAACCAACAAACCAACAAACCAAAAAACCAACAAACCAACGAACCAAGTAACCAACAAACCAAAAAACGAACAAACCAACAAACAAACAAACCAACAAACGAACAAACGAACAAACAAACAGACCAACAAACAAACAAACCAACAAACCAACAAACAAGGAAACCAACAAACCAACAAACCAACAACCACAAGCCAACAAACGAACAAACCAACAAACCAACAAACCCACAAACCAACAAACCAACAAACCAAGTAACCAACAAACCAACAAACGAACAAACCAACAAACAAACAAACCAACAAACGAACAAACGAATAAACGAACAAACCAACAAACCAACAAACCAACAAACCAACAATCCAAGAAACCAAAAAACCAACAAACCAACAAGCCAACAAACCAACAACCCAACAAACAAACAAATCAACAAACCAACAAACCAATAAACGAACAAACAAACAAACCAACAAACCAACAAACAAACAAACCAACAAACCAAGAAACCAACAAACAAACAAACCAACAAACGAACAAACCAACAAACAAACAAACCAACAAACCAACAAACAACAAACCAACAAACAAACAAACCAACAAAGGAACAAACCAACAAACGAACAAACTAACAAACCAACAAACCAACAAACCAACAAACCAACAAACGGACAAACCAACAAACCAACAAACCAACAAACTAACAAACAAACAAACAAACAAACCAACAAACCAACAAACCGAAACACCAACAAACGAACAAACCAACAAACCAACAAATCAATAAACCAACAAACCAACAAACGAATAAACCAACAAACCAACAAACCAACAAACCAAGTAACCAACAAACCAATAAGCCAATAAACGAACAAACCAACAAACAAACAAACCAACCAATCAACAAGTCAACAAGCCAACAAACGAACAAACCAACAAACCAACAAACGAACAAACCAACAAGCCAACAAACCAACAAACCAACAAACCAACAAAGCAACAAACCAACAAACCAACAAACCAACAAACCAACAAACCAACAAACCAACAAACCAACAAACCAACAAACCAACAAACCAACAAACCAAGTAACCAACAAACCAACAAGCCAACAAACCAACAAACCAACAAACAAACAAATCAACAAACCAACAAACCAACAAACGAAAAAACAAACAAACCAACAAACCAACAAAAAAACAAACCAACAAACCAAGAAACCAACAAACAAACAAACCAACAAACGAACAAACCAACAAACCAACAAACCAACAAACCAACAAACCAACAAACAACAAACCAACAAACAAACAAACCAACAAACGAACAAACCAACAAACGAACAAACCAACAAACCAACAAACCAATAAACCAACAAACCAACAAACGAACAAACCAACAAACCAACAAACCAACAAACCAACAAACCAAGTAACCAACAAACCAACAAGCCAACAAACGAACAAACCAACAAACAAACAAACCAACAAGCCGACAAGCCAACAAACGAACAAACCAACAAACCAACAAACGAACAAACCAACAAACCAACAAACCAGCAAACCAACAAACCAATAAACCAACAAACCAACCAGCCAACAAGCCAACAAACCAACAAGCCAACAAACGAACAAACAAACAAACCAACAAACCAACAAACAAACAAACCAAGAAACCAACAAACCAACAAACTAACAAGCCAACAAAACAACAAACCAACAAACCAACAAACCAACAAACCAACAAGCCAACAAACCAACAAGCCAACAAACCAACAAACCAACAAGCCAACAAGCCAACAAACCAACAAATTAACAAACCAACAAACCAACAAACGAACAAACCAACAAACCAACAAACCAACAAACCAACAAACCAAGTAACCAACAAACCAACAAGCCAACAAACGAACAAACCAACAAACAAACAAACCAACAAGCCGACAAGCCAACAAACGAACAAACCAACAAACCAACAAACGAACAAACCAACAAACCAACAAACCAGCAAACCAACAAACCAATAAACCAACAAACCAACCAGCCAACAAGCCAACAAACCAACAAGCCAACAAACGAACAAACCAACAAACCAACAAACCAACAAACCAACAAACAAACAAACCAAGAAACCAACAAACCAACAAGCCAACAAACGAACAAACCAACAAACAAACAAACCAACAAGCCGACAAGCCAACAAACGAGCAAACCAACAAACCAACAAACGAACAAACCAACAAACCAACAAAGCAGCAAACCAACAAACCAATAAACCAACAAACCAACCAGCCAACAAGCCAACAAACCAACAAGCCAACAAACGAACAAACCAACAAACCAACAAACCAACAAACCAACAAGCCAACAAACGAACAAACCAACAAACAAACAAACCAACAAGCCGACAAGCCAACAAACGAACAAACCAACAAACCAACAAACGAACAAACCAACAAACCAACAAACCAGCAAACCAACAAACCAATAAACCAACAAACCAGCCAGCCAACAAGTCAACAAACCAACAAGCCAACAAACGAACAAACCAACAAACCAATAAACCAACAAACCAACAAACGAACAAACCAACAAACCAACAAACCAACAAACCAAGTAACCAACAAACCAACAAGCCAACAAACGAACAAACCAACAAACAAACAAACCAACAAGCCGACAAGCCAACAAACGAACAAACCAACAAACCAACAAACGAACAAACCAACAAACCAACAAACCAGCAAACCAACAAACCAATAAACCAACAAACCAACCAGCCAACAAGCCAACAAACCAACAAGCCAACAAACGAACAAACCAACAAACCAACAAACCAACAAACCAACAAACAAACAAACCAAGAAACCAACAAACCAACAAACTAACAAGCCAACAAAACAACAAACCAACAAACCAACAAACCAACAAACCAACAAGCCAACAAACCAACAAGCCAACAAACCAACAAACCAACAAGCCAACAAACCAACAAACGAATAAACCAACAAACCAACAAACCAACAAACCAAGTAACCAACAAACCAATAAGCCAACAAACGAACAAACCAACAAACAAACAAACCAACGAATCAACAAGTCAACAAGCCAACAAACGAACAAACCAACAAACCAACAAACGAACAAACCAACAAGCCAACAAACCAACAAACCAACAAACCAACAAAGCAACAAACCAACAAACCAACAAACCAACAAACCAACAAACCAACAAACCAACAAACCAACAAACCAACAAACCAACAAACCAACAAACCAACAAACGAAAAAACAAACAAACCAACAAACCAACAAAAAAACAAACCAACAAACCAAGAAACCAACAAACAAACAAACCAACAAACGAACAAACCAACAAACCAACAAACCAACAAACCAACAAACCAACAAACAACAAACCAACAAACAAACAAACCAACAAACGAACAAACCAACAAACGAACAAACCAACAAACCAATAAACCAACAAACCAACAAACGAACAAACCAACAAACCAACAAACCAACAAACCAACAAACCAAGTAACCAACAAACCAACAAGCCAACAAACGAACAAACCAACAAACAAACAAACCAACAAGCCGACAAGCCAACAAACGAACAAACCAACAAACCAACAAACGAACAAACCAACAAACCAACAAACCAGCAAACCAACAAACCAATAAACCAACAAACCAACCAGCCAACAAGCCAACAAACCAACAAGCCAACAAACGAACAAACCAACAAACCAACAAAAGAACAAACCAACAAGCCAACAAACCTAAAACCAACAAACCAACAAACCAAGTAAACAACAAACCAACAAACGAACAAACCAACAAACCAACAAGCCAACAAGCCAACAAACCATCAAGCCAACAAACCAGCAAACCAACAAACCAACAAACCAACAAACGAACAAACCAACAAACCAACAAACCAACAAACCAACAAGCCAACAAACCAACAAACCAACAAACAAATAAACCAACAAACCAACAAACCAAAAAAAACCAACAAACCAATACATTAACAAGCCAACAAACGAAAAAACCAACAAACCAACAAACACCAAACAACAAACCAACAAACGAACAAACCAACAAACGAACAAACCAACAAACCTACAAACCAACAAACCAACAAACCAACAAACCAACAAGCCAACAAGCCAACAAACCAACAAGCCAACAAACGAACAAACCAACAAACGAACAAACCAACAAACAAACCAACGAACAAACCAACAAACAAACAAACCAACAAACGAACAAACCAACAAACGAACAAACCAACAAACCAATAAACCAATAAACCAACAAACCAACAAACGAACAAACCAACAAACCAACAAACCAACAAACCAAGTAACCAACAAACCAACAAGCCAACAAACGAACAAACCAACAAACAAACTAACCAACAAACCAACAAGTCAACAAGCCAACAAACGAACAAACCAACAAACCAACAAACGAACAAACCAACAAACCAACAAACCAACAAACCAACAAACCAACAAAGCAACAAACCAACAAACCAACAAACCAACAAACCAACAAACCAACAAACCAACAAACCAACAAACCAACAAACCAACAAACCAACAAACCAACAAACCGACAAACCAACAAACCAAGTAACCAACAAACCAACAAGCGAACAAACCAACAAACAAACAAACCAACAAACGAACAAACGAATAAACGAACAAACCCACAAACCAACAAACCAACAAACCAAGAAACCAACAAACCAACAAACCAACACCCCAACAAACCAACAAACCAACAAACAAACAAATCAACAAACCAACAAACCAACAAACGAACAAACAAACAAACCAACAAACCAACAAACAAACAAACCAACAAACCAAGAAACCAACAAACAAACAAACCAACAAACGAACAAACCAACAAACCCACAAACCAACAAACCAACAAACAACAAACCAACAAACAAACAAACAAATAAACGAACAAACCAACAAACGAACAAACCAACAAACCAACAAACCAATAAACCAACAAACCAACAAATGAACAAACCAACAAACCAACAAACCAACAAACCAACAAACTAACAAACCAACAAACCAACAAACCTAGTAACCAACAAACCAGCAAGCCAACAAACAAACAAACCAACAAACAAACAAACCAACAAGCCAACAATCCAGCAAACGAACATACCAACAAACCAACAAACGAACAAACCAACAAACCAACAAACCAACAAACCAACAAACCAATAAACCAACAAACCAACCAGCCAACAAGCCAACAAACCATAAAGCCAACAAACGAACAAACCAACAAACTAACAAACAAACAAACCAAGAAACCAACAGACCAACAAACCAACAAGCCAACAAAACAACAAACCAACAAACCAACAAACCAACAAACCAACAAGCCAACAAACCAACAAACCAACAAGCCAACAAACCAACAAACCAACAAGCCAACAAGCCAACAAACCAACAAATTAACAAACCAACAAACAAACAAACGAACAAACCAACAAACAAACAATCCAACAAACCAAGTAACCAACAAACCAACAAACCAACAAATGAACAAACCAACAAACCAACAAAACAGCAAACCAACAAGCCAACAAACGAACAAACCAACAAGCCAACAAACCAACAAAACAACAAACCAACAAACCAACAAACCAACAAACCAACAAACCAACAAACCAACAAACGAACAAACAAACAAACCAACAAACCAACAAATCAACACACGAACAAACAAACAAACAAACAAACCAACAAACCAACAAACCAACAAACCAACAAACCAACAAACCAAGTAACCAACAAACCAATAAACCAACAAACCAACAAACAAGGAAACCAACAAACCAACAACCAACAAGCCAACAAACGAACAAACCAACAAGCCAACAAACCAACAAACCAACAAACCAAAAAACCAACAAACCAACGAACCAAGTAACCAACAAACCAAAAAACGAACAAACCAACAAACAAACAAACCAACAAACGAACAAACGAACAAACAAACAGACCAACAAACCAACAAACCAAGAAACCAACAAACCAACAAACCAACAAGCCAACAAACCAACAAACCAACAAACCAACAAACCAAAAAACCAATAAACGAACAAACAAACAAACCAACAAACCTACAAACCAACAAACCCACAAACCAACAAACAAACAAACCAAGAAACCAGCAAACGAACAAACCAACAAACCAACAAACCAACAAACCAACAAACCAACAAACCAACAAACGAAAAAACCAACAAACCAACAAACCAACAAACCAACAAACCAACAAACCAACAAACCAACAAACCAACAAACCAACAAAAGAACAAACCAACAAGCCAACAAACCAAAAAACCAACAAAACAACAAACCAAGTAACTAACAAACCAACAAGCGAACAAACCAACAAACCAACAAGCCAACAAGCCAACAAACTAACAAGCCAACAAACCAGCAAACCAACAAACCAACAAACGAACAAACCAACAAACCAACAAACCAACAAACCAACAAGCCAACAAACCAACAAGCCAACAAACGAACAAACCAACAAACCAACAAACCAACAAGCCAACAAACCAACAAACCAACAAACCAACAAACCAACAAACCAACAAACCAACAAACCAACAAACCAACAAACCAACAAACCAACAAAGCAACAAACCAACAAACCAACAAACCAACAAACCAACAAACCAACAAGCCAACAAACCAAAAAACAAACAAACTAACAAACCAACAAACCAACAAACCAACAAACCAACAAGCCAACAAACCAACAAACCAATAAACCAACAAGCCAACAAACCAAAAAACCAACAAACCAACAAACCAAGTAACCAACAAACCAACAAACCAACAAACCAACAAACCAACAAACCAACAAACCAACAAACCAACAAACCAGCAAACAAGTAAACCAACAAACTAACAAACCAACAAACCAAAAAACCAACAAACCAACAAACCAACAAACCAACAAGCCAACAAACCAAAAAGCAACAAAACAACAAACCAACAAACCAAGAAACCAACAAAATAACAAACCAACAAACCAACAAACCAAGAAACCAACAAACCAACAAACCAACAAACCAACAAACCAACAAACCAACAAACCAACAAACCAACAAACCAACAAACCAACAAACCAACAAACCAACAAACCAACAAACGAACAAACAAACAAACCAACAAAATAACAAACCAACAAACCAACAAACCCACAAGCCAATAAACCAACAAACCAAGAAACTAACAAACGAAAAAACCAACAAGCCAACAAACCAAAAAACCAACAAACCAACAAACCAACAAACCAACAAACGAACAAACCAACAAACCAACAAGCCAACAAGCCAACAAACCAACAATTCAACAAACCAGCAAACCAACAAACCAACAAACCAACAAACGAACAAACCAACAAACCAACAAACCAACAAACCAATAAACCAACAAGCCAACAAACCAACAAACCAACAAACCAAAAAACCAACAAACCAACGAACCAAGTAACCAACAAACCAAAAAACGAACAAACCAACAAACAAACAAACCAACAAACGAACAAACGAACAAACAAGCAAACCAACAAACCATCAAACCAAGAAACCAACAAACCAACAAACCAACAAGCCAACAAACCAACAAAACAACAAACCAACAAACCAAAAAACCAATAAACGAACAAACAAACAAACCAACAAACCAACAAACCAACAAACCCACAAACCAACAAACCAACAACCCAACAAACCAACAAACGAACAAACCAACAAACCAACAAACCAACAAACCAAGAAACGAAAAAACCAACAAATCAACAAACCAACAAACCAACAAACCAACAAACCAACAAACCAACAAACCAACAAACCAACAAACCAACAAACCAACAAACCAACAAACCAACAAACCAACAAACCAACAAACCAACAAAAGAACAAACCAACAAGCCAACAAACCAAAAAACCAACAAACCAACAAACCAAGTAACCAACAAACCAAAAAACGAACAACCCAACAAACCAACAAGCCAACAAGCCAACAAACCAACAAGCCAACAAACCAGCAAACCAACAAACGAAAAAACCAACAAACCAACAAAACAACAAACCAACAGACCAACAAACCAACAAGCCAACAAACCAACAAACAAATAAACCGACAAACCAACAAACCAAAAAAACCAACAAACAAATAAACCAACAAGCCAACAAACGAAAAAACCAAAAAACCAACAAACAACAAACAACAAACCAACAAACGAACAAACCAACAAACGAACAAACCAACAAACCAACAAACCAACAAACCAACAAACCAACAAACCAACAAACCAACAAGCCAACAAACCAACAAGCCAACAAACGAACAAACCAACAAACCAACAAACCAACAAACAAACAAACCAGCAAACAAACAAACCAACAAACCAAGAAACCAACAAACCAACAAACCAACAACCCAACAAACCAACAAATTAACAAACCAACAAACCAACAAGCCAACAAACCAAAAAACCAACAAACCAACAAACCAACAAACCAACAAACCAACAAACCAACAAGCCAAAAAACCAACAAACCAACACACCAGCAAGCCAACAAACCAAAAACCAACAAACCAACAAACCAAGTAACCAACAAACCAACAAACCAACAAACCAACAAACCAACAAACCTACAAACCAACAAACCAGCAAACAAGTAAACCAACAAACTAATAAACCAACAAACCAAAAAACCAACAAACCAACAAACCAACAAACCAACAAGCCAACAAACCAAAAAGCAAGAAACCAACAAACCAACAAACCAAGAAACCAACAAAATATCAAACCAACAAACCAACAAACCAAGAAACCTACAAACCAAAAAACCAACAAACCAACAAACCAACAAACCAACAAACCAACAAACCAACAAACAAACAAACCAACAAACCCACAAGCCAACAAACCAACAAACCAACAAACCAACAAGCCAACAAACCAACAAACGAACAAACCAACAAACCAACAAGCCAACAAGCCAACAAACCAACAATTCAAAAAACCAGCAAACCAACAAACCAACAAACCAACAAACGAACAAACAAACAAACCAACAAACGAAAAAACCAACAAACCAATAAACAACAAACCAACAAACGAACAAACCAACAAACGAACAAGCTAACAAACTAACAAACCAACAAACCAACAAACCAACAAACCAACAAGCCAACAAGCCAACAAACCAACAAACCAACAAACGAACAAACCAACAAACCAACAAACCAACAAACCAACAAGCCAACAAACCAAAAAACCAACAAACCATAAACCAAGTAACCAACAAACCAACAAACCAACAAACCAACAAACCAACAAACAACTAAACCAACATCCCAACAAACCAACAAACGAACAAACCAACAAACCAACAAACCAACAAACCAACAAGCCAACAAACCAACAAGCCAACAAACGAACAAACCAACAAACCAACAAACCAACAAACAAACAAACCAACAAACCAACAAACCAACAAACCAACAAACCAACAAACCAACAAACCAACAAACCAACAAAGCAACAAACCAACAAACCAACAAACCAACAAACCAACAAACCAACAAGCCAACAAACCAAAAAACCAACAAACTAACAAACCAACAAACCAACAAACCAACAAACCAACAAGCCAACAAACCAACAAACCAACAAACCAACAAGCCAACAAACCAAAAAACCAACAAACCAACAAACCAAGTAACCAACAAACCAACAAACCAACAAACCAACAAACGAACAAACCAACAAACCAACAAACCAACAAACCAACAAACCAACAAACCAACAAACCAACAAATGAACAAACAAGCAAACCAACAAACCAACAAACCAACAAACCCACAAGCCAACAAACCAACAAACCAAGAAACTAACAAACGAAAAAACCAACAAGCCAACAAACCAAAAAACCAACAAACCAACAAACCAAGTAACCAACAAACCAACAAACGAACAAACCAACAAACCAACAAGCCAACAAGCCAACAAACCAACAATTCAACAAACCAGCAAACCAACAAACCAACAAACCAACAAATGAACAAACCAATAAACCAACAAACCAACAAACCAATAAACCAACAAGCCAACAAACCAACAAACCAACAAACCAAAAAACCAACAAACCAACGAACCAAGTAACCAACAAACCAAAAAACGAACAAACCAACAAACAAACAAATCAACAAACGAACAAACGAACAAACAAACCATCAAACCAAGAAACCAACAAACCAACAAACCAACAAGCCAACAAACCAACAAAACAACAAACCAACAAACCAAAAAACCAATAAACGAACAAAAAACAAACCAAAAAACCAACAAACCAACAAACCCACAAACCAACAAACCAACAACCCAACAAACCAACAAACGAACAAACCAACAAACGAACAAACCAACAAACCAACAAACCAATAAACCAACAAACCAACAAACCAACAAACCAACAAACCAACAAACCAACAAACCAACAAACCAACAAACCAACAAACCAACAAACCAACAAAAGAACAAACCAACAAGCCAACAAACCAAAAAACCAACAAACCAACAAACCAAGTAACCAACAAACCAACAAACGAACAACCCAACAAACCAACAAGCCAACAAGCCAACAAACCAGCAAACCAACAAACCAACAAACAACAAACAACAAACCAACAAACGAACAAACCAACAAACGAACAAACCAACAACCCAACAAACCAACAAACCAACAAACCAACAAACCAACAAACCAACAAACCAACAAGCCAACAAGCCAACAAATCAACAAGCCAACAAACGAACAAACCAACAAACCAACAAACCAACAAACAAACAAACCAGCAAACAAACAAACCAACAAACCAACAAACCAACAAACCAACAAACCAACAAACCAACAAACCAACAACCCAACAAACCAACAAACCAACAAACCAACAAACTAACAAACCAACAAACCAACAAGCCAACAAACCAAAAAACTAACAAACCAACAAACCAACAAACCAACAAACCAACAAACCAACAAACCAACAAGCCAACAAACCAACAAACCAACAAACCAACAAGCCAACAAACCAAAAACCAACAAACCAACAAACCAAGTAACCAACAAACCAACAAACCAACAAACCAACAAACCAACAAACCAACAAACCAACAAACCAACAAACCAACAAACCAACAAACCAACAAACCAACAAACCAACAAACCAACAAACCAACAAACCAACAAACCAACAAACCAACAAACCAACAACCCAACAAACCAACAAACCAACAAACCAACAAACGAACAAACCAACAAACCAACAAACCAACAAACCAATAAACCAACAAGCCAACAAGCCAACAAACCAACAAACCAACACGCAAATAAACCAACAAACCAACAAACCAACAAACCAACAAACCAACAAGCCAACAAACGAAAAAACCAACAAACCAATAAACAACAAACCAACAAACGAACAAACCAACAAACGAACAAGCTAACAAACTAACAAACCAACAAACCAACAAACCAACAAACCAACAAGCCAACAAGCCAACAAACCAACAATCCAACAAACGAACAAACCAACAAACCAACAAACCAACAAACCAACAAGCCAACAAACCAAAAAACCAACAAACCATAAACCAAGTAACCAACAAACCAACAAACCAACAAACCAACAAACAAGTAAACCAACATCCCAACAAACCAACAAACAACAAACCAACAAACCAACAAACCAACAAACCAACAAACAAACAAACCAGCAAACAAACAAACCAACAAACCAACAAACCAACAAACCAACAAACCAACAAACCAACAACCCAACAAACCAACAAACCAACAAACCAACAAACTAACAAACCAACAAACCAACAAACCAACAAGCCAACAAACCAAAAAACTAACAAACCAACAAACCAACAAACCAACAAACCAACAAACCAACAAACCAACAAGCCAACAAACCAACAAACCAACAAACCAACAAGCCAACAAACCAAAAACCAACAAACCAACAAACCAAGTAACCAACAAACCAACAAACCAACAAACCAACAAACCAACAAACCAACAAACCAACAAACCAACAAACCAACAAACCAACAAACCAACAAACCAACAAACCAACAAACCAACAAACCAACAAACCAACAAACCAACAAACCAACAACCCAACAAACCAACAAACCAACAAACCAACAAACGAACAAACCAACAAACCAACAAACCAACAAACCAATAAACCAACAAGCCAACAAGCCAACAAACCAACAAACCAACACGCAAATAAACCAACAAACCAACAAACCAACAAACCAACAAACCAACAAGCCAACAAACGAAAAAACCAACAAACCAATAAACAACAAACCAACAAACGAACAAACCAACAAACGAACAAGCTAACAAACTAACAAACCAACAAACCAACAAACCAACAAACCAACAAGCCAACAAGCCAACAAACCAAAAATCCAACAAACGAACAAACCAACAAACCAACAAACCAACAAACCAACAAGCCAACAAACCAAAAAACCAACAAACCATAAACCAAGTAACCAACAAACCAACAAACCAACAAACCAACAAACAAGTAAACCAACATCCCAACAAACCAACAAACAACAAACCAACAAACCAACAAACTAACAAGCCAACAAACCAAAAAACCAACAAACCAACAAACCAACAAACCAACAAACCAAGAAACCAACAAACCAACAAACCAAAAAACCAACAAACCAACAAACCAACAAACCAACAAACCAAGAAACCAACAAACTAACAAACCAACAAACCAACAAACCAACAAACCAACAAACCAACAAACCAAAAACCAACAAACCATTAAGCCAACAAGCTAACAAGCCAACAAACCAACAAACCAACAAACCAACAAACCAACGAACGAACAAACAAACAAACCAACAAACCAACAAACGAACAAACGAACAAACCAACAAACCAACAAACCAACAAACCAACAAACCAACAAGCCAACAAACGAACAAACCAACAAGCCAACAAACCAACAAACCAACAAACCAACAAACCAACAAACCAACAAACCAACAAACCAACAAACCAACAAACCAACAAACCAACAAACCAACAAACCAACAAACCAACAAACCAACAAACCAACAAACCAACAAACCAACAACCCAACAAACCAACAAACCAACAAACCAACAAACCAAGTAACCAACAAACCAACAAACGAACAAACCAACCAACAAACAAACCAAAAAACCAAGTAACCAACAAACCAACAAACGAACAAACCAACAAACGAAAAAACCAACAAACCGACAAACCAACAAACCAACAAACCAACAAACCAACAAACCAACAAACCAACAAACCAACAAACCAACAAAAGAACCAACCAACAAGCCAACAAACCAAAAAACCAGCAAACCAGCAAACCAACAAACCAACAAACCAACAACCGAACAAACCAACAAACCAACAAACCAACAAACCAACAAGCCAAGAATCCAATAAACCAACAAACTAACAAACAAATAAACCAACAAACCAACAAACCAAAAAAAACCAACAAACCAATAAACAAACAAGCCACCAAACGAAAAAACCAACAAACCAACAAACAACAAACAACAAAACAACAAACGAACAAACCAACAAACGAACAAATCAACAAACAACAAACCAACAAGCCAACAAACCAACAAACCAACAAACCAACAAGCCAACAAGCCAACAAGCCAACAATCCAACAAGCCAACAAACGAACAAACCAACAAACCAACAAACCAACAAACCAACAAACCAACAAACCAACAAACCAACAAACCAACAAACCAACAAACCAACAAACCAACAAACCAACAAACCAACAAACCAACAAACCAATAAACCAACAAACCAACAAACCAACAAACTAACAAACCAACAAACCAACAAGCCAACAAACTAACAAACCAACAAACCAACAAACCAACAAACCAACAAACCAACAAACCAACAAACCAACAAACCAACAAACCAACAAAAGAACCAACCAACAAGCCAACAAACCAAAAAACCAGCAAACCAGCAAACCAACAAACCAACAAACCAACAACCGAACAAACCAACAAACCAACAAACCAACAAACCAACAAGCCAAGAATCCAATAAACCAACAAACTAACAAACAAATAAACCAACAAACCAACAAACCAAAAAAAACCAACAAACCAATAAACAAACAAGCCACCAAACGAAAAAACCAACAAACCAACAAACAACAAACAACAAAACAACAAACGAACAAACCAACAAACGAACAAATCAACAAACAACAAACCAACAAGCCAACAAACCAACAAACCAACAAACCAACAAGCCAACAAGCCAACAAGCCAACAATCCAACAAGCCAACAAACGAACAAACCAACAAACCAACAAACCAACAAACCAACAAACCAACAAACCAACAAACCAACAAACCAACAAACCAACAAACCAACAAACCAACAAACCAACAAACCAACAAACCAACAAACCAATAAACCAACAAACCAACAAACCAACAAACTAACAAACCAACAAACCAACAAGCCAACAAACCAACAAACCAACAAACAAACAAGTCATCAAACCAAAACACCAACAAACCAACAAACCAAGTAACCAACAAACCAACAAACCAACAAACCAACAAACCAACAAACCGACAAACCAACAAACCAACAAACCAACAAGCCAACAAACAAAAAGCAACAAACCAACAAACCAAGAAACCAACAAAATAAGAAACCAACAAACCAACAAACCAACAAACCAAGAAGCCAACAAACCAACAAACCAACAAACCAACAAACCAACAAACCAACAAACCAACAAACCAACAAACTAACAAACGAACAAACAAACAAACCAACAAACCAACAAATCAACTAACCCACAAGCCAACAAACCAACAAACCAAGAAACCAACAAACGAAAAAACCAACAAGCCAACAAACCAAAAAACCAACAAACCAACAAACCAACAAACCAACAAACCAACAAACGAACAAACCAACAAACCAACAAACCAACAAACCAATAAACCAACAAGCCAACAAGCCAACAAACCAACAAACCAACACGCAAATAAACCAACAAACCAACAAACCAACAAACCAACAAACCAACAAGCCAACAAACGAAAAAACCAACAAACCAATAAACAACAAACCAACAAACGAACAAACCAACAAACGAACAAGCTAACAAACTAACAAACCAACAAACCAACAAACCAACAAACCAACAAGCCAACAAGCCAACAAACCAACAATCCAACAAACGAACAAACCAACAAACCAACAAACCAACAAACCAACAAGCCAACAAACCAAAAAACCAACAAACCATAAACCAAGTAACCAACAAACCAACAAACCAACAAACCAACAAACAAGTAAACCAACATCCCAACAAACCAACAAACAACAAACCAACAAACCAACAAACTAACAAGCCAACAAACCAAAAAACCAACAAACCAACAAACCAAAAAACCAACAAACCAAGAAACCAACAAACCAACAAACCAACAAACCAACAAACCAACAAACCAACAAACCAAGAAACCAACAAACTAACAAACCAACAAACCAACAAACCAACAAACCAACAAACCAACAAACCAAAAACCAACAAACCATTAAGCCAACAAGCTAACAAGCCAACAAACCAACAAACCAACAAACCCACAAACCAACGAACGAACAAACAAACAAACCAACAAACCAACAAACGAACAAACGAACAAACCAACAAACCAACAAACCAACAAACCAACAAACCAACAAACCAACAAGCCAACAAACGAACAAACCAACAAGCCAACAAACCAACAAACCAACAAACCAACAAACCAACAAACCAACAAACCAACAAACCAACAAACCAACAAACCAACAAACCAACAAACCAACAAACCAACAAACCAACAACCCAACAAACCAACAAACCAACAAACCAACAAACCAAGTAACCAACAAACCAACAAACGAACAAACCAACCAACAAACAAACCAAAAAACCAAGTAACCAACAAACCAACAAACGAACAAACCAACAAACCAACAAACGAAAAAACCAACAAACCGACAAACCAACAAACCAACAAACCAACAAACCAACAAACCAACAAACCAACAAACCAACAAACCAACAAAAGAACCAACCAACAAGCCAACAAACCAAAAAACCAGCAAACCAGCAAACCAACAAACCAACAAACCAACAACCGAACAAACCAACAAACCAACAAACCAACAAACCAACAAGCCAAGAATCCAATAAACCAACAAACCAACAAACAAATAAACCAACAAACCAACAAACCAAAAAAAACCAACAAACCAATAAACAAACAAGCCACCAAACGAAAAAACCAACAAACCAACAAACAACAAACAACAAAACAACAAACGAACAAACCAACAAACGAACAAATCAACAAACAACAAACCAACAAACCAACAAACCAACAAACCAACAAACCAACAAGCCAACAAGCCAACAAGCCAACAATCCAACAAGCCAACAAACGAACAAACCAACAAACCAACAAACCAACAAACCAACAAACCAACAAACCAACAAACCAACAAACCAACAAACCAACAAACCAACAAACCAACAAACCAACAAACCAACAAACCAACAAACCAACAAACCAACAAACCAACAAACTAACAAACCAACAAACCAACAAGCCAACAAACTAACAAACCAACAAACCAACAAACCAACAAACCAACAAACCAACAAACCAACAAGCCAACAAACCAACAAACCAACAAACAAACAAGTCAACAAACCAAAACACCAACAAACCAACAAACCAAGTAACCAACAAACCAACAAACCAACAAACCAACAAACCAACAAACCAACAAACCGACAAACCAACAAACCAACAAACCAACAAGCCAACAAACAAAAAGCAACAAACCAACAAACCAAGAAACCAACAAAATAACAAACCAACAAACCAACAAACCAACAAACCAAGAAGCCAACAAACCAACAAACCAACAAACCAACAAACCAACAAACCAACAAACCAACAAACCAACAAACTAACAAACGAACAAACAAACAAACCAACAAACCAACAAATCAACTAACCCACAAGCCAACAAACCAACAAACCAAGAAACCAACAAACGAAAAAACCAACAAGCCAACAAACCAAAAAACCAACAAACCAACAAACCAAGTAACCAACAAACCAACAAACGAACAAACCAACAAACCAACAAGCCAACAAGCCAACAAACCAACAATTCAACAAACCAGCAAACCAACAAACCAACAAACCAACAAACGAATAAACCAACAAACCAACAAACCAACAAACAAACAAACCAACAAACCAACAAACCAACAAACCAACAAACCAACAAACCAACAAACCAACAAACCAACAAACCAAGTAACCAACAAACCAACAAACGAACAAACCAACAAACAAACAAACTAACAAGCCAACAAACCAAAAAACCAACAAATCAACAAACCAACAAACCAACAAACCAACAAACCAACAAACCAACAAACGAACAAACCAACAAACCAACAAACCAACAAATCAACAAACCAACAAACCAACAAACCAACAAACTAACAAACCAACAAACCAACAAGCCAACAAACCGAAAAATAAACAAACCAACAAACCAACAAACCAACAAACCAAGAAACCAACAAACCAACAAACCAACAAACCAACAAACCAACAAGCCAACAAACCAAAAAACCAAGAAACCAACAAACCAACAAACCAAGTAACCAACAAACCAACAAACCAACAAACCAACAAACCAACAAACCAACAAACCAACAAACCAATAAACCAACAAACCAACAAACCAGCAAACAAGTAAACCAACAAACTAACAAACCAACAAACCCACAAACCCACAAGCCAAGAAACCAACAAACCAACAAACTAACAAACCAACAAGCCAACAAACCAAAAAGCAACAAACCAACAAACCAACAAACCAAGAAACCAACAAAATAACAAACCAACAAACCAACAAACCAAGAAACCAACAAACCAACAAACCAACAAACCAACAAACCAACAAACCAACAAACCAACAAACCAACAAACCAACAAACCAACAAACCAACAAACCAACAAACCAACAAAGCAACAAACGAACAAACAAACAAACCAACAAACCCACAAACCCACAACCCAAGAAACCAATAAACCAAGAAACCAACAAACGAAAAAACTAACAAGCCAACAAACCAAAAAACCAACAAACCAACAAACCAAGAAACCAACAAAATAACAAACCAACAAACCAACAGACCAACAAACCAAGAAGCCAACAAACCAACAAACCAACAAACCAACAAACCAACAAACCAACAAACCAACAAACCAACAAACTAACAAACGAACAAACAAACAAACCAACAAACCAACAAATCAACTAACCCACAAGCCAACAAACCAACAAACCAAGAAACCAACAAACGAAAAAACCAACAAGCCAACAAACCAAAAAACCAACAAACCAACAAACCAAGTAACCAACAAACCAACAAACGAACAAACCAACAAACCAACAAGCCAACAAGCCAACAAACCAACAATTCAACAAACCAGCAAACCAACAAACCAACAAACCAACAAACGAATAAACCAACAAACCAACAAACCAACAAACAAACAAACCAACAAACCAACAAACCAACAAACCAACAAACCAACAAACCAACAAACCAACAAACCAAGTAACCAACAAACCAACAAACGAACAAACCAACAAACAAACAAACTAACAAGCCAACAAACCAAAAAACCAACAAATCAACAAACCAACAAACCAACAAACCAACAAACCAACAAACAAACAAACGAACAAACCAACAAACCAACAAACCAACAAATCAACAAACCAACAAACCAACAAACCAACAAACCAACAAACTAACAAACCAACAAACCAACAAGCCAACAAACCGAAAAATAAACAAACCAACAAACCAACAAACCAACAAACCAAGAAACCAACAAACCAACAAACCAACAAACCAACAAGCCAACAAACCAAAAAACCAACAAACCAACAAACCAAGTAACCAACAAACCAACAAACCAACAAACCAACAAACCAACAAACCAACAAACCAACAAACCAATAAACCAACAAACCAACAAACCAGCAAACAAGTAAACCAACAAACTAACAAACCAACAAACCCACAAACCCACAAGCCAAGAAACCAACAAACCAACAAACTAACAAACCAACAAGCCAACAAACCAAAAAGCAACAAACCAACAAACCAACAAACCAAGAAACCAACAAAATAACAAACCAACAAACCAACAAACCAAGAAACCAACAAACCAACAAACCAGCAAACCAACAAACCAACAAACCAACAAACCAACAAACCAACAAACCAACAAACCAACAAACCAACAAACCAACAAACCAACAAATCAACAAACGAACAAACAAACAAACCAACAAACCAACAAACCAACAAACCAACAAACCAACAAACCAACAAAGCAACAAACGAACAAACAAACAAACCAACAAACCCACAAACCCACAACCCAAGAAACCAATAAACCAAGAAACCAACAAACGAAAAAACTAACAAGCCAACAAACCAAAAAACCAACAAACCAACAAACCAAGTAACCAACAAACCAGCAAACCAACAAACCAACAAACCAACAAACCAACAAACCAACAAACCAACAAGCCAACAAGCCAACAAACCAACACGCAAATAAACCAACAAACCAACAAACCAACAAACCAACAAACCAACAAGCCAACAAACGAAAAAACCAACAAACCAATAAACAACAAACCAACAAACGAACAAACCAACAAACGAACAAACGAACAAGCTAACAAACTAACAAACCAACAAACCAACAAACCAACAAACCAACAAACCAACAAGCCAACAAGCCGACAAACCAACAAGCCAACAAACGAACAAACCAACAAACCAACAAACCAACAAACCAACAAGCCAATAAACCAAAAAACCAACAAACCACAAACCAAGTAACCAACAAACCAACAAACCAACAAACCAACAAACAAGTAAACCAACAAACAACAAACCAACAAACCAACAAACCAACAAACCAACAAACCAACAAACCAACAAGCCAACAAACCAAAAAACCAACAAACCAACCAACCAACAAACCAACAAACCAAGAAACCAACAAACCGGCAAACCAACAAACCAACAAACCAACAAACCAAGAAACCAACAAACTAACAAACCCACAAGCCAACAAACCAGCAAACCAACAAACCAAAAACCAACAAACCATTAAGCCAACAAGCCAACAAGCCAACAAACCAACAAACCAATAAACCAACAAACCAACGAACGAACAAACAAACAAACCAACAAACCAACAAACCAACAAACGAACAAACCAACAAACCAACAAACCAACAAACCAACAAGCCAACAAACGAACAAACCAACAAGCCAACAAACCAACAAACCAACAAACCAACAAACCAACAAACCAACAAACCAACACACCAACAAACCAACAAACCAACAAACCAACAAACCAACAAACCAACAAACCAACAAACCAAGTAACCAACAAACCAACAAACGAACAAACCAACAAACAAACAAACCAACAAACATACAAACGAACATACGAACAAACCAACAAACCAACACGCCAATAAAGCAACAAACCAACAAACCAAGAAACCAGCAAACCAACAAACCAACAAACCAAGTAACCAACAAACCATCAAACCAACAAACCAACAAACCAACAAACCAACAAACCAACAAACCAACAAACAAACAAACAAACCAACTAACCCACAAACTAAAAACCAACAAACGAACAAACCAACAAACAAACAAACCAACAAACGAAAAACCAACAAACGACCAAACCAACGAACCAACAAACCAAAAACCAACAAACCAACAAACGAACAAACCAACAAACCAACAAACCAACAAACCAACAAACCAACAAACCAAGTAACTAACAAACCAACAAGCCAACAAACGAACAAACCAACAAACAAACAAACCAACAAACCAACAAACCAACAAGCCAACAAACGGACAAACCAACAAACCAAGTAACCAACAAACCAACAAACCAACAAACCAACAAACGAACAAACCAACAAACCAACAAGCCAACAAGCCAACAAATCAACAAGCCAACAAACGAACAAACAAACAAACCAACAAACAAACAAACCAAGAAACCAACAAACAAACAAACCAACAAACGAACAAACCAACAAGCCAACAAACGGACAAACAAACAAACAAACAAACATACAAACCAACAAACCAACAAACCAACAAACCAAGTAACCAACAAACTAACAAACCAACAAATCAACAAACCAAGAAACCAACAAACCAACAAGCCAACAAACCAAAAAACCAACAAACCAACAGACCAAGTAACCAACAAACCAACAAACCAACAACCAACAAACCAACAAACCAACAAACCAACAAACAAATAAACCAACAAGCCAACAAACCAACAAACCAACAAACCAACAAACCAACAAACGAACAAACAAGCAAACCAACAAACCAACAAACTAACAAACCCACAAACCAACAAACCAACAAACCAACAAACCAACAAACCAAGAAACCAACAAACGGACAAACAAACAAACAAACAAACAAATAAACCAACAAACCAACAAACCAACAAGCCAAGTAACCAAAAAACTAACAAACCAACAAACCAACAAACCAACAAACCAACAAGCCAACAAACCAAAAAACCAACAAACCAACAAACCAAGTAACCAATAAACCAACAAACCAACAACCAACAAACCAACAAACCAACAAACAAATAAACCAACAAACGAACAAACCAACAAACCAACAAACGAACAAACCAACAAACCTACAAACCAACAAACCAACAAACCAACAAACCAACAAACCAAGTAACCAACAAACTAACAAACCAACAAACCAACAAACCAAGAAACTAACAACCCAACAAGCCAATAAACCAAAAAACCAACAAACCAACAAACCAAGTAACCAACAAACCAACAAACCAACAAACCAACAAACCAACAAACCAACAAACAAATAAACCAACAAACCAACAAACCAACAAACCAACAAACCAACAAACGAACAAACAAACAAACCAACAAACAATCAAACCAACAAACCAACAAACCAACAAACCAACAAACGAACAAACCAACAAACCAACAAACCAACAAGCCAACAAACGAACAAACCAACAAACAAACAAACCAACAAACCAACAAGCCAACAAACCAACAAGCCAACAAACAAATAAACTAACAAACCAACAAACCATCAAACAAATAAACTAACAAACCAACAAGCCAACAAACCAACAAACCAATAAGCCAACAAACCAACAAACCAACAAACCAACAAACCAACAAACCAAAAAACCAACAAGCCAACAAACCAACAAACGAACAAACCAACAAACCAACAAACGAACAAACCAACAAGCCAACAAGCCAACAAACCAACAAGCCAACAAACGAACGAACCAACAAACAAACCAACCAACAAACCAACAAGCCAACAAACCAACAAACCAACAAACCAACAAACCAACAAACGAACAAACAAACAAACCAACAAACCAACAAACCAAGAAGCCAACAAACCAACAAGCCAACAAACCAACAAACCAACAAGCCAACAAACGAACAAACCAACAAGCCAACAAGCCAACAAACCAACAAGCCCACAAGCCAACAAACCAACAAACGAACAAGCCAACAAGCCAACAAACCAAAAAACCAACAAACCAACAAACCAACAAACCAACAAACCAACAAACAAACAAACCAAGTAACCAAGAAACCAACAAACCAACAAACCAACAAACCAACAAGCCAACAAGCCAACAAACCAGCAAACCAACAAGCTAACAAACTAACAAACCAACAAACCAACAAACCAAAAAACCAAAAAGCCAACAAACCAACAAACCAACAAACCAACAAACCAACAAACCAACAATCCAACAAACCAACAAACGAACAGACCAACAAACCAACAAACCAACAAATCAACAAACCAAGTAACCAACAAACCAACAAACCAACAACCAAAAAACCAACAAACCAACAAACAAATAAACCAACAAACCAACAAACCAAGAAACCAACAAACGAACAAACCAACAAACCTACAAACCAACAAACCAACAAACCAACAAACCAAGTAACCAACAAACTAACAAACCAACAAACCTACAAACCAAGAAACTAACAACCCAACAAGCCAACAAACCAAAAAACCAACAAACCAACAAACCAAGTAACCAACAAACCAACAAACCAACAAACCAACAAACCAACAAACAAATAAACCAACAAACCAACAAACCAACAAACCAACAAACCAACAAACGAACAAACGAACAAACCAACAAACAAACAAACCAACAAACCAACAAACCAACAAACCAACAAACGAACAAACCAACAAACCAACAAGCCAACAAACGAACAAACCAACAAACAAACAAACCAACAAACCAACAAGACAACAAACCAACAAGCCAACAAACAAATAAACCACCAAACCAACAAACCATCAAACAAATAAACTAACAAACCAACAAGCCAACAAACCAACAAACCAATAAGCCAACAAACCAACAAACCAACAAACCAACAAACCAACAAACCAAAAAACCAACAAGCCAACAAACCAACAAACGAACAAACCAACAAACCAACAAACGAACAAACCAACAAGCCAACAAGCCAACAAACCAACAAGCCAACAAACGAACGAACCAACAAACAAACCAACCAACAAACCAATAAGCCAACAAACCAACAAACCAACAAACAAACAAACGAACAAACAAACAAACCAACAAACCAACAAACCAACAAACCAAAAAGCCAACAAACCAACAAGCCAACAAACCAACAAACCAAAAAGCCAACAAACAAACAAACCAACAAGCCAACAAGCCAACAAACCAACAAGCCCACAAGCCAACAAACCAACAAACGAACAAGCCAACAAGCCAACAAACCAAAAAACCAACAAACCAACAAACCAACAAACCAACAAACCAACAAACAAACAAACCAAGTAACCAAGAAACCAACAAACCAACTAACCAACAAACCAACAAGCCAACAAGCCAACAAACCAACAAACCAACAAGCTAACAAACTAACAAACCAACAAACCAACAAACCAAAAAACCAAAAAGCCAACAAACCAACAAACCAACAAACCAACAAACCAACAATCCAACAAACCAACAAACGAACAGACCAACAAACCAACAAACCAACAAATCAACAAACCAAGTAACCAACAAACCAACAAACCAACAAACCAACAAACGAACAAACTAACAAACCAGCAAGCCAACAAGCCAACAAACCAACAAGCCAACAAACGAACAAACCAACAAACCAACAAACCAAGAAACCAACAAACAAATAAACCAACAAACGAACAAACCAACAAACCAACAAACGGACAAAAAAACAAACAAACAAACAAACAAACCAACAAACCAAAAAACTAACAAACCAAGTAACCAACAAACTAACAAACCAACAAACCAACAAACCAAGACACCAACAAACCAACATGCCAACAAACCAAAAAACCAACAAACCAACACACGAAGTAACCAACAAACCAACAAACCAACAAACCAACAAACCGACAAACCAACAAACCAACAAACCAACAAACAAACAAACCAACAAACCAACAAACAAATAAACCAACAAACCAACAAACCAACAAACCAACAAACCAACAAACCAACAAACGAACAAACAAACAAACCAACAAACCAACAAACAAGCAAACCAACAAACCTACAAGCCAACAAGCCAACAAACCAACAAGCCAACAAACCAACAAACCAACAAACCAACAAGCCAACAAACCAACAAACGAACAAGCTAACAAACCAACAAGCCAACAAACCAAAAAACCAATAAACCAACAAACCAAGTTAACAACAAACCAACAAACAACCAAACCAACAAACCTACAAACCAACAAACCAACAAGCCAACAAACGAACAACCCAACAAGCCAACAAGCCAACAAACCAACAAGCCCACAAGCCAACAAACCAACAAACGAACAAGCCAACAAACCAACAAACCAAGAAACCAACAAACCGGCAAACCAACAAACCAACAAACCGAGAAACCAACAAGCCAACAAACCAACAATTCAACAAACCAGCAAACCAACAAACCAACAAACCAACAAACCAACAAACCAACAAACCAACAAGCCAACAAGCCAACAAACCAACAAACCAACACGCAAATAAACCAACAAACCAACAAACCAACAAACCAACAAACCAACAAGCCAACAAACGAAAAAACCAACAAACCAATAAACAACAAACCAACAAACGAACAAACCAACAAACGAACAAGCTAACAAACTAACAAACCAACAAACCAACAAACCAACAAACCAACAAGCCAACAAGCCAACAAACCTACAAGCCAACAAACGAACAAACCAACAAACCAACAAACCAACAAACCAACAAGCCAATAAACTAAAAAACCAACAAACCACAAACCCAGTAACCAACAAACCAACAAACCAACAAACAAGTAAACCAACAAACAACAAACCAACAAACCAACAAACCAACAAACCAACAAACCAACAAACCAACAAGCCAACAAACCAACAAACCAACAAACCAACAAACGAACAAACAAACAAACCAACAAACCAACAAACTAACAAACCAACAAACCAACAAACCAACAAGCCAATAAACTAAAAAACCAACAAACCACAAACCAAGTAACCAACAAACCAACAAACCAACAAACCAACAAACAAGTAAACCAACAAACAACAAACCAACAAACCAACAAACCAACAAACGAACAAACCTACAAGCCAACAAACGAACAAACCAACAAACCAACAAACCAACAAACCAAGTAACCAACAAACTAACAAGCCAACAAACCAACAAACCAATAAGCCAACAAACCAACAAACCAACAAACCAACAAACCAACAAACCAAAAAACCAACAAGCCAACAAACCAACAAACGAACAAACCAACAAACCAACAAACGAACAAACCAACAAGCCAACAAGCCAACAAACCAACAAGCCAACAAACGAACGAACCAACAAACAAACCAACCAACAAACCAACAAGCCAACAAACCAACAAACCAACAAACCAACAAACCAACAAACGAACAAACAAACAAACCAACAAACCAACAAACCAAGAAGCCAACAAACCAACAAGCCAACAAACCAACAAACCAACAAGCCAACAAACGAACAAACCAACAAGCCAACAAGCCAACAAACCAACAAGCCCACAAGCCAACAAACCAACAAACGAACAAGCCAACAAGCCAACAAACCAAAAAACCAACAAACCAACAAACCAACAAACCAACAAACCAACAAACAAACAAACCAAGTAACCAAGAAACCAACAAACCAACAAACCAACAAACCAACAAGCCAACAAGCCAACAAACCAGCAAACCAACAAGCTAACAAACTAACAAACCAACAAACCAACAAACCAAAAAACCAAAAAGCCAACAAACCAACAAACCAACAAACCAACAAACCAACAAACCAACAATCCAACAAACCAACAAACGAACAGACCAACAAACCAACAAACCAACAAATCAACAAACCAAGTAACCAACAAACCAACAAACCAACAACCAACAAACCAACAAACCAACAAACAAATAAACCAACAAACCAACAAACCAAGAAACCAACAAACGAACAAACCAACAAACCTACAAACCAACAAACCAACAAACCAACAAACCATGTAACCAACAAACTAACAAACCAACAAACCTACAAACCAAGAAACTAACAACCCAACAAGCCAACAAACCAAAAAACCAACAAACCAACAAACCAAGTAACCAACAAACCAACAAACCAACAAACCAACAAACCAACAAACAAATAAACCAACAAACCAACAAACCAACAAACCAACAAACCAACAAACGAACAAACGAACAAACCAACAAACAAACAAACCAACAAACCAACAAACCAACAAACCAACAAACGAACAAACCAACAAACCAACAAGCCAACAAACGAACAAACCAACAAACCAACAAGACAACAAACCAACAAGCCAACAAACAAATAAACCACCAAACCAACAAACCATCAAACAAATAAACTAACAAACCAACAAGCCAACAAACCAACAAACCAATAAGCCAACAAACCAACAAACCAACAAACCAACAAACCAACAAACCAAAAAACCAACAAGCCAACAAACCAACAAACGAACAAACCAACAAACCAACAAACGAACAAACCAACAAGCCAACAAGCCAACAAACCAACAAGCCAACAAACGAACGAACCAACAAACAAACCAACCAACAAACCAATAAGCCAACAAACCAACAAACCAACAAACAAACAAACGAACAAACCAACAAACCAACAAACCAACAAACCAACAAACCAAGAAGCCAACAAACCAACAAGCCAACAAACCAACAAACCAACAAGCCAACAAACAAACAAACCAACAAGCCAACAAGCCAACAAACCAACAAGCCCACAAGCCAACAAACCAACAAACGAACAAGCCAACAAGCCAACAAACCAAAAAACCAACAAACCAACAAACCAACAAACCAACAAACCAACAAACAAACAAACCAAGTAACCAAGAAACCAACAAACCAACTAACCAACAAACCAACAAGCCAACAAGCCAACAAACCAACAAACCAACAAGCTAACAAACTAACAAACCAACAAACCAACAAACCAAAAAACCAAAAAGCCAACAAACCAACAAACCAACAAACCAACAAACCAACAGTCCAACAAACCAACAAACGAACAGACCAACAAACCAACAAACCAACAAATCAACAAACCAAGTAACCAACAAACCAACAAACCAACAAACCAACAAACGAACAAACTAACAAACCAGCAAGCCAACAAGCCAACAAACCAACAAGCCAACAAACGAACAAACCAACAAACCAACAAACCAAGAAACCAACAAACAAATAAACCAACAAACGAACAAACCAACAAACCAACAAACGGACAAAAAAACAAACAAACAAACAAACAAACCAACAAACCAAAAAACTAACAAACCAAGTAACCAACAAACTAACAAACCAACAAACCAACAAACCAAGACACCAACAAACCAACATGCCAACAAACCAAAAAACCAACAAACCAACACACGAAGTAACCAACAAACCAACAAACCAACAAACCAACAAACCAACAAACCGACAAACCAACAAACCAACAAACCAACAAACAAACAAACCAACAAACCAACAAACAAATAAACCAACAAACCAACAAACCAACAAACCAACAAACCAACAAACCAACAAACGAACAAACAAACAAACCAACAAACCAACAAACAAGCAAACCAACAAACCTACAAGCCAACAAGCCAACAAACCAACAAGCCAACAAACCAACAAACCAACAAACCAACAAGCCAACAAACCAACAAACGAACAAGCTAACAAACCAACAAGCCAACAAACCAAAAAACCAATAAACCAACAAACCAAGTTAACAACAAACCAACAAACAACCAAACCAACAAACCTACAAACCAACAAACCAACAAGCCAACAAACGAACAACCCAACAAGCCAACAAGCCAACAAACCAACAAGCCCACAAGCCAACAAACCAACAAACGAACAAGCCAACAAACCAACAAACCAAGAAACCAACAAACCGGCAAACCAACAAACCAACAAACCAAGAAACCAACAAGCCAACAAACCAACAATTCAACAAACCAGCAAACCAACAAACCAACAAACCAACAAACCAACAAACCAACAAACCAACAAGCCAACAAGCCAACAAACCAACAAACCAACACGCAAATAAACCAACAAACCAACAAACCAACAAACCAACAAACCAACAAGCCAACAAACGAAAAAACCAACAAACCAATAAACAACAAACCAACAAACGAACAAACCAACAAACGAACAAGCTAACAAACTAACAAACCAACAAACCAACAAACCAACAAACCAACAAGCCAACAAGCCAACAAACCTACAAGCCAACAAACGAACAAACCAACAAACCAACAAACCAACAAACCAACAAGCCAATAAACTAAAAAACCAACAAACCACAAACCAAGTAACCAACAAACCAACAAACCAACAAACAAGTAAACCAACAAACAACAAACCAACAAACCAACAAACCAACAAACCAACAAACCAACAAACCAACAAGCCAACAAACCAACAAACCAACAAACCAACAAACGAACAAACAAACAAACCAACAAACCAACAAACTAACAAACCAACAAACCAACAAACCAACAAGCCAATAAACTAAAAAACCAACAAACCACAAACCAAGTAACCAACAAACCAACAAACCAACAAACCAACAAACAAGTAAACCAACAAACAACAAACCAACAAACCAACAAACCAACAAACGAACAAACCTACAAGCCAACAAACGAACAAACCAACAAACCAACAAACCAACAAACCAAGTAACCAACAAACTAACAAACCAACAAACCAACAAACCAAGAAACTAACAACCCAACAAGCCAATAAACCAAAAAACCAACAAACCAACAAACCAAGTAACCAACAAACCAACAAACCAACAAACCAACAAACCAACAAACAAATAAACCAACAAACCAACAAACCAACAAACCAACAAACCAACAAACGAACAAACAAACAAACCAACAAACAATCAAACAAACAAACCAACAAACCAACAAACCAACAAACGAACAAACCAACAAACCAACAAACCAACAAGCCAACAAACGAACAAACCAACAAACAAACAAACCAACAAACCAACAAGCCAACAAACCAACAAGCCAACAAACAAATAAACTAACAAACCAACAAACCATCAAACAAATAAACTAACAAACCAACAAGCCAACAAACCAACAAACCAATAAGCCAACAAACCAACAAACCAACAAACCAACAAACCAACAAACCAAAAAACCAACAAGCCAACAAACCAACAAACGAACAAGCCAACAAACCAACAAACGAACAAACCAACAAGCCAACAAGCCAACAAACCAACAAGCCAACAAACGAACGAACCAACAAACAAACCAACCAACAAACCAACAAGCCAACAAACCAACAAACCAACAAACCAACAAACCAACAAACGAACAAACAAACAAACCAACAAACCAACAAACCAAGAAGCCAACAAACCAACAAGCCAACAAACCAACAAACCAACAAGCCAACAAACGAACAAACCAACAAGCCAACAAGCCAACAAACCAACAAGCCCACAAGCCAACAAACCAACAAACGAACAAGCCAACAAGCCAACAAACCAAAAAACCAACAAACCAACAAACCAACAAACCAACAAACCAACAAACAAACAAACCAAGTAACCAAGAAACCAACAAACCAACAAACCAACAAACCAACAAGCCAACAAGCCAACAAACCAGCAAACCAACAAGCTAACAAACTAACAAACCAACAAACCAACAAACCAAAAAACCAAAAAGCCAACAAACCAACAAACCAACAAACCAACAAACCAACAAACCAACAATCCAACAAACCAACAAACGAACAGACCAACAAACCAACAAACCAACAAATCAACAAACCAAGTAACCAACAAACCAACAAACCAACAACCAACAAACCAACAAACCAACAAACAAATAAACCAACAAACCAACAAACCAAGAAACCAACAAACGAACAAACCAACAAACCTACAAACCAACAAACCAACAAACCAACAAACCAAGTAACCAACAAACTAACAAACCAACAAACCTACAAACCAAGAAACTAACAAACCAACAAACCAACAAACAAATAAACCAACAAACCAACAAACCAACAAACCAACAAACCAACAAACGAACAAACGAACAAACCAACAAACAAACAAACCAACAAACCAACAAACCAACAAACCAACAAACGAACAAACCAACAAACCAACAAGCCAACAAACGAACAAACCAACAAACAAACAAACCAACAAACCAACAAGACAACAAACCAACAAACAAATAAACCACCAAACCAACAAACCATCAAACAAATAAACTAACAAACCAACAAGCCAACAAACCAACAAACCAATAAGCCAACAAACCAACAAACGAACAAACCAACAAACCAACAAACCAAAAAACCAACAAGCCAACAAACCAACAAACGAACAAACCAACAAACCAACAAACGAACAAACCAACAAGCCAACAAGCCAACAAACCAACAAGCCAACAAACGAACGAACCAACAAACAAACCAACCAACAAACCAATAAGCCAACAAACCAACAAACCAACAAACAAACAAACGAACAAACAAACAAACCAACAAACCAACAAACCAACAAACCAAGAAGCCAACAAACCAACAAGCCAACAAACCAACAAACCAACAAGCCAACAAACAAACAAACCAACAAGCCAACAAGCCAACAAACCAACAAGCCCACAAGCCAACAAACCAACAAACTAACAAACCAACAAACCAACAAACCGACAAACCAACAAACCAACAAACCAACAAACAAACAAACCAACAAACCAACAAACAAATAAACCAACAAACCAACAAACCAACAAACCAACAAACCAACAAACCAACAAACGAACAAACAAACAAACCAACAAACCAACAAACAAGCAAACCAACAAACCTACAAGCCAACAAGCCAACAAACCAACAAGCCAACAAACCAACAAACCAACAAACCAACAAGCCAACAAACCAACAAACGAACAAGCTAACAAACCAACAAGCCAACAAACCAAAAAACCAATAAACCAACAAACCAAGTTAACAACAAACCAACAAACAACCAAACCAACAAACCTACAAACCAACAAACCAACAAGCCAACAAACGAACAACCCAACAAGCCAACAAGCCAACAAACCAACAAGCCCACAAGCCAACAAACCAACAAACGAACAAGCCAACAAACCAACAAACCAAGAAACCAACAAACCGGCAAACCAACAAACCAACAAACCAAGAAACCAACAAGCCAACAAACCAACAATTCAACAAACCAGCAAACCAACAAACCAACAAACCAACAAACCAACAAACCAACAAACCAACAAGCCAACAAGCCAACAAACCAACAAACCAACACGCAAATAAACCAACAAACCAACAAACCAACAAACCAACAAACCAACAAGCCAACAAACGAAAAAACCAACAAACCAATAAACAACAAACCAACAAACGAACAAACCAACAAACGAACAAGCTAACAAACTAACAAACCAACAAACCAACAAACCAACAAACCAACAAGCCAACAAGCCAACAAACCTACAAGCCAACAAACGAACAAACCAACAAACCAACAAACCAACAAACCAACAAGCCAATAAACTAAAAAACCAACAAACCACAAACCAAGTAACCAACAAACCAACAAACCAACAAACAAGTAAACCAACAAACAACAAACCAACAAACCAACAAACCAACAAACCAACAAACCAACAAACCAACAAGCCAACAAACCAACAAACCAACAAACCAACAAACGAACAAACAAACAAACCAACAAACCAACAAACTAACAAACCAACAAACCAACAAACCAACAAGCCAATAAACTAAAAAACCAACAGACCACAAACCAAGTAACCAACAAACCAACAAACCAACAAACCAACAAACAAGTAAACCAACAAACAACAAACCAACAAACCAACAAACCAACAAACGAACAAACCTACAAGCCAACAAACGAACAAACCAACAAACCAACAAACCAACAAACCAACAAGCCAATAAACTAAAAAACCAACAAACCACAAACCAAGTAACCAACAAACCAACAAACCAACAAACAAGTAAACCAACAAACAACAAACCAACAAACCAACAAACCAAAAAACCAACAAACAAATAAACCAACAAACCAACAAACCAGCAAACCAACAAACCAACAAACGAACAAACAAACAAACCAACAAACCAACAAACTAACAAACCCACAAACCAACAAACCAACAAACCAATAAACCAAGAAACCAACAAACGAACAAACCAACAAACCAACAAACCAACAAACCAACAAACCAACAAACCAAGTAACCAACAAACTAACAAACCAACAAACCAACAAACCAAGAAACTAACAAACCAACAAGCCAACAAACCAAAAAACCAACAAACCAACAAACCAAGTAACCAACAAACCAACAAACCAACAAACCAACAAACAAATAAACCAATAAACCAACAAACCAACAAACCAAAAAACCAACAAACGAACAAACAAACAAACCAAAAAACCAACAAATTAACAAATCCACAAACCAACAAACCAACAAATCAACAAACCAAGAAACCAACAAACGAACAAACCAACAAACCAACAAACCAACAAACCAATAAACCAACAAACCAACAAAGAAAAAAACCAACAAACCAACATACCAACAAACCAACAAACCAACAAACCAACAAACCAACAAACCAACAAACCAACAAACCAACAAACCAACAAACCAACAAACCAACAAACCAACAAACCAACAAACCAACAAACCAACAAACCAACAAACGAACAAACCAACAAGCCAACAAACCAAAAAACCAATAAACCAACAAAGCTAGTTAACAACAAACCAACTAACAAGCAAACCAACAAACTTACAAGCCAACAAGCCAACAAACCAACAAGCCAACAAACCAACAAACCAACAAACCAACAAACCAACAAACTAACAAACAAATAAACCAACAAACCAACAAACCACAAACCAACAAACCAACAAACCAACAAGCCAACAAACGAAAACCAACAAACCAAAAAACCAACAAACCAACAAACGAACAAACCAACAAACGAACAAACCAACAAACCAACAAACCTACAAACCAACAAGCCAACAAGCCAACAAACCAACAAGCCAACAAACGAACAAACCAACAAACCAACAAACAAACAAACCAACAAACCAACAAACCAAAAAACAAACAAATCAACAAATCAACAAACCAACAAACCAACAAACCAACAAACGAACAAACCAACAAACCAACAAGCCAACAAGCCAACAAACGAACAAACCAACAAGCCAACAAGCCAACAAACCAACAAGCCAACAAACCAACAAGCCAACAAACGAATAAACCAACAAGCCAACAAACCAACAAACCAACAAACCAACAAACAAATAAACCAACAAACCAACAAACGAGCAAACCAACAAACTAACAAACCAACAAACCAACAAACCAACAAGCCAACAAACCAACAAACGAACAAACCAACAAGCCAACAAACCAAAAAACCAATAAACCAACAAACGAAGTTAACAACAAACCAACAAACAAGCAAACCAACAAACCTACAAGCCAACAAGCCAACAAACCAACAAGCCAACAAACCAACAAACCAACAAACCAACAAGCCAACAAACCAACAAACGAACAAGCTAACAAACCAACAAGCCAACAAACCAAAAAACCAATAAACCAACAAACCAAGTTAACAACAAACCAACAAACAACCAAACCAACAAACCTACAAACCAACAAACCAACAAGCCAACAAACGAACAAACCAACAAGCCAACAAGCCAACAAACCAACAAGCCCACAAGCCAACAAACCAACAAACGAACAAGCCAACAAACCAACAAACCAAGAAACCAACAAACCGGCAAACCAACAAACCAACAAACCAAGAAACCAACAAGCCAACAAACCAACAATTCAACAAACCAGCAAACCAACAAACCAACAAACCAACAAACCAACAAACCAACAAACCAACAAGCCAACAAGCCAACAAACCAAAAAACCAACACGCAAATAAACCAACAAACCAACAAACCAACAAACCAACAAACCAACAAGCCAACAAACGAAAAAACCAACAAACCAATAAACAACAAACCAACAAACGAACAAACCAACAAACGAACAAGCTAACAAACTAACAAACCAACAAACCAACAAACCAACAAACCAACAAGCCAACAAGCCAACAAACCTACAAGCCAACAAACGAACAAACCAACAAACCAACAAACCAACAAACCAACAAGCCAATAAACTAAAAAACCAACAAACCACAAACCAAGTAACCAACAAACCAACAAACCAACAAACCAACAAACCAACAAACAAGTAAACCAACAAACAACAAACCAACAAACCAACAAACCAACAAACCAACAAACCAACAAGCCAACAAACCAAAAAACCAACAAACCAACCAACCAACAAACCAACGAACCAAGAAACCAACAAACCGGCAAACCAACAAACCAACAAACTAACAAACCAAGAAACCAACAAACTAACAAACCCACAAGCCAACAAACCAGCAAACCAACAAACCAAAAACCAACAAACCATTAAGCCAACAAGCCAACAAGCCAACAAACCAACAAACCAACAAACCAATAAACCAACAAACCAACGAACGAACAAACAAACAAACCAACAAACCAACAAACCAACAAACGAACAAACCAACAAACCAACAAACCAACAAACCAACAAGCCAACAAACGAACAAACCAACAAGCCAACAAACCAACAAACCAACAAACCAACAAACCAACAAACCAACAAACCAACAAACCAACACACCAACAAACCAACAAACCAACAAACCAACAAACCAACAAACCAACAAACCAACAAACCAAGTAACCAACAAACCAACAAACGAACAAACCAACAAACAAACAAACCAACAAACATACAAACGAACAAACGAACAAACCAACAAACCAACACGCCAATTAGGCAACAAACCAACAAACCAAGAAACCAGCAAACCAACAAACCAACAAACCAAGTAACCAACAAACCAACAAACCAACAAACCAACAAACCAACAAACCAACAAACCAACAAACCAACAAACAAACAAACAAACCAACTAACCCACAAACTAAAAACCAATAAACGAACAAACCAACAAACAAACAAACCAACAAACGAAAAACCAACAAACGAACAAACCAACGAACCAACAAACCAAAAACCAACAAACCAACAAACGAACAAACCAACAAACCAACAAACCAACAAACCAACAAACCAACAAACCAACAAACCAAGTAACTAACAAACCAACAAGCCAACAAACGAACAAACCAACAAACAAACAAACCAACAAACAAACAAACCAAGAAACCAACAAACATACAAACCAACAAATCAACAAATCAAGAAACCAACAAACCAACAAGCCAACAAACCAAAAAACCAACAAACCAACAGACCAAGTAACCAACAAACCAACAAACCAACAACCAACAAACCAACAAACCAACAAGCCAACAAACGAACAAACCAACAAGCCAACATACCAACAAACCAACAAACCAACAAACCAACAAACCAACAAACCAACAAACCAACACACCAACAAACCAACAAACCAACAAACCAACAAACCAAGTAACCAACAAACCAACAAACGAACAAACCAACAAACAAACAAACCAACAAACATACAAACGAACAAACGAACAAACCAACAAACCAACATGCCAATAAAGCAACAAACCAACAAACCAAGAAACCAGCAAACCAACAAACCAACAAACCAAGTAACCAACAAACCAACAAACCAACAAACCAACAAACCAACAAACCAACAAACCAACAAACCAACAAACAAACAAACAAACCAACTAACCCACAAACTAAAAACCAACAAACGAACAAACCAACAAACAAACAAACCAACAAACGAAAAACCAACAAACTAACAAACCAACGAACCAACAAACCAAAAACCAACAAACCAACAAACGAACAAACCAACAAACCAACAAACCAACAAACCAACAAACCAACAAACCAAGTAACTAACAAACCAACAAGCCAACAAACGAATAAACCAACAAACAAACAAACCAACAAACCAACAAACCAACAAGCCAACAAATGGACAAACCAACAAACCAAGTAACCAACAAACCAACAAACCAACAAACCAACAAACGAACAAACCAACAAACCAACAAGCCAACAAGACAACAAATCAACAAGCCAACAAACGAACAAACAAACAAACAAACAAACAAACAAACAAACCAAGAAACCAACAAACAAACAAACCAACAAACGAACACACCAACAAGCCAACAAACGGACAAACAAACAAACAAACAAACATACAAACCAACAAACCAACAAACCAACAAACCAAGTCACCAACAAACTAACAAACCAACAAATCAACATACCAAGAAACCAACAAACCAACAAGCCAACAAACCAAAAAACCAACAAACCAACAGACCAAGTAACCAACAAACCAACAAACCAACAACCAACAAACCAACAAACCAACAAACCAACAAACAAATAAACCAACAAGCCAACAAACCAACAAACCAACAAACCAACAAACCAACAAACGAACAAACAAGCAAACCAACAAACCAACAAACTAACAAACCCACAAACCAACAAACCAACAAACCAACAAACCAACAAACCAAGAAACCAACAAACGGACAAACAAACAAACAAACAAACAAACAAACCAACAAACCAACAAACCAACAAGCCAAGTAACCAACAAACTAACAAACCAACAAACCAACAAACCAACAAACCAACAAGCCAACAAACCAAAAAACCAACAAACCAACAAACCAAGTAACCACTAAACCAACAAACCAACAACCAACAAACCAACAAACCAACAAACAAATAAACCAACAAACCAACAAACCAAGAAACCAACAAACGAACAAACCAACAAACCTACAAACCAACAAACCAACAAACCAACAAACCAACAAACCAAGTAACCAACAAACTAACAAACCAACAAACCAACAAACCAAGAAACTAACAACCCAACAAGCCAACAAGCCAACAAACCAAAAAACCAACAAACCAACAAACCAAGTAACCAACAAACCAACAAACCAACAAACCAACAAACCAACAAACAAATAAACCAACAAACCAACAAACCAACAAACCAACAAACCAACAAACCAACAAACGAACAAACAAACAAACCAACAAACCAACCAACCAACAAACCAACAAACCAAGAAACCAACAAACCGGCAAACCAACAAACCAACAAACCAACAAACCAAGAAACCAACAAACTAACAAACCCACAAGCCAACAAACCAGCAAACCAACAAACCAAAAACCAACAAACCATTAAGCCAACAAGCCAACAAGCCAACAAACCAACAAACCAACAAACCAATAAACCAACAAACCAACGAACGAACAAACAAACAAACCAACAAACCAACAAACCAACAAACGAACAAACCAACAAACCAACAAACCAACAAACCAACAAGCCAACAAACGAACAAACCAACAAGCCAACAAACCAACAAACCAACAAACCAACAAACCAACAAACCAACAAACCTACACACCAACAAACCAACAAACCAACAAACCAACAAACCAACAAACCAACAAACCAACAAACCAACAAACCAAGTAACCAACAAACCAACAAACGAACAAACCAACAAACAAACAAACCAACAAACATACAAACGAACAAACGAACAAACCAACAAACCAACACGCCAATTAGACAACAAACCAACAAACCAAGAAACCAGCAAACCAACAAACCAACAAACCAAGTAACCAACAAACCAACAAACCAACAAACCAACAAACCAACAAACCAACAAACCAACAAACCAACAAACAAACAAACAAACCAACTAACCCACAAACTAAAAACCAATAAACGAACAAACCAACAAACAAACAAACCAACAAACGAAAAACCAACAAACGAACAAACCAACGAACCAACAAACCAAAAACCAACAAACCAACAAACGAACAAACCAACAAACCAACAAACCAACAAACCAACAAACCAACAAACCAAGTAACTAACAAACCAACAAGCCAACAAACGAACAAACCAACAAACAAACAAACCAACAAACAAACAAACCAAGAAACCAACAAACAAACAAACCAACAAATCAACAAATCAAGAAACCAACAAACCAACAAGCCAACAAACCAAAAAACCAACAAACCAACAGACCAAGTAACCAACAAACCAACAAACCAACAACCAACAAACCAACAAACCAACAAGCCAACAAACGAACAAACCAACAAGCCAACATACCAACAAACCAACAAACCAACAAACCAACAAACCAACAAACCAACAAACCAACACACCAACAAACCAACAAACCAACAAACCAACAAACCAACAAACCAACAAACCAAGTAACCAACAAACCAACAAACGAACAAACCAACAAACAAACAAACCAACAAACATACAAACGAACAAACGAACAAACCAACAAACCAACATGCCAATAAAGCAACAAACCAACAAACCAAGAAACCAGCAAACCAACAAACCAACAAACCAAGTAACCAACAAACCAACAAACCAACAAACCAACAAACCAACAAACCAACAAACCAACAAACAAACAAACAAACCAACTAACCCACAAACTAAAAACCAACAAACGAACAAACCAACAAACAAACAAACCAACAAACGAAAAACCAACAAACTAACAAACCAACGAACCAACAAACCAAAAACCAACAAACCAACAAACGAACAAACCAACAAACCAACAAACCAACAAACCAACAAACCAACAAACCAAGTAACTAACAAACCAACAAGCCAACAAACGAATAAACCAACAAACAAACAAACCAACAAACCAACAAACCAACAAGCCAACAAATGGACAAACCAACAAACCAAGTAACCAACAAACCAACAAACCAACAAACCAACAAACGAACAAACCAACAAACCAACAAGCCAACAAGACAACAAATCAACAAGCCAACAAACGAACAAACAAACAAACAAACCAACAAACAAACAAACCAAGAAACCAACAAACAAACTAACCAACAAACGAACACACCAACAAGCCAACAAACGGACAAACAAACAAACAAACAAACATACAAACCAACAAACCAACAAACCAACAAACCAAGTAACCAACAAACTAACAAACCAACAAATCAACATACCAAGAAACCAACAAACCAACAAGCCAACAAACCAAAAAACCAACAAACCAACAGACCAAGTAACCAACAAACCAACAAACCAACAACCAACAAACCAACAAACCAACAAACCAACAAACAAATAAACCAACAAGCCAACAAACCAACAAACCAACAAACCAACAAACCAACAAACGAACAAACAAGCAAACCAACAAACCAACAAACTAACAAACCCACAAACCAACAAACCAACAAACCAACAAACCAACAAACCAAGAAACCAACAAACGGACAAACAAACAAACAAACAAACAAACAAACCAACAAACCAACAAACCAACAAGCCAAGTAACCAACAAACTAACAAACCAACAAACCAACAAACCAACAAACCAACAAGCCAACAAACCAAAAAACCAACAAACCAACAAACCAAGTAACCACTAAACCAACAAACCAACAACCAACAAACCAACAAACCAACAAACAAATAAACCAACAAACCAACAAACCAAGAAACCAACAAACGAACAAACCAACAAACCTACAAACCAACAAACCAACAAACCAACAAACCAACAAACCAAGTAACCAACAAACTAACAAACCAACAAACCAACAAACCAAGAAACTAACAACCCAACAAGCCAACAAACCAAAAAACCAACAAACCAACAAACCAAGTAACCAACAAACCAACAAACCAACAAACCAACAAACCAACAAACAAATAAACCAACAAACCAACAAACCAACAAACCAACAAACGAACAAACGAACAAACAAACAAACCAACAAACAAACAAACCAACAAACCAACAAACCAACAAACCAACAAACGAACAAACCAACAAACCAACAAACCAACAAGCCAACAAACGAACAAACCAACAAACAAACAAACCAACAAACCAACAAGCCAACAAACCAACAAGCCAACAAACAAATAAACCACCAAACCAACAAACCATCAAAGAAATAAACTAACAAACCAACAAGCCAACAAACCAACAAACCAATAAGCCAACAAACCAACAAACCAACAAACCAACAAACCAACAAACCAAAAAACCAACAAGCCAACAAACCAACAAACGAACAAACCAACAAACCAACAAACGAACAAACCAACAAGCCAACAAGCCAACAAACCAACAAGCCAACAAACGAACGAACCAACAAACAAACCAACCAACAAACCAACAAGCCAACAAACCAACAAACCAACAAACCAACAAACGAACAAACAAACAAACCAACAAACCAACAAACCAAGAAGCCAACAAACCAACAAACCAACAAACCAACAAACCAACAAGCCAACAAACGAACAAACCAACAAGCCAACAAGCCAACAAACCAACAAGCCCACAAGCCAACAAACCAACAAACGAACAAGCCAACAAGCCAACAAACCAAAAAACCAACAAACCAACAAACCAACAAACCAACAAACCAACAAACCAACAAACCAAGTAACCAAGAAACCAACAAACCAACAAACCAACAAACCAACAAGCCAACAAGCCAACAAACCAACAAACCAACAAGCTAACAAACTAACAAACCAACAAACCAACAAACCAAAAAACCAAAAAGCCAACAAACCAACAAACCAACAAACCAACAAACCAACAATCCAACAAACCAACAAACGAACAGACCAACAAACCAACAAACCAACAAATCAACAAACCAAGTAACCAACAAACCAACAAACCAACAAACCAACAAACGAACAAACTAACAAACCAGCAAGCCAACAAGCCAACAAACCAACAAGCCAACAAACGAACAAACCATCAAACCAACAAACCAAGAAAACAACAAACAAACAAACCAACAAACCAACAAACCAACAAACGGACAAAAAAACAAACAAACAAACAAACAAACCAACAAACCAAAAAACTAACAAACCAAGTAACCAACAAACTAACAAACCAACAAACCAACAAACCAAGACACCAACAAACCAACATGCCAACAAACCAAAAAACCAACAAACCAACACACGAAGTAACCAACAAACCAACAAACCAACAAACCAACAAACCGACAAACCAACAAACCAACAAACCAACAAACAAACAAACCAACAAACCAACAAACGAATAAACCAACAAACCAACAAACCAACAAACCAACAAACGAACAAACAAACAAACCAACAAACCAACAAACTAACAAACCCACAAACCAACAAACCAACAAACCAATAAACCAAGAAACCAACAAACGAACAAACCAACAAACCAACAAACCAACAAACCAACAAACCAACAAACCAACAAACCAACAAACCAAGTAACCAACAAACTAACAAACCAACAAACCAACAAACCAAGAAACTAACAAACCAACAAGCCAACAAACCAAAAAACCAACAAACCAACAAACCAAGTAACCAACAAACCAACAAACCAACAAACCAACAAACAAATAAACCAATAAACCAACAAACCAACAAACCAAAAAACCAACAAACGAACAAACAAACAAACCAACAAACCAACAAATTAACAAATCCACAAACCAACAAACCAACAAATCAACAAACCAAGAAACCAACAAACGAACAAACCAACAAACCAACAAACCAACAAACCAATAAACCAACAAACCAACAAAGGAAAAAACCAACAAACCAACATACCAACAAACCAACAATCCAACAAACCAACAAACCAACAAACCAACAAACCAACAAACCAACAAACCAACAAACCAACAAACCAACAAACCAACAAACGAACAAACCAACAAGCCAACAAACCAAAAAACCAATAAACCAACAAACCAAGTTAACAACAAACCAACAAACAAGCAAACCTACAAACAAACAAGCCAACAAACGGACAAACCAACAAACCAAGTAACCAACAAACCAACAAACCAACAAACCAACAAACGAACAAACCAACAAACCAACAAGCCAACAAGACAACAAATCAACAAGCCAACAAACGAACAAACAAACAAACCAACAAACAAACAAATCAAGAAACCAACAAACAAACAAACCAACAAACGAACAAGCCAACAAACGGACAAACAAACAAACAAACAAACATACAAACCAACAAACCAACAAACCAACAAACCAAGTAACCAACAAACTAACAAACCAACAAATCAACAAACCAAGAAACCAACAAACCAACAAGCCAACAAACCAAAAAACCAACAAACCAACAGACCAAGTAACCAACAAACCAACAAACCAACAACCAACAAACCAACAAACCAACAAACAAATAAACCAACAAGCCAACAAACCAACAAACCAACAAACCAACAAACGAACAAACAAGCAAACCAACAAACCAACAAACTTACAAACCCACAAACCAACAAACCAACAAACCAACAAACCAACAAACCAACAAACCAAGAAACCAACAAACGGACAAACAAACAAACAAACAAACAAACAAACCAACAAACCAACAAACCAACAAGCCAAGTAACCAACAAACTAACAAACCAACAAACCAACAAACCAACAAACCAACAAGCCAACAAACCAAAAAACCAACAAACCAACAAACCAAGTAACCACTAAACCAACAAACCAACATTCAACAAACCAACAAACCAACAAACAAATAAACCAACAAACCAACAAACCAAGAAACCAACAAACGAACAAACCAACAAACCTACAAACCAACAAACCAACAAACCAACAAACCAACAAACCAAGTAACCAACAAACTAACAAACCAACAAACCAACAAACCAAGAAACTAACAACCCAACAAGCCAACAAACCAAAAAACCAACAAACCAACAAACCAAGTAACCAACAAACCAACAAACCAACAATCCAACAAACCAATAAACAAATAAACCAACAAACCAACAAACCAACAAACCAACAAACCAACAAACGAACAAACAAACAAACCAACAAACAAACAAACCAACAAACCAACAAACCAACAAACCAACAAACCAACAAACGAACAAACCAACAAACCAACAAACCAACAAGCCAACAAACGAACAAACCAACAAACAAACAAACCAACAAACCAACAAACCAACAAACCAACAAGCCAACAAACAAATAAACCACCAAACCAACAAACCATCAAACAAATAAACTAACAAACCAACAAGCCAACAAACCAACAAACCAATAAGCCAACAAACCAACAAACCAACAAACCAACAAACCAACAAACCAAAAAACCAACAAGCCAACAAACCAACAAACGAACAAACCAACAAACCAACAAACGAACAAACCAACAAGCCAACAAGCCAACAAACCAACAAGCCAACAAACGAACGAACCAACAAACAAACCAACCAACAAACCAACAAGCCAACAAACCAACAAACCAACAAACCAACAAACGAACAAACAAACAAACCAACAAACCAACAAACCAAGAAGCCAACAAACCAACAAGCCAACAAACCAACAAACCAACAAGCCAACAAACGAACAAACCAACAAGCCAACAAGCCAACAAACCAACAAGCCCACAAGCCAACAAACCAACAAACGAACAAGCCAACAAGCCAACAAACCAAAAAACCAACAAACCAACAAACCAACAAACCAACAAACCAACAAACCAACAAACCAAGTAACCAAGAAACCAACAAACCAATAAACCAACAAACCAACAAGCCAACAAGCCAACAAACCAACAAGCTGACAAACTAACAAACCAACAAACCAACAAACCAAAAAACCAAAAATCCAACAAACCAACAAACCAACAAACCGACAAACCAACAAACCAACAAACCAACAAACAAACAAACCAACAAACCAACAAAAAAATAAACCAACAAACCAACAAACCAACAAACCAACAAACCAACAAAGGAACAAACAGACAAACCAACAAACCAACAAACTAACAAACCCACAAACCAACAAACCAACAAACCAATAAACCAAGAAACCAACAAACGAACAAACCAACAAACCAACAAACCAACAAACCAACAAACCAACAAACCAAGTAACCAACAAACTAACAAACCAACAAACCAACAAACCAAGAAACTAACAAACCAACAAGCCAACAAACCAAAAAACCAACAAACCAACAAACCAAGTAACCAACAAACCAACAAACCAACAAACCAACAAACAAATAAACCAATAAACCAACAAACCAACAAACCAAAAAACCAACAAACGAACAAACAAACAAACCAACAAACCAACAAATTAACAAATCCACAAACCAACAAACCAACAAATCAACAAACCAAGAAACCAACAAACGAACAAACCAACAAACCAACAAACCAACAAACCAATAAACCAACAAACCAACAAAGGAAAAAACCAACAAACCAACATACCAACAAACCAACAAACCAACAAACCAACAAACCAACAAACCAACAAACCAACAAACCAACGAACCAACAAACCAACAAACCAACAAACGAACAAACCAACAAGCCAACAAACCAAAAAACCAATAAACCAACAAACCAAGTTAACAACAAACCAACAAACAAGCAAACCTACAAACCAACAAACCAACAAACCAACAAACCAACAAACCAAGTAACCAACAAACTAACAAACCAACAAACCAACAAACCAAGAAACTAACAACCCAACAAGCCAACAAACCAAAAAACCAACAAACCAACAAACCAAGTAACCAACAAACCAACAAACCAACAAACCAACAAACCAACAAACCAACAAACAAATAAACCAACAAACCAACAAACCAACAAACCAACAAACCAACAAACGAACAAACAAACAAACCAACAAACAAACAAACCAACAAACCAACAAACCAACAAACCAACAAACGAACAAACCAACAAACCAACAAACCAACAAGCCAACAAACGAACAAACCAACAAACCAACATGCCAACAAACCAACAAGCCAACAAACAAATAAACCACCGAACCAACAAACCATCAAACAAATAAACTAACAAACCAACAAGCCAACAAACCAACAAACCAATAAGCCAACAAACCAACAAACCAACAAACCAACAAACCAACAAACCAAAAAACCAACAAGCCAACAAACCAACAAACGAACAAACCAACAAACCAACAAACGAACAAACCATCAAGCCAACAAGCCAACAAACCAACAAGCCAACAAACGAAAGAACCAACAAACAAACCAACCAACAAACCAACAAGCCAACAAACCAACAAACCAACAAACCAACAAACAAACAAACAAACAAACCAACAAACCAACAAACCAAGAAGCCAACAAACCAACAAGCCAACAAACCAACAAACCAACAAGCCAACAAACGAACAAACCAACATGCCAACAAGCCAACAAACCAACAAGCCCACAAGCCAACAAACCAACAAACGAACAAGCCAACAAGCCAACAAACCAAAAAACCAACAAACCAACAAACTAACAAACCAACAAACCAACAAACCAACAAACCAAGTAACCAAGAAACCAACAAACCAACAAACCAACAAACCAACAAGCCAACAAGCCAACAAACCAACAAACCAACAAGCTAACAAACTAACAAACCAACAAACCAACAAACCAAAAAACCAAAAAGCCAACAAACCAACAAACCAACAAACCAACAAACCAACAATCCAACAAACCAACAAACGAACAGACCAACAAACCAACAAACCAACAAATCAACAAACCTAGTAACCAACAAACCAACAAACCAACAAACCAACAAACGAACAAACTAACAAACCAGCAAGCCAACAAGCCAACAAACCAACAAGCCAACAAACGAACAAACCAACAAACCAACAAACCAAGAAAACAACAAACAAACAAACCAACAAACGAACAAACCAACAAACCAACAAACGGACAAAAAAACAAACAAACAAACAAACAAACCAACAAACCAAAAAACTAACAAACCAAGTAACCAACAAACTAACAAACCAACAAACCAACAAACCAAGACACCAACAAACCAACATGCCAACAAACCAAAAAACCAATAAACCAACACACAAAGTAACCAACAAACCAACAAACCAACAAACCAACAAACCGACAAACCAACAAACCAACAAACCAACAAACAAACAAACCAAAAAACCAACAAACAAATAAACCAACAAACCAACAAACCAACAAACCAACAAACCAACAAACGAACAAACAAACAAACCAACAAACTAACAAACCCACAAACCAACAAACCAACAAACCAATAAACCAAGAAACCAACAAACGAACAAACCAACAAACCAACAAACCAACAAACCAACAAACCAACAAACCAACAAACCAACAAACCAAGTAACCAACAAACTAACAAACCAACAAACCAACAAACCAAGAAACTAACAAACCAACAAGCCAACAAACCAAAAAACCAACAAACCAACAAACCAAGTAACCAACAAACCAACAAACCAACAAACCAACAAACAAATAAACCAATAAACCAACAAACCAACAAACCAAAAAACCAACAAACGAACAAACAAACAAACCAACAAACCAACAAATTAACAAATCCACAAACCAACAAACCAACAAATCAACAAACCAAGAAACCAACAAACGAACAAACCAACAAACCAACAAACCAATAAACCAATAAACCAACAAACCAACAAAGGAAAAAACCAACAAACCAACATACCAACAAACCAACAAACCAACAAACCAACAAACCAACAAACCAACAAACCAACAAACCAACAAACCAACAAACCAACAAACCAACAAACCAACAAACCAACAAACGAACAAACCAACAAGCCAACAAACCAAAAAACCAATAAACCAACAAACCAAGTTAACAACAAACTAACAAACAAGCAAACCTACAAACCAACAAACCAACAAACCAACAAACCAACAAACCAACAAACCAAGTAACCAACAAACTAACAAACCAACAAACCAAGAAACTAACAACCCAACAAGCCAACAAACCAAAAAACCAACAAACCAACAAACCAAGTAACCAACAAACCAACAAACCAACAAACCAACAAACAAATAAACCAACAAACCAACAAACCAACAAACCAACAAACCAACAAACGAACAAACAAACAAGCCAACAAACAAACAAACCAACAAACCAACAAACCAACAAACCAACAAACGAACAAACCAACAAACCAACAAACCAACAAGCCAACAAACGAACAAACCAACAAACAAACAAACCAACAAACCAACAAGCCAACAAACCAACAAGCCAACAAACAAATAAACCACCAAACCAACAAACCATCAAACAAATAAACTAACAAACCAACAAGCCAACAAACCAACAAACCAATAAGCCAACAAACCAACAAACCAACAAACCAACAAACCAACAAACCAAAAAACCAACAAGCCAACAAACCAACAAACGAACAAACCAACAAACCAACAAACGAACAAACCAACAAGCCAACAAGCCAACAAACCAACAAGCCAACAAACGAACGAACCAACAAACAAACCAACCAACAAACCAACAAGCCAACAAACCAACAAACCAACAAACGAACAAACAAACAAACCAACAAACCAACAAACCAAGAAGCCAACAAACCAACAAGCCAACAAACCAACAAACCAACAAGCCAACATACAAACAAACCAACAAGCCAACAAGCCAACAAACCAACAAGCCCACAAGCCAACAAACCAACAAACGAACAAGCCAACAAGCCAACAAACCAAAAAACCAACAAACCAACAAACCAACAAACCAACAAACCAACAAACCAACAAACCAACAAACCAAGTAACCAAGAAACCAACAGACCAACAAACCAACAAACCAACAAGCCAACAAGCCAACAAACCAACAAACCAACAAGCTAACAAACTAACAAACCAACAAACCAACAAACCAAAAAACCAAAAAGCCAACAAACCAACAAACCAACAAACCAACAAACCAACAATCCAACAAACCAACAAACGAACAGACCAACAAACCAACAAACCAACAAATCAACAAACCAAGTGACCAACAAACCAACAAACCAACAAACCAACAAACGAACAAACTAACAAACCAGCAAGCCAACAAGCCAACAAACCAACAAGCCAACAAACGAACAAACCAACAAACCAACAAACCAAGAAACCAACAAACAAACAAACCAACAATCGAACAAACCAACAAACCAACAAACGGACAAAAAAACAAACAAACAAACAAACAAACCAACAAACCAAAAAACTAACAAACCAAGTAACCAACAAACTAACAAACCAACAAACCAACAAACCAAGACACCAACAAACCAACATGCCAACAAACCAAAAAACCAACAAACCAACACACGAAGTAACCAACAAACCAACAAACCAACAAACCAACAAACCGACAAACCAACAAACCAACAAACCAACAAACAAACAAACCAACAAACCAACAAACAAATAAACCAACAAACCAACAAACCAACAAACCAACAAACCAACAAACCAACAAACCAACAAACGAACAAACAAACAAACCAACAAACCAACAAACTAACAAACCCACAAACCAACAAACCAACAAACCAATAAACCAAGAAACCAACAAACGAACAAACCAACAAACCAACAAACCAACAAACCAACAAACCAACAAACCAAGTAACCAACAAACTAACAAACCAACAAACCAACAAACCAAGAAACTAACAAAACAACAAGCCAACAAACCAAAAAACCAACAAACCAACAAACCAAGTAACCAACAAACCAACAAACCAACAAACCAGCAAACAAATAAACCAATAAACCAACAAACCAACAAACCAAAAAACCAACAAACGAACAAACAAACAAACCAACAAACCAACAAATTAACAAATCCACAAAGCAACAAACCAACAAATCAACAAACCAAGAAACCAACAAACGAACAAACCAACAAACCAACAAACCAACAAACCAATAAACCAACAAACCAACAAAGGAAAAAACCAACAAACCAACATACCAACAAACCAACAAACCAACAAACCAACAAACCAACAAACCAACAAACCAACAAACCAACAAACCACTAAACCAACAAACCAACAAACCAACAAACGAACAAACCAACAAGCCAACAAACCAAAAAACCAATAAACCAACAAACCAAGTTAACAACAAACCAACAAACAAGCAAACCAACAAACTTATAAGCCAACAAGCCAACAAACCAACAAGCCAACAAACCAACAAACCAACAAACCAACAAACCAACAAACCAACAAACGAACAAACAAACAAACCAACAAACCAACAAACCAACAAACCGACAAACCAACAAGCCAACAAGCCGACAAACCAACAAACCAACAAACAAATAAACCAACAAACCAACAAACCACAAACCAACAAACCAACAATCCAACAAGCCAACAAACGAAAAACCAACAAACCAAAAAACCAACAAACCAACAAACGAACAAACCAACAAACGAACAAACCAACAAACCAACAAACCTACAAACCAACAAGCCAACGACACAACAAAACAACAAGCCAACAAACGAACAAACCAACAAACCAACAAACAAACAAACCAACAAACCAACAAATCAACAAACAAACAAATCAACAAACCAACAAACCAACAAACCAGCAAACCAACAAACCAACAAACCAACAAACCAACAAGCCAACAATCCAACAAACGAACAAATCAACAAGCCAACAAGCCAACAAACCAACAAGCCAACAAACCAACAAGCCAACAAACGAATAAACCAACAAAAAAACAAACCAACAAACCAACAAACCAACAAACAAATAAACCAACAAACCAACAAACGAGCAAACCAACAAACCAACAAACCAACAAACCAACAAACCAACAATACAACAAGCCAACAAACAAACAAACGAACAAACCAACAAGCCAACAAACCAAAAAACCAATAAACCAACAAACCAAGTTAACAACAACCCAACAAACAAGCAAACCAACAAATCTACAAGCCAACAAGCCAACAAACCAACAAGCCAACAAACCAACAAACCAACAAACCAACAAACCAACAAGCCAACAAACCAACAAACGAACAAGCTAACAAACCAACAAGCCAACAAACCAAAAAACTAATAAACCAACAAACCAAGTTAACAACAAACCAACAAACAACCAAACCAACAAACCTACAAACCAACAAACCAACAAGCCAACAAACGAACAAACCAACAAGCCAACAAGCCAACAAACCAACAAGCCCACAAGCCAACAAACCAACAAACGAACAAGCCAACAAGCCAACAAACCAAAAAACCAACAAACCAACAAACCAACAAACCAACAAACCAACAAACCAAGTATCCAAGAAACCAACAAACCAACAAACCAACAAACCAACAAGCCAACAAGCCAACAAACCAACAACCCAACAAGCTAACAAACTAACAAACCAACAAACCAACAAACCAAAAAACCAAAAAGCCAACAAGCCAACAAACCAACAAACCAACAAACCAACAAACCAACAACCCAACAAACCAACAAACGAACAAACCAACAAACCAACAAACCAACAAATCAACAAACCAAGTAACCAACAAACCAACAAACCAACAAACCAACAAACCAACAAACGAACAAACCAACAAACCAACAAGCCAACAAGCCAACAAACCAACAAGCCAACAAACGAACAAACCAACAAACCCACAAACCAAGAAACCAACAAACAAACAAACCAACAAACGAACAAACCAACAAACCAACAAACGGACAAAAAACAAACAAACAAACAAACAAACCAACAAACCAGCAAACCAACAAACCTAGTAACCAACAAACTAACAAACCAACAAACCAACAAACCAAGAAACCAACAAACCAACATGCCAACAAACCAAAAAACCAACAAACCAACACACCAAGTAACCAACAAACCAACAAACCAACAAACCAACAAACCGACAAACCAACAAACCAACAAACCAACAAACCAACAAACCAACAAACAAATAAACCAACAAACCAACAAACCAACAAACCAACAAACGAACAAACAAACAAACCAACAAACCAACAAACTAACAAACCCACAAACCAACAAACCAACAAACCAACAAACCAATATACCAAGAAACCAACAAACGAACAAACCAACTAACCAACAAACTGACAAACCAACAAACCAACAAACCAAGTAACCAACAAACTAACAAACCAACAAACCAACAAACCAAGAAACTAACAAACCAACAAGCCACCAAACCAAAAAACCAACAAACCAACAAACCAAGTAACCAACAAACCAACAAACCAACAAACCAACAAACAAATAAACCAATAAACCAACAAACCAACAAACAAAAAACCAACAAACGAACAAACAAACAAACAAACAAACCAACAAATTAACAAATCCACAAACCAATAAACCAACAAATCAACAAACCAAGAAACCAACAAACGAACAAACCAACAAGCCAAAAAACCAAAAAACCAATAAACCAACAAACCAAGTTAACAACAACCCAACAAACAAGCAAACCAACAAACCAACAAACCAACAAACCAACAAACCAACAAACCAACAAACCAACAAACCAACAAACGAACAAACCAACAAGCCAACAAACCAAAAAACCAATAAACCAACAAACCAAGTTAACAACAACCCAACAAACAAGCAAACCAACAAACCAATAAACCAACAAACCAACAAAGGAAAAAACCAACAAACCACCATACCAACAAACCAACAAACCAACAAACCAACAAACCAACAAACCAACAAACCAACAAACCAACAAACCAACAAACCAACAAACCAACAAACCAACAAACGAACAAACCAACAAGCCAACAAACCAAAAAACCAATAAACCAACAAACCAAGTTAACAACAACCCAACAAACAAGCAAACCAACAAACTTACAAGCCAACAAGCCAACAAACCAACAAGCCAACAAACCAACAAACCAACAAACCAACAAACCAACAAACCAACAAGCCAACAAACGAAAAACCAACAAACCAAAAAACCAACAAACCAACAAACGAACAAACCACAAACCAACAAACCAACAAACCAACAAGCCAACAAACGAAAAACCAACAAACCAACAAACAAATAAACCAACAAACCAACAAACGAGCAAACCAACAAACCAACAAACCAACAAACCAACAAACCAACAAGCCAACAAGCCAACAAACCAACAAACGAACAAACCAACAAGCCAACAAACCAAAAGACCAATAAACCACCAAACCAAGTTAACAACAAACCAACAAACAAGCAAACCAACAAACCTACAAGCCAACAAACCAACAAACCAACAAACCAACAAACAAATAAACCAACAAACCAACAAACCAACAAACCAACAAACGAACAAACAAACAAACCAACAAACCAACAAACTAACAAACCCACAAACCAACAAACGAACAAACCAATAAACCAAGAAACCAACAAACGAACAAACCAACAAACCAACAAACCAACAAACCAACAAACCAACAAACCAACAAAGCAAGTAACCAACAAACTAACAAACCAACAAACCAACAAACCAAGAAACTAACAAACCAACAAGCCAACAAACCAAAAAACCAACAAACCAACAAACCAAGTAACCAACAAACCAACAAACCAACAAACCAACAAACCAACAAACCAACAAACCAACAAACCAACAAACCAACAAACCAACAAACAAATAAACCAATAAACCAACAAACCAACAAACCAAAAAGCCAACAAACGAACAAACAAACAAACCAACAAACCAACAAATTAACAAATCCACAAACCAACAAACCAACAAATCAACAAACCAAGAAACCAACAAACGAACAAACCAACAAACCAACAAACCAACAAACCAATAAACCAACAAAGGAAAAAACCAACAAACCAACATACCAACAAACCAACAAACCAACAAACCAACAAGCCAACAAACCAACAAACGAACAAACCAACAAGCCAACAAACCAAAAGACCAATAAACCACCAAACCAAGTTAACAACAAACCAACAAACAAGCAAACCAACAAACCTACAAGCCAACAAAACAACAAACCAACAAACCAACAAACAAATAAACCAACAAACCAACAAACCAACAAACCAACAAACGAACAAACAAACAAACCAACAAACCAACAAACTAACAAACCCACAAACCAACAAACGAACAAACCAATAAACCAAGAAACCAACAAACGAACAAACCAACAAACCAACAAACCAACAAACCAACAAACCAACAAACCAACAAAGCAAGTAACCAACAAACTAACAAACCAACAAACCAACAAACCAAGAAACTAACAAACCAACAAGCCAACAAACCAAAAAACCAACAAACCAACAAACCAAGTAACCAACAAACCAACAAACCAACAAACCAACAAACCAACAAACCAACAAACCAACAAACCAACAAACCAACAAACCAACAAACAAATAAACCAATAAACCAACAAACCAACAAACCAAAAAGCCAACAAACGAACAAACAAACAAACCAACAAACCAACAAATTAACAAATCCACAAACCAACAAACCAACAAATCAACAAACCAAGAAACCAACAAACGAACAAACCAACAAACCAACAAACCAACAAACCAATAAACCAACAAAGGAAAAAACCAACAAACCAACATACCAACAAACCAACAAACCAACAAACCAACAAACCAACAAACCAACAAACCAACAAACTAACAAACCAACAAACCAACAAACCAACAAACCAACAAACGAACAAACCAACAAGCCAACAAACCAAAAAACCAATAAACCAACAAACCAAGTTAACAACAAACCAACAAACAAGCAAACCAACAAACTTACAAGCCAACAAGCCAACAACCCAACAAGCCAACAAACCAACAAACCAACAAACCAACAAACCAACAAAAGAATTAACAAACAAACCAACAAACCAACAAAACAACAAGCCAACAAACGAACAAACCAACAAACCAACAAAAGGACAAAAAAACAAACCAACAAACGAACAAACCAACAAACGAACAAACCAACAAACCAACAAACCTACAAACCAACAAGCCAACAAGCCAACAAACCAACAAGCCAACAAACGAACAAACCAACAAACCAACAAACCAACAAACAAATAAACCAACAAACCAACAAACCAACAAACAAACAAATCAACAAACCAACAAACCAACAAACCAACAAACCAACAAACCAACAAACCAACAAACCAACAAACCAACAAACCAACAAGCCAACAAGCCAACAAACGAACAAACCAACAAGCCAACAAGCCAACAAACCAACAAGCCAACAAACCAACAAGCCAACAAACGAACAAACCAACAAACAAACAAACCAACAAACCAACAAACCAACAAACAAATAAACCAACAAACCAACAAACGGGCAAACCAACAAACCAACAAACCAACAAACCAACAAACCAACAAACCAACAAGCCAACAAGCCAACAAACCAACAAACGAACAAACCAACAAGCCAACAAACCAAAAAACTAATAAACCAACAAACCAAGTTAACAACAAACCAACAAACAAGCAAACCAACAAACTTACAAGCCAACAAGCCAACAAACCAACAAACGAACAAACCAACAAACCAACAACCCAACAAACCAACAAACGAACAAACCAACAAACCAACAAACCAACAAATCAACAAACCAAGTAACCAACAAACCAACAAACCAACAAACCAACAAACCAACAAACGAACAAACCAACAAACCAACAAGCCAACAAGCCAACAAACCAACAAGCCAACAAACGAACAAACCAACAAACCCACAAACCAAGAAACCAACAAACAAACAAACCAACAAACGAACAAACCAACAAACCAACAAACGGACAAAAAACAAACAAACAAACAAACAAACCAACAAACCAGCAAACCAACAAACCTAGTAACCAACAAACTAACAAACCAACAAACCAACAAACCAAGAAACCAACAAACCAACATGCCAACAAACCAAAAAACCAACAAACCAACACACCAAGTAACCAACAAACCAACAAACCAACAAACCAACAAACCGACAAACCAACAAACCAACAAACCAACAAACCAACAAACAAATAAACCAACAAACCAACAAACCAACAAACCAACAAACGAACAAACAAACAAACCAACAAACCAACAAACTAACAAACCCACAAACCAACAAACCAACAAACCAACAAACCAATATACCAAGAAACCAACAAACGAACAAACCAACTAACCAACAAACTGACAAACCAACAAACCAACAAACCAAGTAACCAACAAACTAACAAACCAACAAACCAACAAACCAAGAAACTAACAAACCAACAAGCCACCAAACCAAAAAACCAACAAACCAACAAACCAAGTAACCAACAAACCAACAAACCAACAAACCAACAAACAAATAAACCAATAAACCAACAAACCAACAAACAAAAAACCAACAAACGAACAAACAAACAAACAAACAAACCAACAAATTAACAAATCCACAAACCAATAAACCAACAAATCAACAAACCAAGAAACCAACAAACGAACAAACCAACAAGCCAAAAAACCAAAAAACCAATAAACCAACAAACCAAGTTAACAACAACCCAACAAACAAGCAAACCAACAAACCAACAAACCAACAAACCAACAAACCAACAAACCAACAAACCAACAAACCAACAAACGAACAAACCAACAAGCCAACAAACCAAAAAACCAATAAACCAACAAACCAAGTTAACAACAACCCAACAAACAAGCAAACCAACAAACCAATAAACCAACAAACCAACAAAGGAAAAAACCAACAAACCACCATACCAACAAACCAACAAACCAACAAACCAACAAACCAACAAACCAACAAACCAACAAACCAACAAACCAACAAACCAACAAACCAACAAACCAACAAACGAACAAACCAACAAGCCAACAAACCAAAAAACCAATAAACCAACAAACCAAGTTAACAACAACCCAACAAACAAGCAAACCAACAAACTTACAAGCCAACAAGCCAACAAACCAACAAGCCAACAAACCAACAAACCAACAAACCAACAAACCAACAAACCAACAAGCCAACAAACGAAAAACCAACAAACCAAAAAACCAACAAACCAACAAACGAACAAACCACAAACCAACAAACCAACAAACCAACAAGCCAACAAACGAAAAACCAACAAACCAACAAACAAATAAACCAACAAACCAACAAACGAGCAAACCAACAAACCAACAAACCAACAAACCAACAAACCAACAAGCCAACAAGCCAACAAACCAACAAACGAACAAACCAACAAGCCAACAAACCAAAAAACTAATAAACCAACAAGCCAAGTTAACAACAAACCAACAAACAAGCAAACCAACAAACTTACAAGCCAACAAGCCAACAAACCAACAAACGAACAAACGAACAAACCAACAAGCCAAAAAACCAAAAAACCAATAAACCAACAAACCAAGTTAACAACAACCCAACAAACAAGCAAACCAACAAACCAACAAACCAACAAACCAACAAACCAACAAACCAACAAACCAACAAACCAACAAACGAACAAACCAACAAGCCAACAAACCAAAAAACCAATAAACCAACAAACCAAGTTAACAACAACCCAACAAACAAGCAAACCAACAAACCAATAAACCAACAAACCAACAAAGGAAAAAACCAACAAACCACCATACCAACAAACCAACAAACCAACAAACCAACAAACCAACAAACCAACAAACCAACAAACCAACAAACCAACAAACCAACAAACCAACAAACCAACAAACCAACAAACCAACAAACGAACAAACCAACAAGCCAACAAACCAAAAAACCAATAAACCAACAAACCAAGTTAACAACAACCCAACAAACAAGCAAACCAACAAACTTACAAGCCAACAAGCCAACAAACCAACAAGCCAACAAACCAACAAACCAACAAACCAACAAACCAACAAACCAACAAGCCAACAAACGAAAAACCAACAAACCAAAAAACCAACAAACCAACAAACGAACAAACCACAAACCAACAAACCAACAAACCAACAAGCCAACAAACGAAAAACCAACAAACCAACAAACAAATAAACCAACAAACCAACAAACGAGCAAACCAACAAACCAACAAACCAACAAACCAACAAACCAACAAGCCAACAAGCCAACAAACCAACAAACGAACAAACCAACAAGCCAACAAACCAAAAGACCAATAAACCACCAAACCAAGTTAACAACAAACCAACAAACAAGCAAACCAACAAACCTACAAGCCAACAAACCAACAAACCAACAAACCAACAAACAAATAAACCAACAAACCAACAAACCAACAAACCAACAAACGAACAAACAAACAAACCAACAAACCAGCAAACTAACAAACCCACAAACCAACAAACGAACAAACCAATAAACCAAGAAACCAACAAACGAACAAACCAACAAACCAACAAACCAACAAACCAACAAACCAACAAACCAACAAAGCAAGTAACCAACAAACTAACAAACCAACAAACCAACAAACCAAGAAACTAACAAACCAACAAGCCAACAAACCAAAAAACCAACAAACCAACAAACCAAGTAACCAACAAACCAACAAACCAACAAACCAACAAACCAACAAACCAACAAACCAACAAACCAACAAACCAACAAACCAACAAACAAATAAACCAATAAACCAACAAACCAACAAACCAAAAAGCCAACAAACGAACAAACAAACAAACCAACAAACCAACAAATTAACAAATCCACAAACCAACAAACCAACAAATCAACAAACCAAGAAACCAACAAACGAACAAACCAACAAACCAACAAACCAACAAACCAATAAACCAACAAAGGAAAAAACCAACAAACCAACATACCAACAAACCAACAAACCAACAAACCAACAAACCAACAAACCAACAAACCAACAAACTAACAAACCAACAAACCAACACACCAACAAACCAACAAACGAACAAACCAACAAGCCAACAAACCAAAAAACCAATAAACCAACAAACCAAGTTAACAACAAACCAACAAACAAGCAAACCAACAAACTTACAAGCCAACAAGCCAACAACCCAACAAGCCAACAAACCAACAAACCAACAAACCAACAAACCAACAAAAGAATAAACAAACAAACCAACAAACCAACAAGCCAACAAACGAACAAACCAACAAACCAACAAAAGGACAAAAAAACAAACCAACAAACGAACAAACCAACAAACAAACAAACCAACAAACCAACAAACCTACAAACCAACAAGCCAACAAGCCAACAAACCAACAAGCCAACAAACGAACAAACCAACAAACCAACAAACAAATAAACCAACAAACCAACAAACCAACAAACAAACAAATCAACAAACCAACAAACCAACAAACCAACAAACCAACAAACCAACAAACCAACAAACCAACAAACCAACAAACCAACAAGCCAACAAGCCAACAAACGAACAAACCAACAAGCCAACAAGCCAACAAACCAACAAGCCAACAAACCAACAAGCCAACAAACGAACAAACCAACAAACAAACAAACCAACAAACCAACAAACCAACAAACAAATAAACCAACAAACCAACAAACGGGCAAACCAACAAACCAACAAACCAACAAACCAACAAACCAACAAACCAACAAGCCAACAAGCCAACAAACCAACAAACGAACAAACCAACAAGCCAACAAACCAAAAAACTAATAAACCAACAAACCAAGTTAACAACAAACCAACAAACAAGCAAACCAACAAACTTACAAGCCAACAAGCCAACAAACCAACAAACGAACAAACCAACAAACCAACAACCCAACAAACCAACAAACGAACAAACCAACAAACCAACAAACCAACAAATCAACAAACCAAGTAACCAACAAACCAACAAACCAACAAACCAACAAACCAACAAACGAACAAACCAACAAACCAACAAGCCAACAAGCCAACAAACCAACAAGCCAACAAACGAACAAACCAACAAACCCACAAAGCAAGAAACCAACAAACAAACAAACCAACAAACGAACAAACCAACAAACCAACAAACGGACAAAAAACAAACAAACAAACAAACAAACCAACAAACCAGCAAACCAACAAACCTAGTAACCAACAAACTAACAAACCAACAAACCAACAAACCAAGAAACCAACAAACCAACATGCCAACAAACCAAAAAACCAACAAACCAACACACCAAGTAACCAACAAACCAACAAACCAACAAACCAACAAACCGACAAACCAACAAACCAACAAACCAACAAACCAACAAACCAACAAACAAATAAACCAACAAACCAACAAACCAACAAACCAACAAACGAACAAACAAACAAACCAACAAACCAACAAACTAACAAACCCACAAACCAACAAACCAACAAACCAACAAACCAATATACCAAGAAACCAACAAACGAACAAACCAACTAACCAACAAACTGACAAACCAACAAACCAACAAACCAAGTAACCAACAAACTAACAAACCAACAAACCAACAAACCAAGAAACTAACAAACCAACAAGCCACCAAACCAAAAAACCAACAAACCAACAAACCAAGTCACCAACAAACCAACAAACCAACAAACCAACAAACCAACAAACAAATAAACCAATAAACCAACAAACCAACAAACCAAAAACCAACAAACGAACAAACAAACAAACAAACAAACCAACAAATTAACAAATCCACAAACCAATAAACCAACAAATCAACAAACCAAGAAACCAACAAACGAACAAACCAACAAGCCAAAAAACCAAAAAACCAATAAACCAACAAACCAAGTTAACAACAACCCAACAAACAAGCAAACCAACAAACCAACAAACCAACAAACCAACAAACCAACAAACCAACAAACCAACAAACCAACAAACGAACAAACCAACAAGCCAACAAACCAAAAAACCAATAAACCAACAAACCAAGTTAACAACAACCCAACAAACAAGCAAACCAACAAACCAATAAACCAACAAACCAACAAAGGAAAAAACCAACAAACCACCATACCAACAAACCAACAAACCAACAAACCAACAAACCAACAAACCAACAAACCAACAAACCAACAAACCAACAAACCAACAAACCAACAAACGAACAAACCAACAAGCCAACAAACCAAAAAACCAATAAACCAACAAACCAAGTTAACAACAACCCAACAAACAAGCAAACCAACAAACTTACAAGCCAACAAGCCAACAAACCAACAAGCCAACAAACCAACAAACCAACAAACCAACAAACCAACAAACCAACAAGCCAACAAACGAAAAACCAACAAACCAAAAAACCAACAAACCAACAAACGAACAAACCACAAACCAACAAACCAACAAACCAACAAGCCAACAAACGAAAAACCAACAAACCAACAAACAAATAAACCAACAAACCAACAAATGAGCAAACCAACAAACCAACAAACCAACAAACCAACAAACCAACAAGCCAACAAGCCAACAAACCAACAAACGAACAAACCAACAAGCCAACAAACCAAAAGACCAATAAACCACCAAACCAAGTTAACAACAAACCAACAAACAAGCAAACCAACAAACCTACAAGCCAACAAACCAACAAACCAACAAACCAACAAACAAATAAACCAACAAACCAACAAACCAACAAACGAACAAACAAACAAACCAACAAACCAACAAACTAACAAACCCACAAACCAACAAACGAACAAACCAATAAACCAAGAAACCAACAAACGAACAAACCAACAAACCAACAAACCAACAAACCAACAAACCAACAAACCAACAAACCAACAAAGCAAGTAACCAACAAACTAACAAACCAACAAACCAACAAACCAAGAAACTAACAAACCAACAAGCCAACAAACCAAAAAACCAACAAACCAACAAACCAAGTAACCAACAAACCAACAAACCAACAAACCAACAAACCAACAAACCAACAAACCAACAAACCAACAAACCAACAAACAAATAAACCAATAAACCAACAAACCAACAAACCAAAAAGCCAACAAACGAACAAACAAACAAACCAACAAACCAACAAATTAACAAATCCACAAACCAACAAACCAACAAATCAACAAACCAAGAAACCAACAAACGAACAAACCAACAAACCAACAAACCAATAAACCAACAAAGGAAAAAACCAACAAACCAACATACCAACAAATCAACAAACCAACAAACCAACAAACCAACAAACCAACAAACCAACAAACTAACAAACCAACAAACCAACAAACCAACAAACCAACAAACGAACAAACCAACAAGCCAACAAACCAAAAAACCAATAAACCAACAAACCAAGTTAACAACAAACCAACAAACAAGCAAACCAACAAACTTACAAGCCAACAAGCCAACAACCCAACAAGCCAACAAACCAACAAACCAACAAACCAACAAAAGAATAAACAAACAAACCAACAAACCAACAAAACAACAAGCCAACAAACGAACAAACCAACAAACCAACAAAAGGACAAAAAAACAAACCAACAAACGAACAAACCAACAAACGAACAAACCAACAAACCAACAAGCCAACAAACGAACAAACCAACAAACCAACAAACAAATAAACCAACAAACCAACAAACCAACAAACAAACAAATCAACAAACCAACAAACCAACAAACCAACAAACCAACAAACCAACAAACCAACAAACCAACAAACCAACAAGCCAACAAGCCAACAAACGAACAAACCAACAAGCCAACAAGCCAACAAACCAACAAGCCAACAAACCAACAAGCCAACAAACGAACAAACCAACAAACAAACAAACCAACAAACCAACAAACCAACAAACAAATAAACCAACAAACCAACAAACGAGCAAACCAACAAACCAACAAACCAACAAACCAACAAACCAACAAACCAACAAGCCAACAATCCAAACAAACCAACAAACGAACAAACCAACAAGCCAACAAACCAAAAAACTAATAAACCAACAAACCAAGTTAACAACAAACCAACAAACAAGCAAACCAACAAACCTACAAGCCAACAAGCCAACAAACCAACAAGCCAACAAACCAACAAACCAACAAACCAACAAACCAACAAACGAACAAACAAACAAACCAACAAACCAACAAACCAACACACCGACAAACCAAGAAGGCAACAAGCCAACAAACCAACAAACCAACAAACAAATAAGCCAACAAACCAACAAACCACAAACCAACAAACCAACAAACCAACAAGCCAACAAACGAACAAACCAACAAACCAAAAAACGGACAAAAAAACAAACAAACAAACAAACAAACCAACAAACCAACAAACCAACAAACCAACTTGCCAACAAACCAAAAAACCAACAAACCAACACACCAAGTAACCAACAAACCAACAAACCAACAAACCAACAAACCAACAAACCAACAAACCAACAAACCAACAAACCAACAAACCAACAAACAAATAAACCAACAAACCAACAAACCAACAAACCAAGAAACCAACAAACCAACTTGCCAACAAACCAAAAAACCAACAAACCAACACACCAAGTAACCAACAAACCAACAAACCAACAAACCAACAAACCGACAAAGCAACAAACCAACAAACCAACAAACCAACAAACCAACAAACAAATAAACCAACAAACCAACAAACCAACAAACCAACAAACGAACAAACAAACGAACCAACAAACCATCAAACTAACAAACCGACAAAGCAACAAACAAACAAACCAACAAACCAACAAACCAACAAACCAACAAACAAATAAACCAACAAACCAACAAACCAACAAACCAACAAACAAACAAACAAACAAACCAACTTGCCAACAAACCAAAAAACCAACAAACCAACACACCAAGTAACCAACAAACCAACAAACCAACAAAGCAACAAACCGACAAAGCAACAAACCAACAAACCAACAAACCAACAAACCAACAAACCAACAAACCAACAAACAAATAAACCAACAAACTAACAAACCCACAAACCAACAAACGAACAAACCAACAAACGAACAAACCAACAAACCAACAAACCAACAAACCAAGTAACCAACAAACTAACAAACCAACAAACCAAGAAACTGACAAACCAACAAGCCAACAAACCAAAAAACCAACAAACCAACAAACCAAGTAACCAACAAACCAACAAACCAACAAACCAACAAACCAACAAACCAACAAACCAACAAACAAATAAACCAATAAACCAACAAACCAACAAACCAAAAAACCAACAAACGAACAAACAAACAAACCAACAAACCAACAAATTAACAAATCCACAAACCAACAAACCAACAAATCAACAAACCAAGAAACCAACAAACGAACAAATTAACAAACCAACAAACCAACAAACCAATAAACCAACAAAGGAAAAAACCAACAAACCAACATACCAACAAACCAACAAACCAACAAACCAACAAACCAACAAACCAACAAACCAACAAACCAATAAACCAACAAACCAACAAACCAACAAACCAACAAACCAACAAACCAACAAACATACAAACCAACAAGCCAACAAACCAAAAAACCAATAAACCAACAAACCAAGTTAACAACAAACCAACAAACAAGCAAACCAACAAACTTACAAGCCAACAAGCCAACAAACCAACAAGCCAACAAACCAACAAACCAACAAATTAACAAACCAACAAACGAACAAACAAACAAACCAACAAACCAACAAACCAACAAACCGACAAACCAACAAGCCAACAAGCCGACAAACCAACAAACCAACAAACAAATAAACCAACAAACCAACAAACCAACAAACCACAAACCAACAAACCAACAAACCAACAAGCCAACAAACGAAAAACCAACAAAAAAAAAACCCACAAACCAACAAACGAACAAACCAACAAACGAACAAACCAACAAACCAACAAACCTACAAACCAACAAGCCAACAAGCCAACAAACCAACAAGCCAACAAACGAACAAACCAACAAACCAACAAACAAACAAACCAACAAACCAACAAACCAACAAACCAACAAACAAACAAATCAACAAATCAACAAACCAACAAACCAACAAACCAACAAACCAACAAACCAACAAACCAACAAGCCAACAAGCCAACAAACGAACAAACCAACAAGCCAACAAGCCAACAAACCAACAAGCCAACAAACCAACAAGCCAACAAACGAACAAACCAACAAACAAACAAACAACAAACCAACAAACCAACAAACAAATAAACCAACAAACCAACAAACGAGCAAACCAATAAACCAACAAACCAACAAACCAACCAGCCAACAAGCCAACAAACCAACAAACGAACAAACCAACAAGCCAACAAACCAAAAAACCAATAAACCAACAAACCAAGTTATCAACAAACCAACAAACAAGCAAACCAACAAACCTACAAGCCAACAAGCCAACAAGCCAACAAACCAACAAGCCAACAAACCAACAAACCAACAAACCAACAAACCAACAAACGAACAAACAAACAAACCAAAAAACCAACAAACCAACAAACCGACAAACCAACAAGGCAACAAGCCAACAAACCAACAAACCAACAAACAAATAAACCAACAAACCAACAAACCACAAACCAACAAACCAACAAACCAACAAGCCAACAAACGAAAAACCAACAAACCAAAAAACCAACAAACCAACAAACGAACAAACCAACAAACGAACAAACCAACACACCAACAAACCTACAAACCAACAAGCAAACAAGCCAACAAACCAACAAGCCAACAAACGAACAAACCAACAAACCAACAAACCAACAAACAAACAAACCAACAAACCAACAAACCAACAAACAAACAAACCAACAAACCAACAAACCAACAAACCAACAAACCAACAAACCAACAAACCAACAAACCAACAAACCAACAAGCCAATAAACGAACAAACCAACAAGCCAACAAGCCAACAAACCAACAAGCCAACAAACCAACAAGCCAACAAATGAACAAACCAACAAACAAACATACCAACAAACCAACAAACCAACAAACAAATAAACCAACAAACCAACAAACGAGCAAACCAACAAACCAACAAACCAACAAACCAACAAACCAACAAGCCAACAAGCCAACAAACGAACAAACCAACAAACGAACAAACGGACAAACCAACAAACGAACAAACCAACAAACAAACAAACCAACAAACCAACAAGCCAACAAACCAACAAACCAATAAGCCAACAAACCAACAAACCAACAAACCAACAAACCAACAAACCAACAAACCAACAAACCAACAAACCAACAAGCCAACAAACCAACAAACCAACAAGCCAACAAGCCAACAAACCAACAAACCAACAAACCAACAAACCAACTAACCAACAAACCAACAAACCAACAAGCCAATTAACCAACAAACCAACAAACCAACAAACCAACAAACGAACAAACCAACAAACCAACAAACCAACAAACCAACAAGCCAACAAACGAACAAACCAACAAACAAACAAACCAACAAACCAACAAGCCAACAAACCAACAAACCAACAAACCAAGTAACCAACAAGCCAACAAACCAACAAGCCAACAAACAAATACACCACCAAACCAACAAACCAACAAACAAATAAACCAGCAAACCAACAAGCCAACAAACCAACAAACCAACAAGCCAACAAACCAACAAACCAACAAACCGACAAACCAACAAACCAACAAACCAACAAACCAACAAGCCAACAAACCAACAAACGAACAAACCAACAAACCAACAAACGAACAAACCAACAAGCCAACAAGCCAACAAACCAACAAGCCAATAAACGAACGAACCAACAAACAAACAAACCAACAAACCAACAAGCCAACTAACCAACAAACCAACAAACCAACAAACCAACAAACGAACAAACAAACAAACCAACAAAACAACAATCCAACAAACCAAGAAGCCAACAAACCAACAAGCCAACAAACAAATAAACCACCAAACCAACAAACCAACAAACAAATAAACCAACAAACCAACAAGCCAACAAACCAAGAAACTAACAAACCAACAAGCCAACAAACCAAAAAACCAACAAACCAACAAACCAAGTAACCAACAAACCAACAAACCAACAAACCAACAAACCAACAAACCAACAAACCAACAAACCAACAAACAAATAAACCAATAAACCAACAAACCAACAAACCAAAAAACCAACAAACGAACAAACAAACAAACCAACAAACCAACAAATTAACAAATCCACAAACCAACAAATCAACAAACCAAGAAACCAACAAACGAACAAATTAACAAACCAACAAACCAACAAACCACTAAACCAACAAAGGAAAAAACCAACAAACCAACATACCAACAAACCAACAAACCAACAAACCAACAAACCAACAAACAAACAAACCAACAAACCAACAAACCAACAAACCAACAAACCAACAAACCAACAAACCAACAAACATACAAACCAACAAGCCAACAAACCAAAAAACCAATAAACCAACAAACCAAGTTAACAACAAACCAACAAACAAGCAAACCAACAAACTTACAAGCCAACAAGCCTACAAACCAACAAGCACACAAACCAACAAACCAACAAACCAACAAACCAACAAACGAACAAACAAACAAACCAACAAACCAACAAACCAACAAACCGACAAACCAACAAGCCAACAAGCCGACAAACCAACAAACCAACAAACAAATAAACCAACAAACCAACAAACCACAAACCAACAAACCAACAAACCAACAAGCCAACAAACGAAAAACCAACAAAAAAAAAAACCCACAAACCAACAAACGAACAAACCAACAAACGAACAAACCAACAAACCAACAAACCTACAAACCAACAAGCCAACAAGCCAACAAACCAACAAGCCAACAAACGAACAAACCAACAAACCAACAAACAAACAAACCAACAAGCCAACAAACCAACAAACAAACAAATCAACAAACCAACAAACCAACAAACGAACAAACCAACAAACCAACAAACCAACAAGCCAACAAGCCAACAAACGAACAAACCAACAAGCCAACAAGCCAACAAACCAACAAGCCAACAAACCAACAAGCCAACAAACGAACAAACCAACAAACAAACAAACAACAAACCAACAAACCAACAAACAAATAAACCAACAAACCAACAAACGAGCAAACCAACAAACCAACAAACCAACAAACCAACAAACCAACCAGCCAACAAGCCAACAAACCAACAAACGAACAAACCAACAAGCCAACAAACCAAAAAACCAATAAACCAACAAACCAAGTTAACAACAAACCAACAAACAAGCAAACCAACAAACCTACAAGCCAACAAGCCAACAAACCAACAAGCCAACAAACCAACAAACCAACAAACCAACAAACGAACAAACAAACAAACCAAAAAACCAACAAACCAACAAACCGACAAACCAACAAGGCAACAAGCCAACAAACCAACAAACCAACAAACAAATAAACCAACAAACCAACAAACCACAAACCAACAAACCAACAAACCAACAAGCCAACAAACGAAAAACCAACAAACCAAAAAACCAACAAACCAACAAACGAACAAACCAACAAACGAACAAACCAACACACCAACAAACCTACAAACCAACAAACCACCAAGCCAACAAACCAACAAGCCAACAAACGAACAAACCAACAAACAAACATACCAACAAACCAACAAACCAACAAACAAATAAACCAACAAACCAACAAACGAGCAAACCAACAAACCAATAAACCAACAAACCAACAAACCATCAAACCAACAAGACAACAAGCCAACAAACGAACAAACCAACAAACGAACAAACGGACAAACCAACAAACGAACAAACCAACAAACAAACAAACCAACAAACCAACAAGCCAACAAACCAACAAACCAATAAGCCAACAAACCAACAAACCAAAAAACCAACAAACCAACAAACCAACAAACCAACAAACCAACAAACCAACAAACCAACAAGCCAACAAACCAACAAACCAACAAGCCTACAAGACAACAAACCAACAAACCAACAAACCAACAAACCAACTAACCAACAAACCAACAAACCAACAAGCCAACAAGCCAATTAACCAACAAACCAACAAACCAACAAACCAACAAACCAACAAACCAACAAACCAACAAGCCAACAAACGAACAAACCAACAAACAAACAAGCCAACAAACGAACAAACCAACAAACCAACAAACCAAGTAACCAACAAGCCAACAAACCAACAAGCCAACAAACAAATAAATCACCAAACCAACAAACCAACAAACAAATAAACCAACAAACCAACAAGCCAACAAACCAACAAACCAACAAGCCAACTAACCAACAAACTAACAAACCAACAAACCAACAAACCAACAAACCAACAAGCCAACAAACCAACAAACGAACAAACCAACAAACCAACAAACGAACAAACCAATAAGCCAACAACCCAACAAACAAACAAGCCAATAAACGAACGAACCAACAAACAAACAAACCAACAAACCAACAAGCCAACTAACCAACAAACCAACAAACCAACAAACGAACAAACAAACAAACCAACAAACCAACAAGCCAACAAACAAAGAAGCCAACAAACCAACAAACCAACAAACCAACAAGCCAACAAACGAACAAACCAACAAGCCAACAACTCAACAAGCCAAAAAACCAACAAACCAACAAACCAACAAACCAACAAACCAACAAACCAACAAACCAATAAGCCAACAAACCAACAAACCAACAAGACAACAATCCAACAAACCAACAAGCCAACAAACGAACAAACCAACAAACAAACAAGCCAACAAACCAACAAACGAACAAACAAACAAACCAACAAACCAACAAACCAACAAGACAACGAACCAAAAAACCAACAAACCAACAAACCAACAAACCAACAGACCAACAAACGTACAAAACAACAAGCCAACGAACCAACAAACCAACAAACGAATAAGCCAACAAACCAAAAAACTAACAAACCAACAAACCAAGTAACCAACAAACCGACAAACCAACAAACAAGTAAACCAAGAAACCAACAAACCAAAAACCAACAAACCAACAAACCAACAAACCAACAAACCAACAAACCAACAAGCCAACAAACCAACAAACCAACAAGCCAACAAACCAAAAAACCAACAAACCAACAAACAAACAAACCAACAAACCAACAAACCAACAAACCAACAAACCAACAAACCAACAAACCAATAAACCAACAAACCAAGAAACCAAAAACCAACACACCAACCAGCCAACAAACCAACAAACTCACAAACCAACAAACCAACAAGCCAACAAGCCAACAACCCAACAAACCAACTATCCAACAAACCAACAAAACAACAAACGAACAAACAAACAAACCAACAAACCAACAAACCAACAAACCAACAAACCAACAAAGTAACAAACGAACAAACCAACACACCAACAAACCTACAAACCAACAAGCAAACAAGCCAACAAACCAACAAGCCAACAAACGAACAAACCAACAAACCAACAAACCAACAAACAAACAAACCAACAAACCAACAAACCAACAAACAAACAAACCAACAAACCAACAAACCAACAAACCAACAAACCAACAAACCAACAAACCAACAAGCCAATAAACGAACAAACCAACAAGCCAACAAGCCAACAAACCAACAAGCCAACAAACCAACAAGCCAACAAATGAACAAACCAACAAACAAACATACCAACAAACCAACAAACCAACAAACAAATAAACCAACAAACCAACAAACGAGCAAACCAACAAACCAACAAACCAACAAACCAACAAGCCAACAAGCCAACAAACGAACAAACCAACAAACGAACAAACGGACAAACCAACAAACGAACAAACCAACAAACAAACAAACCAACAAACCAACAAGCCAACAAACCAACAAACCAATAAGCCAACAAACCAACAAACCAACAAACCAACAAACCAACAAACCAACAAACCAACAAACCAACAAACCAACAAGCCAACAAACCAACAAACCAACAAGCCAACAAGCCAACAAACCAACAAACCAACAAACCAACAAACCAACTAACCAACAAACCAACAAACCAACAAGCCAATTAACCAACAAACCAACAAACCAACAAACCAACAAACGAACAAACCAACAAACCAACAAACCAACAAACCAACAAGCCACCAAACGAACAAACCAACAAACAAACAAACCAACAAACCAACAAGCCAACAAACCAACAAACCAACAAACCAAGTAACCAACAAGCCAACAAACCAACAAGCCAACAAACAAATACACCACCAAACCAACAAACCAACAAACAAATAAACCAACAAACCAACAAGCCAACAAACCAACAAACTAACAAGCCAACAAACCAACAAACCAACAAACCGACAAACCAACAAACCAACAAACCAACAAACCAACAAGCCAACAAACCAACAAACCAACAAACCAACAAACCAACTAACCAACAAACCAACAAACCAACAAGCCAATTAACCAACAAACCAACAAACCAACAAACCAACAAACGAACAAACCAACAAACCAACAAACCAACAAACCAACAAGCCACCAAACGAACAAACCAACAAACAAACAAACCAACAAACCAACAAGCCAACAAACCAACAAACCAACAAACCAAGTAACCAACAAGCCAACAAACCAACAAGCCAACAAACAAATACACCACCAAACCAACAAACCAACAAACAAATAAACCAACAAACCAACAAGACAACAATCCAACAAACCAACAAGCCAACAAACGAACAAACCAACAAACAAACAAGCCAACAAACCAACAAACGAACAAACAAACAAACCAACAAACCAACAAACCAACAAGACAACGAACCAAAAAACCAACAAACCAACAAACCAACAAACCAACAGACCAACAAACGTACAAAACAACAAGCCAACGAACCAACAAACCAACAAACGAATAAGCCAACAAACCAAAAAACTAACAAACCAACAAACCAAGTAACCAACAAACCGACAAACCAACAAACAAGTAAACCAAGAAACCAACAAACCAAAAACCAACAAACCAACAAACCAACAAACCAACAAACCAACAAACCAACAAGCCAACAAACCAACAAACCAACAAGCCAACAAACCAAAAAACCAACAAACCAACAAACAAACAAACCAACAAACCAACAAACCAACAAACCAACAAACCAACAAACCAACAAACCAATAAACCAACAAACCAAGAAACCAAAAACCAACACACCAACCAGCCAACAAACCAACAAACTCACAAACCAACAAACCAACAAGCCAACAAGCCAACAACCCAACAAACCAACTATCCAACAAACCAACAAAACAACAAACGAACAAACAAACAAACCAACAAACCAACAAACCAACAAACCAACAAACCAACAAAGTAACAAACGAACAAACCAACACACCAACAAACCTACAAACCAACAAGCAAACAAGCCAACAAACCAACAAGCCAACAAACGAACAAACCAACAAACCAACAAACCAACAAACAAACAAACCAACAAACCAACAAACCAACAAACAAACAAACCAACAAACCAACAAACCAACAAACCAACAAACCAACAAACCAACAAACCAACAAGCCAATAAACGAACAAACCAACAAGCCAACAAGCCAACAAACCAACAAGCCAACAAACCAACAAGCCAACAAATGAACAAACCAACAAACAAACATACCAACAAACCAACAAACCAACAAACAAATAAACCAACAAACCAACAAACGAGCAAACCAACAAACCAACAAACCAACAAACCAACAAGCCAACAAGCCAACAAACGAACAAACCAACAAACGAACAAACGGACAAACCAACAAACGAACAAACCAACAAACAAACAAACCAACAAACCAACAAGCCAACAAACCAACAAACCAATAAGCCAACAAACCAACAAACCAACAAACCAACAAACCAACAAACCAACAAACCAACAAACCAACAAACCAACAAGCCAACAAACCAACAAACCAACAAGCCAACAAGCCAACAAACCAACAAACCAACAAACCAACAAACCAACTAACCAACAAACCAACAAACCAACAAGCCAATTAACCAACAAACCAACAAACCAACAAACCAACAAACGAACAAACCAACAAACCAACAAACCAACAAACCAACAAGCCACCAAACGAACAAACCAACAAACAAACAAACCAACAAACCAACAAGCCAACAAACCAACAAACCAACAAACCAAGTAACCAACAAGCCAACAAACCAACAAGCCAACAAACAAATACACCACCAAACCAACAAACCAACAAACAAATAAACCAACAAACCAACAAGCCAACAAACCAACAAACTAACAAGCCAACAAACCAACAAACCAACAAACCGACAAACCAACAAACCAACAAACCAACAAACCAACAAGCCAACAAACCAACAAACGAACAAACCAACAAACCAACAAACGAACAAACCAACAAGCCAACAAGCCAACAAACCAACAAGCCAATAAACGAACGAACCAACAAACAAACAAACCAACAAACCAACAAGCCAACTAACCAACAAACCAACAAACCAACAAACCAACAAACGAACAAACAAACAAACCAACAAAACAACAATCCAACAAACCAACAAGCCAACAAACAAATAAACCACCAAACCAACAAACCAACAAACAAATAAACCAACAAACCAACAAGCCAACAAACCAAGAAACTAACAAACCAACAAGCCAACAAACCAAAAAACCAACAAACCACATACCAAGTAACCAACAAACCAACAAACCAACAAACCAACAAACCAACAAACCAACAAACCAACAAACCAACAAACAAATAAACCAATAAACCAACAAACCAACAAACCAAAAAACCAACAAACGAACAAACAAACAAACCAACAAACCAACAAATTAACAAATCCACAAACCAACAAATCAACAAACCAAGAAACCAACAAACGAACAAATTAACAAACCAACAAACCAACAAACCACTAAACCAACAAAGGAAAAAACCAACAAACCAACATACCAACAAACCAACAAACCAACAAACCAACAAACCAACAAACAAACAAACCAACAAACCAATAAACCAACAAACCAACAAACCAACAAACCAACAAACCAACAAACATACAAACCAACAAGCCAACAAACCAAAAAACCAATAAACCAACAAACCAAGTTAACAACAAACCAACAAACAAGCAAACCAACAAACTTACAAGCCAACAAGCCTACAAACCAACAAGCACACAAACCAACAAACCAACAAACCAACAAACCAACAAACGAACAAACAAACAAACCAACAAACCAACAAACCAACAAACCGACAAACCAACAAGCCAACAAGCCGACAAACCAACAAACCAACAAACAAATAAACCAACAAACCAACAAACCACAAACCAACAAACCAACAAACCAACAAGCCAACAAACGAAAAACCAACAAAAAAAAAAACCCACAAACCAACAAACGAACAAACCAACAAACGAACAAACCAACAAACCAACAAACCTACAAACCAACAAGCCAACAAGCCAACAAACCAACAAGCCAACAAACGAACAAACCAACAAACCAACAAACAAACAAACCAACAAGCCAACAAACCAACAAACAAACAAATCAACAAACCAACAAACCAACAAACGAACAAACCAACAAACCAACAAACCAACAAGCCAACAAGCCAACAAACGAACAAACCAACAAGCCAACAAGCCAACAAACCAACAAGCCAACAAACCAACAAGCCAACAAACGAACAAACCAACAAACAAACAAACAACAAACCAACAAACCAACAAACAAATAAACCAACAAACCAACAAACGAGCAAACCAACAAACCAACAAACCAACAAACCAACAAACCAACCAGCCAACAAGCCAACAAACCAACAAACGAACAAACCAACAAGCCAACAAACCAAAAAACCAATAAACCAACAAACCAAGTTAACAACAAACCAACAAACAAGCAAACCAACAAACCTACAAGCCAACAAGCCAACAAACCAACAAGCCAACAAACCAACAAACCAACAAACCAACAAACGAACAAACAAACAAACCAAAAAACCAACAAACCAACAAACCGACAAACCAACAAGGCAACAAGCCAACAAACCAACAAACCAACAAACAAATAAACCAACAAACCAACAAACCACAAACCAACAAACCAACAAACCAACAAGCCAACAAACGAAAAACCAACAAACCAAAAAACCAACAAACCAACAAACGAACAAACCAACAAACGAACAAACCAACACACCAACAAACCTACAAACCAACAAACCACCAAGCCAACAAACCAACAAGCCAACAAACGAACAAACCAACAAACAAACATACCAACAAACCAACAAACCAACAAACAAATAAACCAACAAACCAACAAACGAGCAAACCAACAAACCAATAAACCAACAAACCAACAAACCATCAAACCAACAAGACAACAAGCCAACAAACGAACAAACCAACAAACGAACAAACGGACTAACCAACAAACGAACAAACCAACAAACAAACAAACCAACAAACCAACAAGCCAACAAACCAACAAACCAATAAGCCAACAAACCAACAAACCAAAAAACCAACAAACCAACAAACCAACAAACCAACAAACCAACAAACCAACAAACCAACAAGCCAACAAACCAACAAACCAACAAGCCTACAAGACAACAAACCAACAAACCAACAAACCAACAAACCAACTAACCAACAAACCAACAAACCAACAAGCCAACAAGCCAATTAACCAACAAACCAACAAACCAACAAACCAACAAACCAACAAACCAACAAACCAACAAGCCAACAAACGAACAAACCAACAAACAAACAAACCAACAAACCAACAAGGCAACAAACCAACAAACCAACAAACCAAGTAACCAACAAGCCAACAAACCAACAAGCCAACAAACAAATAAACCACCAAACCAACAAACCAACAAACAAATAAACCAACAAACCAACAAGCCAACAAACCAACAAACCAACAAGCCAACTAACCAACAAACTAACAAACCAACAAACCAACAAACCAACAAACCAACAAGCCAACAAACCAACAAACGAACAAACCAACAAACCAACAAACGAACAAACCAATAAGCCAACAACCCAACAAACAAACAAGCCAATAAACGAACGAACCAACAAACAAACAAACCAACAAACCAACAAGCCAACTAACCAACAAACCAACAAACCAACAAACGAACAAACAGACAAACCAACAAACCAACAAGCCAACAAACAAAGAAGCCAACAAACCAACAAACCAACAAACCAACAAGCCAAGAAACGAACAAACCAACAAGCCAACAACTCAACAAGCCAAAAAACCAACAAACCAACAAACCAACAAACCAACAAACCAACAAACCAACAAACCAACAAACCAATAAGCCAACAAACCAACAAACCAACAAGACAACAATCCAACAAACCAACAAGCCAACAAACGAACAAACCAACAAACAAACAAGCCAACAAACCAACAAACGAACAAACAAACAAACCAACAAACCAACAAACCAACAAGACAACGAACCAAAAAACCAACAAACCAACAAACCAACAAACCAACAGACCAACAAACGTACAAAACAACAAGCCAACGAACCAACAAACCAACAAACGAATAAGCCAACAAACCAAAAAACTAACAAACCAACAAACCAAGTAACCAACAAACCAACAAACCAACAAACAAGTAAACCAAGAAACCAACAAACCAAAAACCAACAAACCAACAAACCAACAAACCAACAAACCAACAAACCAACAAGCCAACAAACCAACAAACCAACAAGCCAACAAACCAAAAAACCAACAAACCAACAAACAAACAAACCAACAAACCAACAAACCAACAAACCAACAAACCAACAAACCAACAAACCAATAAACCAACAAACCAAGAAACCAAAAACCAACACACCAACCAGCCAACAAACCAACAAACTCACAAACCAACAAACCAACAAGCCAACAAGCCAACAACCCAACAAACCAACTATCCAACAAACCAACAAAACAACAAACGAACAAACAAACAAACCAACAAACCAACAAACCAACAAACCAACAAACCAACAAAGTAACAAACGAACAAACCAACAAACCAACAAACCAACAAACCAACAAGCCAGCAAACCAAAAAACCCACAAACCAACAAACCACTAAACCAACAAACCAACAAACCAACAAACCAACAAACCAACAAACCAAGAAACCAACAAAATAACAAACCAACAAACCAACAAACCAACAAACCAACAAACCAAGAAACCAACAAACCAACAAACCAACAAACCAACAAACCAACAAACCAATAAACCAACAAACCAACAAACCAACAAACCAACAAACCAACAAACCAACAAACCAACAAACCAACAAACCAACAAACCAACAAACCAACAAACCAACAAACGAACAAACAAACAAACCAACAAACCAACAAACCCACAAGCCAACAAACCAACAAACCAAGAAACCAACAAACGAACAAACCAACAAGCCAACAAGCCAACAGACCAACAATTCAACAAACCAGCCAACCAAAAAACCAACAAACTTACAAACGAACAAACCAACTAACCAACAAACCAACAAACCAACAAACCAACAAGCCAACAAGCCAATAAACCAACAAACCAACACGCAAATAAACCAACAAACCAACAAACCAACAAACCAACAAACCAACAAACCAACAAACGGAAAAACAAACAAACCAACAAACAACAAATCAACAAACAAACAAACCAAAAAACGAACAAGCTAACAAACTAACAAACCAACAAACCAACAAACCAACAAACCAACAAACGAACAAACCAACAAGCAAACAAACAAACAAACCAACAAACCAACAAACCAAAAAACGAACAAACAAACAAACCAACAAACCAACAAACCAACAAACCCACAAGCCAACAAACCAACAAACCAAGAGACCAACAAACGAACAAACCAACAAGCCAACAAACCAAAAAGCAACAAACCAACAAACCAAGTAATCAACAAACCAACAAACGAACAAACCAACAAACCAACAAGCCAACAAGCCAACAGACCAACAATTCAACAAACCAGCCAACCAACAAGCCAACAAACCAACAAACCAACACGCAAATAAACCAACAAACCAACAAACCAACAAATCAACAAGCCAACAAACGAAAAAACCAACAAACTAACAAACAACAAACCAACAAACGAACAAACCAACAAACGAACAAGCTAACAAACTAACAAACCAAAAAACCAACAAACCTACAAACAAAGTAACCAACAAACCAACAAACCAACAAACAAGTAAACCAAGAAACCAACAAACCAAGAAACCAACAAACGAACAAACCAACAAACCAACAAACCAACAAACCAACAAACCAACAAACCAAGTAACCAACAAACTAACAAACCAACAAACCAACAAACCAAGAAATTAACAACCCAACAAGCCAACAAACCAAAAAACCAACAAAACAACAAACCAAGTAACCAACAAACCAACAAACCAACAAACCAACAAACCAACAAGCCAACAAACAAAGAAGCCAACAAACCAACAAACCAACAAACCAACAAGCCAACAAACGAACAAACCAACAAGCCAACAACTCAACAAGCCAAAAAACCAACAAACCAACAAACCAACAAACCAACAAACCAACAAACCAACAAACCAACAAACCAACAAACCAACAAACCAATAAGCCAACAAACCAACAAACCAACAAGACAACAATCCAACAAACCAGCAAGCCAACAAACGAACAAACCAACAAACAAACAAGCCAACAAACCAACAAACGAACAAACAAACAAACCAACAAACCAACAAACCAACAAGACAACGAACCAAAAAACCAACAAACCAACAAACCAACAAACCAACAGACCAACAAACGTACAAAACAACAAGCCAACGAACCAACAAACCAACAAACGAATAAGCCAACAAACCAAAAAACTAACAAACCAACAAACCAAGTAACCAACAAACCAACAAACCAACAAACAAGTAAACCAAGAAACCAACAAACCAAAAACCAACAAACCAACAAACCAACAAACCAACAAACCAACAAACCAACAAACCAACAAACCAACAAACCAACAAACCAACAAGCCAACAAACCAAAAAACCAACAAACCAACAAACAAACAAACCAACAAACCAACAAACCAACAAACCAACAAACCAACAAACCAACAAACCAATAAACCAACAAACCAAGAAACCAAAAACCAACACACCAACCAGCCAACAAACCAACAAACTCACAAACCAACAAACCAACAAGCCAACAAGCCAACAACCCAACAAACCAACTATCCAACAAATCAACAAAACAACAAACGAACAAACAAACAAACCAACAAACCAACAAACCAACAAACCAACAAACCAACAAAGTAACAAACGAACAAACCAACAAACCAACAAACCAACAAACCAACAAGCCAGCAAACCAAAAAACCCACAAACCAACAAACCACTAAACCAACAAACCAACAAACCAACAAACCAACAAACCAACAAACCAAGAAACCAACAAAATAACAAACCAACAAACCAACAAACCAACAAACCAACAAACCAAGAAACCAACAAACCAACAAACCAACAAACCAACAAACCAACAAACCAATAAACCAACAAACCAACAAACCAACAAACCAACAAACCAACAAACCAACAAACCAACAAACCAACAAACCAACAAACCAACAAACCAACAAACCAACAAACGAACAAGCAAACAAACCAACAAACCAACAAACCCACAAGCCAACAAACCAACAAACCAAGAAACCAACAAACGAACAAACCAACAAGCCAACAAGCCAACAGACCAACAATTCAACAAACCAGCCAACCAAAAAACCAACAAACTTACAAACGAACAAACCAACTAACCAACAAACCAACAAACCAACAAACCAACAAGCCAATAAACCAACAAACCAACACGCAAATAAACCAACAAACCAACAAACCAACAAACCAACAAACCAACAAACCAACAAACGGAAAAACAAACAAACCAACAAACAACAAACCAACAAACAAACAAACCAAAAAACGAACAAGCTAACAAACTAACAAACCAACAAACCAACAAACCAACAAACCAACAAACGAACAAACCAACAAGCAAACAAACCAACAAACCAACAAACCAACAAACCAAAAAACGAACAAACAAACAAACCAACAAACCAACAAACCAACAAACCCACAAGCCAACAAACCAACAAACCAAGAAACCAACAAACGAACAAACCAACAAGCCAACAAACCAAAAAGCAACAAACCAACAAACCAAGTAATCAACAAACCAACAAACGAACAAACCAACAAACCAACAAGCCAACAAGCCAACAGACCAACAATTCAACAAACCAGCCAACCAACAAGCCAACAAACCAACAAACCAACACGCAAATAAACCAACAAACCAACAAACCAACAAACCAACAAGCCAACAAACGAAAAAACCAACAAACTAACAAACAACAAACCAACAAACGAACAAACCAACAAACGAACAAGCTAACAAACTAACAAACCAAAAAACCAACAAACCTACAAACAAAGTAACCAACAAACCAACAAACCAACAAACAAGTAAACCAAGAAACCAACAAACCAAGAAACCAACAAACGAACAAACCAACAAACCAACAAACCAACAAACCAACAAACCAACAAACCAAGTAACCAACAAACTAACAAACCAACAAACCAACAAACCAAGAAATTAACAACCCAACAAGCCAACAAACCAAAAAACCAACAAAACAACAAACCAAGTAACCAACAAACCAACAAACCAACAAACCAACAAACAAATAAACCAACAAACCAACAAACCAACAAACCAACAAACCAACAAACCAACAAACAAACAAACCATTAAACCAACAAACCAACAAACCAACAAACGAACAAACCAACAAACCAACAAACCAAAAAGCCAACAAACGAACAAACCAACCAACAAACAAAACAACAAACCAACAAGCCAACAAACCAACAAACCAACAAAACAAGTAACCAACAAGCCAACAAACCAACTAGCCAACAAACAAATAAACCACCAAACCAACAAACCATCAAACAAATAAACCAACAAACCAACAAGCCAACAAACCAACAAACTAACAAACCAACAAACCAACAATCCAACAAACCAACAAACGAACAAACCAACAAACCAGCAAACCAACAAATCAACAAACCAAGTAACCAACAAACCAACAAACCAACAAACCAACAAACGAACAAACCAACAAACCAACAAGCCAACAAACCAAGTAACCAACAAACTAACAAACCAACAAACCAACAAACCAAGAAACCGACAAACCAACATGCCAACAAACCAAAAAACCAACAAACCAACACACCAAGTAACCAACAAACCAACAAACCAACAAACCAACAAACCAACAAACCAACAAACCAACAAAACCAACAAACCAACAAACCAACAAACAAATAAACCAACAAACCAACAAACCAACAAACCAACAAACCAACAAACCAACAAACCAACAAACGATCAAACAAACAAACCAACAAACCAACAAACGAACAGACCAACAAGCCAACAAGCCAACAAACCAGCAAGCCAATAAACGAACGAACCAACAAACAAACAAACCAACAAACCAACAAGCCAACTAACCAACAAACCAACAAACCAACAAACGAACAAACAAACAAACCAACAAACCAACAAGCCAACAAACCAAGAAGCCAACAAACCAACAAGCCAACAAACCAACAAACCAACAAGCCAACAAACCAACAAACCAATAAGCCAACAAACCAACAAACCAACAAGCCAACAATCCAACAAACCAACAAGCCAACAAGCCAACAACCCAACAAGCCCACAAGCCAACAAACCAACAAACCAACAAGCCAACAATCCAACAAACCAAAAAACCAGCAAACCAACAAACCAACAAACCAACAAACCAACAAACCAACAAACCAACAAACCAACAAACCAACAAACCAATAAGCCAACAAACCAACAAACCAACAAGCCAACAATCCAACAAACCAACAAGCCAACAAACGAACAAACCAACAAACAAACAAGCCAACAAACCAACAAACGAACAAACAAACAAACCAACAAACCAACAAACCAACAAGCCAACAAACCAAAAAACCAACAAACCAACAAACCAACAAACCAACAAACCAACAGACCAACAAACGTACAAACCAACAAGCCAACGAACCAACAAACCAACAAACGAATAAGCCAACAAACCAAAAAACCAACAAACCAACAAACCAAGTAACCAACAAACCAACAAACCAACAAACAAGTAAACCAAGAAACCAACAAACCAAAAACCAACAAACCAACAAACCAACAAACCAACAAACCAACAAACCAACAAGCCAACAAACCAAAAAACCAACAAACCAACAAACCAACAAACCAACAAACCAACAAACCAACAAACCAACAAACCAACAAACCAACAAACCAATAAACCAACAAACCAAGAAACCAAAAACCAACACACCAACCAGCCAACAAACCAACAAACCCACAAACCAACAAACCAACAAGCCAACAAGCCAACAACCCAACAAACCAACAAACCAAGTAACCAACAAACCAACAAACCAACAAACCAAGAAACTAACAACCCAGCAAGCCAACAAACCAAAAAACCAACAAACCAACAAACCAAGTAACCAACAAACCAACAAACCAACAAACCAACAAACCAACAAACCAACAAACCAACAAACAAATAAACCAACAAACCAACAAACCAACAAACCAACAAACCAACAAACGAACAAACAAACAAACCAACAAACAAACAAACCATTAAACCAACAAACCAACAAACCAACAAACCAACAAACAAACAAAACAACAAACCAACAAGCCAACAAACCAACAAACCAACAAACCAAGTAACCAACAAGCCAACAAACCAACAAGCCAACAAACAAAAAAACCACCAAACCAACAAACCATCAAACAAATAAACCAACAAACCAACAAGCCAACAAACCAAAAAACCAACAAAACAACAAACCAAGTAACCAACAAACCAACAAACCAACAAACCAACAAACAAATAAACCAACAAACCAACAAACCAACAAACCAACAAACCAACAAACCAACGAACGAACAAACAAACAAACCAACAAACAAACAAACCATTAAACCAACAAACCAACAAACCAACAAACCAACAAACCAAAAAGCCAACAAACGAACAAACCAACCAACAAACAAAACAACAAACCAACAAGCCAACAAACCACCAAACCAACAAACCAAGTAACCAACAAGCCAACAAACCAACTAGCCAACAAACAAATAAACCACCAAACCAACAAACCATCAAACAAATAAACCAACAAACCAACAAGCCAACAAACCAACAAACCAATAAGCCAAAAAACCAACAAACCAACAAACCAACAAACCAACAAACCAACAAGCCAACAAACCAACAAACGAACAAACGAACAAACCAGCAAACCAACAAACGAACAAACCAACAAGCCAACAAGCCAACAAACCAACAAGCCAACAAACGAACGAACCAACAAACAAACCAACCAACAAACCAACAAACCAACAAACCAACAAACCAACAAAGGAACAAACGAACAAACAAACAAACCAACAAACCAACAAACCAAGAAGCCAACAAACCAACAAGCCAACAAACCAACAAACCAACAAGCCAACAAACGAACAAACCAACAAGCCAACAAGCCAACAAACCAACAAGCCCACAAGCCAACAAACCAACAAACGAACAAGCCAACAAGCCAACAAGCCAACAAACCAAAAAACCAAAAAACCAAAAAACCAACAAACCAACAAACCAACAAACCAACAAACCAACAAACCAAGTAACCAAAAAACCAACAAACCAGCAAACCAACAAACCAACAAACCAACAAGCCAACAAGCCAACAAACCAACAAACCAACAAGCTAACAAACTAACAAACCAACAAACCAACAAACCAACAAATCAACAAACCAAGTAACCAACAAACCAACAAACCAACAAACCAACAAGCCAACAAGCCAACAACCCAACAAGCCCACAAGCCAACAAACCAACAAACCAACAAGCCAACAAACCAACAAACCAACAAACCAAGTAACCAAAAAACCAACAAACCAACAACCAAAAAGCCAAAAAACCAACAAACTAACAAACCAACAAACCAACAATCCAACAAACCAACAAACGAACAAACCAACAAACCAACAAACCAACAAATCAACAAACCAAGTAACCAACAAACCAACAAACCAACAAACCAACAAACGAACAAACCAACAAACCAACAAGCCAACAAACCAAGTAACCAACAAACTAACAAACCAACAAACCAACAAACCAAGAAACCAACAAACCAACATGCCAACAAACCAAAAAACCAACAAACCAACACACCAAGTAACCAACAAACCAACAACCCAACAAACCAACAAACCAACAAACCAACAAACCAACAAAACCAACAAACCAACAAACCAACAAACAAATAAACCAACAAACCAACAAACCAACAAACCAACAAACCAACAAACGTTCAAACAAACAAACCAACAAACCAACAAACGAACAAACCAACAAGCCAACAAGCCAACAAACCAACAAGCCAATAAACGAACGAACCAACAAACAAACAAACCAACAAACCAACAAGCCAACTAACCAACAAACCAACAAACCAACAAACGAACAAACAAACAAACCAACAAACCAACAAGCCAACAAACCAAGAAGCCAACAAACCAACAAGCCAACAAACCAACAAACCAACAAGCCAACAAACCAACAAACCAATAAGCCAACAAACCAACAAACCAACAAGCCAACAATCCAACAAACCAACAAGCCAACAAGCCAACAAGCCAACAACCCAACAAGCCCACAAGCCAACAAACCAACAAACCAACAAGCCAACAATCCAACAAACCAAAAAACCAGCAAACCAACAAACCAACAAACCAACAAACCAACAAACCAACAAACCAACAAACCAACAAACCAATAAGCCAACAAACCAACAAACCAACAAGCCAACAATCCAACAAACCAACAAGCCAACAAACGAACAAACCAACAAACAAACAAGCCAACAAACCAACAAACGAACAAACAAACAAACCAACAAACCAACAAACCAACAAGCCAACAAACCAAAAAACCAACAAACCAACAAACCAACAAACCAACAGACCAACAAACGTACAAACCAACAAGCCAACGAACCAACAAACCAACAAACGAATAAGCCAACAAACCAAAAAACCAACAAACCAACAAACCAAGTAACCAACAAACCAACAAACCAACAAACAAGTAAACCAAGAAACCAACAAACCAAAAACCAACAAACCAACAAACCAACAAACCAACAAACCAACAAACCAACAAGCCAACAAACCAAAAAACCAACAAACCAACAAACCAACAAACCAACAAACCAACAAACCAACAAACCAACAAACCAACAAACCAATAAACCAACAAACCAAGAAACTAAAAACCAACACACCAACCAGCCAATAAACCAACAAACCCACAAACCAACAAACCAACAAGCCAACAAGCCAACAACCCAACAAACCAACAAACCAAGTAACCAACAAACCAACAAACCAAGAAACTAACAACCCAACAAGCCAACAAACCAAAAAACCAACAAACCAACAAACCAAGTAACCAACAAACCAACAAACCAACAAACCAACAAACCAACAAACAAATAAACCAACAAACCAACAAACCAACAAACCAACAAACCAACAAACCAACAAACGAACAAACAAACAAACCAACAAACAAACAAACCATTAAACCAACAAACCAACAAACCAACAAACCAACAAACAAACAAAACAACAAACCAACAAGCCAACAAACCAACAAACCAACAAACCAAGTAACCAACAAGCCAACAAACCAACAAGCCGACAAACAAATAAACCACCAAACCAACAAACCATCAAACAAATAAACCAACAAACCAACAAGCCAACAAACCAACAAACCAATAAGCCAACAAACCAACAAACCAACAAACCAACAAACCAACAAACCAACAAACCAACAAGCCAACAAACCAACAAACGAACAAACTAACAAACCAACAAACAAACAAACCAACAAGCCAACAAGCCAACAAACCAACAAGCCATCAAACGAACGAACCAACAAACAAACCAACCAACAAACCAACAAGCCAATAAACCAACAAACCAACAAACGAATAAACGAACAAACAAACAAACCAACAAACCAACAAACAAAGAAGCCAACAAACCAACAAGCCAACAAACCAACAAACCAACAAGCCAATAAACGAACAAACCAACAAGCCAACAAGCCAACAAACCAACAAACCCACAAGCCAACAAACCAACAAACGAACAAGCCAACAAGCCAACAAACCAAAAAACCAAAAAACCAACAAACCAACAAACCAACAAACCAACAAACCAACAAACCAACAAACCAACAAACCAAGTAACCAAGAAACCAACAAACCAACAAACCAACAAACCAACAAATCAACAAACCAAGTAACCAACAAACCAACAAACCAACAAACCAACAAGCTAACAAACTAACAAACCAACAAACCAACAAACCAAAAAACCAAAAAGCCAACAAACCAACAAACTAACAAACCAACAAACCAACAAGCCAACAAACCAAGTAACCAACAAACCAACAAACCAACAAACCAACAAATCAACAAACCAAGTAACCAACAAACCAACAAACCAACAAACCAACAAACGAACAAACCAACAAACCAACAAGCCAACAAACCAAGTAACCAACAAACTAACAAACCAACAAACCAACAAACGAAGAAACCAACAAACCAACATGCCAACAAACCAAAAAACCAACAAACCAACACACCAAGTAACCAACAAGCCAACAAACCAACAAACCAACAAACCAACAAACCAACAAATCCACAAACCAACAAACCAAGAATCCAACAAACGAACAAACCAACAAACCAACAAACCAACAAACCAATAAACCAACAAAATAACAAAGGAAAAAACCAACAAACCAACATACCAACAAACCAACAAACCAACAAACCAACAAACCAACAAACCGACAAACCAACAAACCAACAAACCAACAAACGAACAAACCAACAAGCCAACAAACCAAAAAACCAATAAACCAACAAACCAAGTTAACAACAAACCAACAAACAAGCAAACCAACAAACTTACAAGCCAACAAGCCAACAAACCAACAAGCCAACAAACCAACAAACCAACAAACCAACAAACGAACAAACAAACAAACCAACAAACCAAAAAACCAACAAACCGACAAACCAACAAGCCAACAAGCCAAAAAACCAACAAACCAACAAACAAATAAACCAACAAACCAACAAACCACAAACCAACAAACCAACAAACCAACAAACGAAAAACCAACAAACCAAAAAACCAACAAACCAACAAACGAACAAACCAACAAACGAACAAACCAACAAACCAACAAACCTACAAACCAACAAGCCAACAAACCAACAAGCCAACAGACGAACAAACCAACAAACCAACAAACAAACAAACCAACAAACCAACAAACCAACAAACAATCAAACCAACAAACCAACAAACCAACAAACCAACAAACCAACAAACCAACAAGCCAACAAACGAACAAACCAAGAAGCCAACAAGCCAACAAACCAACAAGCCAACAAACCAACATGCCAGCAAACAAACAAACCAACAAACAAACAAACCAACAAACCAACAACCCAACAAGCAAATAAACCAACAAACCAACAAATGAGCAAACCAACAAACCAACAAACCAACAAACCAACAAACCAACAAGTCAGCAAGCCAACAAACCAACAAACGAACAAACCAACAAGCCAACAAATGAACAAACCAAAAAACCAAGTTAACAACAAACCAACAAACAAGCAAACCAACAAACCTACAAGCCAACAAGCCAACAAACCAACAAGCCAACAAACCAACAAACCAACAAACCAACAAACCAACAAACGAACAAACAAACAAACCAACAAACCAACAAACCAACAAACCGACAAACCAACAAGGCAACAAGCGAACAAACCAACAAACCAAAAAACAAATAAACTAACAAACCAACAAACCACAAACCAACAAACCAACAAACCAACAAGCCAACAAACGAAAAACCAACAAACCAAAAAACCAACAAACCAACAAACGAACAAACCAACAAACGAACAAACCAAGAAACCAACAAACCTACAAACCAACAAGCCAACAAACCAACAAGCCAACAAACAAACAAACCAACAAACCAACAAACAAACCAACCAACAAACCAACAAACCAACAAACCAACAAACCAACAAACAAACAAACCAACAAACCAACAAACAACAAACCAACAAACCAACAAACCAACAAACCAACAAACCAACAAGCCAACAAGCCAACAAACGAACAAACCAACAAGCCAACAAGCCAACAAACCAACAAGCCAACAAACCAACAAGCCAACAAACGAACAAACCAACAAACAAACAAACCAACAAACCAACAAACCAACAAACAAATAAACCAACAAACCAACAAACAAGCAAACCAACAAACCAACAAACCAACAAACCAACAAGCCAACAAGCCAACAAACGAACAAACCAACAAACGAACAAATCAACAAACAAACAAACCAACAAACCAACAAGCCAACAAACCAACAAACCAATAAGCCAACAAACCAACAAACCAACAAACCAACAAACCAACAAACCAACAAACCAACAAACCAACAAACCAACAAACCAACAAACCAACAAACCAACAAACCAACAAGCCAACAAACCAAAAAACCAACAAACCAACAAACCAACAAACCAACAAACCAACAAACCAACAAACCAACAAACCAACAAACCAATAAACCAACAAACCAAGAAACCAAAAACCAACAAACCAACCAGCCAACAAATCGACAAACCCACAAACCAACACACCAACAAGCCAACAAGCCAACAACCCAACAAACCAACAAACGAACAAACAAACAAACCAACAGACCAACAAACCAACAAACCAACAAAGTAACAAACGAACAAACCAACAAACCAACAAACCAACAAACCAACAAGCCAGCAAATGAACAAACCAACAAGCCAACAAACCAAAAAACCCACAAACCAACAAACTACTAAACCAACAAACCAACAAACCAACAAACCAACAAACCAACAAACCAACAAACCAACAAGCCAAGAAACCAACAAACCAACAAACAAACAAACCAACAAACCAACAAACCAACAAACGAA